>JARCFY010000006.1:45180000-47580000 GCA_029233225.1 Lepidodactylus listeri | reverse complement strand
CAGCTGCCACATCCAAAACCCAAATCCTTTGAAAGCTACTCTGCAAAATGGTCAGGCTTTTGCCCCTTTCCATAGCATTTTGCGCTTTTAAGATTGATAGTCGTGTTAATCTGTCTGTAGCAGCAGAAAAGTCCAGTAACACCTTGAAGACTAACAAAAGTTGTGGCAGGGGGTATGAGCTTTCATGGGACACTGCTCACTTCTTCAGGGAAGGAATTCCATAGGGACCACAACAAATGGCAAATGGTTACCCTAAGTATTCACTACATTATACCCATGGCCTTCCTCAGGTATGATGATTTTAGGGCCTTAGATGCTTAGTACTTACAGCATATGTTCAAATTAGTTTTTATTCCTGAGCCTTCTGTGTATTGTGATCTTGTTGGGGTTTGATCTAAAGGAGGCCTTGCGTGAGTAGAAGGCACTTTTGCTAGTACAGGACAGGAGGTCTGCAATTTACAACTTAAAATCTAGTTTGTTTTTCATTCCATTGCAGAAAGTTCTTGTGGTTGTTTTCAGGTCAAAGAATTAGTTTACTGAAGTTTTGTTTTATGGTGTATTTTATATTACTATTTTTAACAACATTAACAATGATCTTTTTATTATCATTTCAAGTCTTTTTAATGTATTATTTGGGGCTCTTCAGTTAAAAATGCATTTTCTTTGATCATGCAGGCAAAAGAGCCCTGTGTTGTCTAGTGTATAATGCTTACACACACACACACACCTTTACCTAGAATCTCCTTAACACCCTAGCTCCCTTCCTCCTTTTTTCAAACACCACCCACACAGTTTTGTGCAGATGGAGAGATGTGACAGATTAGCAAACCCTAGGCTTTTTTTGCAACATTTTTAATCCATTCCAGTCCTCCCCCCACTTCATAGTCCCTTGATCTACAGTCGTGTTCAAACGGAATGAACTACTTAACAAGACATCTGTTCATAGCACGTGTTCACTTTTAGTCCCATGTTTGACCCATTCAATATTTTGTAGTTATTTCTTCTAAGTAGAGATGCCAATGCTAATATGTTTATCAAAGCTAGTCAGCTCATATTGTTCTGACTTACATTGTCTAGGTTGTGACAGGCTTAAGTGAAATATCATCTGTTAGCAACTGTGCCAATGTCTGTGCTTTTCTGTGAGTGAATAATATCAACAATTAGCAAAACAGAAATAATTAAGGCTGAAATGGAATAGACAGACCATGTAAGGAGAGGTTATCAACTTTCAATCCTTATCTTTGTATGCACAGCCCTGTGAGGGCTGGAGAGGGTAAAAATAATAACAATATTTGTCTTTTTTGTTCCTCTAAGATCAATATTGCAAGAATCACCAAAAGACATTCAGGTTATATGGTATTTTCAACTGAAAACCAGCCATATGACATTCAGGCTGTGTGGCATTTGCAGCTGAATTATAAGCCACATTTGTGCATATCTCCAGAAAACATAGATGGGCTTGTCAAATTTCAACTAGGAAGAATGTTCACCAGGAAACCCAGCTGTACATTCTATTGCATTTTTTCTCATGGAGAATGCTGAACATCCAGAACAATGGGTTTGAGCAACATCTTCTTGACTTTGAGAACAATCTTGGTTGGGAATCCACTCTCACAGCTGGTGCGTCCATATAGGTGGGGTTAGGGGCTCGCCTGGGGCGAGAAGCTGAAGAGGGGCACTGACGCCCTGCGCCGGCTCTCCTCTCCCTCGCCTCGCCAGCTCTCCTGGGTGGTCGGTGCTGCTGGAGCCAAGCCAGGCAGCAGCTGGAGCAAGAGCGCCCGCTCTGCCCACTCACAGCGCTCACTCCATCCCCACTCACAGCGCAGGCTTCCCCTTTTGCCGCTGCCAACCCTTTGGGCTCCGCCAACACCAAGACTGGCACTTGGGCTGCCCTCTTTCCCCACCCCTGCCTTGCTGCGTCACTCGAGGCACTGGAGAGCCAGCCAGGGCCCTGCACCCTTGTCCTCTCCCTCACCTCGCCAGCTCTCCTGGGTGGTCGGTGCTGCTGGAGCCAAGCCAGGCAACAGCTGGAGCAAGAGCACCCGCTCTGCCCACGGGCAGCACTCGGTCTGTCCCCCGCTTGCAGCGCTGGCTGCCCCTTTTGCCACTGCCAGCCCTTTGTAGGGCTCCACCAACACCAAGACTGGCACTCGGGCCACCCTCTTTCCCCGCTCCTGCCTTGCTGCGTCACCCGAGGCACCGGAGAGCCAGCCAGGGCTCTGCACCCTTGGCTCCTGAGTCCTGCGAAGGGAGCTTGTGGCAGGCAGAGGAGTGGTCACCTGCCAAAGGCCAGGGAGTCCGGTACAGGTGGCCAAAAGCTGCCCCACTCCTCCTATCTCATGGGGGCAGGAGGCAAGGAGTGGAGCCAGTAAGGAGGAAACAAAGTGAAATTCCACCCTGTCAGCTCTCCGCTCCCCTCCCCCACAGGAAGTCCTCCATCATGCTAGCTCAGCTCAAAGTCCTAATAGGCAGTGTTGCCAAGTGTTTGACTGACAATTCTACTGTGGTTCCAAAAACTGCAAGTCATATTTGCAGAAAGAATACTAGAGTTTGCAAGAGAATGTAGTGGTACTTTCCTCACGATTAGAAACTTTTTAACAGATTGTGCATATCTGGTTTTTTGTAATTGAAAAAAAAACATAGATGTAGGATGTGGAAAGGAGAACTTCAGCTCAATATTTAGAATCTTGAATAGGACCTGCTGCCAGATCAGACCAAAAGTCACCCAGTTTTCTATAGTGGCTAGCCAAGCATCTCTATGAAGCCTACAGGCAATTCTGAGCCAGTGATTCCATATGTTAATTCTGTGTTGTATGAAACAGTACTTACTTTGGTTATTCTGAAATGCTTAATGAAATGTTATTTTGAAATGTTTAATTTCTCTGGATGATCCAGACTTGTAGAGAGTGGGGAAAATATATCTGTTACTTACATAAAATTTTGTTTGCCATTCGTTACCCATTCACTCAGAATGGAATGATACTTCTGGAAATCTTTACAGTCTGCTTTTACCACCTTGAATAATTAAGTGTTATCTGCATGTTTGACTATCGCATTGGTCCTAAAGGTGCCACTGGATTCAAACTTTGGCCGAGTTCAGACTGGCAGTTTGGCCCAATATAGACCCACTTTGCAAGCGGATTAAGAGAGCCCGTTCACACAGCCACAGCTGTCTGGTGTTGCTGTGCTGCACTCACCCCATCCTGAAGCACTTTCATCCCACTTTAAAAAGGTACCTGGTGAAACCGGTGTCAAGCTGTCTGGGTGTGCATTCATCCCGCTTCCTGGCAGTGTGGACGCAAATAAGCAGCACATCAAGTGGCGCTGGTAATGTGACCCTGCTGATCCGGCTGCTGCGCCCATCACCTATGCGCCTACGCGCAGGTCGGCAACATGGACCAAATCCGTGCACTACCACAGCGGCACAGGGGCCGCTCCGCAGTGCAAACACTCCATTCCGCCTCCTCCCCTGTATGGTCCCGCATTAGTTTATGCAGTGCGAATGGAAAGCCCAGATCTTTTTGCCCTGCTTCCCTTGTGCTTCATTTTGCCAGTCTGTCTGCAGCCTTTGTTTTGCTGCTTCAGACCAACACAGCTACCTCACTTGAATCTACCTCACTGATAATCAGTGACTCCATATAACTTCTAAATAAGTTAAATAACAATTCAGATTTTTGCACGACTCCATTTCTTACTTCTGTCTATTGTGAAAACTGTCTTCTGCACTGTTATTTTACCAGTTACTAATCCATAACATTACCTGTCCTCTTTATCTCATGACAGCTAAATTCACTCAAATTTTTAATAAGAGACCCATGTCAAGAAGCCCATGTATATAATATCTTCTGGATCATTCTATGTGCATGCTGATGTTCTCAAAGTATTATAAAAGCTGCAGAACTCATACTCATTCATCCTCCCCAGTCCATGTTCTTTGATATGTTTAACAACACTTATGCTTTCTAGCAGTTTACCCAGCAGAGATGTTAATCTACCATATCTGCAGTTTTCTAGATCCTCTCTCACTGGATTCCAATTTGTTAGTGTTAAATTAGCTATTTTTCTGTTGCCTGGTAAGGCTGATTTTAATGAGCTGCATAATTTTATTAACCTATCAAAAGTTTGAAATTTGTATTCTTTAAGAATTCTTCTACAAATGCCATCTATCCCTAGTGACTTGGTAACTTGAAATTTATAATTTGCTCCAAAATATCATTTTTGTCATCTCTTAAAAAATCTCTTCAGATGTCCTATCCCAAAACAGTAATTCAGATTGGGTATTTCTCCAATATTTTCCACAGTGAAGGTAATTGAATAAAGAATTCATCTCTCTGGAGTCTCCATATTATCCATCACTAGGGTTACCAACTCCTGATTAGGAAATTCCTGGAGATTTGGAGGGTGTAGCCCGGGGAAGGACCTCTTTGGGGTATAATGCTATATAATCCTCCTACCAAAGTAGCCATTTTCTCCAGGGGAACTGATCTATGTCATCTGGAGATCTATTGCAGTTACAGGAGATCTCCAGATCCCAGCTGGAGGCTAACAACCTTATTCACCTTTGTCATCTAAAGCACTTATTGTCCTTTCAGCTAATTTCCTATTCATGGTTTATTTTCTAAAAAATGCTAGTTTGTACACCGTAGAAACATGTTCCTGTGATTTCATCTTTGCTCTCCATATCATCAGTTTACAATTGTTTTGCCTAGGTTTTTGCATCTGTTTTTCTCAACTGGCCAAGATTTTAGTTTATTGAATGATGCTCTTTTTTGCTCTTTATGGCTTTCTTGAGTGTGTAGTTTTCCTCCCTCCTTTCACCCCTCTTTTAATTATCTTTTAACTAATCTCTCATTTTTGAGAAATTACTTCAAAAACGATCAGTTGGAGCCATCAATTTAAACCTCAGTCTGTGTACAGCCTCCCTTGCGGTGGTGGTTTGGCTTATTGTTGCTCCTAATGATTATAAATCTCAAACCAATTTAAAATCTAACGGTAAAATTTTGGCAGGACAACTGGCTCAGATACAGAATTAAGAGCTTTTTTTATTTCCCATGTTGAATCCAAGAAGTTGACAACCATGTAAACCTTCAGAGTTTGGAAATTGTTGGGAATAAACACAATGCATATGCTATAACTATTAGCTCTATTCTTTCACAGCAACAGATTGTGCAGGTTTCAACTAGTTAGCAACTCTGTTTGTTACAAATAATTCATAAGCCTATTTCCTGTGAAAAGTTTTATATCAGCAGGTGGGCTGGCTTCCATAGTGCATTCTACTAAATATCACATCCTTAAGCACATAATTACTGTTGATTCTGCCAGGTCTATAATGACAGGGTGAACAAGAAGAACTTGGGGTCTAGGCCAGATAAAAAACATTTTGGGAGCAAGATCACTTAGAAGCACTAACATTGAAAATAAAAGCATTGTTCATCATGAATTAAGGCCCTGCCTGCTCTTGGCTCAGAAACGTCTTGTTTGCTGTTACTCACTTTTCTGACTGTGGTGTCCAAGCAGGAAAAAAACAAGATCCAAGAACAGTCCCTCCATTGTAATAATAGTTCTTCTGACAGGTTTCTGGCCTTTACATCTGTGACAAAAGATGTATGTGATACAGAGTGAGAAGTATGATGTGCAAAGAATTTGCCTTATTCATTCTGTGCCTCCCTTATTGAAGGCAGATTGCAAGTGTGCTCATCTCTCTCAAGTGTTCCTCACTGAGAGATGTCCTATTTGTGTTTGCTTTATTATCTGTTTGGTCTTCCCCCAGTGTCTCTGCAAATGCTGCTTCCTCATACTAGTCAACCCCCATCAGGTATGTAACTTGGCGGGGGGGTATGTGGAAGTTTGCCAGAAACAAGAAATCCCTGACAATGAGGGACATTAGAGTGGAATGGCCACTCCACTCCAATGGACTGGGATAGCTTTGGGATTGTGGTGGCTATGTTGTTTCACAATAGCCACTCAGCTTAAGTTATGTCAAAAGTTGGAGGCATTATGAATATTTATTTTAATATTTAATTAATTAGTTAGTTAATTTAATTAATTGGGTCCCAGTGGGTCCATTTTCTCCTCACAGCAACTCTGTTAGGTAGGTTATACTGAGAGTGTGGAACTGGCCCAAGGTTACCCAGTGAGCTTCCATGGCAAGTATAAGGGTTTGAACTTGAGTCTCCCAGATACCAGTCCAAGACTCTTAACCACTACATCACACTGGCATGCTGAAATCAGTTACAGGCCCATAGCTACAGTGGGGCATTTTGGGGCCTGGCCTCCTGAATTCCTATCAAGGCCCCACAACTTTCATCCAGCCCCCAGGCCCCCTGACTCTCGACTCCCTAGGCTGCCCAGAGGACTCCCCACTGCTGCCCATTCCCCAAGCATGGCTTGCTTCCCCACCACTGCCCCTTCCCCAAGTGTACAGCAGCCCCGTTGGCTCCATCCCAAACTGGTGGCAGCATGGCATGAGGTAAGCATGCTGGCTGGCAGGTGAGGGGAAGCTAGTGGTCCTCAACTGGCAACCCCCTGTCATGCCCAGTGCAGCAGAGGAACTTCTGGCAGCACACAGAGGTCAGCAGGGCTGGGACAGGTTTGCAGCATGATCTGGGCTGGGGTACCTCAGTGGAGTGCTGTGCGCTGGCAGAGGTGTGTGCCCTGGGAAACTGATGCAGCCAGGTTGTTGGGTTTGGGGTTGCAAGCAGCCACTCAGGCTGACTTGGTAGGCAGGCAGAGTGCGAACACCACAAAAGTGAGGTTTTTTAATTTTTTTAAAATTTTGTGCCAAGGCCCCCTGAATTACAGAATCCTGGCTGTGAGCTTGAATCAGTATTTCAGGGATGGTTTTAGTTTTCATCTCCGTGACTACTTGATAAGTACCCAATACAAGTTTGTGATAAGTACCCAATACATGAAGCAAGACATGCTGAATTTGGAAATATTTCAGTGTCCAGTAAGAGTGAGAACTCCCAGAACAAGCACAGTATGAAAAAACAACTCTGTAGAAAGTTTCAGATACGAATTTTTTGCTCTGTAAATAAAACCTTTTGAATGTATTTGTCTCTGTCCTTCTGCAGATTTTTCTTATAGTTGCACTGGCTATTGTGTGTTTATGATTAAAGCATTTGGGGTGCCAGTGCCTTTTCTGAGCATCTTCTAAGAGCACTAATTGTCTCATCCATCTATCTATCTATCTATCTATCTATCTATCTATCTATCTATCTATCTATCTATCTAATTTGATTTATACCCCACCCTCCCTACTAGGGTTGTCAAGTCTCATCTGAAAGAAAGTGGGGGAGTCCTGGTCTGTCCTTGGGAGAAAGTGGGGAAGTCCTTGGTACCATAGAGTTTTCAGGGCGATTGCTTGAGCGTCGCCCCGGCAACGTGTCCAGCGTGATGACATCACTTTGGGGTGACGTTATCATGCTGGGCAGTCAGCCAGATTGGGCCACTTCAGGGGTGGGGTTCCCCCCCCCCACCGGCCGGATCCGGATCAGCAGATTGGGGACCCCTTTAGTGGGGGAATCCCCACCCCCGGGGGGACTTGACAGTCCTACTCCCTACCAAGGCAGGCTCTGGGGTGTGTACAGTTCCAGAAGTCACTGAGAGGTATTATCCACTGACTTGGGAACAATTCTGCATATGTTCTGGTTAAAGGAGCAGGCTAAATTGGTCGCTGGTACAATTGCACTTAGACTTTCCTAGATACTCTCCAGGGATCCATATTCTCAGTACTTCCTTTTTGTCTCTGCAGTCCACAGTCAAGTTAGGAAAATAAGCAAGATATTATGTTTCACATGATTGGCTCTCTGCATGGTGGAAAGTGTGTATGTGAGAAAGAGAAGAGCGGTCAAGTTGCAGCTGACTTATGGCAACCTTAGCAAGGGGCTTTCTGCCATGGTGGGAAGTATCAAATAGGAAAGTAAAACCTTTTTTAGACAACTTCCAGGTTGGTTTCAATTATTGTAAAGTAATACTAGCAAATACAATTGCATTTTACTTTGAAGAGTCATAAAATGCCAAAGAATTCATTGTTACTACTATTACTACTGATTTCAGTGTGAGTGAGATCAGCATGTAGTGCCTTGTTGGTGTTTTTCTTCAGTGTTCTTCAACCTTCAAAGGAGCTAACTACATAATGGGAGGCAGTCTGAGCTAAAATAAATTTAGCAGTTTCATATTGATGTAAACTGGAGGGATGCTGAATCCCTTTCCCTACAGCATTTTTCTGCACACAATACTGTACCCAGCTTATTTTCTTCTGGAAAAGATAACATGCCTGGAGGTAAATTCTACTGGGAGAAAGTAGGTTGAGGGGAGAAGTGCAGGCAATTCAGCAGCACCTGTTTTCCGCTGACCCACAGCTGTCATATTTTAATCTGCCCCTGCTGTGCCTTCAGCTTTTAAAAGGGGACATAATAAAAGGAGGACAGAATTCAGTTTGAGATTTATAAAATGAAACCGACTACTTAAGTGTATCTGTGTGCCTTTGATATCTGTTCATAAATCTTGCTGTTAGTTCTTGCAGTCAGTTCTCAAATAAATGCCAGCAGATACAAAAAGCAAAAAAAAATAAAAATCTGACCAATATCAGTCATTTAAAAGATGGATCCAACAGTACAACTACAAAGAGTTGATGAACAGCAAGTGATTCCATGCTTTATGCAAATTATCCATTACATGACCTGAATGACTATAAGGGATACTGCCTTTTCTCCATTAACAGATGAGTTAGTACAGGGACCAGATCCTTGTAGCCAGGGGAAAGCCAGTTGCATGCTGTAATGCTGTTTGGCATGGTGCTGTGCTTGAGATGAGACAGACTGTACTAGGGATCTGCTCAGGAGCCTGCATGTAGTCAAGGGAGTTCTGTGTTTATCTAGCAATCACATTCTTGGAAAAATTCTCAGCACACCTAGACATGGCAACCTGCTGATGTCCTGAGGTTGCTGTTTATGTATAATACAAACAGCATCCAGTGATTGTACATTACTGTGCTGGTTTAAATGTGTTTCAGTTTTGCTGATTACCATATTGGTTCTTTTTTTTTATTATTTGGGAACTATTTTTTCCATTCATTGCTGTCTTCAGATGTACCTTCCATCTCTGTAGCTCCTGAGAGCTGTTCCCTGTCACCTCTTTTCCCTTAGTTTTTCCATTAATGACTTTTAGAAGATGTTACTAACGGTTACGTCTCTGGTATCAATAACTGAAGGAGGAAGGAAGAGCCTATGGTGACTTTACATAGAAGTGCCTATGACATCCTATTTAGGCACATTTGTGAATACGTTTACTGTGGAACAAAAAGCTGGCAGCCTCAGCAATTCTACCCTAAGTTTTATATAAAAACAAAATGCACTTTTATGAAAACATTCAAACTTTCTATGGCAAGGCAGCTAAACTGTAAAAATTGACATTTTTTTTTAAAAAATGACAGCACTATTGTACCTCTACTCTCCTGACTTTTGAAAGGTTTATTCCTAGTTCACTAACTCTTGCAGAACAACCAGTGTCTCCCAGTCAGACTCATTGTAGTGAATGTGCCAGCACGGCTCAGAGGTATTAGATAAATTATCGCAAGTAAAGTAGCTTGGTTACCTTTAATCTGTACTGAAATTAGAAAACTATTTTGAGCACAGTTTCCATTATGTAGTATGGAAGCCCAAGAGTCATTGGGCAAGTATCACTTTGTCATCTAATTAAGCATAATCCCTTAGTTTTGCTTTCATCACAGGAAAAGGGCTATTCCTCTCACGCCTGTTGTGAGTTTTCTGTCGAGATAAGTGGAATTGTATACTCACCATTTAGTTCCCTGGCTACAAGAATCTAGTTTCTGAAGGCCCCCCTCCCCAAATATTGTTTTCAGCAAGTGAGATTTTTTTTGTTCTGCTCTGTTAATTAACATTGCATACAGCCAGCTTTATAATGAGTGCAAATGTTTGTACACAGAGCCTGTGAAAAACGTGGCTGTTCTCTCTCACACTGGGATCTAATTTTAGGACTATTTTCAGTACTTACATGTTGTTTTAAATGAAACCAGGAATGCAGAAGAGCCTGAAGAGCCTTCTATGTTGTGAGAAGGATGCCATAGAATCAAGTCTGATGGTAGAAAGTGCTGTTATGTTAGGCTGCACCCAATTTAGGGTGACCCCACAGAGTTTTCAAGGCAAGAGACAAACAGAGGTGGTTTGCCATTGCTGGCTCTGTGTAGCAATCTTGGACTTCCTTGGTGGTCTCCCATCCAAGCACTGACCAGGACTGACCCTGCTTAGCTTTCAAGATCTGGTGAGATTGGGATAGGTTGGGCCATCCAGGTCAGGGTGAATCAAGCCTAAACTCTTTATTTATATGCTCTACTGACATCACATTATAGTAGGATTATTCTGTTGTGTATCAGTGAATAGAAAAACTTGGGCTAGCAAGACCTGATCAGTTCCAATCTGAAAATAAACAATGAGGTCTGCAATGTAAACTTCATCAGAAAAGGACACTTCTTTGACAGCTGAAAAAAGGCAAAAAAAAATGGCTTGGTTCAGATGTCAAGCACCAGTGCCACCATGGTTTAATTAAACCATATGGTTGTCTGAACACAGAGGACTCCAGTAATAACAATTACTTAGGATCCATCAAACCAGAATTTGAAACTGCAAGTTGGTTTGTTACACACAGTAGGTCTTAACTATGTTTTTTTCATAATATACAAATGTGAATATCCTATTTTATTCCCTGGCAACAGATATGTTTGGGACAGAACAAAAGCAATGAAACCAGCATTTGTGAAGGCTAACCAGGAATTTATCAGTAATTTGAATGCTGGTTTCACAGACAAACCATAGTCTTAAAATTGTAGAAAAACAGGCGCAAGGTAAAGAAATATTTATTTAGTTCTTGTGGATCCCTACACATTTTGCAATTTGCTTCTTCAGGGGATCATTTCCAAAGTTATGATCTCCTGATGAAGCAAATTGCGAAACATGTAGGGATCTACAAGAACAAAATAAATATTTCTTCATCTTGTACCTGTTTTTCTACATTTTTTCTGCCTACTGGTGCAGCCATTCTTGTTTTCTTTGCTGTTGGTGAAAAAAGAAAAAAGAAACGTGGCTTCATGCTACATCAGAACCAAGTGAGTGGCTAGGCTCTAAGGACTCCAGGTTTGTACAAACTGCTTCTGCATACAGTTTGCACTGCACTCAGTTTGCTCTGAGTTACATCTAGGGTTGCTAATGTCCAGGTGGTGGCTGGAGATCGCCTGGGGTTACAACTGATCTCCAGGAGACAGAGGTCAATTCACCCGGAGAAAGTGGCTGCCTTGGAAGGAGGACTCTATGGCATTATAACCCAATAAGGTCCCTCCCCTCTCCAAACCCCACCCTCCTCAGGTTGCATCCCCAAAATCTCCAGGTATTTCCCAACCCTGAGCGAGCAACTCAAGTTCCACCTCTAAGCTGCAGAACACAAACTGCTGTGTTGCACTGCAAAACCCATCAAAAGCTCCTGGACTCTCTCCCCCACATCTCCAGACATGCTGGGCTCTGTGGCAGTAACACAGTCAGGAATTGCAGTATAGTAAGTACAACTGCCAACTCCAGTTTGGGAAATTTCTAGAGATTTGGAGGTAGAGCTTGGGGAGGGCAGAGTTTGGGGGGGGGGTACTCAGCACGGTATGCCATACAGTCCAGTCTCCAGACCAGCCATTTCCTCCAGGGGAACTGATCTCTGTCATCTGGAGATCAGTTGTAATTTCAGGAGATGCCCAGGCCCCAACTCAAGGTTTGCAGCCCTAATAGTAAGTCATATTGCTATTCCCTGGCACACCAACACCTCCTTTTCACCAGTTTATTATTTATTTTTATTTTTTTAATTTATTTGAGATTTATACCCCGCCTTCTGCGCAAGGTGTGAAAAACAAATTGTACTAATATAACTAAATAATAGCAAATATCTTTAATGTTATTCACATCATGTAACAAGAGACTTTTCCCACTGAGTGTGCTCCATGCCATGAAAAGTTTAAACTGCCTGTTTCCACAGATTAGGCATTTGTTAGAGGGGGAACACATTTTCCTCCTGGCCATTTGGCAACCCTGCTCTCACCTTCCATTCCACCAGTGGCTGGGAGAAACTTGAAACCCTGTGGTACATTTGCATTGGCATCTTACTCATTGGGCCATCCCAAGGATGTGACAAACATTGTCACAGTTTATGCTACTTACATATTTATGCAAGCAAGTAATAAATCTCAGTCTGAAGTTAAAAAAAAATATGGAGACCCCAGTGTCCAAGTGGGGTGCTCATTAAATCTCTTTTAGGTCTGATGGTTCCCAAATGATCTCATGCAAGCTCACTGTGACAGGTACAGTTCACATAATGGCAGCCCACTTAATAATGCAGTGGGGTTTACATTTATATCAACATGAATGCAAAAATAAAGTAAATATCATTAGTACTCTTTTCAATAAATGCCAAAATAATGATTCACTCTTTCGGAATACTTTTTCAATGAAATCAGGCATGCAAATAATTTAACAGATTGTTAACTGTGCTTGCATACCTAATTAATTTTCCATGCACTAGGAGTAAAAAAAATTATCTGGTGCGTTAGCTGCATCTGGGCTAGGTATGGGGGGGGGCTTCCTGCTGTAGCTGCTTTTATACATAGAACTGCATCATTGATATAGAATCCTAAACACAGTTGCACTCTTCTAAGTCCATTGAAAGTGGATGTAGAAATGTGTTAACTTTTCTGTGGATTGTCCTGACAGACAGTAGAAAGCATGATCATGGTAGCCATTCTTAGCACAATGAAGCCTTCAAGTAAGGTAGAATGTTTATTGTTCTAATAATACACTATGTAAGGTGGACATTCTTTATTGTACCAACAGCTATTGGTGACAGAATACAATCTTTTGAATAATACAAGCAGCCTGAAGTTCTAGTGGAAGAAATGAAGAGAATGTACTCATGTATCATGTCACATAAATATACAGAGAATTCCACTGGCTAGAGGCATTCTGTGATATAATCTGAATATTATATACTTTTAAATTTCTTCTTACTTTCATGTTAGAGTAATTGTGTCATTTTGTAACAGGATTCTCAACTGCATGTTAAATTAAACAATGAAGCCAAATTAGATAGCCTTTTTCTCCATGTGTTAATAGTAGTCCAGCACAGTCATGTAAGATTGGATGGGGCATACAAGAACCATTTGATATCACATTCAAAAGATGTGACATAACCAGACTACACAGATGCATGAGGGAGTGCGGGAAAAGCTAAAAGCGGTGACAATGAAATCTTGGCATTTTCCCATTTGCTATCACCGTTTTCACACAATCAGAGCCCAGTGGAACAAAGTGTTGTTTTAAGCTGACTATATGTGTATTGTATTGCCCTTTAGCCAAAGTCACAGGATAATTATATTCTCTTGATTATGTCTAGCAGTATTGAAAGTTTGAGGTGGGTTTTATCATTTTTTCCCCTCCACATCTCAATATATTGCATCTTTGTCTCTATCAATTGGGAGAAAGTATAGGAACAAATAATGACCATTTATGATAAAGGGAGTCATTGGAATCCAACAAGGGTGGATTAGCCTTTATGGTTACCTTCTGTTCTTTTCTTCTCAGTTGGATGTGAACAGAATGAGAGAAGGCCAAGACTGAGAAAGCGCTGTAAATAAGTTATTACCATAAAGTTTAAAGCTAAGCAGTGTTGGTACTTGGAAGAAAGACAGACCACCTAAGACGACTCCACAGAGGAAGTCAATGGCAAACCATTTCTGCTTCTCACTTGCCTTGAAAGACCCTTGCTGGAGTCATCATAAGTGGGCTGCGACTTGATGTCACTTTAAACACAAGAAGGTGCCCTCCTTGCAGCTGTGGTTTAAGATTCCGCCCCTTCTGCTTCAGTTTCCTGCCCTAGAAGCCAGTTTTCAGGAATTCCCAACTCTCTAATTCAAAGACTTCAAAGACTTGCACACAGAAAGACTACAAGAAAATGAACTACCTTTTAACAGTGTGTGAAAAGATGTGATCTGTCATAGAGTGGATTTCACAGTGCATGTTTAACTGTCACTATTACTCTCTACTCCATCTTCTTTCTTTTCCTCTTAATATCACTATTGCCACTTCCCCTGAGGTTTGCATGCCTTTTATCAAGAGTTCTTGTAGGGGTGTATTGTGTTGGATTTGATTGATTTTAAATTGTTTTACTGAATCATTACACAAGGCTACAACTTGCTACCCTTTTTCTACCAAAGATCCTGCACCTTAAAGCACAACCAAGCTGAAATTCATTGTCTACAGTTTTCCATCTCTGTATCTTTATGCTATGAAAAAGCTTCAGTCTTTGTCATGAAACTGTCAAAGGAAAACCCCTCGACCTGTACAAGTCCTAATTCTGCCTGTTAGATCAGGAAGCTTCCATTGCACATAGGGGGGGAAATAGCATTATTAAGCAGTAATGTGAGACTGCAACTGAATACTAATTTGTGATATCTTCAACAAATGTTCCAGGGTAAATCCTTTTAGAATCAGTGTAACTTCAAAGTAAATATGTTTAGTATCAAAACATGATCTAGGGTTGCCTGGTCCCCCCTGCCCATCGGTGGGGGATGGGGGAGTAGGTTGCCAAATCCAGCATGGAAAACCCCTGGAGATTTGGGGATGGAGCCTGGGGAGGACAGGGACTTCAATGGGGTGCAATGTTATAGAATTCACTCTCCAAAGCATCTATTTTCACCAGGGAGATGAATCTCTGTAATCTGGAGGTGAGCTGTAATGCAAGGGGATCACCAGGTCCCATCTGGAGAAAGTTTAGTCATAAAGACAGAATTTGTCCCCTCAGAATCTACTTTACCCTTCAGATTTTATTTCTTGAACTGTCACTACTGTGAAACTATAAAAGCAGCATGTCATTAATACAAACATGAATATCAAAATATTGTTCATAATTGATCCAAAACTGATTTAGAGAAGAGATTGCATGAGTTGTAGAAATAAACTATAATGTAGCATTAATTTAAACCAGTCCAGATCACAGGGTTTTTTTTCTTTGAGAAAACTTCTTGATATGGAAGAATTGCTGCTTAAGTGACTGATATATTTTAAGTAAGGAAAATATCATCTTTAACATAAACTGTCAATCCTTATGCATTCTTGAAATACATTTGGTAAATATTTTATTCAGTGGGATGTTTTAAGGAGCAATGTTGAGGAAAAATATTCATTAAGGATCTACTCACTGATGTGGAAGTCTTTAATTATGTATAATTGGATGCAAGTAGGACTATGTAAATAAAAAGAATTATGAAATGTTAATGGTTATACGTTCAGGAATGAAGAGTGAGAGTTTTGCAGAGTATTGTGGGACACTGATTTCAATCAGGGATGCTGACCATGGGAGTACTTTGACTGATTTTTTAAAATAAATTCTTCTGTACTTACAGGTCACTTTTGCTTGACTGGATTTCTGTTTTTATTCAGTATAGCAAAGAGGGCTGTGACTCACAACAA
This sequence comes from Lepidodactylus listeri, assembly GCA_029233225.1. NCBI lineage: Eukaryota > Metazoa > Chordata > Lepidosauria > Squamata > Gekkonidae > Lepidodactylus > Lepidodactylus listeri. The sequence goes on along the minus strand of JARCFY010000006.1, from coordinate 47,564,482 downwards.
AACAAAATTACATATTTTATTATGAGATCTTTTAAATAAAAAGCAATGGTTATCTTCTTAGGCTCAAAATGTTGTAAAATATTTACTACAGGGTGATATTCTCTTTTCCCTGTGTGTGTGTGTGTCACCATTTTTTTGTCTATTCTTGTCACTATTGAAGCTTAGTGCTATTAGACATGATGGAGATAGACCCACATCCAAAAACAAGCATGTATTACCTTTTACTAGAATAACCAAAATGAAATAAAACACTGTGTATGCTTTTGGGCTTCATCAGGCTGAATGTTACAAAATTTTAAGAAGATAAAGTGGCATAAAACAGATTTCCCAGGCCTTGATGTTAGGACCTGATCCTGCATATACCCTCTGTGAGCTACATGCAAGTACATAGCGTAATTTTATTTCTAGAGTTAGGTTACAGTGTATTCTCTGGGAGGCACTATTTATTCCATGTTATACCCTCTTTGTTTTTTTCCCTGAAATACAGAAACCAGCCACAGTCCATTTGAAACCATATGAGGTGCACAGTTTTCTTGCCGGCTGAGAGCAATAGTAAGGTCTTTGTAATCTCTAATTAACAGTGTTTGAGATAAATCTAAGCTGGTGCAACAAGTAGTAGAGTCAATTAAAGCCAATTGAGTGCAGTGTTCCCTCTAAGCTCCACAGTGCTGTGAGCAGAAATTCTACCACATGAGTGAAAGAAGAAGAGATTAGATTTATACTCCATCCTTCACTACCCAAAGGAGTCTCAGGGCGGTTTACAAGCCCTTTACCTTTTCCTTCTCTCCCCACAACATATACCCTGTGAGGTAGGTGGGGCTGAGAGAGGTCTCTCAAGAACTGCCCTTGAAAGAACAGCTCTGAAAGAACTTATGACTGACCCAAAAAAATCTAGTAGCATTAACGTTGTGATCAAGTCTACATTTGACTATCATGTAAATTAGTTTTTAGAAGATTACTTCCATAACCTTGTAAAAATCTCAGAATAAATTCTTCTAAATTATATTTAAACTATAGTTTAATAATAATTTAAACATCATAAGAGAAAACAGGGTCATGTCAAATTTCACCCACCCCTTTCTACTATATTGGTAGAACTCTGTAGAACAAATCTACCTGCCCCAGTCCATTATATTGGTAGACCTGGCCTCGGACTGTCTCCTTATGCTGAGCCTTAAAAAAACATATCACTGGGGGGGGGGATCTTGTAGTCTACTTTGGTGGGTTTTTTTAGTGAAATGTGACAACCAGCATTACAGGTCAAGTGTGATAGAGGAGGAATGATCACTGTCAGAACCTGCCTAACCCAACAAACAAGAAGTTGCTTAAATGTTATCAACCTGCCCAAAATACTTATTTATTCAAATATTTGTATCTCACTTTTCTCTGTGACTCAAGGCAACTTACAAATCATACTGAAAAGCATAATAAGGGGGGGTGGGGGGGAAATCATTTCTCCCAAATCCATTGTAGCCTGTGGGGACCATTATAATCAATGGATGCAGGAGGTGTGAACATCCGGGTTTTAAACAATGTTACAGCTGGTAGCATGGTATGAAATTTGACCACTGTGGTCTCTGCCTAGGGTTGCCAGGTACCCACTGGCATCTGGTGGGGGGGTGCAAGGTGGGGACTTAGCAGCAGTGAAATGAAGCCTTGGTCAATGATGCAGCGATGTCAGTTCCAACACTGGGAGTGATGTCATCATGTTGCCAGTGATGTGCGGAAATGCTGGTATTTCAGCAAAAACACTTTGGTAGAGCCATTTTTACCATAGAGTTTTTGCCCAAATGCCAGAGCATCCTGCATCATTGGTGATGTGATAATGTCACTTCTGGTGCATGCCAGAATTGACATTGCCATGTTGCTGTCAATGCCAGCCTAGGCCTCAGGACAGAGAATCTCCTGCTCTTAGTGGGGGCTTGGAAACCCTATCCCTATCCCAACCTCCATCTGACAGACTTACTTCAAATGCCCTCAGATGTGACACTAGGAACGATATGAAAAAAGCACTAACTTTTATTGACTTTGTTGGATAGGAGAATAAGGATGTTAAGCAAAGAGGTAGAAACTATTTATAAATATAATTCAGCATTTTCTAGGCTCATTCAGTTATAACATTTCAGTTGTCAATTCCTAGCTGCAGAGAACAGCTATTAGCCGAGCTTTTAAGCTCTTGAAGTGAATCTGTCATTATCCAGTAGAGGTTGTAAGTCGCAAATGATGTGTTGAACTGTTTTGAGGTGAGAGCTGTATTTGACCACTAGTGGTGTTCTGTTATTGTCTCTTTTGGGCCTGTCATGCAACAGGTTTTCTCTGGGTAACATTCTGGCTTGGTTAATCTGTTCTTGACTTCATCAGGTACATACTTGAGTTCCAAAAAGATTTGTTTTAGCGTCCAGAAGATGTATTTCTTGCATAGATTGGTTCACAGTCAGGTTGATGGTGAGGTGACAGTCACTGAGTGCCTTGTGGAATTTGTGCAGGGCTTCTTTACCATGTGTCCAGACAATTAAAATGTCATCAATATATTGCACATATAAAAGATGAATGAGTGGGTGGGAGTTTAGGAAGCGTTGCTTCAAGTCAGCCATAAAGATGTTAGCATACTGTGGGGCCATGTGGGTGCCCATAGCTGTACCATTGTTCTGAAGGAACAAGTTGTGGTTATGGGTGAGAACAAAATGGCACAGTTTGGTGGCAAAGTCAGCTGTGGTATATTCCTTATGGCTTGTAATCCATCTTTGTGTGGGATGTTGGTATACAGAGATTAGTCAATCAACTGGTGAGCTGACTGCATTCCTCTGCTGCTTCCCAGCCAATGCTTACATGATAACTGTGTTCTGCCATTTTCATCACTGGCTTACTGTAGAACTTGGTTAATACATAAAATATTACCTTAAATATTTTAAGGTTTTTAGCTGTTCTGGTAGCACATACTCTGCAGATTCCCTCTTTCACCTGTGTGCCTCAGAGCTGCTTGAAGAGACTAAGTATGTCCAAGGTACATGAAATTTTTTGGTTAATAGTCATAAGACTCACTAATGGAGGAATAAATCCAATGTGTGATTAACTGACTATGAACTATTGTGCATACCCAGCTCTGGCGTGATAATCTTATGCTTTTCAAACTAGTAATATGATTGTTTCATATTCCCTTCCTAACAATGTTGAAAGCTTAGTAAGTCTATATCAGGTGGGTAGTCTTGTTGGTCTGAAGCAACAGAACAAAGTTTAAGTCCAGTGGCACCTTTAAGACCAACAGAGTTTTATTCCAGGTATAAGCTTTCATGTGCACACAGTTCTTCACACTTTGGTATCTGAAGAAGTGTGTGCACACACAGAAGCTTATACTTAGAATAAAACTCTGTTCATGTTAAAGTTGCCATTGGACTCAAACTTTTAAGTCTTTATCAGTTATCTGACTAATTGATCTATGCCACAGCCAAAGAGAACCTTAAAATTGCCATGAAATTTGAAGGTGTAGGCCTCATCCAGTTAAAATTAATCATTACTAATCGAAAATAAAAGACTTCCATTTAATTATGTCATATTCATTAGTTTATTTATTTACATTATTTATAGTCTACCTTTCTTACTGAGACTCAAGTATAAGACACAATGTACATTGAGCCAGTTTGGTGTAGTGGTTAAGTGCACGGACTCTAATCTGGGAGAACCGGGTTTGATTCCCCACTCCTCCACTTGCACCTGGCTGGATGACCTTGGGCAAGCCATAGCTCTGTACCAGCTGTTCTCTCAAGGACAATTGTCTCAGAGCTTTCTCAGCCTCACCCACCTCACAGGGTGTCTATTGTGGGGAGGGGAAGGGAAAGGAGTTTGTAAGCCGCTCTGAGACTACAAGTGAAGGGCGGGGTATAAATCCAATCTCTTCTTCTCTTCTTCTTCTTCTTTAAAACAATGCAACCAAACAACATATAAAATTACGGTAAAATTGCAGTAGGACTAGGATTACAAAAAAAATGTAGTAAAATTGCAATAGGTCTAGGATTACAAAAAATTTAGGAACAATGCAAAAAATCAGACATGATCTGTCATAAATAATGCAGCAAATGGAATTACAGAAGTAGAAGACAACGTTGTAAGGGCTACACAATATATACAGTAAGCCGTGTAACAACCTATTTTCCTTTATAAAAGCTCTCTCTTGAACCATTTTTTTATACTACAGCTCTATTCCCATTATAAGAATGCCCTCCTGAAAAATTCTGCTTTGCATAGTTTGCAGAATGAGAGAACAGAATGATTTTCTCAAGCAGGCCATTCCACGGGTGGGAAGTATAGCAGAGAATATTTATCTTATCTGTTTGTAGGTGGAACCTTCAGATGGCATTGCTCTAGGGTTGCCACACGCCCTGATGGAGGTGGGGTTGTCCCACTGCCAGATCCCACCTCCCTGCCACTAATCAGCTAGCCAGTGGGGGGAACTACCCCCTAAAAGAGGGAGAACCATCTAACATGCCATGACATGTCTATGTCACTGCCCATGAAACCTGGAAGTGACATCATCACATCTAGGATGTCGGGGCAACACTCTAGTATTTGGACAAAAACTCTATGGTAGTAGCCAAATTTACCATAGAGTTTTTACCCAGATGCCAGAGCTTCACCCCACGTTCTGGACATGATAATGTCACTTCCAGGTCATGTGGGCAGTGGCATAGACACCTCGCTATAGGTCAGCTGGGCCTCCCTACTGCTCCCAGTAAGTCCCCTCCATCCCCCACTGGTTGCCAGGAGGGACCTGGCAACCCTACATAATGAGCACAGCTGTCAGGGCGCAGTATAGCAGTAGAGGTTGTGGTGCAGATATGAGGGTCCAAGTCTTTGATGGGCTTTGTATGTGATAACCATTACCCTGAATCAAACCTAGTAACTGATTGGTATAAATGGAATGAATGCAGAATGGGTGGAATATGCAACTCAGGGCCAAATGAGTCAAAATGTTGGGAGTTCTGGAAGACAGCTCCCAAGTGGCTTTTTCCTTTTAAGAAGCAGATTGTGAGAGACGACAGCTGGATCAGGACTGTGGTGCAAAGCTTTAAATCTTTTTCTCCATTCCATTCCCCAGCCTGGGATAACTTCATACTGCTCCTATTTGCTTTGTTTGAGCACACACACACATCCGCATACTACAGTGGTGGGCAAGCAGTCTGCAGATTATATTTCTTTCTCCTTAAAATTCAGAAGAGCTCCTCTGTAATACAGTCACTGTCAAGAAACAGAGACTATGCGGAGATGTCTGGACAAATGTTCTAGGTAGTTCCTTTTCTTGTCTGCTTAGTCCTGCAATCTGTGAAGGTAGAAAGAACACAATCATAGGTTTGTACTCAGCTGGACTAGAATGAAGACTGGAGAACAAGGCCAAACAGGATCCGACCCTGGTTAAATGGAGCAAAAATTGTTCTGATTCTACTATAGTTGTCATCTTATGTACCAAAGACTATGCTAATCAGAATTTGTTTTCCATAAATATTTTCCAGGCATAAATTGTCTACAAGGTGATAGGACACGTATATCAGATTTTTATTCTTAAAAAAACCTTTTGATGAACACTGAAGCCTGATTCTTAGAAGCTGCCCTTCTATTTAATCAATGCACCTGATTCTTAGAAGCTGCCCTTCTATTTAATCAATGCACCCTGCCATATATTTTAGAACAGATTTAACTATCCAATTAAAAATCCCTCTATTTTAACATAGCAAAGCTTCTCAATAATCTGCTGGCAATTAAGAATTTTATGAAAGGATAATTTCAAACATTGAACAAATGTGAGGAAATAACAATCTGCTCATAGTCAGTTTGTGTGTGCCAGAACTAAAATAAATGACATAAATGTATCCGAGAAATCATCAAATTTTAGTGTTAATTGCTTGACTCTGCTTGATAATAATTGTTCAGTAATTTCTTACGATACCTGAATATAGAACTGAGCATTAGCCATTGTTTATTCTACTGTTGTTATTGCAATTCACTGTTATTAGACTAAGATACTCAGTCTTGGCATCTGGAGAGTTTCCTAGTATTTTAAAGGATGCCATTAGGGTAGGAGATGGTAGACTTTGATAAAAACAAACATTTCACAGTCTGTAGCACACATGGCATGCAGAGCTGGTTGCCCAGTTCTCTGGGATGTGGCCCTTCCTGCTGAAATTCACTGTCCAAAGAATTCTGAGTAGGAACACTGAAATTTGATGATTTCTCTGATACATTTATGTCATTTATTTTAGTTCTTTAAAACATTATAATGTCATCTTTCCATCCAGTTTAGTGTTCCCAAGATGGCGAGCAATCAAAAACAATGAAACAAGTTTTTTAAAATACCTGATATAAAAACAGTTAAAAACAGCAAATGAACAAAAGACATGCACAATTAAAATGCATACACAATTAAAAGAAGGAGGATCAGTGAGGGAAAGCCAGACAAAGCACATAAGTCTTCACCTACTGGCAGAAGATAGAAGGGGACAGATAGATCTCCCTGGGGATAGAATTTCATAATTTTGGAATTATTATCTGTAGAGCAGCTTTTAAAACATGAAAATCAGTTCAAAGAACTGTGAGTGGAACAAAATAGCCTACAGTATATTATCTGACTACAGTATATTGTCATTTGGGCTACAGTCCTGTACCCACTGACTCACAAAGAAAGGTTCGATTTAAAGCAACAGTGTCTGGGGCCACATAGCTGCATTTCATATGTAGAAATCCAATTTAAATAGATACTGCGCAAGTGCAAAGTCCCGTGGGAGAGTGCTTTCGCTTCAGCCAGAGACAATTTAAATAGGGTTGCCATTCCCCTGGTGGGGCTAGAGGATCCCCCAATTTTGAGGGCCCCGATCCACCATGGCCCAGCTGGCCAGTAGGGGAAGCCCCACCACTCCAGGGAATGACATCATTGCGTTTCCAACACTGGGAGCAATGCTCTAGATTTAGGGCAAAACTCTATGTTTATGAGGCCAGAAAACCCACAGAGTTTTCTTGGCATGTGTGCCAGAAGATCTTCAGGGAGGAACTGGGAGGCCACCCACCGGCAGCCAGGTAGGACCTGCAACCCTAGATTTAAATCAGACAAAAGTCCCATTGAACAAAGTGGGACTTATTTGCATATGATCAAACTGCTCTTTCAAATTTTCCTCTCTGGTCCAGAAGGAGGGAACCATTGTTGCTAATCTCCAGGTGAGGGCTGGAGGTCACTCAGAATTACAACTGCTCTTCAGGTAGCAGAGGTCAGTTCCTCTGGAGAAAATGGTGGACCCTGTGTCATTATACCCTCCTGAGATTGCCACAGCAAATTGACACTGAGTGCCCAAGGCCAGGGCACTCGCCCAGAGCTTCCTTCTAGAGCCTGTTGTATTTATTTCCACAACAGGCCTTATTCCTAGTTGGTTTATAATTTGGCAATGAGGGATTGCTGGGAGGATAAAAGGGAAAAGGGAAAGAACTTTGTACCCTGCTCTGAACTCCTTGGAGGAAGGGCAAAATGTATTGGTTAGATAGATTAGTAGTGTAATCTAAATTGTTTTTTTCTCCTGATTTAAACAGACACCTAAAATCAGCATACTTGGCTAAATGCCTCTATGTAATTCCTCTCTAATCCTCCATAATAAAAATCAGTTATTTTTTTTCTAGTTTGAGACACAAAATGCATCTTTTAAGAGTGGAAGTATACATTATATTTAGTTCTGTGATCAGTTTAAAAGAGTTTACCAAATGCAGCTGTTGCAACCTGGTGAAAGAGGGTGAGTTTTAAATAGTTTCCTCTGCTTTCTTTTTCCTGCTGAAAAATGCCAGCCCTGAACTGCTTTTTCTCCTTCCTGGGAAAACAGTACAGATACCCATACACTTGATTAGTGACAGCAAAAGCCCCCCCCCCCCCATGTCACCATATTGGTGAAAGTCATTGGCTTCTGGACCAATCCCACCAGCAGGGTCTAAGCGAAGTTCCCATGACAGGGCTTCACAGACCCAGCTTGGATCACGTCAGTGACAGTGCTAGAAGAAAAAATGCATGTCATTTTCATGGGGCAATAAAATACTTTGAACTGGCTCTGCTCAGCAGCGTTACCATTTTTCACACAAGTAGATCAGGTGAAGGCCAGATGAAAATAAATATGACTCACCTCCATTCTTCAGGTGACACAGATAAATTCACTGACCTTCATGTGTCAAAGGATCTGGTCAGGCTTTCTATGATGACTCCAAAATCACACAGATGTGTTTGCTTTCCTCTTTCCTTTATTTTTCTTTATCACCATCACATTTTACAAAAAGAAGGTGGAGGTTCTAAATCAGATAAGGTGTTCCCTATATAATGATAAAATGACAGAATAAATTGGAAATATTCTGTAATTTAGAAAAAGGGGATCAAAAATAGTAGCTAGAATCATGAGCCTTTCAACCCCTTGATTCTCTCGATTTCTATTACTTTTACAACTGTCTTTTCTGATATGGTATTTTATATTTGAAGGAACTTCTGGATTATGAATTAGGTTTATCCAGTAAAAGCCTTTATTACATTTTTCATTTGCTTTTATTCTTTTATGAGAATTCAGACTTTGTACATGCTTCCTACAAATGTTTCCCTCCCCTTCATCCCTGGTGGTGTATTAGTAGAACAGGTCAGAACAGAATTATATTTGTGGCAGTGTGGAAGAGAGGAGTTCAGCAAGGCTCAGATTTTATAATTAAATTAAGACCCCCAAAGAAATGGAAATCAGAATCTATACTGCTTTTTATGGTAATTTGAAATATTCCCTGTCCTCAAAAGGAAAATTCACCAGTATCTGTTGTAAATTAGTTAATAATATTTTATTCTTCGAAAACGCATTGAATAAAATGAAAATGAAAAAAGCCATCCACCTTGGCTCAGTAAAGTACATTTTCTTCCAGCCTAAAGATTACCTTCTATTTTAACACATACTCAGAACAGTTGTCTATTCATAGAATCATAGAGTTAGGAGGGACCTCCAGGGTCATCCAATCCTCTGTCTAAAAATTGTCCACCACCTCCCAAGGAAGTTGTAACTGTGTAACTGCTCTGTCAGGAAGTTCTTCCTGATGTTTAGCTGAAAACACTTTTGATTTAATTTCAACCCATTGGTTCTGGTCCGACCTTCTGAGGCAACAGAAAACTCTGCACCATCCTCTACAGCTCTTCAAGTTCTTGAAGATGGTTATCACTAGGGGTGGGCACAGACTGGGAAAGCTCAGTTTGGGGCTTGCAAGCCAGACAGCCCCAAACTATCCCTAATCGAACCCCTGAGCAAAAATCCACCAAAACTTAACTGGTTTGGGTGGCATTGGTTCCCTGCCCTGGTGCACCTGTGTTATCCAGAAATGACACGACTGCAGTCCCCTGATGCACTTATGTCACTTCCAGGTGGCGTCAGGCCCTGCCCCCAGAACACCCATGTCACCCACAGGTGATGCGAAGACATCAGGCTGTGTGCTTGCATCACTTCCAGGTGATGTGGATGTGACGGGGCAGGGCCTGCTGCCACCTGGAAGTGCTGTGCACATGTGGGGGGGGGGGGGCGAACACCAAACCAAACTGAGCAAAAGCTCAGTGAGTGTTTGGGGGAAGGCACCATTCATGAACTGAGGTTTGCAAGCCAGAACCTCAGTTCGCAAGGCAGAACCAGGCAAAGTCTGGCCCGGAATTTGGCTGAGGTTTGGGTCTGTGCCCATCTCTAGTTATCATATCCCCTCTCAGTTGTCTTCTCTCCAGGCTAAACACACCAAGCTCCTTCAACCTTTCCTCATAGGACCTGGTCTCCAGACCCTTCACTATCTTTGTTGCCCTCCTCTGGACACGTTCCAGCTTGTCTATATCCTTCTTGAATTGTGGTGCCCCAAACTGAACACAATACTCTACATGAAGTCTAACCAGAGCAAAGCAATATTATCACTTCGTGTGATCTGGACACTATATTAATGTTGATACAGCCCAAAATCACATTTGCCTTTTTAGCTGCCACATCACACTGCTGACTCATGTTCAGTGAATGGTTTACTGAGATCTAGGAATGTGCAAGAAAAAAAATGGGTCTATTCAGATTCAGGTGTTTGGGACCCAAAAATATTCAGTATTCTCAAATATTCCCAAATACCAGTATCAGTATTGTACTGATATTCAGGTTAGTATTGGGAAACCCAAATATATTCAGCTCCATTATACCCTGTGGGTACAGTTGCAGCTGAGAGAGAAGGGAAGGGGGGGTTAAACTTTAAACCCCTTCCCTCCCCTCCTGAAGTTGGGCCGCAGCTGCCCTTATCCTGCAAGGTAGTAACTTTCTTGGGAAAAAGATTAATTCAAATAACCTTGATAAAGGTTAAGGTTAAGGAAAGTGGTCATTCAACATTTTCTAGGATTCTCACAACTACAGATTTTGTCTAAATTTCTAGCTCCTAGTAGCAGTAATTAATGTTTAATATCTGATTACAACAATTAATAGCATGGCCCTCAGAACTAGAAAACTTGCACTGAATACAAATACAGATGTTGTGCATGTGGGGAGACCCAATTAATGTTAACAGAGGAAGCTAATGGTTATGTGCAAATAAATGCGGGAAGTTACTATGAACCTAGGCACTTCACATATGTATCAGATCACTGAAGCCAAAATTCAGAGACAAAGAATACTTATTTCCATGGAACTGCAGGTTTGGAGGACCATTCATTTAAGGTAATTGAGGAGATAAAGAGACATTATATATTTGAATTCAAACTGTGTTCATTCAGAAGCCCAGGGAACAAGATGAAAATGACTTGAACTTGTCTCTCAAATACAGCCATAAAGTTTGTTTCTATTATTTACACAAAGAAAGCTCCAAGGGAAAATTCCTTCTTCCAAACATTCTCATCTATATGAATGTTCTACCAGATTATTTATTTATTTATATTTTTTTGGATTTCTATTCTGCCCTCCCCACAGTAATCAAGGCTCAGGGTGGATCACAGGCCCATTTGGCATCACAATATATAAATACAGTAATACAATACAGTAAACAAGAACAATAATAATAAAAAGATGGCACTATTTGTTTGTGCCCAGTCTCCAGAGCTGGTGTTGCTAGGTCTCTGAGGTCTACTCGATCTGGGCCACATAGAGATGGTGGACTTCAGCAGGGGAACCTGACTTTTTCACTGGACACTCACCGCCTCAACCAAAGGCCTGGTGGAACAGCTCCATTTTACAGGCCCTGCAGAATGGCAGTAGGTCCCACAGGGCTCTGATCTCACACAGAAGCATGTTCCACCAGGCTGGGACCAGGGCAGAAAAACCCTTGGCCCTGGTCGAGGCTAAGTGGACATTCCTTGGGTTGGGGACAGCCAGCAGATCTTAATCGGCAGAGTGCAAGGCTCTCCAGGGCACATATGAGGAGATGTGGCCCCTCAGGTATGTCAGTCCCAGGCCACGCAAGGCTTTAAAGATCAATACCAATACCTTAAAGCAGATCCGGTATTATACTGGTAGCCAGTGCAATTGGCATAGCACTGGCTGAATGCATGCTGACACAGGCAGCGCCGTCAGCAAGCGTGTTGTTGCATTTTGCACCAGCTGGAGTTTCAGGATCAGCCACAAGGGCAAGCTCACGTAAAGTGAGTTACAGTAATCAAGCCTGGAAATGACCATTGCATGGGTCATTGTAGCCAAGTCCTGGGGAGAGAGGTGGGGAGCCAGCTGCCTGATCTGCTGGAGATGTTAAAAGGCAGAACTGGCAACTGAGGTGATCTGGGCCTCCAAAGAAAGCAAGGCATCCAAGACCATGCTCAGGCTCTTCGCCTTCTGGGCTGGCACCAGTAGTGCACCATCCAAGGTTGGCAGTCTGATTCCCAACTCCACCCCCCCCCCCCCCGGCTCAGGTTCAGGAACTCTTTTCTTGAAGTATTGTTCTTTTTCATTCTGTTAAATTAGTAATTTTGAATGAAAGGCACATATTTTAATTAAACTTTATGGATCTAATTCACCAAAGGGAATCAGGCTGTTTAATACCATTTCAGTGTCTGAATCGATCACATGACAACATATAGCCTGGTATGTTGCTTGATGACATGGAATTTAAAAGTCAACCATCATGGATAGATTTTTAGGGTACATGAACTTAAAACCCATCAACAGAGGCAGTTTTATCACATATTAACTATGTGAAATTATTGTGTCAGAATTGATTTTTGTCTCTATGAAATGACACTTTATATCAAACTTTAAAAAAACTGGTTAAGATATCATGAGAATTTGAATACAATGTGAAAGAGGGCAGCTTTGCAACCTGTCTGTTCTGATTCTTCAGGATTGATTCCATCACATTAGTTTCATTTGCTGACTGTGGGAGACAGAATCTTACTTTTAAACAGAAAACTGGGATTTAAATGTCATAATTCTGTTTTTTTCTGAATGCATATAATTTGAGCGGAAGGCATCCATGGATAAGAATATTATTGTCATTGTTGTGGAATTTTTAAAAATTATTTAAGATGTCAATATAGATTTGCATATGATCCTTTAACATAGCTGGGGACAATGTGTTTTTATGAAATCAGATGAAATAGTCAGCTAATTAAAACAATCTAAAGTTCCTATTAACCAATTAAATGGTTAACCTGCTGTAATGAAGTCAGAGCTCATTAAATTCAGACTACATTACCAGTAATAACCTATTTTTTGTATGTGAGCAAAAACCATTCATTTGTATTGGAAGGGCTTTAAGTCCTGAGGCTTTAAATCCTGAGAATATGGTTAAAAGATAGGATTAACTAGCATAAATTGTTGTCATGTTGATGCTTGGAATGCTCCTCCTGGCTAATTTCTTGGGAGGGATATACAACTATACTCCAAAACCAGCAAGCTAAAGTGAAGGATGCTCTTCTGATCTGAATTACTAGAAATGTCATCTGTCATCTTGGCACTCTATGAGTAAGGCCTTTTTGAAAGCATTTCCATCAATCAAAAGGACACCTTCACATTACCATGCTTACTATAACTCTTTAGATACACTCTTAAGAGAAGGACAAAGCTCAAAAAAATTATTTGGCCCATTGGAAAGTGGCAGAGGTAAAGGGGTTAATCAAGATATAGCAGGTTTGTTTTCCTCCAGATAACCTTCTCATAAATGGTAGAACGGTCTGAGAAGAATGTATCAGCTCTTGGCTTTTTCATACACTCACACAAATCCAATTTTTTATACTGTAGACATGTCAAGATTTTCTCTGTAAGTGCAATAATGATAGATAAGAGTTCTAGTCCCATACCACTTTTCACCATTTTTGTGTGTGTGTTCATGCTTATAAATGTTTCCATGTGGGTGAAAAAAGTCGAGGCAGACTAAATGAGGCCAACATTAGCAAGCAGCAAAGTTGGCCCTTTGGTAGGCCTCACAGTCATGATCATTTTATACTGTGCTAATTACAGAAATCTGACTCCACAAATGGAGACCTGCAAGAAACTTGTGGGATGGTTATCCCATTCATCACACCTTTGCTTTCTCCCGTCTCCCCCTACATCTCTCATACTCTTTCTCCGATCTGCCCCCCCTTTTCTTACTCTCTCTCCCCTCCGTGTATGTTACGTCCTCTCTCTTTCTGACCCATCATCTTTCTCTTTGTTTTTCTGCCTCCCCACCTCATCACCCTTTCTCTCACTTTCTGCCCCCCACCCCATTACTCTCTCTTTCTGCCCCCATCACTCTCTCAGCCTCCTGCCTGCTTCCTCCCCCACACCACACAGCAGCAGCGGTGGTGGTGGTGGTACTCCGAGTCACCCACTAGCTTCCTCTTCCCTCACAGCAGCAGTGGCAGCATTCTGGGAATCACAACGGATCTCCCAGCTACATAAATCAATTTACCTGGTAGGGCTGCCAGCTCCAGGTTGGGAAATTTATGGAGATTTGGGGGTGGAGCCTTGGGACAGTGAGGCTTGGGGAGGCAACTCAACTCAGCAGCCATTTTATCCAGGGTAACTGATCTCTGTCACCCAGACAACAGTTGTAATTCTGGATAATCTCCAGCCCTCACCTGGAGGCTATCAATAATAGTTCTTATAGAGGAAAAGGCTAGTTTGGAAAGTGGAGTCTATGGCATTAAACCAGTCTGTCGTTCCTCTCATCCTCAAATCCCACCCTCCCCAGGTTCCACCCCTCAAATGTCCAGAAATTTCTCAACCAGGAGTTGGCGACACAATTTCCTTCCCACCCAACAGCCAACCTACCTTTATCTGCCTCTCTGTCTTCAGCTTTCCATCTTCACCCCCCTCCCCCACAGCCTCTACCGAGGAAAATTAGTCTTTCTTTACAGTTGGGACCAAAGCAGCTTACATTATTCTCTCCTCCTTTTTATCTGCACAACAACTCTGTGAGGTTGGCTAGGCTGAAAGTATGTGACTGGTCCAAAATCAACTAGTCAGCTTCCACCGCATGATGAGGATCTGAACCTGGGTCTCGCAGACCCTAACCTGAAGCTTTAACTGTTACATCACAGTGGCTTTCATAGGGTAGCTGCTGATGAACAGTACCAAGCTGGGCCTACTTGAGTCATGCAAATCAGGTGGTATCAAGTCACCCAGAGGGATGCCAGCCTCCAGATGGGATCTCGTGATCCCCTGGAATTAGTGCTCATCTCCAGACTACAGAGAACTTCCAATGGAGAAAATGGATGCTCTGGGCTCATTTTGTAGCAGGAGCTTCTCTGCATATTAGGCCACACACCCCTGATGTAGCCAATCCTCCAAGAGCTTACAGTAACCCCTGTAAGAAAAGCTCTGTAAGCTCTTGGAGGATTGGCTACATTAGGGGGGTGTGGCGTAATATGCAAAGAAGCTCCTGCTATGAAATGAGCCCTGTGGACTCTATGGCATTTTACCTCACTGAGGTCCCTGTCCTCCCCAGGGTCCACCCCCAGCTCTCCAGAAGTTTCCTAGCCTGGATCTGGATCTGCCTGTGGCCAGGGGGGACCTGGCAATCCTAGACTGCTGCCAGGCCTACAGTTGCCAACCTCCAAGTAGGACCTGGAGAAAAAAAAAACAACCCCAGAATTACAACTGAACTCTAGACAGCAGAGATCTGTCTCCCTGAAGAAAATGGCTGCTTTGGAGGGAGGACTCTGTGGCATTATACCCAGCTGAGGCATCTCCCTCCCCAAACCCAGCCCTCCTCCTTATAGTCCACCACAGAACCTCTAGGAATTCCCCAGCCTGGCACTGGCAACCCTTGTCAGGCCTAGCCCCAAGGTTCCCTCCCTCAAAGGCCAGAATAGGCCTGGAAAGCCCCCCCCCCCCGGCCGCCTTTTACTGACAGAGCCAGTTAGAAGCCTCCCCCCTCCAAATGTTCTAATTTCTCACCATTGATGTCTGAAGTAGATCCCTGCGGAGGTCATTTCAAAAGTTATTGGGGGGAATTCAACCCTCCCCAAGTTTTGTTTTTACCTTTTGGATTTTTCTGCAAGCCCAGAAAGTCCCCTGAGTCTGTAGAAAAAGCTGTTGGGGGAGAGTGAAACCCTTGCTGGTAGACATAAGTATGCTCACAGAGAACAGACTTGGAAAATAGTATATAGATTTACCCACCTGTACCAAAATGGGTTTACTGTAGTGTGTAAATTGTGGTACACTCCCAAGGTGGCTGGCATATATTAAGTGTTGCTTCAATCAGATATCCCAATTATGCAGCATTTTACATGTTATTATTATAGTAAACATCTATTTTGCTCTGTGGAGATGATTTCTAACTTGTAAACCTTACAAGGCTGGTGTTTTGATAGTCTCTGCAGATGTTCTGGCTTACTTTATCATTTCCATTATAGTGGGAATGCCATACTATGTTGTCCTCTCCTACAGAAAGGGAGTGGTATACAGTGTTCCCTCTAAGCTGAGTTACTGTGAGCTAGCTCACAGTTTTTTAGCCTCTGGCTCACACAAGTTTTTGTCTTAGCTCAGGAAGGATGGCTCCAGAGCAAACTAATTTATGCAGTAGCCAAATCGTTTGCTCACAACTTTAATGCCAGTAGCTCACAAAGTAGAATTTTTGCTCCCAAGACTCCAGAGCTTAGAGGGAGCATTGGCTGGTATTGAAGATAGGGCTGCCAAGTCAGCCCGGGGGGCGGGGGATCCCCCGCTACAGGGGTTCCCGATCCGCCAGCCAGCATTCGGCCAGCAGGGGGAACCCCACCCCCGAAGTCGTCCTGCTAGGACGACTTTCCCCAACGTAATGACATCACCCGGAAGTGACATCACCATGTTGGGGGGCGTTGCCAGGGCGACGCTCTGGCAATCGCCCCAAAACTCTATGGTACCATAGAGTTTTGGGGCGATTGCCAGAGTGTCGCCCTGGCAACGCCCCCAACGTGGTGATGTCACTTCCGGGTCACGTCACCGGGCCGAGGGAGCTCCTGGGCCAAGGAGGACTTCCCCCCACCATTAGGTAAGTAGGACTTGGCAACCCTAATTGTAGAAGATGGGGAAGAAAAATATTTACCTCTTGATCTGAGAGTGGGTACTGCTTGGTTACTTGTTACTTGTTGAAAACCTGCATGCATAGGGCAGCACATAATGGTAGCTTAGCTAACGATGGGCACGTATGAATTAAAGGCCAATTCACACATGAATATTCATAATTTGGTGACATTACTTGATGACATTCATCTGAGTAAAGGATCTGAACTGATAATATGCTCTGTTTCAGCCGATACTGAATGAAATTTCTGTCTCCAGTGATTA
The DNA here is from genome assembly GCA_029233225.1 of Lepidodactylus listeri. Taxonomy (NCBI): domain Eukaryota; kingdom Metazoa; phylum Chordata; class Lepidosauria; order Squamata; family Gekkonidae; genus Lepidodactylus; species Lepidodactylus listeri. Next base: position 47,547,752 of record JARCFY010000006.1, on the reverse strand, counting down.
ATCTGTGATTGCTGATCCACGTAAATGTTTGATGATGGTACAGTACAGAATAATGCACATGTGAGCTGGCCCTTAGTTAGGAAATTAAGGGAATTGTCTTGCATGGCAGTGTAAAAATCATCAGTGTTCTGTTCTTCTCCCAGGCTTTCAGAGAAAGTAGATTATGTTATGCAGCATACATTCTTTTCCCCTCATATAATTAACAGGCAGTTATATTATACTCCTGTCTGTGGTGTGTGCACTTCTTTTAGAACTTATTTCTCAACCACCTAATATAATAATTACAAGTGGATTCAGTAATTAATTGAAAACCTAAATATTGTGGCTCATTTGAAAAGGTGAATAGAAACTAAATACAAGATTATCAAAAATAGCTTTTAAGAATGAAAACTAAAATCAAAACATAAGAAGGTTCTGTTTTACATCTGAGAGGGAAAGCCCTTTGCAGTCAGAATATCCTTGAGCACTCACTTTAATCTCATGGGAAAACATACATTCTAAGAGAGTCTTAAGGAGATTTAAAGGGAGAGAGGAAGATTCAAAGCAAATTACTCAAGGGGTTCCTGATTTGTCTCCTCTACCAGCACACTCAATCCAAGCTGATTTAAAGTATTATGTTTCAACTGAATCCTGTGTCTATTTGACATTGCATTCATTTTTGAAAAACTAGGCCAGATTTTCCCTTGCAGCAAGTCTTAGTTCACACTTTGATATCTGAGAGTATAAGTCCCTGGATACATGACCCTGGATGCATGTCCTGAATCTGATTCTAGTGGTCTTTGTTCTGCTGTAGTACCCTTTTCTGTACATGAGTAGTCTCTTCTGTACATGAAAGCATATTAGGGTTGCCAGACTTCAGGTGGGGCCTGGGAATCTCCCGCTTTTACAATTGATCTCCAGCTGAGAGAGATCAGCTCCCCTGGAGAAAATGGCTGCTTTGAAGGGTAGATTGTATGGCATTGTACCCTGCTGAGGCCCCTCCCCTCCCCAAACCCCACCCTCTTCTGGCTCCACCCCCAAAATCCCCAGGTATTTTCCAACCCGGACTTGGCAACCCTAAAGCATATACATTTCATGATTTCAGTTGAATGCTGCTGCAGTTTGACTATGTCAGTATTACCACACTCATTTTATGTCTTTTAGATGTTGATAATGATGTTTCTCATTTCAAATGACAAACGTTTAGAAACACAAATGATTCCAGTGCAGTCAAATATGATCATTTTGTAAATTCGATTACATTTTCTGTAGGATCTTTTCCCTGGACTGCCATCTGCCATTTTCAGACCCTGATTTACATTTAAAATGCATTGTTGTTAGCAGGGGTCATTTCGTTGAAAAAGAGGTGCAGGAGCTCATTAGCATAACTCATTAGCATAACTTATTTGCATATGCTAAACCACCTGACATCACCGGAAGTATGTCAGAAGGCAAGACAGAGAGAGAGAGAGAGAGAGAGAGAGCTGGCAGAGAAGGGACAGCTACTAATCCAAGCCTCAGAAATACCACTATTCTGGGAGGATAGCTTCAGTGGTGGCTGAAGCCTTCAGAAGGCTGGTCGGAGGAACAAGGACTTTTCCAGGGGATGGGGTCATTTTGCTGCAGCCATGACACAAGCAGGCATTCCTCTGCCCGGGGTGGGGGGGCTGGCACCAACTCCCAGAGCTGCGCTCCCCCAAGCTCCTGCTCGAAATGACCCCTGGTTGTTAGTAAGACATAATGAACAACATTATTCTTCTTTACTTTCAGCTGCCAATGGCAACAACTATATGTTGCTAAGAATGGGCAATAACTTGGTTCAGATTCATCTCAAGTATCAATGCCTGGCCTTCTTTCAGTACAATAATTCTAGACAGGGACTGAGACTTCCCTGCCATTTGTGCTGGCCAGTGGAATGCTCAGCACGCAGGGCCAGTTCTCTCCCCAAGAGCCCAAGGTGAATCCCTGAGAAGCTGGCAGCACCACTGGGGCTTGGCTTGCTCTCTGTGTGTCTGGCCAAAAATAAGTTTCCTTTTCCCTCTCCCATTTACTTGCTGGAAAATCAACAGCTTCAGAAACAAACTCTGCAGATTTGGGGCACTAAAGCCCAAAAGGTTGCCTAGCCCTGCTCAAAACTAGACTCTTAACCTTTCTGTTTCTTGGAATGTTGTGGCCTGAAGGTCAAATGACTTCTTCAGTGTTTGAATTGCTTCCTGGGTTCTGTGGCAAGATGTGTAGGATATTGATGTCTGAAAATTACCACAGTTAATGAAAATTTAAAATATTTTCCTAAATTCACATGCATATTTAAATGACCTTTCAATAAAATTGAAAGTTTCGTGAAAATTTATGAAGAAACACTAATATTCTCCCTCCTTTCGCCAGTAAAAGTGCTGAGGGGTTGGATTTTTCCCATTACTACTGGTAGCAAACAATAAATATGGCAAATTCATTTTTCTTAGAATTTAAGTGTATCATCTCTCCAGCTTATGTTGGAAGCAGGCATTTCAGGACTTATTACAACCATTTCTATTCCTCCGTCCTTTCTAATATGTATCCCTAGGGTATGTTACAGTAGATTTTTAGCAATATAAATATTAAACTATAATACCAATACAAAAAACAACAACACCATGCTGCCTAAGAAAATAACAGTCTAAAAAAGCTAAAACTAAAAAGTTGCAAGGAATTCTAACTGGGTACAATTTTTAAAGATTACTTATGCAAAAAGCAACAACAACAACAACAACTGCCTGATCAGCCAGAGATGGTAGAAGGCTGACCTAGCAGTGGCTGCTACCTGGGCCTCCATTGTTAAGGAGGTATCCAGGAGCACTCCCAAACTCCTAACCTCTGACGCTGGCACCAATGGTGCCCCACCGAAGGTCGGGAGAGGAATCCCTGCCCTCAGACCACCCTGACTGACACACAGGACCTCCATCTTAGCTGGGTTCAGCTTCAGCCAGCTCAGGCTAAGCCAACCAGCCACAGCTTGCAACACCAAGTCCAGGTCTTCCGGTCTGGAGTTCGACCAGCTGCCCAACATCAGATAGAGCTGGGTGTCATCAACATACTGGTGACATCCCAGCCCATACCTCTGGGCAATCTGGGAAAGGGGGCGCATATAGATGTTAAACAGCATCAGGGAAAGTACTGCTCCTTGAGGCACTCCACACTCCAGCGGGTGCCTCTTGGACTGCTGTTCCCCTAGTGCCACCCCTTGTCCCCAATCTTAGAGAAAGGAAGCAAGCCATTGCAAGGTGAGTCCCTGAAGTCCCATGTCACTGAGGTAGTGGATCAGCAACTGATGTACGACCGTATCAAACGTGGCCGACAGGTCCAACAGCAACAGTACTGCCGAACTGCCCTGATCCAGATGCCTTCGGAGGTCATCATTCAGTGCGACCAGCACCATCTCCATCCCATGGCCTGGGCAAAAGCCAGACTGGAAGGAATCTAACATGGAAGTGTCATCCATGAAGCCCTGTAACTTCATTACCATGCTTTCAATTAATTTGCCCAAATAGGGCAAATTGGACACTGGCCGGTAATTAGCCAATTTGGCCGGGTCCAGAGATGGTTTCTTTAGGTGATGGCAGACCATCGCTTCCTCGAGTGCCCCCAGGAATAGCCCCTCTAGGTGGGACTTGTTGATAATTTCTCTTAGGGCACCTCACAACCCATCATGGCCAGCTTTAATGAGCCTTGCAGTCTAAGACCTGCCTATTTTCATTTTTACGTGTAAATGTCTGTGAGGTACATACTAATATCACTGTGTACGTAATTAAAAATAATAATCTGCATGTAATACAGGAGGTCATCTTCCTCTGCTACCTCACGAATCTGGTTCTCTTGACATTTTGTGCTCTGAACTTAGGAATTCTGAAGATGCTGGTATTTGGAAAGTGAGCTGCTCTGCCTACCTCCCCCATCCTCAGTGCCTGTCACTGGAGCTCTGCCTACTTGCCTCCCTTCCATCCTCAGTTTGCTCCTTGCCTAGCTTGCCCCTCCCATTGTCAGTGCAGTGCAGTGCTTGCTTGTCTCCCCCCCCCTTGTTGGAGGTGTGCCCTCTTGCCCCCCCATCATCAGTTTGCTGCCTCCCCCCATCAGTGCAGAGCTCGCTTCGTTCTGGTGCCCCCATCATCAGTGCTCCCCCTCCCCCTGTCAGTTTGCTGCTTACCTGTCCACTCCCTCCCTCTCCCTCCCCCATTCTCACCACAGAGCAGCTGAGGAAAGGGGTTAAGGCCTCAAAGGCATGGCAGGCTGAGCAGGGGGTAATCTTCATGGCAGGTACAGCTCCTCTTTTGATAGGTAGTCATTCATCTTTCCCACTATACTATCATTTATCCTGCCCTCGTCATTACTGCACTTATGTTGTTTGTGCTTGTGAGGTAGAGAGTTGTGGCAGGTGCTACCTACCATGGCAGCACTGGTAGGAAGGAGCAGAATTTGAGGGCTCCTCTCCCAGCCAGGTAATGTGGCTTTCCCTGGCTGGTGCTCTGCCCTCCCACCCTCCTCACTTCACTCACCAGCCATCACCTGCCTGAAGTGCCTCCCCCCTCCCGCCACTCCAATGGAGAAGTGTTGTCTGCACATGCACAGGTAATGCTCCTCTGTTTAAAGGGAATTTAAACCCCCCAAGGTTTTCAGTTTTCAGATTTTTCTGCAAACCTAGGGGGTTATCCAAGTTTGCAGAAAAACTTGTTTGGGCTAAGTATGCCCCCTATCTGTGGAAATAAGTATCTACTCATAGGGGACTGTTGGGAATTAGATATATAGATTTTTTGTGTACTCTTGAATATATGAGTTCATTTCTAAATAGAGAAATCCCTTGCTTTTATGGAATATCAGCTCAACATGAGCATTTTTTCCTTTCATGTCAGCAATAAACAACATTACTAATATTTTTTTCATATGACTTATATATATATATTTCTCAAGGATTTTTGGACTGATTAATCTCTTTTACAGTTATACTAGTGGTGGACATATGAACCCAATATAAGGAGACAATATAAGGAAGGAACAACTGAACTCTGACATTTTTACTAGGAAATGACCTTTACTTACCTGACAGAAAAGTAAGGACGAATATAGAACAAAGCCTTTCACTATCATCAAACAGGCAGTTCAGTATTACAAAATATTTTCTTTCTTGCTATGTATTGTATTAGAAAAAAACAATCTGAAATCTGAGGTTCAGTATTTTGGCACTTGAACAAAACCAAAATCTCTGGCTTTTTTTAACAAGAACAACACATGGGTAGATTAGGCATTCTCTGAAGGATCGTTTATATGATATGATTGCCCTATGATAGCCCATTAATATCATGTTAGATTTGTTATCATCTGCTAAGCTATCTGTGTACCTCATTCAACTTGCAGCTTGCCCTCAGTCTTCTGAAAATCAATCTTCCCAAGAAAGAGAAATCAGGATTCCATTGTGACTCTTTCCATACTGATCTTTGTTGTTTGGAAATCATGCATTCTTATATTTACATCTATTCCACATAGCATTCTAATCTTACTTCCTACCACAGAGTGTCAGTAATAGTACTGCCAAGCCTTATGGAGGAGTGCAGTGAAACTGACACTCTTTGGGAACCTGCCAGGCATTTCTGGAAATACTGATAAATACTGGCAACCCCTTTTCAAAGAACCATGCAAATAATCACCTATTCATTCCCCAAATAGGTGTTTCTCACCAGCTAAGCTTGGATGGTGATGGATACAGAACTCTAGAGCCAGTTTTGTTTGTTTAATAGAGACTTGCGTTGTTTTTTTCGTAAGAAAAGGATTTGCCTGACTTAGGGGCTTTGTGCTATGTCTAGAAACCATTTAAGAAGAAATAAGAAGTACATCTGAATAGTTTTCTAGTTATTTTCAGCACCTTTCTTCTAATTGTATTATTTCATTCCCCCCCCCCCCCCGGTGGTCTGCTATGACTACAGCAGAACCATATCTCCATTTGACCTAAAGAGGAATGGTGGTCAATTGATCAATTTACTAACTAGACAACATTATTTTGTGAATCATCCTATAGGTGGTTATAATTAGGCATGCTGAAAACTTTGTGATGAATATGCTGAGTGGGCTAACTTACTGTGTTCCAGCTCCCTAAATTACAAGCAAGGTAAGCTCCTGACTGGATCACTTTGTTGTTCCCTGACAGTGACACATAGCACTGTGTAAAGCAACTGTGCAGAAGTAAAATACCTGCATTACCAGACAAGAGGCACAGGACCATCTTTCCCCATATGTCCCCTGAAGAGCTTTACTCTCCATAGATCAAAATCTGCTGGTGGTCCCCCATTCAAAGGAGATCCGCTTAGCCTCAACCAACGGCAGAGCCTTTTGCTCTGGCTCCATCCTTGTGGAACACTCTCCCAAATGATATCAGGGCCCTGCAGAATATGTTGGGGGCAGGGTTTCCCCCACCAACCAACTGGTTGGTGGCAGGCAGGAACCTGTGAAATCAGGGGATCCCCCCCTCCACCTGAGGGCTGGTAACCCTAATGTAGCATGATGTTCTCAATATGCTGCTAACAAACAATTCTTTTTTTTTTCATTTGCATCTGATCTAGCAAGCAGTTCATTGTATCATTGTCTAACTTAGTTATGGGCTCAAGAAGTGAAACTGACCGTCTCCAAGTGGGCCCTGGAGAGCTCTTGGAATTACCACTGATCTTCAGACTACAAAGATCAGTTTCCCTTGTGAAAACAAATGCTTTGGAGGGTGGACTCTATGGCATTATAACTCACTGAGGTCCCTCTCTCCCCAAACCTCAGCCTCATCAGGCTCCACCACCAAATCTCCAGTAATTTCCCAACTCAAAGCTGGCAACCTTGTGAATAAAGGAGAATAAATTGAAGTTGAATCCAGTCCTGGCGGAAGTATTTATGACTGGGGAGCATGTGAACTATTGCCTGTGGGTTTTGTATGTTCTAGATGGGGTCATGTTCCCCTGGAAAATCAAGTTTGTATCTTGGGTGTAATCCAGGATTTATGCTTTGCTGCCGAAGCAGGCTCAGGGTGGCTTACATAAATTTTTTAAAACAATTTAAAAGCACATAAATCTAAAGTGCAATACAGACATAAATTTCTATGTGGTGGCAACTTAGTCCAGTATTTTCGTAGCAGAAGTCAGTTAGTACAGACTTAGATGATATGTACTGCAGTACTGGTTACCAATTCTTGTAAGCCGCCATAAGCCTGTTCACGGGGAGGGCGGGGTATAAATAAAATTAAAAAATAGATATAATAAATAAATGTGAATCTTACATGCAAAATGTGGCTATTTTGCTTCCCACTTCTGGTATTTATTTATTACTTAACAATTTAGTAAGTTGTTACTGTCTGGCAGCCCACTGCTTTGTAGGCTGATAGCAGTTTTATAGTCCTGGAAGATTGGCTACTGTATGTGGTGTTAGCCTGACTGCACTTTTATGTTATTAATATTTGGGAAATGTTAGCTCTTATCATTATGCAGCAGGCTTGCGGGACCTTCACCAGTGTATACAGAGGCGGCGCTAACCGATACATCTGAGGAACTGACACAGACTCAATTTAAAAGGTGTAAGATAGTTTGTTTACTAAAACATAATAAAAGGTTGTACAAGACACTGCTGTTCTGTCATTCATACATGCATACAGTACTAGGAAGTTAGATAGAAGTTATAGGGATGTGTGCATGAGCAGGTAATTGATGGTTTCCGTCGAGGGTGATATTTACCTCTATAGAAGCAGTGGAATCCGGCTGGAAAACGAGGATGAGAAGTCCTTGGGAAGGAGATAAGGGATCGTGGCTCTAAACCAGCAGAAGACCATGTGGCAGACCCCAGTGGTGCACCCAGGGGTCCGTGAGGGAGGGGAGGAGCTAGGGCAGGAACTGGAACTAGACTAAGACTGGAACTGGACTGAAATCTTGGGGAGCAGCTTTTATTGGGAGGTGGTACCTGGGAGGATGACCCGATATGATGCCATCCCTAGAAAAACCTATAGAAGGTCTGTTTGCTATCTCTAGCCACTAAGGGGGTGCTAAAGGAGTGGTCAATATTCAAATCTATCTGATGGTCAGGGCAGGATGTCGCTGCCAGCAGGATCTGGTGCCGATCTTCTGGATCACAGGAACGCTGGCCATGGGAACCGATCTTCAGGAAGCATCCCAGTGTCTTCGCACCCAGGTGTGAAGTCCTTTGATGTAGCAAATGGAGATGAAGGCTGGCAGGAGGGGGCACAAGCAGGCATACGTGCAAGGAGTGTATATCTGTATGGAGTTGCTGGTGTAAGTCTGTAACCTCATGGCTTTGTGTGAAAGAGTGTCTTTGTTCTCTATGGCAACCTCCCACCTGGAGGTGGCAACCTCAGAAAATGGTACTCTGGTCCTATAGTGTAGGCATCTATTCCCATCTACCCACTGGTCACCTAGTGTACTTTCATGTCCCACATAACTGATAGCATAGTCCATACGCTGCCCTTATAAATCAGAAAAGTCCATAAGGATGCTGCGCAGCCTTACAGTGGGAGCAAATGATAGGAGAGGGTTTTTGATATCTGAGAATCTCTCTTGCATTGTTGGAATGCAGTGCCATCAGAGCATGGAAAGTTGATAGTCCTTCAATTGAGACATAAGGCTGGTGGTTTGAATGGATAGAGATGATGTTGACTGAGCAAACCCTTAGGGAGGCAGCACCCCCCCCCCTTGGAATTCAGTACCAAGTTGGGTTGTGCTACTGCTTTTTGGGAGTCTGCTTCTTTCTGATTGGCTATGCATGTTTATTTATTAATAAAATAAACACAGCAAACCTGTACTCTGTTCCTGCTTTCATAGAAAACAATACTCTGTAGTATTGCCCATAGTGCTGCCCTCTGCTCAGCCAGTTGAGCATGTGATATTATGGTTGTGCTTCCCTTATTTATTACATGGCATGAGAGTTCGGCTCATCAACCTCATTAGGGAGAATTATTTAAAAACTGTAAACTTTAGCAGCATGAAAGGCAGAAAGCCCTTCAGATGTAGAAGTAATGGGAGGGCTACTTAGAGAAAAGGGAGACGAGGTCTGACATGTAGATCAGAGAGGCATGGAATTTTTTTCTGTGCATAGGTGACTCCTAACCCAGCCTTCATCTGACCTTTATTTTCTTCTAATAGATTTGTCTGAGAAGGCATCTTCTCAGTCAACACAGCTAGATACCATTGAGGATTTGAGTACTGACACTAGTGTGGGCTATTGCAAGAGCTAGAAAGCAGATCATACTGCAACAGCTAGAAAGCAGCATTTGCTATTTCTTCTCCTAGTGCTGTGTTTAGCACATCTGAGGCTTGATCTACTATTTGTTACAAGAGGGTGATGAGAAGGCTGTCTAAGGACAATTGTTGTTTGTCACTGTGAAATAAGGGCATCTCCCAGCATGTGTCCTCCTAAAGATACTATTGCAACTTGCTTGTTCAGTGATAAAGTTGTGAAAGGAGAGTGCTATAGTAATGATGAGAAAAGGATTTCCAGGAAGTCTTATCATTTGCCTTTAATTTTGTGGAAGCTAACCTATAATTTATGTTGATTAAAATGTATCCATTTGTCATTCTCTTCTTCCATTAACACCACAGAATTAGAACTCTGATTCAAGCAAGCAAAAAGACACCTTCTTATTTTACTTTCTTGTGGGTAAACATGGAATGTCAAGGAGAGTACCCACATCATTTTTTTAAAAAAAAAATCTGGCTGTTAGTCTTTCATTGCAGCTTGCTGAGGCTGACCTTTGCTTGAGAAGATTATCTGGAAGTAGTGGTAGGGCAGGAATGTGGCTCTAGTCATTCTGGGAAAAGAGAATTAATATGTGAGAAAATATACTGAATGAAAACTAGACCTGATTGAGTGCCTGTATATGAGAAGGCAGCTATAATGTTGAGGCCTCATCATGCTGGGTTATATCGCTCCAGTTAACAGAAGTAAAGATGTTTTTGTATCACTGTAATTGTCAGCTGTTTAAAGCTGGACAACATTTACCAGCAAAACTATACTGGGCCTTATAACAATTAAATTAATTAATGGGGTTATTCTGAGGTGAATTCTGAGTAGTCCTTAGGCAGTCCCTATAAGCAAGAAATGTAATTTATGTTAGTAATGACTAGTTTGTTCTGTTCGTTTCAATCAGTCTTGGTCATAGCTAACTCTAACCAGAAGGACAATATCCAGTCTCTGATATTGACAGTAACACTCTCACACATGACTCATTGGACTTCTACTATGAAACTCAGTTTTCCCCATTAACAATATCTGTAGTTCAGTACAAAGCAAGCTTAACAATGCTGGGTTCAACAAATGTGAATATATTTACACAGAGCACAGTATGAAAAGGACAGTCCACACTGGAAGTCCATAAATCAGGGGAGATGGTTTTATTGGCACACAGAAACAATTTCAAATGATCTGAAGATATCATCCATGTCTTGTGAGGTAATCCTTAGTGATACTCTCCAACATCACAGAGGGAGAAAGGCCCTTTTTATGTCTGGTTGAATGAGTGACTTCTGACATGACAGCTTCTAAGATAAAGGGGAGCACTAATGTTGGGGATGTATTATCCCATATATAATGAATCAGAGGACTAAGGCATAGGAGCCTTCCAGGGGTGGCCAAACTGCAGCTTGGGAGCCACATGCAGCTCTTTCACACAGTCTAATTTAATGTTAATAAAAAAGCAAATTTGCATATTTTTAATAAAATCTTGTGTGTAATATTTGTTCATGTCCTGTGGCTCTCAGACATCTATTCTGTGTGGCTGTTACTTTAAGCAAGTTTGGCCACCCATATAGACCCTTATCTACCTTCACCAGCCTGAAAGCTTGCAACCAGAAGTAACTGTTGCCAGGTAATGAATCCAGTGAAGTGGAATGTGGCTCAAAAAAGCATATGCCATAGTAAATTTGTCCCACAATTAATTTAAGCAGCCCCGTAGCCAAAAAATTTGGGTTGGTGGGGCATGTGGAAATTTTGTGGGGCAGCAGGGGAAGGGAGGAGGGAGGGGAGATGGGTAGGGAGAGGGGCAGCTGCACACCTTCCCTGAACTCCAAAGTGGTGATTTTGCTGCTTGGAGTCCAGCCGTGGGCAGTCCCCACTTGAAAAACACAATTTAAATGGAACCTCACCTCCTGCAAGATTTAAAGGGCTCACTGATCTGCTAGAGGGCCTTTTAAATCTTGGAGGAGGGGAGAGAGTGGGGTGGTTGCAAGATTTGAAGGGCCTTACAGCTGATTGGTGAACCAGGTGCTCCCACCAATCAGCTGGAGGGTCCTTTTAATCCACAGGAGGGGAGAGAGGGGGAGAAGAACAGCAGCTGTTGTGGGATGTGCCTCACATTTGAGAGGACAGAGCCCCGAAATTCCCTGCCATAGCTATGGGCCTGAATTTTAGGATCTCCAACAAGACTGTTTTGCTATATTGCTCTGCTGCAGCCTCACTGCTACAGATGGCTAGAGGCTTTTCCTTTAGTTTTTATCCCTGCAGTGATTAGGTGTGACAAATGGATCCAATAGGATTCGTTCTGGTCCTGTAAGGCTGTTGACTGTGGCCTGGCTCTTCACTCTGGGCTGCTCATAGATTTCTTTCTTTCTTAAAGACACCTTGTTGATCTTCCTGCCTGCCTGCCTCCTCCCTCTCTCCTTCCCTCCCTCTCTCCCTCCATATGCCTGCCTATAGGCCAGCAGCCTTTACACTAAGCCACTGATTTTTTTTAAAAAAAAATTAATGTAAGAAACATCTTTCAGGTTACTTTTTCCAGAATGCTAGCAATAAAAGGTTAGAGTGTGACTGAAGTGGCTGTTCTGGAGCTCTTTAAAAAAATACACACAGACATTTATGATAAAACAATAATTTAAAGCAGATTATTTTTGGTGTATCATTTTAGTTAGAATCTTAGAATAGAGGACACTATATTTAATTTGTAATAGAACAGAATTGTTACAGGGGAGACTGGAGAGACAGTGTATTCCCTCTTCTCAAATTCTCACATCATTAGCAAGTCTCTGCCTGTTGTGAACTTGCCCTCAGCAGAAAAGAGACCTACATTTGTAATGAATGAAATAAATCCCACTTCAGTAGCTTTTGGTGAAACTTACAGTCCAGTTTCATCCTTCAGTCTCACAGATAGACTGACTCAAAAGAAATCTGTCGGTCCCCTTTTCACTGGCATCACCTTTCTTCTTGCGCAGCCTGAAGCCCATGCCCAATGTAAAAGGAAACAGAATGAAATTTAAGTTAATTATAATTAAGTGATATACTTCAGCTATTAACCACTATAAATTATTTTGAGAATGCCTTTGTGAATTCTAGTGCAATAAAAGTTTCTGCAGCTAGTCACAGATTTAAGTCAGTGTTGTGTTATGGTTAGAGTGTCAGACTTGGGAAGCTGTGGGAGATCCACGTTCCGATCCCCATTCTACCAGGGAAGCTTGTTAGTGACCTTGGGCCAGTCACATACTCAGTGACCTTGGGCCAGTTTGGTGTAGTGATTAAGTGCGCGGACTCTAATCTAGGAGAACTGGGTTTGATTCCCCACTTCTCCACTTGTACCTGCTGGATGACTTTGGGCCAGTCATATACTCTCAACCTAAAGTACCACACAGCGTTGTTTGGATTATAAAATGGAGTGGAGGAGAACAATTAAAGCAATTTTGGGTCCCCTTTGGAGAGAAAAAGTATAAAAGAAGTAAAATAAATATAAATAAAATAAAACTCTGCCTCAAATCTGCAGGAATTTCCCAGTCTAAAATTGGCAACTGATATGGTAGCAAACAGCAGTTGATAAGTAGTATAAGAAGGGAGATAGATAGGGTGGAAAAGAAGCAGAGGAAGCCACATATAAAGCTGCTGTATACCAAATATGATTATTAGTCCATAAATCCCAGCTCTCCAAGATCTCAAGCAAAGGTATTTACCCAGCCTACAATCTGCGATTACTCAAACAATGGACTAGATTTTGGACTTTCTGCAAATCCTCCCTGTGTATTGAGGATGGCCTTAGAGTGACCTAAAGAGGTATTATTTCCTGTGTCTGCACTTTGGATCGATTTCTTACACTGACTATAATTCATGTTGTTGTTTTTTTAAAAAACTTTCTTGTGTTTTATGTCAGAAATGTTAGATTGTATAATAAAAGATCTCCTGGGTTGCGATGTGACATTTATTTAGTTTATTTGTTTACAAAATGTACATGCCACTTTTTCTGAATCCTGCTCAAGATGGTTAAAATCCTTAGGTTTCAGTCCAACTTTGGTTGGCCTGCAGATGAGTACAAGGAGGCTTTGAAAGATGTTTGCCTTCCAGTCAAGAGCATACCTTGTTTACTAAAAGCGTATGATGCAGGAATACTGGCACTCATTGTCAAGATGTTGAAAGGGCATTGGTTATTGGCTTCTTGAAAGCTAAAAGATACAGGTTGCTTGAGATAGGCTGCTTGTGAAGTGAAATACTATGGCTAACAAGCTGGAGATTATTGGAAGAGGCTATCCTGGGCTAAGGAACTAGAAGCCTCCTGCAAGATTGCTGCTCCAGAGTTGCAGGTAATCTTATTAGCATAAGTTCAGTTCTTTGTAGCATATGCTAAGGATGTGCCACCTTCAAAGATAACCAAAGGACAGAGAAAGGAGTATTGTGTAAACAGTAGCACAATGAACATATTCATTATTAATGTCATTCTCTTTTGGCAAATGCATATAGGTATCTGATAGAGCAATGCTTGGAATTAGAGTCTGTGAAGAAGGCTGTATTATTTACATTACATTTTTAGAAATATGCTATTTTGTCAAGGGCAGCTAATTCAGCAAGGCAGGGTTTTTTTAAAAGTATATTTTATCTTCACAGACATATATGATACTGTAGTTTAACACTTGTATAACAGTCATAAGCCCCAGGCATAATAGAAATAAATGCCTGCCTGCCTGCCCAATATAAAATCCAAAATTTTGAACTTGTTTCTAAAGTTGGCTTTAAATGATAAACATCTAAGGCTATATGACTGACATCTTGTTTCAGATTTTCAAGTGCCTTGACAAGAAATAAGAGTCTGTGCCATTTAGGGTAAATGGGCAGCACCTGGGTTATTTCGTAGAAAAAGAGGTGCAGGAGCTCATTAGCATACCTATTAGCATAACTCATTAGCATATGCCATGTCCCCTGACATCACCGGAAGTGTGTCAGAAAGGGAAGCAAAAGGGGGGGGCATCTTCAAAAGCCTCCCCTTCCCTTCCCCAGCTGGCCTGCCAAGGTGGGTGGGTGGGGAGTGAAGCGAGAAGGGCCCCATAGAATACAATGGAAAGATTGTGCCACTGTTGCCACGCAACTCTAAACAGAAGGGGTTTAAACTTTAAACCCTTTCTTATTTTGCTTCCTCCACAGGCCCACTGGGAGCTGGCGGAGGGACTTGCCACCACTGCCATTTGGGCCCACTAGGGGTGTGCAAATAAAGTTTTTTGGCCCGATTCATATCGGGCCAAATCAGGCCACATCTGTTCCAGCTGCCGAATGACCCCCACATGTCAGTTTTGGCAATGCAAGCTGATTCGGGAGTCGTTAAGCCGGCCAAATGTCAGTTTCAGCCCCATTATACCCTATGGGCCATTGAAGTTAATGGCAAAAACTCATAGGGTATATAAGGGGCTAGAGGAGAGGGGGTTTGAGGGACAGACTCCAAACTTGCAGGGTAGCTGCTGCGGCCTCTCCCCAAAATTCCCATTAAGTTTCAAGAAGATTGGACCATGGGGTCCAATTCTATGAGCCCCCAAACAGGTTCCCCCATCCCCTCCATTGTTCGCTATGGTAGGAAAAAATGTCACTTTTTCCCACCATAGAGAACAATGGAGGGAATGGGAGCAACCTGTGTGGGGGCCCATAGAATTGGGCCCCCTGATCCAATCTTCTTAAAACTTGGTGGGTATTTGAGATAGAGGCTCCAGCAGCTACCCTGTAAGTTTGGAGCCTCTCCCTCAAACCACCTCCCCTCCAGCCACTTTTTAAGCTGCCACCGAATTTCAGCAGCAATTCGGCAGTAGGCCGAATCAGATCAGAGAATCTGATTCAGCCCGTGACTGCCCTAGTGCCTACTCCTGGGCTGGCAGGGCTCTGCTCCTCCTTGCTATGGCCCCAAATGACCCCTAGGCAGCATTCCCCAATGTTTATTCTAACATGTGACTGTCCCAAAGTCTGGTACATTTGTTATTATGAACTATAACTATATTATAAGTGATCACAACAAACGTTCTTGAAAAAATATACTGTTGTGGGTTTTAAAAAATTTAATCCTGACTATATTTTATAGCAAGACTTTAGACCTTACTGTGATTCTTTCATTTTCCTTGCCTGCTGAATTCTCAAATGATACCTATGGAAACATAGCAGCAAAGGAATCCTTTCTGAAGTAGCTGTGTTGAAATTTGAACTTCCTCTTTAAGGAAGTGGCTCAGTTTTCCATGCTTTTCATCAGTAGCAGTGATGTTTGTTTGGGTAGTTCAGATGCAGCAGTACTCTCTAAACATGCTGGGTAGAATCCCATGGGCAGAACAGGTGAGGTGCCAGAAGATTGGAGGTGGGCAAATGTTGTCCCTGTCTTCAAAAAGGAGAAAAGGAGGATCCAGGTAACTATGAACCCATCAGCTTGACATCTATGCCTGGAAAGGTTTTAGAGCAAATCATCAGTCAGTTCTTGCACATTTGGAAAGAATGGCTGTGATTACTAAGAGCTAGCACTGGTTCCTTAAGAACAAGTTATGTCAGACTAACCTTATCTTCTTTGTCTTGATTTCAGTAAGGCTTTTGATAAGGTGCTACCCGATATTCTTGCTGACAAGTTGATAAAATGCACTTTGGATCGTATTACTGTTAGGTGAATTTGTAACTGGTTGACAGATTGTACCCAGTGAGTGCTTGTTAATGGTTCCTCATCATCTTGGAGAGGAGTGACAAATGGAGTGCCTTAGGGATCTGTCCTGGGCCCTGTGTTGTTCAACATCTTTATAAATGACTTGGATGAAGTAATAGAGAGGATACTCATTAAATTTGCAGATGATGCTATTTTGGGAGGGGTAGCAAATACAGGAGAAGACAGAATCAAGATACAGGATGATCGTTTGTTAGATAAGATTACAGAATCCCTTTTACAAAAGCAAAATGAAAGTTATCAATCTAATTTTGTGGCAATATGGTTTCCTTTCTTAGAATATATTTTTGGAAAACAAGGATTTGTTTCAGCAGTTAATGCTATTCTAATATCATAGATATTTTATTGAATGTATGTCACATAGAGAAAGAGTATTTTTTGTAATTTAGTGACAAGAAATGTAATTGAAATTTTACCATTGGAAAAACTAGTTACTGTATACTTTACTTTTATTCTCATGTTATGTTACTGTAAGATGTTAAGAAATTTTTTTCAATAAAAGTTCTAAAAGTTTTTTAAAAAGATACAGGATGATCTTCACAGGCTGGAAAACTAGGCTAAAACTAACGGAATGAATTTCAGAAGGTTGAAACCAGAACCAGTGGATTGAAATTAAATCAAAAAAGTTTTCGGCTAAACATTAGAAAGAACTTCCTGAGCAGTTCCTCAGTGGAACAGGCTTCCTCAGGAGGTGGTGGGCTCTCCTTCTTTAAAGGTTTTTAAGCAGAGGCTAGATAGTCAGCTGATAACAATGCTGATTCTGCGAATTTAAGCAAATCATAGGAGGGATGGTAGGAAGCAATGAGTCATTGTTTGGCTATAGTGGCCTTTCTTACATGCCCAAGGTAACACAGATCTCCACTTTGGGGTCAGGAAGGAATTTTCCTCCAGGCCAGATTGGTCAGGGATCTTGGAGGTTTTTTGCCTTCCTCTAGGCATGGAACAGGGGTCACTGGGGGAGTAGAAAGGGAGGTAGTTGAGAATTTCCTGCATTATGCAAGGGGTTGGACTAGGTAACCCCTGAGGTACCTTCCAGTTCTGTGTTTCTATGTTTCTTTTGACCGAATCTTTCTTCCAGCTTGGATATCTTTCAGAAAATTGCTACAAAGCAATTCTCAGTCCTACATTGTTTAGTTCAGTCATGCTTATTTGCTTTTGCCTGCAAGCCCTCACTCTCTAATTAAGCTGTAGCATTGTTATTTTATATCCTACAGCTTTTTTCTGCTCAGTTTCACTTATTAGTTTAGCTAATTAAGTGCACCTTTAACCAGAATATTAGCAGTGAAATGTTGAGTACTTTAACTATAGCAATTGTTTCCCTTCCTTTTTTAGATTCCTGTGGATTAATTTGGTTGGATGCTGAGATTTTGGGAATTCCTATTTGGTGTAGTTAGTTGTTAATCTGTCTTGTTTTGCACTTACCCCAGCTCACTATGCCAGTGTACTGTGATTTAATTCAGTTTAGTTTCATTAAAGTTACTGTAATTAAATGGGTTTAATTGCATTACTCTACTTTAAGTGGTTTGTGGACTGCAGATGTTGATATACAGAGTTGCCACCTCTGGGTTGGGAAATTCCTGGAGATTTGAGGGGTGGAGCAAGGTCTGGGAAGGGGAGAGACCTCAGCAGGGTATAATGCCATAGAGTCCACCCTCTGAAGCTGCCATTTTCTCCTGGGGGACTGATCTCTGTAACTTAGAGATCAGATATAATTTTGGGATATACCCAACTACTACTTGGAGGCTGGTATGCCACCTATATCAGGAGAATAATTTGGCAAGATACCATCTCTTTTGAACTAAAAGAGTGCAATACTACATGGTCAGATTAAAAAAATCTATGCAGTGGGGGCTGCAATCACACACACAATTAGCCCCAACATAGGCGCGAATGCCGGGTGGATTAAAAGTACGTGATCAGACATGAACATCTGAGAAGCATTCCATAGTGGGCAGCAACCCATGTTGCTTCGCCACAGAAGCAGAGTAAACAGACACCAGGAAAAGTCCAGTAGCAAATGGGTTGCTACGGGCCACGGGCGGACTTTCCCCTGTCTGATTGCTAGAGCACGCTCTCATGGCATCAGGATGGTCTGATCAGGCCATCCTGACTCCATGGCATTGTTTTTTCCCCTTCTCAGCATGTGCATCATTGCACACTCCATAGGGAGCCCTCAGGGCTGAGGTGCGAATCATTGATCCCTCATTTAAGCGCATTGGAAACAACCAGCAAAAAAATCTTCACCTGACTCACCTGTGGAAACAACCAGCAAAAAAAAACCCTGACTCACCTGCGATCACGCAGTGGCGGTCTGTGCCTGCAGCTTCAAAAGACTGTTGTGATCGCGCAACTGTGGGTCAATTTCTGCCGGAGGAAATAGCCTCTCTTCCCCCCGCCGCCACTTTATCTCACACGTGTGACCACAACCAGGGCCAGGTAAGGACTGAGGAGGTTCTGCAAACCTGGGGGATCCCAGGGGAAAAATAATAAACGTGTATACAGCAGGGCAGAATTTGTACATTGAAAGAAAGGAAAAATAAGGTGAAAAATATTAGTAGGCTAGGCCACTATGATCAGTACATTTCTTTAGCATCATATAGTAAAATGGATGCGTTTAGAACATTTCAGAGGATTAATTAGGTCACCACAGCATTTTTATCATTCAACCTACTTGGCATGGCTTCTAAATAAAGATTGTTTTTCTATCCTTCTTTTCATAGTTCTGAACAATTTTGTTTTGTCTCAAAGAACATGCTAGCAAGAAGGTAATGCTGTAGCTGTATAATATAGGCATTTTTTCGCACACAAATATAGTCAGGGAAATAATCCAGAAGTGGCTCTTCAGTCTCTCTAATAACTGCATATATTAGATACCCAGTTTCTGACTTCAAAGTTCCACAGATCATGGGATATAAAAAAGCATAGAAACCTATTGTATCTAGCAAACAAACACACATGCACAAAGTTCTTGTCTAGCATCAATATGGCTCAGCTCTGGAGCTGAAACACAGCAGAACCCCTAATATGGAGAGAAGAAAGATAGCTAAATTTGGGGTTTGCAGGTGATTAATCCAGCTTTATGAGGTCTTTTTCTCAGATATTCCAACTGTCCCCTCTAACATCCCTTGCTTTCTAGATATGACTTACTAGATTGCAGAAATCACAGGAGAGCAGGCGGAGTTTCAGTGCTGGAGGGGAATGAACTATGGCGTTGGCAGAACACTGTCTTCTGATTGCTACCTTCTCTTTTCATGAGTGCAGAAAAGGAAAACAGTGTTCCCTCTCATCTTGTCACCTTGAATCAGTTATTACTATGTTCTTAAAACTACAGAGAGAGATCAGAAGTTCTCATGAGCCATAAATCAAGAGGAAAACTATTCAAGTCTTGTTGAGTTCCACTGATTCATTATCAGTTGGTGATGTAGTTTCTGGTCAGTAGCAGGGCTAAAAGTTGTAGGGATGGGCACAAACCAGCTCATGAACTAAGGTTTGTGATTAATTTTAGCGGGTTCATGCTTTGTGAAGTTCATGGCAGGGCGACCAGCATGAACTTTCCATGAACTTTTATGCTTGTGAAGGTTTGTTCCAGTAATTGAGCAAATACATTCCCAGACAGACTGTCTCTGCTCAATCAAAATTTTTACAAAACTTCAAAGCAACAGCTTGGAAGGGCATGGAGAGGAGCATCTGGAGGAGGTCCCTTCCAACTTTGATGTCTTTAGCTTCCACAGGATCCATTCTATTAACTGAACTTCCTGAACCTGTGACTGTTAAAATGAAGATTTTGATAGGAGCAGGTTCAGGAGGTTCGGGAGTTTATAGAATGGATCCTGTGTAAGCTAGTGTCACCAGATTTGCAGGGGACCTCCCCTGGATGCTCCTCTACATGCTCTCTAAGTTTGGTGTCACTAGCTTGCACAGGATCCATTCTGTACACTCCCAAACCCATGAATTCCCAAGGGCTGTTCTACCACCTCGTGAACTGGCTAAAAATTCATGATGGTCCGTGGTTCGCAAATGGGGCATGTCATAACCGTGAACCCAACTGCATTTTCCTGGTTCGTACCCCTCTCTAAACAGTTGTGCTATTTACTTAAAGGTTTGCTGTATTCAGAAGGAGACACTATAACATTTTAGACACAAATATTATTACTATAATGCATGGGGGCTGAATATATCATTTGAGACCAAACTAAAGTCTGCACTAAAGTCTTTGTTCTGATATAAGTAATTAGGGAATCTGACAGGTATAACATTATATTGAAGTGGAAAATTAATATAGATGTATTTGAATTATTTAAAATGATATATTTATGACTGGGCTTATTCAACTTTTTTTTAAAAGTCTCTCTGGCTACTTTATAGAAAAGCTTGGCTGGAAAAAGATCATGCTGAAGATAATGTAGGATATTCCCTTAAATCAATGACAAGTACTGTGTGCTACTGAAATATTGATTCTTCATAATACTTTAGCAATTACTTTAAATGACCTCTGCCAAGTCTGTTAATATTTACAGTACTTCACGCTACAGTTCTCTCATCAAAAATGACTTGCTGAAAAGAGACTATTTCCTGTAAAGTAGAAGAATGTGTTACATAAATACCCAATAACCATTTTGCCCCACCATTACTTTCCCTATGCAGATGTGCATGTAAGTCAATAACTTCTTTTTATCAAGGTACAATAATTTTGGACTTCTCTCTAGCTGGCAGTTGTGTTCTCTCGCTGATGTGGATCTGCTAACTCTGTTTACAGTGTGGGCTTCCATGCATGGGATCACTCTGGGCATAATGAAAATTGGGTTGCCAGCTTTTTTGCTGGCCACAGTGACTGCCGTTAAAAGCAGCCTGGTGTGCAAACATTAGCATGTTCTTTAGAAGTAAATCTTGCTGACCCTAGTAAGTGTGTATGATTTCAGCCTTAATCGGATACCGAAGTTTAAATAGTATTAGACAACTTTTAGATTAGTTTTACTGAATTAATTCAGCTTTCCCACTTAGGGCAATTAACTTAATAAAGGAGGGTTGCCAGCCTCCAGGTGGGGCCTGGGGATCTCCCACTTTTATAACTGATCTCCAGCTGTCAGAGATCAGTCCCCCTGGAGAAAATGGCTGCTTTGAAGAGTGGACTGTATGGCATTGTACCATGCTGAGGCCCCTCCCCTCCCCAAACCCCACCCTCTCCTGGCTCCACCCCCAAAGTGTCCAGGTATTTTCCAACCCAGACCTGGCAATCCTATAAAGGACTGCAGTATTGATTGATTGGTTGATAGTAAATAAAAGTAGTGATCTACTCTCTTTCACAGAACAGTTAGCATGTTGTATAATATAATGATTTACAGAGAAACACAGTAAAATTTGTGAAACTTTCTGAATTAATAGATATTAGATACACCTCTGGTGGCCTATCCATTATGTCTGTCTTTTAACCAGGTGAAATCTAGGCATCCAATTATGTCATGCATTCCTTCAGACATAAGGCAATTATTTGTTTGTTTATTAAAACATTTATATTCTATCTTTCCTCAAGGTTCAAGGTGGTTTACAATAAAAGTTAAAAATATTTTCAGTTAAAACCAAAATAAAATGGCAAACCCCACATCTCTCCTCCCATGTTAATATAGACATTATATTAAAGTGATAAAAATGTCCCAAACTAAATAATAAATAGAAAAATGTGTTTGTACAAAATATCTAAAAACTATTTGTGAAATAAAATATATCTCATAGATAGAGAGTGATAAACAAGAGAGTAAAAAGTTAGGCAACACAGCCTGCAATGTTTTTCTCCACTGGCACTTCTTGGACTGTCCCCTCCCCTTTTACTGTGGATAAAGCATTGGTTGATCTGTACAGATGTACTTGCATTGCAGCATTACACTGAGCTACACATTTTGATTGTATTCTTTGGAGTCATCAGGAAAAATAGATCGGCAACAATTGAACTGCTTTTCACGCTGTGTTCTGTTACTTGGCTTTGACTTCAGTGATGGTTGGATGTGTTTTTAATGACATTTAAAAATGCTCAGCAGGCAGTTCGTCATGCCCTCAAGCAGTGTTCCCTCTAAGCTCAGTTTCTTAGCCTTCAGCTCACACATTTTTGTCTTAGCTCAGGAAGGACGGTTCCAGAGCAAACTGATTTATGCAGTAGCCAAATCACTTGCTCACAACTTTGATGCCAGTAGCTCACAAAGTAGAATTTTTGCTCACAAGACTCCACAGCTTAGAGGAAGCATTGCCCTCAAGCATTTGACCCCGTAATCTGAGCTATACTCCTGCAGCTTATTATTACTGAATTATAAGGAAGAAAAAATATGAAGGGAAAGGTTTGCAGGCTATGCCATAAAGTACCCATTTGGATACCTGAATGCAGGGGTATTGAACTCATTTGTTAGGATGGCTGGATTTGACATAAATTGGACTTTGTCAGGCTGGGCCATGTGTGTCATAAAATGTAATGCCAGGTAGCAGAGATACACACTTTTAAAAGGATGCAAACACAAAGATATTATAGCAGCGATTCCATTGGAGCCCCACATTAGGACTGTGTGTGTTTTAAAACTAGTATTTCTCTGCAAAACTGAAGTTCCTTGAGTTTGTTGAACTCTATATTTTAACTGTGGTTAGTCCCAAACCTTCCCTTCCTCCAAAAATATAAACTACAAATATAAATGGTCTAAGCCTAGGACCCGGGGGAAGAACATGAAATGTCCAGGTCTCATAGGGTTTGAGACAATTTGGGGTGTCCTCTTCAGCACTTGTTCAGCAGTTATTCCATTGGAGCTCCACATTAGGAGGGTGTGTGTATTAAAACTAATATTTCTCTGCAAAATTGGAGTCCCTTGAGTTTGCAGAACTCTATATTTTAACCCTGGCTGGTCCCAAGCTCCCCCCCACGTGCACCTTAAAACCTGCCTGCCTAATTGGAAAGGTGGGTGAATAGTGGAACTTTGCAAATCAAGTGTTAAAATAAAAAAGAAGTGCAAGGATGACAGCAGGACTTTCCCCCAGCTCCTACCCGTGAGGATTATGGAGGCCAGCCGGGAGTGGTGGCTGGAAAGTTTGGCAGCCCCACCCACTGCTTCCTGCTCTCAGAGGCAGCCCTGCCCTCTGCTCTTTATATGCTGAGGCAGCTCAAGCTCTGAACAGCAAGGATAGGCAGGGGAGGGGAAAGAAAAGAGTTCCACTCCTGGGCTGGATTAAAGGCCTGGGCAGGCAGGTTCCAGCCCACAGGCCATAGGTTTGACACCCTTGCTTTAAAGTGTTATCCTTTCTTATTAAAGGAAACCAGTTTTTTGATAGAGTTAGAAGGGATTCTAGAGGTTGCCTATGCCAACCCCCTTCTTCAGTGCAGGAATTAGTTAAGTATAGCACCCCACTCTGCTTAAAGGAGCACATGGCTTTAAACGAAAATGTTTTAAATGATTGAAAAAAGCATTTACAGGAGAAATTCTTCTGGGGCTGTGCCTTTAAGAAAGGGTGCGGAGCCCCCAAAGGCCCCACTGTAGCTACAAGCCTGGGTATGGTAGATTAGGGGTCCTCAGCATGGTGTCTCTGGGTGCCATGGCGCCTGCCAACACCTTCCTGGCACCCACCAAATCTTTTTGAAAGTGGGTGAGGCCAGACAGGGCTGTTGCCAAGGAGGATTTCTGATGGGCCACTGGAGGTTCAATTGGGTGGGCAGATTAAAGTAATGTTGTTTTAGTGAAAGCTGCCACCACAGTATTAGTTTTATTCTCTTTCACTCCTTTTTCCCAGTGTATTTTTAAAAATTATCCCTCTTCTCCCTTCTCCCTTCTCTTCCTATGAATTAATGACCTCCAAAATGTCCTTTCATTAACAGCCTCCCTCAGGTCTTGAAAACTAAAGGCTGTGGCTTCTTTGATTGAGTCAATACATCTCATGATGGGTCTCCCTCTTTTCCTGCTGCCTTCAACTTTTCCTAGCATTGTTGCCTTCTCCAGTGACTCTTATCTTCTCATAATGTGACCAAAGTACAATTGCCCCCGTTTAGTCATTGTAGCTACGGAGAGTTCAGGCTTCATTTGATCTAGAACCCACTTATTTGTCTCATTGGCGGTCCATAGTACCCATATAACTCTCCTCCACACCACATTCAGGTAAATCAACTTCCTTCCTTCATCATTGTCCAACTTTCACATCCATACATGTTAATGGGGAATACCATGGCATGAATTAACTTCATCTTGGTCACCAGTGACACATCCCTACACTTAAGAATCTTTTCTAGCTCCTTCATGGCTGCCCCTCCCAGTCACAATTTCCTTCTGATTTTTTGGTTGCAGTCCTTCTTGTAGTTGATGATGGAGCTAAGGAATAGGAAATCTTGAACAATTTCCATTTCTTCATCATCAGCCTTAAAGTTATTTAATTCTTCAGTGGTCATTACTTTTGTCTTTTTCATCTTCAAATGTAATCCTGCTTTAGCACTTTCTGCTTTAACCTTCAGCAGTTGTTGTTTCAAGTCTTCACTATTTTCTTCCAGCAATGTGATGCCATCTGCACATCTCAAATTGTTCATGTTTCTTCCCCCAATTTTCACTTCACCTTCATCTAAATCTAATCCATTTTTCCTTATGATGCATTCTGCATACAGATTGAAGAGATAGAGAGATAAAAATACATCTTTGTCTGTCACCTTTGCCAACTGGAAACCATTCTGTTTCTCCCACGTTATGTCCTAACAGTAGACTCTTGTCCAGAGTATAGGTTATGTATCAAAACAGTATGATGTTGTGGCAAATCCATTTCCTTTTCATGATCCACACAGTCAAAAGCTTTGCTGTATTCTAGGAAACACCAGCTGATTTTCTTTGGAAATTATCTCATACGCTCCAGGAACCAGCGTAAATTTGCAATATGATATCTAGTGCCTCTTCCTTTTCTGAATCCAGCTTAAACATCTGCATTTCTTATTCTATATATGGTAACAGTCTTTGTGTTGTAATCACCATTACTTTAATCTTGTGAGAAATTAATGCAATGGTCCATTAGTTCTTGCCAGGACTTTTTTTGTAGAAAACTCCCAGCAAGAACTCATTAGCATATTAGGCCACACCCAACAGCAGAAACTCATTAGCATATTAGGCCACCCCCCTGACAGTGCAGCTCCCTCCCAGGATCTGCTTCCCCAGGTGTCCCGCAGCTTGTGGGGCGCATGGGGAACTCGAGGGAAGGAAGGCAGTTTCTGGATCAGCTTCCCCAGGGCACCTGGGAAACCCAAGGAGGGGAGGCAGCTTAAACTGCTTTCCCTCCCTGAATTGGCTTGACTTCCCCAGGCACCCGTGGCTTGCAAGGCGCCTGAGGAATTGGGGGGGCTGTAGGCATGGCCAACTCGGAAGCCAGCCAAAACTCTGTTCCTGTGTTCTTGCCCCAAAATAGCCCTGGTTCTTGCTATCTTTGGTGTCTCCTTTTTCAAAATTGGAATGTAGATCGAATGTTTCCAGTCAGTGGAGCTTTGTTGTTATAGAATGATGTATTTTTACTTGGATGTCAGCTACACTGCTACTGCTGTTAGCTGCTTGACCTCTTTTTATTTCTTGGTTGTATGCAAAATTTGTTAAGGCCTTTGGCCCTATGCAATAAATATGAATACAAATATTGTGTCACTTCCAGGAAGGGCCTGAAGGTAGTATGGGGTGGCTCTGGGGGTCACTGGAAATTCTATGGTAAAACCATGGAGTTTCTGGCAATTCCTGGGTCTGCCCTGAGTCTCTCCTGGATTTTCCCCAGAAGTAACATAGCAGTGTAGCCGGCATCCTACTTGAGTCTGGGAACTCTGAGAATGTTGGAGCTGTCTGTCTTTGAGATGAGATTTCAATTTCAGCTCTGAAATTCATCTTAGCTGAAGATTTGCACATCAAGTATTTGTCTTAATCTTCTATCTAACAAACTTTTAAAATACTCTTAATTTTTATACGCTTTAATTTTTATATAAAGTGTGAATTGATTAAAAATCAGTGAAAGTGGTATATGCAAACCTATTTTATACTTGTTGAGGCAACTGGATATTTTTTATGAAGTACTTTAGAGTGGGGGTTGTATTTGCCCCCAAGTCAGAAGAAAGAGACAGACACCAGATTGGGTTTAACTACAAGCCACTTTATCGAGTATTTATAACTTTTAAGGCAAGGGCAACCCCCGAGTGCATAAATAGGCCAAGGCCAGGGGTCACTCCAGACCACCTCCTTTCCATATTTTCGGGTGAGCCACCTTTGCCCCAGATGTGAGCCATCCCTGTGGCTCACCACCAGCCAGTCCCACTTTGGAGCTCTCCCCAAGCTGTGATACTTAGAGGGGAGTGGCCCAGCCAGAGCAGTCCCAAAGGCAGGCTTCACTCCCACCCTAAGCTACCAAACCTAAAGTCTGAGACTGACACACCCCTTTACCCCCAACAGGGAAGGTGCCATACATTGCTCACCTGATCTGTTTTCCATTTTCCCACACTAGGTTGCGACTGCCAAGGCTAAGCCTCTTCTTAGAACCTTGCACCCACCAGCCTAAAGCCACCCACAGCCCTTGCTGCAAATCCTCCAGAAAAATTGTCTTTATTAGATAAATGTACCCTGTCACCCCTATGCAGGTCGATCAATTCAGCCCATATCCCGGAGTGAAGCACGAATTGCCCCAAGCTGCCTGCCATTGCCTTCCCCAGTTCCCTGTTCACCTTCCAGTGAACCATGTCCAAGCATCTAGTATCCTCCATGCCATGCCACACACAGCATGGCAAAAAAGCAAACCACACAATCTGCACATCAGGCTACCTGCTCCTAATGAATTCTAGGTTTTCTTAGCCTGAATCACCAAAGCCTTCCCTTTTACAAGGCTGTAGAAGTGGATTAAAAAGACCTGCAGGAGAGGAACCAACATCCCCTCAAATAGCAACAGGAGGAGGCCAGGCCACCTTAAACCCTGTTGCCCCAACCACTCAACTGAAGCAAACCCACTGAGCTCCAGTTGTGAACCAATGGGCCTCTTCCTGGCCCAGTGCGCTACTCAAAAGACCATATTGTGACCACAAATGGTGACCGCCTCCCAAGGTCACCAGCCAGACCTAAAAAGAAAACACAATTAAAAGCAGAACAGCAATCCCCTACAAAGGTTCACATCTGTTGCAGGAAATTACATTTTCCCAGCACTCAAATAACAATATTTTTTTTCTCATAGGATAAGATTTTCCTGTACTACTGTTTGAAGTCCCAGATGAACGTTGGTTGTGTGAGTGTTGGATTAAGGGTACCTATTGGCCAGTGCCTATTACATCATTGGTGATGAGTGACAGTGTTGTTCTGGTTAGACCATTACCTTCTCAGGGC
This sequence comes from Lepidodactylus listeri, assembly GCA_029233225.1. Taxonomy (NCBI): domain Eukaryota; kingdom Metazoa; phylum Chordata; class Lepidosauria; order Squamata; family Gekkonidae; genus Lepidodactylus; species Lepidodactylus listeri. Next base: position 47,520,503 of record JARCFY010000006.1, on the reverse strand, counting down.
ACAGATCCAAAAACAAGTGATCCTTTCTTGGATGTTAAACCCATTAATCTGATCTGCTCTACAGAATTCATAGACATTTGAACTACAGAATTTTAGACAATATATCCACAAACCTTAATGTTCCCACTGTCTATGGCCTGACTGAAATACTGAACAACAGGCCCTTGTGATATTCATTAAGGCTTTTTAAAAAGGGCCTAATTAGCTTGCAAATAAATGTTGCAAATGGAACTTCGGAATAACAGAGCTGGCCAGACACTGTATTGACTGAAATATTCACTCAGATCCTCACTGCTTAGCCTTGACTAACTGATGATCTATTTTAAATCATTCAAACAATGGTGACCCAGACAAATCTTTAAAAATGTGTATCGTGTGCTGTAAAAAATGATTTTGGAGTCTTTGTCATGAGAATTAAAATTGGCAGCATGACAGAAGGAGAATTTCCATTCCATTAGGTGCTTTTAATTGCCATTATTATGAATGGTCTGAATCTTTCATACCTGAGTTGCTGCATACAGGAAGTTATTTTTAGCATTTGTAGCCCAAAGCAACTGTTGCTACCCTACAGAGACATACCCAGAGAGATACTTTCCATCCTCCAGTTTCAGGCTCAGTAGGTAAATTAAGAGCATTACCTGATATGCCATTATTAAAAGAAATGAACAGATATTGCACAAATAGGCACTGAAAAAGAAAATGGATGAGCTAAATGCAGATAGAGACTGCCTGGACTGTTTGCTCAAAGGCACATTAGATAGATTAACAGGCTGTGTTCAAAAGAGGAGATAGACTAAAGCTTTATGGTGTACTTTGGGAGTTTTGCTCCCCACAGAATGCATACAGGAAACACACAAGTTGCTCTCTCTGTAAAGAGTTCTCAGTGTTCAAAAAGGTTAAATGCTGAAATCAGGCCAGTGACTTGCCTCCCTGGGTGCCAGGCAGTTGGTTCAGGTAACACTCCCTGCTGGAATGAATTGTACACTTTCTACTGTACAAAGTGCATTTTTAATGCCTGTGAACAAACAGAGGCAGCTGGGTAGAAGCTGATTACTATATGTAAACTGAATGACAAGCTGTGTTTATCTAAAAGCAATTCAGAGGTCTACAATGGGCAGTGATGGGCCTTTGTCTTTGGTTGCTAAATTCCTCTTAGTTCTGTGATTCATGGTCAAAATTATAGTCACTTCACCATCTTGAGGCCATTTAATAACAAGGTTGGTATACCACTATTTTGGCATTAACTGGGAACTGGTATGTCTGCTCATATTCCTTTAGCATTCACTGGTACAGCAAGTAACAAAATGCTGAGCATTGGATTATATTTTATGTTCACTTTGTGCCAATACATTTTCTCATGTTAAAATGAATATGTTTCATTTTTAACTACTTATTGCTGCTTTACTTCCTGAATAATATGGGTTTTATTTGCATTTTTTACAAATATATTCACCCTGTGAGCATTAGATTATGTATGGTAGTATACTTCTTCCCAGCTGAGCTGTTCAAAGTCTTAAAAGATTATGCTGTTAAAGTGCTGCACTCAATATGCCAGCGAATTTGGAAAACACAACAGTGGCCACAGGATTACAAAAGGTCAATTTACATTCCAGTCCCAAAGAAGGGCAATGCCAAGGAATGTTCAAACTATTGCACAATTGCACTCATTTCACATGCTAGCGAGGTCATGCTCAAGATCCTACAAGCTAGGCTTCAGCAGTATATGGATAGAGAACTGCCAGAAGTACAAGCTGGGTTTCCAAGAGGTAGAGGAACTAGAGATCAAATTGCCAACATTCGCTGGATTATGGAGAAAGCAAGGGAGTATCAGAAAAACATCTACTTCTGCTTCACTGACTATGCTAAAGCCTTTGGTTGTGTGGATCACAACAAACTATCACAAGTCATTAAAGAGATGGAAGTACCAGACCACCTCACATGTCTCTTGAGAAACCTGTACAAGGGTCAAGAAGTGACAGTTACAACCAGATATGGAACAACTGATTGGTTTAGCATAGGAAAAGGAGTACGACAAGGATGTATATTGTCACCTTGCTTATTTAATTTATATGCAGAGTACATAATGCGAAGTGCCGGTCTGGATAAATCACAAGCCGGAATTAAGATTGCTGGAAAAAACATCAATAACCTCTGATATGCAGATGATACCACTCTAATGGCAGAAAGTGAAGAGGACCTCAAGAGCCTCTTGTTGATGATAAAAGAGGAGAGTGCAAAAGCTGGCTTGAAACTCAACATCAAAAAACAAAGATCATGGCATCCGGCCCCATCATTCCTTGGCAAATAGAAGGAGAAGTTGTGGAAGCAGTGACAGACTTCACCTTCCTAGGATCCAAGATCAATGCAGACAGTGACTGCAGCCATGAAATTAAAAGATGCCTGCTCCTTGGAAGAAAAGCAATGGCAAACCTAGACAGCATAACAAAACGTAGAGACATCACCCTGCCAACAAAAGTCCGTATAGTCAAAGCCATAGTATTCCCAGTAGTGATGTATGGCTGCGAGAGTTGGACTGTAAGGAAGGCTGAGTGCCAAAGAATGGATGCTTTTGAATTATGGTGCTGGAGAAGACTCTTGAGAGTCCCTTGGACTGCAAGGAGATCAAATCAGTCAATCTTAAAAGAAATCAACCCTGACTGCTCCCTGGAAGGCCAGTTACTGAAGCTGAAGCTGAAATACTCTGGCCACCAAATGAGAAGGGAGCACTCACTGGAAAAGATCCTGATGCTGGGAAAGATTGAAGGTCAAAGAAGAAGGGGGCATCAAAGGATGAAATGGTTGGACAGTGTTAATGATGCAACAAACATGAAATTAAACAAACTCCGGAGCATGACAGAAGACAGAAGGACCTGGCATGATGTGGTCCATGAGTTCGTGAAGAGTCGGACTCGACTGTGCGACTGAACAACAACAACATACTTCTTACCGCTTGGCAGAATGGTCTGGATGCCAAGTATACACTGACAACAAAATAACCAGTGGATTGTATCCCCTACCACTAGGCCAGGAGGTGGTGGCTGCTACAAGCATGGACGGCTTCAAGAGGGAAGTAGATAAACATCTGGAGCAGAAGTCCATCAGTGGCTATTAGCCACAAAATATAGATAGGAACTCTCAGTCTGGGGCAAGTCATGCTCTGTATTCTTGGTGTTTGAGGGGGCAACAGTGGGAGGGCTTCCTGCCCCCACTACTGGACCTTCTGAGGGCACCTGGTGTTTTTGGCCACTGTGTGACAGAGTGTTGGACTGGATGGGCCATTGGCCTGATCCAAAATGGGCTTCTCTTATGTTCTTATGCTCAGCCAAATTTGAAGCCTTCCAACCGTCTAAGGCATCTTCCTCCAATGGAAGTGGTGGTTCTTCCTCCATCAGAAGATCCTCTTCCATCAGATGAAGGCTCCTTAGGCAGAAGAAAGTCTTCAGATTTGCCTGAGTAGAGAGAGTGGGTCACAAGTCAGTGTGTTAAAAAAAATAAAATTAGGCAGTATGCTATATTTCAAATAAATGGTCTAATACTAACACATATTATTCCTTTTCTGAGTATAACTAATGAAAAATGAACACATAGAGAAGAGAGGATCAGGATCATGCTCATTGGGCCCACCCTACCTTCTACGTTTATCTGAATCTGTGTACCGAGCTGCGAATGTACAACATGGATAGGTTTTACAGACAGTTTGGAATGTCAAATAGATGTCGGAACAGCACATGTGATGCCCGCCATAGATTCCCACTCGTATTCTGTCTTTCTTTGTCATAGTCTGAAAAGAGGTATTCAGATGCAGAAAAATATTCTGTAGCTTTTCCAGTTGGTTTTATAAGTAAAATTTGAACACTGGTAAAAAGTCCTGATATACGGTAAATATCTTTAAAAACCTGTTAATTTCATCCAATATTGTTGACACCTTTATATGATGTGCATGTGTGGTTACACTATCTCACCTTACAAAACTGCTTGTTTAGTCAGTGTTAATTAAATGCAACTGGAAGAAGAAAAAGACAAGCACCATTTTACCTACATACTCAATTTTCTTTTTTAAAAACTTTACTGTTTCTAACAGTAACCAGGATTAGCTTCCTGCTCTCTACTGCTCAATGGAAATGTTGCCTTGTAAGAATTTTCTTAGATACGTTCTATTTAAAAAATGAGAGACATGACACAAAACAGCATCTAAAGGAAAAGGGGTGTTATTTATTACCAATAAAAGTTCACAGTAATTTGAATGGCAAAGGCCACTTAGAAAGCAAGACTGCAGAAGACTATAAGAGCCTAGAGTAAACACTGCAATACTGACAGAAGTTGGACTTATGTACACTTTTTTATTGTCCTGATGTTATTCTTATGATAATGCCAGTTCTGTAACTGCTTCATTTCTATAGTGTTGTATACACTGGGCATAGAGATTAAAATGATTCATGCTATCATTTCATGCCATTGGCTTTTCTTGGTGCAGCCTAAAATATTAGACGTACAGAAGCCTAGCAGTGTGTGATTGATTATAATCATTTAAAGCTCTCTTCAGTAGAGTTTCGTATGAGTCACCTCACATGTGTAGCCCCATCCTATGCACAGGACACATTCCAAGTAAACATACAGAGAATAGCAGATTTATCTAAGTAATTCTCCAAACCACGCACAGTACTGTATATTGTATTTTTGATTTCATGTAGTTATCTTCAGCTCAGGTCTCTAGTTCTTAGGAAGCATTTTCATCACTTAGTCTCTCCATTGCAACCACATTCCCTTTAGTGTCTCCCACAAATCCTGTAGGAATACTTATTATACTCATGTCATATCTTTGGATTATTAAAGTTAATAGTTTGAGCTCTTGATCATTCCTAAAGTAGCACTTGATAGCACTATTCAGAACTTCAGATTCATGGAAGTAGCAATGTTAAGAAAAATCCTTTTTATTCCTCTTTACCCAATTTCTCCCTGCAATCCAACAATTAGGGATGGGCATGAACTGGCTCATTAACTAAAGTTCATGATTAATTTTGTTTGGTTCATGCTTCATGGAATTGAATTCATAACAGGTTAACTGGCATGAACTTTCCATGAATTTTGAAGCTGTTAATGGACGTTCATTGTGGTTTGTAAATGGATATATTTCCAGACAGACTGTTTTCCAATTTCAAAGCAAACTTCAAAGAAAAGGGGGGGCAGAAGTTTCCCTGCGAGTTTGGTGTTACTGGCTTGTTCCTGAGCCATGATAATGCTACCAAGGTCAAGCTACAGCAGATAAAATATCAAAATAAATATTATTATATGGCATGCACAAATAGCAAAATTAAAAACATAGGGCCTGAATATCAGGCTACATTAAGGGTCAGAACAAGCTTTACATAAACTGCAATAATCTCCCATACAAAGTTGATGTCAAATGACCAACACAGGCCATACGTGCTGAGGCCTTAAGAGCTTTCCTTGGTGGTCAATCATAGAATCACAGAGTTGGAAGGAGCCATACAGGCCATCTAGTCCAACCCTCTGCTCAATGCCGGATCAGCCTAGAGCATCCCTGACAAGTTTTTGTCCAGCCGCTGCTTAAAGATTGCCAGTGAGGGGGAGCTCACCACCTCCCTATGTAGTTGATGCCACTGTTGAACAATTCTTACTGTAAAAAAGTTTTTCCTAAGATCCAGCTGGTACCTTCCCACACGTAATTTAAACCCATTATTGTGAGTCCTATCCTCTGCTGCCAACAGAAACAGGTCCCCACCCTCCTCATAGTGACAGCCCCTTGAATACTTAAAGAGAACAAGCATGTTTCCCCCAGCCTCCTCTTCTCCAGACTAAACATTCCCAAGTCCTTCAGCTTTTCCTCATAGCACTTGGTCTCCAGGCCCCCGATGATCCTCATCAATCTCCTCTACACTTGCTCCTTTCTGTTCACATCCTTTTTGAAGTGAGGCCTCCAGAACTGCACACAATACTCCAGGTGAGACCTGACCAATGCTGTGTACAGCAGGACTATGACATCTTGCGATTTGGATGTCATACCTCAGTTGATATATATACTAGTGATGTTTGCTGTTGATAATATATACTATTTAAAAAAACACATCCAGAAAATACTATAAATCATTCCCAACTAGATGTGGTTATCTGGAAATGCAAAGAAAAGAGAAAAGAAAAAAGCCAAAATGCTATAATAAAAATAAGCATTATTAATGCTATACTGGGGGGGGGGGGGGGGGATGAAAAATTCTGCAAAAGATATAAAACTATTTGTACCTCATATATTGTGTGGTGTGATGTAAACTTATAAAGCAGGCCAGGGATTTCTTTACATCATAGCTGCACTCACGCATAAATCTTCATTTATGTAATAATCTATAAAGCAAAAATTTTATATGAGCTAAATTTTATAAACCAACAATGATCATTTAAACTTGAGAACAATTAAACCTGCAAACAAACCTCATATAAAATATTCTATATTTTAGGATGTGTGTGTGTCATTAACCAGCAGTTGGAATCAAATGGCACATTTGTCATAGTAAGGTCATCTATACAATGAAACAAAAGGATGATGCAGTACCTCCCATGTGTTATATAATTCTGCCTTCAAAGGAGCAAGGGAGAGGAAAGGGGAGAATGGAGAGAAGAGGGAAAGAATCAAAATGTCAAAGGATCAGCACTGTCCATCGAAGTGCAGCAAACATTTAGCCACCAAAAACACTCACATTCAAACACAGCAATTCTAGTCCACATCTTTATCCAGTCCCATAGGGATCAATGTCTGAAGATGGTGAATCCAAAAACACTTCTCTCTTCTGTAGGAGTTTATGCAGGCTTGAAGATATAGGCTGAACACATTTCACAACCCAGAATTGTAGCGGCTTCTCAGTGGGCCAAAAGTGAGATAATGGTTGCCGAGGGGAGCATTTAGTTTCTTTAGTCTAATACAGCTCTTATGTTCAGAGATTCTAACTTTGACAGGTCTAGTAGTCATTCCCATATACATTAAGTTACAAGGACACTGAATAACATAAATTACTCCCTTAGTGTTACAATTGCTGAATGAGTTAATAGAAAAAGTCCTAGTATTGGATGAATTCTGAAATGTTTTTCTGGTCACTGCGCAAGCACATCCTGCTCAGTGGCCACATGGGAAAAAAACCCTTTCGGTGCTGTCCTCCCACTCCCACAGTTGTTATACTTCACCTCTGGAAGCTTGTTTCTCACTAGCAAGTCTCAGAGGTTGTTTGCTCTTTTGGCCATAAAAGCGGAGGGGGCACCTAGAAATGTTAGTCAGAAGATGCCAATGTCTTTCTATACTTGCCTGACTGGTTTATATGTACTGCTGTATGTCAAAGTAATTACCCTCATAATGGGCCATGAGATAAACAATCCAAAGAAATAACACACAGTCCCAAAACAATCAGGTATGAAAACAATATATACAGATGTATCCTGTCAGCACTTTATTCTTTAACTCTTGGGGTAAGTAAAGTTATCCTTGGTGTAGTGTAGGCCCTAAAGAATGCTCATTTTAATGTTCTGGAAGAGTATCTGAAAATTGGCTCATCAAAATCCCAGCTTGTCTCTGGAAGTCAGCATCTACACTGCAATGCCTCCTTGCTCTTAATAACTGGGAATATGGTAGGTTTCTTTTTAAGTGACCTGGGTAGAAACTGTCTCTTGTTAAGTATGAATTGGCATCTGTGGACTTTCTGTAAACATCCATCTGCAGAGTATTGCCAGCCCTTCTGATTTCAACATCCAAAAAATGCACTTTAGATTTATCATAAATTGTTTCAAATTTAATTGTGCTCTGGATGTTATTAATGAACTGGCCAAAATTAATCAAAGATGCTTTGGTTCCATTCCAAAACATAAAGATATAGTCCAATAATCTTTTATAAAAGATCATAAATTTTCTATAGTCATGGGGGGGGGGGGTTGCACCCTATAGCCGTGCCTGAGATTTGCTGGAAAAATTCCCCTTGGAATTGAAAAAAAAAACTTTAAACAACTTTGCAATGTGACATAGAAAAGACACTGGGGGGTTGGAGTGCTGATCTCTTTTTTTTCTAGCACCTCCCATAGTGCATCCAGGGCCTCATCTTGTGAAATATTGGTTATAAAGGGAAACCACATCTAGGCTGTGATCACACACACTAAATAATCTGCTTTCAATTCACTTTCAGTGCACTTTTGATTTGGATTTTGCCTGTCCACACAGTGAAAATCCAGTTGGAAAGTGCATTGAAAGTGGATTGTAAGTGGATTATTTAGTGTATGTGATCGTAGCCTAAGAGTGACAAAAAAACCAATTTCTCTGCATATAATTGTATATTGTTAATGTGGTTTAGGAAATCCATAGTATCTCTCAAGTAAGAGCCAGTAGTCTGAACAAAGGGCTTGAGAAAAAGATCCAAATACTGAGCTAAAGGTTCTAAAACAGAACCAAAGAATCTTTGATTAATTTTGGTCGGTTCATTAATAACACAGGAATCCAGTATCATCTAGTTCAGCCCATAGTAGCCTGGTTTAAATGAGACGCTGGGAGTATGCAAGATCTCTTGGATAAGTTCTCGTTACTTACCAACATCATATTTAAATTCAGGCCTAAATCCACCAAGGTTTGTTAGCAGCAACATACACTATGATTAAGACAAAACAGGGGCTTCCTTTACCAAGTATCACAAACCTAATTCAAACCATAATTTCAGAATCTGGAAAGTAAAAGCCATGTAAGCCATAACTGTGGTGTATGAGCCAGCAAATTGCTTAACACTGGTTAAGATGAAGAGGAAGAATTTGTGCCAGGAAGGGAAGTTAGTAAAGGGTGAGTGAGTGTGTTCCAGAGGATGGTTCATGAGCTGATTTCCACAGTTAGCAGGAAGTTTACAACTGCATCTGGCAATTTTGTTCTGGGTATGGGAAAGAAGTGAAGCAAATTTGTTGGTTTACAATTTTTTTACAAGTAGAACTGTTGCTGGGCACCTTCAGTAACATATACTGGTTATCCATGATACTTTAGGGTTGTATTTGCAGTCCCAGCACCTAGGAGAGGGGAGAGGGCAGTGAAGGTGAGGCCCCTTTACAATACACCAATAAACACTCACTGACAACATTTTGGAATAAAATGGCCACAACTTTTATTGGTTACAGCTGTAAGGAGCCTTGGTACAGCATGGATCAACTGGATTCTGCCATCGACTGACCAGACAGGTGAGCTGGCCAGGCATTGCAGCATGCTTTTTTCCCCAGTGGCCCCTCCCCTTCCCTCTCCCCTGGGCCCCACTCAGGCCCCATCATAGGCCCACCTGGGAGGGGAGGGCCAGGTTTTCCCACCATTGCTGTCACCCAGCCACCCAGCTGCCCGTGCAGCCTGTCTTGCCTTGCAGGATGTGGCCAGCCATGGCCGCCATCACCTCTGCTTGCTCTCTCATCCCATGCGGGACCACAGACGGGAACTGCAGGTGAGTTAGCCCCCCCCCCACACACACACACACTTCTTAAAGTATAAAGCAGAAGAAAACACATATATTCAAAAATTGAAGTGTGGTCAGGCTGGTGCATTGGCAGGACTCATTTGCCTTGATAGTGTCTCTGAATATCTGTATGTTTAGAAATGATTGGCTAGTTACTGCCTAGTTTGGCCTTCAGAAATGTTACCTTCTCTCAACCTAACCTATTTTTCCAGGTTGTTGTATGGATTTAATGGGATGTATGCTGCTCTTAGTTCCAGAAGGTGTAGAAATAACTACCTAAAATAATAAAATTAACTTCTACATCCAGCCACATATTGAATAAGAGATTCAGTTCCAATTACAATGTGCAACATATAGCCATACCCTCTTGAAATCAGAAAAGCAGTTGTATAAACAGAAGTTGATATGCTGTCCTTCCCCCGCCCCCCGTGCTGATGATTTAAAAGTGTCTGCACTTATTAGATCATAGTTCTGTCATAATTTCCATAGCCAAACCAAAACAATATCTCTGCTTCTGTCTTTTTTCCAAAGTGTATCCAACAATTCTGTGTCTTTAGAAGTAATTGATTTTTGCTATAAGCTTAGAAGTTGTGTGGTTAGGAGATTTGCTGCAGCCGCTTCAAGCATCTGAGCAATTTGAGAGGAAAGTCATTTATCAGTTGATATCACTTCACTGCATGAAGGCTTATAAAACAACTTCTTTGTATCTTTTTATAGTGATACATTATCCTGTGAATATTTAAATCTTTTATGGTGCCCTTGGCCTACCATTTTGTTAGGTAGGTATTTCAGTCCAGCAGTAACTGCACTTAAAGTTGTATTGGGTGTGAATGTGTAATACTGAGACTGATCATCTGAAGCCATCCAAGGTTTAGATGGATGTTATGGGGGAGCCTAGGATAGGCAGCACCCCTTCCAAGAACTTCTCTAGGGACAGAAATTTACCCAAGGCTTTTGGCTAACAGAGTATACAGTCTTTATTAAGGCTGATCATCCTGATGCCTGCCAGAGCAGATCATTGTGAGAGTCCAAGAGATTTCAAACTGCAAACAAGGTCCTTAACTAAAAGATTCTTTATTTGGCAGTGGATCAAATAGTCATCTACACATCTTGAGTCAGTAATAAGTAAATTAGGCCAGACAGGGTACAGTTATAGCGTATTCAAAACAGCATAATGCATAATGGAATCTCCAATCAAGAAACAAGGAGAAAAGGCGCCCAAAAATGTAGGACGGTTTATTCCCAGGCTTAAAGCGGGAAATTAACACCTGCAAATAAGGCACAGTGAATAGAGAAATTTTCAGTGAGTCTGCTGTGAACAGAAACAGTTTCAAGGTTGAGAAGCGAGAGAGCCAGATAAGCATTTGCTAGGGAGAGGTGAGATACATTCCGAAGGAGGAGGGGAGGGCCGGTTGGGAAAACTAAATGCTATCTCCCACCCGGGAATGGCAGCCAAAGCTGACATTCATGCAAGCACAATGAACAATATACAGAGTCCTTCTTTTATAGAATAAAGTAGGTAAAAGGTCATGGTCTAGAATTTTGAAGAGAGTTCAGCAATTCTGTTCCCAAACATAATTCTCTCTTGAACACATGAAATACATTCTATATTCCAAAAAGAAAGACAAACCATGAAATTCTTCCCTGAGAGATAGTGTGGCACCAGCCCTTGACTAAGATAATGTTGCCAAAGGAACAAAAGTCAAAAGAACAAAGCCATAGTGGGGGGACTCATGCAGGAACATAACATTTCTAAAATTTGGCAGACCAACATAGGCTTGTAATTAAAAGATATGTAAAATTCCTTAACGCTGGAATTGCTGGTTTGCAAAGCACTGGGTCCAATGTAGTGTGAGGTTGCTCCTGCCCACACAAGAGAATTTTCTGGTCTTCCCTTTGAGCAGGTTCATCAACAACCCATTCATGAAGTCAGGAAACCTTCTAAAACAAATTGTTTGCAACAAGGGACTGCAGTTAGAGAGTATGGTGATTTTTCTTTTCATTTGTGCATGAAAGTGGCTTCTGCTTGCACATGAAGGATGTGGCTTGGTTCAATTGTGACCATTTTTGTGTTTTTATAATTGTTGTTTTATTGTGTTTTTAAGAATCATTTTATTTATATTGTAAGCTGCCTTGAATTCCAGAAGGGAGAAAGGTGGCTAATAAATGTTTTAAATAAGTAAATAAATAAAATAGTGCCTAATGTGTTAATCTACACACATCAGAAACACACATATGAACTGGAAATAAGGTTATACATCCAAGGGTAGTATTAGGCCTGCTATCAGATTCCTTTCAAAATCTTGGCATAGACAGAAAATATGAATTCAACTGAACAAAGTGGCTTTAAACTTTCTGTTCTGGAAGCATATACTCCTAGGAGTTGAAAATAGGGATGGGCACAAACCAAACCAGAAATAAAAATCCATCACGAATGTTGAGCTGTTCGTGGTTCACAAACAGAAGTTTGTGATGGGTCTACCATCACAAACTTCCACAAACTTTGAAGCAGTTCATGGTGATTCGTGGATGGAGCAAAAAGCAGGGGTTTAAAGGGACTCTGAGTCCCTTTAAACTCCTGCTTTCTGTTCCCCACAACAGCCACAAAAGCAGCTCAGCAGTGGGGAGGCGCTCCCCGCCATTCAGCTGTTTCAAGCTGTATTGTGCAGTCCCTTTAAAGTTTAAAGGGACCGCACAAGACAGTCCGAAACAGCTGAGCAGTGGTGAGCACCTCTCCATTGCTCAGCTGTTTTTCAGGCTTTCTGCAAACCTCATTAAAATGGACTGTGGTGACTTTCAATGGGGTTTGTGGGGCCACAAACCATGAACCAATTCGGTTCATGAACAAACCTCCTGGTTTGGTTCAATTCATGATTCAGCCACAAACCAAGAACTGAAATGCATTTTCTCTAGTTGACAGTCCATATTTTTTTCTATTTAATTTCATTGGAACATGTCAGAGTGTAGCACACTGTATCTCCATGGGCCAACACTTATGATTCTTAAGCCTAGACAGGGGCATAGACTTCTCAATTTCCTAGAAGTGGGGGACAGGGCTGAACCTGGTCCAGGCCCACACTTAGTAATTTATATTTTTAAAAAATATTATTAAATAATTTATATTTCCAAAAACACATATGGCATCAACAATTAATCATGTGGTTTTAAAAATATATTTTTTACTTGTAGGAGTCTGGATCTCAGTTAAAGAAAGAGGACTCTGTGAAAGGAAAGATGTCATGAACTTCACTGAGACAATTTGACTGAACATTTCATCTGTGTAGGAAAAAAATATTTCTTCCCCCTCTCTCTTTCCCTTGCAACTTAGGCTGAGTGTGTAGCTGGCTCAAAGTCACATAGTGTGCTTTGGGGCTAAGTGGAGAGTTGAACTCTGGTCTCCCCAGTCTTAGACCAACACTCTAACAACTATACCACTTGTATAGTGGATACTCAGTCTCCAAATGCATCTCAGAATCCACAGTAAATACTAGCTTCTCAGATACCCTGGCCTGAAATCATGGGAGCATTTGTTTGGTTGAAGTAGGGTCCAGGACAGCAGAGTAGCCTCACTTTCTATATTTGATGAACCAGCTTTATCTTCACTCACACACCATGTATAGATGCACAGAGAAAAAAACTGCTATTCCCATACCAGCCATTTCTTTTTCTCTAAAGCTGAAAGTCTCAGGATACCAAAATCACCTTAACTAGCAGCATTTAAGCCACAGGCCTCTTCTCTCCCTGCCCTGCAACACTCATGGCTAAAGACATATATTCCCATATCCTCTAAAGCTGCAAGTTACAGGATACCAAAATCACCTTAACTTCCAGTACGTTGTGCAATTTGATGATTCACAAGTTGAAAGTAGGGGCTTTAGGCAGAACTTCTAAAGAGCCCAATGAAAAAAATAAAGTAAGGCGTTGAAGGGCTTCTCCTGTGTGGCAGGTACATGTCTCAAAGTTTCAGTGAAAGAAATTGGAGTTGGTAGCCTCTGTACAGATGGAGAGGATGAGACTGCCCAGTTTAAGCCTAAGCAGCTTTATGATACTACTTGCAGCCCAGAGGGGCACTGCCCCCTCCAGGAAATCCAAACACCAGAGCGTCACTGTGACATTGCAGCATGATGATGTCACTTCCTAATTTCACCAGAAGTGATATTGCCGCATTGCCAGCAATGTCACCTGGGCCTCCCTCCCTCTCCTGGTAAATCCTCCCCGTTCCCTGCCAGTTGCCAGGAGGGACCTGGCAACCTTATCTTCAGGGGGAGGCACTGGCAAACCACCTCTGCTTCACCCTTGCCTTGCAAGCCCCTTGCTGGGGCTGCGCAGTTGGCTGCCACTTGATGGCATTTCACACACACACAAGTTTATCTCCTAACCCAGGGGTGGGCAATTGTTTTGGCTCGGGGGCCACTTTGTGGGAGTGGAGGTTAGCGGAGGGCCGCACCTTTTAAAATGATTGCATTCATTAGTTAACTTTGCATTTCAGAAAAGGTATAAATTGTATCATAAAAATCAATAAATATAAATTAAATAAAATAGTAGTCGTTTTATTCAATTTATTTATTGTGCTAATTTTATATCATCTATAGCTGCAAGCACATTTAATTTTAGAATCAGTTTAATGAGACAAATTTACCCTATCACACTTTTCTACAATTTTTTTGAAATCAGGAGTGAGATTGCTTGTTGAGATTCTCATCACAGCCTGCAAGTCAAAGAGCATCTATATTTACTCTTGTTGATCTTCATGCAAGAAAAACTTTGCTCACAAATACATGTAGACCCAAAAATAGAGAACATTTTCCCAGCGAATTTCTTCATACATGGAAATTTTTTAGCAGACAAAGATTTGTAAAAGTCAACTAATGTCACAGCATTAAACATTTCTTTCACAGTGTGATCTGACTGCATATCAATAAGTTCAAGCTGCAGCTCCTCAGGTGCTGTATCAATATCATCAGTGATGGGATAAGAGAGCAAATTGAATTTAGGCTCAATTTTCTTGAAGTCCTGAAATCTTCTTGTGACCTCATCCTCCAAACTCTGCAGATGATCCCTAATCTTAGCAGAAATACTTTCCGGCACTTTCTGTTTTCCTAAACCACGTGGCTGACTGTCTTGGCGGGCTGCAAAAAACTCTGTGGCGGGCCGCATGTGGCCCACGGGCCGCAATTTGCCCACCCCTGTCCTAACCCATCCAAAGAGCTAGATAAGGATTTGATTCAGATGTAATAACAAGCCATCTCTCTTTCTATCCCATTATTCTTTCTTACTTCAGATCCGTGCCTATGTGATTTCATGCTAAAATGCAATTAAACTCATATTTGCTGGAGACAGGCTAGAACATGGCTTGTTCCTTGTGTCTGCTCTCTCCTTACACCTCCAATTGTCATTATGTAAAGGATCCTTGAGTTTCCATGCACTTGCTGTACCTCATATATGGCGCAATAATTATTGGTGCAATTTGAACCAAAGTTATATTGTTCTGGGCCCATCAACCTCAACAGATTGAAGAAGGGTATAACTCTGATTAGGACTGTACTGCAAACATTTCCACCATACTTTGTTGTTACATCTGAGGTCAAGGATCCCTCAGGCATATTCACATAATGACATTCACACTTTACATTGGAACGATGACTGTTACCTAGGTAGAAATCTGAAGTAGGTCTAACACAGAAGTAAGTCCCATGTTATTCAATAAGGCTTAGTCCCTCAGAAGTATCCTTAGCATTGTAACCATAATTATTTACCTATTTATTTATTTGATTTTATTTGTTGGGATTTATATCCAGCCTAGTCAGATATACCGACTAAATAAGAAAAAATGACAGGAAGTATACCAAGAGTAATGGGTTGGCTGGCACTTCTTTTAGATGTAAAAAACCCTTTTGTTTGCCTGCAAATATGAATCCACTGAAAATCTGAGCACAATTAAACATGTTTATTATTTAGTGTACAGGATAAACTTACAAAAACTTGGCTGAGAGGCCTCCCACTGGGATAAAACTAATTAATTAGCACTGTGTGGGTGAATAGAAGCACAGCTTGCCCACTTTCTCAATATCATACCATACTTTTTGGAAGCACTTCACTGAAGGAATGCCTGAGCTTACACACTGTCTCTTTTCTCTCTCTCTTTCTTCCCTTGTGCATGGCTAGTTGCTGAAAGTTTGTCATTATATCCCAAGCACAAACTGAGTGCTTCTCAGTCATAAGAACTTTTTCAAGTAGTTACCCTTCTAGAAGTAAGTACAGATGTGATTTTTTTTATCTTTCAGTAAAACACAGAGGAAACATTATTATCCAGGTTTTAAAAAGGGGTAATCAGAAGCATATGGAGAGGCAAGATGATGTGCTTCCATAATTTAACCTTATTGGCTCCTGTTCTGGCAAATAAGCCCTAGAGGTGGGTGTGTGCGCGCACACACACACACTCACACACAAGGCTGCAGGAGTGGGGAAGGAGACAGAGGAAGCGTGGTAAACGGTTGTTTGGTGAAGTATGGACCCTTTAAAAGGCTATCATTTTCAATATGATTTGGCCTCCGCACTCTGAACTTCAAAGGGCATGTGTGCCACTGAACATCTGGGGCAGGTCACTAGTGGTAGGTCTGTTTTTCCTCAAAGAAAATAATGGCCCTTTAAAGTTTATAGGGACCATGCACCACAGAACAGCTGAGAGCCAGGTCATGCTTCTTTTTTCTCCCTATGTCCTCCCCCACTCCTTTAACTCCTCAAAACACTCTCAAAATGCCAGGAGATAAATTTTGGGAGTGGTTTGGGTAACTTCGGATATTCCTAAACAGACCTGAAACAACCCATTCCTATTTCTTTGTCTCTAACTCCCCGCAAGGCAGTGACACAACTAGAAGTTTTCCATCATCAAGTTAGGCTAATTACTGTGTTTTTATTGTTTTTATTGTGAACTACTGTGTGAAGACACTTTACTGTTGTACACTGCCCAGATCCCTGTTCCACAGGGAAGGGCAGTTTAGAAATTTAATTTAACAAGTTAATTTAATTTCAGCTTGGGAATATCCAAAAGCACTCCCCTAATTAGCACACAAGGACTGTGGTGGCTCAAGTGGTTAAGATGCTGAACTGCAGACCAGAAGGTCGATAGTTTAGCAGTTCGAGACCCGAGTGCTGCATGACAGAGTGAGCTTCCATCTCTGGTTCCAGCTCCTGCCAACCTAGCAGTTCAAAAGCAAGAAATTGCAAGTAGATAAATAGGTACCACTTCGGTGGGAAGGTAACAGTGTTCCGTGTGCCTTGACATCTAGTCATGCCGGCCACATGATCACAGAAATGTCTTTGGACAGCGCTGGCTCTTAAGCTTGGAAACGGAGATGAGCACCGCATCCCTAGAGTTGGATTCGACTGGCTTTCGAGCAAGGGAAACCTTTACCTTTACTAATTAGCACACAATTTCAGGTATACTAGCTCCAGTACAGTGCAGCTGCTTGTGATATGATACCAGCACTGTGAGCCCACCCAGGAAACTGTGGTAGGTTCATGCTATTTGTTTGCATTGTTTCATATTGTGCCTTGAGTCTCAGCCAGAAAGGTGATCTATAGATGAAGTAAATAAATGTATACACAATAATAACTGGTTTTTACAAAACTACAATAGACAGAATAGCAGAGCAGAATTCTTGCATTTGCTTCAAACAGGTTGTCATTGTATTCTATGGAAGTCACACACGGCTACTAAAGCTATGCACATCTGTAAAAACTGGAGCACATTAATTACAAATTATTCTTCTCTCTGAACTCCAGCTGTCTCTAATCTAAAAGCCACTGCGCATTAAACAGTGTATGGTGCCACTATACAACATTGCTGCTGTTGAATAAAAGCAGTACTGAAAGTAGAACATCCCAGATGCAAATTGTAATTAATCAAGCTGGAATTCAGCCAAGGCACCTGAATTCATTCCTCAGTTTCAAAGAGTGGGGATTCAAGCATAGCATCAAATTATTTTACACAGAGATGTTTTGTGATTTTGCTTGTTCAGATTTTCCAGAATTACATTTAATTAACTTTCATGGAAGTCATAGAAACATACTTTTTCCTAGTTCCATAACAGAAAGTCTTTAGGCTTATACTGATGTTGAAAAAATGTTTGATACCATATCCTTTTCATCTGTTTGGATTGCCCACCTGCAAGGTGACACTAGTTGTCATGTTCTTCCCACAGGAGTACACAGACTTTGACAGAAGCTGTAAATTGTTGCAAACCCAGTTGGTCACTTCTCCAGCTGATTACAGCAGTGAATATAGCTCTAGAGACACAATTGCATCTCAGTTGATTTACACTTTCTAAAGCCTGAGCAAGTGTCTCCCGCAGGAGGGGTGAGGTTCATGGCTAAACTAGACATGCCAATGGGAAAATACAGCAGCTTCTTAAGCTGCAAATTGCAGCCACACTGGAACTGATTTGGATAGCGCCATGGCACAAAGGGAGGGCTTTGGGGCTCATGTATATAACCCTTGCTCCATTTTTGTGGTCTGAATTACTTGTTAGGGTTGGTATGTGCCAGGGAGAGGAATACAGACACTGTACAGATGCTTGTGTTTGTTCTGTGATGGGGCAAGTAGCAGCCTCAGGAAGAAGTCAGATGGTAAAAATAACTTAGGGAAAAATGGGAGCTGGCTGTTGTCACACGAGTCAGTTGAACCCCCCCCCCCCCCCCGCTATCACTAGACCCGGAGCTGCCTGGTAGCTCCGCTACGTTTGGCACATCCCCACAAGGTAGCAGGGGCCTCAGTTGTATGGACAGGGGAGGGAGGTTGCCTCACCACCCCTCACTCCTGTCCCTTCTGGCTGGCTTTAACTTCCCTCTCTCTGCAAGTCTTCAGCCCAATGCCAGGTCCATCTTTCTCAGCCCCCTTCTGCTGCCCTTCTTATATCTCTTCCCCTCTCCCCCCAGCTTCTCCCTGGCCCTGTTCCTGGTTCCCTCCCCCCAAGCCCCGCCTCCCTTCCTCTTAGCCTTGAATGCCGAGTTCTGGAAACAGCCTTGGCATCAGGTGTTGTCTCCTGCCCTGGCCTGCTTCCTGCTCACAGCCCGGGCCATGGGCCTCTGGTGTGGGGGCGGGCCTGTGTCCTGGCACAGCTGGCTTGTTGATTGATGGGGCTGCTGAGACGGCCCACGCCGGCTTCCACTGTGGCCCCGCTTCCCTCGGCATCTTCATACAGGGTCTGGAGCCCTGTGGCAGTCTTGGTAGTGGTGGCCGGCGGAGTGGAGAGTCCCACCGGGGCCCCTCAGCAGCTGCAGCTCACCCCTCGGTAGGTGTGGGGGTGATGACAGGGGCTTCGGTGGGCCTGGGTATGGGGGCTTGCGGTGGCGGCGGGAATCTGGGAGGCCCGACATTGGGACAGCTGTACACAAGCAGAAGGGGAAAGCTGATTTTAGAATAAACTTCACACAATTCAGAGTTTAAAAAATTGAGAAATCTGGTCAATGATCTGCCAGAATCAAGCCAAGTTTGATCCTCAGACTAGTGGCACTTGGCTATTTGAGTAAAAAAAAAATTAAAACTTTTCTGTCATGCTTCTGGTACAACATTCAAGAAGGAAGTGGTGCATCTTGCCAACTGAAAATGTTAATTATTTATTCCTATCTTTCATTTTATTCCTACCCTACTCTAAGAAATGTATTATCTGGTGTGGGAAAACAAGCAAGTTGCATGCAGTGATCAGAATTTATATCCATCTTAATGCTTAGTTCAGTAATAAAAGTCATTTGAATTGCATTTCATTTCATAATAATTATTGGCCATCAAGTGTATGGAAAATGGAATAAAAGCTATTTAATTAATTAATTATTGGATTTGTATTCTGTCCTCCCTGCAAAGCGGGCTCAGGGCAGCTCACAGTGATTAATGCATAAATAGCAATAAAATCATCTAAAAACAATCCAGTTATACATAAAATAATCGTAAGGTGCCGGCAATGCTTCCTTAATTACTCAAGATAGCATACAAATGAGTGCGAACAACAATCTAACAGTCTGCTCACTGGTCTTCCAAAATTCAAGCAGCAGCACAGGCCAGATGTCAAAGCCAAGGGCCACACTCTGTAGTAGAGTTTATTGATGGTAGTGGTGGTAGTGGTAGTGGCAGCTCCTTGGTTAAAAGCCTAGAGGAAGAGCTCCGTCTTGCAGGCCCTGTGGAACTGAGAAAGATCCCGCCGGGCCCTGATCTTTTCCAGGAGCTCATTCCACCATTATGGAGCCACCACTGAGAAGGCTCTGGCCCTGGTGGTGGTAAGCCTGGCAGCCTTAGAACCCGGGAGGGTCAGTCGATTTTGCGACCCCAACTGAAGTGCTCTCTGGGGTATATATGGGGAAAGGCGGTTCCTCAGATGTGTCGGACCCTGGCCATATAGGGCTTTAAAGGTAAGTACCAGCACCTTGAATCGAATTCGGTATGCTACTGGCAGCCAGTACAGTGTCTTCAGCACAGGCTGAGTGTGCTCCCATCTGGGCAGGCCCATCAACAGCCTGGCTGCAGCATTCCGCACTAGCTACAGCTTCTGAATTTGTGACAAGGGCAACCCCAAGTAGAGAGTGTTACAGTAGTCTAATCTCAAGGTGACCATCGCATGGATCACTGTAGCCAGGTCATTGCGGTCAAGGAAGGGAACCAACTGCCTGATCAGATGAAGATGGTAAAAGGCCGACCTGGCAGTGGCTGCTACCTGGGCCTCCATTGTTAAGGAGGTATCCAGGAGCACTCCCAAACTCCTAACCTCCAGCACTGGCACCAACAGTGCCCCATCGAAGGTCGGGGGTCCCCACCCCCAAACTGCTCTGACTCAGGCACAGGACCTCCGTCTTTGCTGGATTCAGTTTCAGCCAGCTCAATATATCATTTATATTATTTACTCTAGTACAAAAAAATCCCAGAAAACCTAAGCAAGCATTCACAGAATAAATTACTAATCCCAGCCTGATAATCCATATTTAGAAAAAACAAAATGAACAGATTTTTGGTTCTGAAACTAGAATAAATAACAAACACAAGCGATCTGGATAGCAGCTGAGTTAATCAATTAGCACAAATTTCTTCATATTTTCAAAATTCATTGGCAGCCTTTGATACAGTGGACCATGCCATCTTCTTGAGATGTTTGGAGGTAGAAGTAGATACCAAGGGATGTGCTTTGGATTGGTTTCAGTCACTTGTGGGACTGTGGGTCACTGTTGCTCCCAGTGGATGAAAGAATGTGGAGGTAAGCATTGTCCTCTGCCTCTTTATTTGCTTCCTCCCAGAGGCTGACCAGCCTCAGATTGGAGAGGGGAGGGGATTGTTAGCACCCTTATCCTACTCCTCTTTGTGGGTACTCACATGGTGCCAATGAATTAGGCCTGATAGAGACACCTCTTTCTCTACCCCATCTGATCCTTCATCACCCAGCAAGCACCATTCCTCACTTCTGCTGCTGCTGGGGCTCCTGTCTCTCCCCCCCCCCCCTTTGTGCTGTTTCTAGTCTTCCTCAGATGATAGAATATTGCCTGAGTCTCCCTCCACCACCATGTAGATGTGCAGAAATTAAACCTCTGTGGGGTATGGTTGTTCTGTAAGTCATTTTCCCCACCAAAAAATGTATAACTTTAGTCCTTTCAACATTGCTGTAAAGAACAGAGAAGGACCATACCATTATCTTCTCTGCTCTAAGGAACATGTCCCCAAATGGTTGGTGTCAGGCATTGCCCTTTAGCAGCTGTTTGAAAGCTACCAAATGACTTCAGTATCCCAGGCAAGAGTCAAAGTGAGGAAGAGTCAATTGCTGTTTTGCTTGATTTGTTTTTCCACCAGTACAATCTATTTTAAAAGGATGTCATTTGTTTTTACTGGGAATCACATTTCCTCACTTCATCCGTTCCTGTGATGAAATTTTATATTGAAAGATTCAGGCATTTTCTTGGTCAATTGGGCCAAATGACAAATTCTACTGGATAAATCCAGATAAATGGTGAGGTATGGAAATAAGCTTCATGTTCATGTAGCATATAAAAGGATTCTGTTCTGTATACCCCTAGCATATTTGCAGTGCCATACTAAGCAGCATACCCCCTTTTATGCCATAGACTTTAGTCAGCTTAGAAGATTGTAGTTTTTCTTAAGACTGCTCTGTAATACATTTTATACACTAATAGTAGCAGCAGCACTTGCTTTATTTATTATATTTGGCACCTTCCCTTGGTATAGCCTAGTTTCTCCCCCCTAAAAGCATCCCTGTGGTGTAGGTTATTCTGAAAGACATTAACAGGCCCAAAACCACCCAGCAATTTTCATTGCTAAGCAGGGATTTGATTCTAGGTCTCCTTGGTGTACATCAAATACTCTATCTACTATTCCAAACTGGCTTTCTCACAATGTGCAACGGAAAAATCTTTTAAGTACCCTGCAAGAAATGCACACTAACAAAATCAATTTGATATAGAAGTCATTGTATTGATTTCTGCCTAAAATACTGCTTGGGAAGAAAGTTCTAGTATCGCTACTGTGGGCATATTATATAAAACTCAGCTCCAATAGGTTTATATTATAAAGATATTTATCTCTTCAGTATCTTCTGAACCTGCAGCTCAATAGAAATTCAAAGTCTGTGGAAAGTCTACATTATGAAGACAGGTCACTCAATCTACAAACCAGCTTGGGTAATCTACAAACCAAAGGATAAATATAAAGTTTGTCCTGCCACTTAATATGGTCATTTATTCCTTGCATTTGATCAGAATATTTATTAATTAGAGGTCTAAATGCTCTGCGGAGGTAGTTTCCAATCCTAAGCAAATTTTTGTAGGAAAGGTAAACACTGTTGGTTTTAGCAACTTTGCTGTTGCACTGCAAAGATTTTGTGTGGATAAGGGTTGTGGGCATGGGTCTGGTGGCTATGGGAGACTCATTGCTGGAGGCCTTGCCAGAGATGTAAGGAGGATGTGGGTAATGCACTGGCATTACTTCCAGCATGACAGGAAGTGACATCAGCATGTTGCTGACAGTGCACTAGCATTTGGCCAAAACAATATGGTCAGCATGTTGGGACTCTCATGATCCCTACCCTCATTTTCCTCTTCTTTCTCTCCTGACACCCATCAGAGTAACTTGGCAACCCTATGTATAGGTGCTACAAATAGATTCATTGTAACAAATATTTGGATTTGAGTATGAGCTGTTATAGACAAGTAGTGTGGAAATTCCTGGAAAGGGGTCTTCCCCTTGCATCAGTAACATTATAAGCTCCAGATCAGTTGGAAAAGCTCACCCCAGAGCTGGGCAGAGCTGGATTGTGAAAAAACCATCTTTTGTTTTTTTCTTTATAGCCTGAACTGTTTGGTTTTACTGATTAGCATGGAGAGTTCACATGTTCCAGTGGCTGCCACATAAATTGATAAGGTACTGTCAGAGTTCTAAATCACAGTAGCTTAAGATCAGCAATTTAGGACACTTATGTATGACCACAGTAAAGACAGTCATTATGCTGTGCCTCAAGTTTATACAAGCAGCATGTTATTTCTTTTCATACAGTAATTGTTCACATCTGCCTTGCTCAAAATTCTTTTCAAGAAGCTGTTATAAACTTGTATAAAAATATTCTATGGTAGAACACCTTGCTGAAGTCATCATTATAGGCTTGAACATTAACAAGTAAAGTGTAGTTTCCTGAAAGGAAAACAAAAGATTAGATGATAATTATTGTTAACTATTAAGGTGTAAGGCAGACAAGATAATTGTAAACACATCAGTGTAATCAAAATGTTAAATAGGAGTTGGATATACACAGTGAGAAGCACTATACAAAAACTGAACATTCATGGAATCTTAAGACATCATACGAATGCCCAGAGGAGCCAGCAACATTTCTATAAATTAATTTGGTTACGACCATTGAAAGCAGAGCCTCTGTGAAGGCAGATGAGCAAGTTATTTGCAACTGGTTGCTACCTATTTATGGGAAATACTTTTCTTTGTATGCAGATTATGCTTTTCCATTTTGATTATATATGTTTTAAAATGGTGAATATTTAGATGTTTAGAGAAGATTATGCCTAAACTGAAAGGAAAATGGTGGCAAATGGGTGTTATTTAAAATTATAAACTGATATTTTACTTTTTTTAAAAAAAAGTTTTCCACAACACAAAGAACTCCCCAGTTTTCTGGTTACAATGATGCATGTTCCATTTTGTAACACACACATTTTTGTGATATAAGATACAAACACATATCACTATCTGCAGCCAACAAAGCTTTAACAGAAGCTTCTCTGAGGGGAAAAAGAGCACCACCACCAAAAACCATCATCTTAGGATAAGTTTTATCTCTCCCAAAATAGCATGTAGCATTTTTAATTTCTGCATTTGTTCCCAGGCAAAGGCAGAATCTGGCCAACATCCCCAATAATAACACAAACAGCTGTTTCACAGGAGAGGGTATATATTGGACTAGTCACCAAGGAAACCAACTGTCCTACAGTTTCCTAAGAGACTACTCATCTTTGTCTGAAGGACTGGGGTTTAAAATTCTTTTGGAATTAATCCAATGTAGTTCTCTTCCAGCTTCCTTTCTAGTAGATTCTAGTGATTACCTAGCACACTCAGAGTAAAAAAAAGTGATGAGCTTCTGAAATATATTCATATTTAGGGATCTCAAGTACCCTCAAGACTTAACAGGCAATACCATATAGAGTGCCCTTCAGCACACTGTGAGATCAGAGGGAAATATGCAGCCTAAAGCTCAAACTACACATTAGGCAAAAGACCACAATTATTTCCCCATTGTCCTCAAAAAATTACCTGGCCAGGCTGAGAGTGTGCATAAAAGGTATGCAGGAGGAGCTGCTGAATCCTTTCATCTCCAGCCCTTTCCCAGCTCAAAGTCACTCTGCTTATGCTGCTCCCCGGTTTCTGCCTCTGACTGAAAAAGCAGCTTGGGGGAGCCTGACTTCTGAACTCAGAAATGGAGGGTAAAGGATTAAGCAGCCTTTTGAGTTTTTATTTTACTTATGGCGCGATCATACGCACCCATTTGCGACGCAAGGACGATTCCCTGCCAGTTCAAAGTGGCACAATCACACAAGCACATCTGGGAAGCATCCTGCAGCCGGTGTCAAACTGTCGCACGGCTCTTTGAGCCGGCAGGGAATTGGCGTATTTAGCTACCAGTGAAAAGGCAGTCTCAAATGGTTTGCGACGGCCCAGAACTGGCCTTTCCCAGTGTGATCACACCAGCGCAAACAAGTGGCGTCGGGGAGCGGGCTTTTTTGTTTCCCCCTCCATCCTGGTATGCGCATCATCGGATGACCCCGAGGGTGGAGAGGGAAGTCATCAATCCCTTGTAGAAGCGAATAAGCGCATTGAAAACGGCCGGGGGGGAAAACTCAACTCGCCCATGGCTGCGTGTGATCACGCAATGGCGGTTCACCCTCACAGGTCCACAGAAAAGCGGTTCGCCCTCACAGATCCCGCAAAAGTAGCGCAAATTGTGCCGGCGCAAATTTGTGTCGATTCCCATCCGGCTTATCTCGCTCGTGTGGATGGGGCCTTAGACTAGCATCCTGTCAAAGAAGGAGAAAAGGATCACAACACTGCACAGAACACACCATTTGGGTCTGCCTAAACTCCTTGTTTGTCCTATTCATTCTGAGGGATTAATTCAGCATATTCATCTCCTTAGGTTCTGGTAAGAGAGACCCTGTTTTTAAAATTAAGGTAAGATTCTCTTTTAACACACAACAAATCAGCAATAACTCCAGTTAAAATGGCAGGGACATTTTACTGGTATGAAAATAGTGACTGAAAGGATAATGCACAGTTCCTTTTATACATACACATAGACAAACTTCAGGCTATGCCAAAGCTAGGAATGGTCTACTAGTCACCTCCTAGATAGGCCTTTAGTATTTGAGGATTAGTTCTTGTATTTTTTGGTTCTAGCATCTTTTTCCCTGTCCTTAACACTGCTAGATGCTGTGAAGAATGGTATTGGGTGGATCTGATTTGCTAGCCCAAGGAAAGACTGTTTGACCAAGGAATTTATTTAGTCTAAAGGCTGTTTTCCTTATACAGCATAAACTGAGATCCTGAACAACCATAAATGTTTCTGTTCTAACACAGGTTATGAAGTAATTTGCCGGAATTTTCCTGTTTACCTCCACAATTGCTTTATCTTTATTGTTTTCAAAACCCACAGACTGCTTTCTTTCCTCATCTCTCCAACCACCCCCACCATCATCTCTCAAGGATACTGTAACCTCAGGCAGAAAATAGCCTTGGTTATTCATTTTGTCCTACTTCATCTCCCCAAACTGTTCATTGTTCTAAGCATATTTTCCTATAGCTATGTGTAAATTCATGTTATGCCTGTTGCCAAGATTTTAAAGAGAGATTTACAGAGAACTGCATTCCAAGGTTGAAAAACAATTTTTTTGTAGCAAAGCATCTGAAAGCAGCTTCTGAAAAGGGCTAATGGACATGGCAAGATGAGGAGCTGACAATAAGCTCAGTTCTATTTACAGAAATGTATTTTTCCTATTCAACTCTTGGGAAATGTTGTCATGGGTTATTTATGTGGATTGGCAAGTTGTCAGAATGATGAGCTGCCCCCCCCCCCCCCCCCCCCCGTCAACAGTAATATGATTGCTAGGCTTTTCCAGGACAAATCAGTATTTGCCTGGTATTGGGGTGCTGGAAGCGTATAAATGCACTTTATCTACCCAACTTCTTCAAAATTACAATTCAGTTAAACCTTCTGTATCTTTCTGTTTTCCTTCCTATCTGTGTTTCCTTCTGTATCTTTCTGTTTTCCAGAAGCTATAGCCCCCTCCTACATTTGTCATTGTCATCTATAAATCAGTTCAGACAAAGAACTGAGGTGATAACTTATGTCATAAAGTCACAAGTCATAAGGATGTGGTTTGGGGCCACAAAGACTGTCTGAATGTTCTGTTACATCATAAATATATATTGAGGCCCCAGCTCACTATGTCTTAGAAAATGTATAAAAATTAAAATCAGGAGACAGGGCCAAAACATGGTGGAGGGACACTGTACTGGGGTTTGGGCTGCAGACATGTAGCTATGATGTGGTCTGCTGATGTTATTTGAAAAATAAAATAATTTTTTCCTGTTGAATCATAAAATTGCATATATACATAATGGGATCAGAAAGGTTTCTAGTCAGCCCTGACCTGCCCAGGCAAGCCTGATCTTGTCAGATCTTGGAAGCTAAGCAGGGTTGACCCTGGCAAGTACTTGGAAGGGTGACCTCCAAGGAATACTGAGGCCAAGATGCAGAGGCAGGTAATATCAAAGCCACCTCTCTGAAATGTCCTAGCCCTACTATGGGTTGCCAGAAGTCACCATGACTTCCAGGGTCACAAGTACACACACACACACACACACACACACACAAAGAAAAAGATTTCTAGTCTTACATCAGTGTAAGTTACATAGTAAACCGTACATGTTTAGATCCTAACTACTTTGAAAGGTATGTTTATGGATCATTCTTGCTCGCCTCATTATTAATTTATTAATTTATTTAAAATATGTTTATGCCAACCCAATTAAGGTCCCCAAGGCACAGAAAATGAAAATGTTAAAACATTTGAACAGTAAGACAGCATTTAAAATAGTATATAAAATAATTCAATTAAAACACATAAATAAACAACTCCAAAAACTGGGAGGGGAGCCAGTAATAGTTATAGGAGTTATGCTGAACAAAAAAATTTTTTTTATTGCAATGTGCCATAGTATTTCCTAAACTATTTCAACAGATTACTTAGCATAGTTTATTAAATGCCCAAAATAAAAGATTATACAATTACTCTGGGTATTTAATCCAATGAGTCTAAAGTTTTTTTTCGTGATGTTTATCACTAAAAGAAATCTTTTCATTTTAAAAATTAGTCCAAAACATACTTCTGGTCCTGCGTTTCTTACTTGTCCATGAGATTTCAATACATTGATATTTTCTGAAGTCTGTTAATTCTGCAGTAACTAGAAAGGGTGTTTAGTATTCTTTTAGAGTAACTCAGTTATTAATTATAGATACAAAACTGAGCTCATCAGATTTTCACTGTCATGCCACATTCCTTCATCTTTTTTCATTAAATCCACAGGACAGTAATTCTTCATATTCTTTCATGGTATCTATAGTCTGATAGCTCTGTATGAGCCCAAATAACTGTTTAATTGGAATTTTGTGGCAACACCACTGTTTGCTGCCTAGAAGAAAGGCCAAGAGATCATCTTAATTACTGTGGGCCTATTTGTTCAGAAATCACAGCCCCATAACATAAGTTTTATTTTTGCAATATCTTATTTCAGTTAATGTATTCATTACAGTTGTTAATCCCAATATGTTTTCAGCTGTATAATCAACATACAATGATTGCCCTAAATTAAGTGTGTATTCATGCAAATTAATTAGCAGAATTACTGAATATCATTGTAAGCATGGGCTACAACTTCAGATGCATGAGAATTCTTTCATAATGACTGTTTATTTATATGGAATACTTCTGTCTTTCTGCCTGGTATTGTCTACCATCCATAGCAAACTGCATCGCCCAATTAAAAAAATACAGTACAATATTATGTAGCATTAAACCAGGATAAACCAATTTATTTCAGTGGGTTTAGAATGGGGTAACTTCATGGGGTTGTGCTGTGTTCATAGTATTAGTGATGATTTATTCAGTTAAATTTGCTTCAGTTCACATATAAGTAAAAATAATAGTTTTGAAACAAAAACAGCTGTTCCTGTTGTCCTTTGGCTAAGACCACCTCTGATTCATCTTCTAAAATGACAGTTGCCTTCTGCAGTTTGTGTGTGTGTGTGTGTGTGTGTGTGTAACCTGCTGCTGAATTAATAAAGGACACTTTAGTCAAAATGAAAGGTTTCTTAAAATCTAACTGATCAACCAATCAAACATTTACTGTCTTTGTAAGGGAATGGATGAGAACTGTGTTTGTAAACCAGCATGGTGTAGTGGTTAAGAGCAGTAGACTCTAATCTGGAGAACTGGGTTTGATTCCCTACTCCTCCATATGAAGTTTGCTGGGTGACCATGAGCCAGCTACAGTTCCCTCAGAACTCTCTCAGCCCCACCTACCTCACAAAGTACCTGTTATGAGGAGAGGAAGGGAAAAGTGATTGTGAGCCATGTTGAGAATCTTTTGGGTAGAGAAAAGCAGGGTATTAAAACCAATGCTGCTGCTTCTAAGTACCCGTATGTACTCATACATTATTAACACATTGCATAGCATGTAAACAAAAAGTATTTTAACCTTCTTCGTTTCATGTTTTTGAGACATAAGCGCCATTTGCTGTTCTTTGTATTTTCTGTGAAATGTAACCAATTAATGGACTTTTTCTCATAAAAAGTCTGCGTGTCACAGGATACCAGAATCAGCTCTGCATCTAACATCTATAGCACAACACAGGCCAGAATTTCACATTATGTTCTGCTGCTGCTGCTGCTCCTTCTTTGTCCTTCTTCTTGTAACATCTATCCTAAATAAGAGTTCTGGAGAACTCGAAAGCTTGCAGTATTATATTTCATTAGTGAAAAGTACTGGAGTCGGGAGGCCAGTGGTACTGATTTCAGCATAGCAAGTTTATTTCAGGTCCAGATGAAGGATAAGAAAACGGAGGTCAGGGGACCTGCTTATATACACAGGTAAGCCGCGCCCCTGACATCGTCCAAACAAGGCAGTTGGATAATGTAATTGAATAAATTCCAAGGTAATTGAATAAGTTTCAAGGTAATCCCAGGATAATAATTGGATAATCTCAGGGGCGGATAAATCTCAAGGTAATTGAATAAGGTTCAAGGTAATTGGATAATCACAGATTTAATCACAGAACATAACAATTAGGTTTGTCTTATTAAAAAGCAGTATATCGATATTATTATTAAAAAGCAGTATATTCATATTATTGTTGTCAGTTATCAGTATGAACCTTGGTAACATTAGTCCCAGGTGTCAGATGCATCTGCAAAAAGAACAGTTGAGCTGGGAGAGTTGGCCCATCTCATGTCACAAGTTTGGCCCTGAGCAGCATCTGTGCACAACTTTGCCTTGATCTCCCAGCAGTCTGCCCAGGGGATCTTTGTGGAATTTTCAGGGTCAATGCAGATGGCACAGTCTGCAGAACAGCAGTGCAGAAAACACTGTGTGACTTTATGAACTCTTTTTCTGAGTAGGTCACAGACATCCATATTTCTGTTAGTGGCAAGCCGAATGAGGAGATGGATTTAGTTGTATATTAGATATTCTCAGGGCTTCTTCATATAAGATTTTATTCCTACAAAAGAAATCCTTGCAACATAAAAGACAGTATAATTGCCCAAATTCAAAGATTTGTTTTATTGTTGCTGTCCTTCAGGGGATTAAGCCCTTTATCCCACATAATCTGACAATCTGCAAAATCTTCATTTTCTAAAATGAAATAAGAAAATGATGAAGCAGTGGCAAAAAAAAGCTTGAAGAAACAATTGATTTCTTTATGTCTTAGTTTTTTCTTTTAAAATCCTTTTAAATTTTCACCTATGTAGAGGGGCGTCTTGCAGCAGTAAAAATAAAGTTGGCAGCCTAAAGCTGTAATTGTATGCATATTTACTTGCAAATAAGCTCCATATATAGAGAAATATATATTGTTTCTTTTCTATAAAAATCCTGATAGCAAACACCAGATTGTCTCGCTATAATATAACTGCAAGGCTTTAAAATTCATCATGTAGCTTTATTTTACAATTTCTTTCATTTTCAGTACACCTGATTGATATTTTCTTCCTAGTACTGGGGGAAAACAAACTCTTTTCCAGTAAGTAATGAGAATCTCAAGAATTAGGACAACTATATCTTCAGGCAGTTCATAAAATAAAAGTCCATGACATAGGGACTCAAGTAATTTGATTTGAAGTACATTCCTGTAAATAAACAGTTCTGTTTATACTGATTTTTATTTATTTATTTTTCATTTATAGGCCGCCTTTCTCGCTAGGACTTGTCAGATTACAATAGTACTATTCAGTCAATCAATAGGCCAGTTACAATGCACAATAACATTTTAATGATAATATTGGAATCTGTCAAGAATAAGTCCTAATAAAACGAAGCTATTTAGTCAACCAGCACATGGATTACATAATATGATGACACTTGAGTCCAGCAGCAAAGATTCCTAGTAAAACAACATAATGCAGTGGGGCCGAGACTGAACAACTATAAGAAAAAACCACTATCCCTAATAGAGATCACCTCCCAAGCTGATGCATTACATCACAGCTCCACTCCTTTGCAAGAATGCCCTCCTGAACAATTCTGTTTTGCATGTTTTGTGAAACAACAGAAGAGTGGAGGCCCCCCCGAACAGCCTCAGGCAGACTGTTCCATAATTTGGAAGATACCTGCCACAGAGAATGAGGTTGCCAATTTTACCTGTTTACAGGACAGTACCTTCAGAAGGCTTCGCTCTGATGGACAAAGCTGGCACAGTGAAACATAGCAGGAAAGGCACTTCAGTAAATACAAGGGTTCAATGGCATGACAGGCTTTGTAGGTGATAGTTACAACACTGAACTGAGCCCGGTTTCTGATTGCTAACCAATGGAGCGTAGTGGAAATGATATGCAGATTCTGCTTTGCACCTGCCATATTCTGTACCACCAGGAGTTTCCAAGTTGTGTTTAAGGGAAGACCCATGTAAAGCACATTACAGACATCTAGCCTTGAGGTAACCATAGTTAAGATCCCCATGGCTAGGTTAGCCAAGAAAGTAGGGGGCCATCTTCCAAAGTGGAGTTGGTAGAACACCTTTTTTTTGCTGCTGCTGTATCAGCTGGCTTCTTCAACAATAACGCTGGATCCAGAATTGTCCCTGAGCTCATAACCAAGTCAGCAAGAGACAAATGGACCACATTAAAAGTTATGAGTCCCATGCCCTATTTTTACAAATGGGATGCAATCATTCTTTAATATTCCAAGGACTGTGCCGAATGTATTGGGGGGACAAGTGTCTGTTCAGCCCGTGTCTAGCTGTACCGTCTGTGCCCCATGGAAACCACATAATGACATGCCTGAGATATGAAGAGTTGCTGCTGGCAGGGAGAATCAGTAAATGTCTCTTGAGTAGACACCTTCATGGATACTCAGGCAGGGATTTTTGTGGCTGTACTTACTGGTACTGAGTACCAACAACTCTGCGGGGACTTTCCCAAGTCTTGAGTGGGGGAACTGGTGGAAATCAGTGCAACCTTATATATGAATACTGATATCTTGGGTTTTCATGTTGGAGTTTTTTACCAAAAAAAATTAAAACACTGATCATAGACTTTTTTGGATATCAGCCTGTCCCAGATCCCCAACTGACAATACCCTTAGCTTTGGTCAACAGTTGTAACATTTCTAAAGAACAATGAGTAACGAATTTAATTCCATTGTTTACCTGCTAGAGTAATATGTTGCTACTATCTCTTGACGCTCCTGTTGTACAGCTGCATTTGTAGGTGGTACAGTTTAGAGAAAAATAGCCAATTCTATATCATATTGATGTGAGCAAAATGTAAACATTTAATGAAAAATATGGCTTTTTTCCACAAAAATTTTTTCCCGAAAAGCTTCAGGGAAACTATTTTTCTCCTATGCCTTCTGGTATTTTGTGTCTTTCTTCCCTCTACCTCCCAACAACTGGCTTCCCATTCCAAGCAATAATGCTGTAAATTACATTTCTAGGAAGCAAAAAAGGTGGAAGTTACATGTCTAGTTGAATCATGTAAGCTTGATCAGATGTGACAACTTTGAGAAAGCTGCCATTCAGATCTACGAATCAAGAAACAAAAGATCTTCCCTAGAGCTGTTGACTGTCAAAATCTTGGTATTTCCAAAGGTAGCCCTTGGAGTTGGCTCTTCATTTAATGCTAGCATTTGAAAAATTCAGAAAAGCAAAACAATATATTGCACACTGTGCTATTTAAGCAGCAACCTTTAAGCTGTTTAAAAGAGGAGAGAGCAAAGCACTGGATTAATCTGCTTAGAGGCCAGATGTTCCAAGGACGATGGAAGAGTCAGAGTTAAGTCGCGTTCAAATGGCTTTCTCAGTGAAGGATTTTTTCCCCATGGATAAAGCAAATTGCTGGCATTTTAAAAATCTGTTAAAGTTAGGCTTTGGTTTATTAGAGACAGGCCACCACAGGCCCCAGGATATTCTCTCTGCATATAGCTTCTACCACCTAGACACGACCCAATCATATTTTATTTACTTCATTTATACCCTGCCTTTCTCCTCAATAATGACCTAAAGCGGCTTACATTATTCTCTGCTCCCTGAGAGGAAGGTTAGGCTGAGAGTGTTGGACTGGCACAAGGTCACCCAGCAAGTTTCCATGGCACAGTGGGGACTCAAACCTTGGTCTCTAGTCCCACGCTCTAACCACTATTCCAAACTGTTATCAAAATAACTCCTGTCTCAAACTTTTATCTTCAAATGCTCAGGCTGGTCTTTACTATTTCACAGGTAATGTGGAACAAATTTAGAGTCTAGTGGCACCTTTAAGACCAACAAAGGTTTATTCAAGGTATGAGCTTTTGTGTGCAAGGCACACTTTTTCAAATACATTGGAATGGTAGATTCTGTTACTTCCCACAATTAGAAAAAACACCTTTAGACATTTATCTGCTATTTTGACATATTTATTGCTTTACAACTGTTGACCTTATAACCTTAAATTGTTATTTAGTTTTTCACTTTGCATAACTTAAACATCATCATGTTACATGTTAATTTGCTGTTAAGTCTCTGTCTATAAGTTTAGAGCCTCCTCTACCATCCCAATGTATTTGAAAAAGTGTGCCTTGCACACAAAAGCTCATAACTTGAAAAAACCTTTGTTGGTCTTAAAGGTGCTACTGGATTCTAAATTTGTTCTACTGCTTCAGACCAACATGGCTGCCCACCTGGATCTCACAGGTAATGTGTAAGCTGCATCTTTTCAAAAGCTATCCTGAATAACTTACAAACACATGTATTGAATTTTGTTTAGATTAATATTTTTAAACTGTTTTCTGCAGGTAACTCCTTGTAAGCAGTGCTATAATATTAACAGTGGGGAAAGGTGAGAGGGTTTGATTATATGTTGTCCTATTCTACCCATATCCTGAAGAAGCTATTAAAGGCTGCAGAGGAGATGGGCAACACAAAATAAAGGGTATTTTCTTGTTCTGTGTTCCCAGACTTAGGACAAATCAGGGTCCAGGGAATTTTGTCTCTCCCCTCCATCCCCTGTCTTGGCTATTTTGAGTCAAGATGCCAAAAACATTCCATGTAATATATCATAGGATGCACTGAAAGACTCAGGAAGTTGCCGCCTGGCCCTTGTATGATATGAAAGTGTATAACACTGTGGCTTCTTGGTAAAGTTGCCATGTAAATATCGTAGTGATTCCGGTGGCCCAAAGAAGATGACAAGGAAATTTCCTTCTGCTTTGGAAGAAACAAAGCATTTTCCCAAACCAAGCTTGTTTGGTATTATGATGAATATTGAGAATAGAAAGGGGGAAGGGAGGAAGCAACATAATTGTCATTTGGAAACAAAGAATTAATAGAATAGCAAAATTTTATTATCCATTGGTTCCTGATTTTCCAGCAGCACCCAAGTGATACTTTGCATACTATAATTGTAGACATGCTACTTTTCTTCAGGTTGAACTCAAGGGTCAGAATACTATGAAATTCAGTTATATTTATTCTTGTTCCAGTTGTTTCCCTGAAGTCCTCTTATAACAGGTATAATGGCATAGCTCAGCAATTGCTGGCTAAAGGGAAACCACTTCTCGGAACTGTTCTGCTCTACATTTCCAACATTACAAAAACTTCAAAAGTTCTGATACTTGGAATATGACAGCCTATAGAGCCTGCAAAAACATCACAATTTCCAAAAGCCAGGAGCTTAAACAGAACAACTGGTGTAATCATGGATTTCTGACTGAACTTCCAAGGGAATAAAAGTTAAGCCTGTGATTACAGTGTAACAGCAAAAAAAAAGCCTTCAGAAATGAACTCTGGAGCTCATATATTGCACAGTGCAGTTGTGCTGCTCTTTTGAAGATTTTCTAGCTTTCTTTGATTTTGCAATACAGTTACTGACCTTTCTGTGAATAACCTTTTTTACTCAGCTTTTTACTTTACATAGGGTTGCCAAGTCCAGGTTGGAAAACACCTGGGGACTTTGGGGGTGGAGCCAGGAGAAGGTGGTGTTTGGGGAAGGGAGGGGCCTCAGCATGGTACAATGCCATAGAGTCTACCCTTCAAAGCAGCCATTTTCTCCAGGGGAGCTGATCTCCTTCAGCTGGAGATCAGTTGTAAAAGCCGGAGATCCCCAAGCCCCACCTGGAGGATGGGAACCCTAACTTTACAGTTAATTTGAATATACCTGCTATTGAAATATATATTGGTTTTATAGTTAAACTTTCATTACTTTCCCAAAGAATCCTGGGAATTTTAATTTGGTGTGTTGATAAATCCCAGAATACATTTGGATTCATTTCAGATGTCGCAGTCTGAGGGAAAGGACTAAGTTCTTGAAGAGGTGGCTGTCAGCTGATTTCTAGCCTTTCTTGAGGGAAATTATAGGTTACTTTTAGGTGGTGGAAAATGCCTCATTGTGAGAAGGAGTAGGCTCCTGCTACACTGAAGGACATTTTTTATTGTAGCTGTTCCTAAACAAACCAATTGTGGATAAATATTAACCAATCACTTAATTAACCAGATAAATCTTAACCAGATTACTTAATTAACCAGATAAATATTAACCAATCACTAATGTCCCCTTTGGATGCAAACCTGTCCATTTGATGTTAGCTGATAAACTTCAGACACTATTGGATGATTCTGATTAGCTAGAGATCAATTTCAATCTGTATTTTAACCATGGTTTGATCCTGAAACTGCCTTGCTCATTTTGATAGGTCACCTGCACTGGGATCTCTCAGCCCTCTTGATTATTGTATGCTTTTAGACAATTTACCTGGTTTAGATGTAGGGTTGCCAAGTCCGGGTTGGGAAATACCTGGGGACTTTGGGGGTGGAGCCAGGAGAAGATGTGGTTTGGGGAAGGGAGGGACCTCAGCATGGTACAATTCCATAGAGTCCACCCTTCAAAGCAGCCATTTTCTCCAGGGGAGCTGATCTCTGTCAGCTGGAGATCAGTTGTAAAAGTGGGAGATCCCCAGGCCCCACCTGGAGGCTGGCAACCCTATTTGGATGTAGGAGGCACTGCACTCCAATAGTTCTGATCTGACAGAGTGGGGAGGTGGGTTATACTTTCACACCATGACACTTATACCTTTCTGTTCTCCATGCTATTCATTATCTAGATGAAACTGGTGAGATAATCCAGGAATTTAGAGTAAAGGCTCATCAGTATGCTGACTGTTCTTTATTATTTTAGAATATCTGTAGTTGAGGATATGGGGCTATGTATTTATAAAAATCATTTATTTCCCAGTTTAATTCAGGCAAATGCCCTAGGCCAGATTATATTTCTCATGGAGTTATAACAGATACGTTAGTATAATATCCTGTAAACCTTAACAAATTAATATAAATCTAATAAAAAACTATCTTCTGAGTTTAAAAAATTGGTGCCATTTTTAATGCATGATTTGGAACTACATGAGCTGTGATCACACGGCCCCTTTAGATCCGGGAGCCTGTGGCGGTGGGCAGCGGTGAGTGGAGGCAGAGGTGGAGGTGGAAGAAGTGGCGGCAGCGGTGGCAGCAGTGTTCTCAAGCATTTTGCGGCGGTGGAGGCAGCTGGCGGCTTTCCTTTGGCGGCGGCTGGCGGCAGTGGCCAGGGGAGGCACGCTTCCCCGAGCCCCACCAGCCACCTGGTAAGTTTGGGGTTTTTTGTCCCCCTTTTACACTTGGGCGCGAGTGGCCAAGCGCCCAAGTGTAAAGGCGGGGGGAATGGCGGACGGGACCATCTTGACAGCCCTGCTCTCGCAATGATTGCGAGAGAGGGCTGTCCAGATGGCTCAAATGTGGGCTCCTCGCACGACTCCCGGGAAAACACTTGATTTTCCTGGGGTTGGAAAACGTGGGAGGAACCTGCATTTGAGCCCGCTTCGGCATGGGAGTTCTCCCAGCTGTTCTGAACGGTCCCTTTAAATGCAGGAAGAAACAGCTCTTCCTCCTTCATTAAAGGGCTGTGTGACTGAGGCATGGAGAGACAGCTGTGTGAGACTCCTGATGAATGCAAACAAAAGCCTAACTTTCTGGTATATTTTTAGACAAAGTTTAGTGATGTAGAAATCAGTTACAGACGTATTTAATTAAGTGCATTAGCTTGTCTGGACCTAAATATCTGTTGTAGGAAACACTTGAAACCGTAAAAACAAATCTAACGTGTCTTTACCTAGTCAGTGGTACTGTTTAATTAGACATCTTGTACATGTCTCCTCAGAAACATGTTTCCCTCTGTGTTCAATGGGGCTATTTCCAGTAAGGTGTGTATTTGACTATGGCCTTTTGTGTACTCTGCAGCCCAGCTTTGGGACTGGTTTTCATGGCTGGGAATTAAACCTAGAAGCTGTAAGAGGTCAGCTGGAATAACAAACCTAGAATAATAAACTCCTGCATAAATAACTTCAGGCAATGGCAGGCTCAGGCTCTGTTAGGATCTTTATAAGCAACACCAAGAAAAAAGTGTCTTCCTTTAGAATGACTTTTTTTAAAATAGCTGTCAAGCTTCCAAAGGATGTTTGTATTAGATAATTCTGTCTATAAAATAGAAGTCTTTCTTCACTTTACTGTATGACTTTCAAGTCAGGTACAATAAAAACCCCTACTCTGAAAGGCTATGCTCATGCCTTCTAAGCGATGTTGAATTGGTAGAGCATATGTTCTTCAGCTGTCCATTTTACAGGGAGGCTTGTCTTAAAATTATTACCCCATTAGCCGATAGGACACCTGGGCACATCAATACAAACAAAGCAAGGCTTCACTGGCTCCTATCAGATAAGAATGCAGAGATTACACATTCAGTTGCTGAGTTCTGTGCATTAATTCTTAGATTGCGGGAATCACATTTTAAAAGTTCTTAAATTCAGATTTCTATTTTTGTATATTATGACTGTTCTTTTTTCCCTCCTCTCCTTCACATATTATGCTTACTCTGTATGTTGGTCTTAAGACCGTAATAATAAACTAAACTACTATATGACTCTTATGCAGCTGTTTCCCAGTAGAGGCACTATATAGCAAATTTAAATAGATTATTTAATAGTGAGAATTGTGTCCTGATTTGGATCTGCTCCTGTGTATAAATTAAGCCTGGTT
The DNA here is from genome assembly GCA_029233225.1 of Lepidodactylus listeri. NCBI lineage: Eukaryota > Metazoa > Chordata > Lepidosauria > Squamata > Gekkonidae > Lepidodactylus > Lepidodactylus listeri. Next base: position 47,482,675 of record JARCFY010000006.1, on the reverse strand, counting down.
TAATATCCCCTCCCCAAAATTATTGCTAGATATATAATGCTTTTTGTACACATTTACAGGAATCTGAAGCCTCTTCCCTCAGCTTGGGTGGGGTACCGTGGGGTGAAAGGATGATGAAAGGATGATGGCAGCAGATTAAGGGGGCAATAGTTTCTTCCAGTATAGTTTTATCAAGAGAAACTGCAGGGCCAATTGAGAAAAGGAACATGCTTTTCCTAAGACCAGAAAATGGGTGACCCTGCAGTCTTTTAAACTGAATTAGATGTGAGGGATGGCAGATGTGATATGGGTCAACTGCTGAGCTGAGAAACATGACAGCTGTATCGCAGGCAGCCTGGTATGGATGTGCAGTAACACATTGCCCCCCCCATGCAGAATAAAAAAGACAGACACAAGGTTGGGATTAACAAGGGCCACTTTATTAACTATTTAATTAACCAACGGTGAGGGCGCTGAACTCCTACAGGAACCTGACAGGTGCCAGACCCCTGGCCACCTTCATTTCCTTTTGGGCGATGCACCTGCCCTGATCTTGAGCCTTCCAAATGACTCTTGACCAGCAGCTTGGCAATTAAAGGAACCCCTGTTCCAACTACCCCAGAAGCTGCAAAGCCCGGTAGGGCAGCCCAGGCCAGACTGTTCCCAATGAAGATCCCCATTTCCTGGCTTTGAGCCGCAAAGGCCCGAAAGCCATTCATGAAGGACCTAATATCTTATTTACAATGCCAAGGTGCTCACCAATTCCAGCTTACCTATCGCACTCTCCCGCCACAGCAAAGGCCAAGACTCTACTTAGGCCTTCGCCCCCACTAAGCGATCCAGCGCCATCAGAACACCTTGCCACAGGTCAGCCAAAAAGATGTCGTTGCCCTTGTCAGTGAGATGAACACCATCCTTTCTATACAGGTCAGGCACATCGACCCGTATATCAGGGTGTAATAGGAAGATGCCCAACCCACCTTCCATTGTGTTCTGAAGCTGCCTGTTAGCATTCCTCCAGGCCTGGTCCAAGCACCTCGGGTCCCCTCGGCTATGCCACACCTGGCACGGTAACATTGCTGACAAAACCAGTTGCACCCCAGGCCACCAGTCAGCAGTTGCAGCCAGATCAGCCCTGGCCTGAAGAACCAGAGCTTTTCCTTTTACCAAGCCTAGGTCGTTACCGCCCAGGTATCACCAGCACTGGCGGAGGTGGGCCATGCTGCTCCTTGAACAGTAGAGGCAACAGCCCTGGCCAGTGCATGCCTTTTCGGCCAAGCCACTTGACCACAGCTCGCTCACTGCAGCCCAGCTGGGACCCGACGTATGTCTCTCCTGGCTTGGTGAGCAGCCCAGAAAATCATGCTGTGGCCACAAAGAAGCACTCGGCTCTTTTCTTGTTGACCAACAGCACCTAAAAAACAAAAACCAAGTTAACCACAAGAACAAACAGGTGGCATCTCCAGCCATGCAGCACCGAATACACAATGAAAGGAACTGTTAAACTTTAGATTTACATATGTAAGACCTACAACGACCCGACTGCCATCTGCCCAATTTTTTGATGTCCTCCTCCTAATACCTTAAGGTGGCAGAGTAAAAGCTGCCCCTATCCTAAAAGAATGTGTCCCAAATTTAAAGTCCCCAAGACCCAAAGCAGCTAGAACTCTCTTAGTAATTGACCAGAATTGGAACTTGGTCAAAAGGGAACCGTCCCTGTGTACAAATAAAACCCCCTCTTGTTGGCCCCTGAGCCCTAAATAAGAATGCAGGGCAGTGACTGGACACAGTTCGAAATCAGAACAGGGGCCCAGTGACAATAAGGCCTCTCTTCCTAACTGATCTGTTTTAGATTTCTTAATATTAAGATTCAAGCTATCTCCAGAAAAAGAAACATCCATAAACCTCAGCGCATGCCCCGACTTGTCCTGTTTCGATCTGGCCACTAACTCACTTATTCTAAGGGCCCCCAAAAATACTGTCAATGCCGCCGCATGAAACAAAACAGCCTCGTATTGATCCACACAAAGAGAGGCCCACTGGGATCTCAAGCCTTTAAGGACTGAAGGGGGAAAAGGCTCCCTTGAGTCCTTAGGCATCCCATCCTCTCTGGCCCAACCATCCAACATCTTAAGAATCCTAAAATCTGTAGTATCATCCCGAAAACCCTGACCCTTGCTTGCAAAGGCTAGGGCGGACAGCTTGCCATGTATGGAATGGACTGACAAGCCCTTACCTTTTAAAGAGACACAGTACTGAATCAGATGTGGCACTGGAATAGGCCAGAGCTGCTGCAGGCCCTCTCGCTGCCTAAAAGCCACAAATTGTTGTCCTGCTCTCTTATAAGACTGGCGTGTGCTGGGGGTAAGAGCTAATCCCATTGCCCTCTCGGCCTCAGCCCTCCAATTCCCCACAGGAACTCGGGCATCCTTACCGGGCAGGGATCGGCGTCTGGGGCCAACTGATGGAATCTCTCCATCTGTTTTTGAGACTGAGCGTTAGCGACCCAGAATATTAAACTGCAGACATAGGAGGGTAAAAGCCCTAACCAACGCCATCACTCTGGGTGACTTGGATGTTAATGCACTGACTACTTGAACGGTTGCTAAATTATCACACCAGAAGTGAACAGTCTGGTTAGCAAGTGCTTCAGCCCAAATATAAACAGCAACCACAATGGGGAAAAACTCAAGGAACGTCAAGTCACGCATCTAGCCAGCTTGGATCCACTGAGGAGGCCAATCCTCCGCACACCAGTGTCCCCTGAAGTAGACACTGAAGCCCGAAGAACCAGCCGAATCAGACGTGACCTGCAGTTCTGCTTCCAGTTGAAGATCATTCCTCCAAAAGGAAACCCCATTGTAGGAAGCCAGAAACTCATGCCAAACTGCCAAATCATCCCTAATTTCCCGAGTGACCCACGTCCTATGATGCAGTCGCTTCAACCCTATTGTGGAATCACATAATCGGTGCAAGAAAGCATGCCCTGGTGCCACCACCTTACAGGCAAAATTAAGGTGCCCAATGAGCTGTTGCAATTCCAATAGGGTGACTTTAGGTTTACTACCCATCTCATCCACCAACCCCAAAAGGGTAACTAATTTGCTAACTGGTAAATGAGACACTTGCAGGGTAGTGTCCAATTCAATCCCCCAAAAAGTTAAAACAGTACAGGGCCCCTCAGTTTTCTCCCTAGCTAAGGGCACCCCCAATAGCAGTTAATTGTTCAAAATTATGCAGCAGCCGTGCACAAATCCTGGAGGCAGCAGGTCCAGCGAACAAACAATCGTCCAAATAATGGGCAGTAGTACAGAAACCCATGTGCCCATGCAAAGCTCATTCCAAAAAGCACACAACACCGAGCACCCCATAGGGAGAGCCCTGTCCATGTAGTACTGCCCATCAAAGGAAAATCCCAGAAGAACAAAGTCCTCCAGATGAACTGGAAGAAGGCAAAAAGCCGACTTGATATCACATTTTGCAAGCTCGGCTCCCCGCCCACAATCCTGGACCTCTTGTACTGCCTCATCAAAGGATGTGTACCTAATCGAGCATAACTCACTAGGTAACCTGTCATTCACCGAACTGCCCTGTGGGTAGGATAGATGGTGAATAAAGCGATACTCCCCCAATGCCTTCTTGGGAACCACTCCCAATGGGAAAACCCACAAGTTAGGCACAGGAGGAGAAGGGAAAAGGCCAACTACTCTACCTTCAGCACATTCTTTTCGAATTTTGGCTCTTACTACCTGCTCCAAGCCTTGAACAGACGGCAAATTGGGTGCAAAATCTGACTCCCTGATATGGAATACGGAAACCTAACTTAAAACCATCCAGTAAATATTGCCTATCATCTAACTTAGGATACATGCGCAACCAGCACTCGAGAACCAGTACGTTAATTGGACTGGGTCCCTTTGTCAGGTAAAGCTGCGCCCCTGCCCCCACCAATCCATTTGTTGCCTCTGCCATCCTTTGGGGCCGACTTCGCTTTGGGCTTAGAGCAGGCCAGAAAGGAATGGGGACCAGCACAAATTGGGCATTCATGGCGAAAATTACAAGCACGCCAGCCACAAAGCCCATGTGAGGCATATTCCCAGCAGGTAGGGCACTTCTGACCTGGTTGCTGGCTCACAGAACGTGAAGGGCCAACAATGGCATTATTGGTTCGCCTAACTACATGCCCACTATCAGAACGCTCCCCAAGGAACGACTTAGCTGGCGACATGTATTGCATCCACAAATGTGGATGAATCTGATCCCAGCGCAACGATGGGTATCGAGCCGCCTTAATCCGGAAGGCCCTATTGTACTCAAGCCACACTGATCCTGAAAAGTCTGAATATGCCTTAAAAATAATATCCATATACTGGAATAAGAGCAGGGCTCTCTCAGGGTGTGCCCTGACAATAACCCCGGCATAGATAAGAAACCCGGGGTACCAGTTTAAATAAATTTTGTTGACCATCCTGCATTTCAAACGCTCCTTCTCTGTGTCATCTAGCTCGTCTTTTTCTTTTTTATCCAACTCCCTGTAAAGCAGGGAGAAGACGTCGACAAACTCTCCCTTCAATATTTTGTCCCTGACAGCCGAGGAAAGGTGTTCCCCCAAAGGCATGGTGGACTCACCAACCTCCAGCACAGTTGCTGGTACCGGGTCAGGGGTCTTATTGACCTGATCATCACTATTCTGCGGAGCCGGCGTGGCACCCAAAGAAGGCGCCGATCCCTGTCAGTGTGGTCAGTCCCTACACTCACAGACACAGTATTAGAAGTGGTAATAGCCGAATTATGACTGGAGCTTTCCATTACCGGTGACCCCAGATATAGGAGAGGAAGAACTGATGGGACCCCATGGCCAATCAGAAGTATGAGTCTGTGTAGAACCAGGCCTACCTGACCCAGAAGACGGACCAGCATAGGGCACCACCTGCCATCCCTCTGCCACACGGATTTCGCGGAACTCGGAACTTGTTGCCACAGGCACCGTGTCCATACAAGCCTCAGAACAGCCGACTGAACTCTCAAACCTAGATTCAATGGCAGCCAAATGAGACAAAACTTGACTCTGAAAAGCCTCATTCGGTGAAATAGTCTGCGTCCCACTGCTCCCACCAGAAGAGGTGGAAGCCGCTGAAAATTGTCGTTCAATAGCCACTAACCTCTCCAAAATAGCCCTGTTGACCATGTTATCCAAACTATGATCAAAAGATGGTGAAGAAACAGGACCCAGAGGTGCCCCAAGGGGGCCGCGTTCAGGATTGTTAGCAGCTCCTGCCCCATAATTGCCCAGTGAAAGCCCAGCTGCTGCCTGTTGAAAAGGGGGCAAAGTCCCTGCCTGTTGAAAAGGGGGTAAAGCAGCACCCCCAGCCAACTGGGTGTCCTGTACAGGGGGTAAAGCAGGGCCAACCGGGATTGCTGGAGCAGAAGGCCGGGATGCCTGACCCCGCCTCTTAGAAGGAGGTGGGGTCACAAATTTCATGCCCTATAGAGTGAGTCAGAGAGTTTCAGAGGCCTACATTCAAACTCATCCATATTTTTGCTTGGAGATTCTTAGGCCAATCTTGGTCTCTCAGCCTCAGTTTTTTGTCTTCAAAAATAAAAATAATCATGGTTTTCCTAGATTTAAAATTAAATCATAATATTCCTGGAGCCTTAAAATTAGGATTTGTGATATAAAACTTTATGATATAAAACTTATGTTCCAGTTCGGAATTGCACACATAATCATGTAATAGTTATTTGACAGCTGACCCAAATTCAACAAATTTACACAACATAAATATAGCCTATATTCTTGTGACTGGATAACTTCAAAACAAAATTAGATTTTGTTCTTGGCAACAGGGGCCTTGTCCCAGCTTACCCCTAACTCATAGTGTTGGGTTCACACTTCCTGTCAAATATGGTTTATACTCAGGAAACATGTCATGGGCCTTCCTCTCTCCTCCCCCTAGTGCACCATGATTGAATGAGATGATTCTGCTGTAGTGCAAACCATAGTAGTCCTGTACAGATGACATAGGTATGTACAGGATCAACATGCATAGACAGGAAACTGGACCAAGCACATGGGCCTCCCGATGTCTCTTTGTATCATTTAGACACAGTGCTTAGCTGTACAGGCTCCTTCCCTGTGATCAGAATGCTCTTTTTTATCCAGATGTGCACTGTGCAAATGTGTGTAGAAAAAAATGCACAGATAGGAGCAGGGCAGTGCTGTCAGTCATAGGCAGTTTTTTTTAGGGAGAATAGGAGAAGATGGCAAATATCCTCTCCGCTCCACTTGTGGTAGGGTTGTCAGCTCTGGGCTCAGAAATACCTGGAGATTTTGGGGGTGGAGCCTGAAGATTTTGGGGGAAGGTAGGGACTTCAACAGGGTATAATGCCATAGAACCCACCTTCCAAAGTTGCCTTTTTTCTCCAGGTGAACTGATCCCTATCGCCTGGAGATCAGTTGTAATAGTGGGAGATCTCCAGCCACCATCTGGAAGCTGGCAACCCTAGGTATCTCTTTTGCAGTTGCAGAGAATGCCTCAAAATCAATGTACAGAGACATTTTTGGTAATCAGGTTTCCCAATTTATTCCACATAGCACCAACAAAAGTCTTACTCTCTTGAATACATTGACATTTGGATCAGTTTTGAGTATTGTTACAGTTCTCTAATGAATGGATGCTGACTTTCCACTGGGGACAGTCCAAAGCCAGCACAGATGTATGTTGGTTAGTTTCTTCCTCATTTTACATCCTGGCTGCTTAGTCATCTGATTAACATTTTGTTTTGTTTATTGTAAGGAAATCTGCAACAAATTTCTGAGTTATGGCAGATGGCCGGGGTTGCTAGGTCCATGCTACTTTTGTGTAAAAAAATATATTTGCAGGGAAATAGAAAAAAACTTCTTTCTAACAACATAATTGTTTTCAAATCCCTTTGATCTGTCATGCAACAATAGAGTCGATGCATAATGAATCCAATACATAATATTATGGCACTGGTATTCAAGAAATGCTTAGCAGTTCAAAACATTGTTTCACAGTGAACCCACTTCAGGTACTACGAAGTTCAAGATAGCCTTTGCAAGACAAGTTTCCATTGGCAGAGATGTTATCTTTGTCATGATTTCTTTAGAGTTGTTTTCCACATGGGGCAGACTTTTATTGTTCCCCTGTTGTTGCTGTAGCTGCCAATACAGTGCATTGGCAATGGTGCTTCCATGTGGCAATTTTCTTTGTCATTTCCCTGCCACAGTCCAGCAGCTGTACCCATTCCCCATCCCCACCAGGGTTTTTTCAGGTTTTTTACTGGCAAGTAAATGCCATTATATCATTTTAGCATTACAATAATCTGTTTACCAAGTTCTTTGAATTCCTGGCTCTTTATCCTCTTTTATTGCTTGATACATTATGTGCAAGGCAAAAGCCAACTCAAAATAGGCTTCCAGTGAAAGATCGAGGTTAAAGCAGTATCAAAGGAACAAGAAAAAACTGGGAATAACCAAACGGGGGTGGGACGAAAGGCACAAAAATGCATACAGAGATCTGGAGGATAAACTGAAGCAGTATGGGGCCAGAACCAACAGGAAATAAAACATGCAAGAAAGCCCTTAGATTACTGCAGTGAAGTCTACATGGGGCTGCCCTTGAAAAGTGTTCGGAAACGTCAACTGGTATAGAACACTGCAGTTGGGATGTTGACTGGAGTGGATTGTACACTGGTTTCCAATTTGTTTCCAGGCACAATTCAAAGTGCTGGTCTTGACCTTCAAAGCCTTATAGGATTTGAGACAAACATACCTGAAGGAGGGCAGGGAGCTGTTCCTGTTGGCAGCAGAAGATAGAACTCACAGTAATGGGTTTAAATTAAGGGTGGGAAGGTACCAGCTGGGTATTAGGAAAAACTTTTTTACAGTAAGAGTTGTTCAATGGTGGAATCAACTGCCTAGGAATCAACTGCCTAGGAAGCTTCCACCATTGGCAGTCTTTAAGCAGCAGCTGGACAAACACTTGTAAGGAATACTGCATTGAGTAAGGGTTTGGACTAGATGGCCTGTATGGCCCCTTCCAACTCTGTGATTCTATGATTCTGTGACCCTTATGAACCAGCCTGTTACATTCATCTTTAGAGGCCCTGCTTCAGCTGCCCCCACTTTCTGAGATTAGGTGAGTGGCAGCCCAGGAGAGGGGATTCTTGGTCCTGGCCCCAAGTTCTGAAACTCTCTCCCCAGGGAGATTGGTCTGTCCTCTTCTGCTGCCGTCTTCCACCAGGGGTTGAAGACATTCTATGTTTCATTTGGCATTCCCTCAATGATCCCTCCTTCCTAACAAATGTTTTATGTTTTGTATGTATTGCAACTGTTTTATATTGCTTTAACTCTCTCTTTTTAAATTCTTTTAAAAGTTGTTTTAATTAAGTATGTTTTGGGAGGGTTATTTTAATGGTTTTATAATGTATTTTATCAGTCATGTTTTAAATTGGTAGCCACCTTGGTGGCCCTTGTAAGATTAGAAAGGTAGGATATACATTTTGTAAACAGATAATAAATAAATGGGTCAAGCAGATGGAAATAGGAAGGACAGTCGTTACAAGTTCAGCTTTCTATAAAAAATAAACTAGAGACCTAGAATATATCTTGCACTTTTATTTACAGAGGTACAGATGGAGCAAGTGTTTTTTTCCAACTGCAAGCACAAGCATGCCACAGCAAGCATGCCACAGACTTATGCAGGAGTGTATTGTTCCTCAAACCTCTCTTCTAGCAACTGAACATAAGAAGAGCCCTGCTGGATCAGATCAGTGGTCTATCTAGTCCAGCATTGTTTCTCACCGTGGCTAACCAGTTCCTCTGGAGGTCCACCAACAGGGCATAGAGGTCAAGGCCTTCCCCTGATGTTGCCTCTTAGCACTGGGATTCAGAGGCAACTACTGCACATTACTGCCTCTAAATGTGGTTCTCCTCTGTCACCATGGCTAGTAGCAACTGATAGACCTATCTTCCATAAATCTATATAATCCCTTTTTAAAGCTGTCTGTTCCTGTGGCCATCACTACATCCTCTGGCAGCGAATTCCAATTTTAATCACTCACTGTGTAAAGAAGTATTTCCTTTTGTCCATCCTGAATCTACTGTCCATCAATTTCAATTGATGCCCTTGAGTTCTAGTATTTTGGGACAGGGAGGAAAAGTTCTCTTAATCAGCTCTCTTCATGCCACACATAATTTTATAAACCTCTATCATGTCCCTCCTTAGTCATCTCTTTTCAAAACTGGAAAGTCCCAGGCACTTCAACCTTCCCTCATAGGGAAGGTGCTCCAACCCCCAATCATCTTGGTTGCCCTCTTCTGAACTTTTTCCAGCTCTGCAATGACCTTTTGGAGATACAGTGACCAGATCTGTACACAGTATTCCAAATGAGGTCACACTATCGATCTATACAGGGGCATTATAATATCAACCATTTTATGTTCAATCCCTTTCCTAATAATCCCTAACATAAATTTTGTCTTTTTCATTGCTACAGCACACTGGGTTGACACTTTTATTGGACTATCCACTATGACCCCAAGATCTTTTACCTTTTCATTCTCAGCAAGTTCAGACACCATTAGCCTTTACTTGAAGTTGGAATTTTTTGTCCCAATGAGCATCACCTTACACTTACCAACACTGAACTTCATTTGCCACATTGTTGCCCACTTCACTGAATTCTCACCCACTGTCAGCTTTGGTTTTCACCATCCTGAATAATTTTGTGTCATCTACAAACTTGAATAATTTTGTGTCATCTACAAACTATACTACTTTACCCTAGTTGCAGATCATTTATGAATAAATTAAATAGTACCAGCCCCTTGTGGGACCCTACTTCTTATTTCCACCTCTCCCCATATGTTCCCCAGCGGGTGCTCTGATCAGAATCCCAGAATCGCCTTGTTCTCCCAGGGCTGAAGGAGGCCCGGTTGGCAGCTACAAGGGCCAGGGCTTTTTCAGCGGTGGCCCTCCACTGGTGGAATGAGCTCCCGGATAACATCAGGGCCCTGTGGGACTTATTACAGTTCCGCAGGGCCTGTAAGTCGGAGCTCTTCCGCCAGGCCTTTTAAGTAGGGGCCACCCAATAGTTACATCTTGGCCCTGGCCTGATCGAGAATCCGTCAGCCTGAATGTTCTCCCACCATCTATATTGTTTAATATCTAAGACACCACCCCGATAAAGAAGACATGCCATCCTGTAGTGGGGTAGGCTATTCGTTGGTTCTGTGTTTTAAATGTTTTAATGATTGTATATTTTATTATATGTTGGTAGCCACCCTGAGCCCGCCGAAAGGTGGGGAGGGCGGGATATAAACCGAATAAATAATAATAAATAAATAATAATAATAATTTTCATCCATTGTGAGAACTGCCCATTTATTCCTACTTTTTGCTTCTTGTCATTTAACCAATTTTTAATCCATAAGAAAACCTGTCCACTTATCCCATGACTACTCAGGAGTCTTTAATGGAGAGCAGATTAATTAGATGTGACTTTGAAAATAGAACAGCCACCAGAAGCGGTAACCTCAAACTGAGTTCCCCCTCTTCCCATAACATGTAGTCATGAAAGTACATGCCATGATTCATCACATTATGCGGTTTCCTACCTCCACTCCACATTATAAGCTGCTTGGGGGGGGGGGGGGTTGGGTTAAAAAAACTCCATAATAACACCATGTGATGTATTTCCATGCTTACACATGTGAAGAGTGGGAAGAATTCAGTGTGGCACTGTTTTTGTCAGTAACAATTCAATGTTCAGTACCATATTGCTTTCTTCCCTTAGCTAAGTGAATATAGCCTTGGGGGCAGGAAAGTCCTATACATTGCTAACTCATTCCAGGTGACTGATAATAACTGCAGGTTGGCAATACATATGGCAAACAAATAATATATGCTATATACAGTAATGTAGCCCACAGTCCCAATCCCTTTATAAGAACCATTGCATCATATCATTATAGTCTTGTTGCCTTTATAAAAACACCCTCCTGAACAATTCTGTTTTACATATTTTAAGGAATGCCAGCAGTGTGGGGGCTGTGGGGGCTGTCCTGACCGTCCTGTAAACTGCCTTTTTGTAGATGAATAGATGAGGTCCATAGGTTAATCATATGCAGTAGAAACCTGTCTGAAAAAGCTATTGTGACATTGGGAGAGAAAAAGAGGAAAGAATTAAATGTGCACGAAAAAGACTGTGGTATACAAATGAGAAGTAAAGTGTTCTTGCTGAAGGTAGAAAAAACTTGGCTTGATCTAACCATACTTATAATCTGCCAACACAAAGTAATGAATTATGCAATATAGATAGTGGTCCAGTACATTTTTCTTTTTTACATTACATATTGCACAAAAAACACACAAAAGGAATAAAAACACATTAGTACAAACTTTACATAAGACAGACTGTTACATTTACATTCATGTACACATAAGTTTTTCTGAGAGACCATTTAACTCTTGGATTTTTGTTCATTAAATGTTAGCAAAAAGGTAGAAGAATAAATCAAACTTTAGGAGTTAGTTAAAATCCAAGTTAGACCATTATACAACCAAGTCTACAGTTAGAGTTGCCAGCTCCAGGTTGGGAGTGAAGTCTGAGGAGGGTAGGGTTTGGAGGGGTATATATAATGGGGTTTGGATAATGGGGTATATATGCTATACTTGCATATATTTGGAGGGGTTTTGGATAATGGGGTATATATGCCATCCAGTCCACCCTTCCAAAGTGGCCATTTTCTCCAGTTGAACTGATCTCTGATGCCCGCCTGCAGATCAGTAGTAGTCCCAGGAGATCTCCAACCACTGCCTGGTGATTAAAATAAAATAAAAAATCTGTGACAAAAATAACAAAGTCAGTAAAGATGTGTTTGCAAAAACATTTACTGTAGTAATACTGTAGAAAATTCTCTCCTTTTATCGCTCACACGCAACGAATGCTGCGCAATGTAAACAATTCATTTACAATAATTGCTTTATCTGAGCATACAGCAATCACAATTCTTATCAATTTCTACTTATCAACTCTTGAAGGAAACATTCCATGTTGACTCTCTGATAACATTGTGAAGACCTTGGGTTCTGTTATTAGAGAGTCTTGGGTTCTGTTATTAGCAGCATTCGTTGTGTGAGACCGATAAAAGGAGAGAATTTTCTACAGTATTACTACAGTAAATGTTTTTGCAAACACATCTTTATTGACTTTTTGTTTTTTTGTCACAGATGTTGTTTTTCGGATTTCTACTTCCTCCCGTGATCTCTCATTTTTGGCTTCTACTGCCTGGTGATTGGCAACCCTTGACACAGCATTTCTGTATATTTCTAGAATGAGGTATTCAAGAGATCATTATATGTACAGGTATTTCAGCAAGTATTTTGTGGGAATTTCTTCCAGGTTTTCGGTTTTAAAAAATAGAATGACTGGCCCATGCCCCTCCGATTGTCTCACAAGGCTTAATTGAAAAGTACCAGGGCTCTAGTATACCAGAGTGTAATAGTTTCTACCTTGGAAGCCCCAGGAGTAAATTGCAAGTAGCAGTTACTCACTAAAGAAGGAACGTCAATCTACATATGACCATAGCTACATTTCCTGGTATTACAGCTTTAACTTTTGCACAGTGAGCCTTGGCATTTTAAGGATTTCTTTAAATATGCCTAGGGAAGCCTCTTCTTAAATAAACACTTGCTTCTGTAAAACATTTGTTTAAAAAGGGTGAAAAAGGTTTAAAACATAAAAAGGAAAATGATTACACACCAACAAATAAACATAGTAACTAAAAATAGCAAATAAATATCAGTTTCCTATTTAAGAGGGCAAAACAACATCTCTAATCAAGTGGTTGAATTCAGTGATGCATGAGTGGAAATGAAAATGAACTTAGCCCAGCTCCGCTTGCGCAAGCAGCAGCACAATTAAATGACAGTCTGCCTTTGGAGCAGTAGAATGTACAATAGATGGTTCAAGTGATTTCATTGAATTTGGCTTTGAAAGTGTATCAGAAAACATATCTTGTGTGATGTCCTATGTGCATAGAAAGATTGTTGGAATACAGCTGCTTGCACTATAACAAACAAGTTGCAACTGTCTTGCAGCCACTTTTTCTCATGTGTAGTCCAAGAACGAAACCTCCTCCATTACTAGAGAAAGAGATTCCTTGGGATCGTGGTTGGCTTATTAAGTGATCTACTTGTCAAGGATGGAATTGCTAGGACATTTATTTTTTATTCCTGTGCAGTCAGGTGCATCCTTAAAATAACCAATTACATCTGGATACATTGCCTGCTTTTTTCCCATGCACAGTCAGTGGTTTTTGTTTGTGAAGTGATCACATGGACTTATTTCACAATTAGGCTCATGGGTGTGCACCAAAGACAAACAAGCATCCAAGTGGTAAGTTGTAACTCAGGTGGCAGCAGCAGATGGGTAGAGTGGCTGCAGTTGTGAAAAAGTAGTCTGTGTAGGAAAGCAATCTGATCATACAAATGGACGCATCTGAATTTGTTCTAATATAGCTGAAGAATCAGCTCCCTGATTATGACCAGCAAACAGAACATGAGCCAAACTGGCAGGTGATCAAACACCCTAATAATAACATTTTAACTTTCCTGCAGAATAACAAGCCCAGTACCAGGAAGAGTCCAGGAGGGAACACTTTCCTTTCTCATGACACCATCACAGAGAAGGCCCTGTATGTGGTTGCTTCCCACCCTCATTTTGAAGGTAGTTACATAGAACTGTGTTGTAGGTCTCAGCTCACAGAGAGAAGCTACTTCATCCATCCTCTTATTTATTCATGCATTTACAGAAAAATTGGGAATACATCTATAACAGCAACAAATATTTGTTTCAGAAAATACATTACTAATTTTGAAAATGTAGGAGTGGATCCAACCAGTTTTTTCCAGGGAAGAGATCACCAAAAACAGCTAAGTTTAGGATCATGGGACAAAGGCCATGTGGAACAGATACTTGTAATGAAGATAGGAAATGGACAAGACTGAGCTGCTTAGATCCAACCAATATTTTTGATGCATGTAAAAATAAAAAAGAATCCTTGCATTTAAATATGATGTTTCAATATCATAGGTAAAGGTAAAGGTTTCCCTTGCTCAAAAGCCAGTCGAATACAACTCTAGGGATGTGGTGCTCATATCCGTTTCCGAGCTGAAGAGCCAGTGCTGTCCAAAGACATTTCCATGGTCATGTGGCTGGCATGACTAGACCCCAAGGTGCATGGAATGCTGTTATCTTCCCACCGAAGGTACCTATTTATCTAATTGCAGTGTCTTGCTTTCGAACTGCTAGGTTGGCAGGAGCTGGGACCAGAGACAGGAGCTCACTCCATCATGCAGCACTCGGGTCTTAAACTGCTGAACTACCGACCTTCCGGTCTGCAGTTCAGCATCTTAACCACTTGAGCTACCGCAGTCCCTGTTTCAATATCATACAGATACAGAATTCACGCCCACTATGGACTCTCAGTCAACATACCATCAGTGAATCGTCTCAGTGGAGTTTCAGTAATCATTTTAGCCATTGAAAAGCATGTTAAACTTCACTTTTGTCGGTTTATGGGTAACTCAGTCATCTTTTGCATGTCTCAGCAATATGTATTGCCCTGGGTACTGCTTTGTCAGTATTGGCATTTGATTTGTGCATCTCTTCTAATCACTGGATTTCATGGGAGGAAAGAGAGATTTAAGGCTGCTGGGTTTCAGTATTTATCTAATTTAAGTAATGCTGGACATATTACAAAACAGCACATTGACTTCCATCTGTCTGCCCTTTCTAATGATCTGTTTCCTAAAAGGAACTTAGAGATTTATTGCACTGGAAATTGTGAAGCATAGAAGAGATGCAGTGTCAAGCCAGGATAAATCTCTTTAAATACCAAGTGACAAAGTGTAAGTTTGAGCCCAGAATGAATCACTTATTTTGATCTCAAAAGCTTTCTGTATTGGGAAGAAATACAAAATGACATTTTTAGCCAAATGTAGTCTCACATAATTGTTTTATTATGTGATAAATCTTGATATAGGCCTTTTAAACTTTGAACTCCCCCAATTCTTCTAAAGCAAACTACAAACCATATTACAATGACTTACCTAAAACCATATTACAGTGACTTACCTAACACTTGTTGGTTCATATCAAGAACTCACTACTCCACCAGTGAAAAACCATAAACTAACAGGATTGTGCCAATACTGTAGACAAATATACCAGTGCAAATATTTTGTAATGAGGTCTGCCATCATTTTATTCCTGTATTCATTTAATTCTTAGTTTTCTGCAGTGACCATGACTGCAGGAAGAGGATACCTTGGGTTGATTAATTATCCCATTCCTTGAGTTTCCTTCTCCAGGGTGGAATCCCACCTCTTTCAGACAAACATAATAGGTTGGATCTGGCCAGCTTTTCACTCAATCTCATCCAGTTCTACTCTGTACTACAGCCCTTCATGGCTTTAGTACATGCAGGTCCATCATTCCCACATGTAGGCTTTTTTAGTGGTGACTTCTTTTGCCATAGCGACCTGAATAGTCCAGTTTGGCTTGGGAGCAAAGCAGGGTTGTCCACAGTAAGTACTTGGATGGGAGACCACCAAGGAAGACTATGGTTGCTATGCAGAGGAAGTCAGCAGTGATGAGTTGGTTGGATTGTGATGAGTTGGTTGAAACTCAGAGGCGGCAGCTGCTGCTGCTTCTCCTCCTCCTTCTTCCTAGCTGAAAAGCTGGTTGGATCCAACCAAATTATATAAAATCACATTGTGCATGACTGTAAATTCTTTAAAATGCATCTTATACATTCCATAATTAGTAATAAATAACATTTTCCCCTGTTACAATTAATCCAGTCACACATTAGTGTCCACAATGAGGAGTTCAGAGAGGTATATATGGGCATTCACCTCATCTTATCCTTAGTAACCCTGAAAGGTAAGTTTGTTTGAAAGATGTTGATGGGCCTGATGCCATTCTGTGAACTCTGAAGTTCAAGCATATACATGTACCTGGGTCTCCTTGGACAAAGTCCAACACTGTCCTCTACAAAACTAGCCTCTACTTGTTTATAAAGATCAGAAGGAAAATGCTTGAACAGTTACCATCCTCTCCATCTCTTTGCTTCAACGTAATTTCCATTTTCAATATTATATATAATTTTCCATTATAAAAATTATATTGCCAACCTTCCCAAGGTTCTTTGCTTGTTTGAAATTAATCATATTAATTGATTTATATTGCTGTGCTTGAAAGACCCAATATGTAAATTTTTGAAAAGACTTGCTGAGACTTTTTAAGCTTCATTACACTGGGCATAAAGCTGTCATCTTATTCACAATTCTATAATTTATAAAGTATGCCTGGTTTCATTTTCATGTTCCTTAATTGCATATGAAGAGTTTAGATTAGTTCTATCAATCCTCTTTGAACTGTTAACTATTTAAATTATATCATTACCAAATGGCTTCTGTTAGGGAATATAAATCATGCCCCTTAATCTGAATGCTAAAGGCTAAATCTTGAACATTTAATTCTATTTACCAATGTGGTAACATTTTGGAAAATCACTTTGAGATACAAAATATTGTTATAGATAACGAGTATTACACTGAGTGTGAATGTATGATGGTACTTTCTTGACATGGGAAATATTTTGCAATGATCCAGAACAGAAGCATCTTCCAAGAGAGTAAATGTGGCAGTATTAACTTCCTGATTGTAACATGTATAATAATTATAACATTTAATAGAAATGGGTAGGCTTTCTGTATAGATCAAAAATCCATAAGGCAGCACCCTTTGGTGGGAAGGTAACAGCATTCCGTGCACATTGGTGCCTAGTTATGCCGGCCACATGACCATGGAAACATCTTCAGACAGCACTGGCTCTTCAGCTTGGAAACGGAGATGAGCATCACCCCTAGGGTTGAATTCGACTGGCTTTCAAACAAGGGAAACCTTTACCTTTAACCTTAAGATTTGTAGGAAAATGTTAAAAATTACAGACAAGACAGACAGACACTTTTTCTTTAACAAGAATTTTATTAATTTTCCACCATAAAAAGAAAGACAACTACTACAAAGACAAAAAATCTAACACAACAACAAAAGTGAAGCATGTACTCATTATAACCTCATGTACTTTACATAGTGTACTTAAGTCAATTTAGCCACAAAATGTAGAGCTTATTATTATGTTGTACTTCTTTTAAGATATTCTTCGATCCATTTATATAATCTTGACCAAGTTCTCTCAAAAATTTCTTTGTTCTTATCTTGTAATTGTAAAGTGAATTTGTCCATTTTCACTGTTTCCATTAATTTATAGATTATTTCTTCTTTGGATAGTACTTCTTCTTTTCTCCAATATTTTGCATGTAAAATCCTAGCCATGGTTATAACATGTACAATCATATAAGCATCTGGTTTTTTAAAGTTCTCTGGTATCATATTTAACAAAAATAGTTCCAGAATAAATGGTATAGTTATTTCTAACATTTTTTGCAGTATCTCATGAATCCATATCTAATATTCTTTTGTTATTTTACAAGTCCACCACTTATGAAAAAAAGACCCAGTGTTTTGCTAACATTTCCAACATACATTTGACATACTTGGATAACATTTTGCTAAATTCTCTAGAGTCATATGCCATCTATAAAACATTTTATATATATTTTTCTTTAAATGATATCGCTTTTGTAAATTTTACATTAGTTTTCCAAATTTTAGTCCATTGGTCTAACTGTATATTATGCCCTATATTTTGTGCCCATCTAATCATTGAAGATTTTACTATTTCATCTTGCATTTTCATATCTAATAACAAAGTTTAAAATGATTTTATACATTTTTCTTCTATATACAATAAAGTTTTGTCCAGTTCTATGTACTTACCATAAAAGCCAGTTTGTTTATCCTTTGCATATCTAAAGTTGCACCCTTTCCCACCAGTTCAAACATATACCCTTTCTTTGGAGAGCATCCTGAGAATTTAAATTATTTTCCTTATCTAAGAGATCTTCATATCTCCATAGTTGTTCTTTAGTAAATAAAGTGGGATTTATAAAGGCCTCCAATGGTGAGACCCATTTAGGTATTTTTATGTAGAACTTATTTGTAACCTCTTCAACAGTGCTGCTCTTAACATATGTTGTTTGAAATATTTATGTACTAGGAATAAGGTCCATTGTGGAAATAAATACAATGGGCTCTAGAAAGAGGCTCTGGAAGAGTGCCAAGGCCTTGGGCACTCAGCATTAATCTACTGTGGCAACCTCAGCAGGGTATAATGACACAGAGTCCACCAGTTTCTCCAGGGGAAGATCTCTACCATCTGAAGTGCAGTTGTAGTTCAGCATGATCTCCATCCTTCCTCTGGAGATTGGCAACAATGGTTCCCCATGAGGGACTGGTTGGCTTGGAGGGTGGAGTCTATGGCATTGTACCTGTCTGAGGTTCTACCCCTCCTCCAACGTCACCGTCTCCAGGCTCCATCCCTCAAATCTCCAGGAATTTTCCACCTGGTGTTGGCAACCCTATCTGCTTCCCAGCCAATCATCAATTTCACTCTTCAACTTTCCATCTCTCCCCCACCTCCGCAGCCTCCACCATGCTCTGAAGCTCTGGAGCACTTGGAATTCTGAGTGATCTATAGCCCTCACCTGGAGATTGGCAACTCTTCTCTACCCACTGCCAGGTGGGTCTAACTGTCCCCTCAGTGGCCTGCTTCTGTCAGTAAAAAGACCATGGACTTTCAGCATAATCCCCTCCCCCGCCCACTGCCAGTTTAGCAACGAAGCTTGCTCTGATTAGGGAAATACTGGAGATTGGGGGGATGGATCCTGTGGAGGGCAGCACTTGGGGATGGGGATAGAAGGACTCAGCAGGGTATAATGCCATAGGGTCTACCCTCCAGAGCAGCCATTTTCTCCAGGGGAACTGATCTCTGTCATCTGGAGATCAAATGTAACAGCAAGAGATCTACAGGTCCCACCTGGAGACTGGCAACCCTAGGGGGAAAGTCAGCCATACAGCAGGGGGTTGAAGGGAATGGTTTGATGGTCACTGGCCCACCTCATTAGCCAGCCAGCCAGCCATGGTGGAGCTAAGCTGGGCTGCAGTCAGACGTGCATTTTAATCCACTGTTGCCCCACCTCTAATTGATCCAGAGTATTTTATTACAGAGAATACTGATCAGACTCACCCCTTTTAGCACGCTTCAAAGTGCTTTTGTACCATTCTTGAGTGATCAGATGCATATCAGACCCTGCAGCTAAGAAATGTTGCTGCCAGCCATTTTTAAAAATAATTTTTCCCTCGAGCATGCCCAGAAGCACTGCTGTGCCTTCTGGAATATGTAGTTCATGGGGCCGTTGGCCATTTTAAAAAAGTTTACTCTCTAGGTACCCCTTCCTCAAATCACAGAAAAAAGCTGAAGTACAGAGGTGGTTTTTTTTTTTTTTTGAAAGTTTCTATGCAGAAAACAATGTTTAGAGCAGCCCCTGTGGGTGTGGGGGAGAGAAAGAGTGGTGCGAATAAGCAGTTATGTGCACTTTGCTAACTATTGAAAAAAAGGCGGCAGAAAAAAAAAGAGCCCTGTCAGAGCTGCCTGATTGACTGGATGATCACACAACAGAAAATCTGGTTTGAAACCAGCTCAGGCCAAAAAGACCGGACTGTAACAGGTATCAAATAAACACACAGTAAAGGCGGAGGGGACGGGACACAGGCAACTAGGACATGACAGACAGATATTGTTGTCTGATCGTGCACTTTAAATCCATCAGGGAACAGCAATGGCAATGGATCAAACTGGACTTCTGATCATGGCCCGGGAGAAAGCCATTTCCCGCTTTTACAACTGATCTCCAGCTGACAGAGATCAGCTCCCCAGGAGAAAATGGCTGCTTTGAAGGGTGGACTCTATGGCATTGTACTATGCTGAGGCCTCTCCTCTCCCCAAACCCCACCTTCTCCTGGCTCCACCCCCAAAGTCTCCAGGTATTTTCCAACCCAGACCTGGCAACCCTACCATTTCTACAGTTTATTCTGACTGGAAAGTCAGTGGGTGGGGGAGAGGGTTATGCTGAAAGTCCATTGTGTTTTCACTGACAGAAGCAGGCCACTGAGGGGACAGTTAGACCCACCTGACAGTGGGCGGAGGAGAATAGTGGACCCAGCACCCAGTCAGTCCTTCCCCTTCACTGGCTTCCTCCAGACTGAGGCCAAGATGGTGGCCAGTAGCTCTGTGGGCGGGACTGAGGCAAAGCAGAGAGAGA
Organism: Lepidodactylus listeri; assembly: GCA_029233225.1. Taxonomy (NCBI): domain Eukaryota; kingdom Metazoa; phylum Chordata; class Lepidosauria; order Squamata; family Gekkonidae; genus Lepidodactylus; species Lepidodactylus listeri. The sequence goes on along the minus strand of JARCFY010000006.1, from coordinate 47,462,375 downwards.
ATGCAGCCAGTGGCCAGGGACCCCCTTTTGAGTGGCAGTCCTTCCAGCCAACTGATTTTGGCACCCCATGGAATCTTGCCACTTGAAAACGGCTTTATTATTTAGGGAAGATATTACTTTTTTCATACCTAACAAAGGTATGCCAACCTGATTTCAGGTTGTGTCCTTCTAATTTTTAACAGTCTTGGATTTTCCAAAGTAATCCATTCTTTCATCCACATCAGAACTGCTGCCCTATAGTAAAGATGCCAATCTGATACTGCAAAACCTCCTTTTTCCTTAGTATCCTGTAGCACTTTCAATTTTATTCTAGGCTTTTTACCTTGCCAAATAAATTGCCGTATCAACTTATTCACTTCTTTGAAATATTGTTGATTCTTTAAAATTGGGATTGTTTTAAATAAAAAAAGAAGTCTAGGTAGCAAGTTCGTCTTTACAATAGCTATTCTTTCAATAAAAGATAATTGTGTTTCCAATTTTCCAAATCTTTTTTAATTACAGTCAAAAGTTTCATATAATTTTCTTTTAACAACTAGCTGCATCTATTAGTTAGAGTTATTCCCAGATATTTTATTTTCTTCTGAACTTCAATACCAGAGCTCTCTTGTAATTGTTGTATCTGTTCTTTAGCTAAGATTATCAAAGGCCTTCTCTGCATCAAGGAATACCAGAGCCAGTTTGGTGTAGTGGTTAAGTGCATGGACTCTAATCTGGGAGAACCAGGTTTGATTCCCCACTCCTCCACTTGCACCTGCTGGATGACCTTGGGCAAGCCAGCACCAGCTGTTTTCTCAAGGACAGTTGTCTCAGAGCTCTCTCAGCCCCACCTACCTCACAGGGTCTTGTTTGTGGGGAGGGGAAGGGAAAGGAGTTTGTAAACTGCTCTGAGACTCCAAGTGAGTGAAGGGCGGGATATAAATCCAATCTCTTCTTTTCTGGGTGGGCTTCAAAATATTCTAATACATTCAAGATGATTCTCACATTATTTCTCATTTGTCTTTTATGTATAAAAACCTGTTTGATCTTGATGTATTGTTTGGAGAAGTACTTTCTTCAATCTGTAAGCCAAAATAGAAGCAAATACTTTATAATTAACATTCAAAAATGAAATTGGCCTGTAATTTCTAATTTCTTTCTCTTCAGTATCAGGTTTATGTATTAAGGTGATCAAAAAGCCCTGGACATCAGTATAGATTTATGGGTTTGTGTGTAGAGAAAGGGAGGGAAAGGAGATCCTCCAAATGAAACCCAGCAAAGCGGCTCAAGTTTTGCATGTTCCTGAATGGTGAGGCTGTTAAGCAAACAGATTGCTTTTTCAAGCTTTTGAACCACTGAAGTAAATAAATTGTGGTAATGTAATTCCTATACTAAGGCTAACAAACAAAGCAAAGTAGTAAGCAAGCTTTGAATACATGAGATTCTTCATAAGGCTGAGCAAGAGAACAGAAAGTGGGGGAGTGTATACTACATGGCATGATGTCATTAACATGCAAACCCCAGTCTGAGCTGGCATCGTGTAATGCTGTAGTTATAAAACAGAATGAAGATGTTACATAGAGTAATGATGTGCATACTCAATAGGACTTACCCCCAGGTAAGTCTGCTTAGCATTGCAGCCTGGATTAAGTTAATTATACATGCTACAAACAGGTACAGTGTTGCAATAAAGTATGCCTGGCCAAAGAAGAAATAGTTGTTCTTGTTGTGAAAATACACATGCCAGTGGTAACTTGCCGTACTACTAACTGGATCACACAAATCTCAAGTTTTATAAGAGAACAGAAGCAAAGAAAAATGGCACGGTGGTTGTCCTTAACAAGCAAATATGGAGATTGGTTTTAGGAGATACAGTTCAGTGTCATGTGATATGTTTTCTTATGATGCTTGGTTTGGATGTGAATGGTAGAATCTTGGCCCAGGAAACTGAGGTGGCTCTCAGCAGCCCTGGGAATCTTCATGTCAGTCATCTCACTGTGCAGCATTGGAATTGCCACACGAGCATTGCCATATAGGTGTGAAAAATAAGATGCCAATTTCAATACAAAACAATATAAAGCAAGTGAGAAATCTCAGCACTGCAAACTTCTGCAAATCAGTACTTAAACCTGGTTGGAATCTAGGGTTGCCAGCTCTGAGTTGGCAAATACTTGAAGACTTGGGGGTGGAGCATGGGGATGGTGGGATTTGGGAAGGGAAGTGGAAGGGACCTTAATGGGGTATAATGCCATAGAGTCCACCTTCCAAAGCAGCCATTTTCTGAGCAGACCTGTTTAGGGTTATTCTCTGTATGTCTAGACCATGGAGAAAATTACAGCAATTGAATGAATGAATTAAGCATATCAAAATTATTGTTGTAATGAACCTTATAAACCATTGCTTTTTAAGAATAAAATGAAAAAGGATTTGCTAGTAATAGTATTAAGGGGGAAAGTAATTTTGGCAACAATTTCAGTATGTAAAGAATTGTTAAAAAGTAATTAACTGCTTAGCTAGTTATTATGACAATCCACTAACTGCATAATATATAATCATTCTGTCCTTCACACTGACCTTTGATGCTTTAAGCAGTCTAAAAAAATGTATGACTTATAGTGAAACTCCAGTATCAAATGGTTTGCTGCAGTTCAAAGCCAGAGTTTCCCTGTGTGATCACTCCAGCGCCAAAGTGTGGCAGTGCGAATAGCATGATCACATGCTATCCCGATGCCAAACTGTTGTTGTTTTTTCCCCTTCTCCATGTGCGCATCATCAAAAACCCTTAGGGTGGGGAGGTGATTCATCAATCCCCCATTTAAGCGCCTCGGAAACCAACCACAGAAAAAAAACAACTTGCCCGCGGTTGCGTCTGATCACGCAGAGGCAAATTGCCCCAGCAGGTCCACAGACCTGTGTGATCACGCAACTGCAGGGCAAATTGCTTCGGAGCAAAAAAGCCTCGTTTCCCCTCCGGATTATCTTGCTCATGTGGAAGGGACCACAGAGTAGTTTCTGAAAGTAGTAATCATACCTGGACATTTTTTGGAAAACACTGTATTCATATGCAAGCTCTGTGACATATCGTAATCTGGCCAATAGAAGGATGGTACAAAATACATAAAATATCGGGGTAGTAAGAATCATAAACACATCAGAGTGCTATTCCAACCAACAGGAAATATTCCCTCTGCTTTCTGTTTACAGAATATAGAAAACTTTGGCATATTATTTACCAGTGAAGGCAGATATGGAGGACAGGGGGGGATCTGCCAGGTAGAAAGGCAGAGGACATTTAAGGGTAATTGTAATAAGGTTTCTATAAATAGCACAGCTGTGTGTCCACTCATAGCACTTTATTCTTTCCTTGGGCTAGAAGACAAACCATATGATGTATCTTCAAGTGCTTTTTAGAACAAAATCAACTTTTATGGCTTTATTAGATTATCACACAATCAAATGGTATATATCAGATCCTAGACCACCCAAGTAAATATCAATATGGATGTAAACAAAGTCTGGCCATGTCTAAATAGTTGATTTGTGTGTGCTCATATATTTCTATTATTATTCAACACAAACAAATAATAAAATAAACTGAATAAAAATCATAACTGTTTTGATTGCTATTGTTTAAGAGAGGAGATGTGGTGTAGCAGTTAAGAGTGTCTGACTAGGGTTCAGACCCCATTCCTGCCATGGAAGTTCTGTGAGTGATCTTGGGACAGTAACACATGTTCAGCCTACCCTACCTCACAGGATCGTTGTGAGGATAAAGTGAAGGATAAAGTGAAGTATCATAATGCCCCTGTATAAATCAATGGTGCAACCTCATTTGAAGTACTGTGTACAGTTCTAGTTGCCACACCTCAAAAAAAGATATTATAGTATTGGAAAAAGTGCAGGAAAGGGCAACTAGAATGATAAAGGGGTTGGAACACTTTCCCGATGAAGAAAGGTTGAAGCGCTTGGGGCTCTTTAGCTTGGAGAAAGGACAGCTGAGGGGTGACATGATTTATAAGATTATGCATGGGATAGAGCAGATAGAGAAAGAAGTACTTTTCTCCCTTTCTCACAATACAAGAACTAGTGGGCACTCCATGAAATTGCTGAGCAGTCAGGTTAGAACAGATAAAAAGAAGTACTTCTTCACCCAAAGAGTGATTAACACGTGGAATTCACTGCCACAGGAGATGGTGGTGGCTACAAGCATGGACGGCTTCAAGAGGGAATTAGATAAACATATGGAGCAAAGGTCCATCAGTGGCTATTAGCCACAAAGTATAGATAGGAACTCTCAGTTTGGGGCAAGTTATGCTCTGTAGTCTTGGTGCTTGGGGGGGGCAACAGTGGGAGGGATTCTAGTGTCCGGGCCCCACTTCTGGACCTCCTGGTGGCACCTGGTGGCTTTGGCCACTGTGTGACAGAATGTTGGACTGGATAGGCCACTGGCCTGATCTAACATTGGCTTCTCTTATGTTCTTAAGGAGAGGAGAACGATGTAAGCTGCTTTGGGTCCCCATTGGGGAGAAAGGTAGAGTTTAGAGGATTGGTGTTGATTTGCCCAAACTCAGGTGATGTTTCTGCTATGTTTCTGCTTGACTATTTCACTTGATGGAAGTGACACACATCCTGACGAATGGGACATTTGATACCAGACTAAGTTGGAGAATTCATGCAGCTACCACAGGCTTATTTTACTATCTGTAGCAAATACATAGCATTCAAGACAGCAACACCTGGTCTTATTTATATATGTATATACAAAATTCTGAATGCATGTATTTTTGGATGTGTGTCATTTTATAATAAGGAATATTGACCACTAAGAAGGCCCACTAGGGGCCGAAACGCATATGGTCCTTAGGTCAAAGATTTTATTTATCAGTTTGATATGTACTGCAATTAGTTCTTAATGAACCTAGTTTTAAATGTCTGATACTTGGACTGTCTCTTTTAATTTATTTTTGTTTTATTTATGTGTACACCCTAATAAATGTCTGTATTTTTCATAATAATTCTTTTGTTAGCTTGACCCTCTCGGTTCACAGCTATTTGTTGGGTTGAGTTCCCCCCCTCCTTTTTTTCGCCTGATGTTTCTGCTATGTCAGGTGTAGCATTAAGGAGACTTCTGGTTACTATTTGCATAATACTTGAGGTCTTTATTAATAGGGAAATTGACTTAACACTTTACAAAGACTCATAGCAGCCCATATGAACCCACTTGTCTTCCAGTTGCAAGTGCAAGATTTATCAGCTGATCCCTGATTAATGATGAAACTGATATGTATGTTTGGCATAGTTTTGTATGGCACAAGGCAAATTTTAAAAAGACTTTGTTGCCTGTGTTAGACTGGTGCTGCAAGACTTCTGTTTACTTATGCTGCAATAGACTAACATGACTACCCATCTGAAAGTAGACTGCAGCAGAATAACTAGCCTTCTGGAATGAAGAATTAATTGTGTGAAAATATACTCTAAAATTTATCAAAGGCTAGTTTCTTGGCTTCATAACTGAGCTAACTGAGCTAACTATCCCAGTAGGAGACCATCCAGTCTTGATTCTTCATTTTATAAATCAACAGCAAATCTTGCTTCTTCTGGGGATTTGGGAACACACTGCCCAAAACCAAAGTACAGGTGTTACTGAAGTCAAAGGGAATATTCCCAGGAAATTACCGTATTTTTTGCTCCGTAAGACTCACTTTTTCTCCCATTTATGTCTTAAACCCCCCTCACCTTTCCCAAGCCACAGCACCGAGCAGAGCTAGGTGCATCTTATGGTCAGGTGTGTCTTATGGAGCGAAAAATACGGTACATAGTCAAACAAATTGGATGTCATCAGTAAGCAAAAATTGTAACTCAGTACGCTGTGTGACAAAATGCTGACTTCATTCCAGCTACAGCAGTAACTCAAGAACAGCAGCAGTTGAACTCAGCTAATTGTCACCTCTTTTCATTTGCAAAGGTATGAACTAAGATACTGGACTGTTCCTTTAAGCAGAAGTCTTTTGTGGCCCCAGTGTTGCATGGTTGATACAATGGAGCCAGGTTGATACAATGGAGACGACACATTCTTATGGGGTAAAACAGACCACAACTTTATTGATTTATAGCTCCATAGTTTTGGCTTGACATGGGACAATGGATCCAGGCATCATGCAACTACCTGCTGCCAGATGAAACCCCATCTCTCAGCCCACCTGCTGAGGGGAAAACCTGGAGTGGCAGCACAAATGAGGACTCCTGGGTGCAAGCCACTACATTTCCCCCCGCCACCTGAAGGTGAGCTGGGCATGCCTCCCTAGGTGTCTGCCCCCAAAGTTCCTTCAGGGGACCCCCAACTGAGATGATGGGCATGCAGGCCCAGTGTTCCCCAAAATGAATCCAGCCCAATGCCAAAACTGCCAATCAAGTTGTGACAAGATAGCAAAGTCATGACAAGATAGAGAAACATATAATAAAGACAAAACCCCATATGATTGCCCAGCAGAACACTTACATGTGAAAACCAAAAGGGAAGGCAGACAAAGGTCAAATAAGGCCTCGTATGCCTAGAGAACTGATTATATGCTGAGCTGGAGAACCAGAGAGAAAACTGGCCAGCTGAGGTCCACTGCCCTGGCTCACCCACCAGCAGCCTAGCTAGTCCCCTGATTGGCTGACAGTGGAACAGGTCGGCAGGAGCTCATGGAAACTGTGTGGGCCCCTGGGAAGAAGCCAGTGCACTGAGGAAGGAATAGCACCCAGGCCAGCTCACACCCCCCCCCCCCCCGAGCACAACAGGGACCCCTGAGAAAGACCAAGGACCCGCATTTGGCATTTAGTGCAGCCTGTTTCCTCAAATATTTCACTTGCCTGGGCTGGCCCAGTTTCATCAGATCTCAGAAGCTAAGCAGGATCGGCACTGGTTAGAATTTGGATGGAAGACCGCCAAAGAAGTCCAGGGTCATGACACAGAAGCAATAGCAAAGCACCTCTGAATGTCTGTTGCCTTCACCATGAGGGTTTACCACAAGGCTGTGACTTGATGGCCAAAAAAAATTTTTTTTTATTGCAGACACCTTATGACACAAGGTTTGCAATCATACAGAAGATGCTTCATTGAATGCGATGTAGCAAATATATCAGACAAGATACAGCTCCCGGAGAGAGAGAGAGAGAGAGAGAGAGAGAGAGAGCTGATATGTGGTTACAGATTTTTGTTTCCTATCTTGACAATTTAGGAAACCTCTTATGGCACTTCACGCTACTTCATGGAAGATTGCTGGTTCAGTGCTTCAGTACTATACCTGATATGCTGGAGTGGTCAGCAAAAGCAGGTATGGAAAGGAACCATACTGGTCCTGCAGTTTCTAAGGCCAGCAAGGTCAGGCTCAGCAGAGTTCCATGCAGCACGTGGGGGATATTTCACTCATCAGCATAACCTCAACAAAATCCTATGTGGATGTGTGGTTTGAGAATAGCACTGGAACATCTAGAACAGTGGTGTCAAACATCCGGGGGGCGGATCTGGGTAATACATAACTGATGCAAGGGAGGGAGTGCTGGGGGGAGTGGGGGGAGCCCCACCATTATCGCTTTAGCACAGCAGAACAACCTCACCTGCAGCAGTCAAGCATCATGGGAGCATCTGCCCAGCACTGCTGCCTCTCTGGTCCGCCTCTGTGGGTTTTCCTCTGCACCCCCCTCCTACCCCAAAGGGCCTTGCATTGAAGACACACCAACTTGGAGCTTACCAAGTGCTGTCCTTTATACAATTTCTATCTCTAGCAACTGACATTATGTTTTATTGCACACATGGCCTGGCCCGACAAGGAGACATTTATGTCAGATCTGGCCCTTGTAACAATTGAGTTTTACACCTCTGATCTAGAAGCTTCATCTAGAAGCTTCGTCATTCTTCTGCTAGCTAAACTTTCCTTGACCCAAATTTCAAGTAGCAATTTTGGCTACTAGGTGGAAAACAAAGCTAAAAATTATGTAGCATAATACATTTATCAATACTACCTAAAAGTGCTTTTTTGATATGAAATATAATCTAGGGCTCTCCCTTTCTGTCTTTCTGCTAGCAGAGCTGATTATTTGTGAGATCATTAGGCACTAAAGCAGAGGCAATATACTAACTCCGAAGAGGGAAATGTCAGCCTGAGCCCAAACATTTCCTGCTCATCTTTTCCCATGCTGTACAGAGATCCAGAGCTGGTGTAAATCATCACAGTGCCACCAGTTTGGAGGAAGCTGATTTACTCTAGCAATCGATCAGCACAATATAAAGTTTAGTATATATTTCTTCTTCATGGCACACTAAAATGATATGTCAGAGGTACCTTTCAAAAATGCCAAGTGCTTATTTCCAAACAACGCTCCTTGACAACACCTGGGATCTCATTTATATCTGGAAATAGTGATGGAGCAGATCTGTTGTGATTTCACTGCAAAGTGAAATAGGATCCATGGTGTAGATTTGGCATCATGAGTCCCTCCAACTTGTAACTAGCCCTAAGAATCTCATGCAAGACAAATGAAGGGAGAGGGTAGAGCATCTGCTCGGTATGCAGAAGGTCCCAGGTTCAATCTCCAGCATCTCTAATTCAAGGATCAGGTAATAGGTGATATGAAAGACACTACCAGAGACCCTGGAGAGTCGCTGCCAGTCTGAGTAGGCAGTACTGACTTGGATGGACCAAGGGTCTGATTCAGTATAAGGCAGCTTCATATGTTTTCATGGGTGAAGGCTGTGTAGAGTAGCCCTGCTCTGAGTCCTTTCATGAATTTCTCGAATAAATACTGTATTTTGTGGCTTCAGAATCATGGACAATGAAAGCCAGAACAGTGCCACAGTATATATTCCATTTGGGCATTAATCATACAAATTAGGTGATCTCTCTATCTCCCTGGTTGACAGGCCAACATCAGAAAGCCCTGGTGCCCTCCTTTAAAAATCCGCTATCTGCACAGTGCAAATACTAAGTGTATTTGAAAATAAATGCTCTTGTGCGCAGTTAAAATGTAACAGCAGCTCCAGATGCTTGAATCTGCCTTCCAACATGTGATGGGGGGGGGGGGGGAGGAACAGAGTTGATAATACAATGTCAGAACCAGCCTTTAGTTGTCATGGTGATTTGTTTTCTTTGCTTTACAACTGAAGCCTGCTACTTATTCTTTATTCTGCCCATTTTCTACTGCTCTCGTATTGTAAGCTGCTGGAAACCTTTTGCCCCACCACCTTTTGTTCTCTCTAGCTGGGTTTCTTTTATTCTCGGCATTGTGACTGTACCACATTTTTTGCCTTGTTTATTTATGCTCCTTTGCTTTCTCTCTCCTGAAGATACTTTGTAGTGCTTCTGATTGGTCTCTGGCTTTCAATCTGCTGCTTTCTTTTTCTCTCCTCTAATGCAGATTGACATTCTGCAAATTTCTATTTCAATTTTTTAAACAAAAATCTGACCCAGACCCTTTATTCTGTGAACCATGGGATAACTGCAGTTTTGCAGTGAAGGCAAACTGTCTTCAAACTTAACTGAGCAGTTTGAAAAGATATTACAGCAATTGCCTTATTTTCTGAGGAGTTTTTTTAAAGAACAAGTAAACAAACCTACACACATCAGTAATAAGTAGCTAAAATGCAAAGTTAGAAATCTACAGTAACTCATCTTTAACAGTGTTCTAATCCAGCAAGTCTACTGCTAAGACTCCAAATGATAAATTCCCTTGGAGATAACTGGTATCTGTTTAGAGCTGGCTAATAGCTCAGTATGGACCTTACTGGAGGATTTCACGGAAGCCGACAAATCTCATGTATAAATACGGGCAATACATAATCATACTATATTTTTAGAAGAGAATAGTGTAATCCTTTGAATACAACCAACATGTATGTGCATCTTTCAGGGACACTTGTCAGGGAGCCAAGATTGGCTGTGGATTCCTGTTCAGTGCAAACTCAGTGACAAACCCAGGTTTGCAGCCATACAATGTGTTAATCAGTTAGCAAAGATTTGTTTTCCCCTTAAAAGTAATTCCTGGGAATGGCTATTAAAGAAAAGCAGACACAAAAGCAGTCTAAACTTATTCCAGACAGTTCCATTCACTGAAGTTTCAAATGATAATAAGAAGAAAAAGCATATCCTAAAATGTCTGTAATATTTATAACTCTGTTGTTCCTAAAAAGAATTGTCTAATTGGGATGTTGGATTGTTCATTGAAGGATTTCCACCAGTTGCAAATTCAGGCAGAAACACTGCAGCAAGGAGATTAACAGCAGGCACTAATTACAGACAGTGCTGCAGGTGAAGACCAACATCTAGAAGATGGAATTGAGAAGAAATGTTGTGTTGGCAGAACCAGCAAGCGCCAGTACTTGTTGAGGGAGAAAGGCTGAAGGAAAGAAACTGGTTTGTGTGGAACACAAGTAGGCTTGAAGACATAAGGAGGAGCTTTGAGGGAGTCAATTGCACTCCAAACTAGGGAGCACTGAAACAAGCATTATTTACATTTTTATCTAGGGTTGACAGGTACCCCCTAGCAACTGGTAGCAGGTGGGTGGAGCTTACCAGCAGGAAAACTAGGCCAGGAGGAAAACTAGGGGGACACTCTGGTGCTTGGGCAAAAACTCTATGGTACAAGCCATTTTTACTATAGAGTTTTTGCCCAAATATCAGAGCACCCATGCATTGCTGGTGACATGATGATGATGTCAGTTCTGGAATGCACCGGAGGTGATATCACCGCATAGCCAGTGATGCAGGCCAATGCCTAGTTTTCCTGCCAGTAAGTCCCTTGCTGGCCAGCTGATCAGCAACGAGGGGAGAGGCCCCAGAGCAGGGGATCCCCCATTCCAGTGGGACCTGTCAACTATATTTTTATCTGACCCAGTCTTCATGGAACTCATGGCCTTCCTCCATGTTATTCTTACTACCAGTCCTGTGAAGTAGGTTAGGCTGAAAGAGACTGGCCTAAGATTATACAGTGAGCTTCATAGAGAAGGGGGGATATGATCCAGGTCTCCCCATTCCTAGTCCAGCACCATAACCCATTACACCATGCCACTGAGTTTAGTTATGATCCCAGAGTCTCTGGCTTATTTTATAGCAATCAGAACAATAATATGGTTGAGAATCTCTTGTTCCTGGATCACAGCTACAGTTGCCAGGACAAGTCATGTGTCACAACGGATGGGTTATACTCGTCAAGGATTTGGAGACTTTAAAAAAACCTGCCATGATGGCTTTTTAAAATAAAAGATAGTGCAGTATATTTTCAGACTTTCATTTCATTTTCCTTAATTTTGTCCTACACCTGCAGCTATTGTTCCACATATCTTTATTACCATTTAATAAATAGTGAGCAATTTTTAGTTTTGATTTCTTTTTTAGTGGAACCTTTCTGTTCCTATGCTGAAATCAATGTCTGCCACATCACAATGTGACAAACAGTACATTATGGTTACCAGACTTTTTTTTAAATGATCATAAATATTTTTAAGTGTCTGCAATAAAATTTCAAAAATTAGAGAAACAGCTGTAGAACTGACAACATCACACCAGGCAGTGCTCTAGTATTCACTCCCTGATGGGATGGCCAGACCCTGACAGGCTGGCATCACTTCCGGGTCATGCTGGAAGTGTCACCATTACACCAGGATAGTGTTGCCAGGTCCTTACAACGTTCCAGCAGGGGACTCCAGGCTTCTTCCTGGAGTCTTCTGGCGTACACATGAAGAATGTGCACTGTGATGACATCGCCCAATCCTGCAGGGCACACTGTGAGGGGAATACGCTAGCATTTGGGGAAAACTCTATGGTTACCATAGAGTTTCCCCCAAAATGCCAGAGTGTCCCCTGTACGATGTGCCCTGCTTGAACATGTTACCTCTGGATGCTGTCATCATACTGGGTACATCGAGTGTGGATGGGACTGCTTGGGGTGGGGCTCCCCCCACCAGCCAGTTGGGTGGTAGTGGATTGGAGCCCCCAAAAGTGGAGGAACCCCCACTCCCATTGGGGGGATGGCAACCCTACACCAGGGACACAATTCAACCTCCTCCCCAGCTGTAAGTCTCTGCCTCCCCCATCCCCTGCCAGTTGCAAGGCACTCTCTATAAAAAGCATATGGTATTCCATAGTTAGGGTTGCCAGCCTCCAGGTGGGGCCTGGGGATCTCCCGCTTTTATAACTGATCCCCAGCTGGCAGAGATCAGCTTCCCTGGAGAAAATGGCTGCTTTGAAGGGTAGGCTCTATGGCATTGTACCATGCTGAAGCCCCTCCCCTCCCCAAACCCCACCTTCTCCTGGCTCCACCCCCAAAGTCTCCAGGTATTTTCCAACCCAGACTTGGCAACCCTATCCATAGTGGATCAACAACAAACACCCACTTTTCATAACTGATTGGTTTATTTGTTAACACTAAAACTTTAGGGCAGATAAGTTAGCTTGGAAAAGGAAATAATTAAAAGCTGTTTTCTGTCCATTAGGTCCAGGATTGCTAGGCCTGATTCTGAACAATTTGTTCAGGCCCAGTATTCCTGCACGTTAACCATCAGGAAAGTGAAACTCTTTTTCCTACTTTCTTGCTTGCAATAAGGCCCAGTACAGAACACGTGTTTTCTCCCTCTTGCTTTTGGGTACGTTCAGGTTCACAACAGTGGAGCATATATTCCATGTTTGAAATGAAGTATGCAAAGTCATACATGAGAAAAACCTTCACGTCTCTGTTTTGGGAATATTAACAGTGACATCCTGAGCAGAACTATGCCCATACGAGCTTATTTACTTCTAAGCCTAGTTACTTCAATGGTAACGCTGTTTAGGATTGCAGAGTACAGCTTGCATTGTACAGTTACTGTCTACTTAGGCCATGGTTGATGATCTCCTGCTATTACAACTTATCTCCAGGTGACAGAGGTCAGTTTACCTGGAGAAAATGGCCACTTTGAAAGGCGGACTCTGTAGCATTATACCCCATTGAAGTTTCTCCCCTCCTTAAACCCTACCCTCCTCAGGCTCTACCACCAAAATTTCCCAACCCAGAGCTGGCAATGTCTGCTGGATTTATAGTCAACCTTTAGCCTCTGCTCAGAGGTCTATTTTTATAGAGATGAACTCAAGAGTATTTGAGAACAGCAACCAAGTGACAAAATATGTGCACAATCACTTACCTTTAGAATTGCCACTTGCCCAGCAGGGGCAGGGTATCCCCCAATTTTGTGGGCTCCTGCCCACTGCTGGCCAGTTGGCCAGTGAGAGGGAATCCCCCCCAAACAGCGACATTGCATGCAATGTGCCTGCATCACTCAGAAGTGATGTTGGCATGTTGGCAACATCAGGGGGTGATGCTCTGGATTTGGGGCAAAATTCTATGGTTTGATGCTGATTTTACCATAGAGCTTTGCCCAAAATCCAGAGTGTCACCCCCAACGTCACCAACATCACTCTGGGTGACACAAGCATTCCACATGTGACATCACTTTTGGGGGGAATGGAGGGTAATGTCACTTCCTACTCCCAGAATGTCCCCCCATCCCCCCGCCGGTGGGTGAAAGGGACCTGGCAATCCAATTTACCTTGGTTATGCAACTGAGATTCTGCAGTTTTTAAGGATCATAAGAAATACTTCTCTAGCAACCCTAATTCATAAACTTTGTGTACTATTAAAGCGATACGACATTGTAGCATACTTAAATAGCAAAAGAGATTGGCTGAAAGTATGCAGTGGGGAATACAGTAAAACTCTCAAACTAAATCATTGGTACTAAGCCAGGGGGCTCCAAAAGGTAGCTCATTAGATGGTGCAGAGTAGCTCGTGTAGTCCCTAGAGATTCAGAAAAAAAGATTACAAAAAAACTCTGTTCTAGGTCTTTTTTAATTTTAAAAAAAGGTTTCATTACATAGGTTTTTCTCTGTGCTGCCTAAGTTATTCTTCCTATTTCGTGTTCTGTTTTAGAACAGAATAAAACTTGATAACAGTGGGGACAAAGTACCTCAGGATATTATTCAGAACCAAATAGGTAGCATTGAAAGAACTTGTTCTCTTTATCTTGAGGATGCCACCCAATAACAGACTTCAGTTCTTACCAGAAGGCCAGAACCATTGGCAGCAGATGAAATAGGGAGACCGGTGACTTTCGGGCGGGTCTTGCTGGCCACATTCCTGAACACACCTACGAGGCGGTCCGTCCCTTCTGACCCTACCATAGGTTAAAGGTAAAAAGGAGGAGAGGCTGGGGAGTGGTCAGTATTGTGAAACTAGAGCTAAACAGGAACTTGACACCTTGGCACTCCTGCAATGAGTCACTGGATCGTTTCTATTGTCTGTTGATGGCCCTAGCCGACCACTTGATGGGCGGGAGATTAGTTGCCAGGTAACCTCACTTAGCATAATCTGTGTAGGTATGTTGGAGGGGGCATGGGTTGACCAGCGTGATGTGACAGAAAGAACCCTTATTGCAAGTGGGTCCTTGCTTCTGTATTGGTGAACTATAGAGGTTGCCAGCCCCCTGGAGTGGACTGGAGCTTCTCCCAGCAATGGAGAATGCCTGTAGTCCTTACAGCATAGCAACCCAAGTTCCACTTATGAATGTTAAAATCCATAAGAGCACTTTGCAGTGCCTTGCTAGCCAACAATGAGGGCTATAACAATTCAAGTTAGAACAGCTCGTTCATAATCAGTGGTCAGTGGCAGCTCCTAACCGAAAGCCTGGTGGAAGGGCTCCGTTTTACATGCCCTGCAGAACTGTAAAAGGTCCCGCAGGGCCCTGATGTCTTCTGGGAGCCCATTCCACCAGTATGGAGCCACCACTGAAAAGGCCCTAGCTCTGGTGGTGGCCAATCTGGCATCTTTTGGGCTGGGAAGTGTCAGGCAATTTTGCGACCCTGACCTCAGTGCTCTCTGGGGAACATATGGGGAAAGGCGGTTCCTCAGGTAGGCAGGCCCCTGACCATATAGGGCTTTAAAGGTCAAAACTAGCACCTTGAAGCAAATCCAGTATGCTATTGGCAGCCAGTGCAATGTCTTCAGCACAGGCCGGATGTGCTCTCATACAGAGAGACCCATCAACAGCCTGGCTGCCACATTTTGCACTCGCTGCAGCTTCCAGATTTGGGACAAGGGCAGCCCCATGTAGAGAGCGTTGCAGTAGTCCAGTTTCAAGGTGACCATAGCGCCAACACTAATCAAGAATGAAAAATACGTAGCTACCAGCACAGCACTAACTGGGAGGGAAGATGTAAATTTGCTGTCTCTTGGGCCAATCTAATCTATACACAACAAGCTTGACTGACTACCATCCTAAGCAGAGTTGCACCCCATAGATCTCAATGGGCTTAGAAGAGTACATGTCTGCCTAGGATGGCACTTTGGGGAGGGATAAGGGAGGCCTTAACTCGTAACTGGCTGACTATCTTTATCAAAGTTAACCTTCTAATTGTCCCATTGAGCCATGGTGATGTAAAGAATGCAAACTTGGAAGAGCAAGTCAGACAAGTATAATTTGGTTTTGGTACCAAACAATGCCTGCAGAGAATGTATTTGCATATGTGCACTGACTTACACATTAGGGCATTCACACTAAGGTTACTTTAAAGCACTGTATGTGGCAGTTGCCTACACCTTATGAGCAGTGTGCCTGCTTACTATCCACCCCATCTTTCCAGTGGAGCATACATGGTTCTCTCTCATCCATTTCCAGCAACTCACCACAGAAAGAGCCATTTTTTTCTCTATATCACCATAAATATTCCACTACTACCCCTCAGAGCATTGGAGTGGGGCAGAGACTATCTGCAGGATAAGCCTCTGACACAGTTCAGCATGTCACAATTTGGAACTTCCACTCTACATCATCTCTTATGTGCAAACTAGTCCTGCGTCTCTTAATAAGGACTTTGGCTGTAGCAGAATGTTGTGCTTTTACTGGCACTGCCCAATGCTATATCTAATAGTAAACAGTTTGGGACCAGTGCATATGCCAAAAACCACACAAGCAACCCACAAACAAGGCTGGGGTCTCTACACACTTAGCAGACTCTCCAGGTCTGCAGGAAGAGGCGGTATTCACAAATTAGCCTGCTCAAGGCCCTGAGATCTCAGAGAATGAGAGATTTGCGGTGATGGGAGTATTTTTGAATTGTCCTTCTGCTACAAATCCTTGTGGATTCCCAGCTTGTCACACATAAAGTGAGGGGATGGTATTTCACTGCTTGCTATGCATAAGAAGTATATGGTGAATTAAACATTCCCTGTGCCCCATGCTTGCCTGCCCTTAGCCTCTGTTGAACAATAACTTTGGTATCTGTGTAGAAGAGAATGAGCAAAGATAGGCTGTGCAGAGGGTGGAACATTTAGCACTCCTGCCAAGGATCCCCTTTGGCTATTGCAATCAGACCCTTCCACTGTTGGCTTTATATACAGGTGGGGAAGATTCATGTTTAATCAGATGGGTCAGCCTAGTTGGCCTTTAGACAGGGGGAAATTTGCTAAACACACTATGTATTAATCATATTTTCTACTTCAGTACATTTTAATGTTTCCGTCATCTTTTAATTATAGTGCTTCAGAATGACTAAGAATTTTTTTTTTAAAAAACTGCTTTTGGAAGCTTTCCTGTTTTATCCTTTTGTCATCATCTGACTATACACATAATGAGATGCAAAGTTTAATCAACAGGGCATTTAGTATATAGCAGCCAGCTTTGTGTAACCTCTGGGTACAGGAATTCAACAAATACTAGCTCAAGGTCCCTGTCTGAATGATTACAAACTGTTCTCATAAGTTGACAGATTCTGGCAGATAAAACTAAAAGTTATGGTGAAGTCATATCTTTAGAGAAGGCTGCCTGAAGGCTCAATGTGGAAATAACAAAAAGGATTTTTATGACTCAATTTTGTTACACATGGTCATTAGGAGATTCATTTGTTTTTATCTGGTAATTTTATTTTCAAAGTTTTACTGAATTGTACTGAATGGTGAACTAGAAAATTCTAGATCACAAAATTCTGCTTTCTTAAGTGTACAAGTTTTTGAGATTAAGGAGTGGATACAAAGGGATGACTCCTACAAATCATTAATGGAGGAAGTTCATTCTCCTGTTCCCTTTCACCCTCCTGTGCACCTCGAAAAGTTGTTCCTGAAGACTGGGAACCCCTTAGGAACAAAGTAGGATGCAGCACAGGGAGGGCGGGGCTTGAAATCAGCAGAAACTGACTCCTCCCCTCTCTTCTGCAACTGAAGCAAGCATTTGCACAACATGAGTGCAATTTCTGCCAATTCTGTCCCTCCATATGCCACATCCCACTGTGTTTTAATGGTGCCTGAACCTTCAGAAGTAGTTTGGGGGAGTTCAGGAAGCTCTGGGGGAAAGTCCCCTCTCTGAACTACTTCCATTAGGATTCAACTCAAAGACCGTAGTGGTAAACACTGATGTAGAAGTGGATTTAGGCCATAAATTTAGGCCATAAATCTTGATGTTCTCCTTATCACTGCTTATTGTTCCTTATGTTATATAGAAAAGTCCATCTAATGTGACAACAATAGACCCACATGTTTAAGCCAAGGTATAACACCAGTAAGATATGAAGCCAGGAGTGGAGGATTTGTTTTTCAGGCAAAGGGAACACACAGGTGAAGAGACTGAACTTGCTTATATTACTGCTTCTCTCTCTCTCCCCCTCCCCCCCTTTCCTCTACGTGCTCTTCTCCCAATCAGATTCACTCCCAGTATAAGAGCTGAGGGGGGTCTCAAGACACAAGCTGCAGGCTCTACTCAAGCACTGCTTTTGCCCCAGCTGCCAGGTGCCCTTGGCTTTTTACATGGTGGGGAGACAGACCCAAATTTTAACAAATGTGTGTTGTTCCATCAGACATCATTTGAGCCACGGCAGAAGTCATAGGAATTTCACACAGCCAATATGTTCCGTTTCAGGAATTCTTCAGTAACGGTTTCTGTCAGGCATTTCATACAGAACCGTATTAGTACTGGTTCCCTAAAGGAACATATTGGCTCTTTCACACAGAAACGTGCCTCTCCCATTGGGGAAGCGTTCCTGAGCTGGTTTACCTTGAAACCTCCTCCCAAGCATTCTTCAGTTCTTGTACTGGTCCTGAAGTGCTGCGGGATGCTGTGTGAAATGCCCCCGAAACACTTCCTCCAATGACAAGTGTTTCCACACCTCTTTTTGCCCATGCGGGCTATCTCCATGATTTTTTTAAAGAGCCGATCCAGGCTGAGTCTTAAAATGGGGGGTGGTGGTGAGAGAGAGATCAAGATCCGGGCTGAGTCTTAAAACACCGTGTGTGTGTGTGTGTGTGTGTGTGTGTGTGCATGTGTGTTTGTGTGTGTGTGAGAGAAAGATCCAGGGTGAGTCTTAAAATGCGGGGGGGAGGAGAGAGAGAGATATCCAGACTGAGTCTTAAAACGCCGTGGGTGGGTGAGTGTGTGTGTGTGTGTGAGAGAGAGAGAGAGATCCAGGCTGAGTCTTAAATTGCGGGGGGGGGGGGGGGGAGGGGAGAGAGATCAATCAAGATCCAGGCTGAGTCTTAAAACGCTCTGTGTGTGTGTGAGAGAGAGAGAGAGACAGAGATCCAGGCTGAGTCTTAAAATGTGGGGGGGGGGGTGAGAGAGGGAGAGAGAGATCAATGTCCAGGCTGAGTCTTAAAACACTTGGGGGGGGGGGGCAAAAAGATGCTTGAAAAGAAAGCGGCAGTCTGAAATGGCAAACCGCTTTGAAGACGGCTCCAAAACGGTAGGGGAAGGGCTGTCTGAAACAGCCGTCACTGTACCAGTTTATTTCAAGCCTGTTCAGTAACATTTTTAAAGGTGTAGTGTGAAATTCCCCATAATCACACTGATTGCTTATATTTAACTTTCAGTCCACCTGTACCCCAAGATCTTGTTCACACACACTGCTTCTCAGAAGAGTATCCCACATTCAGTATGCATGTTCCTCATTTTTGTTACCCAGATGTAGAACTCGGCATGTATCCTTGTTAAATTGCATCTTGTTCACATCCGCCTACTTTTTCAGATCCCATTGAATTCTGTCTGTATCTTCTTGTGTTTTCGCTGCTCCTCCTCCCAATTTAGTGTCATCTGCAAATTTAACGAGTAGCCCCTCCACACCCTCATCCAGATGGGTTTATAAAAATATTGAAAAGTACCAGGCCCAGAACTGAGCCCTGTGGCACCCCACTAGATACCTCCCTCCATTCAGATGGAACGCCACTGACAACTGCTCTCTGAGTGTGGTTGTCCAGCCAGTTTCCTATCCACCTAACTATCCTAGAGTCCAGTCCAGTCCTCTAATTTACCCATCAGAAAATCATGGGAACAGACAGACAGTCAGTATAGTAGTGCAGCCAGAGTGTCAAACTAGGTACAGAGAATACCTGAGTTTGAATCCCCACTTACGTCAGTTCACTGGGTGACCTATTGGCCAAATCACACTCTCTCAGCTTAACCTACCTCATGGGGTTCTTGTGGAAGAGTAAACCATATACACCACACTGAGCTCCTTGAAGGAAGAGAAAGTTAAAAATGTTTTGATTAGATAGATGAATAGTAGCAGTAATAGCTTTGATGCTATACAAAGCACATAAGTAAGAGGGCACGCCCCCTGGCCCATGGGCAAGAAAGGGAAGGAAAAGCTTTATGCTGAATAAGGGTACAGAGGAGGTGAAGACAGGATATTGATACCATGGGTCTAAGGGAGTGATTTGATGGGAATAAATTGCTGCAGAATGATGATGTTTGGGGTATAGGGTACAGATAAAGAACTAGTAAGAAGAGAGAGGAGGCATCAGAGAAGATACAGGCCAGATAACCTGAAATTTAAAAATAAGGTGTGGGAGTTTGAAGCTGGCAAGGAGTTAGTGAAAGTGAAAGGGGGTTGTTGTCATAGCAACAGAAGAATAAAATGACCATAGGCACATTTCAGACATTGTAATTTTATAAATACATATCTTCCATTGGATCAATGGACAGCAAGGTCCACGGTCAAGTATGGCATGGTGGACACATTAATAAACACATGTTTGCACTCACATTACAGATTCATAAAACATGTTTCATATGTATATGTTAAATATAATGGTCCTTAAATGAGGTATTTTAATTTGTCTGGGGAGGGGGAGATATGGCAAGGAAGGAAGCCAATAAAGAGTAGTTGAGAGGTAAGCAAAAAGACAAGGATTTTTGCAGCACAAAGAAAAGATAGATTCTGATATTGCTGAAAAGGAATAAGTGGCCTGGCATAGTCTTCCTGTACTGAATTTCAAAGGAGGCAAAACAGTGGAAATTCATCAGCTTTCACATTTTCTGCTCAACAACAGCAGTGAGACCTGTTACAGATAAGAATATGCCCCTCTTGATTGTTTGAACACGGAATGCTGCTTTTGCTGAATATGCATTAAGTCTATATTCACTTATTGCAGTTTTGTCATTGCAAGGAGACCAGCTGGGCTTGTGACTACTGGGATGGTAAAACAGAGACATCTACTGGTTAAAATGTAGAAACTTCTTTGGGTCTAAGACAATTCTGCCTGTGAGCTCATTTTTAGTCTAGTAAAGAATATATTCCTGTTGTTGACAGGCGCAAAGTAAATCTAGCACATTTAAATCATGTATAAAAGTGCTCAAATTTGTTCAGGTGAAACAACAAAAAACTGCATTGTTTTCAAAGAGAGCAGCACAAGATCTTGACTTTCAAATGAAAACTGTGTAGGTGATATGTACAAAGTATGCACACAAAGTATGCCAAGACAAGACTATCTGGTACAAGTTGTTTCATTTATCCAGTAAATAAATGAAATAATATATATTGGATAAATGAAACAACTTGTACCAGGTAATCTTGTCTTGGCATACTTTGTGCATACTTTGCATGCATGCACATACACATGTTTAAAACTGTTGTATATTATCAGACTTATAACACATGTGGAAAACTTCACAGGTGAGTGCAAGGTAGAACTGAGCTACACAGTCAGCAGATTCAGTGTGTTGTGCAAACTCTTGTAATCCTGTACCACTTTCAGTTGTAGGGCAGCAGGAAACCCCTGCAGTATATGGAAGCATCCATATGACATAATGCCCAGTCAGACCACAGCTCATCTGGTTTCCTTTTTCCTCCTTTAAGATGGAAAAAAAATCAAATCCTCAAGTTTTCCAGTTCCAAGAAGAAACTGTAGGGTAGCTGCAGGAAGAGAAACTATATGGATGCTCCTCCCACACTGACTGTGGGAAGTGGGCTTGCTGCCACATGCTTTTAAAGGGCTTTTCTTCTCTTTCCTTGCAGACTTATGTTGTAGCATTACAGAACCGCTCAGCAGGGAAATGGAAAGGAAGGAGAAAAGGGAATTTCTAGGAGGTAGGGGAAGTTGCCAAAAATGTTCTAGCCTCACCTTTTCTCCAACATGGTAAATTTTCTCAGATGTTCTCATTCAAGCAGTCTGAAGTCTTACAAGAGTTCTTAGTTACAGTAGGGAAGTGGCCAAATGGCTAAAAAAAAAATCCTCATTTTAATATTAGGTGTGAATAGAAGAGACAGAAAATTGAAAGTTCTTGGTTTCTTCTCCATACTTCAAGAATTACATCCTCTTTTTTCACTTCTGTGTCATTGCAAAGGCTTTTGCCTTTGGCCATTTCTTTGCCAGAAGTCCCCTATGTATTTTTAAAACACAATGAGGGAAATTCAGTGTTGGCAACAACCCTAATTATAGCAGCCTTTCCTATTCTATAAGTGTTGACTTGCCCTTTTTCAAATGTTTCTCTGCAGAGCACCAAGGACATTGATGGTGCTGTATAATAAATTGTAAATAATTATAAATAATGATCTCAGGGCTTCTTTGTAGTTCTGCATTGCTCCACAACCAAATCAGCATCAAAAGCGCCACTGTAACTCAGCAACATTATTGTTCATCAGACCTCAGGCTGCAGAAACTTGAGAGTTGGAACAGACCTATGGACTGGAGAATTTGAAGCCAGCCAGAGTGTTATCAGAGAAGGCAGAAAGTCAACAAAATCAGAGAAGGCAGAAAGTCAACAAAAAATAAATACCATACTTTAAAATGTACTTGAACAAGAAAATCTACTTGAATGTTATTCTATTTCCTTACTTCAGATCTAACAATACATAGAGATGATAGAAATGAATGCTGATTTATGATGATTTAAACCAAATGGGAACATGGATATTGAAAGACGAATCAAACTGCAAGAGAGAGACCTCTTTTAACAGTACTTATGCAAAGCAGTTGGTGCAGTGGCTAGATTGCTGGTCTGGATAGGCTGCATTTATGCTGCAGTGGCATTTAGGCTGTATTGCACTGTATGCTAGTGGCTATTTCAAGAGCCAAGTTCTAGAGTTCCACCCAGTTCATTCAGTTAAATAACCCAATTTTGGTAATAATCCAATAATTGTTTCTGGATGTGGAAGTCCCAAGTTTAAATCCCCATTGAGCTGTGAAGGTGGCTAAATAATTTTTGGTCCAATTGCTGTTTCTTAGTGAAGCCATTTATAAACTCATTGAAAGAAGGATACAAATTAAGTAATGGGTGAGACAGGATCACCACCAAAAAAATACAAATTATTGCCCTGACAAATTATTGCCCAGGCAAGTCCGAACTCACCAGATCTCGGAAGCTAAGCAAGGCCAACCCTGGCAAGTACTTGGAAGCAATGTTTTGTGGAGTCTTGTGAGCAAAAATTCTACTTTGAGAGCTACTGGCATTAAAGCTGTGAGCAAGCTATTTGGCTACTGCATAAATTAGTTTGCTCTTGAGCCATCCTTCCTGAGCTAAGACAAAAATGTGTTAGCCGAAGTCTAAAAAACTGTAAGCCCCAAGGACATCCTACTAGCCTCAACCAGGGCCAGGGCTTTGTGAGCCTGGGCCCCCACCAGGTGGAATAAGCTCCCGTATGAGATTTATTTATTTATTTATTTGTTTGTTTCAATTTATTTATTTGTTTCAATTTATACCCCGCCTAGCCAGCGGAGATCAGGGCACTGCGGGACTCATTGTGGGACTCAGGGCCTGCAAGACAGAGCTCTTCCACCAGGCATTTGGTTGAGGCAGTGGATGTCTCCCCCCACCCCCAGCTTTTGGCCAATTACCCATTAGAGGCCTGGATCTGATTCGACATCTGATTCGACACCTGGATTTGATTTGACATCTGACCTCTCAATTTTTACATGGTATTTTACTATTTTATTCTGTGTAAACTGTCATTTTAATGTTGTTTTAATTGTATTATATTAATTGATGTAAACTGCCCTGAGCCCGTTTACAGGGAGGGCGGTATATAAATAGAATAAATAAATAAGTTAACTCATACTAACTCAGCTTAGAGGAAACACTGCTTGGAAGGCACCTCCAAGGAATGCCAGGGCTGGGATGCAGAGGCGGACAATACTAAGCCACCTCTCTGAAGTGTCCAAGCCTCACTAGGGGCCACCAGAAGTTAACAATGACTTCCAGGCATACACAAACACACACACACACAAAATATAAATTATTCTAGCTTATTGCCATTTCACTGAAAGATCAGTTATAGCTAATTTACTTCTAATTGCAAAAGTTGAACACGTCAAATTCCACATTTGTGTATGGAAGTCAGATGTGTAAAACTATATTGCAATTTACAGAAAAAATGAACTGACTTCCTCTTGGTTAGGACTGCTTTACTTATTCTGCCCTTTTAAACAATCTAACAGTTAGTGGAAAGATACGCATCATTTTCCAGTCTTCTTTTTGATTAAAAAAAAAGTTGGCTTGATTTGAAGTCAAAATTATATAAATGCATGCAGTGACTAGGAGATTGCATTACGGTATCTATATTCTTGGATGGTATGATCAGCACCACATTTGTGGACAGCTCAACAAACTTTCAGTTTGAGGTTCTTATTATGAAAATGTAGATGAAATTTAAGCAGCTTTCCAGACCACTTAAAATACCATGATTATTCAGAGTGCCTGGGTGTGCGCATCCTTTTTAGGCAGAAGTTTCTAAAGTAGCAATAAAGCAACAAAACAATAGTGGATTTTGTTTAACTTGGCAAACAATTCCACTCTGACATCATATAATAATCTCTGTAATGTTATTAATCTTTTCTCACATTTTGAAGTTAGGCAGGTTCCAGAGTGAATCTTCCAAGTAAGATGACATCCCATCTCTTGAATAAGGCATAATTTTTCTTCTAAATTGCATAGATAACATTGTCTGTGATTCAATGAAAGTTGTGATAGTCTGATTAGATTTATAGACTTTTTCTTTTCCAGACAGTTAAAAAGAAAGTTGATGTTTCTTATCTGTCCTCTACTGATTCGTGCCTCTTAGCTATTCATATGACACTTTTACCTTTCTAATTTTCTGTTACTAATGTGATCCTCAACATCATATTCTATCTCAAAGCCAATTGAAGCCAATGGATATTCCCCCCACGGTATTCAACAGACTTTAGTTCAGTTCCCCAGTTGCTCAATTAGCAAATTTTTCTGACTCTTATTTTCTGACTTTTCTTAGTTTTTGATTGATCATGGCTATTGATTTTCTACCTCTTATTCATCAACAAAATTATTAAAAATTGGTTAATTTAATATTTTACAATGAAATAGCTAGCTGACAATATTTATAACCTATCATATTCAGGCAAAATAGCTAGGTAAAAATATGCATTTGATGTTTGCTTGCAAAAATAAGTAAATAGGTCTTGATGAATTAACAAAAAGCAGTTAAAAACTTTTAAGTATCAATACCAAATCAGGTTCAGCCAACTGTAATCTTGTGTTCCATAATATTCAAGGAGTTGAAGCAAAACAGTAATACTCTGGGGTCAACTACGGATGCCTTATTGCAGGAACACACACACTCTGTTGGAGAAATCTGACTGGTGGGAACTTCCTTGACAGGCGAAGGACTTCCTTGACAGCTGCTATTTAGAACTTGGTTCTCCCTATACTGTAGACAATTGCCTCTTTCAAGGCCTTAAGTAGTACACTGGATTGTTGTTGTTTTTCTGGTGGAGAAAATGCCATCAAGTCACAGCCAACTTTTGGAGATCCTGTAGCAAGAGACATTCAAAGGTGGCTTGCCATTGCCTGCCTCTGCATAACAACCCTGGACTTCCTTGGTGGTCTCCTATCCAAATACTAACCGTTGCCAACCCCTCTTAGCTTCTGAGGTCTGTTGAGATCAGGCTAACATGGGCCATACAGGCCAGCCTGTTTTTCATTCTAGAGGACCTTTATTATTTAAGCCCACCCCTAATGTTTTAAAGTTTTGGGCTGCTGTATTTAACTGGTGGTATGGATTTTAATATTTTAAGCCTTCTAGAGTATTTATTTCTGAATAGAAAGGTATGGTATAAATATTCTGATAAATTACATTTGCATAGGAGAGAAAGAGATATCAGTTTGAAGAAGAAATGGGTGAAACTGTGGCAGAACTATAACATGAGAAATTAATTTTAGTCATTCTTACTTGCAAGTTATCTTGTAATGTGCCATTCAAGAAGGGATGAATATACATGTGTCATGAGGGTGGTGCTGAAGTGTGGATACCATACAGAGCAGAAGTTCTTACACCATTAGATTTTAAGCTCCATGGGACAGAGACTCGTCTTGTATATATTACCCATTCTTCTAAATGAAGATTTTTTTTCCATTGGATGAAAGAGGCCTTCCTCAAGATAAACTCTGCAATGCAAGACTTACTTCATCTAATGAAGGAGTCCTCATTTAGAAGAAAGGGAACTGTGACAAGCTTTTTCTTGAAACCAAGGGGACCCACACTGCCTCTCTAATGAACTGGGGGAACTGATTGGGTTACATTTAAAAAAATCATTGGCCTTGGAAGCACAGAAGCTTTACACAGTATCCTCAGTCTTCCATGTTTCCTATTTAAGGGAATATGCTGTTCAAACAAATTACAAAGATAATCTGACTCCAGTGATAACAAGAAAAAGACACTTTACTTACAAAAATAGAAGCGTATCTTACATGACATATTCATGTAGGTACATTTAACTTATTGTGAACAGATTAACTTCAAAACGGTTAACTTGCTACAGCCCCAAGCCCAGCTGAGGGAGAGAAGAGAGGACCTGTATAGGATGAAACAGAAGGCAAACAGCCAAAGAGGCTCAACATCTAACTGATGAGAGGGTGGGGCCAACTGCACCCAAGTGAGAGAATTCTCTTAACCCTTTCTCTTCCAGATCCTCTTGTATGTAGAGTTACAATATCTAGCAGAATCTGGCTAGTTTTGAGATATAAACCTTCCCTTCAGTTACAAGATGTTCTTAGAGCATCAAGTGTCAAGGCTTTGGGTTGTTGCTGTGTGGTAAGTTTTGTATTAAGCATAAATAGTAGAGAGATCTCTGAAGCAGAAGGTTTAATAAAACAAAAAAGAAAATTTATTTATATACAGGCTATGTGGTGAATTTTCTTTAAAGCTTGTAGTTACCAGGTCTGCTCATCACCAGAGACAGGCATCACAACTCTGTCCTCTCCCAAAGATAAAGTTAAACCAGTCCGCCACACTACCAAGTAGAAAGGCACACAAATTCATCTGCTCCATAGCTGAGACAATCCCCCTATCCTGTCTCCACTGTCTCTCTGACAGCCCTCAACCCCACTCTGGAAGGAGACTGGATGTTGGAGCAGCGCACCCATAGGCTCAGGTGTCAAAAAGCTAAGTGCAGGCCTGTAGCCAGGATTGTGTGGGGTAAAAAAAATTCTGGTGGGGCTGCCATTATTTTTCTGTCTGTCTCTAAACAACTATACTTTATGTAATGATAGAGTGCCTGTCCTGAGAGCCAGTTTGGTGTAGTGGTTAAGTGTGTGGACTCTAATCTGGGAGAACCGGGTTTGATTTCCCACTCCACCACTTGCAGCTGCTGGATGACCTTGGGCAAGCCATAATTCTGTCAGAGCTGTTCTTGAAAGAGCAGTTCTTGAAAGAGCTCTCTCAGCCCCACCTACCTCACAGAGTGCCTGTTGTGGGGAGGGGAAGGGAAAGGAGTTTATAAGCTGCTCTGAGACTCTGAGTGAAGGGGAGGGTATAAATCCAATCTCCCCTCTCCTCCTCTTCTTCTTCTTCCTCCTACTAACACCCCCCACAACAACCACCCCAGACATAAAACACCCCCCCCAAGCAATGAAATCCCTTACCGGCTTCCTGGTTGCAAGAAAGAGCATGCTGCCAGAGGGCTTGCTGTCTTGTCAGTTACAGGCAACTGAGCCAAGCCATGTTGATGGGAGGCTGAGCCAAGCCCTGAGGCTGCTGTCCCTCTTTTTTAAAAGACTATTAGGTTGGGCTGAGGGTGTGGGGAATGGAAGAGCCAGAGAGGATGGAGGACAGAGGGAGGGAGGGTGGAGGAGGCATTGCCACGATGGCTTTTTCTCATCATGGAGGCATCAGATTTGTGTTTCAGGGAGCATCCATTCAAAAACAGCTGCCTCCAGTGAAGGAAAACACTCTTGTCAATTACAGGCTTGACCCAACAAGGTCAGGGATTCTCAGGTCTGTTTTGCTGTGGCAAGGGGCAGGAGTGTGTGTCTTTTTTTAAAAAAGTTTTTTAATGAAAAATAATAATAAAAACATTTTCAGCAAGAAATCTTGTGTGTCTGGTCCTTTAAGGAGGGAGGCAGAGCCCTGAACATCCCCACCATAGCTACGGACCTGGCTGAGTGGCTATTTTACCTCACCTGGGCAGAACAGCCTCTTGTCCATCACAGGAACCACCAATTCCAAACCATCTCCTTTGAGCAAGCTGTCTGTGTAGACAACTTGTCTATTACATTTGCTGCATTTCATTTGACTCTCATTATGTGCCCTACATGGTTTATTGAAATTACTAGGTTTAACAACAGTAACTGACATTTTACTGAATGTAACAATTTCTTACATAGGTGAAAATGATGGAAGAAAGCTGGATTATAAAGTAGTCATTAAGCATCATGAAACAATGCAGTGATGAGCTGAAACCAGTCAAGCCTAAATCCTGCAAAACTAACATTGCCTCTTTTTTGGATTGGATGACTAGCTTAGTGGATCATGGCAATGTTTTATGATCTAGGCATAATATTGATTTCAGTAAAGCAGGTGACAGTACCTGGTCTAATAGTGCTACATTAGTAAAGTAGTTGAATGTGGACAAGATTACAGTTGTACTCAGAGCTGGTTGGAGAACTTTACTTGGAGAGTGCTCATCAATGTAAACATCAGAATAAACCTCTTCATGCAAGTGCTGGGAGGCAATGTCAGGGGAAAGGCTTTGCCCTGTTCTTTAGCCTTTCAGGGCAACTTATTGGTCCCTCTCTGAAAGAGGGTGGTGGATTAGCTGGACTGCTGGTCTAATCCAGCTGGGCTTTTTTAGAGCATCAATCTGGAGGAAGGTTTCAAGAGGGGTGCCAAAGGATGTGGTGTTCTTTAATATTTTTATCAATAACTTTGATGAAGGAGCTTCCTGCATTGAATAGAGAGTTGGAGTAGATGAACTTCAAATTCTTTTGAGTCCTTGGAGAAGTTCACACACTAAATCCCCAAACAGCTTTTTGAATTTGAAGACTTTGTTAGCCGAATTGCTTTAATTTACACTTAGCAATTGGCAAAATACACGGGTTCTTGCCAACTATACCAGGGTCCCACCCCTCCCGGGAGTTCTACAGGAAAGAGGCACGTGAGGCAGATGGCAAATTAAATGCTGTTTACTAAATGATGTTGTTCAAGCACACAAAAACAGATTCTCACATACATACACACAGGTCTAGGGAAATAAAGATAGAAAATAGCACTGTTGCAATTTGCAGGAGTTCATTGGTGGGGAAGCAATACGTTACCTATCCTAAAGAGGAGTTGTCTGACCAAAGGAAGTTCCAACAGAAGATTAGAGGGACTGGAAAGGCAAGCTGGGGGGGGGAAGGGTAAAGGGGAGGTAAAGCAGATAGGGGACGATGGCTTAAGAGAGCGAAATGCCTCTGCTCAAGGTCTTTTATTAGGTGGTCTTGGGGAGGCTGCACAGACCACATCCCACTAACACACCTCTTAGGTGGTCCGTCCCTTCTGGACCCTTCCATAGGTTAAAGGTGAACAAAGGGAGGAGGTCCAGGGGTTTGGTCAGTGTTGCAAAAGTATGACTTCACCAGGAAACAGACACTGAGTCTGGGGTCCGATGACTCACCTGGCCAACCTATTGTCAGTCGATGGTTTTAGCCAAGTATCTGATGGCTGGCACAGTAGGTGCTAGGCAGTCTTGTTAGCATAACTTATTCAGATGTATATTGAGGAGTGGGGGTTAACCAGCGGATGTCTGACAGAAGGAGGCCTCATGGCAAGAGGAATCCTTTGTCTTTGCCTTGGGTGAACTGCTTGGGGTGTCAGCCTCCTGGCTTGGGCTGGAGCTGGCTCCTATGTGGAGAAGAAAGCGCAAGTCCCTTCCACTGCTGGCGACACAGAGTTCAAACTTATGGATAAAAATCCATAAGAGCACAGAAAAGTGCCTTGCTGGCTAACATTTCCCCCCCTCGGAGACCTGAAGGCGTCAGGTGAAGGTCTCCGAATATGAGCGATACGATGATGAAAACTGAGACAGACTGCATGATGGTGACCCTGGAAGAAAGAGTTGGCAAGGGACGGACCCAGAAGATGACAAAAATCTATCGCAATAAAAATGCCAAATTGTTGCTGGGGCGGACATAAAAACAAGGCTTTGTGCATTAGACCACCAAGGGAGCCTACGTAGAAATATTTCATTCTTTAATTAGAGAAACATCTTTAACTGAAATATAAAGAGTAATTCTAAAAATTGCTTACTTTAAATTCATTGTGAAAAGCCTTATAGAAGCATTATAAATTTCTTATAGTATCTATACATAAAGCATTTAATACTTATAGCGGAAGTGCACACATTTGTATCAATAAAAATACTCCACAAGGAATGTACAAGGAAATAAAATGGTTACAAACAATTCTTCGTCCATCTCTCCTGAGCGGCAAGGCTTTTCTACTGGAACAGGGCAACTGGTGCTGTTTGAACAGGAGAGAGGCGCGCTTTACATTGTATCTAATGGAACACCAGGACTCGTATGTCTTCGGCTCTTCGGAAGCCACTCGGGTCTTAATCAATAGCTCATGAAGCTCTCGGCTACGCCCGTCCTTCCTCGGCACGGACACGAGTCAGTTCGGCCGGGAAGGAGGAGACCGGTTTGCATATTGAGGAGTCGCCCCCCCTTGCTATCTAAAAGCATCATGGGTACTTACTTAATTTAAGAAAAAAGGATATTAAAATAAAACATAGTTTAATGATTTTGCAAGCAGAGTGTCTAAAGGCATTCAAGAAATACGGAAAAGGTCAAAACAGGTCAGACATCTGGAATCATTGTATTATGAAAGACACATCATCTTGGGGTCCTGGCTGGAATAATCACAGGCAAGGTATTCACCCTTCGGGGTTGGCGGAGTCTCCGGGCACGCCTCCCGAACCCTGGGGAGCATTTGTGAGATGTGTGCCTGAGAGAAACAGACGCACACACACACAGGCGGGGCATGCAAAAGCTGGGTTCGGGAGTTGCGTCCGGCCGACTTTGGCCTTTTTATCTGGAGCCGGGTGGCTCCGCGGGGACGCCGTTAGCTGCGTACCCGTTTTAGCTTGGAGGGCTCCCTCCGGGGGGCCCTCCCCTAATACTGTACAAAAATAGAACAATCTTTTCCCCCTAAACCTGATCCCAGTGGGACCGTCCCATACCAAATGAGGAGCGGACTGGGCAGCTAGTTACTAGGCAGAACCCCTAAAGGTCGCATGCTGTTGACTTGGCTGTATACGTTAGGGCTAGAGGCTGTCGCATATGCAAATGAGGAAATTGTTTAGGCATTCTGGGATACATAAACATTCTGAGACAAATAAATGTATTAAAAATCAAAAAGATTGAGTTAGGCACCAGTGTTGAGGCATGGACATGTTTTGGACCGTGGGCGCTTCAGGAGGAGAGCTGTTGAAAATCTCCCTTTAACATAGAAAAACGTTGGAAAAGGGGGCATGACGGCTTTTTTTGGGTGGCACGAGCTAACCTGGAGTCTTTCCCAGGCACTCTCCGCTGCCATGCGCAGGGAGGGCTTGCACGCCTGGTGTAAGGGGAGCATGGGCCGGATTTAAATTCCGAACCCAACTTCTGCATGTCCTCCAGATCATTTCGGCTTGGAGGGGCCGCATGGCAGAGGGAGACAAAGGACTCGTTTGTCCTACTTCTTCCTCCTGAGCCGTCTCTCGGGCTTCCATGTCCTCCTTGTGCTTGTTGTCCTGCTCACTAATGACTCCCCACGGTTCGTCTGGGCCTCGGCCCTCCCAACACTGGTAAAGAATAGAAAAGCAAGCGCAGAGCAAAAGTGTTTTGGCAAGCAACCGGTTTTGTTTTGCAAACAGAAGACTTGGTTTGCAAACAAAACGGTTTATTTCTTGCCCGTAGAGTGCACAAAAACAAAGAGGCGGAGACAAAAACAAAACTGTGCACACAGTACAAAGTTTGTGGATGAGGCTACATGCTCATAAAAATAAATAAATAAGGGAAAGTACATATGAAGACTAAATAAGTTAATGATGATTGACGTATTATGCAGATTGGGCGTCAGTAAAGGCATGCTGGGAGAAAAGATATCATGAGCAAAATATATTTTAGAAACTCAAGGGTTGAATAAAAAGCTCACCCCGAGATGGCCGAGTGTTTTGGGGTTGAGGATCGCTGGGGCAGATAGTTAGGGAGGAGGTCACTCTAACATAAAGAGATGCAGAAATATGTGGCCGGGGAGGCTCTGGCTGGAGCGGGCTAACCTTGGGGCCTTTCCCCAGGCACCCGTCGCTGCCTCGAGTGGCGATCGGATTGCACGCCTGGTGGAGATGGGGCGAGAGAGGTGGAGGATCGGAGTAACTTCCGACCCCAACTTCTGTGCGCACCACCGGGAGAAGCCGCCTACTCAGCTTGACATTCGTGCTAGCCACAAATGCAACTACGGAGCTTTTGTCGACGGCATCTTTGAATGCGCCCCCGGCTCTTCTGATCTCCCATGAAGAAATGCTTTCGGTCCTCCCACCCCCTATCTCCCTTTTCTTTCTCTCATTGCTCCCTACGGTTCGTTAGGGCTTCGGCCCGCCCAATACTGGTTAAAGAATAGAAACAAAAAAAGGAAAATTCTTGGGAACAAGCAGAGGCTTGTGATAATCCTAAGATGTGGCTGGTTATGAACCGTAAAAAGGGTGTACTGACATTGGTGGGAGACTTTTTGCAAAAGTGAAACCAAAAATAAAGAAGTCCGGGGCACGGATTGGAACGGTCAAAAGATATACAACGTAATAGCACACATTTTGAGAGAACTAATTTTAAGATCCACGTGTCTGGGCGTATGCAAAATAGAGCTGCCGCAAAGCACGCTGGTTCTTAATTTCTGAAGGCCGGATTTTTGTTCAATAAGTTGTTATTTTGAAAACTGCCAATGTCACAATTAAAAATACTTTAGGAGGTTTCAAATTGGGAACCCAGGGGTAAAAGTGATTCAATATTCTTATGTCCTATAATCGAAAAAGTCCTTGCCAGGGGAGGGTTTGCACAAAAAGATCGGGGCTTGCCTTAACCTTTTTGAAAGGATTGCATTTCTCCCACTGGTTTTCCAGTAGGACCTGCACATTTGCACTCCCTTTCTTGGCCTGCTCCGTCGCGCTGGCCTCCAAACGTGACCATATTGCCACAATGGATCTCAGTCATCTGGGGGATGCCCCGCTGATGTCTTGGCAATTTGGCAGTATAGTTTTTCGTATATTGCAGTGTTTCTGCACAAAAACGGTGAAGGCTCTTTAAGGTCTTCTGAATATGTGCAGGAGGCGGAAACCGTTTTCCTTCGGTTGCCTTTGTAGTGTTCGCCTATGCTTCCTTGGGTTCGAAAATGTAAAGCTGCTATGACCCAATTTTTCTACCTCATGGGCCTTTAAAGGCCTACCCAATCGTAGTAAAGAATAGAACACAAATATGGACATACATGGGAATAGTTCTAAGCGAGAAAAAGGCACATATAGGGGGCAACAGTAAAGGCATATCAGAGGAGGGGGAGGAGGGTTAGGAGTCAGAAACCTTGGTTGCTAGGTGCATCAAGGCTTGAACGTCTGTGGCTTTGGTTAATTCTGAGCAGCATATGACATATGATGTTGAAGTCTTCCACCCTTGAAGTCCATTGTACAGTCCATGGGGTCCTGTATATGCAAAACTTCTGAGAACTTGAAGAGCACAATGGGGCAGCAGAAATAAATATAAGAACAAATCAAATGCAATCACCTTAGCACACACATAGAGAAGGGAAAAAACTCTTAATGATTAGTAGCACATATTAGATCATAGTAAATATAGACAAAAGCATGATTGCGACACAAAATTGAAGGATTGGGATATGACACCCAATCACCCATTAGAACACAATGCAATGTACTGGCAGTTTATAGGAAGAGGGGACACATTTGACAGTGTCTCTCCCCCCCTTGTATCAAGATAGACATTTTGCTAGACATGTGATCACATTTAATAGAGTGTCTTCCGGAGACAATAAAAATAATAATACATGAGCTCAGAACAGAAAAGATTTTTTTTTTTTTCAAAATTTAAATTGTATTGCCATGGCTTATAAGGTTGTAGCAAACGTTGGGCGCCCTTAAAAAGAAAATAAAAAGAAGATAAATACCGGCTTGTGGGAGTGGCTTAGACTTCCCCAAAAAATAAAAAGTCAAAGAATGTAAAAAAGACAATATAACAAAACTCATCAAAACATCTGACTTCTCCCATGTTGTGAGAGAGGAATTAAAAATAAAAATAAAACTGGTAGGAATCTGAAAAGCAATAAATGATTAGTACACACATAAAAAAAAAACCATACAGACAACATGATTTTACTATATGAGAGCCTTCCTTGGCTCAGGCCCAGTGATTCAAGGATTAAATACCAGAGAGAGATGCTCTCAGGTTTGCAACTTTAAGGGGTAGACCTTGTTTGAAAAGGCCCTTTTTCAGTTGCCAACCAAGTGGCTTTAGTCCAATTAGGGACTTCATGCTGCTGGACTGTTCCTGAAAGAGAAGCAAGGTTAAATTGTGGCTTGGAATGACATGGGTGCACATGACTGCCCTCGGTTTGTACCAAAGAAAGGCATGGTCCTTGCCCTAAAACGAAAAAACAATTGTTGCTGGGCAAAAAGAAAATTGTTTTAGAAGTATTCTACCACCCCCCCTTGTTTCTTTCGTGACCAAGAGGGAGGAAAGAAACATATTTGAAGGTGTACTCTGTGCATGCGCAGAGTGCAGATGGAACAAAGATTAAAGAATACAGCCTGAGTGATAGAGGCATAATTGTACCAAGCATCCGGCATATAACCTGTATGGAAAATCCAAGACATAGAACAAGCAGTGGCCCTTGATAAGGCTCAGTGAATTCTTTATGGATTAAGAAGTCAGTCAGAAAGATCATAACCCAAGTAAAAGCATGGTCTCTGGCATAAACTGTGAGCCAGCAAACAGTTCCTCTGAGCATATAAAGAGTTTCCTAGCTCGCTGGCTGAAACCAGGCTGAACTAGAACAGAAGAATGGATTTGCATGATAAACACTTCAGATGAAAAAGCCAAGTCGTAGCAAGATGGCAAAAAGGATGGTATAAACATTCTGACTGCTATAGTATCTCAAGACTAAGGAAAACTAGCAAAAGAGTGAGCTAGCAGGACCCACTTCTGTGAGATGAGAAAGAAATTAAAAAAAACTGATACTACACAGGACAAAGCCTGAGAATGAGAGGCAGTAACACATTTAAGGAAATAGAAACAGTATCTCTGTTGAATATCCCCTTTTAGGTAGGAGTGGCTGAGAGAGTGCCCTTGAGGACTGCTCTTGAAAGAACAGCTCTGAAAGAACTTGTGACTGACCCAAGGTCACACCAGCGACTGCATGTGGCAGAGTGGGGAATCAAATCCGGTGCTCCCAGATAAGAGTCCATGCACTCAACCATTACACCATACTGTCTCTCCTAGAGATTCCTGAGATGTGATGTACTAAAAAAAGTTAGACGGAAAGCATGCCAAGGAAGCAATCTTAAGATTTCAAATAAAAGCAAAGTTACCAAAAACTGTAAAATTCTAGAAATATCATTTTGTTGTTAAAGAATTAAAGCTATAAAAATTGCAACAACAAAAAGAAATATTAACTTCCAAGCAATGATCTGTTGTCTTTTGGCAGAGGGGCAACTCTAGAGCAGTTTGCCCAAAAAGGGAATTGAAACCTAGTTTAAGAAGGGAAGGGAAGGGAACCTTCCTTTCGAAGCATTCTACAGCAAAGTTTCATCACAAAAGGTAGGGTTGCCAACTCCAGTCCAGGAGACTCCTGTAGATTAGGAGATGCAACTTAAAAAGAACAGTGCATAAAATTGCATAAAATCAATACTGCATCAAATCAACCCGTTTCCAGAGAAACTGACTTTAGCATTCTGGAGAAAGGCTGTAGCTTTGGGGGATCTCCAGGGCCCACCTGGAGACTGACATTCTCGCAATAGTGGCCACATTCTTAGCTAAAAGGAAGAAAAAATTCCAAATATTCACTACCCACCCCCTCCCTGTTGCCTTAAGAGAGAGAAGGGGGGGGGACTTTTTTCTCTGGTTGCAGAGGGAAATTATGCTTAACAAAAAGAGGGAGGGAGAACTTCCTTCTCCATCTCATTTCAGAGCTGCTGGCTCTTTGATAATGCAAATTTCACAAGAGGGGAAACGATGGGGGATGAGAGGAGACTTTTGTTGGATGGCAGAGGTTTTCCAGATAGACTGTCTTTGTCTGATGAGGCTCTCTCTTTTAAACTATGTGCCACATGGCTAGTTTTGAATTGCAACATGAGTCTCAAAAGATTTTAACAGGACTGCTGCTACATTTCACAAAGTTTGGGTCTTTTTCAGGCCAGATTAAAAGAAGGGAAAATTAAAAAAAAAATAAAATAAAAAAATCCTTGTACCAAAAATGTCTTGCACTAAAAATTCCCTGCACTCTCCTTGCACTCCCCCCCTTGAATTCACAGAACCCTGTGAATTCACAAAACAGAGCCAAAGTAAAAGGGAAAGAAAAACCATTCCATATTTCTTTTCACTGGGCACCCCCCTGGGGGTGATATAAGAACTTTTCTCTCTAGGGTTGAGAAGGAAAAATAGCCCTAACAGAACAGGGGAAAAACAACAATTACCAGCACTCCTCCATCTTATCTCATGCCTGCTAGTTCTTTGATTATGCAAATGTCACATAAGGGGAGATGAGGGCAGTTTGCCCTGCCATCAGGTTTTACTGCAGGTAAGGTCAAAATGGGCTCTGTTTGGTTTTTTTTTCAAAGGCAGCTGGAAGGAGAGCCTGCCTGAGTTTTGCCAATTCATGCTGTATCAGGAGCCACTAAAGTAAAAATACATTGTAGGCAAAATGGAGAATTTGCTGCTTCTTGCAGACATGGGAAACTACCTCACTGCTGTGGCTCAAAAGTTTGAAAATGTGCCACTTAAAAAAAAAGGTATTTGTAAACAGTTAAAACAAAATGTTTCAAAAGAAAATGTGGCTTTTTCTACACCCTCTAGAAGGGGCAGCCTTTAAAGGCTTCATAACACAAAACAAAGACAATACATTGTACCTACTGAGGTTTCAAAATGGAAGAAGGTGCTGTGGGGGGAGGAGAGGTAGTTCTCCTTCCCCAACAGTTCAATGGGAAGTCTCCAGGTCTGACCTGGAGATTAGTATTTCTATGGACTATAGAGAGTTTACAGAAAGAAGGGAGCTTAGGAGCTTCCATTTTCCAAAAATAAAAGTTACATTTCTCATGATTTTACTGCTGCGATTCCTGCCCATTTTGAGGAGGGGATAATAAATTTCTCCATTTCTTTTGGGGCTGTTAAAGTCTCCTGATTAAGCTAATTTTAAATTGTCAGTCTTCTGGTTGTTTTAAAGAACTTTTCTGTGTTCATTTGACCTGCATAGGCCAGAATGAAACAGGCAGAAAAACCGTATTTGTTTGTACTATGTTTTCCCCTGGGCAAGAGGCTGACCTCTGTGCAAGCTCAGAGGCTGTTTCAAATGTGGCTCAAATGGGGTCCAGTTCTCTTCCAAAGGCAGTTGGGAAGAGACTGGAATTTGTAGGGTTCTATATTTTAAAAGGTAAAAACAGAGGTACAAATTTTTCTCAATTTCTCTCAATTATGGCCATAATTACAGGAAGATTATTCTTGGCATTTAAGCTTGATGTGTAAAATTTGGTAACATAGCTGTGCTGTTTTATAGCCCTGAATCTAAGTTCTTTCTGGGGGCATGTGTTCTACAGCTAAGGTTGATCACTCATCTTACAGTTACAAAAGTTGGACTTGTTGGTCTCGAGCTCTGTTTAAGGTTGTCAGGTCCAGGCAGGAGATTCCTGGGGATTCAGGCTGAGGTCTGAAGGATGGAGACTCCAGTGGGGCAAAAACCATGAAGTCTTCCCTCCTCCCACAAGCACTCACTTTCTACAGAGAAATTAGACTCTGTAGTCTGGAGATCTGTTAGAACTCCAGGGGAGCTCCAGGAGAGCTCCAGGTCTTGGCTGGAGACTGACATTGCCACAGGGAAATGCTATTCTCTGTGCAGCAGTCTCTTGGGGATTAACACCATTCCCTCCAAATTTCATTTACAAAGGATTAAAAGGAGAGCGCTTGCTTCCTGAGGATTCTTTCCCCATCTCTTACCCAGTTTCTTTCCCTGGGGTTGGAATGGAGGAAGGGGGGGGGAGATTTTATTTTGCTGCAGCCATTCTGGCTGTACTGAATGCCTGCTTCTGTTACAACTACTGAGAGTTGGCTGGGCTTTCCCAGGAATTTTAGTTGAGGCATTTTAGGCTCCCGTTTTCCTAATTTAACAAAAGGTGCAGAATTTTCACTATTCTGTTTAAGATTACAGGGATTTTAGGGATCTTTTCCCCCCTATTCTTTTATGGGAAGTCTAGCAGCGTCTCACAGGGTTCAAATGCAATTAGGGTCTCAAGCTGCTGTTTTTCTAGGGGAACTTGATCTTATTTCTGCCTGCTAGGTTTTTCTGTTTCCTTAAGACAGCATTTTTAGACCTCTGCCTTCCTTGCAGGGCACATTTTCACTTGCTTAGTTCAGTTCCTAACCAAAAGAGAGAATACTCCTTAACTCTCTTAAATTATCACATCCAAAAAGGAAGCCCTAAAGACTCCTTTGTTACACAGTTAAAAAGTCCAAGCACATGTTGTGTGGTTTATCACAACACCCAAATGGCTGAACAGTCACCAAAAGGAAAAGACCCTGTTTCCAGGCGCCTCCCTTAAACAAACTTCAGATTCTCGGATCTGAGGAGCAAACTTAAATTACAGTTACCAAATTAGCCTATGGCCACCAAAGGGAAAAAGACCCTGTTTTCTGGGATCCCCCTAACTAACTTCAGATGCACTGATCTGAGGAACTAACCTTGGGGAAAAGGAGTATGTCAAGGAGGGTCTCCTGTTTTACCTCAAACAGGGGCAAGCACTGGGAAGTTGCCTCTTCCGCTTTTCTTAGGTCTCAAAGCAGCTTTTGTTAGCACAAGGAGGCTAACGTTACTATTAATTAGCACACTTTCTATGCAGTTTTTAGGGCCGGGGGACTCTCACCCCGCGACACTCAGGGATTACTTTTTAACCCAAAACAAATTGGCACCGAGCCTAAGCAGTTTTTAGGGCCGGGGGACTCTCACCCCGCGACGCTCAGGGATTACTCTTTAACCCAATAACCTGGCGTTTGAAGCTGAGGAATATCCGTTCCTTCAGACTCCGGGTGCCTCCAACCCAAAGAGACTCCTCTGTCTCCGAGGTTCCTCTACCTCTTAACTTTGGGGTTTCGAGAACGGGGTGGCCAAGCCTCGCTTCTCTGACGGGATTACCTCCTAACCCGTATTATAAGGTTTCTAGGCTTCTCCTAGCCTCTCTGGATTACCTTTAACCACAGACCTGAGCTATGGCGGACTCAGTCTATAGTGAGCTATGGCGGACTCACTGAGCTATGGCGGGCTCAACACAACTACGAGCTATGGCGGACTCGGAAAATAGTGAGCTATGGCGGACTCACTGAGCTATGGCGGGCTCAACACAACTACGAGCTATGGCGGACTCGGAAAATAGTGAGCTATGGCGGACTCACTGAGCTATGGCGGGCTCAACACAACTACGAGCTATGGCGGACTCGGAAAATAGTGAGCTATGGCGGACTCACTGAGCACTGGACTTTCTCTAGCCAGTAGGGTTTCCAGACAATATGCCTCTCAGGGTAACCCCGAACCTAAATTAATTATTTCCACTTCGTTGAGTGAAGTAAGGCAAGGGAGGAGCAAGGGTGCGCTCAAAGAAAGGTTCCTTTTTTCGGATTCAGCGGGTGTATGTAGTGTATGTGGTGTGGGTGCAATAGATCTAGCTCCCTACACTGTTTCTTTTGGATCCCTTCCCACAATAGGAATGGGGAGAGCCCACCCACGATAGAGTGCTTACTAGAGCCAGGCACGCAGACAGAAATCTTTCACACAG
Organism: Lepidodactylus listeri; assembly: GCA_029233225.1. NCBI lineage: Eukaryota > Metazoa > Chordata > Lepidosauria > Squamata > Gekkonidae > Lepidodactylus > Lepidodactylus listeri. The sequence goes on along the minus strand of JARCFY010000006.1, from coordinate 47,422,823 downwards.
CCTCTCCTAGAACTCCAGAAGTGGTTTTTCCCCTACGTCTGCTGGTCAAAAGACACGCCTGTCGACTTTGGCGCAACCTTTGACCTGCAGGGCAATCCCGGACGAGCCCCCAATTCTGTTAGCCGAATTGCTTTAATTTACACTTAGCAATTGGCAAAATACACGGGTTCTTGCCAACTATACCAGGGTCCCACCCCTCCCGGGAGTTCTACAGGAAAGAGGCACGTGAGGCAGATGGCAAATTAAATGCTGTTTACTAAATGATGTTGTTCAAGCACACAAAAACAGATTCTCACATACATACACACAGGTCTAGGGAAATAAAGATAGAAAATAGCACTGTTGCAATTTGCAGGAGTTCATTGGTGGGGAAGCAATACGTTACCTATCCTAAAGAGGAGTTGTCTGACCAAAGGAAGTTCCAACAGAAGATTAGAGGGACTGGAAAGGCAAGCTGGGGGGGGGAAGGGTAAAGGGGAGGTAAAGCAGATAGGGGACGATGGCTTAAGAGAGCGAAATGCCTCTGCTCAAGGTCTTTTATTAGGTGGTCTTGGGGAGGCTGCACAGACCACATCCCACTAACACACCTCTTAGGTGGTCCGTCCCTTCTGGACCCTTCCATAGGTTAAAGGTGAACAAAGGGAGGAGGTCCAGGGGTTTGGTCAGTGTTGCAAAAGTATGACTTCACCAGGAAACAGACACTGAGTCTGGGGTCCGATGACTCACCTGGCCAACCTATTGTCAGTCGATGGTTTTAGCCAAGTATCTGATGGCTGGCACAGTAGGTGCTAGGCAGTCTTGTTAGCATAACTTATTCAGATGTATATTGAGGAGTGGGGGTTAACCAGCGGATGTCTGACAGAAGGAGGCCTCATGGCAAGAGGAATCCTTTGTCTTTGCCTTGGGTGAACTGCTTGGGGTGTCAGCCTCCTGGCTTGGGCTGGAGCTGGCTCCTATGTGGAGAAGAAAGCGCAAGTCCCTTCCACTGCTGGCGACACAGAGTTCAAACTTATGGATAAAAATCCATAAGAGCACAGAAAAGTGCCTTGCTGGCTAACAACTTCAAATCATATTTTTAGAGATTCTGAAATGAAGGGCACCATTTAAATGGAGTTGGTGACTTGTTTCTCAGATGCACTTTTGTCTCTGGTAATGACATATTTTAAAAGGGAAGTTTGACAAATGTTCTTAAAACATGGGATTGTGCTCCTGTTCTGAATGACAGCATCTTTTTAAAGGGACCTTTGGGGGGGGGGAGTATCATTGCCACAAAAGCTAAATTTAACTTTGCAGGAATGATGAAGAATTCCCGTTTGCAAATGCAAACTTTAAATCAAAGGCTGTGGTCACACACACAAAATAATCCACTTTCAATCCACTTTCAGTGCACTTTCCAACTGGATTTTACTGTGTGGACGGGCAAAATCCAGTTGGAAAGTGCATTGGAAGTGGATTGAAAGTGGATCATTTAGTGTGTGTGTATGGAACCAAAGAATGAAGTATGTCAAAGTCATCCCTGTCTTATTCCATCCCTGTCTTATCCTGTCCCAGAGTAAGGGGAAATACTGAGTGAATCAGAAGCAAATTTGTAACCATGATCATTAGTTGCCTAAATCTTTAGCTTTGTATTGCTTTAGATCAGAAGTGATGCATCTTGACTGGGACCCTTATATTGTACTGGGGCTGTGATTTTTAAAAAACAGGACAGAATTCTTGATTATTCTTGTGCACTTTGTGTGTGTGTGTGTGTGTGTGACACTACTTTTTAGCACTTCTACATCTTTAGAAGAACATAGCCACCAAAAATGCTTTTAAATGAACCATTTCTCAGAAATAGGCACAAATGATTCCCCCCCCTTTTTTTTTGTTTCACTGAGCCTAAATTGAACTTCAAAGCAGAAAACAAGTTACTTTGGTCCTTTTAATGGAATACAGAAATTATGAAATCCTTTTTATGAAAAAAAATGCATTTCCAAATGTTGTACTTTGGTAAATTTGTTTAGTGTAGCTGTAGTGTGTTCTCAAATTATCTTCAGGCTGTCCATTTTCTTTTAACAGAAAGGAACCAAGTGCTAAACCATAAAGTGCTAAAATATGTTGAGTTTTATTCCTAGGCTTTTTCTAGAGATAACTTTAAAATTATGGTTTGGGTCCAACTCTGCTCTTCCATGAGAAGAGATAATTTTGTTGTCGTGGAAGGTATCTTCCACCCATGGAAGAATCCTTCCTTAAGAGGACAGGCATCTTTAGGTCCAACACTATTAAACTATCATATGACAGATATGTCAGAACAACTCTCTCAGTGGTCATTGTTCATAGTGGTTAGATACTGAAACTTTACAGAACAGAACATTATAGCTATAGTAGCACCCATTAACGAAGCCCTTGTATGATACAGCTGTCTCTCCCACATCCAGCAGGTAATGTAACACAAGTTATTGCATCATGGACCATTTACATATATACAAAAGATGCTGACTCACCACTCAGGATCCATTTTCTCCCAATCACCAGTAGTACAGGAAGAGGTAACAGGGATGGCTTGTACCCATAGCTGCCTCCTAGATAGGTGCTACTGCTAGCCAGGTTCAAGGAAAATCCCTGCAACATTGCTGGTTTAAGCCAGCAAAAAATCTAGTGCCAGCTCTGAATTCTGCTTATGAGCCAAACCAATATGCATTTCAGGAAGCTCAGCAGATGAATTCTATGTGGTACTTTGCTCACGGGGCCCCTTGACCCTCAGTAAAAGGTTTTCTGAGTGCATGGTAGGTTCTAGGGTACTATTCCAGCTAACACTATTGCACGTTTATAGGATAAAGTCCCTTTGGTAAGCCAGTTTGGTGTAGTGGTTAGTGCGCGGACTCAAATCTGGGAGAACTGGGCTTGATTCCTCACTCCTCCACTTGCACCTGCTGGATGACCTTGGGCAAGCCACAGTTCTGGCACAGCTGTTCTTGAAAAAGAGCAGTTCTGAAAAGAGCTCTCTCAGCCCCACCTACCTCACAGAGTGTCTGTTGTGGGGAGGGAAAGGGAAAGGAGTTTGTAAGCTGCTCTGAGACTCCTTTGGGTAGTGAAGGGTGGGGTATAAATCCAATCTATTATTATTATTATTATTATTATTATTATTATTATTATTATTATTATTATTCACACACACTCATGCCACGGCTATCAACTGCTCTCAAAATGGAATGGTTTTGCACTAATAGTAAGGTGTGCAAGCTAGAGTTCTTGGTGAATCTCCAAAGAGAGACAGATGTTAAATACGGGATAATTAAACAGGAGTCCAATGGCACCTTAAAGACTAACGTTTATTCCAGCATGAGTTTTTGTGAATCGTAACTAAAAGTGAAAGTAGACTAGCAGCTAAATATGCTAAATATCTGTCTTTGATGTTCAAGGTATATAGATGGTGTTCACAATCAATCATAGTAAACCCAGGAATCACGGTGGGAAGGGCATGATCACTTACAGGGCCCATGTAAAGGGTCATGCACCAGCACTTCAGAGGGTCTGGTATGAACTAGTTGTGGTGCTGGCTGTACAGCTTTAGTGTAATGGGACTGAATATAATGGTATGAAACTCTATTAGTGTGCTGTTTCTGTGGTTGAATTTCAAGCATCCATAACGAATCACTAACCACAGTTTTGCTTGTTTTTGTTTTACAGATTTTGGCCATTGTATCCATTTTGTTCATTGTACTGTCTACAATTGCATTATCACTCAACACTCTACCTGATCTTCAAGTAACTGATGAATTTGGACAGCCAAATGACAATCCCCAGCTAGCACATGTAGAAGCCGTGTGTATAGCTTGGTTTACCATGGAGTACCTTTTGCGTTTCCTATCATCTCCGAACAAGTGGAAGTTCTTCAAAGGTCCACTAAATGTGATTGATTTGTTGGCCATTTTGCCATATTACGTCACTATTTTCCTCACTGAATCCAACAAAAGTGTGCTGCAGTTCCAAAATGTCCGCCGTGTGGTTCAGATATTCCGCATTATGAGAATATTAAGGATCCTTAAACTTGCCAGACATTCTACAGGCCTTCAATCTTTAGGATTTACTCTCAGGAGGAGTTACAATGAATTGGGTTTGTTGATATTATTTTTAGCAATGGGAATTATGATATTTTCCAGTCTTGTATTTTTTGCTGAGAAGGATGAAGATGCTACAAAGTTTACAAGTATTCCAGCATCATTTTGGTGGGCCACCATCACTATGACAACAGTAGGTTATGGTGACATTTATCCTAAGACTTTACTTGGTAAAATAGTTGGAGGGTTATGCTGTATTGCTGGAGTGCTAGTAATAGCCCTGCCCATTCCTATCATAGTAAATAATTTCTCAGAGTTCTACAAAGAACAAAAACGGCAGGAGAAAGCCATTAAAAGAAGAGAGGCACTTGAACGGGCAAAAAGAAATGGAAGCATTGTCTCAATGAATCTAAAAGATGCCTTTGCTCGCAGCATGGAGCTGATAGATGTAGCTGTAGATTCCAGCAAGACTGAGGAAGCAGCCAACCCAAAGCAAACCCCTGATGATAATCACCTGTCTCCAAGCCGGTGGAAATGGGCCAGAAAGACAATATCTGAAACCAGCTCTAATAAGTCCTCGGAGAACAAATACCAAGAAGTGAGCCAGAGAGATTCCCATGAAAAGCTAAACAATACTGCAGTATCTTCCAGTCCCCAACACTTGAGTGCTCAAAAACTCGAAATGTTATACAATGAAATTACTAAAACTCAGTCTCAGCCTAATCTTAATGCCAATTACCAAAATCCATCAGCAAAACCTTCACTCTGTCAGGAGGAAATAGAAATGGAAGAGGTTACTGGACCAGAAGAACCACTGGCATCAGGACCCAGACACATAATAACTGACATGAGAAGCATCTCTAGCATTGACAGCTTTGCCAGCTGTGCCACTGATTTCACTGAGACAGACCGGTCTCCATTCCCTCCTCACTCTGGTTCTAATTTACAGCTCCGGTTCTCACTCCCAAGCGAGTCTATCCATTTAGAAGACCAAAGAGCAAAGAGTTCTCAGCTTTTATTACTCTCCAGAGACAAAATACTTTCCCCTGGAGACATGACTTTTGAATACCCCACTGATACGGGTATGAACACTGGTTCCCAACCTCTGCTTCAAGGTAATTTCCACTTTGACAGTGCAATGGACAGTCCAAAAAGTTCTCTAAAAGGAAGCAATCCATTAAAATCAAGGTCCCTTAAGGTTAACTTTAAAGAAAACAGAGGCGGTGCACCACAAACACCACCTAGCACTGCAAGACCATTGCCAGTGACAGCAGCAGCAAGCCTCACGCAATCTACTCCTCAGCATATCAGCACCATTCTTTTAGAAGAAAATTCACCTCAAGGAGAGAGGCCCTTGCTTGGTGCAGCTGATGTGCCAGTTCTTTGCCAGGGAGCTTCCAACACATCATCCCCTCTGTTCCCCAAACAAAAGCTTTTTGCTTTCCCTCCCAAGGAGAGGAGAAGCTTCACTGAAATAGACACTGGAGAAGACGATGACTTCATGGAGATTCCTGGCATAAGACATGAAAAGCAGGAGGACAGCAAGACAAACTGCTTTGGGGATAAACACAAAGATGACAATCATTTAACAGAAGAGCATCTGGTCAGCTCTTCATCTCCCAAAATCTTGGCTCACAACTGTACTCAAGACATTTACCATGGTGGGGGGGGAGTAAAAGCAGACAATAGCCAAGAAGGACATAAAATGGAAAACCATTTGTTTTCCCCAGAAATCCACACAGATCCTGGAGAAACTGGTTACTGTCCCACACGGGAAACCAGCATGTGACTAGTTATAAGAGCAATAATCACAAAAACTCATTTCTTATCATCGCAATTAGTAATGCCTGTGAACTAAAACATGGCAGAGCCTCAAAAGGACATAAAATGTTATTTTTGCATGGCATGAAGAGTTGTTTAGTTTAAGTACTGTTTCATTTAAAAGTGGAAATCTACTTTTTGTAACAAACAAGGGGGGATCAGGAAAAGTATGACAGAGGAACCCTGAGTAAAATAAAGAGCTCTGTTAGGAGCCTTTCTTCTGCAATGTCTGACATTTTTGATCCTTTCACTTAAGACTGTAGAATGGTGGTGGGTTTTTTTTTAAAAAAAAAAATCTCTTAACTTTTCCCCCTTCTAGTTATCATGAACTTTGGAGTTTGCACACAAAAGGAAGAAATGTCGATGCATGTGTTTATAAGGGTGTGAAATAAGGTGCTTTGAACCTGCAAAATGCATATATTTGTAAATAATTTGGGTTTCAGGGGGAGACCTACAGTTATCAAGGGTCTGTGGACAACAAGTTTCTTGGCACACAGACATTTCCTTCACAGTCTGCTGCCTGGAGGATTTGTACAGACTTGCGTTGCAAACTTGCAACTTCTTAAAGCATCTCAACCTATCTTGCTTTCTGTTTAAAAGCTCATAAAGTATAAGCTACAGAGTTTTACACCTTATTGTGAACTAAATCGCTTCAGTTATTTTTATTTACATAGTCTTCGCTAATGTTGGTCTGGATAAACCCCTATTATGACTGTGCAAGATTTAATGACCAGAAATTGAAAGTTTGCCAAAGTCAAAACAAAAATAAGGCATCATATGTTATACAACATAATTATTTTGATGGCAATAAAATGTGCCAAATGGTCATGGAAAGTTTTATAGTAAAAGCTCAACCTGTTTATTACAGTCATGATCATTCTAATAATTACTGTTATAATATCATTATATTTAGGTTACTGTACATTTGCTTCTGGTGTCACTTTACAAATGCTGTCATTTGCCCCCTGCTTTTGCAGCAATAGGCATCCCAGTTGTAGATGTTGCTTAATTTAGAACATCGGCATGAACATTTCCCCATGAATTAACAGACAAGTATACTGACTAATAATGAAGCCAGAAAAAAGTAGCCCAGTGTGGCTTATCTTTTCCGTGTACCCAAGCTCTCTTAGCTTCAAAACAGCCGTGCTGAATTCAGCATCTGTTTTGGATCGATTCCCTCTATCCCATTGTTCATACAATTTTGTAATTAACATATAGTAAATCAGGCTATTTGAAACTTCTACTATGGCTTCATCCTTCATGACACTTCTTACTTCATGTACATGCAGTTCTCATTAACAGATGGAAACCTACCCGCAATGAGATTTAACCAGCATGAGAACTGAACTTCTGAAACATGTATTTTTGCCAAATATCCATTATTATTCCATTTTCCTGCAAAAAGAAATGTGCTAATGTTTGTGTTCTTTATTCATCAACCCAAAAATCTATTCCAATTATTGTGATTTTTCACAGTGCAGAAAGCAATCTCTCTATAATTCAATTTACTTCAACAAAATGATTTCTAATGTAGCTAAGTGCGATTCAAAGACTCTCATAAAGTTGTTTTTCTTCCAAGGACACTTTCTGTTAGAGAACAGCTTTCAGCAAGAAACTGTGGGCCTGATTCTGTAGCCCTTACGTTTTCATTCTGGAAGGAGCACGTCAGAATGTGAAACAAACATTTTGGACCAAATAACAAGCATGGACAAAAATAATTGGAAGCCACTTTCTAACAAAGATCTCTCCCACAGCAGCCCCTAAGATTTCCAAAAAGTTGACACTGGAAGTCATGGGACATGGATGAACAAAAAGCTACCTGTCTGCAATGAGGAGGAATTAATAGTGAAAAAATTGCATTTGCAGTGGTGGAAGCACCACTGGAGCTATTTCACCCTGTTCCCCCTTCTCACTACAGCTCGTTGGGCTATGCGGCTTTTTTCTATGGGAGTCCCACAATCTCCAGCCCCAGGGTTTCAGAGGGCTCAGTACATTGCTGCGGGAAGGGGGAAGCAGGAACAATCCACACTCATAAATATCCTTTGCTGAATCCAACCTAGTGTTTTATTTTTGTTGTTTAATTCCCTTTTAATATTTGGCTTTGTTTTTCAATACTATTAACTGAACCACTGAGTAAAATGTAACTTTTAAAATACAATATCTGGTCATTAAGTCTCAAACTACAACTTTGTTTTTGGCTGTCCAAGAAATTCTGCATGTGATTTAATTTAATTATGTGGCATTCTGCTTAACACTTTAGAATGACTTGTGTTCCATTTCATGAACCTCCTTTATTTATTTGTTTAGACTTGATAGCTATTCTTGTTGACTAAATGCTAGCCAGCTTTTATGAGACTTTGCTCGGCATTTTCTGTACAGTTTTTTGACATTATATACTTCTATTTGATTTGCCTTTAATACAATAATCATATGAAGAAACACACAAAAAAAAGCTAAATCAGACCTTGGCCTTAGGTTGAAAATTCATATTCAAGCCATTGGTAGCTTGGTCAGTGATTTCAATGAAGTCATTAATTCACTCATAATCTTTACCCAGGGAAATCTCTAACTGACTGGCATGACTGTTCTTGAGCTACAGATATAAATCTCTGTTGCTCATTATGCTCTTTTCATAAAGAATCATGGAATCTTTAATGTGTTCAGAGCCCTACTCGTATATTATATCATGTCCCCATTTTACATATGAAAAACTAAAGATGTGACATGATTACTTGCTTCAGCTCATAACAAAGCTAAAACTTCAATTTCCCATCTCCTAAATTGTAGGTTCATCATACTATATTCTTGGTGCCCTTAGCTGCTGAATACAGACAAAGAAGGTTGTAACCCTCAATGAAATGAACCTGTCCTCACATATGTGGTGGTTGAAAGTGCTGCCAAGTCACAGTAGAGGGTCCTCAAGGCAAGAGATGTTCTTGAGGTGGTTTGCCATTGCCTTCCCCTGCAAAGCAACCCTGGACTTCTTTGGTGGTCTCCCATCCAGGTCACAGTCCTCACATATGTAGTCAGGATTAAATATGTTGGTGATCATCAGTTCCAAGGAATTATTTTGAAGCAAAAACAGGGTACTGCTGTGTTAAGGTCTCAGACATGAATGTATTTTCTGACAGGTAAGAAGGCTATTCCAGCACCCCTCTCTCGCAGAGGAGAGGGGAAGGAGCATGGTTTGCCACAGTGGGTGAGGAGGGAGAGCAGACCACCTTTGTGCTGCCTTCCTGTGTGTGCAGAGTTGGGAGGGTGGGGATAGCCCATATGGGGGCTGGGCTCACCTGCCCCCCCCCCAACTATTGCCAAGGGAGATACAAGGGGCAGCTGTGCACACTGCAAGGAGGAATAAGTACCAGGAAAGAGGAGGAAGCAGACCGGGGGGGGGGGAGTAAATCCATTGAAACCAACTCACTACCTTGCCCTAATGCAGCCAGATTTGTCCACCTTAAGCCCACTTCTCCTGGATTCTCCCACATTCTTAGGGCTCCAGCTACTTTCTCAGGGGGTTTCCCACCTTTGGAGGGTTTCAGCCATCTTTCTTGAAATGGGTCCAAGCACTCAGCACAGGGCTGTGACAGCTTAGGGATCCTTCACTGGCTGCCTCACCAAGCCCAGCCCAAGCCACAAGCCTCCCTTCCTGCTGTATTAACATGAATCTGTATTAAGATATTACACTGTAATGCACTTTGCCCTGTATCTACAGTTAGAACGAAAGCCTTACTAAAGAGGCATGCCACCCTCAAATATGCCATCAGAACTGATAGCACAGTATGATATGCAAGCAGCAGTATGCTGTACATATAGCTTGTTTCATTCTATCAATGTATTCACTGGCTTCTTAGGGAACAATAACATCTGACTACATATTATTTACCTGTCCCTATTCCTCAAAATGGAAAACAGTCAGCATTGTGTCTTTAGCAGGCTTTTGATATGTAAAACAGGTGCTTCTGCTGCGTCACAGCTACATCTTGTTCTTGCTTTTTCACTCCAAAAATAAATTGAAATTAGGATTAGCCTGAAATATTTATTTATTTATTTTTTAAAATTGAGATTTCTCTTACAGGTAGTGGTTACAGTATAATTGACCCTACTGGACTTTTTTCCTCATTAAGGCATAATTTGGAAAACATTTAACCATATTTTAAAGAGAGAAAATGGAGCAGAACCAGTCTGACAGTCCAGCAACAAATGTAGCTGCTGACGGAGAAAGGCAGAGCACCTGTAAGGTAATGAGGTATGCTTAAAGACAAAGTACACTTGTATGTATTCTGTGGTGCTTGTATAGCAAATTCATTACTGCTATAGCCCCAAGGCTTTTGTTTCAGTTCTTCTATGTTGTTTTCACATCAATGGTTCTCTCTCAAAACCCGCTTTCATTCGAGTGATTGTGGAGTGAACCTTGAATCTACTGCCCTTCAGCCAGGTTCATACACTGAAGGGCATAATCAAGCATGGATGGCTGAGACTGGCAGCCAAAGGCTGGCATCAGTGTTTCTTTCCCCACCAGTGCCATTTTTTGCTGAGTCCTCCTCTTCCACTGCAGAGCCACACATCACACAGAGTATTGGGACTTCCCTGAACCCAGGAGCCAACATATTAAGAGGCATGATAGCTTCCAGTGGGAGGGGGAGACCGGAAAGTTTTCTTCCCTGAACTCCCCTTGCAGTACTTTGAATACACTTCTCAGGGTTTTTTTAAAGAACTGGATGTTTTCTAGCTAGATTAAATGTTAAGATGTCAACATTTTCCCCTCAGCAGTTCTAGTCTAGGACTTTCTTCTCCATTTTTTAAAGATGAGACACAATTGTATCACAAGGATAAATTATGATTAGAATTATGAAGTCCTATGAAAATAAATTTGATACGAAAGGAATCAGTCGTGTGGACAGAGCAGTGAGTCAAAACACTAGATGGTCTGTTTCGAGGCTTTTTATACATGCATTGTTCCAGCCTACCCTGAAGTCACAAATCGTGTAGAATCAAGGAGGCTTTATTATCCCATAAAATTTTGTGGCATCCTGAACACCACTCAGGCACTGACATTTTTAAATTCTGTAACTTCTCAAGGGTTTTCAAGAGTTCCAGTATTATAGATCATTTCAATCAAGCAACAGCAGAGGAAAATTAAGATACTTCTTAAATAAGAAAAGCAATCATTCATAGGAACAGTAAAATAACACCTTTAATATTCTTGACCTGAACATTGTATAGCAACTCCTTTCTCTCCCCTGCAGTTCCTCTCTCTCATCTTTTAACCTATATGCTGAATAAGCTGGAGCATCTAGCTAGAGAATGCCAAAAGGTCTTTGGGTTCAAGCATCAGAAAATGAACATTTTTTTCCCTATACATGCAATTCTAAAATAGTCAAAACCCCTTAAGAAAAAGCCAGGGAACATTTATAATATTATAATCCTAATAAAGGATTGGTTCATTTATTATGGTTTCAGGTGAAATGTGAGTTTTCTGTCTGTCTTTCTCAGCTCAGACAATGGGGAGCGGGGGGATCCCAGATCTTTAGGCCTTGTACAAAGATTTATAGCTCTGGAGATTCTCAGCAAAGTTATGCAGAGCTTTAGCCATGCCATTATATGCAAGTCAGTGACAGTCAATCACAGTCATGCAGATAAAATGAAATATTTAGGGATCAGAATTCAGTAAAGAGAGCTCAGCACTTATCCTGTTGCACTGAGATCATTGTAAATAACCACTAAATATGTACCATTTCCTGTTTATAAGTTATGTTACCTCCTGTATTTGTTTCTTAAATGCAGTAGCATGAACTCAGTTTCATTAAGTAACTTTGTTTTCTTCTATGAGTGCTGCAGGGCAGAAAAGCACAACGGTATTTTTTTAAAAAAAAATTATCTTAGCAGCATAGCATTGTGTTCACTTTTACTCAGTTTTCAAGGAATGTTAGCATTTCATTGTAAACTGTTATACTAACAGCATATCCTCATTTTTTAAAAACAAATACATACTTTCAATAGGAGATCAATGCATAGATGATAAGTCTTGTCTAACCTCAAACACCTGCCTTTACAAAATGCCCCATCTAACATGGGAAAGTATGCTGCTTTTGTTGTGTATATATATATATTGTTTGTCTGGGGCAGGGGCAGGGCTGGAGAATACAGTGTTCTTATAGGGCATTTTGCAATGGTAACAGCATCAGATGTGCTTTGTTGCATTACTGTATTTACTAGAAATGTTTTGGTTTCACTTCTTTTCTGTATAGTATACCACTTTAACTTTCCCCCTCCGCTGTCCATCTTACACCATTACTAGAATTTCACATATAAATGATATTTGTATCAACATCTCCATATCAGCTGCATTTTAATGTCATGAAAAGGAAAAGTTTTTTTATTACTAGATTTGGCTGATCAACTAAATATTTCTGCACCAATCAGCATATAAATATGCATGTTATAGTCTGTATTGTACAGTTGTTCAACATCAAAATATTTTGTTTCTTTTCTGTCAAATGTCTGTAAAATGAATGGCATTGTTCTCCATTTCAGTCTGCTAGAACAAGCAGGGTAGTAAATAAATGTGTAAATGAATCATCAGTGTCTCATTTCAGTTCTCTGCATGAAACCACTCTGCATTAAACATTACATACATACCAAAATGCCAATCCATAGTTACTTTAGGCATCATTTTCTAGGAGGAATAAGTAGAATAAGAGTGCATGTTTTACATTTATTGTGTTCAAAGGTTAGTTTACTGTTAGTTTAGTTTATTGTTAGTTTACTCTAGCAAAATAAAACAAAGTCCAGTGGCACCTTAAAGACTAACACCATTTATTTCAAGATGAACTTTCTTAAGCCACATCTCCTTTCCTCAGATACATGGAGGGAAATTATACTGGAAATCCAACTTATGGGGAAAATTGCATGAAGGGGGGAAGGAGGAATTAAAGCAGAGAGTGTATTATGCCATGAATCTTTCAAGTATAGATTTTGTGTGATAGAAAGATTAGGTATGAATCCCATCATAAAACTTCAAAGTGTGAACTCTCTGTGTGTCTGCTGCAGAATCAGCAGTTACAAATAATGGATGATGAGAAAGGTCAGTGGCTTGAACAGATAAGCAAGGTGATATGTTTAAGTTAAAATTAGCAGTTGTGAGGTTGCATTCTGCCAAAACATCTTAGGTACAGCCAGTCAACCTTTTTATAAAGGGCACGCCTCTCCTTCGTCCCTGCCTCTGACCTGCCTCCAGCCACATTGGAGTGTGTGCAGTTGGGTGGGGAGGCGCCTCTATTCCCTCCCTGCCTCCGGCCTGCCTCCAGCTGTGTGTTCAGTGCCTGACATCTCCAGTTAAGTTATGCAAGGAAGCAGATGCTTGGAAAGACCTTTCATTGCCTGAGAGCCTGGAGAGGTGCTGCTGGTCAGAGTAGACAATGTTTAGTGGGCCAATGGTCTAATTTGGTATAAGGCATTTTCATATGAAGGCTAGTAACTGTTGAACGAATTATTAGCCTTCTCACTGTGAAATCTCAACGTAGACACTGAATAAAATAAAATGCAGGCCGAGGTACAAGCTATGCAAGTCTAATCACATTCTATTCAAGTATCCAAGTTATCCATAAGCAACTAGTAAAGAAATCCCCTTAATTATATCCTAATGACAGAACTATATAAAGAAGTCAGAAATTGCTTACAAATAAAATTGACAGATTTAAGACAAAATGTCCCAGTTTAATCAAGCAGGCATAGAAGTGCTTAGATTGGGCTGTATTGTGCCTCTTTATCACTGGTGCATTCTCTGAATTATGAACTGTAGTTTTCTTTATTCTTACAATATACCCAAAGGCATCCTCCAGAATATGCAATGCTTTCTAGGTGAGAGGAACTATCAAATCCACTCTTTGGCGCTCTTAGCCTCCTTTATGCTATTTCCCATCTCTGTGTAATAAAATTTTTAATACTTCCGAGGATTTTAAATGTCTTCAGCAATTGATGCAACCTTATAATTAGCCTTTTTTAAACTGATATTTATTGTACTTTATCCTAAGTACATGGTGAGAAAAGAATATGATTTCTGTAAATGTTATGAGTATTGGGCTTAAGAATACAAACAATTGGCAGATAAAACATGAAGTTAAATAGAAATCAACGGGATGGGAAAGAAACCCAGAAAAATAAAACAGGTTTTAAACAAACTGATTTCATGGCATACAAATGTAGTTTTGTTTTGTTTTTTAAAGCAGTAATAAGCAATTCAGTGAACAATATATACTTGAGAAATCTATTACTTCTACAGACACAAAACGTATTGGGACATTTGGTTAATATAGTCTAATTTTGCCCAGTCACAGAAGCATGATACTGAGTAAAGTAAATAAATTTCCCAAGAAGTATATTGCAAGAAAGGTAGACTTACATTTATTCAAATAGATTCAGCTCACATTCAGGTCACAACTGAAAGGAGAGAGAAAAGCCTAGTCTAAAGAGTACTTTCCCTACCACAAATGGCCATCTTGTCTGGCATCATACGTATGGGAGTATGAGGGCATTGTATCCAGGGCCATAGTCAGAATTTTTTGCTTTGTGGGACAATTTTTTTTTCTTGTGGGGCACCTATTATGCTTATATTTATACTTAAAAATAATAAATCACTGGAGATTTTGGGAGTAGGGTTTGGGGAGGGGAGGGACTTCAGTTGGATATAATTCCATAGAGTCCACCTGGAGATCAGGTATAATGCCAGGGGATCTCCAGCCACCATTTGGAGATTGGCAACACCAGGAGAGAGAGATTGGTTTTTCACACACACCATCACCAAATCCCCCACACCCTCTTCCGTGGAAAGTTATGGCTTCCCCACCACAATCACCATGCGCTCTCTCTCGCACGCGCTCTCGCTCTCTCCTTCCTCAGCCCCTCCCCAGTAGAGGGGAGGCTGGGGAAAGAAAGCTGCCCTGCTGCTTCTGGTCAGTTTCACTCCACCCCCCTCCCCAGGAACAGCTGTTAGGTTTAACAGCTGATGGGAGGGGAAGAAACTGACCAAAAGCAGCAGGGCTGCTTTTCTTCCCCAGCTCCCAGCAGCAGTGGGGAGGCTGGGGAAGGAAAGGAAAGCTGCCCTGCTCCTTCTGGTCAGTTTCACTCCCCTTGGATCAGCTGTTAAATCTAAAAGCAGCAGGGCGGTTTCCCTTTTTCCTCAGCTTTGCTGCTGCTGCGAGGCTAGGTGCACTAGGGTGGGGGTGTCTGGCATCATCAAATGGGGGGATGGGGCTTGTGGGTTGTGGGGCTTCACCCCCAAATGCCCTACCATGGCAATGGGCCTGATTGTATCTAGAGGAGAGACCTGCAAAGACATGTGTCTCCATGGAAGGCCATGTGTAGCAAGTGAGAGGACAAGGCAAGAGAGGAAGGGTCAGAGGGCAGCTCCCAGGTTAAGACAAAGAGAGGCATTTCAGTCAAGGAGAGAACACTTATACATAGAGTGATGTAGTGCCACCCCCAATGTCCAGGCATGCTGAGTCACTCACTCCAGCAAAAAGGAAGGCAAGAGAACAGAACAAGCTACAAACACAATAGATTAGAGTAGCCAACAGTGGTTGGATCCTGAGTCAAATCAAACCAGAGGTCTGTCCATCCAGCCAGCATACTGTTTAACACAGCAGCCAGCCATTTGTCCTCGAGGGCCAAACATATAGGGGTCATGGTCTTCTCTGGATATTGCTTCCTAACCCTGGTATTCAGACGTTTGTTGCCTCTGAATGTAGTTTCCCTTTAGTTACCATTGTTAATAATGTGTTGTCTCGCACTTGAGTTCCCTAAGAACTCTCCAGTGTATATGGTTATTTACTAGTTTTTAATCCTTCAACCTTTCCTCATAAAACTTGGTCTCCAGACCCCTCACCATCTTCATTGCCCTCCTTTGAACACATTCCAGCTTGTCAACATCTTTCTTAAACTGTGATGTCCAAAACTAAACGCGATACTCCAAAGTGAGGTCTAACCAGAGCAGAGCAAAGTAATACCATCATTTTGCATGATCTGGACACTGTACTTCTGTTGACGCAGTCCAAAATCACATTCGCTTTTTTAGCTATCACATCACACCACTGATGCATGTTCAGTGTACAGTCTCATAGAAACATAAAGCTGGAAGGGACCTCAAGGTTCATCTAGTCCAGGGGTGGCCAAACTTGCTTAACGTAACCAGATGTTTGAGAGCCACAAGACATGAACAAATATTACATGTTTTTACTGGGAAATATGTAAATTTGCTTTTTATTAACATTAATTGGGACTATCAAAAATAATAACAAAAGTGGTAAAAGTAGATATTGATAATATTTATTTGTCCAATGATATTTGTTTGCTAATGATATTTAGCTTCCCCAGCCACCCTGCCGGGAGCCGCACAATATGTGTGAAAGAGCCGCATGGGGCTCCCGAGCCACAGTTTGGCCACCCCTGATCTAGTCCAACTCCCTGCACAATGCAGGAAACTCACAATTACTTTCCCCTCTTCCCCGCGCTGTATTCCATTACTTATTTGATGAAACCTGTCCAATCTGTCCAACAGTCTGGAAGCCTTTGGAGCAGGGCAAATATTAAACTGAAGAAGAAAAAAGGCACAAGTCTCAGTTCTGCTCGAGAACCACAAATGTTTCACATGGTTTCAGGCCTCCTCTCCAAACCCATACAAGGGTGCATTTGTGCAGATGTTGTAGGCACACTAGCCACTGACATACCCAAGTTGCAAGGGGTCATCATCCTGCAACTGAGTACATACACAAGCATGGACACACCTGCATCTTCCCATCACCACCACATCAACAACCTCACCAGGGCTCTCACTCATTAAGCCCCCTAGATCCTTTTTGCAAGTACCACTGCCAAGGCAAGTCTCCCCTGTACTATAATTATGCATTTAATTTTTCCTATTTAAATGCAGAAGTTTACATTTATCTCTGTTGAAATTCATTTTGTTCATTTTAGCCCAGTTATCCAGCCTGTCAAGAGCATCCTGTCTTCTACTGTATTTGCTATCCTTTCAATTTATTATCATCTGCAAATTTAAACAGCATCCCCTCTGAGTCTATTCCTTCATCCAAGTCATTTAGAAAGATGTTGAACAACACAGAGGCCAGGACAGATCCCTGAAGCCCTCCACGCATCACTCCTCTCCAAGAGGATGAGGAACCATGAAAAAGCACTCTTTGTTCTGTCAACCAGTTACAGATCCACCTAAGAGTAATAGGATCTAAACGACATTTTACCAACTTGTCAACAAGAATATTATGTGGAACCAGAGGTCATTTGGGGCCAGAGCCCAGGAGTGGGCACTAGGGCAGCCATGGGCCGAATCAGATTCTCTGATCTGATTCGGCCCACTGCCAAATTGCTGCTGAAATTCTGCAGTGGCTTTAAAAGTTGCTGGAGGGGAGGGGGTTTGAGGGAGAGGCTCCAAACTTGCAGGGTAGCTGCTGGAGCCTCTCCCCCAAATACCCATCAAATTTCAAGAAGATTAGACCAGAGGGTCCAATTCTACAGGCCCCCAAACAGGTTGCTCCATTCCCTCCATTGTTCTCAATGGTGGGAAAAAAGTAATGTTTTTTCCCACCATAGAGAACAATGGAGGAGATGGGGCAACCTGTTTGGGGGCCCATAAAATTGGACCCCATAGTCCAATCTTCTTGAAACTTGGTGAGTATTTCAGAGAGAGGCCCCAGCAGCTACCCTGCAAGTTTGGAGCCTCTCCCTCAAACTCCCTTTCCTCCAGCCCCTCATATACCCTATGAGTTTTTGCCATTGACTTCAATGGCCCATAGGGTATGATGGGGCTGAAACTGACATTCGGCCAGCCGAATGGGCTTGCATTGCCAAAATTTATATGTGGGGGTCATTCGGCAGCCAGAACAGATGCAACTTGATTTGGGCCGATCTGAATTGGGCCAAAAAAAAAAAATATTTGCACACCCCTAGTGGTTCATAAGTGGCAGTGGTGGCAATCCCCTCCCCCAGCTCCCAGCAGGCCTGTGGTGGAAGCAAAGCGAGAAGGAGTTTAAAGTTTAAACCCCTTCCATTTAGAGTCGTGCGGCAGCGGCGGCACGATCTTTCCATTGTATTCTATGGGTCCCTTCTCACTTCGCTCCCCCCCCCCCCCCCGGCTCGCCTTGGCAGGCCAGCTGGGAAAAGGAAGGGGAGGCTTTTAAAGATGCCCCCCCTTTTGCTTCCCTTTCTGACACACTTCTGGTAATGTAAGAAGGCGTGGCATATGCTATTCAGTTATGCTAATAGGTATGCTAATTTTTCTACAAAATGACCCTTGTGTGGAACCTTATCAAAAGCCTTGCTGAAATAAAGATAAACTATGTCCACAACATTCCCCTGATTGAACAAGGTAGTAACTTTCTCAAAAAAGGGCCATAAGGTTAGTCTGACATGACTTGTTCTTGAGGAACCCATGCGGTCTCTTGGTGATCACAGCTATCCTTTCTAAATGCTCAAGGATTGTTTGTTTGATGATTTGTTCTAAAACCTTTCCAGGAATAGAAGTCAAGATGATAGGCTGGTAGATCCTCCTTTTCCTTTTCCCCCTTCTTGAAGACTGGAACAGCATTTCCCTGCCTTGTATGTCTTTACACCATGCTGGGGTGTCTCTTTCCTTGTGTCCCGGGGTATGACTTATCTGCTGTTGTTTTGTGTTCCTGAGCTGTGCCTTTTCTGAACCTGGGTTCTTTTCTGAACCTGGGTTAAACTGAGAATACTTTGGTATAAATGCAGTGCTAGCTATGAACTTCCCAACCTCACAGGCTTGGACTCTTGATTAGCTCAAGAAGCATATGTTCTCATATAGAAGAAGAAGAAGAAGAGATTGGATTTATACCCCGCCCTCCACTCCCCAAGGGAGTCTCAGAGCGGCTTACAAACTCCTTTTCCCTTCCCCTCCCCACAACAGACACCCTGTGAGGTAGGTGGGGCTGAGAGAGCTCTTTCCCAAGCTGTCCTTGAGGGAACAGCTGGTCCAGAGCTATGGCTTGCCCAAGGTCATCCAGCCAGGTGCAAGTGGAGGAGTGGGGAATCAAACCCGGTTCTCCCAGATTAGAGTCTGTGCACTTAACCACTATACCAAACTGGCTATATACTGCATGTGTTTGTCTGGACCTTTAGTCTGTACTTCACTCACTTTCCAGAGTTGCCTTCATGTTTTGGACTCTCCAACATGTATTCACATTTTAACTTTAGGACTAGTCTCATATAAGCATTATGTACTAGTACTATACTGTACTTTATCAAAGTCCAAACATATGACTGAAGGTGGGGATTGGGAAGGGGAGGGACTTCAGTGGTGCATAATGCTGTAGTGTCCACCTTCCAAAGTGGCCAGTTTCTCCTGGTGAACTGATCTCTGTAACCTCGAGATCAGTCATAGTCCCAGATCTCCAGCCATCACCTGATATACTAAATATCAGTGCAAAAAGGGGAGGGAGTTGGGGGGGGGGAGAGTTAAAAGGTTTCCCCTAAACACCCTTACTTATTACATACCACCAATTTGCCGCCCTTTACAGGCCTGATTGACTGCTTCCTCAGAGCCCTTTTTTCTTTAAAATAGTCTTCTACCTCCCATAAACTGTGAAGTCATAATGTAGCAGCCACCCACCCAGCATTTTGCACATGTATGCTGCAAATTCTATTCAGTCTGCCCCAATAACAAGAAAAACTGTTTCAGGTAGGTAGCCATGTTACTCTGCAGTAGTAGAACAAAATTTGAGTCCAGTGGCACCTTAAAGATCAAACAACACTTTTTAGAGTATAAGTTTTCATGAGTCTAAAGCTCACTTCATCAGATACATGATGAAGTGAGCTTTTATTCATGAAAGTTACCTTGGTCTTTTAAGGTGTCGCTGGTATAACACCAACGACCTCTCCCCGGCCGCAGGCTGTGACCGAGCTGTAACGTCCTTGCCTATTTGTATATTTCTTTATACTGGATTCAGTTATTGTGTTGTGAGGTAACTGATCAGTCCCCTATTCGGGGTTTGCTTTATAAGTCATCTCTTCAAGGGTTTTCTATATATGTTCTAGATATATTGAGGGCCACTGTCCAGTATACTCTTTAGCAGACTTCAGGCACCAGTGCTTGTAAACGTCAAACAGCACAGATCTTTATTATACAGAAAACTCACCAGGGGGATGGGATTTATATACAGAGAATAGTTTGTTTCATTGGTCACTAAACAAGTTACTTTGCTTTAAATTTCACAGAGGCTGTATGCTTGTCACTTTCAGTTAATTCAGATGTTACTTGGTTCACAAAACCCTTCTACTGTCTCCACTCTCCAGTCACTTTTAGTGGTTAACCTTTGGGGCTTTATCTGGTCTCCTGAGTCTACTGGTTCGACATCCCAGCTCTCCCAAACTCCTTTAGACCCTCTTGCCCTTCTTTAGCCACCCTTTTAAGTTCCCTTGGAGTAGTCTGTTTGGTGTTTGTGACCCTTGAGGTCTTAAACTTGCCCACTCTCTGGTAACTCTCCTCTCACTGTTTGAGAATACCAGTTAAGAGTGTTATTCAGCCACAGTTCTTTCACATGAACTGTTCCCTGGCCGTTTTCACTGAGCTAAGAGGTTTCACTTTCTCCTCAGAGCTCTCTGTTAACTCTGTGCTTCACTTTGTGTTAATGCTCTTCCAACCGCTTCTTTCAACTCCCTCACTCAACTGTCTGTTCTCAACTGTCCGCTCTGACAGTTATCTGTCCCTCAACCTGAGATTTCCGAGCTGCCTGGCCCCCTCCTTTCTCAATCAGGTGACTCTGCAGCTTGTGTTTACATGCTGCATTCCACAACTCATTCAATTCCATCACAGCTGGGTTAAAAATTGTTCTAGTAGAACAATGTTATCTATGTAAAAAAATATCAGCAGCAAAACCAAACATCAAGCCATCAACCAGCTAGAGCTATGCTTTATTGTAATGTAGTCATGCCACTTTTAGTGTAAGCAAATCACTACAAAGAACAGCTCTTTTATACATATTTTTAAAAAATCAAGCTCCCAATGTGCTGTGTTGTACCCCCAGGGAATTCTTCAGACTGCTGAAGGGGAAAGGTTTTATTAAATCCTATTGCTCCCAAGGGATCTCTTTGCAGACAGAGTAGAAGAGAGAAAATGTCCCTGTTCTACTATCAAACCTCATTCTATTGGAATGTAATGTATCCCCACAGAATACCTCTATGGTACGAAGAAAGGTTTGCGTGGATTTAGAACCATACCAGCAATGTTACTGTAACTGTTCTCTCCAGCTAAACTGTGTGAGTGTTAAAATGGTGCTCAGCTCTGCAGATTAAAATGCAAAATGCCTGGGTAGTGCAAAACAGGCTCCTGGGCCCAGACTATGGGGTTTTCTGTGGCTATGACTTATTCCTGCTTTTCTTAAAAGTCAGTCCACTAGCATCAGAATTGCACTCACTGCAAAGGCGTTTCACATGTCTTTCCTACCTCCACATTTTTCCAGTTGCCTTGTCAGTATATTCTCTAACAGATGTGTCTTTAAAATAGGGTGGGCAGGGACATCCCCAATGCGCTGATGTCCCTCAGAAGTTACATCATCATGTCAGTGATGTTGGGGGCGATACTCTATGGTAAAATCAGAGTCAAACCAGAGTTTTGCCCA
The DNA here is from genome assembly GCA_029233225.1 of Lepidodactylus listeri. NCBI lineage: Eukaryota > Metazoa > Chordata > Lepidosauria > Squamata > Gekkonidae > Lepidodactylus > Lepidodactylus listeri. Next base: position 47,401,318 of record JARCFY010000006.1, on the reverse strand, counting down.
AAAACCAGAGCTTTGGTGCACCATGTCCCTGATGTGATGACATCACATCCGGGTGACATCATTATGTCAGGGACATCGCACGGGGATGATGCTGTTTATGGATGGGGCTTCCACTGCCAGCCAGAGGGACAGCTGTGGGCAGAAGCCCCATTCCCCACCTGGACCTGGGGACCATAAGAACATAAGAGAAGCTAACGTTGGATCAGGCCAATGGCCCATCCAGTCCAACACTCTGTCACACAGTGGCCAAAAATACCAGGTGCCAGCTGGGGGTCCACCAGTGGGGCCAGGACACTAGAAGCTCTCCTACTGTTGTCCCCCCAAAAACACCAAGAATACAGAGCATCACTTGCCCCATAGTTCCTATCTATAACTTGTGGCTAACAGCCACTGATGGACCTCTGCTCCAGATGTTTATCTAATTCTCTCTTGAAGCCGTCCATGCTTGTAGCTGCCACCACCTCCTGTGGCAGTGAATTCCATGTGTTAATCACTCTTTGGGTGAAAAAGTACTTCCTTTTATCTGTTCTAACTCGACTGCTCAGCAATTTCATGGAGTGCCCACGAGTTCTTGTATTGTGAGAAAGGGAGAAAAGTACTTCTTTCTTTACCTGCTCTATCCCATGCATAATCTTATAAACCACAATCATGTCACCCCTCAGCCGTCGTTTCTCCAAGGTAAAGAGCCCCAAGCGCTTCAACATTTCTTCATAGGGAAAGTGTTCCAACCCTTTTATCATTCTAGTTGCCCTTTTCTGCACTTTTTCCAATGCTATAATATCCTTTTTTTAATTTGTAATTTTTTATTTTATAAAAATCAACCAAACTTTTCAGTGCAGTACTTATATTTGAAATAATCAATCCGTGAGTGGGTTAACAAAATTTGTGGCGTGAATTTAAATAATCAGTACATTGTGCAACTAATCTATTATATATTGCCTAATTCTTTCCTTCTGATTGTTTAAGGAATCAAAAGTATAAAACGTTTTGATATTGTTTTTTGGAATCACTTCTCCTTCTGCCAGATACGTAGTTACTGGGAACGATATGGCCTGAAAAGTTTTTTGGTAAGTATTAAAGCTCCATTGCAGTTGTTGGTTAGTTATTTTGCCATGGACAAAGTGTTCCCAGACTTTATTTTGCCAAGTTGGCAAGGAAGGGCCGGTAGATTCTTTCCATTTTTGGGCAAGAGTTAATCCTGCAATTGCCAATAGTGTAGAGATTAATATTTTTGTTGTTTTGTTAACGACACTTTTGGGGTATATGTCCAGCAAAACAGTTTCAGGTAATGCAGGCGAGGTTAGACCCGTTATGATGTGGATTTGAGATAATATTTGGAACCAAAATTTCTGTATCATTGGGCAGGTCCACCAGCAATGTAAAAAATCTCCTGTCTCTATAATATCCTTTTTGAGGTGTGGTGACTAGAACTGTACACAGTACTCCAAATGAGGTTCCATCATTGATGGCAATCCTACTTAAAATTCAGGATTTTTGAGTGAGGGTGGTGTTGTCAATGGAGGCATCACAGAGGCACTCCCCCACCCTTGTTGTGTGCATACTACACCAATATATTGATATACTGCTAGAAGAGAGGCTAGGCATGTGTATATTCAAGAATTGCCATACTATCCCTCTGAAAAAATGTGGGAAATGAGCTTCACTGAAATGTTCACCTCAATATTTGGACATTTGGGGCTGTAAACTGGTTTTTAAAAGTTTTCCTGTCAACAAAGGACTGGCAAATGGAGAGGAGTCAATTGCTCACCCATCTGGTCAATTGCTTTCAAGCAGATGTTACTTAATATCATACAAATCTCTCTAGTGGGCTGAGAACAATGAAGCGGGCCATCAGGACCCTTTGGGACAGCCCCAACTAGGATCAAAAATAATACTAAATACCACTGCAAATCCATTAAAAAAAATCAAATTTGCACACACAAAAAAAACCCCAGGATATCAAAGCACAGGCACCACTTATATAAGGATATCAGGAAGTGTATGTGTGTTTTTAAAAGACTTTCCTACAGACTTACATATTCAAGGGGGGGAATCCTTCTTTCCAGGGGAGGAAGAGGGAGAAGGACATATCAAGGGAGCATGCAGAAAGGCAAAGAGTAAAGGCTGCGTGGCCAGAAAGAGCAATGAGTGCTCCTGTGCCTCCTGAAAGTGCAAAGAAGCAAATTCTGAAAGTGGGCTGCCTAAGCCAATATACTGTTTTTTGTTAACGGGGGTAAGCCACTTTGAAGACCTTATGGTTGAAAAGATGGGTGGATAAATAGTTAAGTGCAGCCATTCAAAGAACTGCATCCATGAATTGCTTAGCTGTCGCAGGAACAGAGAGCAAAATATCAGAAGACAACACCTGCTTCTTTAAAGATCAAAGGCGCAGGAAACAAAGGAGTTGCTACCTAATAGGCTGCAACGCCTTTTGACTCATTAGGGACTAAGTAAAAAGTTGGACATAGTTTCAGATGTAGTCATGCAGTCGCCTGATTTTTACATTGTGACACAAAACTACGATTTTATTACATCTCACAACTTTTGTCCAGGGACTGCCCCACAAAGCCATACAGAGCCAGTACTTCGTAGTGCCCCCCGTTGTGCAAAACATTCCATTAACAAATGTATATCCTCATGATTTTTACATGGACGGCATGAAAATCCACTGCAAAATCTAACATCCCATCGAAATCCATGAACGGGTCATTTAGGATAGCGTGGAAGACATCTGTGATTCGATGGTAAATAAACCTAGAGCACTCAGGAGGCTCCATGCAGTTCCAACTTTTTCCTCTCCCCCCCCTCCCTTCCCTCATGTTCACCACGAGGACAACTTCCAAAGCGGTAGCCTCCTCTGAGAATAGCAAGTGTTCTGCCCGGCTCCACTGATATCTTAGTTCTACTTGTGATGGTTTAAATTATAGGGCTCAACCACCATTTTTTCCTAATTGCCGCGACAGAGAAATAGGATAGGTCATACAATAAATAACGCTTGCCCTGCTTTGCGCTCCTGCCCAGCGTCCAACGGCGTTCAATGGGAAACCGGAAGTGAGGACCGGCTATAAAAGTAACTCGGGCACTCATTGGTTAATCTGGGTGGGCGTGACTAAAACGGCCTCCGATGAGGTGAAGGCCTGTTAGAGGAGGGGTCGGAGTTTTAGTGTCGGCGCGCGAGCAGTTTGAAAATGGAACTACAAGCGGGATTGACGGGTTGTGGTGACGGCTCTCCTCCCGCGTCGCGTGCTGCGCCCGAGCCCGACCAACAGTCCCCGGGCTCTCCGGTACCCTTCTCTGAGGTGGAAGCGGTGGCTGCCGGATGGATGCTGGATTTTGCCTGCCGCTGTCTGTGCCGCCATTTCTGTGAGGGCAATCGTCGGGACCTCGAGAGGAGCCGCGATTTAGTGCTGAGTGAGCGAGTTGCTGTTCTCGCGATGCGAGGCGGGATTTGGGGCAAACCAGGGCGTCAAAGCTACCGACTCTCTTTGTTGTCCTCTCTGTGGCCTTTTCCGCACTGTCGCTTTTGTCACTCGTTTGTCCCCATTGCTTTGGGTCGTCGTCCCCCCCCCCCCCCCCCCCCGTTTTCCACATGTGTTTTGCTTCCTCTGGGACTACTAGAGAGAGCAAAACACATTGGGGGGGCGGGACACCCTGAAGCAGTAGGGACAAACGAGTGACAAATACGACATTGCTGAAGTGGCCGCTCTGTGGCTGGGCTGACCAGGAATCAAGTCTTTCCCTTGCAGAACATCCCCTTATCAACTTGATTGTCTGGGCTGCTGTTATAGGCGCAGGAGCCAGGGCGCTGTCGAGGCCGACCTTACCCTGGCCCATGCTGCATCTAGTATTCGCTCCCTCGTTTTACCAAACCCACACTGGAGCAGGAAAAGATAGGGCTCAAAACCACATTCAAAATACCCCGGGCCAACGCCCTACTGACTGCAAAGTCACCCCTGAATGGCTGTAAAATGGCCATAAATCTATGAAGTGGCATGCAGTCTGGACACTGCCATAAAATCCAACAATCAATCAAAGTGAAAGGGGCATGCAATGCAGAGGGGAATTTCTGTTCCAACGTGGGTTTGATAAAACAGCAGAGCAAATGCTAGATGCAGAATGGGCCGGTGTGTTCATCAGAAATGGAAAAGAAGAATGACATTCCCAAACTAGCCTGTCAGTTAGGAGCAGGGTCCCTGGGCTTTTGACAGTTCCCATGGGGATTTGGCATGTGGTGCCCACTCTAAGCTGATACAACCCTGCTCTCCTTCATTGCGTTAATTTCTAGTAAAGATGCCAGCTGGCCAGCAGAAAAATGTCCTGGCCTTTTAACAGGCAGTACCTTTCATGGCATGGAGCTAATATCTGGTGTTTGCTGCAAATCAAAATTATGCTAAACAGCTAGATGATCCCCTTTAAAAGCTGGCAAACCTAACTGGAGTGTAAATTGAAGAGCCAGGAGGGAATATAGATGATGGTGGAGGTGGGGTAAAGTCCGTGGATTTCGGTATGTGTACAGGTTGTTCTCAGCAAGGATATGCTCCCTTTAAAGGTCAGGTTTGCTACTTTGGTGGATCTCTTGAATCTGCATTTGCTCTTCAGTGGCCAGCTAGCGATAGTAGCCTGGATTGCCTTTTGTATACTTAATGTGGTACTTCATCTGAAGGCTGCCTGGGGCCATTTACATTGTGGTAACATCCAGGTTAGGCAATCGCTGTACATAAGACTGATTTTGAAAAGTGGAAGCTAAGTCACAGCAGGGGGCATGCTGCATGGAGCATGTTGCTCCGTTTTGCATCAATCTCATTGGTTTCCAGACCAAAATTCTGGACACCAGCGTATTGCACCTATATGGGTTTCCTTGGACTATCTAGGCCCTGTCCCATAACACCCTCTTTCTTAAATAAACTAGTTCTTTCTGTAAGGCAAGATTCTTTGAGGGGTGGTACTTTCCAAGGGAGTTCTACTGTCTGGTTCTACCCTTTGTAGAGTGCAGATGGCAAGTTATGATTATTTCCATGGGCGTTTGGGGCTGTATAAATTTAGTTTGCTTTTCTCTCAAGTTTTTCCTTTGCAGTGCTGCCCATAAGGACGTTGTACTAGTACTATGAACAGCTTTGGGGTTATAAAGATTGGAAGATACTAAAATATTTTAAATGGCAGTCAGAAATGTAACAAAGCTCTTGTCACATTGTTTGGTGTAGTGGTTAAGACCGGTGGAGTCTAATCTGGAGAACTGGGCTTGATTCCCCACTTCTCCTCATGCAGCCAACTTGGTGACCTTGGGTCAATCACAGTTGTCTCAGCTCTCTCAGCCCTACCTACCTCACAGGGTATCTGTTGTGGAGAGAGGAGGGGAAGGAGTTGTAAGCCACTCTGAGTGAAGGGAAGGGTATAAATCCAACTCTTCTTCTATCTCTGTGCAGTTACAAACTCTTTCTTGTTGCCTAAAAAGATGGGCCATATATGCTTTAAATTTCTGTCTGGAAGTTGTAGCTACCAAACCTTTACCAGTCAACACAATAAGGATAACTGGAAATATGAAGCTTTTTAGCATACTGAGTGTCTAACGAGAATAGGCCTGCTGGGTTCGGTCAATTGACTTGGAAGCGTAGTGGGTTCTGGTGTAATTTTGAAACAAAATTATTTATCTTGCTTTATCCTCTTGGCCATCTATTGGATTATCCCTTTCTATCAGCACCACAGTTAGCTAGGCTAGGCTGAATCATGGCAACTGGTCCAAGGTCACTCAGTGAGCTTTGTGACTTGAGTGGAGGTTAGAATCTACGGCCAGTGACATACCCTTTGAGCCCCAATGGCTACTCTATAATGCCATAGTTCAGCTTTACAGTTGTGCAAGCTTTATCTCTTTTTTTACTACTGCTGTGTGTTGCATTGTAATTGCTTCCAGAAATAAAAATAACCCCAACCTTCACTTCTTATGGATCATATATTGGGACTCCATCCATCACTTTGCCTCCTCCTTTGGCTCCCTCTGTGGTTTACAATAACCATAAAACATTAGTGTTGTTTAAGCACTTTTCCTTTTTTTAAAAAAAGTACATGCACATATGATGAATTTTATTTGACCAGTGATGTTTATTTCGGTTAACCTGGTGTAAGCCGTGAGGTTGTTCCTGAATACCCAAGTCCTACTGTTGCTCATTTGGAAGATAATTTATAGTTTTCAGTACCGCTTAATTCTGGGTCACTTTACTGGGAATAACAGCCCAAGTTTACTGATGTTACTTAACCACACAGTGGCGCTGTCAGAGTAAAATTCATATAATTATTTCTGCTTTTTCTTTTCAGCTGTTATCAAAGGATTACGCAAAACAGAAGCTCAGCAAGGGAAAACAATATGCATTTGTCAGCTATTGGTTTGTGTTGCAGAAGGAAAATCACTTGGTAAACTGTTAAGTTTCTTAAATTTCCATTGTTATACTCTTATATGGCATTAATCAAATTGAACTGATATATGTTTCTCGTTGTAAGCTGCTTTGAGTTTCTTTGCCAAGAGAGAGACAAAGAGGTAACAAGACATGTTTTGGCCAACCTTAATAGCCAGCTATTATTTGTCACTCTTTGACAGGCCTTTGAAAGATTAAAAACAGTTATTTGTATCCTGCTACTCCACTCAGCCAAGTCTGAAGCGATCTTCTGGCTGATGGAGGCGGCCTCCTGTAGCCTGACTTTTCTGCCAGAGGAAGAACCACTTCTGTCAGAGGAAAGCTTTATGCTGGAGGAAAGTTTTGAACTTGGCTGAGCAGGCAGGTAGAAAAATTAGAAACAGTTTTCTCTGATTATCCACTATCCTACTTTTAGAGTACTTGGTGCTGTGGGGAAAACAGGAACAGAGCTTTAGAGTAAAGGGAAAGGAGTTCCTAAACAGGATGCAGTGGGGAAAGACCAGCTATAGTAAGTAAGTTTGCAGTCACGCACACTAAATAACCCACTTGCAATCCACTTTCAGTGCACTTTCCAACTGGATTTTTACTGTGTGAGACAGAAAGTAAATGTCCATGGTGTTTAAAATTTATAATTATTGAGCCAACTGCAGAGCTCAGGTAGCTGCTTAGAGTAAAATGTCACCTAAATGTGACAGTAGATTACACCTGTAGTGACTTGCCAAAACCTGAGTTGTTCTATCCATTTTAGCCATAATGTGAGTATATTATTTCATGATTGACCAAGATGGGTTTCCACCATTCTGCCTTTAAAAGCAAAGCAATCTTTCATAAGAGGTTTGAAGAAGAAGAAGAAGAAGAGATTGGATTTATACCCCGCCCTTCACTCACTTAAGAGTCTCAGAGCGGCTTACAAACTCCTTTTCCCTTCCCCTCCCCACAACAGACACCCTGTGAGGTAGGTGGGGCTGAGAGAGCTCTTTCCCAAGCTGTCCTTGAGGGAACAGCTGGTACAGAGCTATGGCTTGCCCAAGGTCACCCAGCCAGGTGCAAGTGGAGGAGTGGGGAATCAAACCCGGTTCTCCCAGATTAGAGTCCGCGCACTTAACCACTACACCAGACTGGTTTTAGTTTTAAAAAACAGACGTTTACAGTAAATTAAAATTTAATTGTAGCTAAAACTATTCTCTACCATTGCAAGTCATAAAAAGTAAAGAATTTGTTCGGTGGAGTTTGGTTTCTTATTGAACTGCTAGGTTCAAGACCAGTAACACCTTAAAGAGCAACAGGATTTGGGAAGTATAAGATTTTGAGAATAAAAGCTCCTTTCTTATTGGAGTGTGTTCTACTTTGTAGTAAAACTGCTTTGTAGGCGTGCAGTAGGATTTGCAATTTCTTCTTTCCATATGACTCTCCAAGCCATGACTTGAATATGAATCCCAAATGCACGTTTGTTGAGCTTATCTCATAACTGAGCACCAGAGGTAATTGTTCTCCAAAAAATAGCACAGGTAATCCTTACTAGGTCTTCAGAGACAGTGTTGCTTAAGTCCAAATGCACTCATTTATGTACCCCTTCCCTGCAAAGGACTTGGGACCCATCTTGAAAGACTAAACAGATAATTAGGTACCGGTAAGATACACAGTTGGTATTCTGGTGGCGTTCAAGGTAACTGTATGTCTGCTTTCCTGTTGGTGGAAGTCACATTCTGCTTTACTCTTGTATTCTCCTATTTTATGTGAAAGTTAATTCAGCAGTCATATTACTACTACAGTTATTCATTCCAAACACTTAAAATGCTTGTTGTGTCTGAAAGTTTTATTTGGAGAGCTGTCTTTTACAAACAGTGTGCAATCATTTTAACGATATGACCTTTGGGGAGCAAGGCTTGCCTTTAGGGTACCATTGTTGTTGCTGGTGCTAAGGTTCTATGTAATTACAAATCTCTAATTTAAAATATGGCAGAGACAAGAGTTTAGTTGCCATATGTGTGCAGTGAATTGCTGTATAGCAGGGTTGTTGTTTTTCTGCTATAGGAATTGTTGCTACCCCTTCTGAATTTGTTTCTCTTAAGATTCTCATTTTGGGAGTGATCAAACAATTTCACCTCTGGAAAATGCTCTGTCAGCTTGGATTTTACTTCAGAAACTACGAAGCATACAAGATAAACTGCATAAAGAAATCAAACACTTAATTCAGATTCAGGTTGGTTTGTGGCTTTATGTGATCATTTTATTGAAGATGCAATGCAAAAGGAGGTCAAAAGTAACAATACAATACAATTTTTAAAAAGTAAGTTATTGTTATGCCAATAAAGGTTATTGGAATTGGAATACAATATTGAAAGTAATAATAAGTTAAACACCACTGTGCTTTAATTTCTGCATGCATTATCACTTGATCAGTTAAGTCACAATCTTGTGGCATAGGGTAGGATGTTGGGAAAGGGTATCAGTAAATATTGGTCTTCACACAAATTTGCTCAGGTAGCTTTCACCCATATTTTCTAACTATTACAAATGCTCTGTTTTTCATCAGAAAACCTCAGTGAAGGCAATACCTTTCATCAGCCCAGAGCTCACTGCTAAGAATGACTAACAGGCCTGTTTTTCTTTCTTCTTTGTAGGCTGTGGGAGTGCACATGGAAAAGGGCTATTTTAAGGAAGCTGCAGAAGTCCTAGAAAGGCTGTTTCCAGAGTCCATCTCAAATGAGGTAATGCTGAATTGTTTTGTGTTGATAAATACAAAGATTTAGTAAAACCCAATATTCTAAAGCTAATGAGCCTTCTAGGGGATGAAATGTATCAAACCCTCTTAGATGAACAATCCTTTTAACTGTATAAGCTTTGGAGAACAAGGCTTGCCTTTATGGGTTCACTGTCACTGCTGGTGCTAACATTCTAGGATGCAATTGCAAATCTCTTTGTGGTCTGCTAATTTAAAATATAAAGCCACTAATGGCTTACCCTTAGTGCTATCTCACAAGTGGACACCTGTAACAGTGTAAGGTCTGTGGCCTGATTGCTTCCTTAATTTGCAGGCCTCGAGTGCAGACCTTAATTTGCAGGTGCACAACTGAATGAAAGTAAAATTTCATTCTATTTCGTTGAATTCATATATTGTTGTGGTAGCTTAGATTTGAAAAGTTTATTCCATTGCATCTAAATAAATTATTGTTCTAGATCTTAAATGTGTTCCATTTCTGAAGCACACCATTTTGTAATACCAATTGCTCTTTTGTCCCTTTAATGTATGATATAAAATAAATGTTTATGGCTAGAAGGCTATGTGAGTGAAGAGGTGGCCAGGCTGGTAGTACTTTGACTGGATCTGGACCACAATCCCTCCAACATGCAAGGAAGAACTGGCAAGATGCCAGCTGTCACTTGCAGGCAGTCTTGTCAGAAAGGTGAACTCCCTCCCTCATTCCCCCAATATGAAAAGAAGACTCCCAGGTTTTTTTGGGGGGGGGAGGGGGGATCAAGGCTTGGCTTACACTGCCCGAGCAGTTCAGCTTAGAAAGTAGGACTATAAACATTCCAAAAAGAAGACAGGAGACTTGAGTTCTGTTTCTCTTCCAGCTGGCAAGCTGACTGATGTGCCTCGCATTAGTCAATGGGCAGCTGACACACTGCATCAGTCTCCCATTCCTCAGCGGAAGAGATGTCTGCTGGCTGGGTGAGCAGGAGTGCCTTGGGTGTGCTTTCCATAAGGAGACTGGCTAGAGAAAACTACCCTCTAAAGCTGAAAGAGCTGGCCATCACTGTTTTAATGTATTGTATATACTCCCTTCACTTATTTCCACAAGTCATACACATCAACTCTTAATATCTAGATCTGGATTGTAATATCTGGATTGTAATAGTTCTAAAATACTCAAGGCACGTAGATAAGTTGCAAAAGATTTTTGTTGTTAATATCACTTGGGCAGGCCAAAATATGTTTCAGGTTTGTAATGGCATACTCCAGTCAATTTAACATTTGTCCATTGTGTTTTGACTACATATTCTGAATTTTCTGTTTAGCCTTTAAGAATGAAGCTGGCTACAGTAATCAAACAAAAAGATCCGTATCACCAGTTTCTCCAGCATTTCAGTTTCAATCTTCTGACTGAGAAAATCAAATATTACATTAGTATGTTCTTGAATGAAGAATCTGACAATTTTCTAATGAAGGTAGGTTAAAAGGAAGGAACGATAATTTGCCACAAAAATACCCCATTTTGTGAAAGGTGAAACAAATAGTAAAAATAGAACACATTGAAAGATGGAACAAACTATTGGTGACCCTGAGCTAGATCCAGATCTCATTTTCTGCTGCCACCATGACAAGAGTGTTCCTGTTTTTCTTTACCCACCACCACCTCTCACTGCAGCCCTGGACTTCCCTCTCCCGTGCTGCTCCTGAATGTTCCCTGTCCCTCAGGATCAGCCTTTCGGTTAGCTTAGTGGGCTGCAGCAGGAGAAGCCAAGCAGGGAAGTTCTGATCTATTAGTGCAGATGCACTGACAGCATTCTTGACCCAGCCCACAGATTAGAAACTTTCCAGTTGTTTGTGTGTAGCTTAGTTGTTTAAGTTGTAAGTGAGTGGATTTGTTTCTCATTAAAATGCGTACCTTAAAACTGCAGGGTAGTACTAATTTTTTTTAATTACTGTGATTTTTTACTGTTAAGTTGTCTGTTTAAAATAGCATCACAACTTTGTTTTACAGGAAGCTGCAAAAGAAGCAAAAACTAAAAAATCAAGAAAAATAACAGCTGTGCAATGCAACAGTGAAAGTGAAATAGCTGCGGAAAAACTCTTGGAAAGCTTGCAAAGGTCTGCGGCATGTTAAAAAGTTTTAATGTCCTGAAGTGTGGCTTTTGCTTATATAGTTCTGTTGTGATGAGTCAGTATAGAAGCTGGTGGGGCTTTACATCAGTTTATTTCCGAAAAATCTAAGCGTGACAACCAAAAGCCACGTCCAGCCTCTGGAAGACTCTTACCAACTAGTACCACTCAGCAATGAACCAGGCAATCAGGAGAATGAGGAGAAGGGAAAACAGATGATGGGAGCAGTTAAATTGCTAGATAGAGCTAGGTAAGATAGTTATGAAATCAGGACCTGTCTCAAAATTCCACGCACTGAGGAGGGAATTAAAAGGGCTTTCTTTTGGAGAAGAGAGACTCATTCCAATTCTAATAAGTATCAAGCTCTTACTGAGATGCTTTGGCTGAAAGCCAGGTTTGAAGACAGTTACTGAATTGTTAAATGAAACATTGTAACTTCTGAACTTGTGTTATACAGTTCTGAGCCCGGTATTGGTGAACCAGGAAGCTTTTTACCATCTGAGTGAATCGAAATAACTGTTGTCTCAACATACATTTAACCCGCTAAGCACAGCAATTTCAAGGAACCCTCAGATGCACTGAATTTTTAAAAATCTGCTCTTTTTATCATTCTACTTTTTTTTGCTACAAATACAGCACCTTAATAAAATAGAAAGGGGCACAGAAATTATCCCAGGATTTCGGCCTTTACCCCACTCCTTTCCTTAGGGAAGAAACATAACACTAGGCTTTTCTGTTGTTTTAGCATATGGTTGTAGTTAAATGCACTGAACAATTGCAAAACAGTTGGTCCAGAATTTTGGGACATATATTCAAGGACAATTTCTCTTTTTTCTTTTCTTTGATTCATTTTCTTATAGATCACATAAACAGTCTTGTTCCTTAACTGGCCAAGCATTTTGGAATTCGGGACAGATATGGCATCCCCATGGAACAAAAATTACAAAACGGAAAGCTCTCCATAGTAAGTGCCTGTTCTTTGTATGTTAAATCAATTTTAATATTAATTAAATTTAATAGTAATCAAAACCTTAATTAATTAAGGTTAATTATTAAAATACTGAAGTTTAGTATCACATGAAAGTTTGCTTAGCCTATCTGAACTGCAGATTTAAGGAATGCAGCTTGAATATAAGTATTTTCTGTTGTTTTAGCATATGGTTGTAGTTAAATGCACTGAACAATTGCAAAACAGTTGGTCCAGAATTGGTGTAATTTTTGGTGTACTAATTGGTGTAATTTTTAGATGCTCGTATGGCTATATAATACTGAACCAATTAATTCTCTGTTTAAATATGGGCTAATTATTGTTCTGTCTTCAGTTTATGACACAGAATTGGTAGAAATTTTAATTTCTGACTATTGTATGTGAAGACAACATACTGAATGTAACTTGTGCAGATCAGTGAACCTTGAGTATAAAACTCAAATTCTAAAAGCTAGAACCACTGAATTCATCTGTATTTGTAGGATAACTTATACTGTAGTAATCTGCAGGCACTGCACTGCAACTTAATGTTTCTACTACCATAGCCAGTTTCTGACTGATAATAGATTGGAGTTTGTGGTCAAGTCTTGCTGTGTACTGCTGCATACTACAACTTGGTTGTATTGCAAGGGGTTGTGATGCCTCTGCTTCTGATCAACTACTCTTGCAACTGCAGAATTAATTCTACTACTTTATATAATAGCTCCCCACCACACACACACAATTCAACTATCAAAAACAACTATCAAAAACTATCAATTCAACTATCAAAAACTATCAAAAACTATCAAAAACAGTCTTCTTTTGTTCCAGGTTCAATGGATGGAGGCATTAGTTAGGGCAGAAACAGTATACTGGCTATTCTGAGCCACATAGCTGACTTAAAAATTCAAATAAGCACTAACCCTCAAATAAGCACTAACTGTATAAGTGCCTTATACAGGATATAAATGGGTATTACTTGGAATTTCAGTTTCCCTGCATTTTAGTGTCTGAAAAATTGTAGTGGGACAGTAGCCCATCTCCAAAGAGTTGCATAAATTCCAGTGTCATCTACATGGATTCTCAGATGTTGGTTGAACTGGTTGAACCAATCTGGCACTGATCTGTAATAAAGTAGCACTTAAGTCCCTAGTATCATGTCATCAATACACTGGTATAAAAATATTTGTGTTCTTGAATTAGATGAGAATGTCTTGCAGAGCATTGAAAATATTCAGGAAGGTGATTGCTATCTGACTGCTGGTAAGAAGAAACAGGTATGCAAAACAGTGTGAGTGTAATGAAATGAGTAGAACTATTATGGATGCTTATTTCATTATTTCTGAGCTCCCTTTCATATTTGTTCAGATATTTTATATGCTGCTTTACTCCCCACCAAGGACCCAAAGTGACTTTAAAAAGCTGAAAAATATAATTTACTGTAAGAAAAAAACAAAACATGTGGTACAACTCCTGGGCTGGTCCCGGGTCCATTGGGCCAGCTGTCTGAGGCTGCAAGCACAGAGGCCCTTTTGTTCATGCCTCTGGGCACACCCAGGCTTTGATCCCTACAGATACAAAGGGGACCATAACTACTGTAAAACTGCCAAAAGCCACCTGATTTGCAACATATGGACCCATCTTTATTTGTTAGCATGTGACTTAATTCTTTATCTCCTTCACCTTTAAAAATAGGTCGGCTGGTTTGCCTTTTAAATCCTTGAAAGGACTGGTGTCTGTCTGCTGGCCGATGGAAAAAACTGCTTGAAAACTCAAATTGCCTAAGCATACATCATCCTGCTTTTAGTGCTGTATGGTCAGGAGTTACCATCACTAGATAACGGTTGTCTTAATTGTTAAAAGACCGTGGCTGTCATGAAATCGACAGAGTTATGGCCAAACTTTTAAAATCTTTCTCCTGTACTAGGCACAACGTGACCTAGTTGCTACTGTGCCATATATCTACCCATTTAGTGTTGAAGTCAAAACATTAAGAGCTTCCATCTGCATGCAGACTTTCCCCTAGCCAGCTGGCACCTTGTGAGCTGTGCTCCTGCAGCCATTATTCCAGCATTGCTAAAAGTATACAAGCATACTAGATAATTAGTGTTGATTGCCTTCCCTGTTCATAAACATGTGACACATCAACATCCTGAAAGAAAACAAGCAAGCAAACAAAAATGGTGTTCTTTCGGTCTGCAGAGCTTTCTACTAAGCGGGAGCCTCTGACTTTCCAAGTGTGACTGGCTGTTCTCAAGTCACCATTAAAACGTACCACTTTTTTGCTGTCCTGCTAGGCTGCAAGTTCATACAGCTCAGGCCAATCCAAAGACAGGCCTTCCCTAGCTGCCGCTCAGAGCATGTAGAAAATCAGTCCGTCCTGGAGTAGTGGGAAGGACAGCAAGGAGTCACGCTTCAGAAAACGATACCAAAGCACTTTGCCCTGTGTCATTCTTCCCTGTGCTCAAAAGCCTTGGTTGTGCTAAGGGCAGCCAAGAGGAACTTGGCTGAAGGAGGCTCTGGCCCCCTAAAGCTAAGAAGTTGGCAGTTTCTAAGATCTGCCTCCTGCTCAACAATTACAAAACATTCTTCATAAAATAAGCATGTACCTGGCTTCTCCTATTTATTCATAATCCTTTTAATGGACTTTGAGGGCACAAAGCAGCTCTTTTAGTATGCCAGGCAAACGGGATGTGCTTTTCAATAGTGATAGATGCTTACAGAAGATTCTGCATGAAAGAATACTGTAAATGACTTTTAACAGCTTTCTGTTTTCTCTGTTCAATATTGCCATTGTTTAAGTCTTTCAATAGGCAGACATGATGTCATGATTCATACCTGCTTACAGTATTGTTATATTTGGGGTCAACTTGTATGTGTGGATTTTCATCTTCTGAATTTTTTAGCTGAAATATTATTCAGTGAGTCATGTGACACCCCCACTGAGTTGTCAAGTGAATTTTACTTCTTGCTTGATTTCAGGTTCTGTGTTTTATAACTTTAAAAGATTTTTAGCCTGCCTCTGCCAAAAAGGCAGCTTGAGATAGTTGTATCATTAACAATAATGTGATTATCTTTGGCAATCTGGAGTTACTGCCTTAAAAATGCTGTGGTTTGGAAAAGCAGTTATGCTGTAATGTGCAGGTAACCATTTGGTCAACATGAGGACTGCAGTGTCCCAGGAACAGAATTAAAGATCCCACCCAAACATTTTAAAGTACATTTTTTATCCTGGCCTTCAAGTAGTTTAGGGTGGCATACATGGTTCTCCTCTCCTCCACATCATTCTCACAACAGCCCTGTGAGATAGATTAGGTTGAGAGAGTGATTGGCCCAAGATCCCAGAACTGGATCTCAAGACTGACCCATTGAGCTTCATGGCAGACTGGGGATTTGAACCTGGGTCTTCCAGACTACCAGTCTTTTCTTAAATGTAAACTACTTCGAAGCATATTACCACATTTTGTTCTGACCTGGAAACTGAACATGGACTAAGAGCATCAGTGAAGCTATTAAGCTTAAGTAGCTCAGAGAAAAATCCTATGAATTAAAAGCCTTTTTAAAAACCATGAAGATCTTTTTGTGATCTTTCCTGGGTCTTCTGTGCATGAACTACTCTGCAACAGCTAGTGAGCTTACCAGTACATTAGCTACCTGTTGGGGGATCCCTGCTCTTGCCGCTACATCACTCTAGCTTCCCACTGGTGGGGACTTTTTCTGAAGCACTGCTCTTGTAGGATGCAAGCTTGCAGGTAACTCGGTTCTAAAATGAAAAGCTGACAGGAAATGAAAGGGAATTTTCTTTCTGTTTCAGCTAAACTGGAAAACAGAGTGGTTTAAATGTGTACGTATAGTTGAGATTTGCCATTTTCTCTCTCTGTAGCGCTGGAGTTTTGAAGAAGACAAGAAACTGAAGGATGGCGTACAGAAGTTTGGGGTAGGAAACTGGACTCAAATTCTTCAGCATTATGACTTCAACAATCGAACTAATGTAATGCTGAAAGACAGGTGGAGGACGATGGTTCGGTTAAGCATTGTTTAGCTGTCTTTTCAACTTTAACTGCTTAGTCTTTGTAGAAATAATGTATTTTAATGTGTATTTTCAATGCCAAAAATGTTATTTTTCAATTATTTTGTACTTTCTATATGTATCTTGGTTTTTGTAAATAGTTGTTAGTGTCAATAAAGTAATAGCACTGACTGCTGGCTAGTGAATCTGCTTAAGGCATGCCACATCAACATGACTGATCTTAAATAAATCTTTTAACTCTAGGCCACTTACCAGCTCTTAGGAGTATCTCCAGCATAAATATTATTACTAAACTGCATAACACTGTGCTACTGAACTTAATGAGATTGTTGAAGAACCAGTTTAGAATCACACTAGAGGCCTTTCATATTGCTATGAATGGAAAAAGCACATTTGCTCATTTAACACGGATAGCCTGTGACAGCAAAACAACTCCTTTGAGCACAAGAGAGGTTTTCAACTCTCCATTGCTGTAGGAACCCCCACGCATGCAAAAGGGTTGCTGGCAAATATTTTGTATTGTTAGTGTAACATCTTGTCTGACTATAGTCTGATTTTACTGGCCAAGTATATATCTAACGTGGCTCCACTGAAAAGAAGCGTAGCAGTTGCACTTGTCAACTGAGACCAGTTATCAGCACATCTGCAGGTATACTGCCTTTAATATACGAGCTGAAAATTCTGACGCTCTCATGATTAGCTAGAGTAATTTTTTCTTCTCTATATTAGGCACAGGTTCCAGACAACCAGCTTCAGGAAACCAGTGTCAAGTTAAAGGCCGGGGGGGGGGGGGGGGGGGGGGGTTGTACAGAAGCTGAGTCTCCAGTCCACCAGTACATTCATTCCTATAGTCTTGACTTATTGTTGAGATTCTTTGGTCTGTAGTAAATGCAGTCTGTACTCACAAGTCTTTAAATCACCTAGGAATCGGTTTTCTTACACGTAGATCATGCTAATTTATTTCTTGATAAGTAGGACTCATAAATGCATCCCTGGAAATGCTATTTTGTGTCTGTCCAAAGACTTTTAAAGGCTTCATTGCAGGTTTAAATGTTCAGAGAAGTATTGAGGCCCCGTCTATCACAGAAATGTTTCAGGAAACCAGTCTAGATGTATAGAGCCAGATCGTTACATGCAGCTGTAGTGGGACAGCTGCTTTGAAAACCCCTGCTCTGCAGAGGTGAGTCTCAAAAGAATACATTATGAAAGCTACAGTATTTCCAAAGCTACTTGGGTCCTATCCTGCAGTAGTTTGGGAAGGCCTTAATGGCCAGGTGCCACACAGTGACAACTTACTCCTGCTGCACAGCAGCTGTATATGGATGACTAGTCCCTTCCCCCTCCCATAAAGACTGGCCACAGCGAAGCTACCCCTGACATTAGTTCATGTGATGCAGATAGGCCTCTGGCAAATATCTCTCAAGGCCCATATGATTTGGTTGCAGTAGAGTATGTGTCTGCTGTGGGACTCACTAGCCTCTTCTAAAATGGTTGCAAATACCTGTCTAACTCTCCTCCAATTAAACGGGACTTATGCAAGCATTGCTGCCAGTGGATTATCTGAAAGCAGAAAATGCCACTGCAGAAATATAACCAATTATAACATGGTACAGTTTAACGCCATTCTAATTGCTGCAGGAAAGAGCACCAAGAATGATTCCAAAATCGTGGCTGTTTTTCAAAGCAACAGAGTTACACAAGCCCAACAGCAGTGTAGTTTCCAGATCAGTTCAATTAAAGATGTTAAAAGGTATAAATTCAAACTATTATGTAAAAATAAAGCTATGTACAAGAGGGCATGAACATTCTTCCACTTGCTGAACTTTTTTCCATGTTCCATGGCATAAAGGATTGCCAACTGCTTGCCACTGAAGAACTGTAGCCCTAAAAAGGAACAGACATTATGATTACTTCAAGTATTTTCATACCATTGTACTTTAAAAAAAATGTAAAAGAACCACTTCAACATTGAGTCACATTATGTTTAACATTTTGTGAAAATTACTTATTTGCAAGAAATGTCAGCTCCAGCAGCTGGTGTGATAAGTACCTAACATAAAAACATGCTGAATTTGCTGTATTCTCAAAGTCACCATAACACATTGCATTTTAAATGTCTTCCAAAAAGTTGTTGGATTTTTGCCACAAGGCCCTAGGATTAACTATTTATATTTACTTGTTGGCCTTCTTACCTTGCAGAACTGAAGGCAGTTTACAACATAAATAACAAAAACCAGAATTTAAAATCACAATTTAAGACTGCTGCTAAATTATTCAAATGCCTTTCTAAATAAAACCATCTTCAACTGCCTCCTAAGGATTGAAAATAAGGGGCCACATGAGCCTCCCTGGGGAGACTGTTCCAAAATTGTGGAGCTGCCATCAAAAAGTCTCTCTTATGTACCCACCAGATGAGCTGCTTTGATTGGTGGAACAGTTATGTTTACCTCTTCCTGTGATCTTAATTCCCAGGCAAGAATATCTGAGAAAATATAGTCCTCTGGATACCCCAGTCCCAAGCCATCTACGATCCTCATATGATGAACCTAATGCACTAAAAAGTCTATATGAATTAGAAAGTGATCCCTGTATGACTACCTGACTACTGTGATGGGCTGCTGCAGCTATAGGCAAAGATAGCAAAGCAAAAAATTTTTTTTAAAGATGGCTGCAATAGTAAAGCATGGGAGAATCACTGAAGAAGGGCTACATCTGGAGTTACTGAAGTTTTAGCCCTCCACATTTTCTGCTGTCACAGCAAAACCTTTCCTTTTCTACAGAACAAATCATTTGTTTGTACATAGAAAATAAAGGATTATCTTTTGGCAGTGGTTCACCTGAAGGAAAGGTTTGACCACAACTAGGAACAGATTAAGCCTAAAAACATGTAGTAAGTTTCAGTATATGAATAAAGACAGCATTAAACTGTTCTGAAAATGTCAGTGTTCGTCAGTGTGTACAGCACACATATAAAACTCTGTGTGTTTTGAAGACTGAGAGATTCAGTTGCTCACCCATCTGCATCACCACCATCTCCAGAACATCTATGTCTGCCAGTGTGCATAGCTGGAGGTTGACAAGTTACACACACAGTATATCCTTCTCGTAGGTACTGCATCCATCGGGCATACGGGCGACTTTCCACAGAGCAATGAGGAGACAATGTTTCCGTTCTAAATTCCACACAGTAGCTCCTTTGGGAAGGAAACACTTGTTAGATAACAAATATGCTATTTATATGATTATAGCATAATGTTAGACTATAAGGAATTGTGCACAATATAGTGGAGTACGTAAGATGAGAGGCCACCTCAGATTTATATATGAACCACTGTTTCATTTAACTGAGTAAATGAAGTACAAACATCTTTCTTTCGTATATTAGCTTCTACGACCAAAGGTCTTAAGGTCAGCCAAAACAAGTCAACCATCAAACATGGGCACACAGCATCAGCCCCATGACACGAAATATGCAATCAAAAATTACAATCAAAATAATCAAATCTAAAAGATCTAAAATGTTAAAACAGAAGTCGCTGATAAAAACTATAATTCATTTAAATAGATCATATTATTTAAGTGCTACAAATTCTGTTACAATCAGGTCAAGCCAGATTTTTGTTGCTTTACAGATAAAACTATCATTAAAAATCTTGTAACAAAAAAGTAGTTTCATAATTAATATCTGCCAACAAGTAGGGGACCACTCAAAGTTCAGAAGGTAATCAGTGTTTGGTAAGAACTGGAGTGATCCAAATCGATCTAGGAATTGACCACTGGTGACAAAATAATAGAAGATGGCCACATCTTGTTTCCACAACTCCAGTCTCACAATTACATAAACGATCTGAGTACGGAACTTTAGAAAAGCAACCTGTTAGCTCAGCAGTGGGAAAAGAGTTAAGCCTAGCAAGAGTGAAAACACGTCTGTAACTAGGTATTTTTAAGGATCTAGTATATGGAGGAAGAGTCTCCAGAGGAGGAATACCTAAGGCAAGAGTGGAACATACATGTCTTGCTCGAGCTAAGGTACTAGCCAAATCGAGATTAATCAGCTTTATTCTAGTCTGCTTTAAGGCTTCCTGGTGAGTTAAATTATTCCATACTGTTGGGGGAAAGCCCAATAACTCAAGTCTAGCATCTAGATATCTTTCCCAGCTGCCTTTGTGATTACAAACATTATCATCTGTAGCTGAATGAAGTTCAGAAATGGCAAAATAATCTGGGAATGATTTCAAAGACACAGAAGATGTTTGTATCTCTTAACAGTTTTTCTAAATCAACCACATGGAGAAGCACTTTAAGAGCCTTTGAGATTGCTTCAGAGCCTTGAGAGCCGGCATGGTGTACTGGTAAAGAGTGGTGGACTCTGATCTGGAGGACCAGGTTTCATTCTCCACTCCTCCACATGCAGACTGCTCGCTGATCGTGGCCCAGTCACAGTTCTCTCAGAACTCTCTCAGCCCCACCTACTTCACAAGGTGCCTGTTGTGGGGAGAGGAAAGGAAGATGATTCTAAGCCACTTTGAGTCTCCTTAAGGTAGAGAAAAGTGGGGTATAAAAGCCTACTCTTCTGCTGCTGAATTAGAAGAGTAAAAGGTATTCTATCTAGGGACATGGTCACACACACGCAGTCTAACCTATTTCCAAAGGGTTGTTAGAAGGATAAAACAGAAGAGATCAATGTAAGCTGCTTTTAGGGAGAAAGGTGGGGAATACCTGAGGGACCATCTTTCCCCATATATACCCCAGAGGGCACTACAGTCTGGGGCGCAACATCACCTGGTGATTCCAGGCCCCAGGGAGGCGAGGCTCGCAGCCACCACAGCTAGGGCCTTTTCAGTGGCGGCTCCCTACTGGTGGAATGAGCTCCCAGAGGAGATCAGGGCCCTGCGGGACCTTGCGCAGTTCCGCAAGGCCTGCAAGAAAGAGCTCTTCCACCAGGCCTTCAACTAGGACCCCCCCCCCACTACCATCAATGGCCACTATTAATACCTGTGGCGGAGGCTGGCCGTAGTCGCGATTGACCCATTCCATCTAGAGAACTGGAGACTGCTGAGTAAAACATAGCACGCCATCTTGTTTGTGTTAATTAATGTGAGCACTTGATTTGTTGATTGTCGATTTTTTAAACTGATTTTACATGTTTTATAGAACCTTGGCACATTGGGCCAAACTATGTTAGCTGCTCTGAGCCTGCTTGCTGGGAAAGTGGCCTTTAAGTACAATAAAATAAATAAATAAATAAATAATTTAAATAAATGAAATTGTTCTGACCACCATAAGGCATGTTACATACAAAGAAGGAATGCTGGGTTTTAGGAAACATCCATGAAATATATCATGCACCAAATATAAAATACTTTACAGAAGGTTCACAACATTGGTGTGAACTCCCTACCACTCAGACAATATTTGAGTATTCTGAATTCCTTACTGCTTTGGCCATCATGGTAGTCTGTTCTTAGCAAAAATGTTGAGTTCTGTTCACTCCGAAAGGAGTTTTGTGGGAAACCTAACTTTGTAGGAGCTCACAGTTAGTAAGCCAACAAAGCTAAGGTAAAGTAATTTTAATAATGTAAAGTAAAGTTTCTATAAACGTTTGTATCCCACCTTCCCCCTTGACTCAAGGCAGCATACACTATGCAATTAAAAACACCAAACCTAACACCCAATAGCCTAATAAAATAAAATCCACTGAATACTTTTATTGTTTTCCATCTATGCATAGGTATTGTTGTGGAATGTTGTTTGGAATATTTGACCACACGTTTACAGAGACAAGTATGGTTACTGTTATTTGAATAAAAATCTATATTCAATTCTCCATGATTCTCCCAACTGCAACCTTGCTTTATTGATAAAAATGTAGTGCCATGAAAAATTTTCCATGTCCTCAACAACTGTCTAATTCAGAACATAAGTGAGGTAATGAAATCCAAAATCAAACAGAACAAGCCAATGAATGTGTGAGCTACTTAGCAAGTTGCTCCATTTGAGGTTTCCAATATTTTTTTTCTACAGTCACATATAAAACAACCTCTTTCCCCTGAACTATCCCCAAGTGTATTAGAAGTTAAATCTACTTACTTGGAATCCTCTGTTTCTGAAGACCACCTTGGGTGCACAGCTCGTTTTTTCCTCTCTCTACTATACTCAGAAGTTGTTATGAAAGCAGGAACTAAGAAAGAAAAGTTTTCTGTTATGAAAACTAGTTGCATGATGATAAAAACAGATGACATCGATAGTATGGGTTCTATGCGCTATCTGAATCCTGCTGCAGCCTACTGTGTGAACCCTAGGGGTTGGTGGATCCTTGGGAATAGTGTTGGGAACGTTGCAGCTGACTGCCATGGAAGAGGAAGATATCAGCAGACATTCCCCAGACCAGGCCTGGTGCTTGTGCAAATGGAACCAACATGGAAGAGCTGGGATGCTTAGTGCTAAGTGACAATTTAGATATTGTTGCTCACTTAAAAGTGGAGGTGTACTATCACCTACCTGATCAAATCCTTGAGGCTGATTTTGAGATGAAGAAGGAAATAGGGGAGGTGACTAAAGCAGATAATGTTATGATACTGGGAGACATCAACTACCCTCACATTGACTGGGTAAACATGTGCTTGAGATTCCTAGATATCATAAATGGCTGTGCACTGGAACAGATGGTCACAGAGCCAACAAGGAGGGGATAGTGATCTTGGGCTTGGTTCTGAGTGGAGATCAGGATCTGATGAGTGACTGTTGCACCAGTTGGGAACAGTGGCCACACTGCTATTAAGTTCAGCATTCATGTCAAAATTGCCCCATATGTCCTAAACTGTAGCATTTGATTTTAAAAGATGGAACTTTACAAAAATGAGAATATTTCAAAGGAAGCTGAGAGGGAAACACAAGTCAGTCAAATCCCCAGAGGATGCTTGAAAGCTATTTAAAACCACACTAATTGAAGCCTGGACAGAATGCATTCCCCAGGTTAAGAAAGGCACTGCCAAGTCTAAAAAAATGCCTGTATGATGAACAATGCAAGTCAAGGAAGCTATAAAAAGTAACACTCTTCTTTTTAGAAGTGAAAGGTCTGCACCAATCAACTGAACAAAAGGGATCACAGACTCTGACAAAAGAAATGTAAGCTAATAATTAGGCATGCAAAAAGAATTTGAGAAGAAGGTTGCTTACAGCATCAAGACAACATTTCTTTGAAAATATGTCTGGAGCAGGAAACCAGCCAGAGAAACAGCTGGTCTTTTGGATGACCAACAAATAAAGGGATTGCTAAAGGAAGATTGGGGGAGAAAGCAAAGAAGCTCAATTAATTTTTTGCTTCTTTGTTCTCTGTGGAAAGTATAGGGCATGCACCCATGTCACAGCCACTATTTTTAGGAAGGGAGTCTGAAGAACTGAGTCAAATTGAGGTGATGAGAGATGAAGTTCTAGACCTAGTGAGGAAATTAAAAACCAGTAAATAACCAGGTTCTCATGGTATACACCGGAGAGTTCTTAGGGAACTCAAGTGTGAGACTGTTGATCCACTAACCTGTTTAACATTAAATTCAGCTGAGAGAGTAGCAAATGTTAAACCATGATTTTTTTAAAAAATGATCCAGAGGCAAACCAGGAAATTACAGGCCAGTTAGCCTCTGTCCCAGGCAAATCAGTAGAAAGTGTAGTCAAAGACAGAATTATTAGATACACTGAACAAAAACAGCTGAGGTTAGGGTTAGGGTTAGGGTTAGCATGGCTTCTGTCTCACGAACATTTTGGAGTTCTTTAAAGTGAACAAGCATGTAGACCATGGTGACCTGGCAGACATTATTTACTTGGATTTTCAAAAAGACTTTTAACAAGGTGCCTCACCAAAGACTCCTGAGTAAACTCAGGAGATATGGGATAAGAGGACGGATTCTCTTATGGATTAAAAATTGGTTAAATTATGGTTCTTTTATGGATTTAAAAATTGGTTAAATCACAGGAAGCAAGGAGTAGGACTAAGTAGACAGTTCTCACAGTGGAGGGAAGCAAGTACTGGAGTTCCACAAGAATCAGTATTGAGGCTGATACTATTAAATTTGTTCACAGATTATCTGGAACTCAGGCTGAGTAATGTATTGGTCAAGTTTGCAGATGACATAAAATTACTCGGTGAAAATCAAGGATGTCTGTGAAGAGCTCCAGGAGGATCTCCACAAACTGGGTGAGTGGGTGACAATGTGGCAAATGAAGTTCAATGTTGGTAAGTGTAAGGTGATGCACACTGGGACAGAAAATCCCAGCTGCAGATATAGGCTAATGGGGTCTGAACTTGTTGAGAGTGAGAGTAAAAAAGTTTTTGGGGTTGTAATAGATAGCTCAATGAAAACATTAACCTCGTGTGCTGTAGCAGTGAAAAAGGCTAACTCTGTTGGAGATTATTAGGAGAAAGACTGAAACATTTTTATATAAATATAAAATATTATAATGGTCCTGTATAGATCTATGCTGTGGTCTAATTTGGAATACGGTGTATAGCAATGCTCCCTCTAAGCTGTGAAGTCTTGTGAGAAAAATTCTACTTTGTGAGCTACTGGCATTAAGGTTGTGAGCGAGCGATTTGGCTACTGCATACATTAGTTGGCTCTGGAGCCATCCTTCCTGAGCTGAGACAAAAATGTGTGAGCCGGAGGCTTAAAAAGTGTGAGGCAGCTCACACTAACTCAGCTTAGAGGGAACACTGGTGTACAGTTCTGCTAACCATATCTCAAAAAGGACACTGCAGATCTGGAAAAAGTACAGAAGAAGGCAACCAAGATGACTGGGGGAGGGGGTTGGTGTACCTTCCCTATGAGGAAAGGCTTACTAGAAAAGAGATAACTAAGGGGTGACATGGTTTATAAAATTATGCACCGGTGGACAGAGTTGACAAAGGGAATTTTTCTGTCTCTCCTGAAATACCAAAACTTGAGGGCATCCAAGGCAGCTGATGGGCAGTAGGTTCAGGACGAACAAAAGGAAATACTTTTTTACACAGCAAGTGATTAAAATGTGAAATTTGCTGCCAGATGATATAGTGATGGCCACAGGCATATACAGCCACTGTATGAGACAGGAAGCTGAACTAGATGGTCTGATCCAGCAGGGCTCTTCTTACAATCTTACTATTTATTGTCTTCATTTATACTCCATGTTTCTCCCCAATGAGGACCCAAAGCAGCTTGCATCATTCTCATCTCCTCCATTTTATCCTCACAACAATCCTGTGAGGAAAGTTAGGCTGACAGTATACGACCAGCCCAAAGTCATACCAAATGATCTTCTATGGTTCTCCCAGATCCTATTCTGAAATCCTAAGCACTATACTACACTGGCTTTCATGGAATGACTGCTGTAGAACATTAGCAAGCAGCCAGGCCTTGGTAAGTCATGCATGTTCATGGTCCCAAGTTTCCAGGGCTGCTGCCAGGACTGGCCCCAATAATTTTTCCCTCAAAGGCCAAAACAGTCCTGGAAAGGACCCAGCCTTCTTTCCCCATTCTTTTATTTAAAGAAACCAAGTTTTGAAGACTGGCAATACTGCTAGGGTCGCCTAGCAATGGCTGCTGAGATCATTTGTTTCTTAAAGCTGCAGGTGCTGCTTCTATTATTTGAGGGGGAGTGTTAACCCCCAATGTATTTTTTAAGAAACCAGATTTTTCTGCAAACTTGGGGCTTTTCGGTTTTAAGAAAGACACATCTTGTCTGTCCATGTCCCCAGTCTCTAGATTAAAGTATCCAGTGATAGGGCCCCAATGAAAATTAAATATATTGATGATATTATCCTAATAAGGATAACTAGCTGTGGTCCCACTTGGTAGTATCATCAAGCAGGAGCTCCACAAGACTCATGGGGGGGAGAATACCAGCCTTCCCCCCTCATTTTGGGCTACCCACAGACCGGTCAGTATGCCCACCAGCAGCATCTTCACTTGTTTGGCTCAGAGAGGCACTGGTTTCCACTCCTCCCCCACTCCACAGCACCAGGGGTCCTTTCGTAAAAAAAGAGGTGCAGGAGCTCATTAGCATAACTTATTTGCATATCCCACACCCCCTGACATCACCGGAAGTGTCAAAAGGCCACACACCCCTGACATCACTGGAAGTGTGTCAGAAGGCAATACCCACCGCTCAAGAAAGAAAGAAAGAAAGGAAGACTAGGCGCTTCTCTGCCCCCTCGCTCGGGCGGAGTGGCTGTCAGCCACATGGCCGGTGTTTCCCTCCCCCCCTCGCTCTTGCTTGGGCCTGAGTGGCTTAACGCCCAGCTTTCCCTCCCTCCCGCCCACCCCCCGCGGCCTGGGACGGGTGAGCAGGGGGAGGGAAGGGGGTTAACCCTGGGCCGGCAGCGGCCTGGGAAGGGAGAGCAGGGGGAGGGACGGGGCTTCTCCCTGGGCCGGCGGCGGCCTGCCGTGGCCCAGGAAGGGAGAGCGGGGGGGGAGGGACGGGGCTTCTCCCCGGGCCGGTGGCAGCCTGCTGCGGCCCGGGAAGGGAGAGAGGGGGGGCGGGGCTTCTCCCCGGGCCGGCGGCAGCCTGCTGCGGCCCGGGAAGGGAGAGTGGGGGGGCGGGGCTTCTCCCTGGGCCAGTGGCGGCCTGCCACAGCCCGGGAAGGGTGAGTGGGGGGAGGAAGGGGGCTTCTCCCCGGGCTGGCGGCGGCCTGCCATGGC
The DNA here is from genome assembly GCA_029233225.1 of Lepidodactylus listeri. Taxonomy (NCBI): domain Eukaryota; kingdom Metazoa; phylum Chordata; class Lepidosauria; order Squamata; family Gekkonidae; genus Lepidodactylus; species Lepidodactylus listeri. The sequence goes on along the minus strand of JARCFY010000006.1, from coordinate 47,374,410 downwards.
CCGGGGGCAGAGCTTCATCATGTGCCCACCCCCCCCCCCCCCCCGCATCTTCACTCCCGGAGCACCGCTCTGCGGCACACCAGCTCCAACAGACCCCTGCACAGCACCACCATCACCACCACCAACGTGGCTACAGTGACAGGCAGCTACAGCACCTACTTCTCCCATCTGCAGCACCACCTTCACCTAAGTGTCTTGCACAGCAGTACAGGGAGGTGGCAGTGCTGTTTTCCACTTTTCCTGCCCGCCACCCACCTGCCACACTGCCTCAGTAGTTCATGCAGTGGCACAGGTGGGGGCTCCCACTTTTCTTGCCCTCCCACCTGCCTGGCATGGGCTGCTGCTTCTCTCTGACCCCGGCACCACAAGCACTAAATTCCCAGCTTGGAAAATGGCTGTCCTTTACTTTTCCTCTTCAAAATGGCAGCCAAGATCTCCCACTACAGCATCACAAGATCTCAGGGTTTGGGGTCTGTAATTTAACATTTTTATTTATTTATTTATTTCTGTTTTTGTGCAAATCTGGCATCTGACCCAGGTTAGTACAAACATCCGCTACCCTATACCTGACCCCAGTATATGGATTCTGCATGCCAAAGTCCTAGTTCAAAATTACACCTAGGATAATTAAATGTTTAAGGAAAACAGTATCTATATGTACCATGCTCATCTGCACAATCTTGCCCTTGGTAAGTAGTATATTCCAGACAGCCAGCCTTCTCTTCTAATGGAGGACAAGGGTCACCACCATTTTTTGGTTCCTGCTGTATGACGCGTGTTCGCATTCGGAAGTTAGGTTTACACTGTTCTGCACAGCCACTCCACTGAGTCCATTCTCCAACAATGCATGGAAGAGCTACAAAGAAATGCAACACAGTCATCATTTAATAATTAAAGCAATAGGAATGATGAAGTCCAGTGTTGGAATTTCCCCTGTTCCCATAATACTGAGTCAGACATAACCTTTCACAGTATTCATGCCACATCAGAAGCTGACAGGGAAATACACGGATAAATCTATAAACATTATTAAGAGAGAAAGAAGAACTTGGCATATGCCTACCTAGTTTGTTAACCGTATCTTCCATAGTAAACATATTTCATCCACATTACCTCGTAGTTTTTTTCCAGGCATAATGCAAAGCCCTGGTTTTGACCTCTAAAGCTCTGCATGATCTGAGAGCAGCACAGCTAAAAGACCATTATTCCCACAGATGAACTTGCCCATCAGGTAAAATTTTCAGGTATACCCGCCCAGCACATTCCCTGTCATTTTTTTCAGTTTGAAGTCAATGCTGCATGACTAAGATTAGCAGTTATTACTGGTGGGCTACTTCAATTATCAATAATTTTAGATGCTGCTAATTTGTACTTTAAGGCTGTGGTATCTGTCTGCTTACTGCTACAGTTATTAATTTGCACTTGTTTTAATTGTTTTGTTGTTCTTTGCTTTTATTTTTCTAATATGCTGTGTTGTTTTATAGATTTTATAAGCTGTTTGAAAACCAGCTGTGGTGAAAAGTTGCAGTACTTTTTCTTGATCTTTATGTCCAGCATAATACCTAGTCTTTCTGTGTCATAAAGCCTATATTCACTTTCTCTAATTCACGATTTCTTAACTTCTTCCATTTCTCCTGTCTCTTTTCCTTCCATGTTCTTGTCTATCCCTTTGGTTGTCTCTTCCCACTGTCAAAATATATTTGTATGGCCTTTGTGGTAGGACCCCCCCCCCTCTTTTTGTTCAAATGCTACTTTTAAAATTATATATTGCTGGGGCTGTATAAATGTAATAAGAGCAACTCCATCTCAAACACTTTATATTTATATTTTTTCTCTTCCAAAGAGAAATGTGTTGTTCATAAACTAGCTTCAGTATCTGTTCAGAATCTTGCCTCTTCAATGGACTCATTATATAATATAAACCAATTTATTTAATTGAGAAGCTATAAAATGATAATACTTCACCAGCATGTTATATCACTACATTAAAAATACACACCGAACACGTGGCTATCACTATTACACAGTATAGCTAGAGCTGATATAAACATATATACAAGTGGGAACCCACAATACTTCCGGGGGGGATTCCCCTTAGGGCTCAGTGAGGGAGAGGATGAGCCTGGCATCCTCTTCTGCCACTGCTCAGCCTGGCACAGCTACCAGCATCCTCTTCAGCTGTAGCTAAGCCCAACTGCCAGTGTCCTCCACCACTGCTGCCAAGCCCGGTACAGCTGCCAGTGGCTGGGCTGCAGCGACTGCCAGGAGTCCTCCTTCACCACAGGTGGGCCACAGCGACTCCCAGGTAGCCTATGCCACCGCTGCCAGGCTGGCACAGCTGCCAGCATCCACTACAAGTTCAGGCTGTAGCAGCTCTGTTCTGAACCCAGACGCTGTATTGGGGGGGGGGGGGGGGGTTACCTGTTCAGAATGGAGCCACTGTATTGGGGAGGATTTAAAAAAAAAACCCAATATACTTAAATGCTGATTTCAGATTTTTCTGCAAACTTGGGGAGTGCCCCATATTTGTAGGGAAATATGTTTAGGCACCGTGTGGCTCCAATCCATGGATTTAGCTATCAGCAGATGGTGGCCCTGGGTGGTTAATAGTATACAGACAAGCAGGAGGACCCACGATACTTGCGGGGGGGGGGGGGAGAAGGAGCTCAATGTTGAGGAGGAGGAAGCACCCGCAGGTAAGCTTCTTCCCCCCCAGGGGCACTGAGGGCGAGGCCTGGGCCCGCCAATCCTTCTCCCTTTCATGGGCACTGACAGCAAGGCCTGAGCGGCTCTCAGCTGCCAGGCCCGCCAATCTCACACACACACACACACACATACGGCTACCGGCGGCGAGACCTGGACAACTGCCAGCCAGCCACAGAATTCCCAGAGTGTTCTCTGCACAGGAAATGCTTTTACTTTGGGGGGGGGGATTTAAACATCCCCCGTATAGTTTTTTTAAGTTTTTGGATTTTTCTGCACACCTGGGGAGTCCCCCAAGTGTGCAGGAAAATCTCTCTGCCCCCCAAGTGCCCCCGATATGCGGATTTAGATATCCGCATGCACAGGGGGCACTTGGCTATTAGATAGATAGCTATATATGTTGCTGTTTAAAACGTTTATGCTGTCCCTATGATCATATTTTGTAGCTGAAGACTGCCTTTCCTCATATTTGAAAGACTCTCCCTTCTTCTCCCATTCCAAAAATAACACACCCCTATAAATTACAATCTTCCTTTAAAATACTATTTCCCCCCCTGAAACACTTTGGTAATACCAATTTGCATATCCAGAGTTCATGTACGATGATGACTGCCCTTTTCAATGCACAAAGCAGTGGAAGAGAACTACAAATGCAATCAAGACTTGAGACCTGAAAACATCAAGAATAACATATGCTATCGCCTGGGACCACCCACAATGAAGTTTCCATCTCCTTGGTTTCTTCCATCCTTAATTACTACCACAGGCTTATAGCAGACTGTTAGATCACCACCGGTGGCCAAATACTCCTCAACAGAAAGGTGCTAGTACTTGTTTTACTTTGGACTGGCTTTGCAGAAGCAGCATGGGAGACTTAATAGTACAATCCTATACAATGTACAAAAGTTTATTGCATATAGCCATTGGCCATCACAGTATAAATTATAAAAACAGTACAAGAGTTGGCGACACAATATAAAATATATAAACGAAGTAAAAGTGTAAGATCAAGTTACTCAATGATGTATTCTAAAAATGCAATCAATCCCTAGCCCTATCTCTAAATTTCCTTGCAGCATGGGCATATAGTGCCATTCTATAAGAAATGGTGGGATTGGCATCCAAAAGTAAAAAGGTTACTATATCGGTCCCAGATGTGAATTGTAGGGTTGTAAGAATTGGGTTAAGGAATTTTATTCTAAGGCCAGTATACAAAGGGCATTCTAAGATGTAGTGTTTTAGATCTTCCACCAAAGTCCCTCACAGACAGATATGTTGGTCGTACGGGGTTTTGAGATATTGTCCTTTTATTTATTTGTTTGTTTGTTTGTTTAGATTTATATCCCGTCTGACCAACATAAGTGGCTCTAGGCGGCTCACAACATTAAAAAACAGTACAAACAATATAAATTAGAACACTAAAATACAGTACAGTACAATTTCAATTGGCGGCAAATTACAAATATAATTGGTGGTAATCTAAAATACCAACACCAGGGCATGGTCTGAAAATGAAGAGCAGTAAAAGCCCTTCTTATGCTGTAAATTGAGATAAGGGCCAAATAGGAGGCCCTGGAGTGGCCTGTTTTAAATGCTGAATCGATCCAATACAGAGTCATTCTAATCTAGGTCCACTGATTTCAAAGGGCTTCAGCTGGAGTAACTGTATAAAATTGCATGATCACATTGGTTCTCCAAATCCAGCAAGAAAATGAGCAATCAACCCCTCTGTTGAGTCTCTGTAATTCACTGACATCTTGGAGGGAGCAAATTACCAAAAGATGCATGAGCTACTGTCACTGGTGACTTGGCAAGTGGGTTGGTGGAGATTCATTCATCATGGAATGAGCCACTCAAATGGAATACGCATTTGAGAATTTATTAACAATTTGGGGGCCTGGAGTCAAAGAGCCAGTTAGAGGGCTGGATTAGTACCTTGAAGACCCAAATTAAAGTCCCTATTCAACCATCAATCAAGGTGGTGGCGGCTACAAGCATGGACGGCTTCAAGAGGAAATTAGATAAACAGATGGAGCAGAAGTCCATCAGTGGCTACGAGCCACAAAGTGTAGATAGGAACTCTCAGTCTGGGGCAAGTGATGCTCTGTAATCTTGGTGTTTGGGGGGATGGGGGACAGTGGGAGGGCTTCCTGCCCCCACTGCTGGACCTCCTGAGGGCACCTGGTGTTTTTGGCCACTGTGTGACAGAGTATTGGACTGGATGGGCCAAGGTCTGCCTCTCTTGCTCTCTCAGTCTAACATGATGATAAAAAAGTGGGAAGAAGAAGAACAATGTATATTGCCCTGAGCTTTCTGGAGTAAGAGGATTAAAAAAATTGATAATTATACATTTACATATCTTCTACGTATCTACTATGCTACATTCTACAAGTTGATTCCCCCCTCCCCCCTGCATTTTACATGCCCTATGCAGTGTCACAGAATTAGGCCCCCACCCCTACTTCTTTGGAGGTCCACTGAAGTCCAGCCACAGTTTCACAAACCAATATTAATTCCATGGAAGCAGCGATAAGGGAAGAGAATACAATACAGAAGACACTGGAGGACTAATGCAAGAAAAATCAAAGGCATAAATATTAGAAAGAGGGAACCAGTGTTTGACAAGAGTAGGCCAAATAGGTGATCTAAGTACTTTCCAATCACTGTTTTATGTAGTGCTCATGAGCACAAGTACACTTTACATGGGGGAAAAAGTGATTCCTAAAAGACCTGTTTGATGATTAACAGTCATGTAAGGGGCAGGGGAATTTGGAAGGCAGAATTCACTGATAAGATGGAAGATACTGGCTGAGGTCACACACACTCAACAATCCACTTTCAATGCACTTTCCAGCTGGATTCTGCCAGTTCACACAGTAAACATCCAGTTGGAAAGTGCACTGAAAGTGGATTGAAAGTGGATTATTTGGTGTGTGTGACCACAGCCACTTAATCCTTTCCCCCAGTCAACAGTTCTCTGCTTCCCATCCTCCCTGATCTTTCCTCACTCCTAATTAGGCTGCTTTGCACTTTCACAAGACAGATTCAGAAGAAGAAACTGGGAGGGAGGACACCTATTAGGGACTGTACAAGAGAAATGGGGGGGGGGCAGGAGAAGGGTTACACACTCCCCTCCCAACAAAGAGTTCTGCCCTGCAAATGCTCTCTCGGCTACTGCTGCATTAGCATCATGATTCAGACCCAGAGTGGGAACACCATGTCTGCCTTGCGACCTGTAGTTCCACCCTCAGTCTGAGGATTGATTCTGATACAAAATGTTTTCCTGTTTAAGTGATGACATTTTGAAGTAATCCGGGAGAGTGAATGGACTGAAGAGGCCAGGTGGTGATCAAATCCAACTCTCTGCCCTGAGGCAGGATCCTTCCCTGCGGCAACCTCCCTTCCCACCCCACAAACTAATCCCTGTAATCCTGACCACAATGCATCAAACAGAGCAGAAACCAACTCCGTGTGCCAGTCCCAGATGCCTGCAGAGCAGAGAACTCTAAATGATTCGAGCAAATAAATTAAGCTTACACGCTACAAGGGTTTTTTAATAAATAAATGAATGAATGAATACTGCTTTAAATGAAAAATAAGTGTTCTTTTTAATAGTCTTTGAGGCTGTCAGCCTGTAGGGCACACACTGTCATCGTACTCTTAAGCAACTGCTCAAAAAGGACTCAAAAGGAGAAATGGGAAGCAACCTTTCTGCAACCTCTCTCTTTTAGATCTTTTTTCAGAAGAGGATCTCAGCACTGGGAGCGTGAAGTCCTTTGACTTTCCAATCCAGTTGCATCTGCTTTTCTTTAAAAAAAATACTTTTAAAAACTTAGGTACAAAAGACTCTGTAAATTCTTGAGTTAGTCAGTACATAGACACCAGGCTTTTCTGTTCTACAGCTATCAACTTCAGGGATAGGGGCAGGCACTTAAAAAAAAACATTTGAAACTTAAAAGCATCTTTTCGCAGGGTGTTTTATATAACACTAATCGAGCAACGGTTACACCGCGCACTTCTGTGTCGTCGACTAAATGTGCAAAAGAACATGGTTATCTGCATTTCCTTCGGCTGGACGGTGCCTCACAAATACCCAGTGAAGTCACCCTGACTCACTTCCTTACATTTTTGTGCCGGAGTTGGATTTGCTCTTTCGCAGGAACGAAAAGGGTAGGTCGGCTAGCAAATGCCGCAGAGAAGTCTACATGCCCTTGGGCGCATGGGGTGCCAACGTGACAAGGTGCAACCAATGATGGCATGGAGACGGGAAGCCGAATCTTGCTGCTTTGGGCCCCCCTTGGCAACGCAGTCATGACAGGTGGCAACAACAGAGCCTCCATCATACGCCCTCAGCTCAGCAGCCACGGAAGCCTTAAGTCACGTCCGCCGCCCCCCGCCCCATGCCACCGTTCAGCCCCGGACTGTCATCGTCAACTGGCTCTCTGGGCACGCGTAGAGCGTCTTGTAACCCTCTCCCTCTACGCACATCTCCAGCCCCGCTCAGACGGCTGTCCCCTGTGGCGCGCCAGCGGCTCCCTCCTACCTGGGCACGCCTGGGCGTAGTCATAGCAGCAGTCGCCGGTCGCCTTGCACGCCTCGTCGCAGAAGCAGGTCCCGTAGGCTCGGCTCAAGCGCCAGCCCGTCGTGACGCACGTCGAATCCCGGCCCGGACAGCAGCGCCCTTCTTCCGCGCAGCCCGCCCGGGCCCCGGGCCAGAGAGCCACCAGCGCCACCACCAGCCCCAATAGCACCGCCGCCGGCCCGGCCCTGGCCCACATCGCCCTGCCTCCCCAGCAAAGCGAAGCGGCACCGGCTCGAAAGGCAGCCCGGCTCAGGCCCGCCCTCTCGCCCCGCCTCGCCCCTCCCCTCCCGAGGCGCCCGTCGAGGTCTCCGGGCCCCAGGAAACCGCTCCTGCGCCTGCAGCCCCGAGGCACGAAAAGGCGGCAAGAGCACGCCGCCAACCAGCCAGCCGCCGCCGCCTCCGCAAGGAGCCCGCGCCCCGCCGCCTAGCTCAGAGAGGGGGACGCCGTCGTCGCGCGATCATCTTCGCCGGACAGGCTCAGGAATGCGCGCGGTTGGCTGCGGACCAGCCTCCCGGGAAGAGGGCCAGAGGCTGCAGCCGCGGCGGTGCTTTCCAGCTTCTGCATCGTTCGCCGGGATGCGTTGGGTGGGACTGCCCTCGCAGAGGTGTGTTTGCAAGGAATCGTTGGCTGCGCCCGTAAAGGAACGCCAAGCCCAGCCCCGGAACTTGCAGGGTACAATAACAGCCCCCCAAATGCCTCTGAACCAGTGTGGAGCGCGCGCGCGCTTCTCCTCACTAGACCCCTGCGACACTACAGCCTTCCGCTTGCATCTAAGGAACCGTGAGGCCGTTGTACGACTTTTCCATCCTCTTGCTGCCCCCCCAAATAGTTAATTAGAAAAGGTTTATTTTAAAAGCACCTGTTGCTGCTAAAGGTGTGAAGAATCAGCCTTGTTCAGGATTCCCACCTGTCAGTGGCAAAGCACTGAGACCCAATATAGAGTGTGCAATAAATAATGTGTCAAACATTTCAGGTCTCGATATGTGCATGAGGCATCCACTATCACTGGAAGCCAGGAGCAGTACTTTCTCTCTTTGTATAAATAGTCAAACTGTACCTCCTGTCTTTTTCTTTCTTTCTTGCAAAACTGAAGTGCAGACCCAGAGGTCTACAAATTTACTTGAAGGGGTTAGGGGAAGGTTTCCCCCCATAGACTTTCCCCCAATCTAAATTGTCCTTCAGGTTGCTATTTGCCCTGTGGGGGGACTGTATTTTTTACCCCACAAGGCAAACAGAAGTCTGGAGAATGGAATCTAGGTCTGGGAAAGAGTGCAGAGAGAATACTTAAACATCCTCTTCCCCATCTGTGAGTAAGTACTTAGTCCACCCCCACCCCCTATAACTCTAGTTTTATTTTTAAAAGTCGGGACATAGCATCACACAGCTCCCATGTACTGCATGGGTGTGGTTTATTGGACTATATGAACTTCTGCACACAGTATACTTTTCTTTGTTTTCCCCAGTGCAACTCTTTATAGGACTGGTGAACAAATACAGTTCCCTTGGCCATCCCTCTGTGCCAGTAAAAAACAGATTAATAGCGTAAGATTAATGTTGTATGTCAGAATGTGTCTCTTGTGTACTAAAAATGTAAACTCTATATGGATGCAATGTATAAAACAAGAGGGCACTGTTGAGAAAGCCAAAACAAATGCTAAATAAAAGGTAAGAAATAACACACGTTGCACCAAAGGGGTGGGTCAGTGAAATACCACAAGGAAAGACATTGCCTGTTATTACTGACTTATGCTTTTATTTCTTTGTATGTTGCCATCAGTACACACAGCACTTTGCAGAGCACAAAAAAGGGCCCTGCAAGGCCTGAAAACTTTACAATCTGAGCTCTGACACAAGGGAGGCAACAAAAGGAGATGGAGGTGGAAATACAGAAGGAAGAATACTTAAAATAAGTTTCAGTAGGGAAGGGGTGCAGGGGAAACAGTTAAAACATCCTCTTCCCCATCTGTGGGGACTTGTGCGGGGAGGGGGGAGCTTCACAGAAAATGTGGGTTCTGAGGAGAGAGTTCAGGGAATTGAGAGAACTGGCATTGTACAGGTATTCGAGAGGCAAATACAAGCAAAGGGGGAAAGAAAGAGATACAGGGCAGAGTCATTTGGGGGGAAAGGAAGCCTCCAGACAGATAAGCAAGATTCAAGTCCAATAACACCTTAAAGACCAGCAAGATTTTCAGGGTATTAAGAGTCAAAGCTCCCTTTGTCAGAACTTTGACTCTCAATAGTTGGCCTTTAAGGTGCTACTGGCCTCAAACTTTGCTCTTCTACTGCAGACCAACATGGCCACTCTCTGAAATGATCTCCACCCAGATGAGGGTGGTGGAGCTGGGGGAGGGAAAGGCAGGGATGCATCTGCACAGAGGGCTTGGAATTCAAAAACTTGGGAGTCTGTGCCAGTTTTGGGAACAGACAGCAACCAGATACAGGGAGTTCAGGAGGGATATCACATGGGCACTTTCACACACACTAGCACACTTTCAAACCACTCTCAATGCACTTTGCAACTGGTTTTTACTGTGTGAAATGGCAAAATTTCTCTTGGAAACAGTCGCTGAAGAGGATTGAGACTGCATTATTTAGCATGAACAAAAGCGCCCAAAGGGTCAGAGTGGGATGAAAGATGACTTAAGTTCTGCTGATTGCAGGACTGGACAATGCTGGTGTGTGACATTGGAAGTTTGCAGGCAAGGAGGTTGACAGTACTTGTTCAGAAATATCTATGTGCTGCCTCTCCAGTGAGCTGTTCCAGGTGACTCAGAAAGTAATATTCTACCCAGATGATCTGACTTAAGAGCAAGTAGTCTCTTGGAATACCAAAGCAAATGACCCTTTCCTGAAGGGAAATTAACTTAAATTCATTTAGTTTAGATATATAAAACCTGACTTACTCCCATCTTACCTGGGTACATATTTATGCAGGATGTTGAAGAAACTGAAACATTAATTGAAGAAGTCGATTCTTTGAATTGAAAGTACTTGCTAAAGTCTTCATCCTTGCTATCAAGTTTTTGTAAGAAGAATGTGCCGTCATGTCACAACCAACTCATGCTGACTCCATCCATGGGGCTTTCCAGGCAAGAGATGAGCAGCAGTGGTTTGCCATTGCCTCCCTCCACATAGCAACTCTAGTCTTCCTTGGTGGTCTCCCATCCAAGTACTGACTGTAGCCAACCCTGCTTAGCTCTGACAAGTCTGGGCTGAGCTGAGCTATTCTCTGCCAAAATCAACTGCAAACTGTAATTTAAAAATAAAAATTACACATAACGCCCACTCTACATCTCTCTGTGTGCTTATACAGCAAACAGGTGGTCAGCATGGTCATCTCTGACCTATTGCCTACCTGCCTGAAGGAAAAGGAAGCTGTCCTTATTTTTCATGCCTATGTTGTACACAACAGGGGACTGCCACTGTCAAAGCTGTATAATGTATCTGTGTTAACCATTTTGTCAGGAGCTAGGTGCATGACCTATAGGCATCCAGACAGGTGACAATTAAACTGAAGAGTTCCTGATTCATAGCTTGATCTCTGAAAGTACAACATCCTTCTAAATCTTTTGAAGTCGATGGGCTTAGAAGGGTGTGACTGTTGAGGATGGCACTGTTTGCCACTCTGCCCATTCAGCTTTCAGCCTTATCTGATTTTGCCAAGATCACTGCAGACGGTGACTGCAGCCATGAAATTAAAAGACGCCTGCTCCTTGGGAGGAAAGCGATGGCAAACCTAGACAGCATAATAAAAAGTAGAGACATCACCCTGCCAACAAAAGTCTGTATAGTCAAAGCGATATTCCCAGTAGTAATGTATGACTGCGAGAGTTAAGGAAGGCCGAGCACTGAAGAATAGATGCTTTTGAATTATGGTGCTGGAGAAGACTCCTGAGAGTCCCTTCGACTGCAAGGAGATCAAATCAGTCACTCCTAAAGGAAATCAACCCTGACTGTTCCCTGGAAGGCCAGTTACTGAAGCTGAAGGTCAAGTATTTTGGCCACCAAATGAGAAAGGAGCACTCGCTGGAGAAGACCCTGATGCTGGGAAAAACTGAAGGTAAAAGAAGATGGGGACAGCAAAGGATGAGATGGTTAGACAGTGTTATCGATGCAATGGACATGAAGTTGGGCAAACTCTGGAGGACAGCAGAAGACAGGAGGGCCTGGAGTGATGTGGTCCATGGGTTCGTGAAGAGTCAGACTCAACTGTGTGGCTGAACAACAACAACACAATGTTTTCATTGCCCTTGCTGTTTTTCCCGATTCAGTAGATTCAGGACAGTAGATTCTCTGCAGTCCTGCCTGAACTCATGAAGCAAATCTGACCTGAATGGCTCAGGCTAGCTCAGTTTCATCAGATCTCAGAAGCTAAGCAGAGCTAGTATGTGGATGGGAGACCTCCACAGAATACCAGGGTCCTGACACAGAGGCAGGCAATGACAAACCACCTCTGAATGTCTCTTGCCTTGAAAGCCCCACGGGGTTGCTATAAGTCAGCTGTGACTTGGCGGCACTTTCTACCGCCAGTAGCAAGGATGGTGTAGAATTTAAATCCAGACAATGAGAAAGTCTAACATTCTCAAAATATGAACTAAACATTTTTGTGCACTAAACTTGTCATTTGAAGACATCAGTTAAAATCTACTTAGGTGGGATCTACAGTTATCTCTTTTATAACTATGTTTACATTGGATTTTTTTAAAAAATAGGTATAAATGGAAAATTGAATTTAGCCAGGAAATGCTGCTAGAATAGGCAGTGGCTATATGATTAACAGTCAAATCATCCTGGATTGTGTATCTCAAGTTTAAATTACAGCATAGCAATATTGAATGCCCAATAAGGATCAGCCAGGTCAACTTCAAAGTATATTTCCCATATATTAGCTGTCAGTCTATAGCATTCCACACGCACACACTCCCCTCCATGTGAGCAAATTTCCTGAAAGGCCTTAACTTGCACAAATATGGATAGTTCAGTCCTGTTTGCTTTTAAGGGATTTAACTGATGGCATCTTAGATGAGAAGATTTAAAAGATTCTGCGTTTCATTTTTCTCTCTCTCTTTCAGGCTTGTTTGCACATGCCCACCTATTTGCTTTCCAAAGAGTCTTTCCAATAAAAAGGACTTGGGCACTCTCAGGTTTTGAAGTTTGACAACACCATGAATTGTGTTCATGCAAATGTTTGCTTTTCAGATGGTTCCCCCTTGCAAGCGCAGAGATGTTTATCTATGGAACATCACCTTCACCACCATTGATGCCCTTCATCTTTCTTTTTTCGGTTTGGACTTTGCAACAAGAAATGCTCCTTCTGACAACTATTAATGAACATATAAGACCACCTCCTCCTGGAATATCCAGCCTGTCACCTAACATTGTCTTCCCATGCCCTTCTCTCCTGTTCCCTTGCCTGCAGAAGTTTATTAGGTAGCAAGAACCTTAAGAGGTGACAGAGTAGAGGGCCAACAATTAAAACTTAATATATATAATATAAAAATACATGTATTTATTGCAAAGAATTAAAAAACATGCAAGGGCCCAATTACACCTCATACAAAAATACCAAAATTAAACACACAAGTGCCAATAGACTAGACCTGATGCGTTTTGGCCTGTTCAGGCCTTCATCAGAGGTCAAACATAACGAGGAGCAAATTGGCTTATACCATTATACAAATATACAATATGGATACAAAATGGACCAGAAAAGAATTGTTCCTAAGTGAAACCACTAGGCAAAGAATAGAAGTACAAATGAGGCCTCCAAAGATGCAATCACGTGCCAAATGATGTTTCACTGATAATAATTTCTGGTCCATAAAGTGCCTTCCAATGATGGTTTAGTAGTTCAAGCCAAAGTGTCCACAGCAAAATTGTTCCTTTAACAAAGAGCAGTGCTGATAGCTCAAGGAACGACTGCCCACACACATGCATTCTCTGTTGTGGTCCCCAACTGACATAACGGTCTGCCTGATGAGGTTAGGAATGCTCCTACTCTCCTGGCTTTCCACAAATTATGCAAAACTGAATTATTCAGGGGGACTTTTTAATATTCTCAACAGGGATGTATTGTAAGGAAATTTTTCAGAAAGAAATATTGTGAAAGGTATAGGATTGTGGTCTGTACTATTATTTCTAGTATGTACTGTCTGCTGCTGTAAATATGATCCTACTATGTAATTCCTCCATAATTTAATGTATAATGCTAATGCTTTCAGCTCTGTTTTTCAGATTTCTGCAAACTATCATATCATTTATTGGGTGTCCCATTCCTGTTGATTTAAATTGTCTCATGCTGTGTAATCTGCTTTGAGTCTCAGTGAAAAAGGCAGACTACAAATGATGTAAACACGTGATATATAAAGGGATTTTCAGTGACCAAGAAGCCAGAAAACAGTAACATTTCCAAAGAAGAATCTTTTGTAAGGTGTTTATTAATAGTATATAATAATAAGTATATTCCATGAATTATGATCCCCCCCCCCAATTTTCATAGAAACATTTTCAGTGCTATGCATTAGGGTACATTTATATTACAAAAGTATTAAATGAAGCTGTTTAAAGATTTAAAGATTGTTAGTTGAGCAGGCAGGGATATTTTGGGGCAGGAACGCACAGGAACAGAGTTCCGGCTGGCTTCTGAGTTGGCCACGCCTACAGCCCCCCCCCCCCGGGTTCCCCAGGTGCCTCGCAAGCCACAGGGCATCTGGGGAAGCCAATCCAATCCAGGGAGGGAAGGCAGTTTAAACTGCCTCCCCTCCTCGGGTTCCCCATGCACCCCACAAGCTGCGGGGCAACTGGGGAAGCTGATCCTGGGAGGGAGCTGCGCTGTCAGGTGTGTGGCCTAATATGCTAATGAGTTTCTGCTATCTGGCTATCATTGGGAACTACAAGATAACCAGCCAGACCTGCAAGAAGCCTCTTGACCCCTGATAGGTCACATGGACCTATGCCACCTCTCCAAAGAACCTGCTTAAACCAATGAAATGGCAGAAAGACAGGGTTGGCCTCTTTCCTTGGGGAAGAGACCCTTTGGAGAAGAAATGAGTGGGTGTCAAGTAACACACTGGCAGGCACCACTGTGGCCTGTTGCAGACACTGGTCATTAAAACTGCAATACTGAAACAATTTAAGTTCCGCAACACTACCAAGATTTAAGGATATCAGTCCCAATGGTTTTTCCTGCCATATAAAACAGTGCACACTTTTTTAAAAAATGGTGGTGCATTCCTGGGCAGATTAATGCAAATCAATTGTATCTCATTAGGCTTCATGCTGCAGATTCTCCCTGAGAGGAGTAGAGGTTTTCATAATATTTACATGGAATATTTATATAAAACTTGGAGCCCTTCAACACATACAGCTTTAAGCTTAACATTTCCCAGACATTAGAGGCAGATCACCTAAACTAATTCCCCCTGTTCACACCATAAGAGGAACAGAAAAGAAGTTTTTATAGCATAGTTCCCACTTCAAACTTTGCATTAAAAAAATGCACACTGGCACAGCGAAGTAATATTATCCATACAGTTAATAGTACTGGCACAGATGGAAATTATTTTCCTTTTTATCCTTAAAAGGAAACCTTGGAAGTTTTAATGCTGGGACCAAAAATAGAGAAAGAAAGTCTTGCCAAGGTTGTGACCAGTTATTTTTTTTCACAAACATGATAGCTCTTTAAGTGCAAGGAAAAGCTCCTTTTCCTTAAGCACAAGGGGCCAGATTCTATGGCCACATACCTACTTGGGAGAAGACTTTCTTGAACTCAGTGAGACTTTCTTCTAAGAAAGTGTGCTAAGTAACCATGCTTCATGTTTCTGAAATTAACTCTCTATTACTCTAAAAAAAATGAGAATTCCATGAAATTAACTTCTAGTCCTAGTTTCCCCATACATTTTCTGTAATCATCCTATCCTATTACTTGATACATGGCTGCATTTAAGTAAAGAGACATCTGACGCCTGAACGAGGTCACAAACTGTGAGGTTACATGGGTTTTGCACCGGTTTTGTGCCATTCCTACAGACAGATTTGCCATTGCAAATGTTTAGAAAAATGAGGTGTCCTCCTCATAAATTCTAACAGTGCTTCAAAAGACATGCTTGAGTCTGCCAAATATGTGATACTAGCCAGGTCTTGAAATTTATCTTCATTAAAACTGAACTTTTCATGCAGTCAGCTTTGTCAAAAGGAAACCTCACACAGCTCCTGGAATGCTACTTCCACCTGTTTCCCAGAGGGCACTGAAAGAAGGAAGAACTCTCTGCTCATGGTACAGAGTGGTGCTTCATAGGGCTTGGTGGAGGGATTCCCACAGGAGTCCCAGGAAAGGGTTGCCAGGCAAACACACGCCTGGGGCCAGATTTGCAGAGATAAATGACACTTGTGGGTGTGCCTGCTACTAATTACAATAAAAATTCCTATGCAGCGCAACAATTATACCTTGACAAATTTCAGCCAAACTCACAGCAGCTCACCAAATTATGCATTTCTTGACAAGCTTTATAATCCACTAGGAATAAGGCCCGTTGTGGAAATAAATACAACAGGCTCTAGAAAGAGGCTCTGGGCAGCTGCCCTGGCCTTGAGCACTCAGCGTCAATTTGCTGAGGCAACCTCAGCGGGGTATTATGACACAGAGCTTACTGTTTTCTCCAGGGAAACTGATCTCTGCCATCTGAAAAGCAGTTAGCAGTGTGAGTCATCTCCGACCCTCACCTGGAGATTGGCAACAGTAGTTTCCAGGGGAAATGGCTGGTTTGGAGGGTGGAGTCTATGGCATTGTACCTGTCTGAGGTACCACCCCTCCACAAACCCCACCCTCTCCAGACTCCATCCCTCAAATCCCCAGGAATTTCCCAACCTGGAGGTGGCAACCCTATCTCCTTCCCAGCCAACCATCAACCTACCTTAATCTGCCCCTCTGACTTCAGCTTTCCATCTCTCCCCCCCACATGCTGCCTCTACCTAAGAAAACTCGTCTATCTCTGCAGTGGGGACCCAAGCAGGAGGAAAATTACCTCAGCAAGGTATAATGACACTGAGTCCACCCTGCAAAGCAGCTGTTTTCTCCAGGAGGGCTGAGCTCTACCAGCTGGAGAGCAATTGTAATTCTGAGTGATTTCCAGCCCTCACCTGGAGATTGGCAGCACTGGTTGCCCAGGAGGAAATGGCTGGTTTGAAGGGTGGAGTCTATGGCATTGTACCTGTCTGAGGACCCACCCCTCCTCAAACCTCATCCTCTCCAGGCTCCACCCCTCAAATATCCAGGAATTTCCCAACCTAGAGTTGGCAACCCTATCTCCTTCCTAGCCAACCATCAGTCTACCATTATCTGCCCTTTGACTTCAGCTTTCCATCTCCGCACCCCCACCTGCAGCCTCTAGCTAGGAAAATTACAGTCTTTCTCTGCAGTGGGGATCCAAGCAGGAAGGAAGCGACCTCAGCAGGGTGAAATGACACAGAGTCCACCTTGCAGAGCAGCTGTTTTTTCCAGGGGAGCTGATCTCTGCCATCTGAAGAGCAATTTTAATTCTGAGTGCTCTCCAGCCCTCACCTGGAGATTAGCAGCAATGGTTCCCCAGGAGGAAAAGTACAGTCTTTCTCCGCAGTGGAGACCAAAGCAGCTTACATCATTCTCCTCTCCCCCTTTTGATCTGCACAACAACCCTATAAAGTAGGTTAGGCTGAAAGTCTGTGACTGGTCTGAAATCACCCACTCAACTTCCACAGCAGAAACCTGGGTCTGGCAGATCTTGCTCTGAAGTGCTAACTGCTACACCTAGGGTAGCCAACCTCCAGGTAGGGCATGAGGATTGCCGGGTATCCCAACTGAACTCTCCCCCCCGCCCCAGAGAAAAAACTGCTTTGGAGGGTAGTTTCTATGGCATTCTATTTAGCTGAGGCCTCTACCCTCCCCAAACTCTGGTTTCTGTAGACTCCACCTCAAAATGGACTCCTGCCTTTGCCTTTTTTCTGACAGAACCAAGCTTGGTTGCCTAGCAACAGCCACTGAGGGAAAAGTTAGTCCCACAGGAGCCAAGCAGGAAAAGTGTCTTCATCAGGAGAGACACCCATTTTGGCAGTTTATTCTGTGAGGGAGGAGTATCCAAGCTGGCAGTAGGCAGGGGAGAGGAGTGGACCCAGCACCCAGTCAATGGCACACGAGTACTCTTGAGTGGCGGTTGATGGGCCAATGGCTGATGGAGCACACAACTCAGCCAATGAGAGAGCTGGAAATGGCCAATGCACTAGGGCAATTATATATACAGAATTTTACATAGCATTTGATTTAATTTGTGCATGTTAATATCATGGCTAATAGGCCTCTTGTCCATGAATCTGTCCAATCGTGCCTCTAACATTATGGGAGAAAGAGATGTTGTTGTTGTTGTCTGCCCTCCCCTGAAGGGCTCAGAGCAGTGTACAACACTATCAAAACATACAACATATTTAAAATATACAATAAATAAATAAATAAATATAGCTAAAATCAATAAATATCAACCAGATCATCGATGGTGTGTACCATATTTCACTTTCTCCATGGGGCACATCGTAGGCTGGACATGGTAAAGGCCATTGCTGCCCTCAACCATAGGCCTGATGGAACATCATCTTGCATGCCTTGTAGAACTGAACTGTGTCCCACAGGGCATGGATGTCACCAGGTAGAGTTCCGCCAGGGCCAATAAAGCCCTGGCTTGAGTTGAGGACAGCCAGTCTCTTCGGCCAGGGACCACCAGTAGATTTTGATTGTGAGCGTAAAGCTCTGCGGGGGACATACCAGGAGAGATGGTCCCACAGGTACGTTGGTCCCAGACCATTAAGGGCCTTAAAGGTTAGAACCAGAACCTTGAAGCAGATCCAGTACTCAACTTGGAGCCAGTGCAGCTGGCAAGGCACAGGTTGTATAAAGATCTTTCTTGTCACTCTCTTCATACTTCTATCATGCCCCCAGACATTTTTTCCCCCTAAACCGAAAAGCCCCCAAACTCCTGAGCTTCTTCTTGGAGAAAAGTTGCACCATTCCCTCCAACATCTTAGTTGGCCTTTTCTGCACTCCATGAGAAAGGATTGCGAAGTGGTCCTGTCAGATCACACAGTGCCTTGTTGGAACTCTTCAAAATAATGCTGTCCCATACAGCCAGTTGGGCTGCTTGAGCTGTCCCCAACTTTTTGTGGTGCATCAGTTGCAAGTGGGGCCTACTCACATAGGCATTCATACAGCTCTGCTCCACCTTACATAGTGTAGGGCCTGGGCTAGATGGCCTATAAAACCCTTCCACCCGTGAGGGGCTGCATCCTCATATCATTGGATATTGTGCTATTGTGCTGTAGCAATCATTTGCCACTGGATTTTCCCATATGTGGATGCAGCCTGGGACTCTGTGGGGCAGGGCTGCCAGCTACAGGTTGGGAAATTCCTGGAGATTTTGTGGGTGGAGCCTGGGAAGGACGGGATTTGGGACATAATGCCATAGAGCCCACCTTCCAAAACAGCCATTTTCTCCAGAGGAACTGATCTCTGTCATCTGGAGATCAGTTGCAATTCCAGGAGATCTCCAGGCCCCACCTAGATGTTGGTAACCCTACTGTGGGACAATCCTAAACAGATCTACTTACAAGTAAATCCCATGTTATTCATTGAAGCTTACGCCCAGGAAAGTGCCTCTGACTTGCTGGTTGAGCTGTGTAACTCAAGGTTTACTCTAATGATCTGCCAACTCTCCTAGGCTGTTAATCCTTATTTGTTGGCAGAATAAATCATAGTATCAGACCTTAAACCAAACTATTTCAAGAATCAGAGATTAACTAAGAATTACAGCAAATAATAATGTTAAGATAGTAGTAGCATTTATGATTGGCTAACAAACCTATATCTAGACTCATTCCTTCCGAAAAGGTTTTGCTCTACTCTGAAAGCATAGGTACATTTAATTCTATTGTATTTACTATTTAAGGATACTGAGGGATTCACACTGTCGATGTGTGTATGTGTGTATAAATGTAGCATTCCAGGGCCTGAAGTGCCAAAACACTTCTCTGAAACAGACCTCCTAGTTTGTTTGTTTTTTCTCATAGGTCAAGGATCAGCCTTGGTCATTACTCACCAAAGTGAAAGGTTGTTTTAACACCTTTTGTGAAATATGAAATTTACTCAAAATGTCACGGGATAGTAAATCCTTAACAGCAGAAAGAAGCCAAGAACAAATATTATAAAGAGGATTTGCAAAGGAATTCAAACTGAAGAGGCACAAGGGGTGAAATGATTTTCTTCTCTCTAGGAAAATACAACGCCCAATCTCCATGTGATACAGCAGCCATATTTGCTGTTCACACATATAAGCAGGGAGTGGGTTAGAGACTGATAGATCAAATGATGCATGGGTGGGAGAAGGTTACTTTCTCTAACTTTACTCCTCTTCACTATGCAAAGTCCCTTACTCCTAAGCCTGTCTTCAGTACTGTAAGAGAGCTGGGCTAGAAGAGAAGTAACTGAAGCAACTGGGCATGGGGAGGTAAGCTGGGAGAGAGGACAAAGCTCAGTTCCATTCACCTTGCACATCACTTTTGATATACAAATTAGCCTTCCACCCTGGTTTTATATGTGAATGGGCAGACACATAAATAAACCACTATTGGTGCCCCTCCACATCATGTTTGGCTCCAGATTTCAACCACAATGCAGTTTTAAGAAGTACCTATAAAAACAGTTGTGACTTTGGCCACTTTATATTAGGGAGCATTTATACCCATATGAGCACCCCAGATGTTGGCATTTGCAGGTTGGGCCCTGTTCTAGGTATCACCTAGCTACAGAATAGGGCTCACTGCAAAATGGAGCAGGGCATTCTTAGTGGTAGCATCCCATATTGTAGTATATCCTGCTCCAAAAGCTCAGCACAGACCCATTATGTCTGTTTTTCACTGACTTTTTAGAGTGGCATATTGGTGAAGCCATTTTGATGCATTGGGATTAGTCGAGATATGATCAGATAGATGTATGCATCATTTAATTGTATTCAAAATATATAAATAATATATAAATAAATAGCAGAAGAAATGTTTTTAGGCTGAAAACAGTCTTAAGGACAGTTCTACTTAATTACAATTAAAAGACAAGATGCTTTTAGAATGCAGATATTATGAATTGTATCCTACTACTACCCTTAAGGATGGGGCATTCTGTTGGCTCAGGGTGTGTCCCCCTGACCCCCACAAATTGCAAACGGGCTTCTCTGTTGGTAAGATGTGTCATCCACTGGTGAAATACACCTTGCATTGAACAGAATGGTAGCTGAGCAGAGTGGATAACTGTCTATCTTCTGTTGTCCCCCCCACCATTAAGGAGAAGATACTCATAGTTTTTGTTCCTTCCTTGTGTATACCCTTTAACGACTAATAAAGAAGATGGTGGTGTCCCCCCCCCCCCCCCACGCACCATTTAGCAGGGATGAGGGCCCCAAACATGAGGGAAGTCATTTTTCTACTAAATCAAATTACAGTCTGGCTAAACACAAAGCCATACATATACCGCTTTTCCCAATACTTGAAAGTACTTTCACATTAATAGGAAGCAGCGGTCCAATTCACTCCTGATGTAGTAAGTTGCTCCTGAAACATATACGATTAGCTGCCCAGTGAGAAGCATCACTGTAGTTGAGCTCCAGTGTTTGAATATAAAAGGTGTTTCTGAATTAGGTGTTCGGCCTGTTTTGGATGAGGCTGTACTCTCCCTGAAGAGACAAGATTACACTTTGGGAGTACATCTGGATCTGGAGGGGCACCTGGATGTTCAGGGGCCAGGAATCCTTCTAATCAGCTGTGAGAGGTTTGCCAACTGCACCCTTTCCTTTACATGAAGGATCTGGCCACAGTGACTTAAGCTGTAATTACCTGCAGCTTGCTCTACTGTAGTACACTATACATGATACTCTGAAACATACTTGGAAACTGCAGCTGGTTCAAAACTCTATTGCAGGCAGGTAGTAGAGGTTAGCAGCCTGGAATAAATGTTACATTGGCTGCCAGCAGGTTTCTGAGTCCAGTTCAAGGTCCTGGGTTTGATCTTTAAAGCCCTAAAAGGCCTGGGATCAGAATGCCTTAAAGACCATCTCCTGACCTAAGAGTATGCCTGGACACTTAATTTGTCTTCTAAGACCTTGATCTCTGTGTCCCTACCTTCAGAAGTGTGGTGGGTGGCAATGCATGAGTGGACCTTCTCAATGGTGGCACCAAAATTGTGGAATGCCCCCCATGTGACCCCGTCACTACCAGTACTCAGGAAGCAAACACTGCCCTGTGCTATTAAACTTCTGGGCTTAAAAGTGTACAGAATATGATGCAAATAAATTGTGGGTGAGGGCAACTTCCCTGGATTTGTTTGCTTGCCTGTTTTTGAATACTGACTCTCCATTTGCTGCCAGCCTCCATAAAGACTGAATCAGTAAAAAAAAGTAAATATTTTTTTTAATTAACGGCTTCATTCTCTGGATTTAATCTATAGTGCGTGCATCCTCTCTCTGCTGCAATTCCCCTGTCTTTTCCCCACTTTCTGCTTCACTCTTTTCCATTTCCACTTCTTTTCGCAAAGCCCTAGTAAGGTGAAGAGAGTTCAAACCTTGATGATGAACAGAGGGGTTTGCCTGTAGTTTCCATATAATCCTCATGTGCCTATTTATATAATACAAGAGAAACAGCTTGGAATGTATCCAAGCAGTTCACTGACGCAGAGAGCCTGGCTATCGTGGGATAGGCACTTCCTAGGGGCATTACACAAAAATCCTGCAGGGCATGATTGTCTTACAGTAACGGTTCCTGAGGTCTCTTAGAACAGATCTCTTAGAAGAGGGAGCATTGGCCCTCTGGAGCAAACCACAGCACAGTTAATCCTTTGTTTGGAATTAGCCATTTATGCAGCAAGCTTTAATGTCCTGTCAAAATGTACAGCCCTCCATCCTAGTGCTCCTTCTGTTCTATAATAACACTGGCTGTCTTGAGAGAGGAGGAGGGTGAAGGGAATGTTGTTTTGACAGAGGGGTCGTATCTCATCAGCTGGGAGTACAAATTACTCACCCACTAACATTTCTGTGAGAGTCACCCATTAGGAAACAGAGTCCAGAAAGCAGCTAACCAGGGGGTCTCAGCAAAAACTAAACCAGAGCTCACCTCTCTGTGGGCGATAAAGCATTTCCCCTGGTGCTGCTCTTGGGCTAAGTGTAGCACAGATTGCACAAAACACTCCCACTTCGTGGGCTGAGGCGTTAGAAAGCTGAGAATTCCAGAAGACTGAGGACATTCTGAAGCCCGATGCGATGTTCTTTTACAATTGCCCTCATTCTTCACATGGAGGAAAAAAACTGATCTCCTTTGGCTGAGGCCCCTCTGCGGAACTTGACCTCTGAGCCACTAGGAGTAGGAAAACAAGAATATTCACTGTAGTAAAGAGCTTGCTTGCTTCTTACCTTAGCACAAAGCCTTTGGATCCAAGCCTGGTATATCTCAATTGTGAAGTAATTATCCTTCTCATCATCTGAGGAAGGGGGGAAATTGAGCTCAAAACATTTTGCATAGAGCTTTGATGCTGCAGCCAGAGCTTAACTGTCAAGTAATATCTCTTCTGTGGTTAATTCATTCATGGAGAGATGCCAGTGTGAGAGCCATCCAAACTGGAGTCTCTATCCTTTAAAACCTGAAGGCAAGCTTTGGCAGCAAACTCTTGGTGTATTGATCACAGACACTACTGCCCCTTAATTTGATTGTTTCACATATTCTTCCAGATATTTATACCCTGCTTTTCTCCCCAACGGGTACACAACAACCCTGTAAGGTAGGTTAGACCAAGAGAGAATAGTCAGCTCATGTCCACCTAGCAAGATGCCATAGCATAATGGAGATTGAAGCCTGATTTATGAGTTCTGAGTTAGGGTTTTAAGGAAGGAAGGTGGTCTTGCTTAGATGTTCAGGGCAACCCTTCCATACTCAACAGCAAGCAAAGGAGAATAGAGTTTCAACAAGAACTAACCTTTGGAATGGCTGGTTCCTCCTATAAAGGAATGTGTGCGAAGGTCAGTGATACTTTGAGACTGGAGAGCTGAAACGGGCAAGCCTGTTGCAATCGTTAAGGATAACAAATTTGTATTTGATGTGGAATGGGATGGGATGAAAAGCCAAAGTAAGGATCTCAGGACAGACACCTGACATGAACAGTGGTAAATAGGGGCCCCTGTGGACAGTTCACCATGGGAAAAGAATGCAGTGCATAGACTGAAGCCTGTCCTCCCCTCACCCCTATGCCATGCTCCCAAGTGGAATCAGGCTCTTGAGTGCTTGGGAATGTTCAATTCCCAATGTAACGTCTGTCTATAAGTTGAGTTGGAGTTCCCCAACCCAACTCAGGGCAGGTGTCACATCTAGTTTGGCCCTAAGATATACTCCCCACAGGGAGAGGCTTATGCAGTTTCCCTGCTGCTGCTGCTGCTAGGCTACCAATACAGTGCAGTGGCAACAGGGCTTTTACAGGGCAGATTTCTCCTGCCCTGGTCTCCCACAGCAGCCATTACCACCCCTACCACCCCTCCACCGGGGGGGGTGGCTTTTTAAATCAACAACTGTCATATTGTCATAGCATTGTAATGTTATAACAATCTATTTGATTTTGTAAATTCCCGACTTCCAATTAATTTTTCCCCTAGCTCCTTTCATTGTAGAGATGTACCCTCAATGAAAGGGGCTAGAGACCTTTTTCAAAAAATGAAAGCTGGGGATCTAAAGAACCAAACAGATAGGTGGTGGATGGGGAGGGTTAGCTGTCACAGGGAATATGGGCAGGGGAAATGTAACTGATAGGCTTGGGACCAGGAAGATCTGAAGTTTCTTGGGAGGGGCTGTGGCTCAGTGGAAGAGACTCTGTTTTGCATGCAGAAGGTCCCAGGCTCAATCCCAGATGTGGGATTTCCAGATAAGGATCTGACAGTAGGTGTTGTGGACGACTTTTGCCTGAGAATCTGGAAGCTGCTGCCAGTCTGAGTAGACAATACTGACCGAGGGTCTGATTCAGTATAAGGCAGCTCCATGTGTGGCTTCGCCAAGACCTTTCCTGAAACACTGTAGTCAAGCAGGTTTTGGAAAGGTCACAAGAAAGTCAGATAAAACACCACAATGCTGTGGGGAAGCCTGGGGGGAAAATCCACTTCCCAATAGCATCCAAGCCAAGGCAAACAACCTGTGTGTAACCTATGTACAGGGCATGAACCACAGCTTTAGCTAAGGGAATGGCAAAGAACGGCTGGATTTCTGCAGTATCGTACAGGAAGAAGCAATATCACTTACACTGATTTTTAAAAGGGCTACTATAGCTAGGACTGGGAGTAAAGAAGGGAGAATTAAAAATAGTTGGTGGGAATATAGTTTTGCATGCTTGTTCACCTTCTCCTTCTCTAATTACATTTAATAGTGTGTTTCCTCATAGAAGGCTATTTTAGATTATTGCCAAGAATAATCTCAGTTGTAATAAAATTTTATGTTTTATACTGTCTTAACTAAACATTAGTTATCAGCTGGGGTTTTTTTTTTACATTATTGGCAACTTTCCCCAACACATTCATATTTCACTATGCTTTGGTCTTCACCTCTTTCTCTGTCTCTCCCTTACCTTTGTAAAACAGGCCTTATCAATCTTCTGGAGGAGCAGAATGCGAGAAATGAATGGGGCACTGACTCTCGAAAGCTCCTGCTCTGAAAATCTTGTTGGTTTCTATGGGGCAGCTGGATTTGTATCTAGCTGTTCTACTGCAGACCGACATGGCTGCCTTCTCAGAAAAGATGGTCAGCCATGAATTTCCCATTGCTCTTTGCCACTGAGAGGACAGGTCCCCTAATTTTCAAAACACTGTCACAAAAGAAACTCTGGCTTTTTATTTGTTTTGATGTAGAAATGTTTTATATAAAAGGGTTGCTTCTGTCCTGTAGATTACTATATTGTCTTGGGTTTTACTGCCACTACTGCGCAGGCGCAGAGAACGCTTTGGCTGGGGGAGGGTTTGGCGGGTGGCATGCCTCGTCGCAGCCGCTGTTTTGGGGGAGGGAGGGGGAGGAGGCTCGGCGCGCAGCCACCGCCATTACCGATTTTGGGGAAGGGAGCGGGGAGGGGTTCGGCACGTGACAGCCACTGCCGCCGATTTCCGAGGGGGGAAGGAGGGTGGGAGGGAGAAGAGGAGGCTCGGTGTGCATCCGCTGCCGCCAATTTTTGGGAAGGGAGGGGGGAGGGAGGGAGGCTCAGCATGTAGCCGCCTCCGATTTTTGGGAAGGGGGGGGAGGGAGGGAGGCTCGGCATGCAGCCACCTCCAGTTTTTGGGAAGGGAGGGGAGGAGGCTTGGGAGGAGGCTCAGCACGCAGCCGCTGCCGCCACTGTTTTCGGGGAGGGAAGAGGGAGGGAGGAGAGAGAGGCTCAAATGCCCCTCGTGAGTATCCTACTGCCAGGAGCCCGTGGGGGGGAGAGAGCGAGCGGCGGGCCCGGCGAGATGGGGGAAATGCCCCCTCCCCGCAAGTTTCTTGCGGGTCTCCCCTTGTGTACATATATATATACCGTAATCACATATGCCAGTTTAGATACTTCTTAGTTTTCTTATATATTCAACAGCAAGATGGGTTTATTTCTTATTTTAGAGGTAAAGGTTTCCCTTGCTTGAAAGCCAGTCGAATCCAACTCCGGGGGGCAGTGCTCATCTCTGTTTCCAAGCCGAAGAGCCAACACTGTCTGAAGACGTTTCCGTGATCATGTGGCTGGCATGACTAAACACCAAGGCACACAGAAACCTGTTACCTTCCCACCTAAGTGGTACCTATTTATCTACTTGCAATTTCTTGCTTTCTTGCTTTGCTAGGTAGGCAGGAGCTGGGGCCAGAGATGGGAGCTCACTCCATCACGCAGCACTCGGGTCTCAAACTGCTGAACTACAGACCTTCCGGTCTGCAGCTCAGTGTCTTAACCTCTGAGAGGTATTTTCCTATTACTGCTTATCTTAGGTCATTAGCTCCATGGACTTCAAAATGTGTCCTTCAGTGTCTTTAAAATACTTTTAGGAGCGCCAAAATGAAGGACTTATAAGAAACAGAAAACCACAAACAAGCAGAGACAGCAACCAGAGGATGTATTAGCATGTTGCCAACTCCCTGAAAGAGGAACTGAGGGGTACAAAGTATGCACTCAACAAACTCAGAAGGAAACAGTCCCAAGCTATCCCTATTCATACCTTGAGAGAAAGCAACGGTTCTATAAATCATGTGTCAGAGCAGATATCTCTCAAAGCATGAGCTCCAGGAGAATTTCATTCTGTTCAAACAGATGCATTATGATTCTTTTTCACCGTATGATGCATATTATAAGCAGCAACTCTGCTGAGAGGTCTGGGTTACCTATACTTGTGTGGGCAATTCATGATTTAACTAAAGCTCTACATGAGATTTTAACACAACATGAACCAAAACTTTCATCTCTGAAAACAGATACTGGAAACTATTTTTCTCTGGACAAATCACTCTTGCTGAATCATTTCTTTGACAGCATTTTTATTGCACCTCTTAGCTTCCAGTTATACTGTTGCTTCAGTCTTGGTACATGTTCTGCTTGGCAAAAATAATTCTGGTCCAAATGCCACTGGTCCAAATGCCCCATGAATTTGAAGCAGCAGCTAGGCACTTGCATACAGAGGCAATCGTGGGAGGAATGTGCACAACACAAACACTATATTTACACCTTCAGTTCTTGAGGGGGGGAATCCTATCACCTTTCTCCAGCCTCCGTGGTCCCTTGAAGTACTTTAGCCTAATAATAGGATCAGGCCACGCTGACAGAATGCATAAATGCAGCTCGATTACGCCAGCAAATCAGGCCATAGAAGAGTATGATTTCGCATATGTGTTGAGAATCATAACATGTTTTTGCAGAGTAAAGTTTGTGTCCAGTGGCTCCTTTAAGACCAACAAAGTTTAATTCAAGGTATAAGCTTTCATGTGCAAGCACCCACCAGAATCTATGTTTTTGCAGAAACATTGTCCATTTCCACAAGTAAGCTCTTAAACATCATCTTAAGTAACTGGCAATCTGGAAGTAAAAGAAACAAATAGCTATTTGTCAAGCTATCCTCTTCTGTCACCATAAAAGACCTGGCCAGTTTGCAGGTACAATAAGTAACTAATACCACCCAGTTCTTGACTGACTTCAAAAATTGCTGCAGGTGTTGAACCAGCAGATGTTCCCACAAGAAGTACTGGCTTCACCATGCAAAAAAACTGTCATTCACAGAGCCAGCAGCACACTTTAGTTCACACAGAGGTCAGGTAATGCAGTAATTGACTGATTCAGGGACCTCTGAATGTGTCCTATTGTTCACAGCATGATACAATTTCTCCCACACTGCAGAGACTTGTTTCTAATTAGAAACACTGCAAAGCAACAGAGGGTGCAGAGAAGAAGCAAAGTCATTTCTGGTTTTGTTCTCCCACAATCCACGGTCCTGAAGGACAACACAATATTAGTGTAGCCAAGAGTTTTTTGTCAATGTCATCAATATATCTAATTCTCAATATGACCAAATCTGTGGATATTCAAATCCAGAGACTGGAGCCATGAACACAACATGGATCTTTTCTACAAACCTGAAAAATGTCCCAGATTTGCAGAAAAATCTGAAATCTACAAAAAGACATTGAGTGATAAAACCCCTACAAAGACAGAAGCAGCACCTCTACCTTCAAGAAATGAATGTCCTCAGTGGCCAGACTTGCATGACTCACTCTGGCCCAGCTGCTTGCTACTATTCAACAGCAGCCGTGCCATGAATGTCAGTGTGGTGCAGTGGTTAGAGTGGCAGACTGGGATCTGAGAGTTATCTGTTCAAATCCCCACTCTGCTGTAGAAGCTCAGTGAATGACCTTGTACCAGTTACACATACTCAACGCAACTTAACCTCACAGAAATGTTGTGATGATAAAATAGAGTAATATTAATTACTTTGGGTCCTCATTGTGGAGAAAAGCAGCGTATAAATGAAGTAAATGAATGATGGAGATGGGAGGGCAGTTAAAAGTAGGGATGGGCATGAACTGGGAAAATGAAGTTCGGTTTGTGGTGTGCCCAGTTCACGACCATCATGAACTTTTAGGGGCCAAACAAACCAGTTTGTGAGGTTTGTGGCCTAGTATGCTAAAGACACCAAACTTACAGGTGATTTCCATCTGACTCTCCTCTATCTCTACCGTGAGGTGGGGAGGGTGGGGTAAAAATCTAATAAATAAATAAATAAATACCTGCCCACCAAGTTTTGTGAGGAATGGATTTACAGTGTCTGAGTTATGCCCCCTCCCCCCAAGGTGTCCCTGGGAAAGTGCTTTCTGGGGAAATGATCGCCTGTCATTTCCCCAGAAAACGCTTCCCTAGGGGAACCTTCTTTGGGGGGCCATAACTTAGAACCCATAAATCCAAGCCTTGCCAAATCTGGTTAGCAGGTAGAGGAAAGTCAACTGGAGAGCATCTGTGAGTTTGGTGTCTCTAGCTTGCACAGGATCCATTCTCTATACCATAGGCGTCAACTACGGGCTCGAGCCCCCCCCCCCAATTTCCCGGGGGGGCTCAGCTTCCCCCGGCAAAACGGAGCATCCACCAGGCCTGCTCGCTTGCCTGCCTGCCCGCTCGCCAGCCCACCGGCCGGCTGGCCGGCCGCCGCCGGCTCTCCCCCCCCCCCTCCGGGCCTGGCCTGGCCACTCCTGCCTCTGTGGGGCCAGCTGGGCAAATGCCCAGCGTGCTGGCGTCACCCGGACGCCAGCACGCTGGGCATGTTGACGGGGCGACGCTCTAGCAATCGCCCCGAAACTATAGAGTTTCAGGGCGATTGCCAGAGCATCGCCCGGGCAACGTGCCCAGTGTGCTGGCATCACTTCCGGGTGACGCCAGCACGCTGGGTATTTGCCCAGCTGGCCCCACGGAGGTAGGAGTGGCCAGGCCAGGCCCGGGGGGGGGAGAGGCAGCGGGGACATGGTCCCGGCGTGTGCGCGCACACACAAGAACCCCCCCCCCCGGGGATTCCAAAAGTCGACGCCTCTGCTCTATACTCCTGAGCCTGTCAAAATGACCCCTTGTCATTGACAGGCAGTCATTTTGACAGGCACAGGTTCAAAAGAGACACCAAACTCACAGGGGACCTTCCCTGGAAGCTCCTCTACATGCCCTCCAAGTTCCACCTGCATGTTTCTTTGAAGTTTGGGAAACATTTTTATTGAGCAAAGACATGAACTTCACTTTATAAATCATGAACTGGCCAAAATTCATCACAAACTTTAGTTCATGAGCCGGTTTGTGCCTATCCCTAGATAAAAGGCTAGTGGGTAGGTGGGAGAGAAGGAAACAGGGAAAAGTGTGGATATGGAGTTAGCCATATGGAAGAAAAGAGGAAATAGTGTGGGGAGGGAGATACAGGGGAAAGTGAGGAACCCCTCACAAGTCCTTGCTGGTTTCCCACTATGCAACTGGGCCTGACAGTCAATACCATGCAATTCAGCCATAGTTTTCCTGAGTGGAGTGCCAGGGGGTGGAAAGGAGAGAAGAAAGCAGAAAATGCAAGAGGCTAAGGGGACTTTTATGGAAGAAACAGAGGAAATAGTGGGGGAGGGCATAATGAGACGGCCCTCATAAGTCCTTGCAGGATCCCTGCTTCTTCTATCTAACAATAAACTGGGTGGCCCTATGCCAGTAATGAAAGCAGCAAAATCAGGCCACCCATAGCCTGAGAACTCCCTAGGTATACAGGAAAAATATGACTTTGTCAATGTCTCTTCCGCCAAGCATATGAATAGGGGCCGCTACCTTTGCCTCCCCCCCACCTCCAAAGTACATCTACCAATGTCTGACCGCCGACTGTATCATATTCCGCTGGGAAAATGGCTCCGGTGTTATTAGAGAACCACTATCTGAGTTCTTGACTGTTGAGTGCTTTAAATTGTTGTTGTTTTTAACTATATGTTTTATATTGTTTTAAATATTTATAATGTTAGTGAATCCTGGCATACCAGGTCCTGTAAGCCGCTCTGAGCCTGCGAATGTGGGGAGAGCAGCCTAGAAATCAAATAAATAAATAAATGGCCAAAGACCTCCCCCCAAAACCCAACCCCCAAAACCCAACCTAATAATGACTCAATATACTCCAAAAGACACAGAAAGTTAATAGCATTTTCTTCTATTGAAGAAAGGAGAGGGAATTAGTTAAGTGTACTGACTGGTGGGCCACTGCCCTGGAGGGCTGCTGGATCAGCAACAAACAGAACTAAGTCCCAGAAGCTCCACCAGCACTGTAGAAGTTACTTGGCTCAGGCTTTTCAGTAGAAAGAATTATCAGCATCAGCTAAACAGTTGCCTCCTTATGCATAGTCACTAGAGGCCATGGGTGATCTGATGCCCATTATTGGTTCCTCTCTCTCTCTCTCTCTCTCTCTCACACACACACAGCTTGTTTTATAAAAATTCCTTTGTCAGTAGCTCAGTGGAGAAAATACTATTATCCCCACACACTTAAAGAAATTAGTACAAAGGACTGTATAAAATATAATGGGGCACAATGGAATTTCAGTATTGCAAAATGAAATTGCACCAGATATCAGTGCTGGGAAATGTGTTCTAAAATGTGCAGGTATTTGGCATTTGTTCCATCTGGATGCACTGCAAATACTTATTCAGACAGACAGTTTGAGCGCTGAGCCCTCTATAGTCACCTTTTTTGGATGTACAACCTATGTTCAATAATCATTCTCAAAAGCAAGCTGTTTTTCCTATTTCCTGCAGAAAATGTCTGTGTAGAATCCTGATTCTCTGGACCTTTTGACAATTATAAAGACATTTTCCCTTTCCTTGCCCAGAACAATCTGAAGTAAGAAAAAAAAAATGAAAGGGCATCAAGTAGATGTTTGATTTGCCTGAATGTATTTCCTTTTAAAGAAAGATGACAGCCTGCCTGAATTAGCCCTGCCTTTGCAGATACACAGGTCATTAAAAAAGCAAAGGTGGAACAGAAGAGAGGACCATTAGGAAAGTGCAAGATGGGTAGTAGGGGTGTGCATTCTGTATTTACTGAGCCGAATAAATACCTGAATAATGCAAAAAGGCATATTTTGAGAATTTATTAAGTTAAATACCAAATCAGAACATCTATTCGGGAGCCAAATAGAGATTTCCAAATACTATTTGGCTTTATTCGGCTCCATTATACCCTACGGGGCCATTATAGCCAAAGGCAAATCTCTTATGGTATATTCAGTGGTCTGGGGGAGAGAGGATTTGAGGTAGAGCAACCACATGTACAGCGTAGCTGCTGGAGCCTCTCCCCAAAAGGACCCCCAAGTTTCAAAAAGATTGGACTAGGGGGGTCCAGTACTATGGGACCCAACCTCTACTGTTTCCAATGGGGGGGGGGGAATATCAACGCAATACAAGCCCAGTAGGATGTCCCAGAGAATCTCTGCAGTAGAAGGGGGGGGGCATGTTTGCAAGGACAGCAGCAGAACTAGTGCAATGTGACCAGTAGAACCAGTGAGACTGTAGCAGTGCCAAAACCCAAAAGGACTTAGTGAAATCTGAGAATTTCTGAAGTAGAAACTGGGGGGGGGGGGGGGGGGGGGGGTTGCAAGGACAGCAGAACCAGTGCAATGTACTAGTGCCCAGTAGCAGAACTTACCTACTAGTGTTCAGCAGCAGAACCAAGTGCTAACTTAGTAGTGCCAGCAGAATCCAGTGCCAATCTGGCAGCAACAGAACTAACAGAACACCAGAGAATACCAGCAGGGCTTTAAAAGTGCGGGGGGGGGGGGGGGGAACAAGCCCAACATTCAAAAGAGCACCTGAACCAGAGCCAGCCCAATACACAGAAGCCCAGTAATGCTGAGCTGCCATTTGCCACAACAGCACTAAGTTCTGCTGCTGGGCACTAGTAGGTTGGTGCTGGGTTCTGCTGCTGGGCAGCCATTACTGCACTAGTTCTGCCGTCCTACAACCCCCTCCCCCTTGCTTGGATTCTGTGCTTGAAACCAGTCCTGTTGAGCTGCATCTGTCTGCATTTTCAGTATTCTATACCTCACAAAGGAGATCAGAGAAACAGATTCCAGGTATCTCTAGTGAACTAGTATAGAAAAAAGTACTACTTGCTTATATTTTACATGCAGTTCAAATGTTCATTAAAATCAGTACATTTTTTCTATTATTTGTGACTGTCCTGCCCAATTATAAAAAGACTTTAAAAATTAGTTAACTATTTTAATATTTACAGTAAGGTTATCAGTGTTTCTAATAGCAAGAGTTGACATTCCCCAACGTACTGGACATTCTGTGCAGGCAACTCACTTCACCAGGGCTACAGTGTATTCAGATGTGAATGCTCCTACCAGTATACACACATGCACAAATAAGAAAAGTTAAAATACAAATCTATAGAGAAAATCGTTGAATGCTGTTTGTTTCCCTGCCCCATCTAGTGGCCAATGTGTATAATTCAACAGGCATGCACATGAACCAGCTACCGTATCAAAATATTTCTCAAAATATGTCTAATGCAAAGATAATGCCTGTTATGAACTGAAAGTATAATCTGAAATGACACAAATTCATTTTGAATGAAATAAACTATGCTTTTTCTTTTCTTTTTCTGGTCTAGGTTGCAGTCAGTCATTCTACTTATGGAATCTTTCCACAGAAATACATGGGGGGAAGGGAAGGGAAGGGAAGGGAAGGGAAGGGAAGGGAAGGGAAGGGGAGAGAAAGAAAGAAAGAAAGAAAGAAAGAAAGAAAGAAAGAAAGAAAGAAAGAAAGAAAGAAAGAAAGAAAGAAAGAAAGAAAGAAAGAAAGAAAGAGATCTGACATTACTTTGTTCTTAAGGGGAAAAATGATTCAAAGCCAGGCTTAATGCATTCTTTTATCAGGAGTATTCTATTTTTTAAAATCCAGGGATGCTGGCCAACTTTTAACAACTTTTGACCCTGTTTTTTTACTCCATTGAATCATGGTACTCTAGCAATATGCAAACTGATTGGACTCAATTTTAGAGGGCGCCAGCCACTCTTGAAAAGTGATTTTAAAGGATTTATCCCCAAAAGTCCCATACCAAACTTGCTGAATTCTCAACTTTGGTTTGTAGGTCAAAGAAAATGTAGACTGAACAACAGGAAAGCACAGGAGGGGAACTGAAACTGAAGTCCAAGCCATTTTACCCCTTTTCTCTTTTGTCCCCCACGAGGGAAATATGATTTATTTGCCTTGTCTCCATACTCAATTCCTGATTCACAAGCCCTCAGAGCAATAGCTTTTGTTCAGCTTTCTGAATGAAGGCCATGGTTAAGCAGGATTAACAGAGAAGCTAAGAGAAGCAGCCCCTAGATGAAATGTTATTAGCTGAAAGTGCCTCTGTATGAAGAACTTCATGAGGTAGGTTTGTGTGCAGTACTTAAGAGAATGAGGAGTGCTACTAGGAAATCCCTAGTTTTATTTATTAAGTACCCATGCCTCCTTCCTTCCTCAAAGAAGCTCATTGCAACCTGGGCTGCTTCCACACAGTGATGATTCCCCACTGGGCACTCATTGCCACTGTCCACACACAGAGGTATTGTCTGTGTTCTCCTCAGTATCCCTTTTTACCCACCATCCACCCCCTGGGACCACCAGAGGCATTGCCAGCTTTAAAAAAGGAAAGCTGGTAGAAGCTGTATCACTATAGTTCTATAATGCTGTAGCAATATAGCAACTACCAATTTTTTTAAAGCCTGCAAAGATCTGCTGGAAGTCAGGCAGGGGGAGAATGGCAGACACAAAAGGCTATGGAAGAAAAATAACACCAATGTGAGCAGGGCACTGTGGAAATCTGCATCTTCCTGTTCATACAGTGAGCAAGTCTGCTTTGACTCCAATATGTCCAGAAAGACAGAAACAAGACAGGTTTTGGAAACATTGCGGCAAATCATTGGAAACCACAAAAGCAAATGACAGGAGAACAACTGAAGAATGACATTGTGTGGGTGCCTTGAAAAATCCTGCTCCAGTTTGAGAACAAAAGATCTGTGTAGAAGCAGCCACAGTCTCCGCGGGAAAGGCAGACTATAAATGAAATAATTAAGCAAGTAAAGAAAGAAAGTTCCTGCATGATTCCAGATAGTATACAGATAGCGGTGATAGTATACACGGTATATTCCTGTGTGATGGAGTCCAGGGCAGGAGTGCCCTTCAGTGTCCTTTCTGCAGCAAACCCAAGGGCTGGGACTTCGGGGGGGGGGGGTCCACTGCACCGTGAGCCCCTCTCTCTGGCCTTATGCTAGTACTCTGGCTGCAAAGGCATGGCTTGGCCATCCCTGAGCAGATTTAATAAAGGATTGTTTGGGAGCGGGCTGACCCTGGACTCCCCTAATACCCTCACTTCAGGAGTAGGCTCATAGTGAGTGAAGGGAATCTGGGCCAATGGCCTTCCTGGCTGGGCCTTCCCCTCTCTTGTCCCACACTCTCCTGTGGTTTTAACAGACTGCTCCACCTGCCTGCACAGGATCCAGGAGGCCCCCCACTGCTGTTGGCCTCTGGTCTGTTCCCAGGTGTAGTCTGCTTCCACTTGGGCCCTCCCTTCCTTCTGAAGCATGTGTTGGACTTGCTAGGCTCTGAGGTTGCTACTGGCACATTTCTAGATGTAGCCTCACCTTTGCTCCTTTTTTCACAGCCCCTGGCCAAACTGCCACACTCAGCAGTGGTTGGGTGAGACTGTCCCCCATTGGAGTCCTCTCTGGAGCAGGTGAGCATGGGGGCAGAGCTACCAGCCCTGGACACATGGTCAGACCTATTTAGGTTCAGCACATCATCACCTGCTTTTCGTCCATTCTCTGCAGTGCAGAAAATACGGCTTAAATATCATCTGTGCAATGAATGTATTGGTTGGTCTGAAGCCACAATCTCTCAACTCCCTCCCTGATCTCAGATATAGGGATAACAGTACTGGCTTTCTTCACAAACACAGAGAGAGTGTATGCGAAACACTAAAAATTTAGAAAACATGCTATAGAGAGAGGAAGAGAAGGTCAACAGACTTTAAAATGCAATTTAGAGCAGCAAATATTATTATTTTGATTACTGCAGTCAGGGCTCATTTTGTAGCAGGAGCTCCTTTGTGTATTAGGCCACACACCCCTAATGTAGTCAATCCTCCAAGAGCTTACAGAGTTCTTCTTACAGGGGCTACTGTAAGCTCTTGGAGGATTGGCTATATCAGGGGTGTGTGGCCTAATATGCAAAGGAGCTCCTGCTACGAAAGGAGCCCTGACTGCAGTTATTTCGCTCTCTGGGACTGTGCCTCAATGACAACATTAAAATAACACTGCCACTTTTTCTATGGTGTGTACCTTCTCCCCAGCAAGTACAAGGGTAACTAGCTGCTCCACCGTGTGACCTAACACCTTAGTCAATGGTCATTTTTAAAAAGTGCTATTAAAATTAAAAAGCTAAGAAGGAAACATATTTCTCATATATTTAGTAAAGTTTATAGAAGCCAGGAAACTGATCAAGAACTGGTGCTTTGGTGTCTTCATTGCAGTGTCAGAAATACTAATTTTCTAACATGCTTTGTATAATTGAGCAACACTAGTTTGAAAACACTCCCTTGTAATTTTTCATTAACTTCTCAAGACTGATACTTTTTTAAACATTTGCTTGGTATTTGTTTGTGCACTGGAGGCTACATTATAGCCAGGCCGGCAACATCTCAGCCACTCAACAGCAATGGTAACTTTAAAATTGTTAGTGGTGATGGGCATTAAACAGCTTAGGAGGCCACAAAGTACTTTTTCTGCTTCTCTGATGTATATACATCTGTGGCTCTGGCCACCTCAGCCCTTTACATCCTCCATCTTCCACCCCCAAGAAACAACCTTTTACTTGTTTACTGGAATTTTACAAAATAATAAATGCATGAAAATAATAATAAATCAAAGGAGTTATGAGAAAGAGTGTGAGGAATGGGGACAAGATAGTTGTATTTAGATAATACTATGAAGTTAACCAATATGGTAATAAGCCACACCAAGGGCCAGTATGATGTGCACAGCCAGACATTCAAATCCCCATTCTGCCATGAAGCACACAGGGTGACACTGAGCCATTCATATTCTCTCTCTCTCTCCCTCCTAAGCCTACCTCACAGGGTTGCTGTGGGGAAATAATGAGGGGAAAAGACAAGATATACCTGCCTGAGCAACTTCCAGAAATGATGCAATGGTATAATCTAATAAATAGGAGAAACAAATGCGAACAAGCAATCAAAGCATAACTATATTCGTCATCCCCCCCCCCCCAACTGCATACACTTTGCCATTCTTCAACTTCTCTGCAACTTTTTTCTTCTCTTTTATGCACAACCCTTAGGACAAAATCTGGAGGAAAGACAATCCACCACCCCAGGCACAAGCTACGATTGCCACGTGTGCTTGGGCAGGGGAAGGAACAGAAATCAGAGAAACAAGAACAGGATCCTTCTCCTCTCAGGTTTCCAGCTCTTGGTCTTTCAGGTTCCTAGAAAATTGGACCAATTTCAACATTTTGCAAATGCAATTAAGTCCTTTACTGGCATCAAAAGAGTTGTCCATATATAACTGGTCCTAAATGAAAGTCATTTATGATGGATACCGAAGTGACATTAGTTGAGTTTGCACAATAGTCAAGCTTGGCAGAAAGAAACTGAAGCTTAATTGGTCCAAATTCTGCGGTGATGACAAAAAGCTTCAGTTGGGCCCCATGGGGGAGCCCAGTGATTTCTTGTGGATTCAGGGCAGAGTTCGGTGCAAAAATTGGCTATTTGCTTAAGAAATAGAATTGTAAAGAGGAAAAAAATAGGGTTGCTGATTTACTTTTCTGGCAACTGTCCCAAAGCAAAAAAAACCCCATTGAGACTACTTTTTCCTGACCAATTGGCTTAGTTCCTACTTGGTCCCTTCTCTTTTCAAAGCTGGCACAAGATGTGGATTAAAAAATGTGACACCGTTTTACACCCATTGTAATGTAAGAATATCAGTTCAACTTTAAAGTTATGATATGTGCCTCTTATTACCAGTAAAGTAGACACAGCAGTGTCTGATGTGTTCTGTAAAGTGTTGCCATTTTTGGGCCTTCTAGAGGAATTAGGTTCAGGAGAGGTCTCTGTGGTCTGACAAAATACCCAATCAGTTCCACTGCCACCTTATAAAAACAAGGGTAAAAGAATCTTGCTTTACTCAATTATATTGATATGCTCGGTTTATCTATAAATCCATGGGAAAAGCAACATTTACATATATTTTATTTCTCTTCTGTGCAATATTAAAGGGTCTAATAAGCCAAACTGGTCCTTTTTGTTACTTAACCTACTTAATTGAAAACAAAAGTAAGGAAAAAACTCCTAATGCTATCATAAATGTTTATGAAACTGGGGGTCCAAAAGCCTCCAGGTGAGAGTCTTGTGGAAGACAAATCCAGCATCACAGAGGTCAGTGAGTTTAAAGAAACACTCAAATAGCCATTCACACAGAGAAAGACGACACAGAGACAGACGGCTTTTCTGGTCTGCACCTAAGGGAGAGGGAGGAGCTTGGGAGAAGCCACGGACAGAAGTGGGGGCTTATGAACTAGGAGAAACCTTTTTCTTTCTTGCGTACTTCCTTTCCCTGATTTGTACAACCAGGAGGGTGGATAGATGCATATTCGCTTTGGTTGTAAGCTACTTTGCTGTCCATTCCCAAAGTGATCCACCCATAATTAGTGACCTGACGGGGCTTCAGGGCTTGTCCTAACAAGATCATTAACCTTAAGCCTCCTCTGATCTCTTCCCTCAGGTTGCTTTTCTGCTTTCACTTACAACATTTCACAGTTCTGTGTAGTCCTTGCTATGTCTGTCTGCAATTATTTGACAAGTGCATTTTGTTTCTAGACAAAGAAATACATTTTTATAAGTGCTGGAATAATCCTTCCACAGTGCAATTGGGTACTTTGCTGTTGGCACATTGGACATTGGTTAGGATGCAGTTATGAATGTCCTGTTGCCTAGGAACTTAACAATTCAGATGTCACTACAAACCCCCAAAGATATTGTACATTAAGTAGCACAAAACAGCTCTTTGTGTTATTTCTGAAGCTTGGAATACCAGGAAAGTTGATGCCAGAAAAAAAAATTGTGTTAGGAAAGAAAGGATAAGGGAGGGCTACACACTTGTAGCTAGACATGACAAAACAGCAAACACAATACTTCTGTAGCATCTTACTGTGAGAAAGTTTCACAAAAACTTTGGTCACATTTCACAAATGGATGGGAAAATTTAGGGCTCATTTCCCGCTATGTAACCAACAGGATACAGTAACAGAACCCTGAGACTATTGGCCATCCTGTGTTTGTGCAGCTATTATTTTTAACACAACAACCTTTCCTGTTCCTTTAATCTTAGCTGAAATGTTGAGTGTTCAATATCCAAAGGAAAAAAGCCCCATCTATGTACATTACTTTTACAGTTAGTTTCACCTTTATTAATCTAGGATTCTAGAGCAGGGGTGTCAAATATGTGGCCCAGGGGCCGGATCAGGCCCCCAGAGGGCTTCTATCAGGCTTACAAGGGACTGGCTGTCTCCTGCTTCTTTCTCCAGTTCTGCTGCTGCTGCTGCTTCATCATAGTTTGCTTTCCCAGACTCTCTCAGTTGCTCAGAAGAGATAGATAGGCAAGCTTCTGCTCTCTGTACTGGGCTGAGGCTCCTCCCCCTCCCTCTCCCAGATTGCGACAGCACAGACATTTTGATGCAATAATTCACAGCAAGAAGTGTCAGTTATCGGAGACTGTTAAATAAACAAAATATTGCAAAAATGCTAATATTTCAAGCATGTTTTTATTTTAAAAACATTTTTGTGTTTTTGTCTTTTATAAAGTTTATATCTCCGCTACTTGGCATTACATTTTATGACTCACATGGCCTGGCCCGACAAAATGCAATTTATGTCAAATCTAGCCCTCCAAAACAAATGAGTTCAACACCTCTGTTCTAGAGCATCAGCCAGTGAGAATCAAGATGTAGACCTAGTGCATAAACTCAAAACCAATAAGTCTCCAGGTCCTGATGGAATACACCTGAGAGTACTTAAGGAACTCAGATATAAGATAGATCTACCAACTATCACTAAATTCAGCTGCTGTACCAGAAGACTGAAGTATAGCAAATGTTACACCAATTTTTAAAAAGGGATCCAGAGGGGACCCAGGAAATTATAGGTTAGTTAGCCTAACTTGTGTTCCAGGCAAATTAGTAGAAACTGTAATCAAAGGTAAAATTGTTAGGCACATAGAGGGACAAGGCCTCCTGAAGGAAAACCAGCATGGCTTCTGCAAGAGGGAAGTCCTACCTCACCAACCTTTTGGAGTTTTTAGAGAAAGTGAACATGCATGTAGACCATGGTGACCTGATAGATTGGGCACTCAGCATCAATCTGTTATGGCAGCCTCAGCAGGGTATAATGACACAGAGTCCACCGTTTTCTCCAGGGGAACTGATCTCTGCCACCTGAAGAGCAGTTGTAATTCTGAGTCATCTCCAGCCCTCACCTGGAGATTGGCAACAATGGTTCCCCAGGAGGAAATGGCTGGTTTGAAGGGTGGAGTCTATGGCATTGTACCTGTCTGAGGACGCACCCCTCCTCAAACCTCACCCTCTCCAGGCTCCACCCCTCAAACCTCCAGGAATTTCCCAACCTGGAGGTGGCAACCCTCTCTCTTTCCCAGCCAACCATCAATCTACCAATCTGCTCCTCTGACTTCAGGTTTCCATCTCCTCCCCGCTCTCTGCAGCCTCTACCTAGGAAAAGTACAGCCTTTCTCTGCAGTGGGAACCAAAGCAGCTCACATCATTCTCCTCTCCCCCTTTCAATCTGCACAACAACCCTGTGGAGGTAGGTTAGGCTGAAAGTCTGTGAGTGGTCTGAAATCACACAATCAGCTTCCACAGGAAAAACTTGGGTCTGGTAGACCCTGCTCTGAAGCACTAACTTCTACATCACACTGGCTGTCGGGGGGGGGGGGGCACCTCAACAGGGTATAATGACAGAGAGCCCACCATTATCTCCAGGGGAACTGATCACTGCCATCTGGAGAACAGTTTTAATTCTGAGTTATCTCCAGCCCTCATCTGGAGATTAGCAGCAATGGTTCCTCAGGAGAAAATAACTGCTTTGGAGGGTGGACTCTATGGCATTCTATTCAGCTGAGGACTCTCCCCTCCTCAAACTATGGCTTCTGTAGAATCCACCACAAAATATCCAGGAATTTCCCAACCTGGAGCTAGCAACCTTAGTCAGGACTGGCCCCAATGAGTTCCCCACAAAGGCCAAAGTAGGCCAGGAAAGGGTCACCTGCCTTTGCCTTTTTACTGACAGAACCAAGCTTGGCTGCCTAGCAACAGCCACTGAGGGGAAAGTGAACCCCACAGCAGGAGGAGAAGAGAATGGTGGCCCACATCAGTAGCCAGCTAGCCACAGAGGGACCAAGCAAGAGAAGCATCTTCATCAGGACAGACAGCTGTTTTGGCAGTTTATTCTGACAGGAAAGAGTGGCCAAGCTGGCAGTGGGCAGGAGAGAGGAGCAGACCCAGACCCCAGTCAATGGCATGTGAGTACTCTTGAGTGGCGGGTGACAGGCCAATGGCTGATGGAGCACACAGCGCAGCCAGTGGGAGAGCTGGAAAGTTAGGGTTTTTATATATACCAGATACACACACACACACACTCCATTTATACTGTATTCAGCCAAGTTCACACCCTCCTTGTGCTTCATTACAATAAACATAACACTAGGCGAATGGTTTAACTTTCTCCTGTCCCCTTAATCACAATTTTGCCATGCAGAAATCAACAGATGATGCTTCTCAAGATTTATTTATTTATTTATTTATTTTATTTATATCCCATCCTCTCTGCCAAGCAGGCTCAGGGCAGCTTACATTAAAATTAAAAAGCATTAAAACACAAATGATAAACATCATAAAACTCATCTACATTATAAATAAAGAGTTGGTGGCGTTATAACAATACAAGATGATATCATCTGCTAGTTGTTAGAGATGAAATTGCTGTTTAAAAGGCAGTTCGAGGGATTGCTCCAAAATCTAGTAACTATAGGCATAGTCCTTGATTATATAAGCAAAATGAACTGTCATAATAGGCTTTTGGGACAAACATATATTTTCAGAATTAGGTCCATTTATGATATGGCCACTTTTATGGATACAAAATCACATTCATTGCAGGGCTGCTACATTGTGCTTAATCATTCCAAAATAAAGAAAGCATGAAAATCAAGACTCTGTATACCAAACCACTAACCTGCCAGATGGTACATTTCTGGCTGGGGTGCATTTTACCTTGAGTTTCACAGTTATGAAAAACATTCTGTGTTTCCTGTCCAAGAACACAATCCAGTTTTTGACAAGGAAACAGTGTGCCCCTTTTTGACATTTTCTGTGAGTCTCCCTCCTGTGCCAGTGTGTGCCCCAGAGAAATAGTAGGAAGTTCTTTGAAGTGGAAATAAAATATCCCTTTTGCTTTAGGCTTGGTTCTCAATGAAGCAGTATACTTGTTTCTGGGCTCTAACACTTCAGATGGCAGGTGTGGTAACCTATGACTGAATACTCCTCCATATACAATTTCTGAATGCTAGGGAGAAGGATTCTAGCCTAGCCTACCTGCATGCTAATATTCTGTGTATAGTAATTGGGGCTTCAACTTTTAGTCATTTAATCAGATTAGTTTTAACTCCTGTAGTCAGTTACAAAGGTATCCCCAATTAGTCAGGCAGCAGTTTTTAAAAATGAAAAACAATAACAAACATCCAGTACTCAACACCATCTTTAAAGATTCATTCCCTAGTCTTCCTCACAGAGGAGTGAATGCCTCTTATAAGAGAACACTTGCTGCAACACACATGTAAATTATCTTTTTGAAAAGAACATGTTTTGTGCCTCAGAGCTGCTCTGAAAGCTGATTTTATGGAGCAAGTCTACTTCTCCAGCCCTGACCCAGCATTATATTTGTTAGGATGGAAAACCTATAGTGGCATGAGAGTAGAAAAGGGGTGGTGAATTGGGTACTGGAAGGAATAGCGGGTAGCGTGTGGAGTGAGATGCTATGTGAATATTATTTGTGCAGGAAAGATGGGAACAGTACGTTTAAGAACTATATAGAAGAGATACAAGGATGAAAGATTCCTTCAAAGAAGAATCTTTTGAAGAAGAATCTGCAGTTTTAGAATATGAAGCTGCACTCAAAGCAATTGGGAAAGAGAAATCACCATGACTAGATGAGATATCAATAGACCTATTTCAAGCCACAAAAACAGAGTCCATCAAAAACAAGAAAATGCCAACAAATATGGAAAACAAAGCAATGGTTCATAGACTGGAAATGCTCAATCTACATTCCAATTCTGAAAAATGATGTCAAAGATTGCAGCAACTATCAGACTATAGCATTAATTTCCCATGCGAATAAAGTGTTGCTCAAAATCTTACAACAAAGACTGTTACCATATATGGAACAAGAAATTAACGTTCGAGCTGGATTTCAAAAAGGAAGAGGCACTAGAGATCATATTGCAAAATTACAATGGTTACTGGAGCATAGGAAAGAATTTCAGAAGAAAATCAGCTTGTGTTTCATAGATTACAGCAAAGCTTTTGACTGTGTGGATCATGAAAAGTTATAGTTGGTTTTAAAAGAAATAAATGTGCCACAACATCTGATTGTTTTGATGCATAACCTATTCTCTGCAGATGAAATAACAAAGAAAACTACAACCCTGAAGAACATGAACAAACAAGGTCAAAGAAAGTTGTGCAAAGCGCTATATAATGTGAAAAACAATCAATAAATATTATAACATAATAAGGATTGTGTGTTCAATTCTTTCAGTAAAATTTTCAACAAGGTTTTCAGCGAGGTTTTGATGAGGTTTTCCAGAATAACATCTCGTTTCATCTGTGGACTTAGGCTAATTATGAACCCCTCATTGTAGCCTTCACTGGAAATATCTTTACTTCTGTTGATTATAGTGCTATTCATCAGATGACGCTTTGATATTAATGCCCTTGTGTATGCATCATGCAGCCTATCAAATGTTCCTGTTCAGATGAAGTCCACGGATAAAACGAGAGATTTTATTCTGGAAAACCTCACTGAAAACTTGTTGAAAACTTTACTGAAAGAACTGAACACACAATCCTTATTATGTCATAATATTTATTGATTGTTTTTCACATTATATAGCGTTTTGCACAACTTTCTTTGATCTTGTTTGTTCATAACCTATTCTCTAGACAATAAGCTACTGCTAGGACAAAATATGAAGAAACAAACGGTTTCCAGTTGGCAAAAGTATCAGACAACGGTGCTTTTATCTCCCCATCTGTTCAGTCTATATGCAGAACATATCATAAGGAAAACTGGATTATATTTAGATGAAGATGGAGTGCACATTGGGGGAAGGAACACTAATGATTTGAGATATGCAGATGACAGTGTATTACTGGCAGAAAACAGTGAAGACTTGAAATAACTACTGATCAGTGCTTCAGCCCAAAGTGCCAAAGCAGAATTACAGCTGAAGATCAAGAAGACAAAAGTAATGACTACTGAGAAATCATGCAACTTCACAGGTGATGATGAAGAAATTAAATGGTTTTAAGATTTTCTATTCCTAGGATCCATCATCAACCTGAAGGAAGGTTGCAACCAAGAAATCAAAAAGAGATTGAGACGGTAAAGAGCAGCCAGAAAAGATCTGTAAGTGAAAGGATGTGTCTCCGGTGACAAAGATCAAGATAATTCATACCATTGGAGTGGAAAGTGCCATCAAGTCACAGCCAACTTCTGGTGATCTTGCAGTGTTTTCAAAGCAAGAGAAGATCCAGAGGTGGTTTGCCATTGTCTGCCTCCGAGTATCAATACTGGGCTTCCTTCCCATCCAAATACTAACCAGGGCCAACCGTGCCTAGCTTCTGAGATGTGATGAAGTCAGGCTAACCTAGGCCATCAGTGCAATTCATACCACTCAGTATTTATGAGAGTGAAAGTTGCATAATGAAGAAAGCTGACAAGAAGTACAGTTGCTAACTCCAGGCTTGTGAAATTCCTGTGGATTTGGGGAGTGGAGCCTAAGAAAGGAGGGATTGGGGAGAGGAGGGACCTTCGTGAGGTATAATGCCATAGAGTCCATCATCCAAACTGGTCACTTCCTCCAGGGGAACTTATCTTTGTCACCTGGATATCAATTACAGTTTCAGGAGCTCTCCAGGCCCCACCTGGAAGTTGGCAACCATAACAGGGAGAAAGTCGCTTCGTTCAAAATCTGGTTTTGGAAGAGAGTTTTACGGATACTCTGGACCACCAAAAAGACCAATAAGTAGGTTCTAGATCAAATCAAGCTTGAACTCTCCCTAGAAGCTAAAATGAC
The DNA here is from genome assembly GCA_029233225.1 of Lepidodactylus listeri. Lineage (NCBI taxonomy): Eukaryota > Metazoa > Chordata > Lepidosauria > Squamata > Gekkonidae > Lepidodactylus > Lepidodactylus listeri. The sequence goes on along the minus strand of JARCFY010000006.1, from coordinate 47,329,603 downwards.
TAAACTGAGGCTATTGTACTTTGGTCACATTATAAGAAGACAAGAGTCACTGAAAAGGGCAATAAGGCTGGGAAAAGTTGAAGGCAGTCAGAAAAGGCAAAGACCCAACGTGAGATGGATTGACCCAAACATGGAAGGCAGGGCCCTTGGTTTGCAAACCCTGAGCAGCACTGTTACCACAAAGGTTTTGGAGGTAATTAATTCATACGGTTGTCGTAATTCGGACTACACTTAACACACACACACAAACTAACAACAAGCAAAAATCCAGCAGCTTTCCCTCAAATGGAAACAAGGCAGTGTGGGGTGGAATCACCAGGTCCAGGTCCCACGGGGTTGGGGGACGGAGCGGGCAAACCTAATTCGCCGGGCCAGGGGGTTCTCTTTTACCTCTTCGCCCTGCGACCTCAAGGGCCAAGAATCCGCCCTACTGCTCCACCCAACCACCACCGAAGCTCACTCGCCTCTTGATTGTGGCTCCCTCCGTTGCCTAGTAACCAGGGGACCGGAAACCCTGTCGGTAGGAGGCCTGCCGCCTTGCTGCCGCGCAGACGGACTGGGATGTTGCTGCGCTCTTGGGCAGGGGCTCCTGTCGCCGGCCATGAATGCCTCCGCCAGCCCTATGCGTCTCCTCGAGTGAGGCGACGTAGGAGCCACCATGAGCAGGACTCCGCAGCGGACCCGCTTAGAGCAACGGGGTGCGTGAGTAGAAAGGGTCGGGGGGGGGGGGGAGATGGGGCGGGGTGAGCCACAGCAGCACCCAAAAGCTAATGATATTTGTAAAAGGGAAAGCTGGCGTGCCACTCTCTCCGCCCCGTTGCGAAGGCTTCCCGCACTCTACCGTACGCATGCTCAGTATTCAAGCGAGGAGGTGTTCAAGCCCCCGCCCCTCAACCCCTTAGACTAGGGTTGATGCTCATCAGACGTACCTAAAGTGTTTTGTTTGAATAACTCAAATGTGCTCCATCACAAATGAGTTCCACATCTGAGCCTTGGCTACGGTTACCAACTTTCAAGGAGTCAGGATCTCCTTGGAATTACAACTGATCTCCAGTCCACAGAGATCAGTTCCCCTGGAGAAATGTCAGCTTCGGGGGATGGACCCTGCTGAGGTCTCGCCCCTCCTCAGACTCCATCTCCTCCAGGATCCAGCCCCAAGTCTCCAGGAATTTTACAACCCAGAGTTGGCAACCCTACCAGATGAAGCTCTGGGGCATCTGCTTCTGTTAAAAGGTACTACTATATAATCTTGGGAGGGTCCAAAAAAAAAGTTTTGCAGTTGTAAACCAAACAGCAAGGGCAGGTGTTTGCAGTAGGCTAGTAGTAATAAGAGTAGTTGTGGCATAATCAGGACAACTCATTTAGTTATTTTCACAGTCAATGCTAAGATCCTAGTCCACAGTTAATGATTATGGAACCTAGCAAAGATGCTTGGTCTGAAACAGTTAAAGCAGGAAATTGGGTATTATTTCATCCATGATATTAGAGGGAGTGTACAGATGGAGTGTTTTGCAATTACAGTTAATGATTATGGAACCTAGCAAAGATGCTTGGTCTGAAACAGTTAAAGCAGGAAATTGGGTATTATTTCATCCAAGATATTAGAGGGAGTGTACAGATGGAGTGTTTTGTAATTACAGATAAGGAGGAGATATATCAGTATGCAACATGGCTTGGTGGTGGATCGTGCCATCAACTCACAGCTGATTTATAGCAACCCTGTAGGGTTTTCAAGGCAAGAGATGGGCACAGGTGGTTTGTCACTGCCTGCCTCCACATCATGACCCTGGTATTCCTTGGAGGTTTCCCATCCAAATACTGTCCAGGACCAACCCTGCTTAGCTTCTGAAATCTGACAAGATCTGGTGATCTTGGGCTAGGCAGGTTGGCCAAACATGGCTTAGGGAACATTAATTTGTTTTAGAGTTACAGGAATAAGCAGTGGTTTTGGAGTTCTTTTGGGTGGGCAAACTGGTGGGCTTTAACAGCAGTACTAAAGACAGTGTTAGAAGTAACAAAGTAAGAAATCAATCAGGACTTGTGTAGTAGCTCAGGGTTTTGAATATTGACAGCTTTTGTTAGACCTGTTGGTAGACATTAAAAGGTATGGAAAACAATATTCTGTAGTAGTCTAGACTGGAGTCAGAAACTGAAAGTCCCTGGGCCAGATGTGTCTCCTGCCTGTGTGATGCCATCCCGTTTCCAATCCCAGGGACAAAAGATAGATGATGATAACCAGTAAGCAAGTGCTGGTTCTTACCTTTAAAACCCTAAATGGCTTTGGGCCAATTGAAGGACTGCTTCCTCTCATATAATCTGGTTTGCCAGTTAAGGGTCCCTTGCACACGAGTGAGATAATCCGGAGGGGAAGCAAGGCTTTTTTGCTCTGGAGCAATTTGCCCCGCAGTTGCGTGATCACACGGGTCTGTGGACCTGCCGGGGCAACTTGCCACTGTGTGATCAGACACGTGATCAGACATGTGGTTGGTTTCTGAGGTGTTTAAACAGGGATTGATGAATCGCCTCCCCACCCTAAGGGCTTTCGATGATGTGCACACGGAGAATGGGGAAAAAAACAACAGTGTGGCATCGGGATAGCGTATGATCACGCTATCTGCAATGCCACACTTCGGCGCTGGAGTGATCACACAGGGAAACTGCGGCTGTGAACCGCAGCAAACCATTTGATACTGGAGTTTCACTAGTAGCTTTTTACCACGATTCCCCACCAGATCAAAATGGTTTGCAACTGTTTGACAATGGTTGCGGGACGCTTCCCAGATGTGCTGGTGTGATCACGCCGCTTTGATCCGGTGGTGAATCGTCCCTCTTCCGTTGCAAATGGGTGCGTGTGATCACGCCCAAGATCTCGCAAGCCCTGCTCTGCCTTCAGAAGTTAGGGTGGTGGCAGCCAGAGACAGGGCTTTTTCAGTAATGGCACCTCACTTATGGAATGCCCTTCCCACTGATGCTCACCTGGTTGCTTTCTTACAGATGCGAGGCCAAAACATTTCACCCAGTCTTTTAATTAAGGGATTGACACTTTAACTCTGTTTGTCTGGGAACTTATTTTAAGTTGTCTATGGTCTGTTTTTTTATGTTTTCTGTTTTTATCCTGGGCTGGATTTGTTTTTCCAAAGCTGGATTTTAATTAATATCTTTTAATGTTTTGTATTATCTTACCAAATTGTTTCCAGATACTTTGATCAATCTGTGCATGTAGTAACTAAAACAGAACTTTCATTATGATGTTTCCTTCCATGTTTCAATGCAAATATTTTTAAATGTAGTATGACATCTCCTTTTCACATAAAATGGCAAAACTTTAGATCTGACCAGTTTCTCCAAAGCTGTCCCCATTGTTGTTTAACATCTTGTTGTGTTCTAATGGCGACCACCATGCAGTCAGGCCATGTGGTCCAGGGCAAGCACATGGCCAGGCGCAGTCAGAGCTTCGCTCCAGAACACAATAGACTGGCCGGATTGTAATTTAGATCCATCGGTCAGTCAGGATGCAAATACGGGCCAATGACCTGGGGGAGACTTAATTGTATTAATTGTAATCCTATCAGAGTGTGTGGGCGAGGCCGGGGGCACAGTTTAGGTGTTCATATAAGCAGACCCCCGAGCCCAGCTCAAACATGTAGTCCTGAACCTCCTAATAAACCTTGAGCTGATTTCACTTGAAGGTGTCTCTGGACTGAGTACTTTACACATCTATATGCGCCCCCTTGCCCAGATTGCATGGAGGTGTGGGCTGGGATGTCACCAGTATGCTGATGACACCCAGCTCTATCTGTTGTTGGGCAGCCAGTCCAACTCCAAACCAGAAGATCTTGACCGGGCGTTACAAGATGTGGCTGGTTGGCTTAGGCTGAGTCAACTGAAACTAAACCCGATGAATGCCTAAGTTGGGGTGGACCGGGGGTGGGGATTCCACTCCTGACCTTAGGCGGGGCGCTGTTGGTGCCAGCACTGGAGGTTAGGAGTTTGGGAGTGCTCCTGGATGCCTCCTTAACAATAGAGGCCCTGGTAGCAACCACTGCCAAGTTGGCCTTCTGTCATCTTCAGCTGATTGGGCAACTGGTTCCCTTCCCTGAACGCAACAACTTGGCAGTGGTGATCCATGCAATGGTCACCTCAAGGTTGGACTGTTGTAATGCTGTCTACATGGGGCTGCCCTTATCGCAGATTCGGAAGCTTCAGTTGGTGCAAATTGCTGCAGCCAGGCTGTTGATGGGTCTCCCATTACGGGAGCACATCCAACCTGTGCTGAGAGCTTTGCACTAGCTACCAATAGCACACAGAATTCGCTTTAAGGTGCTGGTTCTTACCTTTAAAGCCCTTTATGGTCAGGGACCTACATACCTGAGGGACCACCTTTCCCCACATGTCCCCCAGCGAGCACTGCGTTCAGGGTCCCAACATCGACTCATCCTGCCCGGACCAAAAGATGCCAGGCTAGCCTCAACCAGGGCTAGGGCTTTCTCAGTGGCAGCTCCTCTCTGGTGGAACAAGCTCCCAGAGGAGATCAGGGCCCTGCGGGACCTTATGCAGTTCCGCAGGGCCTGCAAGATGGAGCTGTTCTGCCAGGCATTCAACTAGGAGCTGCCCCGGAGGGAGGGCCCTGCCCCTTGATACCTGGAGGCAGCCTGAACTACCTGCCTTCTGACATCTGAAGGTAATTTGAACTACCTACACAATACAAAACTGAGATCAACCAGCGGGATGGCATGGAAGCGAGCGCCATCTTAATTTTAATTGAAATATCAATGTTAAATCTAGTGTTAGCACCTTTTAAATGTTTAATATTATAATTGATATGTTTTATAATTATTTATTATATTGTGGTTTTATCTTGCTGAGCCGGCTATGGCTGGGAGGGCGGGGTATAAATGTGATTAATAAATAAATAAATAAAATACTGCTTTGTTCATTCGATTGTAGAATCCCAGGCACACAATGGTAAACTCCCAGAAATTTCTTGCCTTCCAGAATTGTAAGTATTCTACTGCAGCCTAACTAGCATTACAACCTTGCAAAAAATAAACTTTAAAATAAAGTCAGGACCAAAGTGATTTCAACAAGAAGCCCACTTGCTGTGCTATCTTTTAACCCAGCTGGTATTGGTCCACCCTACGTTAGTGTGCCGCCCCTCAAAAAAATTCCTCACTTGACTGATGAAGATAATTACCTCACAGTGCAATCCTAAGCATGTTTACTCAGAGGAAAGTCCTACTGAACTTGATAGGACTTGCTGCTTGGTAAATGTGCAGACGACTGGAGCCTTCATGTCTTTGTAATTTGAAGCACTGGATAAAGGGAATACAGAACTGTGCAATTCAGAATGACTGTGCTGCTACCTAGACAGTCCAATTTACTGCTACCATTGTAACAATGATAGTAAAGAAAGGCTGCTACAATTTCCCGACTGTATGCAGTTATGATGCTGAAATTGTCTGTTGCCTTTTTGCCTTGCTAACCCACAGATACAGTTCGAGCCTTTCTTTTAGCCAGTATCTCTCTTCCTTGCTTTTAGCACCATCAACATTTTATTGACATTATAAAGTTTCTCAATCATTTTGCTATATTTGGAGTTCTTATTTCAGATTTTGGGAAGGGAACAGAAATTCAGCAAGCTCCAACAGTCTGCTTAAGGATACATTTAAGTTTAAACAGCAAAACTAGATAATGTTGTCCATACAAAACAGACATCTGCTTTGCTTTCAAAAGGATTTATGTCTAAGATATAGTTCAACAAGCATGACTAGAGCACCACTTATGGCTTCTGGTCCACCTAGCTGCTGCAGTCCTCTCTGCCCTCCTTCACCACAAAGATGTGGCACAAAGATATGGCAAAGGGGCTGCTACTGGAAGGGGAAAATAAGCAGAATTCACTATCCACTTCCACACAAGCTGTATACTGTCCGATTATGCAAGGGCAGGTTTGAGTCTATGCTGTGGAGAATTAAATAATTTATAACTATGGTATTCACACTATTTCTGGGGTTCTTTGAAAACTTTATTAGAAGTTGGGAGAGAGGGTCCCCTGAAATATAGTATACTGATTGTCTCCTAGAATGCACAGCCAGCAGCAAGGTGTCACTCAAGGTTTACACTGAACAATGATAAGGCCCAGCAAACTTGGCTAGTGCTCTTTATGAACTTGGTACCCCTTCTAAAGCACTTCTTTGCAATGTTCAGAAGTTGTCTGGAAGATATGCCAGAGTTCCTCAGCAGACAGGGCCCCGAACTTAAAATGTTTGTGGGAAAATTGTTTCTAGGCATAGTCTCTCAATGTGTACAAACCATTTTTCTTTTTTTGTTTGTTTTTAAATTATTTTTATATTTTAAAAATGACATCAAATATATTGAAGCTATAAATGAAGCATATAAGGCTGAGAGGTTAAAATAAATAAGCCCTGATTGACCGTCAAAACAAGAAGCTCTGTTTATATTCATATCAAGCCAACATATTTCTCATCATTCGGTAAAATACCATTTTCCCTCAAGTAATGAATAACAGGAGACCAGAATTCAGTGTATGAATGTGTACAAACCATGATTGTCCAGAAATATGGGTGTTCCTGGGATATGAAAGACAGGAGTGCAATTTAGGTTCCTTGTTTATCCATTTATGGACTGGGAAAATATCTGCAAGTGGCAACATGTGAAAACCATTCACTGTTGGTTAATTATTTTTATGTCTCTGAAAACAGCCAACTAATTGTTCCTCAACCTTCTGAAGAACAAAAATTGCCAGCTCTGACATCTGACCGCAGATATCTGGATAGCAAAGTCTTAGAAAAACCCTTTGGGAGTTTTTCGTTTGGGTGTAGCTGGAAGAATGCAGTGATAAAGACAAAAAAGATAAAACAAGGTAAATAGTGTATATATGTCATCTTATAAATATGCTATATATTTAATAAGAGACAACTAGTGTATATCTTTCTCCTCTCTTCCACTTTATCTTCACAACAATCCTGCAAGGAAGAGTAGACTGAGAATATGTGACTGATCATCCAATGAGTTTCATCCAATGAGTTTCACAGAGTGGGGATTTGAACCCAGGCATTTCCTGTGAAGCTCTGACACTCTAATCCCTACACCATAATGTGGTTGCCCAGCACAAAGAACAGAATGCCTGTGTTCTACGAACACCTGTAAACTTCAGCTGTATACTTGGCCAGATAAACACAGGTGTTTGCTTTACTGTGTGTAAGCATATGCACTAAAGATGGCCCTTTTCCATATTGCTGCACACAGCTAGGGAACTAGCCTCGTTGGATGATCTTTTCTGACAAGCTGAAAGAAGGCCACACCAGTTACCCATTCTGGATATGCTTCATTGGAAGTGTACCATTGACTTCAGTGTGATACTTCTAAGTCAGTGTACTTTAGGCTGTAGTTGTAAAATAGTGTTAAATTTTATTGCCCAAGAGTAATCAACTACTTTGAATAATTACTTAAAGCAGAATGTACCTCCATCTAAATAACTTTACTTGAATTACTTTTTAAAGCAGAATATACCTCCGCATATGGCTTGAAAGAGACCAGTGAAAATACTGCGATGCCAAGTCTTACTCAGGGATTTGAGAGATACCTAGCAATATCAAACCCATCTCCTGTTGTACAGAAGACAAAAGGTGCTACTAATTCGTATCCAGTAAGGTATATTTTTGTAGTCTGTGTTCTCCTGTGAATAGTTTGAACAATTTCTGTTATCCAGATACACCACATAGAGTATTTTGCAGGAGCAGAATTGCAACCCTGGCTTTCCTAATTGACATGTCCCAGGAGACTCTATATAAAAATGGCATATCTTTCTTTTTTTGCATACCATCTATGCATCTGAAGTCAAGTGGCTGGAAGAATTATACTTTTAAACTACAAATAATGGTATGGATACCCACTTAGAGAATAAGTAATCACAATAAAGTGGAGGTCATGACATTTCCAGGTCCAAAGTGGTTAAGTTTGGTGTAGTGGGAGCCAGTTTGGTGTAGTAGTTAAGTGCGCAGACTCTAATCTGGGAGAACCGGGTTTGATTCCCTACTCCTCCACTTGCAGCTGCTGGATGACCTTGGGCAAGCCGTAGTTCTGTACCAGCTATTCTCTCAAGGACAGCTTGGAAAAAAGCTCTCTCAGCCCCACCTACCTCATTTATATTTATTTATTTATTTTTTCACATTTATATCCCGCCCTCCCCGCAAGCGGGCTCAGGGCGGCTTACATGGGCCTGTGGCCTAATTACTACAATAACCTATAAAATCAGCTAAAACATTATAATAAATATCATTAAAACATATAAATAATCATAAAAAGCTTCCATCATACAGCATCGGATGGCAACCAAATGGCAGGTTTGGGTCCCACCCCCTCGGCCGTGGCCGAGGTCGTGTTGGACCAGGGTACATCATGATGGTTACGATGTCAGGTGGTATTCATAGGGTGTCTGTTGTGGGGAGTGGAAGGGAAAGGAGTTTGTAAGCCGCTCTGAGACTCCCAAGTGAGTGACGGGCGGGGTATAAATCTAATCTCTTCTTCTTCTTCAAAGCTGTCTGGGTCTGATTCCCAGATGCACATTTGATATGTGTCTACTCGCTAATCAGACTGTCAGAACTGTCAACGGTAATGATTTCTTTGGAGGCAAGGGGGAAGAGTTCTGAGCTCTATCTGCTCCACTCTGTCAATGCCTACATTGGCCTGAGTTAAACTTGATGCAGGCAATAACTTACCTATATGACTTCTCACTTGCCTGAGCTACCACTCTGGAGTACTAACTAAGCCTTCATTGCTGTGTTGCATGGATGCCAGCCTACCAGGCCAGTTCAGACAAGACACTTAAGGAATTACAAACTCATAGGGCTAAGTTCTTTTGCCTGCCACTGTCACATTTAAATCAGATGCAATTGATTGAATTTGATTCCAAATTTAGCAAGGTATCTATGTGTAGTATTGTAGCTCCTTGTGTAGATCTTGTTAATTTGTTGTGAACAAATAAGAATTATTTTTAGATGCCTGTAAGTCCAGTATAGGCTCTGTAACATGCAGGCTGCAAAAGAACAAAGCACCTTTGCTTGCCTTGGCAATCCATCGTCTCTCAGCCCGAGCTCTGGAATTAGTAATACTGAGCTACCTCATACAGAGCATTCTAGGATAATATATGTGAAGCATGATGTAAATGCTGAGTATTTGTATTAAGAGAACACTACTTCTGTCTTCAACTCCCCACTGGCCTTGGTTTGGTTTGTTTTCTTCAAACTGATTCATTTACTTGCTGCTCAGTCAACCATCTTGCTTATTGATTTTACATGGAATGATACTGGAATGGAATGTGTTAGTTTGATTACTGGATCCATTGTCTAGTAAAGTCTAGTTACATATAATCCTAAACAGAATTACATCATGGGTTTAGAAGACGTAACTCTGCTTAGGATCACACTACTAGTATTCAAAAATAAAAACAGTATGTTTGTGTGTTTACTGATCAGTAAGTCCCTCTTAATTCAAATGGGCTTACAATTGCAGCCTAAGTAATTTTTTTCTTGTTATTTTCACTTGATATTTCTACAGGAATTCACAAAGGGGTTGATACATAAATTGCTGCACATACGAAGTTAATTTAATCACCCAACTGCAGCATATGCTAAAAAATGCTTAGTCTATTCAGGGACCCTATTTGGGTGGAAAGGCAGCATAGAAATGCTTTCATGAAATATTTGCCCACCTATCCCAGTACTGTCTGCCGTAAACATCAACAGCTCTCCAGGGTTTGCCTCATAGTTCTTTGCCAGTCCTGCTGTTGTTCGACCGGAAATACCATGATTAAATCTGTTTCATGTATGAATCATGTGTGCTACTGTTCAACTATGGTTCATCCTGTGAAAATGTTAATTTATAGTAGACCGTGCTTGCATTTCACATTTTGCAGCAATATTACATGTATCAATGTGCCTCTGTCTCCCCTGTTGTGTTGCAGGAGGTATTTCTTTGTCTACTGCGGCTAGTATTCAATATGAATAATTATAAGGCACAAAGCCTGCATTTTTTTTTAACACATATACCATTAAGATGTGTTTCAGGAGTGCTGGGGAGGGGCAGGGGGAGAAATGAACTATTGTTAATGCAGTACGGATCATCACCATTTATTTTACAGTCCTTCTTTGTAAGTCTGTTTCTTTGTTCAACTGTTTTAGCTCTTGCATTAATGAGGATTACAGTTGTTTGCCACCATTATACTTGCTGCCCTCTACCTCATCACAATACTCTGATGGCTTCTACAAAAGCAGGTAAGTCTCCACTATATGTGGTAAATTGAATTCTACTATACTAATTGTAGACTGTAAAGTTGAGATTCTAAGCTGCTCCCAAAGGCTGAAACCCCCACACTCCAGTAGGGGTACACTTGTAGGGGTACCCGTTGTGAAAGCCCAGTCCAGGAACTGAGGCTGGGATTGTGTCCAGTGCCACAAATCACCTACAGAGGAGGGAATCCGGTCTCCTGTTCCTCTTCCACTCTATGGACAGATGATTCTGGTCTTTGATACCTTGACTGAGGCTGTGTATGTGCAGCTAGGCTCTTAGCCCAAAGAGAAATTTGTCATGAATATAGGAGGAGTATGTGTTTGGGCCATATCAGTGATATACAAAGAGTTTTACCAGCAGCTGATCTTCTGCGAATTTGTGTAGATGCCTTCCTTGCACTGTTCCAGCTGCAGCATTTTGAAATTTTTTTTTATAAAAAGCATAAAAATATGTGAAAATAGACTTAATGGATCATAATGAACTTGTAATCATGTTTAAGTTCTGAAAAGCACTGTATGATGCTACTGTTAAAAAAGGATGAAAGCTCCACAGATCTATGGCCATAATTGGCCATTTTCATTTCAGTGTTGGTTAGGCTGGGAATTCTTCATCTCCTATCTTGTATTTTCACCTGTCATCACTGAGTATAGTATATGATCTGAATAAGTAGTAAGATACCAGGGAAATCTTTCTACCTCTGTGGGTTTGTTTTGCTTAATTTTGTATTTCTGATCTTTGTATAATGACACAATCTTTGTAAAAGATTAAATAAAAATGTAAAGTGATGGTGCCACGTGCCAGTGGGATACAGATAGCCTATATACAAGCTTTTTGGGGGTACAGGATGGCTGTTTCCTGAGTAATCATGGGGTTGACATCTAATTTTCTAGCAAATAAAGTAGATGGGCAGTTAAAAAGCAGTCCAAGCCCAGCAAACAGAGTAGACTGGATTTCATGTAGCTGGAAACAGGAACATGTGCTGTTAGAACTGATTGTGTCCAAGGCACGTGGTACAGCTGACCCAACTTTCTTGGGCACCCTAGGCCAGAACAGCCTTTTTATTGCAGCCCTATGTGGAAAAAATATTGTATTTTGATTGCTGTACAGCTTGTTACTATTTGTAATATATCTTAATTCTCCTCTTTAGAGGAGATATAGCCATGGATAGTATTCCCAGAAGAGAGCTATGTTCTTGGAAACCAGGCTCTTCGAAGGCACCTGGGGTGCAGGTTGGAGCTGGAGAAGGTGCCGAAAGGTAAGGCAGTTTTGGTGGTGGAAAGTGCCATCAAGTCACAGCTGACTTATGGCGACCCCCTAGGTTTTTCATGGCAAGAGACATTCAGAGGTGATTTGCCATTGCCTGCCTCCATGTCACAACCCTGGCATTTCTTGGAAGCATCCTGTCCAAATACTAGAAGAAGAGGAGATTGGATTTATATCCCGCCCTTCACTCACTTGGAGTCTCAGAGCGGCTTACAAACTCCTTTCCCTTCCCCTCCCCACAACAGACACCCTGTGAGGTAGGTGGGGCTGAGAGAACTCTGAGACAACTGTCCTTGAGAGAACAGCTGGTACAGAGCTATGGCTTGCCCAAGGTCATCCAGCAGGTACAAGTGGAGGAGTGGGGAATCAAACCCTGTTCTCCCAGATTAGAGTCCGCGCACTTAACCACTACACCAAACTGGCTGTATACTAGCCAGGACCAACCCTGCTTAGCTCTGATGTGATCAGGCTGGGCAGGGCAACGCAGTTTGGGTGCTACACCTTTATTTTTGGAGTAAGGTTAAGTTGAAATAGGACAATTGACTTGACCCATGAAAATTAATTCAGCTGATCTGTGGACCTTCCTGTGGTAGGCAGCCCAATCCTTTGCACATTTTTGGGAAGCAAGTTCCAAGGAGTTAAATGGAGCTTAGTCCTAATAAGTATACATGGGATTGCAGCCTTAGAATTGAACAAATTACTTACATTGGCCATCAGATCTCTTGAACTTTGAACTATATATTACAAAAAAGCTTCAGAATTTGCAGAGAATTCCCACAGAGTTTTCAAGTGGCATGGGAGCTGTTTGAGGAAAAACAACATCCCTTTGGACTTGTCTTCTCTAGAGCTTGTGGGTGATAAACAATATAAGCTAATGTATGTAATGTAAATTTTACAGGTTGAAGAAGTTCAACCGGTGTTCCAGCCTAATTTCATTTCCAGAGGAGTCCAAATTAAAGCCTGGTAAAGGTACACTGCTTGTCAAATCTCAGGTCCTACTTCCTGTCCTTGTTAGAATGCAGCACTTTGAACAGTCTAGTTTGGATATGTTCTGCTATCTGCAATTAGCAGCTTCTATCAGAAGGATCCTTTTGTGGAAGAAGAGCACCATTGCTAGCAGAATAGATCCACAGATTTTAATTTGTAAATACTTGCTGAAATCTTAATTGCAATGCATACTTCTTAAGGGATGTTTTTAGTAATGCATCTAAACCATTTTCAGAGGTTTAATTTGGCTATATTAAAAAGGAATTTATGCTAACATCTAGACTGGATGATTCATATTTGAACAGCACGAAGTACTTAGTGATATTTGTGACACATGGAAAATGTTTGTTTCTGCATTTACTTGAAACCAATGTTGATCTCAGTGAGACTTCTAAATAAAAATGTGTAAGACTAGGGTGCATATTGATCATCCATTTACTTTTAAATGTATGCCTTTATAATGGTTTGTATTGTTTATAACCATCCACACGCCACGGCAAAATGAAATGGAACAGACAAGTTTACCATGCTGGAATAAACAAAGTTTGAGTCCCGGGGCCCCTTTAAGACCAACAAAATTTAATTCTGGGTATTTGTTGTTGTTCACAGTCGAGTCTGACTCTTCACGACCCCATGGACCACATCCCGTCAGGCCCTCTGGTCTTCTGTTGTGCTCTGGAGTTTCCTTAATTTCATGTTTGACCATCTCATCCTTTGCCATCCCCTTCTTCCTTGACGGTCAATCTTTCCCAGCATCAGGGTGTTCTCCATTGAGTGCTCCCTTCTCATTTGGTGGGGATGCATGCACACAAAAGCTTATACCCAGAATTAAACTTTGTTGGTCTTAAAGGTGCCCCTGGACTCAAATTTTGTTCTGTCGCTTCAGACCTACACAGCTACCCATATGAATCCATGCTGGAATAAGTAATTTACTTTGTTTAAATTATATATGTGAAATGTCTGCTACCCTGCAAATTGATGCTATTAGTAACATACTAGCTTTTTGAAGGCAAACAAAATTGTTTACCATGTCAGCCTCCCTTCTAACCAAAACTGTGTTTAAATATCTGAAGTGGGCCAGGAGAAACAGATGTCATGCTTGTGTTGTGAGAGTTCAGTTCTTTGGTACTCTTACCTTGAGTGGTGCTGTTCAGAACCTCCCAGTTATTAATTATGCAGGACATATACTGGATTTAGTTCCACACTGGCCTGGTTCCAAGTGGCCTGGGGCATACCTGTTATCACTTTTATTTTGGGGCAGACCATTTACATTATCTAGATAGTTGCCACCCAGGTACTTGTCATTAATGTCCTAGTTCAGTAGATTTTCTTGGTAGATACTGTTGCTTTCTAGAAATATCCAGGGGAGTTGTCCATTAATGGCAACTCAAAGGTTGCTTTCCAGTCTAGATGAGACGGAATCAAGACAACAGCATGGAACTTTTCCACCTAATTTTAGTGGATTCTGCTCCCTGAATCTTCCAGTGCAGAACTGATTCAAGGTGACGCTGTTGAGTGTTCCAGGCAACAGATGAGCAGAGGTGGCTTGCCATTACCTTCCTCCGCAGAGCAAGCCATCTTTCTTGGTAGTCTCTTGTTCAACTACTGACTATGGCCAGCCCGGCTTAGCTCTTGAGCTCTGATGAGCCTGGGATAAGCTTGCTACAATATCTTTGAGGAAATACACAGCAGAGTAGCATAATGGCCTGAACATGGTAGACTCCCAGAAGACCTAAACAAGGGCAATGAAAGTGGTAAAGACAGCTTTCTTTAACATTTATTGTATCTGCACAATTTTTTCTACCAGTTAATTTTTGACGCTTATTCTACTGTGTGTGGTAAATTTTGCATAATGCTGCTGTTATTATTCCAGTCCATAGTTAAGTAAAATTAAAACCATGAAATGAACACTAGCTTTATACAGACAGTTACATCCTTTGTTCCTTGCCTAGGCTATCACTTCACAGATCCCGTTAGAGGAGCTCCTCCTCAGTATGTCCAGCGGCTTTCTCAACTGGCTGCTCTGGAATGCGAAACCATTCACCAAGAGAAAAACAGAAAAGTCAGGCGGACCAAGAAATATAACACAACCTAACAGGCAAGGAGCAGGCTCCTTTGCAGTTAGCTAATATTTTCTTTTGAGATATCCAGAACCTACTTCCACAGACAGTATATATTGATCAGTGTCTATCTTATTGACGTCATAATTAATGTAAAGTACCAGATCTTTGCTATTAAACATTTTGTATACTTGTATAGAGATGCTACCATCTACATATGAGTAAATTCACTAAATTTTAGGACCCTAGTTGTCCATGCACAAATGTTTCTGTTAGCTATCTGTAAACAATGTACCTGGATCACAGGTATTGTTGACCCATGAGTGCGTTCAGCAGGCAAACGTACCTTAATCGATGGTGGCAATTCTGATGAGCTGATCTCAGGATTAGTTCATTGGTCTCACAGATATCCCAAACTCCTACCGCACAAGTTTGGAAGATTTTTTTTGTCTGAGCAGAGATAGGGGTGATTGGCACACCAGCATGAGGACATGGCACATAACAATGGGCTGGCTGATTCCATCATTCAGGAGGGCAAGTTGTTTGGTGTGGTGTTTTGTTTGCAAGCATACACATACAACAATTTCTTGCCTGGGGCTGCTACTTGCAAGATGAGAGTCTCCTTGCCTTGCACAGATTTGTACCATGCCGATTAATCTTATGCAGTGTGGCTCTGGGTGAGAGGATATACTAAAGTGAAAGACAAGAAGGCCCATAGGAAACTATGGGAACCATGAATGGCAATCTGCCTTGAATGGGGCTCAACTGAAGTACTGCAAAGATGCAAAAACCGGTCAAGAAAAACAAGGGAATGGGTCAAATATTGTCTTTGCCAGTAGAATGAAACTGCAGTGCTCCCTCTAAGCTGCGCAGTCTGGTGAGCAAAAACTCTACTTTGTGAGCTACTGGCATTAAAGTTGTGAGCAAGAGATTTGGCTACTGCACAAATTAGTTTGCTTTGGAGCCATTCTTCCTGAGCTAGGACAAAAATGTGTGAGCTGGGGGCTAAAAAACTGTGAGCTAGCTCACACTAACTCAGCTTAGAGGGAACATACATCTGAGCAGACCTGCTTAGGCCAGAAGAATGAAACTGCAGTCTCTTGTCCCAGCCCCACTGCCAGACTCCATAGGGTGCTCCTTGACAGGACAAGGGGGTATTTTCCAGACCTTTTCCAGGTCTGTATTGCCCTCTCGGTCCACCCTTTAAGCAAGTCTACTCAGATACAAGCCACCTTTTACTCAGTGGACATTCCCAGAAACGAGGATTGCTGCCTCATTCAACTTGCAGAAACGCACATTTTATTTTAATTTATATCCTACTTTTCTCTTTGATCGGGGACTCAGAGTGGCTTTTCACATAGTTCCCCCCTTAATCCCCATAACTCTGTGAGGATGGGGGGTTGGAAAGCCAAAAATGATCTATGGGGCCTTCCCGATATCCCAAAACCCGAAAATACTTTTTTTCAGGGGTTTTTCCGATTCAGCAATCCCAAATGCACACCCCTAATAGCATCTACTTTAAACCTGATGCACTGCAGAGCAATCTGAATAGGTGCACATGCTGTTCTGCAAGCACGCAGCAAACAGTGGTTACTTAATTAATTGATAGATCAGAGGTATATTTGTAACCAGTGATTACAAGGTAATCTGAACTCACTACAGGTCAAGCACTCCTAGTCGAAAACGAAAGTCAAAGGCTGTGCTGTACTCTTTAATACCAAAGAAACCCAAAACAATCCACCTACGGTTTCTCCAGAATATCAGACTGTTTAAAAAGGAGTCGGAGTCTGATCTTAAGGCTACATGTTTCTCCTGTGTTGACTGCCAGAACGGTCCAATCTAGTCAAGAAGACTGCCTTCAATTCAACACACGTGTAGCCTTAAGAAATCATGCAAGCTTTCCGGCAGTATTAATAAAAGTGGCCTTTGTTTAAAGTACTAAGACAAACTTACTCCATCACTTGTAGAAATCAGCTGTGATTCAGTTTAAATAAAAGCAACATTTTGAAATTGCTCTCCAAGGAAATTTCACAGGAAGACTAAGGTTTATGTCTGAAACAGTGCTTTGACTCAATTTCAAATTCCATATAAAACTGCCTTTAATTTTGAGGGCTGAGGTGTATTTGGTTGCGCATTTTAGCCAACATCAGGTTTTCACAGGCAGGTGTTCTGCTGACTTGAAACTATTTACTTCAAGATCAATGTAGGCATTGCCACAAAACGTTATGCTGAAAAACTACTTGTTTATACTCCAACATCCCAGGCTGCTGTCACATGAACAATACATTAATAGCTAATACGGTGGATTACTTTTTGGATGAAGTCATTCCTCAGGATGGTTTTCAGTGGAACTTCTAGACAGAAAATAGGACAGTGTGTCTTAGGCACACTGAACCTGGCAGGAATAGGCAACAATAGTGGTGTACATTTTGTAATTTAAACGTCGTGCACAATGTTTAACTGGGATGAAATAGTACAGCTGCAGCAGTCCTCCTTCATTGTAAAAATCAATAGCTGTTTGTACAAGAAGTTTACATGAACACTTGGTTCCAGTGTCAAATTTTGGTCTTCAGCAGCTGGATAATATTGAAATAAATGAATTGTGTTGCAAGAAATAAACCAGCTGCTGCTATTTCTAGTTTTAAAAAGCTAACTCTGTAATTTCAAAGACATTCTTAACAGGAACTGAATGATACTGGCCACTTCCATCCCTTCACACTGGCTAAGGACTGATGTAGGTGGACTACTAAACTCAAAGGGGGGAGGGGCTAAACTGGCCTTCTATAAGGGCTGTAAGAAACAAACTGGCCCCTGCTGTCAGAGGAGCCTAGAGTATGTTAACTAGCATGTAGCCTGTACAGGAGCAAAAAGTCATTTTATCAACTCACTCCTTGCCATTACCCTAAATGACATGCCTCATCCCCTCAGTGCTAGGAAATGGCACCACCACTGCTGCTACTCATAAGGCAGAGGATTAAGGGTAGCTGTTCCTTTCCCTCCATTCCCACCACTGTTTTAATTCCCTGCATAGCTTTCTTGTCATGCTCATACCAACTGGATTAAGGATTAAGACAGAAAGGGGGGGGGGGGAGTAAAGGTCATGTGTACAATTTTGCCAGCACCATATGATTTCCACTGGAACTGGAAAGGTTTTAAGACTACCCTGATTCACTGGCAGCCAGTCAAATTAAGAAGCCAAAGGAGAAAGGTTTACAGAGACTGTTTTATTTGCAAAGCTTGGTGAAGGTCTTAGCACCTAGAGAAAAAAGACAAATTCACAGTAAATACTAGGTAGTTTATCAAACATGTTCTATTGTCCACTATTTTTTATGATTTCTGTGTATCTGGTAAGCATGGAGATGAAATTAACTAAAATAGCATTAGAATATTTCTAATAGAAATTGACTCAAAATATCTCAAACCGGCTGTATTACACAGACTTCAATGCTTTAACTTCTCGATTTGACCAGTAACATTTTTACCCCTTATGTAACTGAAGGAATTTTAATACAGGTTTGTGAACATCCACTGGAGAACAAGCTAACTTCTGGTGGTTCTCTTCCGACCCCTTCGGACTACAGTCATTAAGATGTGTGGGTAACCTGACTAGCAACAATTTCTGGACTAACACCTTTGAAGGCCTTATTTGCAGAACTGCTGAATTCAAGTCAGCCTAAATAACTTGCTTCTATAGAGTAAGCACCTAGTTTAAAAATACATAAAAATGAAGCAGGCCAGGAAAGCCTCAGCTTCCTGCTTAACTTGAAGAAAAAAATGGAGGCAGGGAAATTCAACCTTGCAAAACGGAGGTGTTAACACTGGGCTTGACCACAGAACCTCCTTTAACATATCCCATTCTTCCATCAGAACAGTCCAGGCAATTCCCCATTCGTGCAAGCTTAAACTGAGATGAGCTTAGGTTAAACGAAGTAACGAATAAATGGGCATTAACCCCTCACATTTACTATCTGAGTCAGTGAAGACTGCAATAACTGAGGTCTGCCCCACCTTGAAGAAAGGCTTTCAGAGCTGCTGAAGCTTGTGCTCTAGCCTTTACTAATTTTATTGACTTGTATGGTATTAACATATGATTCCCCACTTCATCATACCATTAATTCATTCTTCTTATGAGTCTGTTAATCTGGTCTTCCCTGTTTCCTGCATCACCACCTTCTACAAAGTGGGTAGTTTTCTTCTTCATTCCGCCTCGTGGAGAAGACAGCTTGAACGGCCAGAGGAAGTTGTTCGCTGCCTTGAAGTTTTTGCCAACAGTGTAGATTTCATGGATCAGATCTTCCATGCAAATGATACCATACTTTTCTAAAATAAATATAACAGAATAATCACAATGTTCAGTGTGCAAACTGCTTAAACCATTCTCTTTGATGTCTATCATCACCCTGTTAGGCTCATTTGTCAAATCAAACCAGTTAGCTTCATAGCAAAGGAGGGACTGGAACCAGATTCAAACACTAACACAGTGGCCCCACTGGAAAATATTAGAGATCATCTGCCCCTGACAGAAATGTCAGTGACTTCATCACTTAAATCCTCTGCCAGCATCCAAATGAAATCTTCCCAATTCATCCATAAGTATGTTTAAATCTATGGGTATTCATGTTACTGAATACCAATGCAGATATGGGGGGGGGGGGGTTCCCCTAAGTTCTGTAACCTTAGTCCCACTACACTGTTTATTGGAGGTCTTTGCTATCTGATTGTACTGCTTTTTATACTTCACCCTGAGTCTCAGTGAGAAAGGCAGGCTATATATCCACATAATTTGTAATACCCTCCAATAGCTTCAAGCAGCTATTAAGAGAGGGCTACAAAGGAAGTGGGGAAGGGAGGTTGTTGCTGTTCAAAAGAAAATGCAATAGTGCATATATCTCAAATTCTGTTTTTTCCAGTGAAAAATATAACAGTATGCCTTAAAATGACAGAAAATTTGGGAGGCTTCCACTCTACCTCTTTAGCTTTCAAAAAATGTTTCCAGACCTAAAATCCCAGGGCTTGCATATATTTATGCATTCTACTTCATCTCTTTCAGTCAAGGTCCTAAAAACATTATGAGAACAAGAACCTTAATAAAAACTTTTAAAAGATCATGTTTTAATATACGGTAGTTTTTGCATTTTTATCAACAACTTCAAGGACTTGAGTGGCCAACAAAGGCAGACAAATACCTCAAGAGAGCCAGTGAAATGTAGCAGTTAGTGTGTTACTGGGAGATGCAGATTCAACTCCCCACTTGGTCACAATTCTCAATAGATGACCCTCTGACTAGGCTCTGTCCCTGCCTAACCTACCTTTCAGGGCTGCTGTGATAATAAAATGGGAGGGGGAAACCATGTCCTGAGCTCTTAATAGTGTCAGAATAAAAACATATATAGAATGCGTTCTCTAGCCTGACACTTGGAGCAGTCCTGTCACAGCTGCACTCATAACTATTTTCTCGGATAGAACAAGGTACATTCGTGCTTGTCACACTGCTTACTACGACATCTCAAAGCAGCCTTAGCAAAAGGTCACTATGTAACAGAACTACAGCTAAAAACACTGGACTTCAAACCAACCAACAGACTGATTGTCAAGAATTTCCCCTGTGATCCAGGATAGGCAACAGGCTTACAGATGAATCTACACACCAAAAGTAACCAACATTTAGTAAATCATATTAAACCACGAGGACTGCTAAAAATGAATTGCACTTACTCAGACATCTTTTGATCAGAGAATTGTCAGTCAAAGCAACACGCTGCTTGTTGATCTTGCCATAGCCTCGCTTGTAGATCAATTCATGCACAGATTTTAAGTTGGGATAACTAGAATAAAAAAGTGAGATACCTGCATTGGCTAATTCAATACTACTAACAAAAATAATCTTCTGCGTTCTTATACTATGCACCCCCCACCAAACACTTCAGTCCACTGGCAACTCAAAACCAGTAACAGATGAATAAGCAGCAGGAGAGAGTGTCAGACTGTATGAAATCAAGTCTCATTCCAGGTTTTGGACTCCTCTCAGTGTTGCTGATCACTGGGCCCCCTTTCCAGATGCAACCATGACACAGACAGGGCAGGCAAGAGAATGGCCCTGACTTCTCTCTCACCCACATCCAATCAAATGACCAGCCACCACCCCTCGTTTGCCTGCTCTTCCTCTCTGGCTGTTGCTTCTAGGAGCCCTCGGGCAGCTGAATGGACACAGTGGCACACAGCAGCTACCGCTCTACTTGGTGAAGGGGAAGGAAGAACCACCATTGGCACCTGTGGTGGTGGCAGTATGTGTATTGGAGAAGGAGAGGAGGCCTGACTTTTCCCGGGAAACCCAACACCACCACTGAGAGAGACAGAAGGCAGCAACACAGCCTCAGCAAGTTATAGGTTCTTGAGAGCTGTCTAATGCCCTACTTGACATAAGCCTTGTAGGAGACCATGAATTTTGGGGGGTGGGGGGAGAGAGAACCTCGGAAACAAAGGCCCCTTCTAAGAGCTACCAGCAGTGACTGATGGAATTCAAGAATGCACAAGACAGAAAGGCACTGACTGTCATGAAGTATACATGGAAACTCATTTTTTCTTTTACTTAAAAGCAAAATCACATAATTTTAAACAAGCCTCTGGCAGAACATTAGCTTGTCACCCTGGAGTAGTAGACTATTTAATACATTTTTAGGTAACACTTCTAAAGTGCACAAGGCAGTTTACATAACAAAAACAGTTAAAACAATTACCAATAAAATTCAGTAAATTAAACAAAGCAGAATAAAAAGCATAAAAATATGTTCTTTAATTTTATTATCTTTGTTTTAATTATTATTTCTTGTCATTTTACTTTTCTGTTATCAGTTATCCTGAGTGAGGATGGGTACGACCCAGCTCAAGAGCCAAAATTCGGCCCCAACTTGTATCACCTTGAAACCCCCAAACCAATGTTTGGGGAAGGTGCTCTCCCTGAACTTTTACCGGACTTCTGTCCAGTTTGGCTGTTTGGACCATTTCAGCCTGACGGGCGCACCTGTCCCACTGTTAGGTTTAAATGGCTGCCAGCCATTTAACCCTTCCCAGGCAATCCCCCCCAGGAGAAAGGGGGAACCAAACTTGCCAGACCAGCTCAGTTCATAGTTTGGGGCCACCCGAACCGGATTTTTTAGGTTTGTGTTCATCCCTAATCCTGAGTGCCTTCGTAAGAAGAATGGAATATGAATCTTAATAAAAACAAATCAGCAGCAGAACTGTTTAACATCAAGTAAAAAAACACCAGCAATAAAATTGTGGGAAAAACCTAAATATCCATTACATACAAGCAAATGCCTGAGCAAAAAGGCTGGATTTAAACCAACATTGAAAGATCAACAGGTTTAGCATCAGGTGCATAGCTACATAGAGCGCATTCCACACAAAAAAGTGCCATGAGAAAAAACCCTATTCTTGGTGCCTACTGAATTTGCTTCCAAAATCAGGGACACATAGAGCAGAGCCTCTCATGAAGATATGTACTGGGCAAATCGACATGGGAACAGGGTGTCCTTCTGACACCCTCATCTCAACCCAGTTTAGACCATTAAATCCACAAACAAGCATTTTACATTATGCCAAGAAACTGACTGACAACCACTGGTTTTTCCCATGTATGATACATTCCCTGCAAACTGATTCCCACTGGCAATCTTACCAGTTTGAACCAATTAAAGCTTCTGAACTATCTAGGACACAGGCCAATATTTATATCTTATAGCATTGCTATGACAGCAGCTTCTCTCTGTTCCACTGTTCTTACACACCGACTCTTCCTTTTGCTGCTGAGAGAAACCACAAGCTTCTTGTTCAGAAGCAGAAGGCAAAGGCTACCTCACTGCCACAGAACAAGTAAAAGCAGAGAACAATTTAGTGTATGTACTTGTTACTTAAATGAAAACGATCAAATTCAAGATTCAACTTACCCCCATGCAATGTAGGGTTCAACAATCCTCAGCATGTTAATGGATGCTTTGTTGAGTTTCACAAATGTCCCATTGAAAATTTGGCGCAGGCGAAGAAGCTGCAGTACCTTTCGAACCTTTGGACTAACACCATTAATGCTGAAAGGTGCAGAAAAATAAGAGCATTTTCAGCACATACTGGGCTTTAGGATAATACTGTCATTGAAATTCAAAGGAAAATATTTTCATTTGATTATGTAAAACCAATTGTACTACAGGTAACTGTCCTTGCTGTAATTAGCACAATGATTAGCAAGTATCCATGTTAAGAATAACTGTAAAGATGTTAATTTCTGTTATATAAAATTCTGTTCCACTAACAAACTATCAACGATGTTCAGTTCCACTGAAACCAGTAGAACCTTTCCCCATCAGATAAATCCTGCAGCACAAAAGATATTTTTGCAGCCTACTCTATCCCACGGCCGCTCCCTGTAAAGCCAGTCCTGAAGATAAGGGGACCCTGGGAACAGTACCAGGCTGCTACAAGAAGGGGGAATTAGGAGAAACTCCTACACAAGCTTTTCCATTGGGGATCTCTGCTGATTCTCCCTTCTTCAAGCCCCCTGCACGGTGTACCCACATACTAGGGGCAGAGGACACTGCAGTGAAAATGTGTGTCATTTGTTTTCTATAAGATACAACCTTGTATTTCTATGGCAGTGGATGTCCCTATTATTGAACTGGGACCACAGAACTCATAGTTAAACAGCAGAGCAGTTCTTCAGGCACAGCATTAAATCTGATTTTGTTTTGAGCAGCAACCGCCAATTTTAATGTGTATTATTGTGTTTTAAATTTTAACTATATTTATTGTATTGTTTTTGATATGTCACCCTCCCTGAGCCCACTTGCAGGATGGGCAGGCTATAAATATGAATAATAAATAAATAAATCCAATTTTAACTAAAGATTTTCTTGTACATTTACCCCCCTCCCAATTAGACACTTAAGACTGCTGCTGCAAAGAGTCAATATAAGGGCCTACATATCCCACTTGTTCCCCTTACCCTCTGATTCTGATTATAAATGCCAGTTTGGGTTCGGCAGGTACATAGTAATTGCCAACTTTGCGAGCCATTCGGGCCATGCGAATCTCACGTCGATACATCTGCCTGTATTCTTTGTGGTAGGCCTGAGCCCTTTTATAGATGAGTTTTCGTTCATCCTTTCGCAACTGAAATCAGAACAGCAATGTATTAACACTTTCACCAACCTACATTGACATTATCCAAGGTAGTATTCAGATATCACAACAATTCTCTTTTTTGCATGAGAGGAATAGACAAAGCTTGTTTGCTATGCTCACAGGCCACTACCCATGTGCACAGAGTGCAACTGAAAACTTCCTGGCAAGATTCCCCTCCCATAAACAGGAAACGCCATTTGCTGGTTTATCATCAGTAACTTGTTCTTACGGACAACAAGATATTACAGTGATTTACCAGTTTGTGGGGGGAAACTCCAGTTTTTGCAGGCACCTGCGTTCACACATCATGGGCAACTGAAGACTTTTTTGTACATTTTTTTCAAAAAAAAAACCCCAACACCCAGAAAAAAAGAACAGGGGGAAAAACTCGAAGCCCAGCAACTAAATAAAATATGCCTTTTTTCAAATTAATCCGAAGTTAAGGCTTCCCAAATCAAAGATTTCTATCATGTGCCTCACAAACTTTTAAAGGTACCCTTCTGAAAGAAATGTCAACTTTTTTCCCTGTTTGGGCTGGGGAAAATAAAGTCCTATTGATTCAGCCCTGGGTTGGGAAAATTCTGGAAGGGAAAGAATGATATTGAGGGTCAGAAGAAAACAGCTCTGGACAGAAGAAGATAATGGCAAGCATACAGGAGTCCCTTCAGTGTGGCACAACAGGTTGGAATTGATGAGAAATATTTCTTTAAAGGTTCATAAATATCTTACTATTGAAGAAATCATAAACATCTCAATATCCATGAAGATGGTGCTAACAGGTTAAGAAAAATTTGATCTAATAACAGCTACAGACCGGAGATGTGAGCTAGTACAAGGAAAAGGCTGTTTCGAGAGATGCAAAAAGTAGCAACGTATATTAGACAACTAGATTTTTCAAACTGCATCAGTCTGCAAACATTTCTGGGACAGAAATCAGTCCTTTGGGATCAGGCCACCCATACACAATGCAAAAAAGTTGACCCACCAACCTTTAAAAAATCCAACTTCCACAGGTCTACTGCAGAGTAACCCAGAAAAACATGTTAAGTGCCCTCATGGACCAGGATAGTCCACCTTCCTGTTTCACACCAGGGCCAATCAGTTGCCCTGAAGGACTAACAAGCAGAACATACAGGCCAAACACTCCACCTTGTAGCTGCCTCCTAGCCTTAGCATTCAGAAGATTATTGCCTCAGCACATGGAGGTTCTGTTTAGTCACCAAGGCTAATAGCCTCTGAACTATCCCCCATGAATCTGTCTAAAGCACATTTAAAGCCATCCATGTTCATGGCCATCACTATATCCCTGGAAGTGAATTCTACAATTACTCATTAGGCAAAGAAGTACTTATTGTGGCTGTCCTGATTCTATTGCCCATCAACTTCCCTGAGTGTCCCCAAGTTCCACTATTACAGTGAGAAAGTTCTTTCTATCACCCACTTTCTACACCACATGCCTAGTTTTGTAACTATTCCCCAATATTTTTCTCTAAACTGAAAGGCCCCAGACTCTCTTCTTATAACAAAAGGGCTCCAATCTCTTAATCACCTTAGTTGCTCTCTTCTGTGCTTTTCCAGCTCTCCAGAATCTTTTTTAAGGCATGACAGCCAGAACCTACACAGTATTCCTCATATGGTCACAACATGCATCTATACAAAGGCCGTTTTTGGACTATGTGGAATGCCACCATTTGTCACCAGTCTCAAGGCAAGCCACTGTTTGTCACAGGTCTCATCAAACCTCACCTTCTTCTGAACCAACAGCTTCTTCAGACGTTTGGCCTTTATATCAGCAAAAGCCTTCCTTTTCTTCAAAAGGCTTTCTGGAACCGAAGGCACCTTCTTTTTGGGTCTACATTATGGAGTAAAAAGAAAAACGTAACCACAGATCAGTTTCTTTTAAAAAAACCAAAAGCCTTTTCAATTTGGCACAAAAAACTGAACAAACGACTACATGTTAATCGTATTTCTTTCATTCAAATGTTGTTCTATATTTACATTTCAAATGGCTTTGCTTAGTTTAACAGTCTTTAAAAATCTTCATCTTTTGTGGGAATTCTTTGCTGCATTTTAAAAAGTCATTCAAGATATACTGCTGCACAATTATAAACATGCTTATAAATCTAAAGCAAATCTTGTGCTAATGCTATTTTTTAGAAAAGAAAACACCTTGTTTGTATGAAGAACAAAAGAAGAGATTGGATTTATATCCCGCCCTTCACTCACTTAAGAGCCTCAGAGAGGCTTACAAACTCCTTTCCCTTCCCCTCCCCACAACAAACACCCTGTGAGGTAGGTGGGGCTGAGAGAGTTCTTTCCCAAGCTGTCCTTGAGAGAACAGCTGGTACAGAGCTATAGCTTGCCCAAGGTCATCCAGCCAGGTGCAAGTGGAGGAGTGGGGAATCAAACCCGGTTCTCCCAGATTAGAGTCCGCGCACTTAACCACTACACCAAACTGGCTCTGTATGAAAAAACCTGGAAGCATCTGCATCTACGTCGCCGAAGAATAGTTCTCCATAAACATTTATGAAACAGCATTGTTTCCAAAGGCCGCAATACCAATCGTTGTTACTTTAGAACCAAGCTCAGTAAAATCAAACCATTTTTAAGACCGCAACAGAATTCGAGCCTTTCCCATGCATTCGTGAATTCATGCCGCCACGGTGAGGATTCCGGGAGGCAAAGCCGGGCCTAAGTCGTCCCACGCAAGAAGCAAGATTAAAAATATGAGAAGGGTAAAACCACCAGTTTTTGGACAAGCGAGTGCCAACCTTCCCCATTTTCACTTTGTCCGCCTCAGCCGTGGATGAGGAAAACAAGCCCAGAGCCAACACTAACCCACCCCCAGTAAGCTGCGCCGCAGCAAGGCCATTGCTCAGTTCCTGGCCACACTCCTCTCGCCCAAACCCCCATCCAGACATACAAGCAAAATATCGCCAGACACTCGGAAACTCAGCAGTTAAGCCTGAAGAGGAGAACTGGAGAACGGGAGGCTCAAAAGCCGCGGATGGCAACGGATTGTCTCTAGGAAGAAACCGATACTCACTCTTCACCCGCCATGGTGGCCTCCGGAAAAGAGAGAACCGGCGCATGCGCAGTGAACATAAAGAGTCGGTCCCTGTCTCAGAGCAAGGGAGAGCTAAGACCCAGCCCATGCTTTTAGCTCACTAACTCCCTGCCTGAGCAAAACAGAGGTTAGAGTTGGCTATTTGGATGCCGTACGTTTGAACTATTGGTCCAGAGGAGTTAGCACGTTGCTAGTAAAAAGGGGGATGGTATCACCTGAAAAACGTTTCTTTTTCTGGAAAAAACTGGGGTTTTTTTCCTTACTGCGTTTCCATACATGCATCTGACGAAGTGGGCTCTAGTCCACAAACATTTGTGCTAGAATATAATAAACTAGTGTAAACTTTCGTGGCCCGGAGTCTACTTTCTCAGGATGGAATAGGTGCCCATGCAATAAAAATTTGTTATGCTTTAAGGCGCCACCAGTGTTCCCTCTAAGCTGAGTTAGTGTGCGCTAGCTCACAGTTTTTTTAGCCTCTAGCTCACACATTTTTGTCTTAGCTCAGGAAGGATGGCTCCAGAGCAAATTAACTTATGCAGCGGCCAAATTGCTCGCTCACAACTTTAATGCCGACAGCTCACAAAGTAGAATTTTTGCTAAGGGAGCACTGCACAAGACTCCTGTATCTTTACAAAACTAGCCTAACTCCCTAGGCTGCAGTCGTATGCATGCTTACATGAGAGTAAATCCCACTGAGGTCAGGAGAAGTGAGCAAATATGTTTAGGATTGCACTGTTGATGTGACCAGAGAATTCTCCAAACAGACAGACAATACTTGGAGGCACTATGGACCTAACCACTATATTACATAGATTCTATGGTTTCAGTAATACTTCTTGCATGAGAGAGATCATTTTGACACCATAGGATTGCCAGCCTTCCTGTGGAGCCCTAGGGCTGCCAACCTCCAGGTAGTGCCTGGCAATCTTCCACTATTACAACCGATCTCCAGGCGACAGATCAGTTCACCTGGAGAAAATGGCCACTTTGGAAGGTGAATTCTATGGCATTATACCCCATAGAAGACCCTCGCCTCCCCACCCCCCCCCCTTCCTCGGGCTCCACTCCCCAAATCTCCAGGTATTTTCTAAGTCAGAGCTGGAAAGCCTGTGGAGTCCAGAGATCTCCCAGAATTACAGCTGAACCCCAGACTACAGCTCCCCCAGACTATCAGCTCCCCCAGAGAAAATTGTTGCTTTGCAGGATGGACCTCATGGCATTAGACCCTGCTGAGGTTCCTTCCGTCTCCAAACCCTGATCTTCCCAGGTGCCACCTCCAAATCTCCAGGAATTTCCTAACCTGGAGTTGGCAGCCCTATGTTTCAGTCAAATCAGGTGTGTTGCATCTTCCTTTTGCACCCTTCATACAAGGAGCTCAACTAGGTGTAAATGGTACTTCCCTACCAAACTTTATTCCCGCAACCTTGTGAGGCAGGTTAGGCTGGGGAAAATGACCGGCCTAATGTCACCCACAGTCTGGAATGTTTAACCAGAAATAAATTCTAGTGAGACTTATTTCTTGTATAAATTAATGGCTGAACTGAACCCAGATTTCCTCTGTCTTCAAAGTCTGAGGTCTTGAAATCTGGGGTTCTGAGCTATACTAAGTATCAATTCATAACTATTAAAACTTGTTTATTGGGAAAATATTTCTCTGTGGTTCCAGATAAAATTAATTTTGAAATTCTAACAAGAATCCATTTATCTGAAATTAATTTGATTAAGTTTGGCTTATTCCTTTATAACTGTGTTTAGAAATGCATGATTGCAAAGGGGAAATCCTGTTAGTATGCCATAGCGAAGTAAAACAAAACACCAGTGGCACCTTAGACAGTAACATTTATTTCAGCATGCTGTCATTTGTTTTTAAGGCACCATTAGACTTCTGTGTTACTTGGAAATGCAGCCAGGTGAACTGATGGGTCGTATAAAAATAAAAGTCCAGTAATTGGTACCTTAAACACTAACAAAATTTATTATAGCATAAGCTTTTGTGAATCAGAGTTCATTTCATCATACAAAAAGTAAATAAAAGGTATATAAATGAAATAAAAATAAATAAACGGTATAGAAAAGGTATTAAACAAAATATAATAAAGTGGTCAAGAAACTAGTACATGATCATGGGAAACTGAAGTGTTAACTCAAAAACTACAGTTCCCAGAATACGTTTTCCAATGTATAGGGACAGGAAGAAATCTTAAGTGAGTCTCAATACGTTGTGGGACTTGTAGTTCTTTGTGCGTTACAGGCGCTCAAGAGGGCACTATTATTACACTACGACCAACCACTGTGGATTCTGGAGCATGTAGTCCACTTCTCTTGCCTTCCTAGTCTCCCAGGTACAGAGTGACCGGACAACACAAAAAACGCTATTTTTTCATACAAGGCTATGAGGCGGCACCTTGAACTATGCCTGATTGGCTTTGATTTTTATGTGCACATACCGGGGAATAAGTCCCATGAGCGAAGCTCGATTCTGAGTAAACACGCTTAGGATCGCGTTTCACATCTAGGTGATGGAAGGGACGTCTCCCCTGAAAAGTCTTTCTTTCTTTCTTTCTTTCTTGGGTTCGATGCGTCTTACACACTAGTAAATCAGTATTCCTACTAGTTCTTTGAAGTCCCAGGGCTTCGGCGCGTCTGAAGCATTTGGTCTTCGGGAACAGCGGACTGTGCGGGCGAAGACGGAGAAAGACGAGTGCCTGCGATGAATGGTACATCAGAGGCAACCGCGCGCTTCCAGCTCCATCCTGTTCCAAAGTGCCACTGATTCCGACGGGAGTCGCTCCCAAAGTACGCGTGCATTGGACTTCAGCTTTTGACAGCCTGCGCCAGCACTGAGGAGAGAGGAAGGGAAACACTCCCTCTCACTAGCGTGGTTTAGAACGGCGTGGGCACGAAATAAACTCCGATTTGTCCAGGCGCCCGCATTCAGACGTCGCGACAGACCAGAGTTAGGTTGCAGAATCCAGGCAGTCCTCGGCTCGGGGTTCTTCGCGCCCGGAAGAGAAGCGCGACAAAAGCCAGGTTCTCGCCGTCTGTTTGCTCGTGTGACGTCTGAACGCAGCTTCTCGCCTGCTGATCTGCTGGGTGGGCCCAGCGGCGCGCCGGGCGTTTCGCGTGCGGCTGGCGCGGCTGGGATGGTCTCTCCCTTGAACAAGGGGCGGTGCTGCGGGCGAAGAGGGCGGAAATGTGACGGGGGAAGGCCTAGGAATGCAAAATGGGCGAGGAGGAGGAGGGACAGGTCTGGGAAGCGGGACGGAGGGGGTTGGGGGCGGGAGAGATGGCGGAGGGGGGGCTGCGTCCCTCTAGCCGGGGCTATATAGAGCCCCGAGCGGTGGGAAAATGCTCACTCTCAGGGGCGAGGAGGTGCTGAGCTGCGGCCCGGCCGCGAGGCAGAAGGGGGCAGGTAGGCAGGAAGGTGGCAGCGGAGCGCGCCTTTGCTCCCCTGAGCCGAGCCGGGCGGGCGGGCGAGAGAGAGAAGGCAGCGGCCGCCGGCAGCCGAGCCCGCTCCCAACGCATCCGACGGGGCCGTCTGGGCACAGACTTGTGCTCGGGGGCTCGTCCAACTTGCTGGGTCTGAATTCGCCCTGCGGGGCAGTCCGAGGGGGCGGTTAGGTAGAGGGGCGCTTGTGGCTCAGCCCTTCTCCCTGCTCGCTTCGCCTCGCCTCCCTCCGCTCGCTCGCTCTCTGTCCTGCCCGCCGCGGGCTGCTGGGCACGGAGGAGGAGCAGGAAGCGGCCAGGTTGGCTCGGAGGCTGCGGCGGAG
Organism: Lepidodactylus listeri; assembly: GCA_029233225.1. Classification (NCBI taxonomy): domain Eukaryota; kingdom Metazoa; phylum Chordata; class Lepidosauria; order Squamata; family Gekkonidae; genus Lepidodactylus; species Lepidodactylus listeri. The sequence continues at coordinate 47,298,974 of JARCFY010000006.1, read as the reverse complement.
TCCCAGCCAGGTGCCCGCAGGCGAAGGGAGAGGCTTGGCCGCTGGCGGCTTCGGTGCCGGTCGCCTTCCTCGCCCTTCAGAGCCGCCGGGCGCTCCCTTCGGCTCCGGACTGCGCCCGGGCGCCGCGCTCCACGGCCAGTCCAGCCGGGCAGCAGCTGCCGCCCGCTCGCCCTCCCCGTCGCCACGGGAGCCTCAGCCATGAACATCATCTTGGAGTTCTTCGTGGTGACCTTCAAGGTCCTGTGGGCGTTTGTGGTGGCGGCGGCCAAGTGGTTCCTGCGCCCCAAGGAAAAGAGCGTGGCGGGCCAGGTGTGCTTGATCACCGGCGCCGGCAGCGGGCTGGGCCGCCTCTTCGCCCTGGAGTTCGCCCGCCGTCGGGCGCGCTTAGTGCTGTGGGACATCAACACGCAGAGCAACGAGGAGACGGCGGGCATGGTGCGCCACATCTACCGAGAGGTCGCCGAAGAAGCCGCCGCCGCCGCCCAGAAAGGTGAGCCGCCGGGACTTTCCCCGCCCGCGCCCCCCACCCCCACAGTTCTGCCTTATACTGGGAAGTCAGACAGAAGGGGAGACCTTAAAATAAAGCGTGGCGGAGGATGAGGGCGAGCATCAGACGTTTCAGCTCCCCCCCCCCCCCAATGGACTGAAACCCTGGGGCAGATTGAGGGCTCTAGAGAAACATCAAGGAAATGTTCTAGATTCGCTTTCAAGATCTGCCTTGCTTTATAGGCTTGAGGGTTTTTGTTTGTTTGTTTCAATCACAAAATGTTACACTGGTCTGGGCACTAGAGGAGAGCTAGCTAGTAGCAGGGCAGAGATATAGGGCTGCGGTCACACACACTAAATAATCCACTTTCAATCCACTTCAGTGCTCTTTTCAACTGGATTTTACTGTGTGAACTGGCAGAATCCAGTTGGAAAGCTATTGAAAGTGGATTATTTAGTGTCTGTGAGGGCAGCCTAGGGGACTTTGGGGGGGGGGGGGGGACACAGATCCTGAGTGACTTTTTGTGCCGCTTTATCCAGGGTGCTTTTTTACCAGTGTTCCCTCTAAGCTGAGTGTGTGTGAGCTAGCTCACAGTTTTTTAGTCTCTGGCTCACACATTTTTGTCTCAGCTCAGGATGGATGGCTCCAGAGCAAACTAATGTATGCAGTAGCCAAATCGTTTGCTCATCACTTTAATGCCAGCAGCTCAGAAAGTAGAATTTTTGCTCACAGGACTCCACAGCTTAGAGGGAGCATTGCTTTTTACCTGTTGCTTTGTCAAAGGAGCCCAAAGGAACAGTGTAATGCTAAACAGACTTACCCCTTTCAGTAGATTTCGGTGGGTGTAACATGGTTTAGGATTGTGCTGTAAAAGTATTTAAAAGTTTTTCATATCCTGAAAGGGAAAAGAAAGAGGGGGAGAGAACAGTCAAGTGCTAAGAATACAAAAAGGCTGTTTGCCCCCCACATATGATTGTTGCATCTGTTCTCTAGTTTCCACACACCAACAGTGTAGAAAAAGATGTTAAGCTCTGCCATAATAAAAGATGATCATGTATGTGTGGAGTTGCTACCTCTGATTTCTAAAAATGCCCTGTAAGATTGAAACTGAAGAAAATAATCAGCTTTGAAATTGTAGTCTGAGGTGATCTAAATTCTTGCGTCAAGTAGGAACACTAAGAATTAAGGAAATTGCAATAAATAAACCCAGGTAAGGGGAGAAGTATGGCCCAGTATTCCAGTCTCTGATTTTCCTCTGTGGATTTGCTTGTTGTGTATTCTGAGGGAGATTATAAAAACAGCCAGTTTTAAAGAGACTCGTGGCTGGCAAAACAGTAATTGCCCTGTAGATGGTGAAATGGGAATACATTTAAGTGGGAAACTTGTGGAGAAATGTAGAGTGACTTTCTGGTGCTGTGCAATGTGTTTAATGTGGAAAGATTGGATTGAAACAATTATTTAGCATATTATTCAAACAGGGCAAAGCTAGTTTTTAACTTGCTTCATTGTGCTTAGTTTAGATCTTCTGTACCTTTATACACCAAGTACTTGTATTCTTCTTAATGTATAATGCCAATAAAGGTTTGTTGTTGTTATACACCAAACTGATTAAGATTTAGTATTCCAGTTTTAAACCAGAGTCAGAGTGCTGCTCTGTTCACACTATGGAGAAAACCCCAGGAACTGGTACTTAATTTCTGAGTAATCATGCATAGGATGATCCATTCTCATTGATCTTCAGTCCAGATGTTCAGTGGAATGCACTGAATGTTCCACGCGTGTTTGAAGTGGAATGCACTGAATGCTCCACACTTACTCCATTCCTTATTTTGGGTACTTCTTGTATCATCCATTGGACTCTAGGGGTTGGATCTTATGACACCCTACTCTAAGTTGGATCTGTTGCATTGGATCCAACCAACTTTTCCACTGGTGAACCCTCAAAACAGTCTGTCCTGGGGATCACAGGGCAAGCATGGACAAAAGACCTGTGCAGAGGGCGCTGTGGTAAATGGAATTAGGTGAGACTGAGTAAAAATGCTGGCTGGCTATGACTGAATTACTCTCTTCTGCTAAGGCTTTCTCTGATGGAAAAAGGTTTCTTCTGATGTAGAAAGACTTGGTGGAAGGGAGTCATAGGACAGTGTTCCCTCTGAAGCTGTGCGCGTGAGCACCCGCTCATTAACACAGAAGGCCCTGCTCAGCAACAGTCCGGAGCTGCACAGGGTCTTGCACTGCCCATTGCCGATTTTAAGATTGCAGCAGTTATACTCTGCGCAGGATGTGAACTGCTCTGCTCAAGGGGGGGGGGGTTAGAGAGGACATTGGACACAACTCCAATTGTTTGTCCATTTTGTCCATAAGTGATATGAATTAGCACAGCTTCCTCCATCCTTTAGAACTGATCAAAAGAGTCTTCTTATCAGAATGGGTAAATTAATCATTGGTTGCTATTTTCTGAGCTTAAATCTCTAATGAGGTTCTTCCCGCCCCCGCCCCACTTTGCTTGTCTTGTGTTCCTGCAATCAGCTGGGCATGGAGAAGAGGAAGTGCTGCCTCACTACAACTTGCAGGTCCATACGTACACTTGTGATGTGAGCAAAAGGGAGAATGTCTACACGACTGCTGAGAGAGTCCGCAAAGAAGTTGGTGATGTCTCAGTCCTAGTTAATAACGCTGGCGTGGTCTCTGGACATCATCTCCTGGAATGTCCTGATGAGTTGATCGAGAGGACCATGATGGTTAACTGCCATGCGCACTTTTGGGTGAGTCTTTTGCTTACCTTACTTCCTAGTTTGTTCTTTCCATAACAACAACAAAATCTGACATAACATTAGCACAGCACCTTCCTTTTACTGAGATTGGATTTGTTTGTCTGTTGCTAGAGTTCTGCTCTTGTGCTTTCTATTCTTTTTGCCTTCACCCAGTCATCCCCGAGCCAGATAACATTAATCACACTTAAGTAAAAATCAATGGGACAGGTTAGTAGCAGCGGACATTTAAGTGAGACTTGAGCATGACAGATTCTTCCTGGATCAGGGCCACTGGGTATTTAGACATTAATGGGTCTTATTGTATAGGTTGTAGATATGTGGTCATCATAATTCAAGCTCAGTGCTATCAACTTTTTATAAATTGCCTGTAAATTGAAAGAACTGTTGGCTCTCCTTGTTAATGACTTCATATTTCTGGCTCTTTAGAAATTTCAATCTGGTATTTAATGTGTCACAGAGGGAAATGCGGGGGGATGGGTACACTTTGCCAGGTCTAAGGGGGGGGGCAGTCTGTGCTGCAAGGTTGTTGCTGTGATGTGGTCTCTTCCTGTCATTTCAGAAATAAAATTGATTTTTCTTTCTTTCAGGGTTCGTGAGATTGTGTGTATAGGATGGGATCATATGTGTGTATGGTGGGTGGGAGGCAAGGGCGTAGACTTTCCAGTTTCCCGGGGGGGGGGGGGCTGGGCCAGAGACATTACAGGCCATTGTCTCTGGGGGAGGCTCAGCATGTCCTGGAAAAGTTCCGGTGGGGAGGGAGCTCCAGCTCCCCAGCCCCCTGAAGTTGATGCCTATGGTGGGAGGGAGGTTTGCACGAGGCCCAGAAAATTGACGCTTGAGCTCTAGGATCATCAAGGCAATGAAGATGAAAATGTTAAAAGTCCAGCTTGTTATTAGACACACTGACTAAAAGAAAGCCATATTATGGACTTTGATTCAGGGCAGTGGGACAACTAGCCTAATATTAACAGCAGTTTTGTGGCACTAAGAAAGTTTTATTCCACCATAAGCTTTGGTGGACTAGAACCCACTTCTTCAGGTGCAGTGACTGGACCCTCACTAGGCAGAAACTTCATGTGGGAGGAATGGGGAAAAAAACAGTGGGATTAATGGGCTACGGAATGCAGGACGAAGAAGGTAAAATGTAATTATACCAAATTTAAATCTAATCAAGTAAACAGATAGGCCATGCTAAAATAATTAACCCTGTAATGGGTGGAGGTCTTAGATGTTGCCAAGAGATAATCTCCCTCTTCTCAGTGTGGCTCTGAACAGGATTCTGGGATTGCTTATTCCCTATAGGTGCTACTATCTTGGCAAATTCTGGGAATCCCCAATTCACTGCCAGTGCAATCCTAAATGGAGTTACTCTTCTAAATCCATTGAAGTCAGTGGCATTAGAATAGTGTAACTCTCCTTAAGACTGCACTGTAGATCTGTTAACTAGCATATTACCTTAAAGTGCCACAAGACTGCTGTTTATATTTGCTGCAATAGGCTAACACAACTACCCCTTTGGAATTAAACCAGTATTGTTTCTTGTGTCTGATGGGGGCTGTCCACTGTCTCAGCCAGGGCTATTTCCCACTACTGCTACTGAAATCCATTTAACTGTAGATGCCTATGCGTGGAAATAAGCTGCTTACTGCTCAGTCTGGTCTTTCCCCTTGAATGTCTGTAGTGTTCCACTTGCTTCATCACCACTGATAATGTAAGCTGCCTATGCAGACTTTGAGCAAGTATTGCTTTTTTAGTATCCTTATTGCAAACAAAACCATTAGATATGTGCTTCATTCTGCTGAACAAGTAAAGTACGATCTTAAAAATCCACCACTTTCAGCGCACCTAAATGACAGGAACTTCTATTATCCATTTTATACTTAAAGGCTAGTTCTGCAAAAATAAATCTAGTATGCACTTACAAAAGAAGAAAAAATGGATAGCTTCATAGATATGTGTTTGTGGCATAATTACAAAGAGAACTTTAAAATTTTGCCACTTATGACATCATTGCCATTAAAATATGGGAGGAACCCAGAGCATTCCACAGCTGTTGCTACAGGCATCTAAAATCAACAATTATTTACAGCATGGCAAGTTCTAAGAAATCATTTTAAAATCCTAAAGTAACAATGTAAAAACCGAGCTATGTTTTGGAATTTCTTTTTATACTTTTCTAAGAAATTTTAAGTTCCTCCTTCCTTTGAAGGACTGCTCTGGAGCTGTCATCATGTAATAATCTTTGGTTTGAACTAAACCGGCTCAAGACTACTGTTAGATCCATGTTAAGTAAGTCCAGACCTTGTCTTGAAGTCTTACGTAGTTCCAAATAGTAACTCCATGCTTAAATGAAGATGTCCCCTTATGAACTCATTTCACAATGAAATTATTTCCTTTGTGGATTCTTAAGCTGCTGGTTGTTGCCTAGTCAAAGTAACAAAAATTGCTGTTTGCTCCAATATAGATAAAGAACAATACAATTGGACAACATCTGAGCTGACCCAAATCACTGTAGACATTTTTTGTTTTTACCTTTTAAAAACACTTCTGCATTTTGAAACTGTTAAATTGCTAATTAACATGGTTGTCCAAGCATATTGAAACATTATGGTCAACATTCTGAATGTTTCATTCTCGTTTCAGAAGTCTCATTGAAAACTGGAAGAACTAATTGAGACTTGAGAACTACTAATGTCCAATAGATCAGGAGGACCAATATTTTTAAGTGTCAGCCCTGGGGATCTTGCTGTAACCCAGTCACCTCTACCCCAGTGACTTGTACTGGTTTGTTGATTTTTTTAAATGCCTATTTACACTTTTTGGTGGCACTAAACTTTGAAAGCATAGTATCAAAACATGCCTTAAACATTCATGTATCAACACATTTTACTCTTCTCTTAGATCACAGTAACACTTACCTTAACTGTCCTATGACTTTTGTTTCAACCCCACATGCATCCAGCAACCAAGAAAATATTGTCATGCTTAGAAGAAACAATTATATTTCAAATCTGTGGTAACTTTTCAGACAGGGCATGTGTTGTCTCTTTTGCAAGCTGATACAAAATTTCAAGCAGTAACATTTCTAAGGAGCAAACTGAACAAAACTGAAGTTGTCAAAAGTTGCTTAGAGGCTCTTATGCATGTTAACATCAAGGCATTGATGCTCCATGTCCACTGCATGTGTTGGCTGTGTTCCACACAGTGGCTTTTCCAGTCAGCTGACCTCAGTCATCTGGAGCAGTGTCTACTGTTGAGAGTGGCTGGAAGTTCCAGTGTTAACTTGCTTTTGCTACAATCAAGCAAAGTGAATATGCTTTGAGGAATGCGAGAACAGGTGTCAGGCAGCCTTTTTATATATGTATCTGAGTTGTTTCCAGAACTGACAAGAAGCGTTGCCTTTTTTAGGGGAAGTGATTCTGGACAGGGTAAAACGTGCACAGTCAAGAAAAACCTGCTCACCTTGTATATTTAACAGTACTTTCTAGCTAAGGTGATCCATGTTTGCAACCCCATTTTAATATCATTAAGTGGTAAAATTATAAAGTGTTTCCAATTGACTGCTTCTGCAGTCATCTAGGAATGCATTCTTGTGATCAGTATTGCCAAGCTGCCCTTCTTTGGCACAAGAGTGTGTTTGGTCCAGCAGACTGAAACAGTAGCAACAGTTTGCTTGTGGTGTTGCATCTCACTGGGTTTATATGTAGTTTGCTATTTATCTCATTATTCCAGCCCTATATTCTCATTATTCCTCTTTTTTCAAACAGGCTGTCTAGTCAGTTGTAAAGAAGTTATCACCTGTTATATTCTGATGATGTTTAGAGGTATTCCCTTCGTATAGTGGGCACTTTGGTGGCTTTGTTATGCTGATATTCAGAAGATATGCTGTTGCAGTGTCACAACACCACCCAGATCTTGAAGCTGTAGTTTTCTAGCTTGTTTGGACTCAGCAACCTGACATGGCCTTGTTCCAGCAAGACCACCTGTAATGTCAATAGGAAATGAAAAGTCTCTGGTTTGGGGTGGCTCATCTCAAAGAGATGAAGGGGTAACTGTTACTTTTCTACAGAGAAACTGATTAGAATTGAACACTGTGACTGACAAACCATATGGACTGCCTGGCAGGGTCTCGAGGCAGCAGGAGGAAGGTTGTGGGCCTAACGTGCCTGGGGAATTATAGATGTTTATATACAAATGCTAGAAGTGTTTGAGGTGAAATCGGGGAGTTGGAATGACTGGTGTTGGGGGGAAATATAGACATTGTGGATATTTCAGAAACTTGGTGGGATGAGGAAAATCAGTAGGATACGATGATTCCTGGTTATAAATTATATCAGATGAATGGGGGGGGGGGAAATAGGGTTGTGCATGTGCCGTGATGACATAACCCGGAAGTGACATCATCGCGTTGGGCCCGTTGGGGCAGAACCTCTCTAATTCGAGGGAAAACCATAGAGTTTTCCCTCGAATTATAGAGCGTCCCGACAAAAACATGCCCGACGCGATGATGTCACCTCCGAATGATGTCATTGTGCCGGGCACGTCGTCGCAGCCCAGCAATTTGGGGGCGGGGTTCCCCCAGCAGCTCAATCCGGGCCGGCAGGGAGTGGGCCACTCAAGTGGAGGTTTCTCTGCCCCCTGGGGGGACTTAGGAACCCTAGGGGGGAAGGATTGGAGGTGGGGTGGCTCTGTATGTCAGAGAGGGTATATAGTCCAGTAAGACTGAGAAGGTAAGAGAATTAAATTTGCTTCTGGAAATGCTATGGATCGAAATAGTGGGCCCAAAAGGAAGCTTAACATTGGGAGTTTGTTATCACCCACCAGACCAAAAGGTGGAGGAGGATTATAAAATGATGAATGAATTAAAGATAGCGGCTAGACGAAATAACTGTGTTGTAATAGGTGATTTTAACTCCCCATGCCTTGATTGGGTCAATACGTGTTCAAGTTGGGAAAAAGAGATTGAGTTTCTACACACTCTCAATGACTGTGCTATGGAGCAGATGGTCACAGAACCTACTAGGGGAGTGGCGATCCTGAATTTGGCCCTAAGTAATGCCCAGGACCTGGTGAAAGATGTAAAAGTGATTGCACCACTTGGGAACAGTGACCATAATGTTACTGAGTTCAACATTTGTATAAATAGGGAGTTACTCAAAAAGACCGACACAGTCACTTTTAACTTTAGAAGGGGTAACTTCTCTGAAATGAGGGGACATGTGAAGAGGAAACTGAAAGGAAAAGTAGAAAGGGTCAAAAACATTGGGGAAGCTTGGAGACTGTTTAAAACTACAATCCTAGAAGCTCAGAGAAAATATATACCGCAGGTTAGGAAAAGCACAAATAGGTATAGAAAAAGGCCTACATGGTTAACAAACAAAGTAATGGAAGCTGTAAAAGGTAAGAAAGATTCCTTTAAGCAGTGGAAAGCTAGTCTCAGTGAGGTTGATAAAAGGAAGCACAGGCTATGGCAATAAAATGCAAGTCTGTGATCAGGCATGCAAAAGGAGAATACGAGGAGCATATTGCAAAAACATAAAGACCAATAATTAAACTTTCTTCAAATACATTAGAAGCAGGAAACCAGCCAGGGAGACAGTGGTGCCCTTGGATGACCAAGAGGTAAAAGGAGTACTGAAGGATGATAGGGAAATGGCTGAGAAGCTGAATGAATTTTTCCCTCTGTCTTCACTGTGGAAGATGAGAAGTGCCTGCCCACTCCAGAACCACTGATTTCAGAAGGGGTGTTGAAAGACCTGAGTCAGATTGAGGTGACAAGAGAGGAGGTCCTACCACTGATAGACAACTTAAAAAGTGATAAATCACCAGGTCCAGATGGTATACATTCAAGAGTTGTGAAAGTACTCAAATGTGTACTTGTGGATCTCCTAACAAAAATATGTAATCTTTCATTAAAATCTGCCTCCATTCCTAAGGACTGGAAGGTAGCTTAATGTCACCCCATCTTTAAAAAGGGTTCCAGAGGAGATCCGGGAAATTACAGGCCAGTCAGTCTGATGTCAAGAGCAGGTAAGTTGGTGGAACCATTATTAAGGAGAGAATTACTAGGCCACTGATGAACAAAAATTATTGAGGCAGACTCAGCATGGGTTCTGTAAGGGAAGATCTTGTCTCACTAACTTGTTAGTGTGCTTTGAGGGGGTGAACAAACGTGGACTAGGGGGACCCAATAGGTGTTGTTTACCTTGACTTCCAGAAAGCCTTTGATAAAGTTCCTCCTCAAAGGTTCCTAAGTAAGCTCAATAGTCATGGGATAAAAGGATAAGTCCTCTTGTGGATCAAAAACTGGCTAATTAATAAGAAACAGAGAGTGAGTATAAATGGGCAATTTTCACAGTGGAGGGTGGTAAGCAGTGGGTTACTGCAGGGCTCAGTATTGGGTCCGATGCTTTTTAACTTCTTTATTAACAATTTGGAGTTGGGAGTAAGCAGTGAAGTGGCTAAATTTGCGGATGATACTAAATTGTTCATGGAAGTGAGAACCAGGGAGGATTGTGAGGCACTCCAGAGGGATCTGTCAAGGATGGGCAAGTGGGCATCAATTTGGCAAATGGGGTTCAGTGTGGCCAAGTGCAAAGTGATGCGCATTGGGGCCAAAAATCTTAACTATAAATACATGTTGATGGGGGTCCGAACTGGCGGAGACTGACCAAGAGAGATATCTTGGAGTCATAGTAAATAACGCACTGAAAATGTCAAGACAGTGTGCGACTGCAATAAAAAAGTTCAGTGCTATGCTGGGGATTACTAGGAAGGGAACTGAAAACAAATCAGCCAGTATGATAATTTCCCTGTATAAATCGATGGTTCGACCTCCTTTGGAATATTGTGTGCAATTCTGGTCACCACACCTCTGAAAGGATATTGTAGCCCTGGAAAAAGCAGTGCTAGGAACAGCATTTTGGGGTGGGAGCATTTTGTGCTGCAGTGAGAGGGGGGAGCCAGAGAAGTCGCACTTTCATGCACGAAAGTTAGATGGTGATACAACCCACTGCCTACAGCTACGGACTCTGTGCACTGTTAATAATAAGATGGTCTAATTGGTTTAAGGTGCCTCCCTGTGTGAATGCAGTACTAGGTACTGGAAAGGTCTTTGAAAATCAGGACAGTCCTGTGAAAACAGAACACAGTGCCCCAATACAAATGCAGGGTTCCTAATCTCAGAACCTTGATGCAGCAGATAAGAAGGATAGGCTTGTACTCTTCCTTCCTTTTCCAATGAAGATAGATTCAAGTAGGTAGTTGAGGCAGTCTGAAGCAATAGAACAAAGTTTGAGTCCACTGGCACCTTTAAGACCAACAAAGTTTTATTCTGGGTATAAGCTTTCATGTATCTGAAGACGTGTGCATGCACATGAAAGCTTTGTTCTGTTCCTTTTCCAGTGTAAATTTCCCCCTTCTTTCCCTTGTTTGTTTTAACCATGGTGTTGTTATTATGTCTGTGGTGCTAATAATGGTTAACTCTACCCAGACGGTGACCAAAGCCAACTCTAGGGAGAATCACCACAGAAGAGGCGAAAGGAGCGTTCGAACCTTCTGCACACTCCCAGACTCTTAGCCATCTAATCTGCTGTTTTATGGAAACATTTAGGCAGAGCTAAAAATAGTTTTGAAATGTCATGTATACATATGCCGTATTTAAGCTACCTTTTTATCCTCTCCAGAACAAAGCAAGACAGTGCTGGGCAGGCTTACTATTAGCAGAGACTTTTTTTGGTATATACAGAAAGGACCCCCAGTATCTTGATACAACTGCTAGGGGGTTGAGAGGTTTGCTCCACCTGTGTGCAAATGTCTAAATATAGACCAAGGGGATTTTAAGCAGAAGGAGCTGGCTTATTAGTATTCTGTCAACATTTAATGGATGTTTTACTTAAATGGTACAGTTCAAAAAGACAACTCAGTATTTGAGAATTTATTAAGCCTCGTTTTCCCATGAGTACGATTCTCTCCTCTCCCATCCTGTTTCTGTAAATTTGCAGACAGCATGCATGCTATTCTTGCCCCAGATGCCTCATCAAAATGTATTGATTTGATCCTTGACTTAGCTTGAATTGTTAGTTTTATAGCACTGCTACAAAACCTGTCTCTACTGTGCAGTTTTCATGCAAAGGTTTGGAATAGATCAGTAGAATAGGAAAGATGAACCATGAAAATTGATGCACATAAAAGAAACTCTGTTTTTATTAAAATAGCAACTCTGGTATTTTGAAAGTTACTGGTAGAGTGAGTGGGTGCCTAATGTTTCCAGGTAGGTGGTCAGCTGATAAGTGTGTAGCACACAAATGGAAGTCCAAATACATAACGACCTCTTCTGGTTCCCAGATGGAAAATGGGCTTCTGGAATCAACTTCAGTCTCTTGTCTACGTGGCTTTAGAATCTTGACATTTGGTTCTAGCATGCAACAGAAGGAATTTCCATCAGTGAGGGTGGGATTTCTCTGCCTGCCCCTTCCTGCTGCAGATCAAAACAATACCTGGAATGCTGATCTTGAGGAACATGGCGGCGGGGGTGGGGGGGGAGTTTGACAATTTCCTGTAGGAGGGAAGAATTTTTGGAAATAACTCTTCCTTCTGTTGGTGGAAATTTCCACTAGATCCAGCTCAGAGGACATACAGCTATTTGGACCAGCATGTCACCTCAGTCCCTTCTCCCAACTTATGGTTGCCAACCTTCAGGTTATAAAGGCTGATCTCCAGGCTATAAAGATCAATTCACCCGGAAAAAATGGTGTGTTGGAAGGCGAACTCTATGGCATTATACCCCATGGAGTTCCCTCTTCTCCCCAAACTTTGCCCTCTCCAGACTCCACCCCAAAATCTCCATGAATATCCCAACCTGGAGCTGGCAAGCCTAACCCAAGCTGAAAAGTTGGAAGACTTACTGCTTTCTCTAGATATACTTGCCATTTTATAAAGCGATTCTGCTTCTATTTGTATTTAGTTACAAAAGGAACTTCTCTGCTAGCACAAGTTGCATCTGTGTTCCTCTTCTGCTTTGTCTCTTTTTTAAAAAATGTAGCTCTCTGTTTAGGATTATATATGAGTTCATTGAATTGCTTTTTACTGAATTGGTCCAGCTTCCTCAGTATTGTCTGCTCCTTGCTGGAAGCAGCTCTCTAGGATCTTTCCCAGCTACCCAAGACCTCTTCAGTAGAGATGCCAGAGATAGGATTGCCAGCAGGAGAATTTGGGGGTGGAGCCTGAGGACGGTGGGGTTTGGGGAGGGGGAGGGAGTTCAGTGGGCTATAATGCCATAGAGTCCATCTTCCAAAGTGGCCATTTTCTCCAGGGCAACTGGTCTCTGTCACCTGGAGATCAGTTGTAATCCCAAGAGATATTCAGCCACCACCTGGAGGTTGAAAATCCAATCAAAACATCCATGACAAAAATGATGAAGGGTCAGTAAAGATATATATGCAAAAAAAGTTTACTATAATAATAGTGATTCTCTAGAGAACTCTCTTCATTTATCGCTCACATGCAATGGATTTTGTGCAATAACAATTACCCATTTCACATAGATTGCTTTATCTGAGCATGTAGCAATTACAATTCTTATCAATTTCTACTTATCAGCTCTTGAAATAAACATCCCATGTTGACTCTTTTGTGTCAAAAGTAGCTTATGTCTAACTAGAGCTGTCATGCCTTGCACACTGAGGGCAACTTATTCTAAGACTGTTCCAGAAAAATGTGTCTCTGTTCTCTGTATAGAGCAGCTAATAGGATCACTACTGCATTCTTTATGTGCCTGGGATAATATGCTGCTCTGTCTCAACCTGAGATGGGATCCCCATATACTTTCTTCTATAGCTTTTTTTTTTAAGTGTTAAGAGACAGAGGAGGGTTATCAGCCTTCTGGAAGTAATGAGATGCTCAGTTTGGGGGGGGGGGGGTTGTGGTGTTCTGCTTAATGCAGAAGCCACCTATAAAACTTGAGCTCCTTAAAATGAATGTTTAACCACTGCAGCTTCATGTTTCCTGGACATCTGTTATGGCCTGGTTTTCCTATCCTGGCTCTATTGGCTTCTCAGTTTCTGACCTGCCTCTTCACCCTTTTCTTGTCTGTCTAGCATAGATTGTAATCCTCCAGGCAGGAACTGTTTCTTCTCTGTTCTCTGCTTACCTATCATGTTTGTACTAACATTAGTAGCAACGTTTATCCATCTAAATTCTTCAAAGATTAGTCTTCTGGGATTTGTTCATGAACAACTTGCTACTATGCTCTATGCATCTGGTTCTGAAAGGGCTAGGCTTAACAGAGTTGTATAAAACTTAGGTAAAACAATTGTGCCGACACATGCGATAGCCAACAGCTATCATTTTGCATTGTAAGAGATGCACACAATTTTTTTTAATCATGTGGGCATATTCAGACACCTGTTTTCCCCATCTAGAGGCTGAAGTACAGAGGGGTAGGTATCGGATGGGTAGCACGTTATTTCTAGTATTTGATTAAAATTTAGCATGCTATATCAGGTCCCCAGCGTGGTGGCCATGGGTGCCTTTCCTGGTACCCACCTAGTGTTTTTAGAAAGTGGGTGGGGCTTTTGCCAAGCAATGCTTCTCCAGGCTACGCAGATTTTTTAAAATGTTGTTTTGGCGGAAGCTGCCACCCCTACACAAGGATCTTCACCAGAGGTGTTGAACTCGTTCATTACGAGGGTTGGATCTGACATAAATGTCGCTTTGTCGGGCCAGGCCATGTGTGCCATAAAACGTAAAGCCAGGTACCAGAGAGAGAAACTGTATAACGAACAGCAGCTGGTAAGCTGTGAGTTGTTGCATCTTCAATGCAAGGCCCCACGGGCTCGGGGCGGGGTGCAAACAAAAACCCATATGGGTGGACTGGAGAGTCAGTGGTGCAGCACTGGGCAGACGCTCCCACACTGCCAACTCCCTCCTGAGCAGACTGTTGTTTCCTCCTTTGCACTGGTTGCTTGTGGGCCACATAAGAGCCTTGGAAGGGCCGGTTTTGGCCCCCGGGCCTTAAGTTTGATACCCCTGATCTTCACTGTGTGACTGAAAGTAAGCGGTGGCAGTGATTTGATAGCTGTGCCCATCACTCTCTGTGTGAATTTCAGAAGTGCCCACAGGCTCACAAAGGTTGGGGATCCTTGCACTATATTTTCAGAAACCCGTTTCTCCTTGCCTTATTCTCATTGGATAGGGTAAACAGTAGTTCTCTCTTTTCTGATCTATTTCTATCTTCAACACAAATTTGGGTGCAAATTAAAAAGTGAGAAATGGTTTAGGGGAAAGTCTTAAGCACCAGTTGCCTGACCTTCTTATGGAGCATTGGTTCCTGCTTTGAAAGCTGAAAAAAAAACATTGGAAATCATTCTGTGGTTTGGGCCTTATGATGTATAAAAGAAAAACAGAACTGATTTTCAGGTTCCATCACGTGAATATTGACATAGAAATTGTAGTCTGTTCCAAGATTCAGATTTATGGTGACACCTGTCAATGACAATTAAAAAAGAAAAGTTTTATTATTTTTAATAGTAAAAAGGCAAACACAAACAGACAGAGAAGAAAACAAACATATAACATACAACAATACAGAGTCTGTACTTCAAATAACTATTTAAATTGTCTATATAGAATCTGGTTTAAACACATATATTCCAGGTTATACTTCTATCCATATGAGCTAATATTGCAGTTCTTAAAGTTTCTTAAGATAGTCCTCCAGCCATTTATACAATCTTGACCAGTTTTTATCATAAATTCCTTCTTTCTTGCCTTGTAGAGTTAGTTTATCCTCTCAATGACAAATTGAGCATGATATTCATGATACCATAATATTTGTGTGTCTTATTATTGGTATCTCCTTAAAATCAGGATTGCCAGATCTGGGTTGGGAAATACCTAGAGATGTGGGGCAGAGTCTGAGGTGGGTGGGGTTTGGGGAGGGGAGGGATAATGCTATAGAGTCTACCTTCCAAAGCAGCCATTTTTTCCAGGCGAACAGATCTTTGTCACCTGGAGATCAGTTGTAATAGCGCGAGATCTCCAGCTACCACCTGGAGGCTGGCAACCCTATCTTAAAATGGGGCTCCAATGCAAAACTGACTTTGTGTTTACACTTGCGGCTAACTAGAAAACTAGACACTCTAACAATAGTTGCATATCTTTTGATTTGTATTTCAGGTACTTTGGTGAAGTTTTGTATACATTTACAGGGAAGGTCTAATTTTGTCCTTTTGTTTTGTCTGACTTCCTGTCTCCTGTTTGAAGGAGAAATAGAGACTCTGTATTTGGACCGTTATACTTATCTAGGATTTGTCCATGACAGAATCTTAAAATGCTTATTTTTGTTTTCTTTGGCCTATATCAAAATAGGAAACAGGGCATAACTGTCAGTCTTTAGTATAGAGAATATACTGGGGCCTTTCTTACGTGTACTGCTGGACCAGTAGTTCTTAAGTGTTGTGAAAAAGTGATGTCTGCCATTCACAGGGATCCCTGAAGTAATGGTGCAACAAAATAAAAGATATTTCAAGTTAACTTCTTTGACTGCTTAAGAACAAATGTCTAAAGAGGAAAGCATTGATATGTATGTGCTTTCGAATGAATACGCAAAGGTGAATTTGTTCATGTGAAAATGGATAGACATTTGCATTATTCATTTATTTATGGTATAACCAAATGGGAAATGGCCGGTCAAGGCTCTGGTTGTTAATCAAACAGAGAGGTGAAGAATGCTCACAACTAGAAATAGAATGCATTAGGAAGTAAGCCTTTGGGTTGAGGTGCTAGGTAATTTACAATGAACAAACTGTAAAATGGAAGGCAAAGCTTGGCTGTTTAAATTCTCCACCTAAAATTGACAAACCTTTTTTTTGGGGGGGTGGGGTATTAATTTGTTTCAACTTCTTAACTAGCTCTCTTTGGTTTTATGTCATTGCTATGTCCGGTAGTGGTAAGTGTGAGGCTCACCAGACCTTAGGTGTAACTAGTTTATTCACTCAAATAACCAGCCATGGAGAACAAGAACTCCTGCCTACTTCAGCCACTCCCCCAAACTACAATGGCTGAAGAGGTCCAGACAACCCCAACCAAGATGCACAGTTTCCTCCTGTCATACATAACAGTCATGTTTTGCTGTTTTCAGATCCCCAGTTAAGACATTCTCCACAGCTTCTTTATTTAAAGGCTTTATTGGAGATATGCTTGCTTGAGAACTGCTTCCTTGTCAGGAATAACAAAAGCATGTGAAATCCCAAAAGTTATAGGTAAGGTTCAATACTTCCCCACACCCCACAATAATACGTCAGCACTCTGCCTTAGCATTGCTATGACAACCATGATGGATATACGTTGTCCTATCTATGGTAGCTTGGCGAAAGCATCTCCATGGCCACTCTCACAAGAAAGCCAAGGGGCACCCTTAGCAGCAGCTGTTATGGCTATGATAGCAGACACTCACACACTGCATTCCCCTCAGGAATTCCCTCCCTGCAAAGCATGGCAAGGTGAACAGTGAACCAAGATGGCATACAGAAAGACTTAAAGTAATAGCATGTAAGTTACAAAACAGCTTTTGCTGTTTTGTAACTTACATGCTATTGTGTATATAAGAAAGTTTTGATCATTTGCTAAGCAGTTTACCAGTGATCATGGGATTCATCAGTCTGTCTCAGTCTTAACCCAGAGGCCCATACTTGATCGGACAACTGGTGGAATCCTTTGCTGTATAATGGCTTAGACTTTTCATACTGTGGTTTGGAGAATCATAAGATTCCTCAGTAATAAGACCAGTAATTGTGTTCAAAGACAGTCAGTCATAGGGAAATATATTGTGCACTAGAGCAGTAGCTTCCCAAACCTTTATGATTTAGAGACACGAAAGTCCATATTTAATTGGTATGGTAACCCACTTAAAGAAAACAGAACATGCAGAAATCCGTAAAATGGCAAAAGCCTGGTACACACTTTCCCACGCTCTGTGACCCGCTTGGGTCAGGACCCATGGGTTGGGAAACACAGTTTTAAAAAGTGCACTGTTGGGTTGCATGGGAAAATGGTGAAATGCAAAAGTCTGTTCTACATCAACTGAATGTGCCCTAGAACACTTGGAACTGAGTGCACTGCACAGACTACCCATGCAAGCCATTTACAAAGCTTGAAAATCAGTGACTTGGGCTATGAAAGTGGCAGTGCGTCAGGCTAGGTTCTGAATCTGTTAGGTGGCGACAGTGCAGTCTACCACCACAAAAACGTCTTTGTCATTCTAATCTTTGACTTCTTCTTTGAATAGGGGTTAACATTCTGTGGTAGACAAATGGCTGTGACAATCAAAACCTGATGCTTATTTACTCTTTCCTTCAGCCATTGTTTCAACAACCCATTACTGTAGGTATAAACGGAACCCACTTCATAGCCTAGTTTGTAGAAACTCTGGAAGAATTTTGTAGACATCTGGCCTCTCATTAGCACATGTTTGTTTTCCTTCTTTTCTTCCCCTACCCCATATCAGTCTGAGTATTTGGCTATAGATGTCAAGCTACTCATTCTACAAAACCCTCTCTTGTCTGTATGTCCTCTGTAGGATATTATACATGCGCCTCTAAATCTTAGGAAAGCAAAGAGATCACCATAGGATGAGTTGTTCTCATCATACTTCTCTAGTCCTCCAAAGTACAAAAGAGAAGAATGCCCCTGTCATTAAGGGAAGTGGCCTTTGTAGTCAAGTTGTTCTTATTGCGCAGAGAAGAAAGAGGATAAAGGCTAGTGGATGTTACCTGTAGTCCAGCTCTCCTCTTATTTATTGATTAGAAAATAATAAATTCCAAACTTTTTTTTGCTAAAAGTACTGAAGTTAACATTCAGTCAAGTTTTACATTAACTCAGAACAATGACCATAATAAAAGCAAACCTCTAAATGACAATCCTATAAAACTTTTTTAAAGCAGAGAAATATGCAAATGCCAAGCCTGAATGCTAATGGGTGATTCAGCCTCTCTGAGAAGCTGCGGCACCAATCGCAGAGGATGCCCTTCATCCAGCTTCCCATATAGGAGGACCCAATACTGTTGCATTCACTGAAGGGAAACTTACATTGCTGTTGCTCAAGCACAAATTGAATTACTGGAGAAATGTGAGTTTCCTCCTGCAAGTGAAACTCATGAAACTACTGCTGTGTAGATAGCAGTTTATTTATTTATTTACGATGTTTATATGCCTTACTGCCTGATCAGGGCCACCAAGGCAATTTAAACAAGCATAATACAAATATATCATAAAACCAATTCACAACCAGGCTAAAAATGCATACATAAAACAGAAAACAGCAAATTAAAACACAAAGCAGAATGGAGGGATCGTTGCAGGAAAAGCCAGGAACCCCCCCCCCCCAAATAAAAAGTCTTCACCCACAGGCAAAAGACAGTGATGGAAGTGGACAGACAAATATCCCTGGGGAAGGAGTTCCATAATTTTGGTGCCTTGACTAGGGATGGGCACAAACTAGCTCACAAACTAAAGTTCCTCATGAACTATAGTTCCTCACAAAGCAATGTTTGCAAACAGAAGAGCTACCACAGCCTTCCACAAATTTTGATGCAGTTTGTGGTGGTTTGTGAAGAGCGGAAAGCAGGGGTTTAAATGGCTTACAAACCAATTCAGTTCATGAACTGGCGTATAGGTTCATGGTTCAGCTACAAACCACAAAATGAACCGCGAAAATGTGATTTGTGCCCATCCCTAGCCATGACAGCAAAAGGCTCTCTTATGGGTTACCACCTGTCTAGTCTCAGATGAGTTATGATGGCACCTGAAACCTCATTGGTTCCCATAGAAGCAAGGCGAGCAGCCATTCTCTTAAAATGGGAAAGAAAAAATGAAAAAGGTGAAAGCTATTACCTCTCCTGCGGCAATGTCTTGCTTCTTATGATCTTTTTTGTCTTGCTGTGCTCTGTCTCTTTGCAGTGCTAGAGCACGCTTACCCTGATAGAGGAAGAAAGACAAGCAGGCTTTCTCCATAGAGCGCCGTTCCTTCCCCCTTTGCTACTTAACTAGATTTTGCCTGCTGTCATCTCTAGTCTTACTGGCAATCTTCTCTTCAGTAGACTTTGTAATAAATGTAATAAAGATCAGTATTCTCCTGGTTATACTCAGGAGCAGTTTTGGATAAGCTTAAGTTTTTAATGCTTTATACAGAACTATAAACCATTGGGAAAGGTTACTGGCTCATTCCAGCTAGGACAAAATAGGCTGTCCTATCTTGCTGTCACATCTAAAATAAGTCTAGACCTCATGGTCAGAAAAATATGTTGAAAATGCTGAAGGCTAATGTGAAAATGGCTTTCTTTGAGCAATGGTAGGGTTTTTGGTGTAAGTGGTTCTCTCCTCACATATATTTTGTGCATGTATCATGTTTTTTTGCCTCCTTTCTCCAGAGCCAAAGTGTTCCAGAGTAAATCTGTGTAGAATAAGCACATGTTTCAGCAAGCTTACAACAAATGCATTCAACTTTTTGTAGAGTAAAACTGTTCCTTCATGCACAGCTTGGCATTTTTTTGGCATAGTATGTTGAGACGTGCCTGTCCTAAAGAGCCATCAAGCAAGTAGCTACTATGTGCATATTAAGAGAATTGCTTCATGGTTGTTGAACCAGCTGAACTGGTTCCCTTGCACTGTCAGAATGGTACAAAGAAGCTGGTTAATGAAGCCAGCGATAGTGAATATTTCTTCATTCTTACCTATCCAGTTAACTAGATGATAGTGTTGCGAAAGTAAAGAGCCTACTTTGGGCCAAAGGCAGTTCTGTATGCTGCTCTGTGTAGTGCTGTGTAAACGGCCAAGTTCTCCATTTGAATATCTGCAGTTCAGAACCTGCATTGCTTTATTTTAACCCTTAAAAAAGAAAAGACTGAAATTAACATGAATCTATTTTTTCCATTACTGTACTTTAGATTAGCACTGAAGCTATAGTTTTGACTCTTTCAACGTGTCTCATGAACACCTTTGGAATCAGAAGTAACGAATTTAAGGCCAATGGTCCGGTGACTTCACTAGATTTAAGAAAGATATAACTCTGTTTAGGATTGCACTGTACAACTGTGAAACAGCAAGTAAATTCCATCTCATGAGCTGGTTTCTAAAAAGTTATTAGCGCTGTTTGCTCACAAGGAATGGCTATAGAGAATTTAAAGGTGATGACCAGGTCTGCAGATGGTATTAGCAGGCTGAAGAGAACACTCCAACAAACAGGAGTTACACTTTTGAAAAGACTGCTCTCCCCTTAGGATTAAAAGCAATCAACACATACAGCAGAAACAAATCGTGCCATTTTCCCTAGAGCTGTACTATTCTAGGTTAGCCTTCCTGACATGCTAGCCTTCTATGCATAGGGAGTTTCCCCCTTTCCCAACAGATCATGCAAACATATTTTAATGGAACATCCCACAAAATACTGCATCATGTGATTATGCATGTTTTGGCTGTTAGGGCAGAATATGCAGAGCGCATTTTCTCACATAAGATATACTATTGCTGATGCTGAATAGAATAGACAGCTTTGGCTTTTCATAGTCAAAACATTCGTGCCTAATTTTTTATCGTTCTGTTCAGAATAAATGTTGCAGAACTTTGTTTGCTTGCTTATAGACCAATGTCTTTTGAAGTACAGTAAATTAAGGTTCAGGCTAAAAGGAGTGCAGCTGTCTTGAATTACTCATATGATATGGTTCAGGAGATTTAGAGGAAGGAGGATATATAGCAATCTCCAAATTCATTCTGTCTAGTTATATAATTGAATTTTTTCACATTATTACTTCACTGTACTAAATTCCATAAAGGCCTTAGTTTTGTGGTGGTACGTGTCACCTAGGCTTGTAGTCTGGATATCTTATTGTATATTAAGCAAAGTTTTTATTAATAATGCATCTATATTATTTTTGTAAGCTCAAACAATGGATATGTCTTCAGTGCCCAACCGCTTAATTGTCAGGGGACCTTTTTGGTACTGAATTGAAAGATATTGCGTAATTCTAGTAAATGAAGCAGTCAGAAGACCGCTTCTGGATCTCCATGATCAAGGTAGCTAAACCTGTGTTGCATCTACACATGACAGTTCTGGCTTGGAAAATTCCAGGAGGTTTGGGGTGATGCCTGGGGAGGAGAGGGAGCTAATTAAGGTTGTGACATCATAAAACCCATCCTCAGAAGCTGCCATTTTCTCCAGGGGGACTGATCTTTGTAATCTGGAGATGAGATCAGTGCTCACTAGTTCTCTTAGTAGAAAACTTACAGAAGACACCTTTATTCCACCCTTCAGTTCCAAAAGATCTTTTACTTTCCGTTCTTTAATGATTAGTTTTATCTAAAACTGCCACATCCACAAAGTTGTTTCTTGTACCCAATACCATTCTGTCTTGAAATAGACCGTTCTCTCCTGTAGCCTAGAAAAGGAAATGAGTTCTATGTCTCTGGCACTCATGACAAAAATGAAGCAGATTCCCATCAGATGATGTTTACAGATGCTTCCAGCTACACGAGAGGGACAAACTCAAAGCTGGTAGTTTATCATGTCTTCCAAGTACACAGAATTGTGTATGGAACTTGGCAGAATCTGATACTTGGCACAGAGTCCTGATAAGTCATTGCCTTTTTTTTTTTTTTTTTTTGCCTTTACAGCTGCAAAGATGTGCTTGAAAACTTGCAGGCAGTATCTGTTAAGAGCTAGAGTACTGAGGATAGGAAATGTTGCACAGGAAACAGGACTACAAGTCGTTCTCCCATACCCTCCCTTCAGTTTCCGTCATCAAGTGCTTGCTTAGTCTATGAGGATCACAGAAAGAAGACCTATGCCGTCCTGTCTGCAGAATGTTATCCAAGGAAGGCAGAGGCTGTTTAGTAGAGTTGCCAGTCTCCAGGAGGGGCCCGGAGCTCTCCTGGAATTATAACTGATCTCCAGATTAGAGAGATAATTACCTTGGAGAAAATGGCTACTTTGGAGGGTGGACTGTATAGTGTTACATACTGCTGAGGTCCCTCCACTCCCTAAACCCTCTCCTCCCCAGGCTGTTCCCCCCTCAAATCTCTAGGAATTTCCCAACACAGAGTTGGCAAGTCTACCATTTAGCTGGTTTTCATATCTAAGTGTGTGACTTAGATTCTATACTTCCCTTCTGTGTGCATAACTCTCCATGCATTATGGAAACAGTTCTCGGCTGCAGAGCATGTTACTGTGGTGCTATGCCCTTTCTGCTCCTTGGAAGATGCTGTTCTGGAGGAAGAAGAGGAGGAGGAGGAGGAGATTGGATTTATACCCCGCCCTTCACTTGGAGTCTCAGAGCAGCCTACAAACTCCTTTCCCTTCCCCTCCCCACAACAGACACCCTATGAGGTAGGTGGGGTTGAGAGAGCTCTGAGAAAATTGCTCTTTCAAGAACAGCTCTGACAGAACTATGGCTTACCCAAGGTCATCCAGCAGCTGCAAGTGGAGGAGTGGGGAATCAAACCCGGTTCTCCCAGATTAGAGTCCATGCACTTAACCACCACATCAGTGGAAGTACCCAGTGCCAAAAGAATACACTCTGCAGTGGACAGCCACCCCTGTGATGGAGTACAGCACTGTGCAGGCAGAAGCAAGGTTAAAGGGTCCAGGCCTTGGGGGGCATTATTATGGGCTGAGGACAGACTGGCAGTCTGGCCCATTCTGCCTCCGCTTTAAAAGCGGAGGCAGAGCGGGCGTCCAGACTGCCACATCTGCCCCACGGAGGCGCCCCGGACTCACCTCATCCAGCAGCTGTGCGCGCGTTCCATCCACTTCCGGTGGGTGTGAACGCGCGCGCGGGCAGAGCCGCGCGGCATTCTGCCACCACCACTGGAAGCCGCCCACAGTGTGGACACTGCGGGCGGCTTCCTTGCGGCGGTGGCTGAACACCGCGCTGCGGGGCAGTTCGCCCCAACTTGTTCTGCCGCGCTCCTGTAGCACGGCAGAACTCTAATCTGTCCTCAGCCATGGTTACAGCATCAAGATTATGTCAAGGTTCAGATTCCCTCTCAGCCACGAAGTTCTCTGAATAATCTTGGGCTAATTCTCTCTTTAGCCTTACCTCTCTCCCTGGATTGTTATGAGGATAAAATGTAGGGAAGAACCATATCCTGAGTTCCTTGGAGGAAGAGCAAGATAGAAACGGATGGATGAATTTACAAGTTTTCTTTCCTGTTTTATAAGAACTAAATATTCAACATGTATTTGGAAATAACACCATCATTTACACTACTTGCATAACATGCTTTCTTTTTACCATAATTTTTAGCACATTTTGGTGTAGCTAAATGCTTCCCCTGCAAAAATGTGAACTGTTCATGTTACAAATAACTGTAAGTGAAAATAGCTGGCTTAATTTAAAAAGAAGCAACAGCAAAGACTGTCTTTCTGATAATCAGCAGTAGAGGCTAGGCACTGAGAAGGGGGGACCTGTTAATCTTCTATCATCCACCAGCTGCCCAGTGAAAAAACCCTCTTTTGTGTTGTGTTCAGTGGTCTAAGTTAGTCATTTAACACCTGCAGGCAAAAATGCAGCACATGAACATGTGAAAATCGTTAGGGCAAAACTGTTCTGACGTCTCTGATTAGAAAAAGCAGAGACGCCATAAGAATGGAATTAGATTGAGTCAGCTGTAGTCTTATTGTACATAAACTATGAAGTTGAGACTGCTCAGGCCATCCATTACCGAGTGAACAAATTTGTTTGGATGCAATTTTAACTTAAAGTAAAATCTCTGACTTGTTAATCTTTGAGCAATTCAAAATAGTGATCTTTAATGAAACATTTGTAACAAAAAAAATACTGTTACTAGTATAGGTTTAAATGTGGGCATCCTGAATTGTGTAGAACTGATGAGTAAAAACCTAAAAAGCCATTTCTGATTTACAGTTGCACTCGTTCTGGCAGAAATGCAATTCTAGCACATTGTCACTTCCTGCAAGCATATAGCAGCTGTGAAGCAACTGCTGTATAGCAATTATAGATGTCTTAATCTTACAAATGGATTTCTGCAGGTGGAATCCCAGCAAAGTCCATGGAGGCATATCCAGGTGTCATGGGATGAGATTATAGAAGGAGAATTGCTTGTTTTGTTCTCATTTCCGCCTTCCAACATGCCTGTTAGAATGTTAAAAAAATTATAACTATCAAATAAATTTGTCTAAATAAAACAAGCTGTTATTATAGACTTCTAAAAGTTGTCAACCAAATAACTGTAATGTAGATTTTTGACTAGTTTGGCGGGGGGGTATACTCTTGGCTTGTGTTTAGAGCGTTAGCAACTTCAGGCTCAGGTCTCTGGAGATCTATCGTATAAATCTTTTAAATAACGTCCTCCCCCCCCCCCCAATGTTTTCCATCTGTCCACAGCTCTTGCCCCTGATTTCAAGGCCTACAAGAGTCTGCACTCTTCAGCAATGTGGCTGTTTTCTCTTAGCTGGAAACACAGGGAAAGGGCTCAGTGGCACACACCCCTCCCTTTGTAATCTGCCCAGCAAAAGATGTTTTGGCAGAGCCCCCCACTTGTTAGACTCCACAGCTGCTTAGTTCCCTGTAGTAGACAAGCCTGGGGGAACTGATTGTGACCATCAGATGTGGCTGAAGGAAAGGCTGTGACAAAGCTGCCATAACAAGGGCAGGAGCCTTGGAGCCCATTGGTTGTGATTGTGTAGGAGTGAACCAGTGGGTGGGGCCAATGCTGCCTTGTTCAGTTGCCAGCATGGCCCCTGCAAAAATCAGCCACTGATCAGGGAATCTAGGGCTATGGCCAGACGACAGGCTGAGCATGGTCTAACCCTGCCTCTAATTAATCCAGGGTTTTTTGTAACAGAGAGTTTTGATCACACATCCCATTCTTAACCTGCTTCACAGCACATTCACTCTGTGGTTGATCTATCAGATTACTGCTGTGTGGAAACTACGGAGTGGGTGGTCAGGCAGGTTTTTAAATCATTTATCTTCTGCGCATGTTCATGCGTGCATATTGGAAACAGTGCTTCAGTCTCCTGGCAGGATGGCAGTGGCTGGTGGCCAATGGGATTGCTGGAGGAGGCTGCTGGGATATGTAGTGCAGCGTGGGGGAAGTTTTTTTAAAACTGTGTGTTAGAGGTTTTCTTAAGAAAAGAAAAGCTGTAAACTGTAAGAAATAAATGCACAGGCGGTGCTTGAAGACCCAGGGGCACTTATGTGCTTATGCGCACATTGCTACCTGATCAAAAGGGGTGGGGCAGAAATGGAAGGGAAAGTTCACACTTCCCAACCAGCTTGAGTTTGCAACAGCAAAGTTCAAACATCTGGAAATGCGGGGTGAAAGCCCAGTGCTTAATAACTCCAATTCAAAGGCAGGTCAGAACGTGTTGCCAACAACTGGAGAACAGGAGGCAGATGTTGCTGTCTGATTGTGCACTTTAAATCTGGAAGGGAACAGTAACAACATTGGATCAAACTGCTTGTCTGACCACAGCCTAGGTTATTCTAATGGAAAATGTCAATGCATGAAAAACCAACTAGATGTTGTTGTTCACTGATGTTAGGTTGCATCTGATGATATGGAACCACTAATACTCATCAAAAGCTGATTCTTATTACTGTACTTTTAGCAGAGTGGGAGAGGAACAACTAAGTGACCATGTGGTGTGGTTTATGGTATTGGATGCGGACTGGGCAGGCCCAGGTTCAAATCCCTGCACAGTCACAAAGGTTAGTGGGTGACCTTGGGCCAGTCTTAGTTACCCCATAGAGGAGGAAGAACTGTGTATGAAGTCCTTGAAAGAAGGGATGGATAAAAATGTGATAGCAGTAGGAGACAGGAGACTGAAAAGCTGCTGACAAACAGAATAGTCTCCTGAAATCACAGGAAAGGTAGGGTATAAATGTTTTAATGAACTTAATGAATGAACACAGTCCTTTTTTTAGAAAAATCATTGCAAAGGAAAACAGTCTCTCCAAGCTTTTGTATTTTTAAGGAAGTTTTGATGAGCATATGAATAATGAGATCTTTCAGAAGTTTCAGATGAAGGCAGTGTAACTTCACAGATATCAACCAATATAAGTGGCTGAAGTTCAGTTTGGCCATAATGAGTCAATGGGAGGTTGTTCATGACAAGCATAGACTTTGTTGTACTCATGTGCTCCTTCCCTCCTCACTTTCACGGCACATCAAGACCAAACAGAGAAGTCTTATGCTAACTCCAATTAGTCACAGCATCCAACAGTAGGTATCTTAACTGAGGGTAGTTTCTGTCCTGGTAGCCAGTTTCGAATTCCTGTTTAGGAGGAAAGTTACTGAAGGCATCTGTTATTTGGACACTGAGACTAACTGGAGTTCTTCAGTCTTGGCCCACAGTGCAAGGCAAGAAAGAGCACATGAGCCTGGCAATCAACCAGAATCATGCCCAGTTTGTCCTGATGTGTGAACTGAGCCTTCTGTTAATATGTAAACTTCTGCAAAGCAGGGTTTGGACTTACTGGGACTGCCATGTGAGCATGCACATTCCCTATATGTCCCTCTCCCATAGACTCAGGTTATCTCAACCCTTCTTTTTCAACAAACTGTAGTGTGCTGTCACATGCAAACCAGGCAAACTGTGATGTAAACAAGCCATACTTTGCATACAGACAGGTACTGCAGTCCATACTTTGAGCATTATTTGTAGTTCTGGTTTCCAGGTAAACGGTGGTTTGCATAAACTGTTGCTCACATGTAATGGTAAGCGGTCATGCTTCATGTGCTTTTCCAAATAGTTAAATAACAAATGATCAATAACAACAACAACAATAGTAAATGATGAAATACAAGGTGAAATGCAAACTGTGGTGGAAAGTACGATCAAGTTGCAGCCAATTTACGGTGACCCCTCATGGGATTTTCAAGGCAAGAAATGTTCATAGGTGGTCTCCCACCCAAATACTAAATGTGGGCTGACCCCGCTTAGCTTCTGAGATCTGGTGAGATTGTGCCATTCTGGGCTACCCAGCTCAGAGCAAGGACCAAACTAGAGAGTGACAAAAGATATTGCAAAGCGAGCTGATTCATCCAAATGAATGCACTATGCTTTATTTTTAAACAGTTTTAACTGCACTCATATAAAGTTTTATTAATTTTAGCTTCAAGAGTAGATCTTGTTGTAATGGATTCATTATTGCAATTTAATCTGTTTATTTTATTAAATGTTAACCTCATTTTTAATTTGATTTAATTGTGATCTCTGTTTATTCGTGTATTGTATTCTCTTCAGCCTGCTGATACCTCTAGTTAGTTTCTATGTTGCCCAGTCTAAAAAGATGTAACACAACTGAAAATTAGTTGAATCCAGTATGGAGTAGCTTCTATAGACAGATATAAAGATTTTTCAGCTTGAAAAGAAGGAGAGTGGTAGGATAAGGGAGTTATTTAAGGAGGAATAGTATGGGGAAAGTAAATCACAGGTTAGATTAGATGCCCTTACTCCATGTATAAAGGTAAAAGCAATCATGTAGAAGGTGCAGTTTATTTTGAAAATGTGTATGTGGATTTTCCAGAGACCTGCATGAGTTGTCAAAAACGATAAAATAATTTGATTTCATAGATGTCAGATGACAATTGGTTGAAGGTATCAACTTGACTAAATTTGATCTCTCTTACAGAAAGGGTTCTGAGAGTTAACAAGCTGAGTTACAATCTGAGTCCGTGTAGTATAAAGGTTAGAGCAGCAGTTCCTGCCCTTTAATCCACTACTGCTCCACACTTCCCCAGATACAATGTTTTGGGGAAGCTGTGGTGATCACGGTTGCAAGTTCATGATTGCTTTATTTCACAGCTCTCCTTGGATGCCTGTCTGAGAGCCAGACCACACGGGCACAGTTGTGCAGATCCAACTTAATTATCAGGCACAGGGGAATCTAACTCAGATCAGGACTGCAGTGTGAAGATGGGGTTTAAAAGCCTTCCCAAACGTGTCATTTTCCTGACCTGAAACACCCCTGGGGAGCTTTTCCCAACAGGTAAAACTCCCCCCCCCCCCAGCTGTGTAGAGTGATTCAGGCTGGGAAAGCAGCACAGCTTAAATCCCCCTCCCCCTCCGAGCAGCAGTCCTGATCCAAGATGGACCGAAGCAGTCTGATAATTAAGTTGGAAAAACTGCTGGGAGCGGCAGAATAACATGCGTCTGGTTTGACCATGATACTAAATCAAAATCGGTTCTCTCAGCCAACTGTAGCAAAAATCAGATGAAGCAAAACACAACCTTTGTTTCTTGTTGCAGTATTTAAATAGAATATTTGCACTGAAACCACTCTGTTAGTTGTACTCTGAGCTAAAATTAAACAAATCTAGGACCTCTGTAGTAACTGCCTTTTTAAGGTTAAGTTATTCTGGCAATTAGAGTCCTGGAGAATGATAGACCAAACATGTTTTACAGGCGCTTTTGACTTTTGGTATAATCCTGTCTGCTTTTATCAGACTTGTTTGAGTGTACTGCTGCTTTGTTTGCTGCAATTCTCTCCGGGGGAAATTAAGCTGTACAAAATCCTCTGCAAAATTGCATTTTGGCTGAAGGCCGATAGAGAAGTAAACCAAAGGATAATTAAAACCTAAGAAGTAACATATTCTTGTTTTCTTACCCTTGTAGACCGCTAAAGCGTTCCTTCCAAAAATGCTGGAGTTGAATCATGGGCACATTGTGACGGTTGCCAGTTCCCTCGGCCTGTTCAGTACTGCGGGAGTGGAGGTATGTTCGACTTCTTAAAACTGATCATTTGCATCAAAGCGCTTCATGCTGTTGTCAGATTTGCTGTACAACTGAATGCTTAAAGCCCTGAAGGGAAGGCAGAGGGATTTTTAGGCACTCACAGCTCAAGAGTGACTAATCCAGCTTCTTTTGAAAATTTGACGTGCCAATTAATTAAGTACTGTAATAGGTAACATAGCCAGTGCTTGTGATTTCAGCTTGCTTTCTATGAAACTATCATTGCAGGGGAGTTCGGATAATATGCAGCTCATTCTGAAATACTCAGTAGAATGATAGGAGTGGGGATCTGAGCAATTTCAGCATGCTGTCTCCTCTCCCATGCCTGCACCAACTGCAAAGTACATTTAGAGACCAATCCTAAACAAGTCTACTCAGAATCCTACTCAAGTCCAGTTAGTGGAGCTTGCTTCCAGGAAAGTGTTCTTAGGATGGCACTGTTGGAGGTATAGTAGTTTAAGAACTAACAGGACAATGCCATGCATAATTACTCCAGTCTAAGTCCATCAGAATCACAGAATTGCACTGCTAGTGTCACAATAAGACATTTTGAGTTTACAGACTTCAGAAGGAAAAAACACGAGAGGCATGGAATGTGTTGTGGAATGAGATAATCTTGTGTAACCAAAATGGTATAGGGTAGCCAATTCTTGTATCTTCTAGTCTATTGTTTCTAGATTACTTTGCCCCGTGCTGTGTCATTACTAGTGACTGACGGAAATAAAATGTTTAAAGGATCAGATACAGGTGTCTACAAGGATCAGTTATCCGTCTACAGTACTTGTGTACTTAATTTCTAGCAACTGAAGTCTTGTTCTGATGCTTCTCTTTCCTGCTGGTGTTTTATGAAGGCACAGTTTAGCAGCCGTGTTTTTGTTCCTCCTTTGTTCTTGCCACAACAATAATTCATTAGTCAACATTTGGGTTACATAACAGCCAGTTGTGGTCAAGGAGGACAAAATCTTTTGGTGGGCAAGCAAACTAAATGTACTAAACAAGAATTTATTTAGACCTCATGAGCCTGGCTGCTGGAAATTTAGATTTGTCAGAAGGCATTTGTGAGGATCCAGAAGTGGGCAGTTGAGATAAATTCTTAAGGTAGTCTGTTGACAAATTTGCCCAGGCCTTTCCTCTTGTCTGCCGGTATCACCGGCCTGCACTTCTCTCTCTTCTCCTTCCATACACGCTTCATGTATGATACGTTTGGTACCAGAAAGGAAGAGGACTTGCACTTCAGTGTGCCTTACCCTCCTGGGACATTAACCTATAACAGTTGTCATTTCTTACTTTGTTGCAGTATATTCATTTAGAGGCAAGATTGCAGATGGCAAGAGGTATCACAACTGAAGGATATAATGCAATAGTTTCTTAAAAGGTCCCAAGTATGATGTTCTAAAGAACCTTTGAGACTTGAGGCTGCATTCCTAGGAGCACTCACGAGGGAGTAAGACCCATTAAATTAAATTGAGCTTATTTCTGAGTAAACATGCATGGATTATACTGTAAGATTAATGGTTTTTCTTTCCCCCCTTAGTTTCATACATCATGTTTTGTCAAAACTCCTTGAGGCAGGAGCTTCCACTCCAGTATTTGTCTCGAGACAGTTCAGCCAGATGACTTTGCCATAGAAGCAATATTTTTTGTATGTGTGTTGCTGCTTGAAATATAGACATTTCAGCGCAAAACCACATCAAAAACATGTTTGTTCTTTGTTATAACTTTTTCCATTTGGATCTAGGAACATAAAAGGATCGTTTTAAATACGTTCCCTTCTTTCTTGTTATACATTCTCACGCTTGCATTCTTTCTTAACAATCTAGGATTATTGTGCCAGCAAATTTGGAGCCGTGGGTTTTCATGAATCTCTAAGCCATGAACTGAAGGCAGCTGAAAAGGATGGTATTAAAACAACCCTGGTCTGCCCTTACCTTGTAGACACCGGAATGTTCAGAGGCTGCAGAATCAGGTAAGTAGGCTAGCTTGATGGTTCTCCATCTCTGCTCTTAATTAGGGGGGAGAGAGAGAAATGCAGGCATGTTAAATGCCATTAGAACCTGCAGTTACAGTCTGTAGCAATACAAGTTTTTTTTTTCCATTTTACAAGCATACTTAAAGATGCCTATAATTTTTCTCATGTAATGGAAAAACACAAGTTGCAATTTTAAGTTACCTTTTTGATGTGGCATAAACTTCACTGTCATTAGGTGCATCTACAGATCTAGAGTGAATTTTCCAATGTAGGGATATTTTAAGGGTGCGCCACAACTGAGTTAAGCACTTCTTGTGTGCCTTTGATTTTAAAGGGTGAGGTAACTGCATGCTTCAGTCTCTTTCTCTTTTGAAATCAATGGGCTTTAAAAATCAACATCATTTCACGTGAATCATGTGCTATGTCTGCATATATGGGTCTGTGAGCTTATTTCTAAAATGAGGTTCTGTTTGTTTTTCAGAAAAGAAATTGAGCCATTCCTTCCACCTTTGAAACCAGACTACTGTGTAAAGCAAGCGATGAGAGCTATACTTACTGACCAGCCTATGATTTGTACACCTCGCTTGATGTATATGGTCACTTTCATGAAAAGGTGCTTATTCTGGAAATACTGATTTGGCCTAAAATGTGTGGGTTGTATCCGATGAACCTGGTTACATTAGCATTGGAACGTTTCTCTAGTGTGAGGAATTTTCCACCAAGGCAAGAAGCTCTTCCAGTAGAGACACAGAGTCATAGGGTACAACCCATAATTTTCAGGGAATTATAGACTGGCAGACTTCATAGCAGAAGATTCTGTATTTAGGGCCTATGCATGAATTCCTCCTTTTATCCATGAGAGGTATTACTCAAACATACTCTCTGGGGAAGAACATGGTTTTTCCTTCTCTGTCTCTCAGATCTAAGAATTGAATGCTATTCTGATCTCCATACTTTCTACTGAGAAAATTGACACAGATAAAAATTATCCACAATCACTTATTTTTTTAGGAAAGGAAAAATTAACCTTGGGACGCCTCTTTAAAGCTACATTCAGATGTCACAACAAACCTGTTTGTCCGTGACTGGTGCGAACACAGCATGTTCTCATGATCATGTCCTCCTTCCTGCCTCCTCTGAGTTCCTCTCCTTGCACTCAGAGCACGATTGAAAGCTTCCTAGTTTTGAAAGCCTCCGGTCAAATTCCATAACATCTAAATGCAGGCACCCTGGCAAATTGGAAATTTGTATTCTAAACCATGGTTTAAATTAGGATTACCATCCTCAATGTGGGGCCTACACTACAGAGATTAGTTCCCCTGGAGGAAGTGACAGCTTCAAAGGGCAGACTCCATCACATCACATCTTTGCTGACCTCCCTTACCTCTTCAGACCCTAACCCCAAATTTCCAGGAACTGGAGTTGGCAACCCTAGGTTTAATCCTTTGGTGAACCTGGAAGTTATCAGTTATGCTGTGTGCACCAGGGGAAGAGTGAGGGATGAAGCTCTTGAGTGCAAGAAGAAACGTTCACACCCATCTCGGACAAAAAGGGGTGCTATTAGATCTGTCCTGGGCATCGTTTCTTCATAGTAGGAACATTCCTCTGGCACAAACATTGTGTATGAATGGAAATTGTGTGTTGCACTCTCCTGTTTCTTTTTTAAGGAGTGTGACATAGGCTTCATCATTAATAATATTTAGTCTTTCTATAGCACTGTCGGTGTTGAAAGCACTTTGTTCTCATTATCCTGTCATCCTTATAACAGCCCCGTAAAATAAACCAGTATTATAATCTGAACCAGGGGAAAGGAGACAGGAGCATCTCTATCATCTGGCAAGCACTGTCCTTTACCTCTGCTACTGCTGCTGCAGCTCCCGTCCCTGTATAAATCAATGGTGCGACCACATTTGGAATACTGTTTACAGTTTTGGTCGTCACACCCCAATAAAGATATTATAGCATTGGAAAAAGGGCAGAAAAGGGCAACTAGAATGATGAAAGGGTTGGAACACTTTCCTTATGAAGAAAGGTTGAAGCGCTTGGGGCTCTTTGGCTTGGAGAAACGATGGCTATGGGGTGATTATGCATGGGATAGAGCAGGTAGAGAAGGAGGTACTTTTCTCCCTTTCTCACAATATAAGAACTCGTGGGCACTCCATGAAATTGCTGAGCAGTCAGGTTAGAACAGATGAAAGGAAGTACTTCTTCACCCAAAGAGTGATTAACCCATGGAATTCACTGCCACAGGAGGTGGTGGAGGCTACAAGCATGTATGGGTTCAAGAGGAAATTAGATAAACATATGGAGTAGAGGTCCATCAGTGGTTATTAGCCACAAAGTATAGATAGGAACTCTCAGTCTGGGGTGAGTGATGCACTGTATTCTTGGTGCTTGGGGGGGGGGACAGTGGGAGGGCTTCTAGTGTCCTGGCCCCACTGCTGGACCTCCTGATGGCACCTTTTAGCCACTGTGTGACAGAGTGTTGGACAGGATGGGCCATTGGACTGATCCAACATTGGCTTCTCTTATGTTCTTATGTCTTCCCTCCCTCAATGCTGTTTCCAAGTCTTCTCAGCTGGGGGAAGACTGCTTGGGTATCTGGTCAGCTAGGGTGCTGTCGGACATAAAATAGTGATGGCATCCCTGTGTCCACCACAGGAACACTGTTGCATCTAATTGAGTATTGGGAGAGAATGCTTGCACACACAGTATCTTCCCAATCTGAAATTACTCTGGGGGAGTCCTATTTTTCCCACTGGGAAACCTTTCTGTATTCTTTCAGTACATGTGGATCTCCAGTGAGCCAAATAACAGCCTCTCAGGGCTGTTTCAGGTCAGGAAAAGACTGTACAATGAAAGCTGAGGCCTAGGAAGAGACCAGGAAGATGGAAATGGCTCTGGAGCAAGCCATGGCAAATGGCCTTCAGGTGCTACAAGCCAGGGCTGCAGAGCCACTCAGCTCAGCAGCTCCAACAGGGGACCTTGGCTCACCACTTGTCTTCTGCCGCACACTGACAGAAGTGCAGAAGGAGGCATCTGGGGAGCTGGGGCTTCTCCTCATTGCCCCTGAAGGCTCTGGGCCAAGCAGACCCTGCAGCATTGGCAGAAGTTCTTTGGCTGCCTACACTTGCTTCTGCCCGCCAATGGATCCCTAGGGCAGCCGCCTAAGGCTACATTTCCATGTAAATCAGCCTTTCTTCACACATCACAGTTCTGATCTGAATGAGGGCCCGTGTAACTGTGAATTAAGTTCCTGGTGGGGAATTCACAAGTGCATGTGAGGCTCTGGGGAGGACCCAGCAAAACATGCAACATGTACTCACTATGCTGCATCTGCGCTGTATATAATGGAGAGTGTAAATGGTAGTAT
The DNA here is from genome assembly GCA_029233225.1 of Lepidodactylus listeri. NCBI lineage: Eukaryota > Metazoa > Chordata > Lepidosauria > Squamata > Gekkonidae > Lepidodactylus > Lepidodactylus listeri. Next base: position 47,264,618 of record JARCFY010000006.1, on the reverse strand, counting down.
TGTTTAAAACCTTCTTCAAATCTTCCATCCTACATTTTATAAATGTAGTAGCCTATAAATTTTGTCGTCTTTCAACCTAAATGATTCCAGTTCTGCTTTGTTACTTCAGGGTTTTGTTTACTTATTCAAGAGATGATCATGAGGACAAGGTCAGAGGTTTCAAAAGCAAATAAACAAAAACACTGCAATGTCTGTCTCAACCACTACCTTGTTTCTTTTGGCTGTTTTTCTGACTATGCCTTTTGAAGAGAGGAGTTGCTGTCCTCTGCTACTCTCATTAACGTCAGACGAGTTCAGGCCTTTAGATGTCTGTCTTTGTAAAATGAATGCCTCATCTGTAGATTTTATCAGTTACCAATTACCAAATGTACATCATGTGTTCTTAATCTTTCTTTCCCCCTTTCTTTGTAGCATCCTGCCTTTTGAAGCCGTCGTGTGTATGTACCGATTCTTGGGAGCAGACAAGTGTATGTACCCTTTCATTGCTCAACGCAAACAGGCTACGAATAACAATGAAGCGAAAAATGGGATTTAACCTTTTACGACGGACTAGCATTTGTAGCAGAATTATGGTCAAAACCTACAACTGAATTGTGAAGTGCACTTGCATTTAGCTGATGCAATCATTAAAACCTTTTACTGTGGCATTCTCTTGGATCTTTTACCTGTATAGTGGGCAGACATATAATTGTTTTTACATACTGTATATAAAGTAACTCAAGTTCTTGGAAACGTGACAGGAAAAGTGAATTTTAAAATATAGTAGTTAACCTTTGGTCCTTTCAGAATTTTTCCAAATGTACAGTAACTTTAGCCACTATACTGTTTTATAGAAATAAACCTATGTATGAATTCCTCCTGAGATGACCATTCAAATATAATTATTTCACAAACTGGTTTAACTTGTCTGTAATATTAAATTATGCAGTAATTTCTAATGTAATTTAGCAGTGCAGTGTTCCAAAGGAGATTGCCCAGCCTATGAGCTAAACTCTAAGGTAAATTCTCCTATGTAACATCTGCATGTATTGATCCTAAATCTCTCCGATTCAGAAATAACATTGATCTTTCAGAAACCTTTCGGAACAAAACTGTGTAATTAATCTCTTCTCACTGTGTGTGTGTAAAATACTGTCAAGTTGCAGCCAACTTGTGGCAACCCCATAGGATTTTCAAGGCAAGAGACTAACAGAGGTGGCTTACTACTGCCTTCCTCTGCATAGCGACCCTGGGATTCCTTTGTGGTTTCCCTTCCAAGTATGAACCAGGGCCAACCCTGCTTAGCAGCCAAGATCTTATGAGACTGGGCTAACCTGGGCCATCCAGGGCCTCCTCCCATTACTAAGATACAATTCATGACATTAACACTTTAAACACCAGTGTTTTTAAAGCTGTTATTTTGGGACAGCAGCCCAATCCTTTGTGTGTTTACTTGCAGTAAGTTCCTTTGAATCAACAGTTTGCTCTCGAGTAAGCTTGTGAGTTTGCTCTCGAGTTTGCTCTCAAGTACAATTTAAAAGAAAAGAATATTTAAAAACTCTTTTTCCCCCATTCACCCTCCAGCACTGTGTAATATATTTTGTTCTCTAAGCTCTGGCCTAAAACTCAAAGCAATGGAGTTAGAACGATTGCAAGTCATGGTTTTTGTGCCAACTAATTCTGGAGCTAAAACAATGCTGAATGCAACTTGAATGTTGGAGGATGGAAAGGTGTAAAAACTTTTTAAAAAAATGTATTCACATTGTAGAACAGAAAGACATCTTTACAATTTTTTTTGTAAAAAGAATTTTGTGCCTTCAAACTGGTAATCTGTATTAGTGGAATATTGTAAAGGTGAACTACCTCTATATCTAAATGTATACCATCTACTTGTAAATTACTATAAAATGAATCCTGTGATGACTTTTTTTAGAATGTCATGTTAAATAGTGACCAATGTTTGTGGTGATTAAAGTGAGCCACCTTGTTCTTTAAACAGTGACTTGTATGTGTTATAAATGCTGGTAAGTCTTTAGGTACCAAATCAACACTGAGAAGCGCAACCTCACCCTGGTGCATCACCAGCACTGGTACGGAGCTAGGGTAGCTAGCTGGTATCCTATGCTTTCTCAGCAGAGATATTCTAAAAAAGACCCAACTCTAAGGAGCACTAGAGTCCATTGTGACACCATCCACACTCACCAGTCATGGAGCAACATATTGCTATTGTGCCAGTCATGTGTAGAAACAGCCAACCAATGCTCTTTGATGGTAGCATGCTTTCCTGATGTCCCCACAGGACAAGGGAAGAGGCAAGGTGTAACACAGCACCCTCTACTTTGTGGAGGACTGTAACAAGCTCAGTGCGATTCCCCATAACTATCACTCCTTTTGGGACTCTAGAGGTGTGGGTTCACAACCTCTCTTGCAAACTGGCCACTACAACCATCTCATTGAGCAGAAGAACCTTAGATGAAAAGTTGAGGACTTTTCACCAGAAAGGTTCAGGCTCCCAATGGAGTGGCAATGATCTGAGAAGAAGCTTTTTGCAAGGCAAGTAGTGACACAGACATTAGGATGGCAACAAGAGAACTGCATATTCACAGAAGGCATCTCTGTTATCTCCCCAAGAGTTTACTGGGAGAACATATTCATGAAGAAAACACTGACCCTGAAATCAGACATAAATCAGGTCAGAAAAAACTGCAGGAAAGGCATAGCACTGTGGAATAGCACATGCTTAGCATGGCTGATGCTCCTTGTTAAAGCCCTACATGTGATTAGCTACCAGACAGCCTGGGAAGCAGTCCAAAGCACAGCTATGGTTTAGCATGACCAGAGCCCTTTAGTAAGAATGGGTAACTCATACTGATTGGCTATCTCACGCTCCAGCCATTTTGCTTAGCACATTCTCACGTAGCCATCTTGTTGCTGCATCCATGAGGTTCATTACCACTAGTCACTGCTATTCATTTCGACAACACTTGTTCTCCATCTTTTCTCACTGTCATAGTTCATCATACCAGGAGAGATGAGGAAGACTATGAACCTGGAGCTGCCTGTCCTTCCTCTGCGGGAGCATAACTGCAAATATTAGATAATTAACCCTGTCCCACTATGAATCCTATGCTGAAAAGGCCAGGAAGTGGACTTAGATCCTCACTAAAACCCCAATCAAACAGAGACCTGAGAAACAATACAGACAATGGATAGAGCTGTTCTTATTACTGCATGCTCAGGATAGGTCTGATTTTGTCAGTCAAACAATTGTTAATCAGCTTGCAATTGTGCAGGAACATAGTTAGAACAAGAGATTCGCAACAACACAGCTAGATGCACACTGGTCACTTAAGCTGTTCTTTATTTTGTGGTCTCAGCAAATGATTTACGCTGAACTGTACAGGGGGTTCATCTTTGCCTCTACTCCTGTTAGAGAGCTGCCTGCAAAGGGACACAAAAATGGTAGTGAGCAATGTTCTGTGTGCATGTGTAAAGTGCCGTCAAGTAGCAGCAAACTTATGGTGACCTCAGCTAGGGGTTTTCAAGGCAAGTGAGATTCAGAGGTGGTTTGCCACTGCCTTCCTCTGCAGAGTCTTTCTTGGTGGTCTCCCATCGAAGTACTGACCCTGCTTTGCTTCCAAGATTTGAGAAGATCAAGCTTTACCATGCCACCTTCCCTCCCTAGCAATGCTTTATAGTAGCAAAAAACAGCAGCTGGCCTCAAGCATTCTGCCTATGGTATGTTTTTCTAGATCTTATTTTCTCTTGTGGGTTCCCACATTTAGAATTCGCATTTTAAGGAACACAGGGAGTTTTCACACTTGACGTTTGCCTCTCATTCTCTCCAGGGTTTTTTCCTCCAGAGTATATTCTTCATGTTCACACTTGGAGCCGAAGCCCCTCATCTGCCTCGCAGTGTCCATTTTGCACATACCGACTGCCGCGTGGCTTCCCATTCCCCTCCCATCTCCCCACTCACTCCTCCCCCCTTCCCTCCTCCCTCGTTTTTTTTAAAACGCATGCGCGATTGTGTTATTTTGCTATGATGAAATGAGGCTTCCAGTCCCCCCTCCCATCATCCCACTCGCTCCTCCCCACTCCCTTCCTCCCTTAATTTTTTTTTAAACACAGGCACGGTTGCATTATTTTGTTATAATGCAATGACGGTGGACATGGATAGTGTGAGCAATGGTCATGCGAGTTGTAGAGGGAACGCTATTTGCAACTGAAATTTAAACTATTTTGCTGTTGTGAGCTGATATGCACCTAATGATGTCTGGATTAAGATGTCCGTAGTTGCCTTCCTCTTTCCAGAATTCAATACTTCCCTCCTTCCTATTCAAATTTTCCCGCCGCTGTTGCTTGCCGCACAATTATTGGTCGACCATACGGCCTGGCGCTGTGATTGGTGGCGTGTCTGCTCTATCATCAAAATGTTGGGCGTGTTGCCAGCGGGATCTCAGGCACAAAATGGTGGATAAAGCCTTTACAGCCATGATGCCCTATATGCATTGCAATTTCATTATAACGAAAGATAAAATACTGGCGCCAGTAAGACGGTTTTCCCTTGTTTATTTGTATGCATTACTGCTTTACTTTATGGATCAAAAAAATCTTTCACCATGCTGCTTGAAGCAACCCATTCGTGCAGTTCCCTCCACCAAGGATACTTTCTCTGCAATTTTATTGTGAAATTGTGTTATGAAACTTATGAAGGTTTTTTTACCGGAAAAACTTCCTTGGCAGAGCTCCCCACCCGCAGAGCAGCATGTGGACTGCCCTCCCGTCTCCCTCCCATTCACTCTGGCTGCCGTCCTCCATCCATCCTGCCACCGGTTACAGGAGCAGCAGCACTCGGGGCGCTGGATGCTGGATGCGAGCGCAAGCCAGGGGGGGAGTCGCAGTTCCTTCAGGGCTTCTTCTCCAGTGGTGGCAGCGGTGGTGGAAGCTGAGGAGGAGCAAGCCAATATTTAGCCAGCCTTTGTAGGTAATTGTGCCATACACTGACCACAGTTTATGTTTGGGTAGTTCCATGGGTCTTTGATGGTGCAAGGCAAAATGAGGCATTAGTGTTTGGCCACCAACTGGAATAGCTGATAATCATGCAAATAATGTGGTTCTTTCCACTGTTTCCCTCACTTGCATGTGGGGTTAAACCAGCATGCATGAAATTGTGTCAGCAAGCATATCTTATGGGGAAAGGGATTTTGCACGGTGCATACTTACTATCATATGCGGGAGATACTGCTAGGAACTGTTGAGGGAAGAAAGTTTGTTGAGTCAATACACAGCAGGCATAAGTTGGAATGTGGAGGGGGACGGGACATTTCAGCAGCCTATGTTTAGGGCAGGGAGGGATCCACCTTCTTTGCTTTTCTGGGGTGCATTTTCCTGGCATCCACAACTGCTGCTAGCATCCTCCGGTTTTGTGCTTGTATCATGAGGCAGTGTACTTGCTGTAACAATGATTATTTTCATCTTTGGCTTTGTCCCCTTTTGTAGAAAGTGCTTTTTCTTTCTGGAGTTCCCATTACCAAAGTCCCTTTAGAGTTGAAGTTCTGTGACAGAGACTGTGTTAAATGTTATTTCAAATGACCATTAGAAAACAATCTAATTTTACTAAGAGGCTTCTAAAAAGGAGAGTTTGGGGGATAAAATTAACGTCCTTCAGAAATCCTTCTTTTAAAGATCACCATGTATAAATCTCATTTGGAGACTAGCAATTCAATAAATAAGAGACTATGGAATGGTTGATGATAGTTTTTCAGTGGTCTTGTTTGTTGGAATATTTTTGCTTGCGTAATAGCAATTGTGTTGTGTAACACACTCCTCTGGAATGCTTATGAATATTGGTGGGAAAGAATTGTGCCAAAGCATTTTGGTTTGCCATTTGAAGGCAGTCCCTAAAGATCACCCTTGCTTTCATGTTTTTCCAGTGGCCATTCATAAATTTAGACCAATCTTATGCAAGTCAATTGATTTAGAACGCAGTAACTTTGCACGGGATGACACTCACTGAATTCCTGTAGTCATGTGGAAGGGACCAGTAGGTTCCAACAAGCCATTCTCTGTCATTTGTTTTAGTATATTCTCAGTCCATAGTTGGGAAGTGAGATGATGTAGTGATGAAGATTTGTAGAATGAATGTGTGGGAGAAGGAATTGGCTGTTGTGGGAGAAAGTTCATCTTAGAAAGTTATTTGTCAGGGAAGCTGTGTGGATTTTCTTTGGCATCTGGGTACAGGCTCAGAAGGAAGCATCTGTGTGCTTGTGTTACATATTTCAAGGTCATATATTCAAGGAACTGGCAATCACTGTTGCCCATTTAGGAGCCCAGGCTGGCTGCACAGTGGACTCTCCTGAGGACTTCTGTCTGTAAATCCATAATAAGTCTATACCTGTTAAATGGCTGATCCCTGCTCTAAAAGGACAATTGCCAGAAAGTTGCTGACATTTTCTACACACTTTGGGGAAAATGAAACAGTAGATTTCAGTGGTACTAGTATCTCTTCTGCTAAGGCAATGTGCTTCTAGGACTAAACCCTGGCTGTTCCCTGTTGCTTATCTTAGTGACGGCAGCAGCAGTTTCTTAGATGAAGGGCAGCAGGGAGTGAAAGTAGGACTCCAAGCTACCCAGCAGTGCTTCATCCAATCCTCCATTTTCGTAATGCAAGTAAGAGATCAGGGTCCTAGCTCCAGATAGGTGGTAAAGAAGCAGTGAGGAGAAGCTGTACTCAGAGCAAGGAGCCAGTATGCCTGTTCATATTAGTTATATTGCTTGCACCTGCTATGGGGCTTCAAGCATACTATTATTCCTTACAGGCAGGGTTCCGTTGGGGCCGGGGCGCGCCGGGGCACCGCTCTGGGAGAGAGGACGCCGGGGGGGGGGTGGGCATATGACAAAGCCCAGCCCCCCAGCTTGCTTTCCCGGCCCGCGCTTTGGCGCGGAGCCGGAAGAAAGCTTCTTCTCCCGCTCACCCTTCCCGGGCCCCGCGGCAAGCGCCGCTGGCCTGGGGAGAAGGCCCTTCCCTCCCTCCCCAGTAGACTGTTCCCAGCCGCGCGCCCCTTGCCTCCCCCCCCTTCAGATCCTCCCCGGGCCGGCGGTGCTTGCCGCGCGGCCCAGGAAAAGAACCTTGCCTCCCCCCCCCCAGCAGATCCTTCCCGGGCCGGCGGCGCTTGCTGCGCGGCCCGGGAGAAGCCCTTGCCTCCCCCCCCAGCAGATGCATTCCGGGCCGCGCGGCAAGCACCGCCGGCCCGGGACAAGCCCCTTGCCTCCCCCCCCAGCAGATCCTTCCCGGGCCAGCGGCACTTGCTGCGCAGCCTGGGAAAAGCCCCTTGCCTCTCCCCCCAGCAGATCCTTCCCGGGCCGGTGGCGCTTGCTGCGTGGCCCGGGAGAAGCCCTTGCCTCCCCCCCCAGCAGATCCTTCCCGGGCCGGCGGCGCTTGCCGCGCGGCCCGGGAGAAGCCCCTTGCCCCCCCAGCAGATCCTTCCCGGGCCAGTGGCGCTTGCTGCGCGGCCCGGGAGGAGCCCTTGCCTCCCCCCCCAGCAAATCCTCCCCGGGCTGGCGGCACTCGCCACATGGCTCGGGAAAAGCCCTTTGCTTTCCCCCCCCAGCAAATCTATCCCGGGCTGCGCGGCAAGCACCACCGGCCCGGGAGAAGCCCCTTGCCTCCCCCCCAGCAGATCCTTCCCGGGCCAGCGGCGCTTGCCGCGCGGCCCGGGAAAAGCCCCTTGCCTCCCCCCCCAGCAAATCTATCCCGGGCTGCTCGGCAAGCGCCGCCGGCCCGGGAGAAGCCCCTTGCCTCCCCCCCCCAGCAGATCCTTCCCAGCCGCGCAGCAAGTGCCGCCGGCCCGGGAGAAGCCCTTGCCCCCCCCAGCAGATCCTTCCCGGGCCAGCGGCGCTTGCCGCGCGGCCCGGGAAAAGCCCCTTGCCTCCCCCCCCAGCAGATCCTTCCCGGGCCGGCGGCGCTTGCCCCGCGGCCCGGGAACATCCTCTTGCCTCCCCCCCCAGCAGATCCTCCCCGGGCCGGCGGCGCTTGCCACGCGGCCCGGAAAAAGCCCCTTGCTCTCCCCCCCCAGCAAATCTATCCCGGGCTGCTCGGCAAGTGCCGCCGGCCCGGGAGAAGCCCCTTGCCTCCCCCCCCCAGCAGATCCTTCCCAGCCGCGCAGCAAGTGCCGCCGGCCCGGGAGAAGCCCCTTCTCTCCACCACCCCAGCAGATCCTTCCCGGGCCTGGTGGCAAGCGCCGCAGGCCCGGGGAGAAGCCCCTTCCCTCCCCCACTCACTGAAGCCTTCTCCCTCTCCCACTCACCTGTTCCCAGGGCACAAGGGAGGGAGAAGCCGGGCCTAAGTGGCTTAATGCCACTCAGGCCCAAGCAAGGGAGGGGGAGGGAGGTAAACGCCAGCCCCAGTGAGGGGAGAAGCACCCCCCTCCCTCCCTCCCTTCCTTCCTTCTCTCTCTCTCCCCCACCCACCTACCTACCTACCTTCCTGTTCCTTCCTTTCCTCCTTCCTTCCCCTTTCCCTTCCTCCTTCCCCCCTTCCTTCCTTCCTTCTCTCTCTCTCCCCCCACCTACCTACCTACCTTCCTGTTCCTTCCTTCCCCCTTCCTCCCTCTCTCCCCCTTCCTTCCTTCCTTTCTTCTCCCTCTCTCCCCTACAACTACCTACCTACCTTACTGTTCCTTTCTTTCTTCCTTCCTTCCCCCTTCCTTCCTCCCTCCCTCCCTCCTTCCTTCCTTTCTCCCTCCCTCTTTCTTTCTTTCTTTCTTTCTTTCTTTCTTTCTTTCTTTCTTTCTTCTCTCTCTCTCCCCCACCCACCTACCTACCTACCTACCTTCCTTCCTTTTCCTTTCCTTCCTTCCCCCTCCCTTCTTGCCTTCTGACACACTGCCCATGACGTCAGGGATGTGTGGCCTTTTGACACTTCCGGTGACGTCAGGGGGTGTGGCATATGCAAATAAGTTATGCTAATGAGCTCCTGCACCTCTTTTTTTACGAAAGGACCCCTGCTTACAGGTGTATTGTTTACATCTAAAATGGGCTTGGAATACATAGGAAATAAATCCTTTCTCGCTTGTTTAGTGGTCACAGAGGAGATGTTCAGCATGCCGAAGTGTTGGACATGTCAAACTGCCTATTATGTATGAAGAATGAAAACAAAACAACACATTTCAAAATCAAGACTTTTATGAAATATTGTAGGTCACTAAGGGTGTTACAAGCACTATGCAATAGTTGTTGCTTAGGGTTGCCAAGTCCGGGTTGGAAAATACCTGGGGACTTTGGGGGTGGAGCCAGGAGAAGGTGGGGTTTGGGGAGGGGAGGGGCCTCAGCATGGTACAATGCCATAGAGCCCACCCTCCAAAGCAGCCATTTTCTCCAGGGGAGCTGATCTCTGTCAGCTGGGGATCAGTTGTAAAAGCGGGAAATCCCCAGGCCCCACCTGGAGGCTGGCAACCCTAGTGCTGCTTCATGTTCCACACTGCATTCACTGTCATAATTTATGTACCAGCTCAACAAAGAGCTCCATTGTATGAATAAAAATAATGGAATAATGTGATATACCCACCTCACAAATGCTATCCAGAGGAAAACATCTGGTTCTCCAGCTCAAGGGGTGAACAGTTGTGCATAAACTGTACAATAAGTGGAAGTTTAGAAAGGCTCTTGTTCACGGTAAAGACGTGGAAGGTTATGGATGCTTATTACCGATAGTCAATGGTGGAGATCAATGGCAGTCTAGGCAGTCCCTAACATACAATCACAGTGGCAGATGTGATAATGAGCAAGAGCATAGAATCTTAGAGTCATAGAGTTTGAAGGGACCTCCAGGGTCATCTAGTCCAACCCCCTGCACAGTGCAGGAAATTCACAAATATTCCCCTCACACACACACCCAGTAACCCCTGCTTCATGCCTAGAAGATGGCAAAAAATCTCCCAAGATCTCCCAGAGAAAAATTGCTGCCTCACCCCAAAGTAGCGATCAGTATTTCCATGGGTGTGTAAGAAGGGCCACAAGAATTAAGCACTGATGCAACCCTTCCTGCCCTCCTTCTCATGATCACGTGGGTCCAAATGAGTGGAAACTTGCTTGACTGAATGCCCATGCAGCATGACAACTGCAAGAGAAAGGCTTGGGCAGTTACTGAAAAGTAAACAAAGCCTGTTGCAGAGGCAGTTCCCATAAAGTGCTCATGTATCATAAATACAGCTGTATCTATCTCATGTAACTTATAAGCCAAATTTCAAAGTGATACGTATGCTCGTAATTCTTTGGTTAGCCTCCTTTATCTGGTTTTGTTTTCTACCAAAGATGTAACTTCCAAGCTGAGAATTCTCAGGAATGCAATAGGGCAGTTCCCTGAAATCACAAAGAAGAGATCAGAAGCAGCTGCCCTTTAAAGCAGGCCTATCAGTTTCTTCTGAAGCCCATGGAAAACCAGATAGGGGAAGTATCTCTGGGGGGAAAAAAAGATTAACACATGCCATTAATAGATAGATAAAAGGAAATAGCCAAAAGTCTTTGGCACCTTTGAGGGATGCATACCATAGCATATAATGTAGGCAGAACTACACAGCTGTCAGGTTTATAGCCGGATAAAGCCAGCTCCATGGAGTAAATCTGTGTGGAAGCACCTGTAAAATACTTCTGTAAAGTCTGTAGTTGAAGTCCCTCTTGGAGGCAGGGGAATCTCATACTAAGCACACATAATACTTAAACTGAAGGTGCTGTGATGTCCAATTATTAAACAGTGTTCCCTCTACACTGTGCACATAAGCAGCCGCTCATTAACACAGGAAGCCCCACTCAGCAGCGATCTGTAGCTGTGCAGGATCTTGCACTGCCCATTGCCCATTTTAAGATTACAGCAGCTATATTTTGCTCAGGACGTGAACTGTTCCACTCGGGGGAGGGGGGATTAGAGGGAACATTGTGCCCAAATACCCTGAAGTCAGAACTTAAGTCAAAGTATGTGGTCATATTTATACTAAAATGCAGTCTACTCACAGTAACATTACTGCAGATTGGTATAATTCCCATCTTGGTAGCTAGATAGCAATGGAGCTCTTTTGATCACCACATCTTGTCCTGTTGAGTCATCATGTGTGTTGGTAGAAAATATTTCTGATGTTGGCCAAGTTCCAATAGAACTCAAATGGAATAGTCTGGCTCTACCCTTAGTCAGTAGGACAGTGATGAAGGGAGAGGGATTGCAGAAATCCTTTTAAGACACACAGAAGTTAAGACACAAATGCATAAATCTTCAGTACTAGCTATTCAGTTTTGAAAATGGAGTCCTTCCAGACAAATGTAGTCTTTACAGAAAGAGCAGCTGTAAATACTTTCAGTGCGTAGACTGCACTCACAACTGAAACGAGTTGCTAAAAATACCAACGATTATAGGCTACATAGTAGTAGCCATTTAGTGTATATTCATTTAAAGAGAGATTACCAAAAGATGATGAGCTGTTTATATACAGCTGCTTACAGAAATAATAGTTGTACACAGCTGCTTACAGAAAATATAAAGCACAGAAACTCTTGGTGATGCAACAAAAAAAGATTTCTTCTTGTAACCAGTTGTTACAGGGCATAGTTGGCACAAGTTGGTTGGGAAAAGCAAAACAAAAACAAACAAGCAAAAAACCCCATAAACAGATTATCTCCACCCAAATAAAGTCAAAAACGTCAGCACATATGTTAATAGACAATAATCAAAGTCATAAATGACAAAGCAAATTTGCTTCAAAGGACATATTAGAACATCAGTGTGAATATAAATAACAAAAAACATGATTCCAAAATGCTCAGAAGTCTATGAATACGCACAATAATGTGCAATGTTCTAATTAATCCTGGTGTTAAGTTGGTCTATTGGTCCATTTTATGATCAGCCTTCTTCATGGAAAACACAACAAATGGAGAAATTGTATCTTCCATGTTCACTGGCAACATTGATAGCAGACTGCTGATTAAGTCCTTAAAAGAACCCATGCTATCCCATCTCAATGAAAGCCAGAATTAATACCTTTCCCAATATAAAGAATCAATCTTGGCCACCAAATCTTCAGATCTAGGAGGGTCCCTGGCTTGTGGGGGATAAGACAGAGCCTTCATACTGAAGGAAGCTGCTCATTCATTCTGTATAGGAAACCCAAATGTACTTTTTCCTGTGAGAACAGTTGTTGGTGGGGGAAAGTGCTGTCAAGTCACAACTGACTTATGGCGACCCAGTCAGTCAGTCAGTCAGTCTTTATTACAACCCATAAGCCATATGGAAGTAGAACCAGCAACATTAATGGTGACCCCATAGGGTTTTCAAGGCAAGAGACATTTAGAGGTAGCTTGCCATTGCCTGCCTCTGCATAGCATCCCTGGACTTCCTTCAAAAACTGTCATTTCCTGCATGCCACAGCAAAGTGATTGGCATTGGCTGAACTTCTTTACACAGCTATATAAAGGCACCTGTGCTGGCAGCTTGAAGCAGTTTGCCTTGTATGGAGCTGTACAGCCACAATGGGTAGTAGTACTGATGTGTCTTCATAATGAAAAAAAATGTTAATGAATATGTAAAAAGAATAGAACAAAGTTTGAGTCCAGTGGCACCTTTAAGACCAACAAAGTTTAATTCTGGGAATTAAATTCTGTTGGTCTTAAAGGTGCCACTGGGCTCAAACTTTGTGCTGTTGCTTCAGACCAACATGGCTATCCACCTGATTTTATGTAAAAACAATATTTCATGTTCTAAAAAAGCAACATTTTCCTGGCAAAGGTGGGGTTTTTTTAGAATACCCTTCTTCAGTTTACAAAAGTCCCTCCAGCTATTTATAGAAGGTTCACATGTGCTTAATGCTCAGACTAGAATCCTATTTGCGGAGGTCAACCAAATTGCATTCCAAACCTAGTACTGATTTGAAATAATGGTTTCTGCAAAACTTGTCATTGGATTACTCTTTCAGAGAGGCAGATAACTGGCTCCTTTGTTTTCCTAATCCAATTAAGAGCCCACATGGCAGCAAAACCTGAGAAACAGAGGAAGTTCAGTGAGCAAGAAAGTTAGTGGTCTGTGACTCAGATGCTGGAGAAGAGCTTTGGTTGTCTAAAAACCCTTAGAACTTTCTCAGAACATGCCTACATCACACTCCAAATTCCTCACCCTTTGAAACTTCTGCCTGTTTCAGGTTTTCAGTGACAATCTCCCCCCGATTCTTTGTCCTTACTGCCATTTTTTCCCCCTCTTCCGAAGGCATAGATGGATTCATAATGGGAATAACTGGAAAGTATATCTGCTACAAATAATTATCAGTTTTATGCCAGTTCAACACAATAATTCTCAGCAACATCTTGTGAATTGCAGTTTTGTGAGAGTGTTGATCATTTTCTGTTAGATACACTTTAGTATTTTGTCATGAAACATTGTCCCAATTTATCTCTAAGCAAAATTTATTTTTGTAAAACTAAGACATTCACAACAGCGCCTGAAACATTCCAAATCATCCTGATCTTATGTACATTTCTAAGAAGTCCCACTGTATTCAAATGAACTTACACTCAAGTAAATATCAGACCTGCAGCTGAACTTTGGCACCACTATAAAACACCATACCTGACTCCCTTCTCATCTCCTGCTACAATTACCAGAGTTCTACAGAAATGAGGAACGACTGTCAAACCAACCAGCCTGTAGTATAGAAGTACCTTCTGTTTCTCTGAATTATAACACCATGGAAGATCAAAAGACTACCTGATCCAAGTCAAGGCCTTCCATCTGCCACTTTTCTGCAGGTCAATCTGCACAATTAAGACATCAATAAGATCATTGTGTACTTATATATGGATAGATCTTTGCAAGAATCATCCCCTAAACTGGGTATTTATAAAGAATCTGCAGTGTAATGGGGGTTTCATGTTCAAGCTGATCTGCCTTTGACATATGGAACTGTGCTAATTACACAAAAATTAGAGGGGGAAATGGAAATAACAAAAATCCAGTCCTTATCCACAAGCAAATGGATTGTCTCTAAGAGCTTAAAGCCAGTATCAAGGTGTGACGGAATTAAAGATCTGGGACCAGCAGCCTGTCAACAAGGAACACTGCTGAGTCACATGACTGAGTGAGGAGGGGGCCACTTGGCTCGAACACTCAGTGACTGACACTTAATGGCCCAAAATGACAGTTTGGGTCTGACAGTTGGAGAGAGAGCAGAGAGTGAGAGTCTGTGAGGGAACAGTCTCTTGATAGCTCTGTGAGGATTCTGAGTGTCTCTCTGTAGCTCTGTGTGAGCAGCCAAAAATACCAGTTAAAGCGGATAACTGGGTGCTGGATAGTCTGGTTCACGGGACAGTGAACAGACTAGTAAAATCAGAACACATAAGCAGTCACAAACCTAAAATACATCACTCCTGAGGAACCTGAGATAGGAGGTTAAAGGAGGGCTGAGGCAAAGACTGGCAGAGTCTGGACAGCTGGTTGGTGGCCAGTTGGGACGTAAGGGCCAGGAAACTAAAGCCAAAAGGCTAACCCCTAAGCAGGACAGGAGAGTGTACTGAGGAAGGTGTTGAGTGAACTTATGTACGGTTAAGGAAACAGCAAACAATATAGCCTACTGCCTAAGTATCATCTAAGCCAAACGTGCCAGCCTATACAGAAACAAAGTGTCCACTGTATATACATCCTCCATCCCCTGTTTGGTTCTGGAAATAAAGTACTGTTGTGTTTTGAACCAAAAAGCCTGAGTGCCTGACTCTTAAAAACAAGGACAAAGATATCTAGCAGTAGTCCTCAACTTACATATAAAGCAATTTAAAACAAACCCCGAAGAGACAAGTAAGAGTGAGAGGAGGGAGCTGGTCAGAACAGTAAAGTTGAGCCTGATCAGTCTCCTCAGAGAATGCCACAAAACTGCAGATTAGAAGGCCGCACGTCATACAAGGTCTTTAATAACATGGGAAACACCTTCTATTTCTACAGATAGTTAGTGAAGTTAGTGAAGTTAAGCCATTTGTAACTGATTTTAGCCTGGCGCAGGGCTTCAGTGACAGGACAAAGATTGCATCGCTTGCTCAGAATTTCCCTAGGGAGGTCAGGGTAGACTTGGATGGAGATTCCTTTGAACATTAAAAAACCTTTTGCTCTTGCCACTTCTAAAATACGTTTCCTGGTACGGAAATCTGGTATATCAGCTAATATATATCTGGGCCCCCAGAAACATGCTGAATTTGCCGGTCCAGTTCTGTAAGTGGATATAATGAAGGGGGCCACCCTGTCTTCTAGTTGCATTTCCCGCGCCAACCAATCTGACAGGAAAATTTGTAAGTCTTTATTTGTGTCCAAAACTTTGGGGAAGCCTCTAAATTTTAAATTCATCTTGCGAGACAACATGTCTAAGGACAGTACATGATCTTTTAAAGAGACAGTTTTGTTTTGTAAGGAGTGGACGTCTTGTTTTAGATTTATGCCTAGTTCATGGGCCCGCTCCACTGTCTGACTGACCTTATTCATTGCGATATTCAGTTCTGCTAGTTGATCATTTAGTGGGGCGATGAGAGCTGCCATGCTGTCCAAAATTTTCTTCTCCATGGAGGCTTTGAGGGTCTGTAGTTGCGGATCATTGTGCTTTGTATTTGGCGGGTGCGAGGAAGCAGTCCCGGTTGCCATTTTGTTGTTCTCCTCCATGCTGTCTTCAGATGCCCTGGAGTTTTGCTGCTTCTGGAAGTAGTTATGGATCCCTCGGGTAGCTGGTGTCTTTGAAGATTTGTTAGCCGTATCAGATCTACCCATTCTAAAGTTGAGGTTCAAGCTCTAAAAGAGATTTTTAAGCGGTTCAGGGGACGTCAGGATCAGAGCTAGGGTTTTAGGCATCCTGCTCCATCTGTGCCGGCACCACGCCCCACTTTACACACATTCATCAACGTTGGACGCTGCCCCAGATAGTCTGGACCAGACATTAGCGCCTAAAGCTGGATGGCTAGAGCAGAGCCAGCTGAAATTAAATCCAATGAACACAGAGGTCCTGTACCTGAGCCATGGGGGTATGGGATCAGGAATCTGGCTTCCAGCGCACAGTGGGGTGCCACTGGCACCAGCGCTGAGGGAGAGGAGTCTTGGGGTGATTTTGGATCCCTTGCTTTATGTTGGAGACCCAGGTCACTGCAGTTGCCAGATTGGCTTTTTACCATCTCCGCCTGATCAGGCAGCTGGTTCCCTATCTCACCTCCCAGGACTTAGCTACACAATGGTCACTTCTGGGCTGGATTTCCATAACTCGCTCTATGTGGAGCTACCCTTAGACCTGATTCGGAAACTGCAGCTAGTGCAGAATGTGGTGGCGCACCTGCTAACGGAAACGCCCCTGCAGTTGCACATCCAGCTGGTGCTTTGCCAATTGCACTGGCTGCCAATTGAATACTGAATCTGATTCAAGGTTATGGTACTGACCTTAAAGCCCTACACGGCCTGGGACCAGCATATCTGTGGGATCACCTCTCCCCATATGTGCCCTGGAGAGCCTTGCACTCCGTAGATCAACACTTTCTGGTAATCCCCAGCCTAAGAGACGTCTGCTAGTCTGCTGGCCTGGTGCTCAAAATCAGGGCCCTGTGAGAGCTATTACAGTTCTGCAGGGCCTGTAAGATGGAGCTGTTCCACCAGGCCTTTGGGTGAGGTGGCAGACTTTAAACCATCTTGGCCTCCCTTGCATTTTGGTACCTGCCCAGTGCCTCCTGGACACTGTTTATTGTCTATGGGACAGTATATCTTAGGCACCCCTCCACCATCTGATCAAAAACTGTTATAAATCAGGCCATCTACCATCACCTGTTAAAACATCACAGGAGACGCTGGATTACTTGTGTCTACTGCCATCTTGTTTTAATTGTTTGTTTAACTGTTTTTATATGTTTGTTTTATTGTTTTTATTATGTTGTGAGCTGCCCTGAGCCCATTCATGGGGTAGGGTGGGGTACACATTAAACACACACACACAGAGTACATGACAAGGAGAAAGCTCCTGTGATGAAGAGAAGACAATTCAAATTTCTCCACACTAGAGAACTGAACACACAGGATTTGTCAGGCTTGGTTTATCCAAAGGTCATCATAAACTCTATTATCAAGTCTTTAAAAATATATATTGGAAACACATCTTCTGTCTATTGTACGCACATCATATTGCATTTGACGGGGTTTAATATTCTGATTTTTTGCACCAAGCACATAGATGTTCAGAATTCCAATGTTTGCAATGAAGCAAAAAAGTCACAAAAGGTCATCTTCTGACCATAACAGATCCAAATGATACATGCCCCCAAATCTCACATTCAAATATTTGTGAAAATTATGTGCAAAAAAAAAATCAAGATTCGTTACCAATTATGAGAGAGAAAGTTGTTACCAGAAAGTGGTTTCAAAGTTGCCCTTTATTTTTAAATATTTAAAATTTTAAGGAACAGATTTCATCTGTAGATGCAGCACACAAAGAATCAGGCAGCCAAATTATCCCTTTTTTTCTGTAGGAGCAAATCAACCTTAATTCCTGACTTGCTGGCAAAATCTAAGCTGTTTTGCTTTCTAGCAACTGCAGTTTTTGGTTCAGTTTCCCTTCCTGTCCCCGCACCTGACCAGTCAGATGTAGAAATATTGTCAGCGTTCCTAAGAACCACCTTGGGGGCTGAGCTTTTGTTACACAATTGTTGAACCTACAGCTAAATTTACTCTTTCACATGAGACCCATAAGGCAATCTGGTGTGCTGAATATTCTTAAATTGAGGAAACTGAAGGACAGAGATGGCTGGGAAGCACAAAAATTAAATGTGCACAAGGCCTGAGAGAATAAGATGGAGCAAATGCTGAAATTCCCTCTGGGAAATGCAGTTTCTACAGCTGCTGGTGCTTCCTGTTCCAGGTTGCCTGGAGGTTTTTTGCTGTTATCCTGGTCTGTTCTCCCTCAAAACAGCTTCACAATCCTATATGGAATCCTAAAGGTTCTTATGAGCATGTCACATACTACATTTTTTATGTCTCCTCAAAATATAATGGCCAGGATCCTGAGAGCCAAATGCCATTTTCTGCTCATGGACCAAGGCTCTTCAGGACTTCATTCCCTCTCCCTCACACACACTGACACACATCCAGCATCTCAAGTGAGGGGTCCTTTTCAAATCAGCTTCTAATTACAGGGTGGCACTCTATTTATGGGGATTAGGAAATAAAAGAGTTCTTGGGATTTTAACCAATGTATTAATTGGCAAATACACATTTGTAAACATGGGTGTTACACAGGTATACCTGCCTAGGAATCTGGGCTGGATGCAGCCATTTGCTGTCTATATCGGCATGCCCACTATACTGCATATGGAATTGCCCTTACTTGTCTCAGAGCCAGTCTGGTTGACGTTATGGCAGTATCTTCTTTCCCCATTGCCTGTAGTTTTTGTTGTCAACCCCAAATTTCATTTTCTACAGAAACTTGTTTTTGTAAGCTTGAAGCTTGAACTATAACTACATAGAATGGAATAGGGCCAGGTCAGGCAGGCAGCTGATCCAGAGCCCTTAAGGGCCCATTTTTGTGTGGTGTCTGTAACAGGCTTTTGCTGTTGCACTAGGTTTATTAGCAGGGCTATTTTTGTGGGCAGGAACGCACAGGAACGGAGTTCCGGCTGGCTCCTGAGTTGGCCACACCCAGCAGGAACTCATTAGCATAACAGGCCACACCCAACAGCAGAAACTCATTAGGATTGGCTACATTAGAGGTATGTGGCCTAACATGCAAATTTATTTCTGTTACAGAACCCCCCTGGGTTTTGACAACAAACAAGGTAAACAGAATAAGAAGCAAAAGGTGGGTGTGGCTGGATGACCACTCTTCTGGTAACATGGGTGTGCGGCCTGATATGCTAATAAGCTGTGCTGTCAGTGGTGTGGCCTAATATGCTAATGAGTTCCGGCTGTTGGGTGTGGCCTATTATGCTAACGAGTTCCTGCTGGGCTTTTTCTACAAAAAAAGCCCTGTTTATTAGTATGACCACTTCCCAGTTGGAGCAACAACACTATTTCTAAATCTCCGGCTGCAGTGTCTCATCCCTACCACTGGGAGAGCTGTAGGTCTAGCTTGGGCTGCTTCAGAGAGGAGAGCCACATTGGTTGGAATCATCTGGGCTGCTCCTGGCTACATACCCCTCCCTAAATCAGGAGCAAGCCTGCTGGCCAAGAGCTACCCTGCACCATAGGAGGGACACAGCTATCTTGAGATGTGGTATAAAATGTACAGTAAACGTAAGCTCAGGGATGGAGACATGGGGACACATCATGTGCACCACTATGTTAGTTTCAGGGAAAACCAGGGCTTTATCATAGTTTCCAATGATTCCTAGTGCTATCTAGTGTCACTTCTTGGTTATCCACAGAAGTGATGTAGCGGCTCACACAATGCTGACATTTTTTTAAAAAGACTCCCATCAGCGCTCCAGGTTGTGGTCCAGTAGTGGGCAAGGACAGCTGCCAGCCCTATAAATTACATTACAGGGTTTTGTAAAGTGGGTTCTTCAAACTCTAAGTAATATAGCAAATAAGTAATGCTCAGAAGAGGCTTTGCAATATTTTTGTAACTGTTTTGTAATTTTGGAACAATACATTTCACTAAATCTTGTTGTGAAGCAGAGGAGGTAAGGGATCACTGATTCTGTGGTTAAATATGGACACAGCTTTGATGTGATTCATATGGAGGTAACTTTGTATGCATGTAAAGGATGGATGCAGACAAGTCCAGTTACATGGACCGTTATATGACTCTGGAGTAGCACATCTGCTTGGCATGCTGAAGGTCTCTGGTTCTATCTCCAGTTTCTTCAGGTAAAGGGTCTGGTAGTAGTTCATCTGAAAGACCTCTGCCTGAGACTCTGGAGATCCACTGCCAGTGTGAGTAGACAACACCTCTTTACTGGACCAAGAGCCTGATTCAGTATAAGGCAGCTTAATATATTCATGCATTCATGCCTGAAAATAGTAATGATTAAGTATGTGGCAGAGTTCTTCATGTTAAAAAGTTAGGTAAAAATAGGGTTGCCATCTCTGAATTGGGAATTCCTATAGATTTGGGTATGGAGCCTGGGGAAGGCAAGGTTTGGGGAGTTTGGGGAGTGCAGGGACCTCAGCAGATTATAATTCCACAGAGTCCAGCCTCCAAAGCAACCATTTGCTCCAGGAGAACTGATATCCTGTAGCCTGGGGGTCAGTTGTAATTCCAGGAGATCTCCCGGTCACACCTGGAGGTTGGCAACCCTAGTTAAAAGGGGAGATTTAGAAGATTTGCAGTGGAAGGCAAACAATCAAACTAAGATTAGGTTTCTCCACCACTGGTTAAATCTTTTAATTCTCAAGACTGCCATAGCATGGGTTATTGTGCCTATGGCAGCTGAGTCCAAAACCAGGGGGACAATTTTTGTGGCAGATGACATAAGAACTAAGAATATAAGAGAAGCCAATGTTGGATCAGGCCAATGGCCCATCCAGTCCGTCACACAGTGACCAAAAATACCAGCACTGTCACACAGTGGCCAGAAATACCAGGTGCCATCAGGAGGTCCACCGGTGGGACCAGGACACTAGAAGCCCTCCCACTGTTGCCCCTCCCCAAGCACCAAGAATACAGAGCATCACTTGCCCCAAGCTGAGAGTTCCTATCTATACCTTATGGCTAATAGCTACTGATGGACCTCTGCTCCATATGTTTATCCAATTCCCTCTTGAAGCTGTCCATGCTTGTAGCTGCCACCACCTCCTGTGGCAGTGAATTCCATGTGTTAATCACTCTTTGGGTGAAGAAGTACTTCCTTTTATCCATTCTAACCCGACTGCTTAGCAATTTCATTGAGTGCCCATGATTTACCTGCTTTTCTAGCAGAAGAGCTGGATCCAATAGACCTCCCAAACCTCATCAGATGGAGGTGATAGAAGGAAGGCTGAGATTCCTACCTTGGATAGTATGGCTTTATTGCTAACAAGTTCAGATAAGAGAAGTCAGGGGTGTCAAACATAAGGTCCAGGGGGTGGAACCAGCCCATCCAGCACTCTTATGCAGCCCGTGAACAACTAGTGCAAGGGAGGGAACAGGAGGCTGCTCGGGGGGGGGGGGTAGTGGGTGGAGTCACTCCTATTGTGGCTTCAGCATGGTAGAACAACCTCATCTGTATCAGTCAAGCAGTGTGGGAGCATCTGTCCAGTGCTGCACTGCTGGCTTTCCATATGGGTTTTTCTTTGCACCCCCCTCCCAGCCCATGGGGTCTTGCCATGAGAATACAACAACTTAGAGTTTACCAGCTGCTGTCCTTTATACAGTTTATATCTCCAGTATCTGGCATTATGTTTTAAGGCCCAGCCCAAAAAAGTGACATTTATTTCAGATTTGGCCCTCGTAACAAAAGAGTTTGATATCTCTGGTTTAAGTGCTGTTAGATCCAGCCCTTATGCTGCAAATGATGATAAACCGGATAGCAAAAAGTGCCTTTTGTCGACTTCACTGTACAATTGGGGGTGTGGGGGGGACACTAATCCAGCCTAGTTTTGCTAATCCACAGTACGGTGACCCTGAGACTTTGCTGGAACCTGTAGGATACTGTAACCCTGTAGTTCCATGTCAGCCTGCCCTTGAAGACAAGAATTAGTGCAGAATGCAGCAGCTAGACTGTTGACAGTTTCAGTGTTTTAAACACATCAGCCTGGCATGTCACATTTTACAATGGTTGCCAATTAGTCTAGTGTTCAATCCATACTGTGAGTCCTGGTGTTAACCTCTGCAAGAACTCTTCTGCCTGTAGATGTCCACAGAGCAGCTCTGATAATCAGACCAGTGTTTATTAGCAGCTCCCCTATTTAGGTAAAGGTAAAGGTTTCCCTTGCTTGGAAGCCAGTCGAATATGACTCTAGGGATGCGGTGCTCATCTCCATTTCCAAGCTGAAGAGCTGTCCAAAGACGTTTCCATGGTCATGTGGCTGGCATGACTAGATGCTGAGGCACACAGAATGCTGTTACCTTCCCACCAAAGTGGTACCTTTTTATCTACTTGCAATTTCTTGCTTTTGAACTGCTAGGTTGGCAGGAGCTGGGACCAGAGACGGGAACTCACTCAGTCATGCGCCACTTGGGTCTTGAATTGCTGAGCTACTGATCTTCCAGTCTGCAACTCAGCATCTTAACCTCTGAGCCACTGCAGCCCCTGCTCCCCTATTTAGGGTGGTCTAATTGTTGTTGCTTAAGCTCATGTTTTCTCTGTGGCTACACCCATGCTGTAAAATGGGCACCCTGAGGATATGAGGAAGAGCCTGACCTTACACTGGTTTCCAAGGCTCTCTAAAACTGAGTTCTTTTCTCTTGCCTTTGGTAACCCATGAATGCAGGCTGTGGCTTGCTACCTATAGTCTGCAACGTCTGTTACTGTGAAGCTGTGTTTGTTTTTATGTTTATTTAAACTGCTTGGTGTCCTGTTGATTTGGAGAAAAGTGGGATGCCAGTATTTAAACTAAATGAACAGTGTTGATGACATGATGATATGACTTAATGTCAACAAGGACTAGGTCTAAGGTCCTTATCCATAGGACAATCCTTTATCTATAGCCTTAGGTGAATGATGGTCATTCACTTTTCTGAGGAAAACTAAAGCTCCGCAGTTGGAGACATGATTACATAGAGTGCAGAAAAACTGTTCTGCGTGACAGTGGATGGCTCATCCTTCATGATGGGAAGGAAGGTCCTGAGAGGTACTTGTGATATACAAATCCCTCCCTTCTTTCTATATCTTGCAGCTATGTATTGATATTTTCTTGGTAACATACAACTAGCAAGCCATATGGCCAGATCTTGCCTACCTAAATGTGTATGTGCAACACTGCCCTCCTTTAGAAATGTAATGCAAAGCCTGGAAAGATAGCACAGTATATTACTATATATTAAACAGAACGCCCCCCCACACATACACTTTTCTTTGACTTCAGCCACATGTTTCCACTTTAATTTGATCCCAGCTCTTCATGATGATCTCAGATTCAGGTCCGATAGTAATGATGAAGTCAAGAGCTGGGAAATGACAAAGCCTAATCCCAGAGTTCAAGTTCTTATAAATCATGGCTATCGATTACTATGCAGCAGTTCTTACCAGCCTGTTCTTGGGAGATTTGGCACTTCACCTGCGTTTTGAGTTAGGAGTGATAAATTTCCTTGAAGGGGATTTTCCGTTCAGGGTCCTGTCAATGGCTTCTGTGGTACAGGGGAAGGACAGGTAGGCAACCTCAGAACTCTTCATTTGGAAGCACTGCACCAAGGAGAGAGCCAGTATATTTATTGTAATCATTGCTTTTAATTGGGATTGAATATATCAGTATCTCTTAAATGTATCAAATATATATATCAAATGTATCCAAAACTTTTTTGATCAATTATTTTTAAAGGCACACATGTAATTTTGTATTGTACTGTGGTCCTTTTGGGGACAGTAAAAAAATATGATTATCTGTGTGTGCAGGGGTAATTTCAAGCAGGAGCTCGAGGGAGCTCAGCTTCAGGAGTTGGTGCCAGCCCCCCACGGGGGAATGCCTGCTTGTATCATGGCTGCAGCAAAATGACCCTGTCCCCTGGAAAGGTCCTTGTTCCTCTGACCAGCCTTCTGAAGGCTTCAGCCAACACTGAAGCTATCCTCCCAGAATAAGGGTATTTCTGAGGCATGGATTAGTAGCTGTCCCCTCTCTGCCAGCTCCTTCCTTCCTTCCTTCCTTCCTGCTCTCTCTCTCTCTCCCTCCTTTCTTGTCTTCTGACACACTTCTGGTGATGTCAGGGGGTGTGGCATATGCAAATAAGTTATGCTAATGAGTTATGCTAATGAGCTCCTGCACCTCTTTTTCTATGAAATGACCCCTGTGTGTGTAGATTGCCAGTTTGCTACAAATGTGTCTGTGCATGTGGAAAGCTTTAGTGCTTTGGATCAATACATTTTTCGGAAGTAAACATAGCATTTGAGGGCAAACCCAAATATTCATTAGATTTCTACTCCTGTTGCCTTATGCAGGATCAGTAAATATATAAGTAACTTTCTGCTTGATCCTAAAATAATTTCTCTAAATTATTTAAGGTGGAGCTATGTATTTTCAAGATCTCTGAGAAAGCTTCATTTATTTAGGATTGTGGCATAAAGGGGAAAGCCTAGCTTTGCTGAATAACGGGGCAGATTGCTATGCTGGAGGCTGGTCCAAAGCCCAAAGATGACATGGCCAATGACATCTTGAAATGGTCCAGGACAAAGGAATTCTAGAAACATGTATGCTGGGCTTGACTGAAACATGATGCTGACAAGGCAAAGAGCTTGTGCAGGGTCATTATCTTGTTTAAACTTAGCATGCCAGCACAGTATCCACAAGGGCTATGAATCGCTGGTGTACAAAGTAAATACGAGTGTCTGCTCTGTAGAGGTTTAAATGAGATCCTGGGGTGCATAGGAAAGCTCTTTTCTCACATGTAATTCAGGTCTATGTCTGAAGCTATGCTTGGAATTTCTATCTTAGCCAAGCAGTGAATGAAGGCAAAGTTCCTAAGCAAGCGCTTTGTTTTCCTAGTTGCATTTCAGCTTTTCTATAATACACCACTTTATTTAGTCTAAGTTTTGTCTTGCTTTTTACATGTTTTCTTGAAACTAGCTTCATGCCAGATTAACAAGGGGAACTCAGAAGCAGTTTTAAACCATCGCTTGTGCTTTTTTGAGAGTGGGGGGAGATGCAACTGGACCTTTGGATGACAAAGGAGGGGAAGTATTGATTAAGGATGATGGGAGGTGGCAGAGAAATTGAACTCTTTGGATCTATAGTCACTGTGCAAAATGTGGGGAACATCCCAACTCTGGAACTGTTGTTTTTGGGAAAGGGGCCGGAATAACTTGATCAAACTGCGGAGAAGAGAGAGGAA
The DNA here is from genome assembly GCA_029233225.1 of Lepidodactylus listeri. Classification (NCBI taxonomy): domain Eukaryota; kingdom Metazoa; phylum Chordata; class Lepidosauria; order Squamata; family Gekkonidae; genus Lepidodactylus; species Lepidodactylus listeri. The sequence continues at coordinate 47,239,692 of JARCFY010000006.1, read as the reverse complement.
GTTTGACTTAACAAATTAAAAACTAAGTCTCTGAGTCCAGAAGGCCTACTAGCCAATTCTTCTGAAGAAACTCAAATGTGACATGGTTGATCTTATGTTCATCCTACTGTAATGTGAATTTGAGCTGGGAAGTGGTCCACAGTCCACATTCATATGTACACATGCACTTTCCCAACCACACATGATAGCGACACACATGATACAGCATGTGAACACCAGCCTTCTTCTTGCAGTTTTCACCTCTACAGCTTAACCATGACCCCACAGTTGATAAGTAACTTTTATGCTAGTTGTTGTTGGGGTACTGTGAATTAGTTTGAAAATTCAGGAGGAGGACTGTTGAAGAAAAACTGGAAGAAAGGTTTTGTAGAGCAGGGTTATCACCTCTTATTCTTCAGTAAAAAAAAAGCTGTGTTCTTTAGGGTACAGTTTTATATAGTCACCAGTACAATCCTATGTAGAAAGGTGTAACCCTGCTTATGTTATCGTGTGAGTCTCAGGTCTGTCTGCATACTTCTGTATGGGTCCTTCATGCAGACAAATAGATATGATCATTTTCATGCCCTACATGTATGCCTAGCAGTATACAAAGACAATGCTGCCATCACAATATGATGTGAACCAACATCACATCATATACATATTGTTATGGCTGCTAATACTTTTTAATAGTAGAGGATAGTGGGTTGATGTTTCTTCAATGGGAGCTAATGGATGGAGATGATCTCCTAATAGCTGGAAATCTCTAGGTGTTTTGAAATGAGATACTTATTGGAGCTTGGGAAAGATGACAGCCCTCCTGTTAAGAGGTCGGGACAGAGAGACAGACAAAAACTCAGACAGAGAAGTTTGACCTGAGACAACAGAGAAAGTAGAAAGAGAATTAATTCTAGGTGGAATTAAATGGAAACTGGGGACCCGGTTTTAGAGCTGTGCAGGTTTCTTTCTGGAAATCAGATGCAGAAATTCTCCCTTGTTCTCTTGCATGAGCAGAACGAGTTCCACAACTGGAGCAAAAGCTCATGCAAGCAGGTGTGTGGATTTCTTCCTATGATTCCTTCTTGCAGTAGACTTTAAAAGTTTGCATCCCATATCATTGTGAAGAGTCCAGGACCACCAGGAGCAGCTTTTGGAGATCACAGGGGGACTCTACTAGGAAGAAGATAGCAAAGGTCCATTTTAGGAACTTGCTATATTTATGGAAGACTTGAGTTCAGCTCCATGTGTTTTTATTCAGAAACAGTACTCCTGAGCGTCTGATTGTAAGTGAAAAGCCTTGGAATAACATTGGATAACATGTTGCTCTTAGTAAGGCAAGTTGCAGAAGCAGCTAGAAACACTTTCTATTACCTGTATCAAGTGTTGCCTATCTTGATAGTGATGACCTTGCCACACTGACCCATGGCATTGTAACCTTAAGCCTAGATTATTATAATGTGTTGTATGTGGGGCCACCCTTGAAAGCTGCTTGAAAATTTCAGTTGGTACGGACTTCTCATGCTAGATGATTGACTGGTTTATGCCAGTATGCTCATATTATACCTGTTAGTTTCCTATTAGTTTCCAGGTGCAATTCAAGGTGCTGGCTGTTACCTTTAAAGGCTTTCATGACCTGGGACCTATGTATCTAATAGACTGCCTTTTCCCATATGACACTATGTGCCAACTAAGGTCAGCAGGTGCCTAGTTTTTGATGGGCCCCTCTGTGTGAGAGGTCTGCTCATCCATAGCCCCTGTGCATTCATTTTAGTAACTGTACCCACACTTTGGAACAGCCTGCTGGATATGGTATGGAAAGATCCTACCATCTTGCTCTTCTGTGGAAGATGTAGAGTGGAATTATTCTGATGCACTTTTGATGGAGGTAACTGATTAATGTCTCTGATTGGCAGCTGGTGGTGATACATGTTGTGAGAATTGCAGTTTTAACTGGATGTACATTAATTTATGTGTTTTAAATATTTATGTGTTTTTAAAAATTGTGTATGGTTATATTTTGTAAGCAACTTGGACACAGTGGGAAGGCAGGATACAAATACTTTAAATCAATAAATAAATATGGTCATAAGGACCATACCACTCCAGTCTTGACCCAACTGTACTGGATCCCAATTTGTTTCCAGGCACAATTCAAGGTGCCCTATATGGGATAGGACCAACATACCTTAAGGACCACCCTACTCCCTTATGAAGCTACCTGACCAATACAATCATCTTCAGAAGCCCTGCTTCATGTGCCCCCACCTTCTGAGATTAGGCGGGGGAAAACCTGGGAGAGGACCTTCTTGGTTGTGGCACTAAAACTTTTGAACTTTCTCTCCAGAAAGATTTGATTGTTATCATCTTCTACCAGCAAGTGAAGACGTTTTTGTTTGGTTTGGTGATTTTGTTTTCCTGCTAAAGTTTTAATTGTCTTACATGTTTTAAATTTTGGTTTTTATGTCTTTATGTTTTTAGCTCTGGTCTTAAATATTTTAACCATCTGCTGTTGTTGTTTTGGTTGGTTTTAATTGTTGTAAAGTGTTATCTTACCATGCATGTCTTAATTTGCTAGCTGCCTTAGTGGTCCTTGTGAGGACAAAAAGGCAGAATATATATGTTGTAAAATAAATAAAATAAAAATAAGTGAATATTTCATTGTTGCTGGTATTATGTTCTGTTGTTAACATAAATGGTTGAATCCTATGATTTCCTGAAGCTAGCTAAGTGAGGAACAGAGGCACGCTTGTTCTGTTGGAGGAGGGCTCATCCCTTAGTGGAAGTGAGTCATTAGATCCATTCCATTTTGTTTTAATTCTCTTTATTCAGCAAAGTTTCAGGGTTTTTAAAAAGAAGTAAGCAATAAACATTCTAGATGGGTGGGTGGATAGATTCACTTTACACAGAAGAAGGAACCTTTGTCAGGTGCAAATTGTATTCACAGTAATAAATGGTGTTCCTGTTTAAATTCCATCTTCTATATCCTAGTCATTCCAGGGGAGGAAAAGTTTTAATGTGCCTGAGAGATAAAAATTTCCTGTTACACAATAAGAAGGCGATATAACCACAGGGGAGACGGAGGTAATAAAGGAATACCACTGTGATTCTGAGAGTGAAGCAGTCACTACATCAGTGTGCAAGTTCAGATATTTAGGATTGGAGTACTAATGTATTGTGACATGCAGTATTGTCTGTGGAAAGAAAAGTGGAGGGAGAGGAAAGATATGTATTTCACATCTTATTAGCTTTTTCTAACCATAGCAGGAAAAGAAGACTCAATATGAATGGATTGACTCAATAAAGGAAGCAATGGCCCTCAGTTTGTAAGACCTGAGAAAGGCTGTTAACAACAGGACATTTTGGAAGTCATTAATTCATTTGGCTGCTACAAGTCGGAAGTGACTTGATGGTACTTAACACACAAACACACACAACCACTGCATGTCTTGCAACCATATACTCAGAATAGCTCCAGCTCTTGATTCCAACTCTGAATTTACCGGTTTGTGATGATCTTATTCAAGCCTGAGGCCATATTTAAATGTGTGTGGAGTGTAATGGTTATTCATATTTCATGAATAGAAATGAGACTGGCACCAAATCACGCTTTTCTTAGGAAATGCAAACCGATCGCAGCACAGGAGTTAGGGAAATACTGAACAAGGCTCTTAACGTTACACAGCAGTTAAGATTCCAGCAGCTAATTCACAAGAAAATATACAAAGAGGCCATTAATTATCCAGAATGTCCTAATATAAGATGATTTCAGTGGCAAATCCATGCAGCCCCAGCTTTACAAGAAATCTGAGGGAGATATTCAATCCGCTTGACAGGATTACGGTAAAAGGAATGCTATTTGATTGGCTTGCCGGTGATTCAGAAAAGAAAATCCAATACACAGTCTTTTGGCAGCAAAGCTCGAGTCTGAATGGACCTTGACCCCTGAATAAGCAGTGACTATCTCATCCACCCACAGTGTGTGTAGGAGGTTCTGTGTGGTAGAATGAGGCTGAAAGAGAAAGTACCTCAGCTGGGTTTTCTTTTCCCATTACAGAAAATGAAGCAAAATCATGAATGACCATAATAGTAACAATACTGGAATTCCCCCCTCTTCTGCTGCTAGGTTGTCTGGTATTTTGTGATGTCATCTTTCAACTTTTTATCTCAATCTATGTTGGCAAAAATTCCTCAATATCTCAATCATTTTCCAGGAAATTTTTTTTAGTAGATTCTGTTCCCATGTGGTGATTAAAATTACAACAGGATGCAAAAATTAAGATAAGCCCCACAGAAATTTATCTTCACGGAAACACTCCAAATAAGAATGCAAAATGGGAAAGCCATTTATAGTGTTTAGTAAAGCTATTCTGTGCATCTCACTGTCTGCCAGTTGCTCAAGGGACGATATTTTCCTCAGAACAGTAACTTACAAAATATGTCAGGGAAATTAGGGAAAGAATTCTTTCTTGTGTAATAAGTGTGTGGTGAGGGGAAAGAGCTGCTGTAAAGCATATCTATAGTTATAATGAACTGAGTCCCTAGCAGCCATTTCCACTTTTGTTTTTATTTGGAGATATAAGTACCTATAAGAGGAAAGAAAGACCTACCAAAAAGGCTATGGCATCAAAGCATTACTTGTCCGCAACACAAAGGTTTTTCATATGAAAAAATGAACATGTGAAACATTCCTCAGAGGCAGTATCATGGCAATTCACCTCAAAAAAACTAAGTGTACTGGGAAAGCAACTCATAAAGATATGAATTTAATAAATAAATTACCCCAACAACAGAAAGTGCAGCTGAGAAGTTTTGTTATAGATGCGTGTTCAGATAATTTGAGTTTCCTTTGCCATCCTAAACCCCATTGTGAGCCAGGAAAAGTGTTGAAATTTGTTAATAAAAGATGCAGCTACAGGGGATCATTCTTTCATGTGCAGATTATGTAAATAAACATTAATTCAAACATCAAACAAATCCATTATTTAATTAAACTAACTATGGTTAGTATGATAGTTCAATTATGGGCCACTACCCTAACTATAGTCAATTATCTGAAGGAGTGTGCTTGCCCATGAACGCTTATAACTTGAACAACATTTTGTTGGTCTTAAAGGTGCCATTGGACTCATACTTTGTTATGGTCAATTAAGTCACATCAAACCAGGATCTGAAACCATGGTTTGAAGTTTATTAACCTCAGTTGAATTCATTGTGGTTTTACCTGATGTATTAATGCAGACATCCTGGCTTGTTCCCTGATACTGCTCTTGCCACAATGTTGTCTGTAATACTGGCTATATTTCTGCAGGAAAGGCAGCAGAGGGAAACAGTAGGGCATTCAGGAGTTCAGTATTGGTTTGCCAATTAACTGTAGTTAAATTAAACATGAAATTAACTGTGGATTCCCATAGACTTTGATCCACCCGTAATTTCTGGGGATGGAAGGAATTTCTGTCCACAAAGCAAGAGTTCCTTTCCTCTCATTCCTGCAACAGACCCATAGTACTGTTTCTGGGGATTGGGGACCCTCAGGAACAGCACGAAGAGAATGTCAGAGGTCTGCAGAGAGAGGGAAGAACAAGTGACAATTGCCTCCACCTTTCCACCCGTGGAAATCCTCTGGTGGATACAAGCCATTATGACTGTTCCAAAAGTAATTTCCAAGGAAGAGACCTTTGATTAATTTCATGAGTAACAGTCATGTTGATTTTACCAGTTGAGTTACCTTTGTACAAGGCCATGTTTAGTGACTGCCAAATATATAGAGATTGTAAATATGATGTTTATGTTCCACATACAGTTGAGGGCATCCTGCGTACTCCCCTGTTAGTTTCTTCTCCAACATGCCCTGGTGACTATTATCTCCCTTACCTTCTTCCTAGTAATGATAGAGGCACCACACTGACAGCTGCCACATCTATAAAGGTAGCTCTGAAACTCCATTATACTTATTTACATAAAGATTGGTCACTACTCTGGAATGTAATTTGATTGTCTGATTATTCTGTTTTTAACTTGTTCAAGTTTGTATTACTCATTTTATTCTGCTGTTCATTTTGTTAGCTTTAAATTGTCCAGATGGGGGAGTTGTTCTGTTAACATCTTATATTGCTAGATACATAAATCCAGTGACCGGAGCTGTGAATGGGGAAGGCAGATTTTTCTACCAACCTGAAAAGGCCCCAGGTTTGCAGAAAAATGTGAAATTTTTAAAAAAGCAACAACTTTGAGGGGTTAAAAAGTGCCAAAATGATAAAAGCAGCACTTGTAGCTTTAAGCAACGGATTTCCTAAGTGACTGTTGCTAAGCAACTGTGAGATTGTCCCAATAGATATAGTCCACAACAGGTCTGCTTAAGCAGAAAGTCCTTTATTTGTAGAAAAGATCGTGTTGGTCAAACACTTTTCCTGTTAGTAATGCTCAAGCTCGGAATTGCAATTACAATTATACTTGGTATGAAATATGGTCTAACTACCCTCTACCAATCAACAGAGAGAATTCTTGGTGCCCAAATATACTGGCCCAATATTCCCATGGAAAGCGCAGCAAAACGAGTTCTCAGGGAGAAATACTGTTGAATATTTTTTGGGGGGAAAGTTACCAGAGAAACTAAGCAAAAGGAATACATAACACCTGTGATTCTTGTAACACATAACAGGAGGCACTTACGTTCAAGGTCGTTAGCTAAGGAGGCTACAGATAAAAGGGAAAAGAAAGCAAGTGAGTAATGAGCATGCGCAAAGCAAAGCAAAGCGAGCGAGGCGTGCATTCCAAAGGTGGGAGTCGGGTTCCTGATGCTATCTCCCGTGCGGGACCTACAGAGGTTAAATGAAACCTTGGAACACAAAGCATTGTGAATTACGCAGTAAACGTCAATGCAACTCAGGAAGTATTGCAATAGGTAACACAGCAACTTCATTGATCATGGCAAGACAGCCACCCAGGCTTATGGCAGTTAGCCTATGCTCAACTGACAGCAACTATAGTATTCCAGAATGGGTTCTGTCAGTAAAAGGTAAAGGGAGGGGACAGGGTCCTTTCCAGGCCTATTTGGCCTTTGAGGGAGGACTCATTGGGGCCAGGCCTGCTAGGGTTTCTAGCTGCATGTTGGAAAATTCCTGGAGTTTTTGTGGTGAAGTCTGAGGAAGGCACAGTTTGGGGAGGTGAGAGAGAGCCCAGCAGGATATGATGACACAGAGACCACCCTCCAAAGCAGTCATTTTCTCCAGGGAGACACATCTCTGTTGTATGGAGTTCAGTTGTAATTTTGGGAGATCTCCAAGTCCAACCTGGAAGTTGGCAACTGTAAGCCTGGCAGCAACCTCTGGGTGACTAAGAATAATAGAATCACAGAGTTGGAAAGCCATCTAGACCAACCCCCTGCTCAATGCAGGATTAGCCAAGAACATCCCTGACAAGTGTTTGTCCAGACACTGCTTAAAGAGGCTCACCACCTCCCTAGGCAGCTGATTCCACTGTTGTACAACTCTTACTGTAAAACAGTTTTTCCTAATATCCAGCCGGTACCTTCCCGCCCTTAATTTAAACCCATTATTGTGAGTGCTATCCCCTGCTGTCAACAGGAACAGCTCCCTGCCCTCCTCTGACAGCCCTTCAAATACTTAAAGAGAGCACTCATGCCCCCTCTCAACCTCCTCTTCTCCAGACTAAACATTCCAAGTCTCTCAGCCTTTCCTCATAGAGCTTGATCTCCAGGCCTCCGATCATCCTCATTGCTCTCCTCTGCTCCTACTCCATTCTGTCCACATCCTTTTTGAAGTGAGTCCTCCAAAACAGCACACAGTACTCCAGGTGCAGCCTGACCAATGCAGTGTACAGTGGGACTATGACATCTTGTGATCTGGATGTTATGCCTCTGTTGATACACCCCAAGATTGCAGTAGCCTTTTTTGTTGTTGCATCACACTGGCTGCTCATATTTAACTTCCAGTCCACCCATACCCCAAGATCTTGTTCACACACACTACTACCCAGAAGTGTATCCCCCATCCAGTATGCATGTTCCTTATTTTTGTTACCCAGATGTAGACCTTAGCACTTATCCTTGTTAAATTGCATCTTGTTCACCTCTGCCCACTTTTCCAGTGTGTTCAGATCTCATTAAATTCTATCTCTATCTTCTGGTGTGTTCACTGCTCCTCCCAATTTGGTGTCATCTGCAAATTTCACAAGTAGCCCCTCCACGCCCTCATCCAAATCATTTATAAAAATATTGAAAAGTACCAGGCCCAGAACCGAGCCCTGTGGTACCCCACTGGACACCTCCCTCCCTCCAGATGAAATGCCATTGACAAATACTCTGAGTGCAGTTCTCCAACCAGTTCCAATCCACAGTCCTCTAGTATACCCATCAGAACATCATGGGGAATCCTGTCAGAAGCTTTACTGAAATCCAGATAAACAACATCAACAGCATTCCCTTGATCCAGTAAGCTTGTGACTCAATCAAAGAAGGAATGAGGTTGGTCTGACAGGACCAGTTGGGGACAAATCCATGCTGACTTCCCCAGATCACCGAGTTGTCCCTTAGATGCTTGCAGATTGATCCCTTTAAAATCTGCTCCAGTATCTTCCCTGAGACAGAGGTCAGACTGACTGGCCTATATTTTCTTGGGTCATCCCGCCTCCCTTTTTTGAAAACTGGTATAACATCTGCCCTCCTCCAGTCTTGTGGCACATCTCCTGTCCTTCAAGAGGTCTGGAAGATGATGGACAAAGGCTCTGCAAGCTGCCTAGAAAGTTCTTTGAGCACTCTTGGGTGTATACCATCTGACCTGGGGGATTTATACTCATTCAGTGCAGCCAGGTGCTTCTCAACTACCTCTCTGTCCATGTCAACCAGCAGCCCAGACACCATGCCTTGCCTGCTACCATCTCTAGATGAGCCTGTTCTCTCCTTCAGGGAAAAAACTGAGGCAAAATAGGCATTAAGCCTTTCTGCTTTCTCTCTGTCTTCCCTGAAAGGTTTTCCATTGTCACCCAACAGTGGGCCCATCACCTCTTTTATCTTGTGTTTGCTCCTCACATATCTGAAGATTGTTGTAGCGAGCCTCCCTGGCCCACTTTAGCTCACTGTGAGCTTTGGCCTCTCTGATGGCTGACCTACAGTGCCCAGCAACCTGCAGATACTCTCCATTTTTGGAACATTTCCTTTTTCCGCCTCCATTTCTTGAACATTTTCTTTTCCTCCCTTAGCATGTCACAGAGTTCTCTGTTCATCCATGTTGGATTCTTGGATCCCCTACCATGTTTCTTTCTTGTTGGAATAGCAATGCTTGAGCTTGCAGGAGCTCTTGTTTCAGGAGACCCCAACCTTCACTTGCTCCCTTCCCTTCCAGCAGTCTTCCCCATGGAATGACTCTCATCATGCCCCTGAGTTTATTAAAATCTGCCCTACTGAAATCTAATATACATGTGTGGCTAAAAACTTCCTTGGTCCCCCACAGCAAAAGGAACTTTAGCAGGACATGGTCCATTCCCCTAAGGTCCCCACCACCTTTACCCCATCCACCATCTCTTGCCTGTTGGTCAATATTAAGTGAAGTATGGCTGAGCCCCTCGTAGCTTCTTCCACCATTTGATAAAGGAAGTTGTCAGCCAGACAGGTCAGGAATGTGTGTGACTGTGGTTAAAGAGAAAATCAAAGAGAAAATCACCTGTGCCCCCATTCCCTTCAGCTTCCTCCTGAGAACTCCGTAGTCAGATTTAATGCTTTTGATGTTGTTCACAGCTGTGTCATTGGTTTCCACATGGACCATCATGAATGGGTAATGCTCCATAGGTTTGATGAGTTTAGGGATCCTGTCTGTAATATTTTTAATTTTTGCCCCTGGCAAGCAACACACCTCTTGGGCCAGGGGGTCAGGCCTGTGCTAGAGAACAGTTTGTTTTTTGATGTGTACAAGTCTCTGTTTCACAGTTCTGTGTGCTTGGCTTTCATTTAACACAAGAAGAGAGTTGAGGGGTACATATATAAATTGTATTTTCTGCTGGATCTGGTATGCCCAACTAGGTATAAAGGAATTAGGTAAAAGTAAAGGTTTCCCTTGCTCGAAAGCCAGTCAAATGCAACTCTAGGGATGCAGTGCTTATCTTCGTTTCCAAGCTGAAGAGCCAGTGCTGTCCAAAGACATTTACGTGGTCATGTGGTCGGCATAACTAAATGCCAAGGTGCATGGAATGCTGTTACCTTCCCACTGAAGTGGTACCTATTTATCTACTTGCAATTTCTTGCTTTCAAACTGTTAGGTTGGCAGAAGCTGGGACCAGAGACGGGAGCTCACTCCAGCATGCAGCACTTGGGTCTTGAACTGCTGAACTACCAACCTTCTGGTCTGCAGTTCAGCGTCTTAACCACTTGAGCCACTGCAGCCCTCATAAAGGAATTGGACAGCATCAAGTAGTCATAAGCCATGGGTGTAGCCCTAAAATGAAGACATAACCAACATTTCAGACTTGAGAGCTATGCTCTGGTCTCTAAAGGTTGTGCCCAGTCTCCAAGCACATAGCTACATAGCTAATGCAATTAGGGATCCCCAGCATATGGCGAAAGAACATCACCTGGATTTGCTTAGCATGATACCAAAGGCACTATTCCAAATGGGGATCCCATACAATATTTGGAAAACCGATTTAGCATTAAAAATGCAAATAGCAGCAAGTACAAATTGGTTACCTGTCACGTGAAAGAATCTTGCAACCACAGACGAACTACATTTGGCCAAGTTAATTGCTTGTTGCCACTGTGCTATCCAGCTATTATTATACTGAAAGGTAACACCCAGGTATTTGAAAGATTTTACTTGTTCAGTGTTGTTTCCTTTAATATGCCAATTAGGCATTTCCAAGAGCTCAAGAATACCATATTTTTTGATTCTGCACAATTAATGGATAGGAAGTTTGTATCACAACAGGAAACAAAAGCAGAAAGAAGATGCTTGAGGCCCTTCTGAGAATCCCTATGTTTTCTTTCCCCCCCCTAATATAGCTGGCTTATTTAGTTATAGCTTTATATCATTGTCCCATCTGACAAAGTGTGCTCTGACTCATGAAAGTGTATGCTACAATAAATATGTTAGTGTTTAAAGTCTTACAACAAGATTCTTTGTTATTTTGGCTGCATCAGACTAACGTAGCTACTCTCTTGAAATCTGCTGTAAGAATTATCCTGCCACTCAGTGCTGTAACTTTGCAACTGGTATGCTTCAAATTTTGCCAGTAAAGCTTTTTTTTAAAAATGTATTTATTAAAACATTTATAATCTTGTCTTTTTCTATGGCCTGCCAATAGGAAGTATAAACCACAAACCACCCCCTCCCATAATGTAGGGTGTTGTGGAACTGCAGCTTAATAAATTCTCCTCTGGAAAGAGTTGGAAGATAGGCTTTGGCCTGGCTCTGACCACCCACCATATTTAGGAAATAGTTCTTCCCCAACTCATCTTGAGCTTTTCTCTTGTTCCTTTGTGATTGAACTGCACGGCCTGACTCACTCTGCTTTTGAGTCATTTGGAACTATTACTTTACAAGCAATTGACGGCAGTACACTGACACTCAGGGGAGATGGCTAGTGCAACGTGAAGAGACAAAAATGGGAAAGCCCCAATGCCCCAGGGGCTCTTTCAATCCCAATCCACATTTCTGGTTATTACACAGATTTCCGGTTGTTGCCTTTTGCAGCTTTTCTGTTTAAATGTTCAGCAATGTGATAGGCACACTCTAATCCAACAGAAAATATGTGATGACATGGAATAAAAATAATAGCAGGTGGGAATGCAAGAGAACATTCTTTTAAGTGTTTGAAGCATCGTGTTCTGCAGACTGCACAGTTCTACATACAGTTGTTCATTGTTACATTAGGGTTTTCATGCTTTGTGGTGACATACTGGGAAGGAGATGTACATAGACTCTATCTGGAGCATTTATACCCCACTTTTCTTCCAATATTGGTTTCCAGGGCAGCTTTCCATGCCTTAAAAACAGTTTTAAACAATAAAAATGAAAATATAATGAAGATAAGAACACTGGGCTGAGATTAGCCCAAATTATTTCTTTTCTTTTTTCAGGGACACAGCTGGAGAACAGAGGAAGGGGAAAGAGATCGACAAAAGTTCTCACCTCAAAGGTGGTGTGGCATAGCAGGTTAGAATGTTGGATTGACCCCCGCCCCCAATATCCAGATCCTCAGTCTAACCTGTGTCATAGAGCTATGTGAGGATAAAATGATAAAGGGAAGAACCATATGTGATACTCTACGCTCCTTGAAGGAAGGGCAGGATAAAAAATGTAATCAATTAAAGTAAAAAATAAATGAAACAGGTGGCTGTCGGGTGAACTAGGACATTTTTGTTTTACTCCTTTTATTGCTTCCCATTTTTTTTATATATCTGTACAGTTTAAAAAGAAAATGAAGAAACAACTATCTTATTGTAACGTTTATGGTTTTTGAACAGCTACGTTGCCCTAAAAGGACTTTATGTATTAGTATTTCTTTTTCTTCCTTGTCTTAATTGTCTTCCCTAGAATAACAGCTGCTTCAGCTGAAAACTGTATATGTTTGTAAAGTTTCCTGTGTATTGTAGGTGGTATACAGTCATTCGTAATTAGTGTTTTTGACAGCAAGCTAGCTCTGATGCACAAAGTGTCTGTCTACAAAAAGAGGTCAATGATCCAGTGTCCGTGAAATACTTTCCCTTCCAAAATGTTTATCTATGCAGTCATTAAGTGGTGTTCTTGAGCAATGATGTTCAGGACTTGGACTGAACTTTCCTACTGTTTCCCAGTAGTTCTGTTGCAGGTCACATAAGCATAAATAAGTGCCATAAGAATATTCATTTCTTTGGATCATCTTTCCTTGACATGGTAAAAAGTGCAGAACTACTAAAGTGCATTGACTGTAACAAAGAAACCCAAGTCTGCAGAAGTGGTGTGGAAGATGGTTAAACTCATTTTCAAGTAGATTGTTTGCAGGAATTTAAGGTTTCAAGTAGGGGAAGAAGAAAACAGGAAGCATCTCCTCTTTCCAAGTAAAGAGGAGCCAGATGTCATTTGTTTGTTGATCAGAATATGGGAACTTGGAGCACACTGAACACTGAAATCTTTGTAAGAAAAACAAAAATGATAATAGAAAATAATTAAACAGCAGTTACCATACGGTAAGTTCTTAGAAAGGAGGTAAAAAGAAGAATACAGGAAGGCAGATTTACCACCATGGGTACACTAGAGAACCACAATATTTGCAGGTATATTTTATGTTTGTAAATGAATACCACTTGCATCCATTCTCCTTTTCTCTTGCTCAAAAACCCATTCACGGTAATCATAATGTCATTCTCTTCCACAGTACATCCATGTTGAATGAACATTTGGAAGGAGTTTTGGGACTGTGCCTACTGGACCTGCCATAGGTTAGGGATGCCAGGCTCTTGGGGGTGGGGACAGGCACACCAGCATCACAATGGCATGTGAAGTCACTTCAGTGAAAAAACAGAAACAATGTCCTAATGTTGGTTGTAGTACTCTCTTTGGTTAAACCATAGAGTTTTCAGCAAACTCTAGACTATTGCCCCTCAATGTAATTATATCACTTTTTGCGAGGTGACATCAGACGGTGGCTTGATGCTGGTGCCTCCCTGCCATTTCCCCATATTTTTCTCCCACTAGCTCTTTGAGGTGCTGGCAGGCAATGGAGATGAATCCTGGGAGAACTCCTGCCATAGCAGGAGACCTGACATCACTATCATAGCTGCCAAACCGAACTTACATACACAGGTAGTGTGTGCATAGCCCCCTGCTCAGTGTTCAGCAGTTATGATGAACACATAGAGATCAGAAAGCACAGATACCTCCCATCTTTGTGTTCATGCTTCAAAGATAGGTTGTTTGGCCCTGACCTGGATAGTCCAGGCAAGCCCGATCTTGCCAGATCTCAGAAGCTAAGCAGGGCCAACTCTGGCAAGTATTTGGGTGGGAGACCTACAAAGAATACCAGGGCAGGGAGGCATATGCAGGCCCTCAAGCCACTTCTCTGAACGTCCTCCATGCCCCAGTAGGAGTGGCCAGAGGTCACTATGACTTCCAGGAATGGGCACACATACACACATACACAATGCAAAAACACACAAAAAATGAGAAAGGGGATATGTTGTCTGAATAAAGATCTTTTCTCTCCCCCACCCCCAAAAAAACATATAAATTAATACCCTGGGACACTGTTCTCCTTGTCATTAATTTATGTATATTTTTATTAAAAATATCTTAAACCTTATTTTCTTCCAGGAAAGCAGCATAAGAATTTATAAAAGTAAAACTGTTCTGAAAGAGAATAAGTCTCCCTTGAGCAACTTGGTTATACAGAGCTTCTTAAAAGGCAGCACAGTGGGCACATTTCTAATGACGTTGGGGAAACCGTCCCATAAAACAGAAGCACCACTGAGGAGATCTGCAGCAGGGACAGGACTGACCTTGTTGTTGGAGTGCGGGAATGGGCAGGAGGAACGGTCCAGAGTCACTGCACAGGCTCATGCTGAGAGAGATGGTCCTGTATGAGTCCCAGGATTTGAAGAGATTGAAATGTAATGACCATCATCTTGAACTGAACTCAGAACTAAACAGGCAGGTCAGTGTTCTCAAAATGGAAGCCCTGCTGGGAGGATCAAAGCTGCCACAGCGACATGCTGCAGGGAGAGAAAGAGAGGGCAGCATGACACAGTTAGGCTCCTGGTAGGCAGTTCCACCTGCTGGGCCTAGTGCAGCTATGCCAGCAGGCCACAGGGGAATGTGAGGGAGGAGCCAACCACAGTGAAAACCACCAGACCTCAGAATGCCTTCCCACCTCCCCTCCAGGTTGATGATTGACACAGGGCAGCTGCAGTTCCCCCTGGGGATGGTGGTTGGCGATGGGGTGAGGTTAATGGGCAGCCATGGAGGGGGTGGCCATGTGCACACGGGGCAGGGAAACGGGCTACTCCCAATGCCTACATGAGGGCCATGTATCCAACTTCCCTTCTTTCAGACAAAGAAGACAGACCTTCCTTGTATGATTATACAACCATGACTAGGTAAGTGTTACTGGTGGACCTCCTGATGGCACCTGGTATTTTTGGCCACTGTGTGACAGAGTGTTGGACTGGAGGGACCATTGGCCTGATCCAGCATTGGCTTCTCTTATATTCTTATGTCCTTTCCTCATATAAAGCAATTTGTAGAAAAGGAGGAATGTCTTGGGGCAAGCCCTGGCTAATGAAGCCGCCTCTAAACTCCTCCCAGAGGAGGGATCCAAAGTGCCTCCTCCATGAACAGAAGAGCACTTCTGATTGTGCGGCTGAGGAAAGTGCTCACCAACTCCTCCTTTGCACAGCAGACCCCCATGTTCAACTCCAGACAGCTTCCAAGGGTTGTCCAGCCATGCAGAGCTACTATTCAGGGATGCAGCAGGAAGCAGGAAGGTGCAAAAGATTTGTTCCACTTCCCCACACACATGTGCGGGAAGGGGTGAATATTGTGTCTAGTTTATAGGAGAGCTGTTTATAGGTGAAATTGCATGTATGTAATGTTACTTTAGGAAATTAAATAACCAAATCTTGCTTATCAAAAAGGGAGATAAAACATACTGGTAGGCGGGTGGGTTCAAGAGAAAGTGTATATAAATACAGAACACAAAACATGAGAAGGGGGGGGGGATGAGAGACAGGCAACAGTATTCAGATGAGTGCTGGAAGCCCTTAGGCTCCTGTAGCCTTCTCCCTCCATCCTTTCCTAACACTCTGCACCAGCCCTGGATACTTTTGTTGGCACAAAAGAGAAAGAAGCTGCCACTGAGTCTGCACCCTCAAGGCCAGGGTGGCTTCTTACCACCTTCCACTGTGAAAACTGCCCATTTATACTCACTCTCTGTTTCTTGTTAATTAACCAGTTTTTAATCGAGAAGAAGAGGAGGAGGAAAAGGAGTAGGAGATTGGATTCATACCCTGCCCTTCACTATCCAAAGGAGTCTCAGAGTGGCTTACAAACTCCTTTCCCTTCCCCTCCCCACAACAGACACCCTGTGAGGTAGGTGGGGCTAAGAGAGCTCTTTTTAGGACTGCTCTTTTCATAACAGCTCTGAGAGAACTTGTGACTGACCTAAGGTCATGCCAACAGCTGCAAGTGGAGGAGTGGGGAATTAAACCCGGTTCTCCCAGATTAGAGTCTGTGCCCCTGACTACTACACCAAACTGGCACTACACCAAACTGACTTGTCCTCTTATCCCGGAACTGCTGCGTTTACTTAGGAGCCATAGGTGAACACGCAAACTATGGTGCGGCCTTATTTGAAATACTGTGTACTGTTCTAGTCACCGCATTAGAAAAAATATAGTACTGGAAAAGTTGCAGAAGAGGGCAACTAAAATGATTAAGAGGATGGAACACCATCCTTATGAAGAAAGGTTAAAGAGGTTATGGCTCTTTAGCTTGGAAAAATGACAACTGAGGGGTGACATGATAGAGGTTTATAAAATTATGCATGGGATAGAAAAGGTAGAAAGAAGTACTTTTCCCCCTTTCTCACAATACAAGAACTCGAGGGCACTCAATGAAATTGCTGAACAGTTGGGTTAGAACGGATAAAAGGAAGTACTTCTTCACCCAAAGAGTAATTAACACATGGAATTAACTGCTGCAGGAAGTAGTGATGGCATAGACAGTGCAGGCATAGACAGCTTCAAGAGGGGATTGGATAAACATATGGAGCAGAGGTCCATCAGTGGCTGTTGGCTACAAGATATAGATGGAACACTGGGGAAGTGATGCTCTCTGTCCTTGGAGCTTGGGGAGCAACAGTGGCAGACCTCCTGATGACATCTGGGGTTTGGCCACAGAGTGTTGGATGGGCCGTTGGCCTGATCCAACATGGCTTCTTTTATATTCTTATGTTCTTATATAACAAAACAAACTATTAGTTCAGCATTTTCAGTCTTATCCAAATATTCTGGTGGCAGAGCTGCCAACCACCAGGCAGGGCCTGAGATTTCCAGAATTTTCAGGAATCTCCAGGAATTTCCCCAACCCACAGTTGATAACCCCAACTGGTGGTCTTACATACGGTAACTGCATGAGGCTGTTTCTGCCCACATAATGCACTTTGTCTATCTCAAAATTTTTCTTTCTAATTTCAATTTTTATTTTTTTCTGACCTGTCAGATAGCAAAAATTAAGATAATGTAGCAGTCTGTAATTTTCTTTCAAATATTAGGTATGCTTATAGAGCATTTGTAGTTTTAAATACCATAAGTATGCCCATTAGTATATTTTAATATACTGACAAGGTTATAAATTATGTATTTTATATTGTTAAAGAAACAAGATGAGTTTACCGGATATGCTACCACTTTATATTATAATTTTGTATCGTTTTAGAAGGTTTTATGATTGTATAACTGTTATTTATGTGTTTTCGGTGGGAGGGCGGGGTATGAATTTAAATAAATGTGAATAAATAAATAAAAAATTATGTTTACCAGGAAACTAAGTTTTGCATGTTTTTTGATTCCCCCCTTCCATTTTTTCCTTAAAAAATGTTCTCCTTCCATGCCTTCAACTTTTCTGCAAAATGTACATCTCTCTCCTAGAAACATCTGGTATGACGACTGTGGGAAAAATAGTGAAATTAGATTATCAGAGTTTGACTATTTCCATTCAAATGTCTGGTCATTCTAGCTTGTTGGTGTTTCCTGACCATTCATATCCATGACATTGTCATTGCAGTTGTACATGTATTTGATGCGTCTTGACAAGACACATTGGATGTGAGGACGATCTGGCTGTGACATCTGTCACCCCATTGATCACCAGGGTTGATTCGGCTGATCTGGCTGGCTAGGCGGGTGTCCCTTGCCTCCCTCACCACTCCATGTGTGTCCCTCCCGAAGCTGCATGCTTGGTCTAAGAGGATGACCATTCCAGATAGAAAGAGTGCACCGTATGACAAGAGACATTTTTGAACGGGGCCCACGACTGAGTTTTAAGCAGCTATAGAAGCCAACTGCCTGCCACAGCCCACAGGGACTGGCTGAATTATCAGGCGAGGCACTATTAAACAGTGGCTGTCAGATGACATGGTGTGATCTCCTCACTGCCTCGAGTCTCTGTGATTACATCTTTAACACATCAATAACTTAGCCTCTGGTTAGCAAGCTTCAACCAAGCATGACTAATTGGCAGATGAAAGTGTCTTTGTGGGGATTAGCTTTAATGAAAAGAAAAGGGATAGTTATTTTGGTAGGTTGAAATCTTTCATAAATCAAAGCAAATACTGACAAAGCAGCTTCATACAGTAAGAATGAAGCTATTGTGGGTGAAATTAAAGGAGCAGCTACTTTTATATAAATCACAGGCAAGGGTAGCATTTATAGGAGGGTCCATGGGAACGAGACCATTTAACTTCAGGTGTAAAGAAAGTGATGTTTGGCTACCATTAAAGCATTGGCTTACCAACCAAACCCCCCCCCCCCCACAACAACAAAACAGATGGATGAGGTATAATTATTAGTTTTTCTTTTCTTCAGAGAGGACTCTTAGAATTTTCACCCTGGTTCTGTATTAGGGCATAGAAACTGGTATTGAATGCCACAAGACTGCCATATTGATCCTCCAGAGGCCAAATGACCTTTCCAGAGGAGTGTGCTATTGCATAAAAAAAAAGCACAGTTATCTATCAGTAGATGCAGGGATCCAATCTATCCTATCTATAACACGCAGTATGAGGTAAACATATCCACATTTAATTGTGGCTTGAATCACATTGGGGCAGCATGGAGGATACTTCCCTAAACTCCCTAAATGACAGCCCTAATAAATAATATGTGAAGGTTGTGTTTTATGCCTTTGGTTAATTAAATCTGAACCATCATTTGTGTTGTGCTGATGTTAAAAATAAAGAAATGGGTTGTTTCTGAATCTTTGTCAAAGGAGAAGCCATTTCTCTCTCAGTGTTTTCATGTGACCAAGATCTTGGGCGTTATTTTCAATCATTCTAGAAGGGGGGGGGGGACTGAATGATGTGAACATATTTATTTATTTATTTGATTTCTATCCCGCCCTCCTCGCAAGTGGGCTCAGGGCAGGTCACAATATACAAAATACTAACAAAGATAAATCAACAAAAAACTCTAAAAACAACCATTCCAAATTCCCTTAATAAACAAGATGACATTCCAAAAACTTGTGGTGTCCTGTACCTGTTTCCATCAGAGTGGACATGGAACCTGATTGGTATGGGTGCTCAGAGTGGTAAATTCGCTGCCATCAGGATCAAGGGCAGCTTGAGCAGGAGAGGCCAAATTGGTTGGGCATCCACCGTCTGGTGGAACAGCTCCGTTTTACAGGTCATGCGGAACTGTACTAGGTTCCTCAGGGCCCTAATCTCTATTGGGAGCTTGTTCCACCAGGTTGGGGCCAAGTCTGAAAACACCCTAGCCTTGGTTGAGGCAAGGCAGACATCTTTGGGGCTGGGGATTACCAGTAGATGTTGATCTAGCAGGCTCTTTGGGTATATAGGGGGAAAGGTGGTCCCGCAGGTATGTTGGTCCCTGGCTACATAGGGCCTTAAAGGTTAACATTAACACCTTGAAGCAGATCCGGAACTCTATCGGCAGCAAGTGCAATTGGTGTAGCACCAGCTGAATGTGTGCCCATGGAGATGTCACAGTCAGCAGTGCACTAGCTGCAGCTTCCAGGTCAGGTACAAGGATAGCCCTGCATAGAGCAAGTTACAGTAGTCTAACCTGGAAGTGACCATCATGTGGAGGATCCCTGTAGCCAAGTCGTGGGAAGAAAGGTAGGGAGCTAGTTGCCAAACCTGTCAAAGATGGTAAAAGGCTGATTTGGCAACTGCAGTGACCTGGGCCTCCATTGATAATGAGGCATCCAGTATTACTCCTAGCTCCTTACTCTCATCGCTGGCATCAAAGGCACCCCACCCAGAGCTAGGAGCCAAATTCCCATATCCAGTCCTCTGCGGCTCAGGTACAAGACCTCTATCTTCGATGGATTTAACTTCAGCCAGCTCTGCTGCCACCAGCCAACCACAACCTCAAAGCCTTGTTCAAAAAAAATGGAGCTGAGTCCGGCCGGCCATCTATTAACAGATACAGCTGGGTGTAATAAGCAGATTCACTGTGCTTTACTTTCCCTCCAGAGGACCCTCTCCCGAAATCCCCTATTCAGCCACATAGCCAGGATTTGGGGTGTGTGTGGAGTAGGGGCAGAGGAGTGGGGGCACTCCTTTTTAAATTAAATTAAATGAGCTGCACCCCCCACCCCAACTTTCCCACCCTAGCTTAAGCTCTCCCTCCCCTCCTGAAGCAGAGAGGAGGGAGAGGAGGAATGGCTGCTTACCCCAGCTCTTCCTGCTTAGCAGGCTGGGCCAGTATCGTAGAAGCCAAGCCACAGCCACGCTGGCGATTCCACTAACCCTTCTTCCTCCCTCCTTCCACAGGAAGAGCTGCAGGAAGGAAGGAGAGTTAGAGAAATCACTTTGGGCTGGCGACCATGCAGCTTAAACAATACTGGCCCAGCCCACCAATCAGGAAGAGCCACCCTGCCTCCTACCCCAATGCTCCCACCCCGATCTTAAGCCACAGTCTTAGCTGTGCTCCATGCCAGAATGAGAATTAGAGAATCACTTCGGGCCAGTGATTCCCTAACCCTCCTTCTGGCATGACTCTGAAGATCTGATAAAGGGTTCAGCCCCTAAAGCCCCACCGCTGACTATGGCCCTGCCCCTATTCATGGGAAATGTTTTCAGTGTATTGGAAAGATGGCTAAAATGGCTTACATAAATATTGCACAGTGTCATATACAGGGATGGAGTCATCTAAATGGTGTGTGCATCTTGGTGCTCTACAAGATTAATTCCAGCTATCAGCAGAAATGAGCACCTTTAAACAGATGGTAAGCCAAGTCCATTACTACCACTTTACTTAGCAAAATGCAATATCAACATAATGAAACTGCATGTTAATCTTTTTCTGCCTCCCCTTCACATCATCATCATTTAGGTTATCAACGATGGCTATTGCAATATCAATTACAGCAGCCAGCTGGCATTTTCCCGTTCCTCTCCCAAACCCACAAATGTGAGCCTTTGTGCATATAGCCTTCAGTTGACTTGCAAGCACAAATGGTTATCACAAGGAGCCTGAAAACAGGGCTACTAGCTCCAGGTTGGGAAATACCTGGAGATTTTGGGGTGGAGCCTGAGGAAGTAGGGGTTTGGGGAGGGGAGGGACTTCAGTGGCATATAATGCCATAAAGTCCACCTTCCAAAGCAGCCATTTTCTCCAGGAGAACTGATGTTTGTTGCCTGGAGATCAGTTGTAATAGTGGGAGATCTCCAGCCATCCACCTGGAGGTTGGCAACCCTGTCTGCAGGTTTTCTGGCCTTTGCCACAAACAAAGGGATGTGAACTGGAGCTGGTAGCAGTTCCACTCTTAATACCTGTCACTGTATCTAATGATCCAGTGCCCATGGTTCTCTTAATTTTTATATTCATATGTGAAAGATTTATTGAGAAAGATGAGCTGGCTGTTTGAAAACTAAATCTTTCCATATGGAATTTAAAGCTTTGAATTCTTAATGAAGCAGAACACAATTCACGCTTTAAAAATGCCAGGATTGTAGCAAAGGAGCCAAAGGGAAATGAAAACTGGACTATGTTTGTTTTAACACGCTATAATGCCTTTTTTGTTGTTGTTTGTTAGCTTAGGGTTTTTGTACTTAACGTTATCAACCTGAAGCAGCAACAGAGATCCATGCTTGTAACCAGGCATATATAAATAGAGCATCTGAAAGCCCTGATAGAATCTCCCCTTTTCCTGCTTCCATCTCTCCTTCCCACTCACTAACCAACATACCTTTATCTGCCCCCTGCATCTTCAGCTTTCCCTCCTTCCTTCCATCTAGTACAGAGGTGCTAAACTCATTTGTTATGAGGGCCAGATCTGACATAAATGTCACTTTGTCCAGCCGGTCCATGTGTGCCATAAAACGTAATGCCAGGTACCGGAGACAGAAACTATTTAAAGGACAGCAGCTGGTAAGCTCCAAGTTGATATATCCTCACTGGAAAAGCCCATGGTCTGAGAGGGGGGTGAAGAGGAAAACCCACATAGGCAGACTGGAGAGGCAGCAGTGCAGCACTGGGCAGATGGTCCCACAATGCCTGACTGCTGCAGATGAGGTTGTTCCACCATGCTGAAGCCACAATGGAGTGATTCCACCCATTCACCCCAGCACTCCCTCCCTTGTACCAGTTGCTCGTGGGTCACATAAGAGCCCTGGATGGGCCGGTTCCAGCCCCTGGGTCTTATGTTTGACACCCCTGATCTAGCAGCCTCTACCTGGGAAAACTATGGACCAGTTGCATTGTGAGGAATCTGCCAGGACTTCCTGGGGTCACCTCATTCCCACCGTATCCTTTTATCCACACTATTTCCTCTTTCCCTTCTTCTGGCAACCCCTTTTCCTGCTTCCTTCTCTCCTTCCAAACCACAAACAAACCTACTTTTTATCTGCCTTCATCTTTAGCTATATTATTTCATTTATACCCTACCTTCCTTTCTCTACAATCAGTACTCAAAGCTTACATCATTCTCTCTCCCTCCATTTTATCCTCACAACTACCATGTGAAGTCAGTTTGACTGATAATATGCAACTGGCCCAAAGTCACTCAGTGAGCTGCTATGGCAGACTGGTGATTTGAACCTGACTCCCAGATCCTAGTCTGAAACTCTTAACTGCCACACCACACTGGCCTTTGTATGGTACATGCTGTTGGACAGTAGCAAGCAGTTGGGCCCGGGTGAGTCATGTAAATCAGATGGCAGCAATTCATCTAGTGGTTGCTGATGGACTGACCTAGCCCTCCCTTAAAGTGAGAACAGACCTAGAAAGGGCTCTACCTCTCCTTCTGCCTTTTACTGGCAGAAACCAAGGCTTGAAGATTGGCAATGCTGTTGTGGTTGCCTAGCTACTCTCATAAAGGCATTTGTTTCTTAAAGATCCAGGTGCTGCTACTATTTTCTTTTAAGATTTCAGATTTTTCTGCAAACCTGGGGCATTTTTCAGTTTTGTTTGTTCATGGCTCCAGTCTCTGTATTTAAGAATCCACAGAATTGGCCATACTGATAATTAGATATATCGATGATGTATAGATCTCTGGGACAGAGAAAATCTGTACTCTGCCTCCTGTCTAGGCACTGGGTATAACTATCTGGGAGTCCATAGGAAGCAGTCCCACATTTTGCAAAGAAGGAATTTTGCATGCTATGGGAAGAGAGTTTTAACTCTTTTATAGTCCACTTTGTGTCAGAGATTACTGCATTCAGTTTCAAGTATTTCTGACAATCTAAGGTTCCAGAGCTCAAACTTGCCTGATAGTTTCATCTTCCAACTTAGAAGGTCTCCTGTCAACCAACATATCTATTTTTGTCCAAGGCATTTCTCTTGAATCTCCATTCTAACACTAAAATGCCAAAATATGCATGGGAAAAATCCGCATGCAGATGTGCTTGATATTGGTAGCCTTTCCATTGTTAAGAAGACTGACTATAGCTACTCTGGAACAAAGTTCGAGTCCAGTGGTACCTTTAAAACCAACAAAGTTTAATTCTGGGTATAAGCATTAGTGTGCATGCACAGAATTAAACTTTGTTGGGCTTAAAGGTGCCATTTGGACTCGAACTTTGTTCTATTGCTTCAGAGCAACACAGCTACCCACCTATATCTACACTGCTAATGTTGTTGATGAATGTAGGTCAGTCCTACCCAGCACCCTTAAAGAGTTCTGAATAGTGTCTGTAGATTGCAGAAGAACCTCATGATTCATCCTTTATGAGTGCTCTGTTGAGGGCTGTAAGAATAAAACTTTGTAGAGCAAAATTAACCACTTCTGTGCTTGGAGGGTTTTTTTAATACACTAGCCCATATAGGATGACCCCAATTTGTTCAAAGGACCCTCCAGCTGCTGTAAGTCTTGTTATCAACTCTTCCTTAGCACCAGAGTTTCTTTACCAAATTGTGTCATGCTTTTACTTGCAGCCTGAGTCTGAATTTCCTACCCAACTGAATCCTTCATTCAACAGAGAATGCTGGGTTTGAGATGACTCTTACACTGCAATCCATTGGGGGGGAATATCGCCCTTTGTCTCTAAACCATCTCAAGTACTTCTGGTGCTGCATAAATAATGAAAAACATCAGTGCTCACATCAGATCAGCACACTGGGGAATTCAAGCTGTTGGCATTCGTAGATGCTAAAAAGAACATGGCAGAAAGATGGATGTCAGAAAAATAAACCCATAAATGCAAAACCTAGGCTAGCAGCATTTAAAGCAGTACAATCAAACATGTTGCTCCATAATTCAAGAGTGTTTTTATACTTGGGGGACAATTGTAGTTCGGTTAAGGTGTGTCTATAAGATGTGCAATTTTTTTTCAGATGGCAGATGAGGCAACTGAGAAAAATATATACTTGCAAGCTGCACAAGGCCCCTGTTACTGATGATACTGTTAAACTGAATAGCAGAGGTGGGATTGGTGTAAATTGCACAACCCCAAACAGTAGCAGTAACATAAACAAAACCATGTTAGACAGTGAATTCTTCTTTTGGTCTGTCCTATCAGGAATTGCTGCTTAGCCCCATCACTTTGTATGCAATGTATCTCCCACAGTGAAACAGGAATTTGTGGTGATGTGGTTGAATTGAGATATGGAAGTAGGCATTTCTGAAGCTAACAGAAGCAAACCAAGTGCACTGTATGGATGCTAGGGTTGCCAGTGTGAACATTTGAGTTGAATGCATCCATTGATCCCTCTGTGATCGAGCACAAGAGATAGGCCTACATCCATCTTCAGGACAGTGAAGTACGAAAGCAGAACCTAGACCTCTCTGGGAGAGTGGCCCTGCCTCTATTCCTTTTGTTTACTACAGGGAAAGTTACTTACCACTACCCAAGTCGTTATTCTGTTTGAAGTCCCTTGAAAACCTCACTGATGATAACCAGTTAGCCCTGGTTCTGCACACATATGATCTTCCAAAGAAGATGAGAAGGAAGTATCCCTAAGACTGAAAGGGACAAAAAAAATGCAAGATTGTCTGGGAAGAGAAGTGGCAACCAGCTTTGGTAGGTCGCAGAAGAAGCCAATGAAGGGAAATCAAAGATACCTCCTCTAAAAATATCCAATACTTTCCCAAACCCAGGCATATTCTTTGATCTCAAGTCTGGCATGAATCTTACAATTCATAGAATAGGCTGGAATATACTTGGGAAGGGCAATTTGGAATGAGTAACTAGCAGGTTTTAAATTTTTTATTAAAATAAACAAATTACAGATGCATACAAAAATACAAAATGTTCATCAGATGTATTGCCAATCTAAACCCCCATCCATCCTGCCCCCATGGAAAGGGAAAATCCTTCACTAGCCACTGACAATCTATATTCTAATTCCAAGAGGTTTTTTTTCTGTGTGGATGCTTATTTCTGCCGAAAGAGAGCTCACTCTCCACCCAACAGCTTTTCCTACACAGTCAGGCCCCTTCCTCGGACTGCAGAAAAATCCGAACAGTTAAAAAAAACTTCAGGGACTGCTGAATTTCCCCAAATACCTTTTGAAATGGCATCAGCTCCAGGCATCAACTGTGAGAAGATTAGAATGTTCAGGGAAGGGGCAGGCTTCTAACTGTTTCTGTCAGTAAAAGGCAGGGTTTTTACTGGCAGCAGCTCTGCACATGCGCAGAGAAGGGACTTACCGTAGGCGTGGGAAAAGCTGCTGGGGCCACGAGGGAAGTCTCCATGGCAATAACCATCCCTGCCGCTGCTAGGACTGCAGCAGCAAGAACCATCCACACTGCCACTGGGAAGCTGGCCCTAGCACTGGTCAGCTGAAGTCTGAGGAGGCAAAGCCTGCATCAGCCCTCTCCCTCGCCAGAAACAGAAAGAAGTGGAGTTCTTTGAGAAGGGAGAGAGAGAGAGAGAAAGAACAGGGGATTGTCTGTTGTGAGGAGAGAAAGAAAATAAACAGGAGACTGTCTGAGGGTTGCCTGAGGGAGGGGGAGAGAAAGAGGAAGAGATTGTGTGTGGGGGTAGAGAAATAGTGGAGAGAAAGAGGGGGCAGACAGGGGGTGGGAGAAAGAGGACAGTGTCTGAGAAGGACAGGGGTAAGAGGGGGTGAGACATACAAGGGGTGAGAGCAGAAAGGGGGTAAGAAAGGACTGCTAGAGATGGGGGTCGGGAGAAAGCTGATATAGAAGGGGTGAGAGGAGAAGGGGAGGGGAGGGAATCTTGGTAGAAAAGGGGTGCATACAGAAAGACAGAGAAGGGAACT
This sequence comes from Lepidodactylus listeri, assembly GCA_029233225.1. NCBI lineage: Eukaryota > Metazoa > Chordata > Lepidosauria > Squamata > Gekkonidae > Lepidodactylus > Lepidodactylus listeri. The sequence continues at coordinate 47,213,324 of JARCFY010000006.1, read as the reverse complement.
TTGACAACCAAGGTGGGAGAAGGAAACAAAGGTGGGGGAATGCCCCCTTCCCACAAATTCCTTGCAGGGACTGCTGGCAACAAAGACTATGGTAGGGCCACAACACATTATGCAACATTTTGTTGCAGGTCCCCTCTTGTCTATATTCTAATTCCGAGAGGGTTTTTTTCTGTGTGGATACTTATATCTGCCAAAAGAGAGCTCACTCTCCCCCAACAGCTTTTCCTACATAGTCAGGCCCCTTCATTGGTCTGCAGAAAAATCCAAAAAGTTAAAAAAAAAACTTCAGGGACCATTGAATTCCCCCCAATACCTTTTGAAATGGCATCAGCTCCAGGCATCAACTGTGAGGAGATTAGAATGTTCGGGGGGGGGGGGAGGTTCTAACTGTTTCTGTCAACAAAAGGCAGGGTTTTTACTGGCAGCAGTCTAGGGTTGCCAAGTACCCCCCCTGGCCCCACCAGCAGATCCAGATCCAGGCTGGGAAACTCCTGGAGACGTGGGAATGGAACCTGGGGAAGACAGGGACCTCAGTGAGGTACAATGCCATAAACTCCGCCCTCCAAAGCATCCATTTTCTCCATGGAAAGTTATCTCTGTAGTCTGGAGATGAGCAGTAACTCCAGGGGATCCCCAGGTCCCACCTGGAGGCTGGCATTCCCAGGCAGCACCCTCTGTGTGACTAGATACCACTTGATTTGCATGACTTAATTGGGCCCAGCTGCTTTGCTACTGTTCATCAGCAGCTACCCTATGAAAGCCATTGTGATGTAATAGTTAGAGCTTCAGATTGGGATCTGCGGGACCCAGGTTCAGATCCCCATCTTGCAGTGGAAACTGACTGGGAGATTTTGGACCAGTAACATACTTTCAGCCTAACCAACCTCACAGGGTTGTTGTGCAGACAACAAGGAGGAAATAATAATGTAAGCTACTTTAGTCCCCACTATGGAGAAAGACTGTAATTTTCCTAGGTAGAGGCTGTGGGGGAGGGGGGTGGAGATGGAAAACTGAAGACAGATAAAGGTAGTTTGGCTGTTGGATGGGAAGGAAATAGGGTTGCCAACTCCAGGTTGGGAAATTCCTGGACATTTGAGAGCTGGAGCCTGGGGAAGGTGGGATTTGAGGTGGGAGGCAGAAAGAGAGAAAGAGTGATGAGGTGGGGAGGCAGAAAAACAAAGAGAATGATGGGTCAGAAAGAGAGAGAAAGTAACATACATGGAGGAAAGAGAGAGAGTAAGAAAGGGGGGCAGAAGGGAGAAAGAGTGTGAGAGAGGTAGGGGGAGAAGGGAGGAAGCAAAGGTGTGAGGAATGGGATAACCATCCCGCAAGTTTCTTGCACGTCTCCACTTTGTATTAATACTATTTCCAGTTATACAATTTCCAGTTCCATTCTTTGTATCACTCTTGACCATAAAAGGTCTACTCTATACATATCTCTATTTTTCTGATAAGCTGTTAATTTCACTAAAATATAGGTTTTCTTTATTTTCAACAGCCAGTCTTGTAATTTAGGGATATTTTCTTGTTTCCATTGCCTGGCAAAAACCAGCCTGGCAGCAGTAATCATATGTAAGGCAGCCATTTGCTGATCTCTAGGGATCTCAGGTAGGTAATTCAGCAGCAGGGTCTTGGTGTATAGGGGATTTGGTTTTCTGACCCAAATGATATAATTTCCACCTTTTGTTTCCAACAACTGGAGGCACGTATTCATGCCCATCACATGTGAAAGAAATCTACCTTATCTTCTTTACAGAACCAGTATATGCTGGTATCAGTCATAGATCTTTGCCAACCTTAAAGGAGTTAAATGCCATCTGTAAATCATTTTCAACAGGTTTTCTGTAGAAGAGAGGCAAATAGGGTTGCCAAATCTGGGTTGGGAAATACCTGGAGACTTTGGGGGTGGAGCCAGGAGAGGGCAGGGTTTGGGGAGGGGAGGGGCCTCAGCATAGTACAATTCCATAGAATCTACCCTTCAAAGCAGCCATTTTCTCCAGGGGAACTGCTCTCTGTCAGCTGAAGATCAGTTGTAAAAGCGGGAGATCCCCAGGCCCCACCTGGAGGCTGGCAACCCTAGAGACAAACTATAAAGGTAGCACCATAAGTGAAGATAAATTTCCATGTTAAATCATCTAAGTTGTTACTTACATTTTTTTGCCACCTACTGTGAAAGTTTTGATCAGGTCTGAGCATCATTTTCAATAAATAAGAATACATTCTGGAAATAAAACTTACTGTCTGCTAAACCAGTTCCTCAAACTCTGTTGTAGGTCTTAAAACAGCATTTTTTTGTATCAGTTCACAAAGTAGCTTCTGATAGAGATATTAAAATATTGAAATACTAGGCTCCAAAATATCTTTGATATCACTATATGGGATTACTTGGTTGTAAATTATCAAATTTCTGTAATCACTAAATCCTGAAAATTTCCACCTTCTTAAAGGCAGAAATTTTGGGCTCATCTCATCAATCATGTTATTTATTTATTTTATTTTTATTGATTTCTATCCCACCCATTCCAGCCTAGGCTAAATACAGATGCTAAGAGAGAGAATCTTTGACAATTTATTTCTAACTTGATCCCATAGTATTGCATTTATTATGGTGTTATCACCGGGTTGCCAGGTCCCCTTGGCTTGCTGGCGGGGTGATTGGGGGACGTTCCGGGGGTGGGTGGGGATGTCACATGATGTCCCTGATGTGATGACATCACTTCTGCATGACATAATCACATCGGGGACATTGCCATGCAATGTCCCTTTTTTAGGGGGGGGGGGTCCTTTCCCTGCTGGCCAGCTGGCCAGCAGCGGGCAGAAGCCCAAAAAATCAGGGGAACCCCCACCTGGACCAGGGATTTAGTAACTCTGTTATCACTATTATAGTATTTCTTCCTATTTTCTTTCCTCACCCAAGGGCAAAAGATTGTTCTATAAAGGCTGGTGTATTTTCATCAGTGTTTGATAGCCAGTCTTTCAACTATTTCAGTCTGGCAGCTTGGTAGTATAAGATTGGATAACTGGCAGTTTTATGAGTCAGCTTAAGTTCTTTTTTATGAAGACATCTTTTTCTTAAGATACCTTGCTTCTACGTGGAGCATACTTTAAGTCTGCAAGTAGCTGCTGAGAGGCCTGTTGGATGGTTTGTCTTGCCTTCCAGGTGAATTAGGGGTTAATCTAGATAGTTTTTCAAAATGACATTCTGTGATGTGATCTTCTTTTTATCAGTTCCCTGTGATGATCCTGGTACTGATTTGCTTGGTAGTCCCTCTTCCTTCAGCTGCCCCTGTGACTTCACGACGGTCCAGCCTAACTTCTTTCAAATATGAGAAGTGTACCAGTCACAGCTACAATCACCACACTGGGATGTCTGTATTATTTCCTCCAATAAATGTCCTTTTCTAAAACTGCCTCCTACTTCCCGAGAGGTTGTTGCTAGTTTATTTGTTTCATCTAAGATAATTCCCTGGTGCCTTTTAGACTCCTATTCCTTCCAATCAAGTTGTTTGTCTTCCATAGAGTCATTCATACTTCATTTATCACTGCTGCTCTATTACTGGGACTGGGATTTTTAAATCTCATTCTGTGCATAGACATTCAAGACCAGTGGTCTTTTAACAGTCAGTGCAATCCTATGCAGTGCAATCCTATGACTTCAATGGACTTAGAAGGGTGTAACGCTGTTTAGGATTATGCTTCTTGTTCCCCAATACCCTGAAATCCCAGAGAGGATGATCAATAATGGGTAGCAAGCTGCCTTCAAGTCAGCTTGTGGCAGCTGCTGCTGATTTTGCTCAGCTAGCAACCATAGGAGAAACACTGGGTGCATCTCAGGTGCATGCTCAGTTTGCACAGGATGATAACTTGGCCTAACAGGTCTTGCTAATACCTCACTCAGTCTGAGAATGCGCCTTATGCCTAATGAGTTTTTGCTTCAAACTGCAATGACTCATTTAAAATGATGTCTCTAATACTTGCAGAAAGCCTTTTGTGGCTCAATGTGATTAGAATTCTAATCAACATTGCTTCAAATGGTCTGCAATTTAAAAAAAAACAGTTTGTGCAGACAGGCTTGGTGAATTGTGCGATTTCCAGCTAAGAAGGAATTACGTTAACACAGACCTGCTTTTATCTGCTCAGCAGCAAGCCTTCTGCTTATCCAGAATTAAGGATAATGAATCTGTTGCACCCACACAGATGGGTATAATGTGCTGGCACAACAGTTTATGGGACTGAAGAGGGGATAGTGCATTAGTATTAGTGCAAGGCTAAGACACATGCATAGGAAAGGCAGCATAGCATAGCAGATCTTGTCAGATCTCGGAAGCTCAGCAGGGTTGGTACTTGGATGGAAGACCACCAAGAAAGACTCTGCAGAGGAAAACAATGGCAAACCACCTCTGCTTCTCACTTGTCTTGAAAGCCTTTGCTGGGATTGCCGTGAATTGGCTGCAACTTTACACACACACAAGACAAACGCCCCCTTGGATTTGGTCTGGGACCCAACCTCGACTCTAATCTTTGCAACTAACAACCATGCACTGCTTTGTCAGTGCTTCCTACTTCAATATGGCACAGCCAGCAGAGTTAGTATTCCCTGTGCCAACCACCAAACAACAATAAGACCACTCCAGCATTCTGTTCTTTTGGAAGCAATGGAACTTATGCCTGGTCTGCATAAAGTGGCAAAATGGTAGGGCAAATTACCGATGATGTAAGTAACTCCCAGCAAATGGGAGCACAGAACCTTGGGTAGGCAAATACCAATTGTGGTACTGTCTTTAAAAGGGGTGGGGAATAATAAGGACATGCCAGTTCCTGCTCAAGGCTGCCCTAGATCAGGGCCAGGAAAGAGGTGGAGGCTGACAGTAAGCCAGAACTCACTGCGTGTCATGACTCACCCCAGCTCTGATGATACTGATACTTCAAAGAAGCATCCCTTGCAGGCCCTGAGATGCCTATGGCACGGGCCCCTGTGTTAGGGTTTCACCCTCTAGGTGGGGCCCGGAGATCTCCTGGAATTACAAGTGATCTCCAGATGACAGAGATCAGGTCCCCTGAAGAAAATGGCTGCTTTGGAGGGTGGACTCTATGGCATTATGCCCCACATATGTTCCTCCCCTCCACAACCCTGCCCTCCACGGGCTTTATATCCAAATCTCTGGAATTTCCTGACAAGGGTTGCCAGCCAGTGGCAACTGGTGGGAGTCCAAAGAAACATGGGGAAACCTGTAAGTGACATCATGCTTCTAGGGGAAACCTGAAAGTGACATCATGCCTCTCTAGGAATAATAAGAACCTCTATGGTAAATCTATAGATTTCCCCATGATTCCTAGTGCAGACTGATGTCATTCCTGGGTTTCACCAGAAAGTGATATCACCCTGTCACCAGCTAGTATTTTTTAAACATAATTATTCTCCCACTGGAGCGGCAGGGGAAAACAGGAGCTGGAAGTGGGGGATTCCCCTTTCCCAGTGGGAAACACACAAATCTGTTCCCAACTCATAGTTAGCAACTCTAGTCTGAACAGTTGGACCCTGCGATCCTTTCCTAGAAACCAGGCATTATCCCCATTCCCAGGGATGGAGCCTCCTGAAGAGACTTGCACCCTGTCAGTAGCTCTAACTGACCTATAGGAGCCAGAACCTGAAAAGATTAGTCAAGTAGAATAGAGGGCCAACAATAAAAGCTTAATATATAGTGTATAAAAAGATACATGTATTTATTAACAAAGAATTTAAAAATATATAGGGGCTATGGGAGCCCGGACAGGATCCTGCACTGACAGACTCTCACCCAGACTACTGGGGACTTAGATGGATGATGACAAAGGCAGAGACATAGACCTGACAAAGGGTTGCCTGGAGCCTACCTTATTTCAGCATTTTCCAGGAAGAATATGACTGTTGTAAGTCTTGGCAAGAGCTGGAATGTCAGCTAGGCTACCTGGAAGGGTAGGGATTCCAGTCTTGTATATAAACCTACAGGTTGCTAAGCACCTTGCTAGTTCAACAGTTCCCACTGGTCACTCGTGCCTAGCCAGAAAAGAGTTGTTCCTTCCACTCAAACCTCTAGTACTGCTAGGGTAGCCATGTCTGGCAACTAGTGGGAGGGTTGGGGGGAGGAGACATGGGGGGTGATGTCTACACTGCTATGTCACTTCTGGGGAAAACCTGGAAGTGATGTAGGGATGCTCTAGGAATCACCAGAAATCTCTATGATAAAACCTTCTGCTTTGCTTCCTCTCTACTTCCTTATGAGAAAACCACTGCAATCTACTACAGACTGATGGACAACTGGCCTATGCTGTCAGCCAGGCAAAGACACTCCAGTCTTCAACCTGAAGCCACCAGATTGGGTGAGGTAGTGGCCTATGGAGCAAAGGAGAGGAACCAAGATGTGGCCCATGACAGCACAACTGGCTTATTTGTCACCCTTGAGACTGACGCTGTGATTTAAGTGCGCTTGAAAGCAAGCTAAGTGCTGATAGCAGCACACACTGTTGAGGAAGAGAATACCTGCATACTTGAAATAGAGTTCCCTGTATGGATTCAGGACTTGGTATAATCCAAATGACACACAAGTGAGAGACAAATGCATACACCATTGAGGTTTGTCTTGGGCCACTTCCATCACCAAAAGGGATAGTCACACCATGCTATTTAAGTATGGATGCTTCCCAATGAATACAGGGGAGAAAATCAATTTGTGAATCAGCAGGCCGTTCCCTGTCTTTGATCTGAAGGTTTTTCTGAGAGGCTCCTAACTTGGGAAGCAATGATACATTGTTGCAAGCTTCCTGTAGACTCCTTTTGTCTAATAATCTAATAAAACTTGAGATACTGTTAACAACTAGAGCAGTTGGCATTTAAAGAAACAAACAAATGCAACAATGCTACACAAATGAGGAGTTTTCACAACCATTGTGGTTCTTGATAAACACTTTTTCGTACTTTTTAAAAATCAAGTTCAGCTGAGTGGCACCACATCTTGAAATAATTATTGTGAGGTAACATGCTTTTCTGAGATAACGATTACAATAACTTATGGTAATGTGGCATTGATTAATCTTGTAGAGATATACAAAACTTGAAGTGCATTTGTTGAAAATTCAGTCCAGAACATGCCCTTCGAAAATTCACCTTATCAGTTCTTGGGGATCAGGATGGACTACAGAAGAGCATGCAGAGGGCACTTAACACACCCCAACCAGTTTTATGTGAAAAAGCAGGGCTATTTTTGAGCAGGAACGCACAGGAACGGAGTTCCGGCTAGCTTCCAAGTTGGCCACACCTACAGCCTCCATCCCCCCCCCCAGGTTCCCCAGGCACCTCACAAACTGCGGGGTGCCTGGGGAAGCTAATCCAGAAACTCCCTTCCTTCCCTTGGGTTCCCCATGCACCCCGCAAGCCGCGGGGCACCTGGGGAAGCCGATCCTGGGAGGGAACTGCGCTGTCAGGGGTGTGGCCTAATATGCTAATGAGTTTCTGCTGTTGGGTGTGGCCTGTTATGCTGATGAGTTCCTGCTGGGCTTTTTCTACAAAAAAAGCCCTGTGTAAAAGAACTTCTCAGAAAACTCAAGACTTTAATGCCCTTCCTTCTCCACTGACTTTGGCATCTTAAGTGTGTGTGTAAGAACATCTGAACCCTGCTAGCCTTTGCCAACTAATGGTATCTTCTTTAACATCTCCAGTGTAACAAATGCAGAATCACATTAAAATAAAGGTGAACATGCTTTGAAGGCACAATCTGAAGCTGATTTCTGCCTAAGTTCAATACCAAAGGGTCTCAATTACATGCATTTCAATTATCCAGACTTCTTGAACATAAAGGTATCAACATTAAGACCACATCATAAACCTCCCCTCTTCTCAACTGGATGGCCTCACATCCAAATAAATCTGAACTTCTGACTACCCAGGTGTTTGGGATGAACAGAACAGTTTAAGTAACAACAATGAGTTTAATGAAAGAATGAACTAGAGCAGTAATGGGTACAAAGGATTAATAGATGTTCTAAAAAAAAACCCAACCAAAAAACACCTTTCACCACTACGGCTATACTCCCTGAATTAAGATGGGATTTGTACAGATGATATTTTTCTTATTCTTTAATGTATTGCCAGTTACATGGTAGAAAATTAACACTTTATGTATGTGGTTGGCTCCTAATACAAATTGCAAAACAACTTGGGAAATCAGTGTAACATGCACTGAAATAGGCTTCATTTTGGGGTCAGAGGTCCTAAAAATACCATATTTAAAGAAGACACCCAGAACTGTAATCTGAACCTTCGTGTTGTGTTGTTGGAATAAGTCATGCCAACCCAATCTGATCTCCAGCAACAATAAATTTTAGCCCTTTAAGAGTTTTGCCAAATCTGTTCATTTATTTTCCTATTTTTCTTCAGTGCCATGAGGTCTTCTAAACACAGTCTTTTAGAAGTCAAGGCCACAATCCCAAGGACACTTTCCTGGAAATAAGCCCCACTGAATAGCATGGGACTTACCGCTGAGTAGACTTCCTTAGGGTTTACTTGGGTCTATTCAGTGGAGCTTACTCCCAGGAAAGTGTTTTTAGGATTGAAATGTAAAGCTCTTGTTTTCCAGGTTCTGCAGCAGCACTCAGACTTTGCAATATCCTTGGTTTTGCAGCGCATGATGCATTGCCAACTCTGGGTTGGGAAATTCCTGGAGATTTGGGGGGTGGAGCCTGGGGAGGGAACTCAGCAGTAACATTACCATACAGGGCACCTCCTGAAGATGCCATTTTCTTTGTCATCTGGAGATGAGTTGGAATTCTGGGAGAACTCACAGCCCCACCTGAAGGATAGCAAACTAATTTCAGATATACATACATCTCTTTCATGGTTCTGATCAACTACAATTTAGCTGCAGAATATGCATCATTATTCGAGGCCACAGTAATCAACATTCATTTATGAATACAGGACTAATTCCTAGAATATGCATCATCTGTTGAAAGGTTAAATGTGCATTTGGAGGCCATCATTTGGGTCTGAAATTGTCCAGTGCAAATTCCTTCTTTTTAATTGCATTAGGCCCTTCTGTTTTCCCGATGAAAATCCTTCTCTTGTGTGCAATTGTGTGCTTCGTTGGGCCTTGGGGCCTAATTAAATATTACTTGACGATAAAATTAAGCTTGTAACCTGTTACAAATGGGTCCCTTAGCCCTTTAAAACAAGAGTAGCTGTACTACATAATTTCAAGCTGTTGTGCTGAGCCACAATCCTTAATGAATCTCAAACCTGGATCTACCAAATGGTATCATGGGTAACGGAAACAAATCCTGCTAGTGGCTCTGCAGGATTGAGTAAGAATAAAAACAGCAACACTTATTTTGTCAGGAAATTGCATAGGCTCATGAACAGACATATACTAAATAGTGACATCTTAGTATCACCATGAAGGCCAGTGTGGAGTAGCAGCTGAATGTTGGAAGATCTGTGTGACCTGGGTCCAGACCCCCTGCCCTCAGCCATGAAACTGAGCCCATTGCTCTCCTTCAGCCTATCATACCGCAGGGTGTTGTTGCGAGGCAAAAATCACAACGTGAAGATCACATAAGCAGCCTTTTGCTCATTTGAGAAACAGCAGGATAACTAGAGATGTGAAAGTCTGAGGGGAGAAAGTTTTTTTCAAGGTCTTTCCCCATTTTTGATGAAAAATTGGTAAACTTGAGGGACCACTGTAACCCCCCCCTCAAATGATGTATTTTTTAACTTGAAATGAGTGAAATGCCTGTAAAGACAGTGTTTTACTCATTCCAAAAGTATAGTATGAGGGATCCCCCCATTTTAAAGGGAACTTTGCAGAGCAATTAAAAAAACTCTTATGAAACTTTTTGTTTCTTTTGGAATGAAAGGAATACTTTTTAAGAGAAGGTTTTACACACAAAAAATGTGTAGTATCCAATTTCTCTGGTGGAAAAGCTGGGAACTTTGGGGGAACACTGGGAAAAAAACCTGGCTCCCCCCCCCCCCTTTTGAAACAAGTCAAATGGTTCTAAAACAATGTTTTCCTCAGTCAAGTCTGAGGACTTTTTTATTTTCAATCCTCCCGCCTAATTTTTCCATTGGATAAATCGGAGGATTGGGGGAGCACTGAATAATCTTATGAAATATATACATCAGAATAAGTGAAATGTTCTAGAAGAGCGTAGGGCGCAGCAGTTTGCAACTCTATCTCACTTTAGTGCTGGGTATATTTGCAAGTTTGCTTGTTGAAAACAAAGGTATTTATAATTTTAAATACCATAACTATTCCAATCAACACAATTTTATACACTAAACAAATTTATACACTAAACAAGGCAGCAAAATTAGTTTAGGTTTGATAGGAAAGTAAATATTGCATCTGTTTTGATTTCCCCCCAATATCTCTGGTTCTCTCCAGTCCAGGTCAAGCCCTTGCAGTCCTATGGAATGAAGTTCCCACAGGGAACTGACTGCTGTAGTGTAACAGCCAATGCCCATGGTGGTGGCACACAGGACTTCCTCTTCCCTAACGGATTTAAATAGCACGATCAGACAGCAAGAGCTGTCTTTCGTGCCCCAGTCGTCTGTCTCCTGTTTTCCCCCCACTATTCTCCGCAGCTTTTTGATACCTGTTTTGGTCCAGTGCAGATGAGCGGTGCAGTCTTGGTGCGCACTTCCCAAATGTCTGATTGCGATCTTGCGCACCAAGACTGCGGCCACCGTCTTTTTTAAAAAACAATTCTCCGTATGCGCACATGTGCACCTTTGGTGTGGCCATCTGTGCATGCGTGGATTTTTTTTTTTTTTAAAGGTGACTGTGCAGGCTTTGTGGTTAGAGCAGGGTAAGGTCTGGACATCCTGTCATGGAACATCTGCGCGCTGAGGCAGGTGGGTGGATTGCCGTCTGGATGCCATTCTTTTGGCATGATTTCATTCAGTTTAAAAAAACCCAGACTGATTGCTCTTTAACATTGTCATCTGAAAGCAGCCCATGTCTAGTTTGGGTCTAAGTCTGCAGCCAGTCATAGCCCCTTCCCAGCACTAAAAAGTCAGGACACCCTTAGCCCCACGATGAGGCAAGTGGAAGAGGACTGCATGCCAGGCAGACCAGCACTGTTCTCCCTCCCATGGGCATGTAGGGACTGGGGTCTGCAAGTGTGAAGAAACTTTGCTGGGACAAGAGAACTGGCCACCCCATTCATTAGACTTGCTTTTCTTATTCCCGATACTGTTGAAGAGACGTGTGGCAAGAAGTGAAAATTTTGTCCTAATGAGTGAATAAGGAGGAGTGAAGGCTCTGACAGATCATATAATGACTAAAAACATTAAGATAAGCAATAAGGAATTCTTGCAATAGGGCAGCAGCAAGAAACTGGCCAAGGAGGCAACAGGGCATTTAGGGGACAAAGGATTGCTAATGGAAGGAGAGAGAGAGAGAGAGAGAGAGAGAGAGAGAGAGAGAGAGAGAGAGAAAGAATTCTTTGCAACCGTTGATCTGGATGCTGCTTTCAGGAATGGCGTTGGGAGAATTCAGTCAAATACCGGTGATGACAGATGGAAGTTCTAAGGCTAACATCCAAATTAAATGTATATGTGAAACCTTTGATTGGGATCATTGGAAGATTTGTAGTAGGGTGTCATTGGTATGTTAACGACAGCTCCATATTTCTTGGGAAAAAATCAAAGGTTTTGTGCTGGGCCAATATATGGGGCTGTCATTCAAGTGGCTGATAAAAAACAAAGTAAACCTGAATACAGATCAGATGGAGATGATGTGTTGATAAGGCAGATACTTTGGTGGGGCCTGCCCTGCCCCTTTGGGACTGAATGGGCCACCTCTGCAAGGAGTTTAGAGGTATTACTAGTTTCTGCAATTTGGTTAGATTAGGTAAATGCAATGGCAAAGAATGCTTTCTATGTGCTGCATTTGAGGCAGAAACCTGGCCATGTTTCTTTGAGGTTAGACTACTGCTACATATTCTGTGTGGCTGTTCTTGAAAACTATCTAGAACTTATAATTCATGCAAAATAGGGCAGCGCTTGGAACTTCTTCATGGACTACTGTATGCATCTGGAAGAAATTAAAGATGCTTATTTTGATCAAAGCCCTACACAAGTGTGTGTGTGGGGGGGTAGCTTACCTGAAAGATGGTCTCTCATGTTATAAGCTATCTCAAATCCTTCCAAGGTTTCTTCCCAGTTGAGCCCCTTCTTCAAACTTTCTACTCTTTCTCAGTGGCATCACTCTCCAAAGAGGTGGGCAGGTCTTTCACAAGAAATGTAAAGCCAGGAATTGAGCAAGTAATTTAATTTTTTATTGTCTGATTTTAGTTTTAATTGTTTGTTGCCTGTTGGTCAGACTTGAGTCATTTTGAGTCACTTTGGTCAAAGGGAAAGTTGCCATACAAAGATTTCAGTAATTATGCAAGTAACCAGGTTTAGATGGCATATACTCAAGAGTTCTTAAAGACCTCAAGCCTAATATGGTTGATCTCCTAACATAAAGGTACAAGATGTTGCTAAAATTGATACAAGATGTTGCTAAAATTGGTTTCAGGGAGCTGGAGAGCAACATCCCACATACTCTCAGATCCTTCCAAATGCAGCGCAGTATGCAAGACTGAGACTCAAGGATCAACAATATGAGGGATCACAGAGCCTACAAAACTAATTTCCTTGTGGCCCTGGATTCTAACCACCATGTCAAACCATAGTTTAGGCTAACCATAGTTTAAAACTCAAAGCACAATTTCAGTTTTTACATAAATAAAGGCAACCTATGGTTTTGAAGTGCTTGTCTGCTTTCACATACTACAGCCCTGGAGGCAGAGATGGCTATAACAATGACTTGTCAGTTCAAATACTATTCCAACACAGATAGCACAGTCCTTAACAGGATGAAAGCAAGGCTATGTCACATGGTCAGGGCTGAGAATATGTGTTTGTGGTGTGTTTGGAGAACTTCTCCAGAAGGCAAACATATCTGTAGCTCATGCAAAATTCATGTTATCAGTGGATATCCTGGGAGCTTCCACTCTAGCGCTTTCATCCTAATTGGAAGTATGCGAGATCAAAAACCAGAGCACAATGTGGCTTACAATTCGACAGTCTTTCTGTGCAAACACCCAAATCAGTATCAGGTTTAAAATCTGTGCATCCATTTTTTTTTAAAAAGAAAGCTTTAGATGTTAAGACTATGAAGAGAGGCTTGAAAATGTGTGGGAAAATCTCAAAAGCATTTATTCATTTCATTTATATCTCACTTTCCTCCCAACAGTTCAGGAGGGGAATTTAGGGGAACGTGTTGGACAGGTTGAGCTTTTGTTTTCCTTCTTGCTGGGCGTGGCCAGAGAGGCAAGACTTTTAGCAAAAGCCAAAGGGGCTGGCAGCCTTGAGTGAATGTCCCAGTGGATCCAAGGCAAGCTCAGGATGTTGTTTAGAGTACCCTTTTGTTCTTTTTGTCTCTTTTGAGTTGTATTCTGGTATTTTTTGTAAGTTGCTTTGGGTCCTCACTGGGGGAAAAGGCAAGATTAGAAATGCATTCAATAAATAAACAACTAAATAAATAAATATATGGGATTATTCCTGTGTTTTAGGCTGAGAAAATAACTATCCCAGCGCTTAAGGGAACAATATGGCATAAGATTCGAATCCAAGTTTGTGGGTCCCAGTCCAAAATTTTAACCACTACACTGCTGCTCTTGACATATGGCTAAGATGGCTTTCGATACTTAAAGAGGTAGGGGCACCAGCTCTGTGAGTATTCTCTGTACTTCTGCCTGGATTACTGGAGGGAGAGAAAACCGACCTGGCTTGCATAATGTAGACTTGGTTGGAAGAAAATTATGTGGTTTGTCTGTCCCAATTAACTTGCATGGTTATGCAGGCTTTCATCAATCCCACTTTGGACAGTGGGGAGGAGGGGTGGTTATCATCTTCCGTCTTTCCTCTTTTCCCAGGCTCTTGCTGCAAACTATTGCTAGCACTGATTGCATGCTCCTTACGTTGGGAGTCTAAGGACTCATTAGATAGTTTACCTGCCTGCCTTGTGGACACCCTGCCTGAGTTAAAGGAGGTGCTTGCGGGAATGGTGCTGGAGACACCTAGACTGTTCTGGAGCACTTCAACATTCATGCTGAGATTTCCTTGCCAGGATTTTGTAGGGGAAGGGGTGGCATCACTGAGCAGAGACTTGGGATGGCCACATGTTTTTTCAATTTCCTGGGGTCCAACAAGAAGGAACGGAGAGACGGGTGTGCAAGTTTGTTCCTTCACAAGCTCACTGGAAGACCTATAATGCAGCAATGACAGCAGCAAAAACCTGTTTCTGCTAACACTGTATCAGCTAGTTAACAACCATCCCAACTGTTTAGGGTATCTCGCCATCTGCTGACGCCTAAATCGGAGCCTTTATTATATCAGGAACAAATAATGAATTGTGATACTTTTGCAAAACAATTTGCTGATAAAGTCTCTTGAATACGCTCTGATTTGGTTGCTGGTAGTAACAAAACTCAGACAGGTGGTCTGGTCTGTTTATGGACCATTTTGACCCAATTATTGTAATGGATATTGACAAGATCTTCGAGTCTGTGAAGGCCACTACTTGTGCTTTGGATTCTTGCCCATCCTGGCTGCAGAAATCATGTAAGGTCAACATTGAGTCCTTGGCATCCATCATAAATTAATCATTGACTATGGATGTCTTATCTCAGCAACTTGAAGATGTGGTTATCCATTCACTACTTAACAAACCACCACTACAGAAAAATGCTGTGGCCAATTATCACCCAGTCTCTAATTTAGCCTTTCTGGGAAGGTAGCAGACCAGCTCTAGGTGTTCTTGGATTACTCATTTGATCTGTACCCTTTTCAGTCTGGTTTCAGGCTGGCCTGTGGGATGCTGTTGGCTTTAGACAATAATCTCTCTCCAAGTTTTCTATTTATGCAAAACCATTTCCTGCATTAACATATAATGTCTAATACTTTGTTTTGCTTCAGATTTCTGTAATTCTAGTCCTAAAACACTGCTTCTTAGAAGTCTCATCATACTGACAGCATTGGCAGGCACTATATAATACGCCTTGAATCTCAGTGAGAAAGGCAGACTATAAATATAGTAAAATAAATAAATAAAACAAACATTTACTAAAATCACAGAACTGGTCTTTGTCTTGACAAATAATTTTTTTAAAAGTAAAGAATATTTATGAAAGTTCTTACACACACACTTCAAATTAGTTCTCCACTCTATGTCTTCTGGTGGCAAACTGCGAAAATGTATATATTTGTGGTACCCTTGTCATGTTTATTATGCAGTTGAGGGCTGAACATGACTAAAAAACACTGGCTTGTAAAATATGTGGAGCTATTTTGTCATAGGAGAAAGTAGCACACTAGAAAATGCAATCTCAGTTCTCAGTATATAGCAAGAGAGGTGAAAAATGTGATTGGTGTTACTTACAAGCCAAGAAAGAGACCATACAAGCACTGTATACATGAACTGATGTGGTTTTACTGCATTTGTCTGCTTGCTTAATTCAAATATGTTGGTACAAAATGGAGGTGCAAATCCCATCTCTGTCAGCTGTGGAATTTGATACAACTCTGTGTCACCACTTTTTGTCCCTCTTCCTAGGTGACATATTTATTCTCTTCCTCTGTTCTTGGCCAGAATGCAGATATTAAAAACACTCAGTTGATGCAAACGATAGGTCAACACCAAACACAGAATGGGGTGCCAATGTGCCTTCATACAACACAGAGCAGAATGAAAGGGAGGAACGTGTTTGTGGGAGGCCAAGGGCCTCTTTAATTGATACACGGCAAGGGAAATCAAATACCATCACTGCTTTCTCTTGGAGTACATCTGTTAAAAACATCCGTTCATATCTAAGCAAATACTTGTCATGATTTAAAGTTTCAGTTTGCAAACAACTTGGAGTAGTGCATCTTACAGTCATAACGTATTCTATAAGGATATGAAGAATGCATAATGTTGGCATAAAAAGAGAAGCCGTATGACTATATATGAAGACAACAGCTACAACTCTCACAGCACTGTCATTGGTTAATTTTCAAATATTCAAGCATAATTTTGTTTTTTTTTAAAAAGAGGAAAGCTAAACTTAGGCTATGCTACGAAAAAGTGATAAAAAGTCCACATTGGATTGAGTTCTGTTTCTTCCAGAGTATTAATCAACTGTAAACTTAACTTCCCTCCACTTCATCAGACTTCGTTAATTACTTGCTGTTCAAAACCCCAGTGGCCTGGTCAGTATTTTGCTATCTCTGGAATAGTCTGGATTATTCGATGTTCAGATTTTGGAGGGAAACAGGCAAAGATTTAAGTTATTTCCCTCCTCTATTCAATAAACAGTACCATGTATATCATCTCTTCTGTTAGAATAGTGTTGTCTTCACATAAGACTCAAATAATGGTATTAGTCATTCATTTCCTTGTACACATACACCCTATTGCGTGTTGACAGGTTTATAAGGATGCAGTGGCAGCCGGGGGTGCTGGGAGGCTCCTAGACGACAGCCTTTGAATCCTTGCAGTCCTGAGCAATGGTGCCTGAGTTAGTCTGTTTATTGTCTGCATTTTCTCCCAGATGCTTGACTTGTCTGAAAGATTAATACATTAACAAGAGCAGTAAGGTCCAGGGTTGCACATCTTTGAGACGTTTTTATTAGCAGATGGCACATGAGATTCAAAGGTCACCACAAGGGGGGACATTTTAGAGTGAAACAACAATATTTATGTTCAGATACTATGCTGGTGAGATCATGTGGTAAATGTTTCTGATTAAATTAGTTTACAAACAGCCACTATATATCAGTTGAAAATTCCAGCTCCAACTCTTGCCTTTCTCCTACCGTGCCTGCTTATTGAGGGCTTTTCCCTGCAAGGAGGAATGTGCAGCCATCTAACTGCATCCTGTGTGCGAACCATTTGGTTACTTATGGTTGCCTTAATTTGGTTACTTATGGTGCCCTTAATTTCCCCCAAACATTTCTTTTCTTTATTTAAATGTCTACAGAATGCTACTCCTGATTATATGCATTTCCCTACTTTTTTAAAAAGCAGAAACTGCTTTTAAAGAGGAAATAGTGGGAAATTTGTTCTTTTTCATTTGGATATAACATGATTTAACACCAATATGTATAAGTGCAGATTTCATCAAGCTGAACATATATCATGGCACTTCTTTCACAAAGCAGAGCCACACAGAATCCGGTACTACCTATGGTGTACAGGTAATGTAAAGCAATTCAATTTCACCATTGTGCTGTTCTGCTTTCTACACTGGTTGCTTCTTGTATTTTTAGAAGTCCACTATACTGTGTACAGATATTTGATCTTTAATTCAGGGAATGCTAATGCAGATGCAAAAACTCCCCCATTCTTGCAGGTTTCTCCATTCACTTACATTGATGGGACAGTACTAAAAGTGTAAAGGGAGTCATAGCCTGCGCTCCTTACTGCAGTGAAGTGGATGAGCAGCTTATTTGTGTGTGGTGAGCCTATGTGGACATCCGAATACACACAGCACTCTGGATTGCAGTGGAGAACCTTGTGAGGTGTTTAAATGAATGAAGAATGCCACCTTCAAACTGAGACTGAAAATAACACTACCTAAGTCTACCTTTACATGTCATATCTTAGCTGACAATGATGAGGGATTCTTTAAATGTGAACTCATACCATACCCATGGTGCTAAAAGCACAAAATTCATGCAGTAAAAAGACCTTGTTGAAAAGGTTGGCTAAGGGATCACTAGTTAATAAACGTCTAAAGTAATTCTGACAGTTATTCTTAGTGATGGTGCCAAATTATTACAACCTTTATACAAATGTTAAAGCAGAAAATATTCTGTTACAATTTAAAGGGCATTTTAATCTTACCCAGCACATCTCATAAATGCATAAGAATACTGAATAGAATCTTACTTTTCAAGAGATCCATTTTCAACCTTTGTAGTTCCATCCACTGGGTCCAGGCCTTGTTCTGAAAACTGTTTCAAGGCACTTAAAGCTGCCTGTAACACAGGGAAATTTTAAAAAAAAGTATTACAACTACCACAGAAAGCATAGACCGCATGTGAAGGGTTTTTAAGATATCAGCTCTGTATCAGGGACATAGGAGGAGGAGGCAAGTATCAGCGCCAAAAAATGTATCTGAATGAAGAGGAATAAAGGAACCTTTTACCGTGTATAAATGGGACTGTCCAGCTTTAACGAAAGCTATTATCCTTCTATCAGCTTTGCTAATACTAAAAAACAGGGGAATGCCAGAGTGCCAAAATCACAAAACATCTATCTGTAGATTAGTTGGTATCCTAAGAAAATGGTGGTGATGGTGGTGGGTATCTGTATAAATAGGCCATATAAACACTGGAACGTCTCTGTATTGCCTAGATACTTGTTATCTTCCTTCATGTATTATTTAGAAGCCAGAAATAAAGACTGTACCATATACTGGGTGGCTGACAAAGCCCCCCCCCCATCTCTTTCTCCCTCCCCTCAATAACATCTAGAGATACAATCTTCTTATTTACAAAAAGGTCAAAGTCTTCAACATACAGATGAACTCCTCATATCAAAACATTGCTTCTGGTATTCTCCAATGCATTAACATAGCTCAGTTTTTACCCATTTGCACAATGCTCACCGTTTTTCTGAATAACAGCAAACAAAAATAAGCAATGACGCTATGATCTCTGTTCTGCAGGAACTCTAAAAGGAGTGCTGCCATGTACGGAAGGCACAAGGTGCCTTTCTGCTGCTGAAGTTAAGCAGGCTCAGTTCTGTGACTTTGCCTGGGTACTACATGTATGCCACTATGTGCTTCTAATGGAAGAGCAGGGCATAAGTGTTACAAAAATCTCTCATCAAGCTATCGAAGAGGCTCCTTTCTGTTAAGATGTTTAAAATATTTTGAATGAGAGTTCCTTTCTTAGCAAATAGGATTAAGCAGCCAAAAGTTTCATTGTAGTTTCACTAAGTACTTCTGGTTTTGTTCCGTCTGCAAAGCTATTTTGTAGCACCTTAATGAAATATTAACCTAGTTTCTCACACAGTTTAATGAAGCCTTTCGTGGGAATATCTGTTTCTTTCTTTACCCAGGACATCTTTGAAGGGAAAATCGCAACGAAAGTGCAAGTAATGCTGAATGAAAGTTTTAGTTCTCATTCAAAGAATTTCAAGGATAAAAAAAGTGAAACTTGTGTATCTGACTTTTAAAAAATTCTTAAAAACAGTTAATGTTGGATTAATTAAGGGCTGGCCATTGTCTGGTCAAAAAAGATTTGGTCAAATAACCAAACATTGTCAAATACGGGTGAAGAATAAAGCCTCTAACTTTATTAAAGCAACAAAAATATACTTTCATAGTCAACAGGTCTGATGCAGATGGTAACTGCAGAACTAAACCATGAAGTTTTTAAATGTCTGCTCTAGGAGTGTGAATTCAGATCTACCCAAGCCAAAAATATTTTGGCTTCCCTAATGTATCCAGGTTTTCTCGGGAAACCAGGGGAAAAAATCCCAAGAAAATACCGAATATATTTGGGAATTTCGGGTAGATCTGAAAACTAGACAGGTAGAAGCAGATTGCTCCTGCTTCTCAGCTTTTTCTTGAGGAAACTTATGCAGTTCCTTTAAACTTTAAAGGGACTGCAGACATCAGCCTGAGGATCAGCTGGGCTGGCAGGGAGCTAAGAGCTCCCTACTTGCCTCAGCTGTAGCAGGCTTCTCTTGAAGCCTGATTTAAACCCGGTATTTGGATCTGGGATTTTTTGGGTCCAACAGACCCAAACTGAAAAATACCGGTAAAACAAATTTGCACACCCCTAGTCCACTCCATTATCATCCAAAGGTTGGAGTAGTCCTTTGGTAGTTTTGGTCTTTTTTGTTGGATCGGACACAGAGAGTTTAGACCACAGTAAAGTCAGTGGGCTGGGACTGGTGCTGTAGAGTGCCTCACAAGGTTCAGTCTTGTCACTTATGCTCTTCAATATGAGGCCACTGACTGAGTTCATCTGGAGCTTAGGGATTGGCTGTCATCAATATATGGATGACACTCAGCTTTGTATTTCATTATTTATGCCTCCACGAACACCCACCTCTGTTCTGAACCTATGCCTTGAAAATACTCATGAGCTCAACCTTGCTGGTCCATGAGTGTTTTTTATCAGCTGCATCTAGATCATGAACTTTCCCTTTTCTTAGACTCAGATGACCTGGCCATGCTAATCATTTTGTAACCTTGTGGTTTGACTACTGTAACATGCTCTATGTGGGGCTGTTCTTGAATATTGGTTTAGAATGTTCCTTTTCAATAGTAGCTCCTGCTTGTGGAATGGGCTCCCAGAGGAGGGCATTGTCCTTAGAATGTTAGAGGAAGCTCTGTAAAGCTGTTTTATTTGATAAGGCTTTTAGTTGGGCTTGAGGAGCAGACATTTTCTTGGGGGAGGCGGGTTCATGGTGCTTTACTGTATTATGGCTGGTCTTAATTTAAAATTGTAAGACACCTTGAGCCGTAAAAGAAAGGTAGGAGATAATACCTTTTAATAAATACAGTTATGATAAGTAGATAAAAGGCCAACACATTCCTTTTTGAGAGGACTATTGCTATAGAAGGAAATGCCATCATACTGCTAAGCCTGCCCATGCTGTTGGATGAAGGGAAAACAATCAGCATTATACTCTTACTAACAAATGATACCATATGAAATGAAAAAGGTAAGCTGCCAACTACACAGTAGCATTCTTGGCTTCATGGAATATTTGACTACACTCAAATGATAGCCTTCCAACTGACAATATCAAACAACTCTGACTGGTAAGATAATCCTAATGGCAGAATTTGAGGTGGCACTCTAAAAAGGTGTCCCACTAATCATGTAATGAGTTGATGTACTACATCCTGCAATTTGTCACTCTTCAGTGTTTCCACTTACTAGACTTCTTGCGCAAAAGATCATGAAAAAGATCCAAGATCTCCCACAAGAGGTTTTCTGCATGCTGTCCCTCTTCCTGGATATTATCCTGTCCTTGCTCCATTGCCATAACTTTCCCTCTTGACACCGTTTTAAAATTATATCATTTGCAGTGATGCACATTTCAATCATTTTCACTGGAGTGCTTTGCATATTTCTTTTAGCAGAAGCTGAAAACTGATCAATACAAAATCCCAGAGCTGGTGCCTTTATATTCTATATTACGACCCACCCATTTCCAGAACATTGCATCAATACATACTTGTGCATATTTGCATATCTGCTCTAGCGAACACCGTGAGAAGGTAGTCTTTGTGCATAGGAAACACAGAAGATAGGACTGGACATTTCTAGCTTCACATCCCCTAGTATGGCCTAAATTCTGCCCCTGACAATTGTACCCTCCAGCTCCAACCTCTGGCTATGGCCTCTGTATAGGAAGATAGATGAAAGACTTTAGAGAAAATATACTGGGTGTGGTGGAAAGGAGATGTCTCAGCAATACTATCTCCTCTCCATCCTGTTCGAGGATGAGGCTGAAGTGTGGGGATGATGCAGAGAGAATGAAAAGAAATACAGGACAAAAGAAAGTCAGAGTATATAGGACAGAATGAGAGATGCTATTGGTGAAGACCTGCTGTACGGGCTATATTTTGGGGTCATTAGCTTTCCTAGGCCCTCAGTCCCGACACTATCTGCTCACCTTCTTGTATTTCTGTCAAGGTTTGTTAGTTGACTCAAGAAGTTAGGTAGATGTACAAGGACTGGACTCTAATGATACAGACTCATGAGGCTCTACGAAGTCTCAGTATTATTTATTACACTTTGGATGAACTGACCTGATATATGGAATTGTTAAAAACCGGTAAACTCTTGATAAATGAATAGCAGGGAAGAGATACAGGCTGAATATTTGCCATGATTTTGGTGGACAAATTCCTCATCTGAAGCCTGAGCACTTCCTCAAATGATTTTTTTCCTTACAAAATAGCATCTGCACAGATATATAGAAATATTTCTTTCCCCCAGAAGATTTTACAACTGCCTTGAGAGCAAAGCCCCATAGGTTATGAAACAGATGTCTTTACACATTTCATATATCACTTGTTTTCTGTGCAGATACAGTGATGCCAAAAACACAATGCCAACAGGATGCTCTTTGTTTGTCTTGGCTCTTCTCAGTCTAAATATGTGTCTGGATCAGGCTGGAATTGGATGTTTCCAATCATTTGGGTCATTTTTTGCTTTTCTTAAGCCAATTAGCAATTAGCAAATCATATTGAAATTTGTTAATTCCACTCCCCCCTCCCGATGGTCTCTCTGTAGGGAATCAGATATTTTGTAATGACAATTTAGTAACATGAGATCATCCTTGCACAAAGCAGTTGTGTACAGAGGCTGCTCTTGAAAAAAATGTGATTTCAGCTTGCATTCTTATGACAACTATTTAATGCTTTTTAGTACAACATACAGATGTATTTCTTTTTCCTTTTACATTTATGTTTCACTTCCATTTTTTCTCAGGATGTTCTCTAGTGGTACTCTTGTATGAACCTTCTTATGTCACTTTACTGAGAGTGGCACACACATCTGAGAGTAGGAAACAGCCTTAATCATTATGTTTCTGGTCACTCCTATGATGTCTTTTTGAGTCTGTGGGCACCTTTGGAAGTCTGACACAGCGTGGTGGGTGCAGCCACAAAATGGCTGCCACAAAATTGCTGTAGCATGAGGAGGAGCCTGCCACAAAATGGCTGTCCCAGCTTACCATCAACCATACAGTGAAAATTCTTGTGCTTTGGTGGCAGCTGCTGCCAAAGCAATGTTTTTAAAAATCTGCACAGCCAATGAAATCTCCAATGGCCAGTTAGAAGCCTTGCTAGGCAAAAGCCTCACCTGTCTCTGTCCATTTCTAGGAACACTTGGCAGGCACCAAGAAAGGTGCTGGCAGTCTCCATGGTACCCACAGGCACCAAGCTGGGGACCCATAACTTAGTCAATTCACCAGTATGATTACTGTCTTCCATTTCTTAATAGTATGAGATACTACTACCTAATTTTTATGGCCAATTTTGCAGCATGAGGAAAGGAAAAAGAAGACTTAGACTTTAGTTCTGCATCCTGAAGCTTAAAGTTGTTTTCATTTTACAGCCACCATTTGATATGGTTTTGAGTTAAGAGCTTCCTACAGTTGATACAGGAAGCTGTAATAACTTAAGGCTACAACAACGCCAAAGGTAGTTATGAACAAGTTAATATAAACAAGCACTCAAGCCCAATCCCAGCCTCTATCTTCCCTTTCCTCTTCAATAAA
The DNA here is from genome assembly GCA_029233225.1 of Lepidodactylus listeri. Lineage (NCBI taxonomy): Eukaryota > Metazoa > Chordata > Lepidosauria > Squamata > Gekkonidae > Lepidodactylus > Lepidodactylus listeri. The sequence goes on along the minus strand of JARCFY010000006.1, from coordinate 47,190,006 downwards.
CAGCCTGGGGAATTGGGGGCAGGATCCAACCATATTTTCCATTGGTGAAAAATGGAAGAATGGTTCTGTTTGAATACTCCCAAAGGCTATTCTGGGGATTACGAACCTGCATGAACAAGAGCCGCATTGGATGAGGGATGTAACAAAGAGGCAAATTCAATTACATTGAATGAAGAAGCTGGTTGGAGCCAACCCTTGAAGTCTGGGGTTAGTAAAATTACTACCAGACCTGTGGGTCAAGAGTATAGACCTCTGCACCAGAAAGTGGTCAAGATAGAGTTCTAGGGACCTGCTTTCCCAACCCCCTGTCCATTGTGCTATCAGCGACAGGGGGTTAAACATTTAACAGGCCTCTAAACTAAAGGCAGATCGTTGAGTGAACATAAGTGCTCCATCAATTAGTTCTGCTCTGGAAAACTGAAGTCAGTGGACTGACATCTGGCTTTAAATTTCTCTGCTGTTTTGAAAACAAACCACAAAGGATTTTCATTCTAATTCTGGATTCTATGGGCAAAAATTCATTACTGATGTTCAAGCTCTTGAATTTCACCAATGTGAAAGGTGTGCATATTAAACTTCTTTAAAATACAGGTAACTTCTTAAAAGCAAGCTTTAATTTTTTTTTAAAAAAAAATCCATGCCAGTCTTTAGTGTGTCAGTAGAGTAGCTAGCTTCCCAAGGATTTCAATTTTTTAATTTTGTGCATGTTTTTTAAAATATTCTTTGTCTTTGATATTCTTGGCCTGACTCTGGCAGCTTCACACAAATGATATTGAATTGGCCTGACACAGCAACACCGAATCCAATTTTGTCACATGCGGTTGTAATAAGCAGGCAGGCAATTGAAAGCAGGTGCAAGGTGGGGGAGGGAATGAGGGCATCTGCTTGTTACACAGTCGTTTTGCCCATGCAGCCCTTAATGTCATCATCTTTCTCGTATTGTGGTGGACACCTGCAAAGATCAGGTGCCAGTCTCCTGTCAAAGCGTAACATTTTACATCAGTGCCAGGACAGGAAAGGCTGAACAATGAGATGCAGGGGAGAAAATGGCATTGCACTGGATCCTCTGGCTGTGTTTGAGCTTAGAAAAATGGGCATGAGAACGGCAAGACCTTTGGCAATTGTTTACAGTAATTCCGTATTCTTCCTCTTGCCTTAGCCCCTGAAAGAGCTATCTTTCCCTATTGAAAATTAGGTATCAGCATGCTTCATTGTTTTTGATTTCATGTGGGATCCTTCACTGGCGTTCAAGACCGTATTTCCATGGGAATACAACAATGAGTACTTGACACATCAGCAGCAACAAGTGGAGTGGGAATGGGTGAGAATGGGGTCCACTCTACTTGCTGCTGCTATCCTTTGCCCTTGTCACCTCCCACTTCCCTCTGTCACACCTATGCAAAAGTGCAGACACAAAGGTGCTTTCAGAGCCCTCCCACCCCATGAACCCTAACTCCCCTTAACCTTTCCTTACCAAGCTGCGTTGCAATGCTACAGCACAACTTGGCAGAAAAGGAAAAAAGCCCTTTGAAGGGCTCAAAGGGGGAAATGGTACTTGGCAGTGAGATGTTCTGTGCCACTATGAAAGTGGCAATGGGTGGATGGCAAAAAGAGAGTGTGCGTGCAATACACATGGGGGGTGGGGGGAGAAAACCTTTGTGAAAGCAGCACAAGTCTACAGGGTCTTACTCCACCACATTAAAGATGACCTCCAAATTTATTTCTGTACTACACTTTGATCAAGCCTGGGCAAATTTCTGAAAATAATATGAGGTCAGTGCATAATGCTTGTAGGTTTCTAACTCCTGGAAAGTACTTCTCTACCTCCTATGTCTACACTCTGGATTTTGCTGTTTTGTAGCCAATGTTTCTTGCACAAAATTGCAATTATATGTGCTCAAAGTTTTTGCACTTCAAAACTAGGCATGTACACATGGCTTATAGTTTTCCATTTACTTTGTGATTTGCCAAATGGTTAATATGCTTAAAGGCTAATCAGTAACCATCACAACTTCACTGGCAAACTCCATCGTTCCCTGCATTCACAACCCTTCTATACAGCATTCTGTTATGAGGCAGTATCATCACCAGTTGATTAGACTTCAAACAGACCAAGGTCAACATCTGTTTAAAAGTTTAGTTCCCACTCTTCCCACTGTACAATGCAAGTCTTAATAGCATGACTTTAAGCCCTTTTCTCAAATTTATTATGTGTATTAATTTAACTCATGCAATATACATGAAAAGACATTAATCTATGCACAAAAGCGACTAGGGTATGGGGAATAATAACTGCTTTGTACAAGAAGGGACTTAACAGGTTAGGAGCAGGCTGATCTATTCAGTCTTCTGCCATAGCATTTAATGGGGAAATTGATTTATTTTTTAGCACTGGCTTCAGGCTACATATCCTATGCAACTTTATATGGCAGAGAAATGCTGCTGATGTAGCTGGGTATTAGGGGGAACTTTAAATATTAGTCAGGAACATCTTCTACCCACTTTTTGTGTTTATAAGACTTCATTTTCTTGTGTCTTTTAATGTCAAAATCTATGTCATTGTTCAATTCCCATAAATGTTTGATGCTTTCACTTTCCCCAATATTAAACAACCAGGGTTTCATTCCAGAGAGGGTAAGTAGTCTGAAGCAAAACCTGTTTCCAGTGAGACCCAATCTGGTGTGCGCAGACCCAAATTGGTGTGAAGAGAGATCTTTCTCAGGAAACAAGGGCCAACAGCATGCTTTAAAAAGGAAAGCTGTGCACCAGTACAGCAGAGTACACACCATATTTTGGAATGGCCAATTTATTTATTACATCATGTGATAGCCCGCCTGCATTTTGAAGTGGCATAGTTCCAGGTGAGACCAAGTAGCTTCATATACAACAGCTATTACAGGAAGGGGCTAGCTCATAAAGTGTCTTCTGCTTACACAAGGCTAATTTAGATCCAATCCATTATCTTTGTAATTACCCATCTTTCCTAGGGCTCCAGACACTGTAACTGCCCCTTTCTCTTCTTGGCATATATTACATGTGAACAGATATGTATATAGGGAATATTAACTTAAAATAATATCTGTGAGGTCTGAAGGGAAGCTCATGTGAATGAGCTACAGACACTGAATACTGCCCCCCCATCCACAAGTAGGTGGAGAACCATTAAAGAAATCCATTTGTTTTGCTGGGATGGCTTACAGAAGAAGATTTTTCACTATTTGTTTTGCTTCTCTTGAAAGAGGGAAAAAACACACACTATTTTTCACTTTAAAGACAGCCAGGATATTATTTCAAAGGACTATTTGTTTAGCTACAGATACTTTTGCTCCAGAAACAAGCCTTGGAATATCACATTTATTTTAAGAATATATTAAGAACAAGAAAAGAAGGATTATATGACTGTTCTCCCATGTAAAAGATCTTTAAATTGTATTGCCTGTCAGTCTTTGTACAGCTAGACATATTAAATTATTTGTAAGCAGCAGCACAATTTCCCCCATACAAATCCAAGATTAAACTATGATGTTCATAAAAAGTATATAATTTTTATCATACCCGTTGCACAAAATTTACACAGATGTTTCCTAATATCTGTGTTCACCCACTCAACAACCCTGTGATGAAGGTAATTTATAAGTTATACAAGCAGAGACCTGCAAGGACTTGCAGGGTGAATTCCCCTCTCCCCCACTATTTCCTCTTCCTTGAAAGCCCCTGTTGCCTCTCCCTTTTTCCTGCTTTTGCTCCTTCCCACCCACCAGGCAACCTAACTTTGGCCCTTTCTGCACTCTCCTTTTAATCCATGTTCACAGCAGTTTCCTCCAAACAATTCTGCACTAAAATAGAATTCAACCTTCTTTTTAATCCACCCTCCTATTTTGCACGAAAATTGAGTTCAGCCTCCTTTTTATTCCGTCCCGTCCTGACCACTCCCCCCCCCGTTCTGCATTACATTACCTCCTTTCAGTGGTCAGTCCAGTTTCAGCCTGCTATTGCCCCAAGTTTTTTGGATGCTATTTTGCCGTGGACTTAAATTACCTCGATTTGAACACTGAGAAAATCCAGAGTGGCAGGCAAATGCGGAAAGGACCTTTATCCCCCCCCCCCCCAAACTTCAGTTTTCCACCCTGCTCTACCCCTTGCACCTCTACCCAGGAAAACTATGCCCAGTTGTGTGGCGCCTGTTGTCAGGTGGTCCCAGTTGCATCGTGGGGAAGATGCAAGGCCTACACAAGACTTAGATGAGTTAGGCTCAGTCTTTCTGTCAGTGGGCTGGCTGGCCCAAGTGCTGGAGGGAGCCCACTGGCCCACCTGGAGGTGTCCAGGTGCTCTTAATGGCCACTCTTTGGCCCTGCCTGTTGAGGTAAATTAGGCTAAGAATATGTTACTGGCCCAAAGTCACCCAGTGAGTTTCCAGGGCAGAATGGGGATTCAAGATCCTAGTCTGAAACTCTAACCACTACACAACACTAGCTTTTGTGGGGTGGTTGCTGCTGAAAATGAAGAAGCAGCCACACCTTACATAGTAGCAAGCGCCCAGTGGCTTGTGCTGGCCCACAAATGCTATAACAATCTTAAAAAGTCCCCTATCCCTGCCTTTTACTGACAGAAACCAAGCCTGTTGCGGTTGTTTAGCAAAGGACACTGAGGGAATCCGTTTCTTAAAGAAACAAGTACTCATTTTATCATTCTGGGAATTTTTAACCTCCCAACTTACTTCTTTCTTAGATTTCAGACTTTTCTGCAAACCGGGGGGCATTTTTAAGGTTTGTAGAAAGATCTGTCTTGTCCATTCAAGGATCTAACATGGCCTTTAAAAATCCTCAGATTTGGCTCACTTGGCTATTAATTAGAACATGCAAGCAGAAACCTGGAAGGACTTGTGGAGAGCCATCTCATTTCCCTCTTCCTCACTATTTCCTCTTCCTTCCCCGAAAGCCCTCATAGCCTCTCCCCTTTTCCTATACCTTTCTCTCTTTCCTGCTGAACAACCAACCTACATTTATCTGTCCCTCTGTCTTTAGCTCTGCCCCCGGTAGCCCCTACTTAGGAAAACTGTGGCCCAGTTGTGCAGTGTTGGCTGCTGGGCCACAGCCACGTGCACAATAAGGAGCCCTCAAGGACTTGTATAAGGGCACATCACTTTTTCCTGTATACCTCTCCCCACATTATTTCGCCTGTTCCTCTTCCTGGCAACCCCCATGTCCTTTCCCCTTTCTCTGCCTCTTTCTCCCCTTTTCAGCCATTCACCAACCTACCTTTTATCTCCTTCCCATCTTCAGCCATATTTTTATTTACTTCATTTATAGTCCACTTTTCACAGTGAAGACCAAAGCAACTTACATTATTCTCCTTTCCTTTTAACTTCACAACAGAGTTGTGAGGTAGGTTAGGCTGAAAGTATGTGACTGGCCATACATCACCTAGTGAGGTTCTACGGCAGACTGGTGATTTGAACCAAAGTCTCCTAGACCCTACTCTGAAGCTCTTAACTGCTGCACTACAAAGGCTTTCATAGGATGGCTGATGTTGAACAGTAGGAAGCAGCCAGGCCCAGGTGAGTCACAAAAGTTGGGTGGTATCAAGTCACCCATGGTTGCTGCCAGGCCTAGCCCTGATGAGTCCTCCCTCAAAGGCCAAAACAGGCTGGATTGGGTCCTACCTGCTTCTTCTGCCTTTTACTAACATAAACAAAGTCTAGAATGCTGTGGTTGCCTAACAGTTGCCACTGAGGTCTTCCATTTTTTAAAGTTACAGATGTTCCTTTTTTCATTTGTGATTTTTTAAACCACCAATGTATTCCTTTCAAGGTTTCAGTTTTTTTTGCAAACCTGGAGTATTTTTCAGGTTTGTAGAAAAACTGCTCTTGTCTGTTCACAGCTCTGATCACTGGAGTCAAGTATCCTCAGATCTGGCTGACTTTGCTATAAGAAAATATGATGCTTACAGATGCAGAAATTGAAGCTGGGAGTGACTTGTTCAGGACCAGCTAGCGAATTCATGGCTGTTCAGGGCTCTGCCTTCCAATCATACTGATCACTATACCATACTAGTATCTTAATCCAGAGAACATAATGGTTCTAGTACCAAACAGCATCCAAACTCTTAAAAAACCTCTCCATTCATGTTAATAGAAGAGCAGTTTTATATATTAAAAGGGACTTACATGAAGAACTGCACCCTATTAAAGGGAAAGAAAAACTAGCAACTTCAGGAACTCACTGTATGCACTGAATCAACATGGACCTCTGGACAAAGATGTGGCCCTTAAAGTGTACAGATGTTTAATTATGGGGGGGGGGGGAAATTCACCATCCCTTTCTAGCAGCTTTTTAGGGCCACACAACATGTTCTGGGTTCCAGGCACAGACTCTGAATGCTGTTTCCACGCAGCAATTCTCCATGGAGCTCTCAATATGGCTGTGCATGCAGAGGCATTCACAGCCAGAGAAGAACATCCACAAAGTAATTTCCCTGCACTTTCCATGACAGCCCCCATGGCAACTATTCCTCCTTCTGGGTCTCTGCAGCATAGCAATTACCAGATTAAAACAAAACAAACAAACAAACAAATGCTAAAGCCGAATGATGGGAGGGCAAGGAAAGGCAGCCATGGGGGGCTGATGCAAGAAAAAATGGTGCCAGTGTGGGCAGGACCTGTAAAAATCTTCACCTTCCTAGCCACAAAGTTAGCAAACATGCTTTCATCACAGTATTTACCAGATGAGTATATTAAACAAGGTTTGGGTAAGATTAGAGCAAAGCAGGGGAAAATCTGGACAGTGGATGACTGGGGATGATGTTATGTAGATGCTTAAAAAGAATCTCATTTGTTGAACACCACAATGAAGCAAAACCTCCATGCAGAAGAAATTATAGTTTGGATCTCAAATATTAGGCTATATAAAGAACAACTATTGTCTAATCTAATGATGTGTAGTACAAAGCAAATTATAAGGTGATGGAAGGCTTTATTTTTCCAGAGGTCAAACTGTCCTCCCCAAGAAGAAAAGGCAGTGCAAACCAAAGCTGATCTACTCAGAATCCTACTCAGGTCTAATCCACGCAAAGTGTCATTACGATTGCAGTAATGGAAGAGGCTCAGAGAGGGAACAGACAGGGTGAGTTTCTTGGGTCAGATAATGAAGTAAAAATCTTTAAGTTTTCTTTCAAAATGGAGTTAGATGCATTGATGCATCAGAGTTGCAGTGATGCAAAAAGGAGAAAGAACTCAGGACAGGAAATCCAATATATTTTATTTTTGTGTAAAATAAGGCAAATTAGTTGTTTAATTACAAACTTTAGAGAACTTCAACACTTCCGCTGCTGTTGTGTCTGTGAACAGTGTTTCTTTGCCAGTTAGATTTTCTCCTTGATTTATAAAGACACTGAAAAGTGTGTGCCATATTTGAAGCTACTAATAATATCTGAACTTGCATTGTCTAAAAGAAGAAGCCAAATTCTGGTAGCAGTACTGTTTTGATAGCTGCAAAGGATAGGCCAGGCAAGTTTCACGATTTCCACTGATTTAAAATTTAGGTTATACACTTGCAACAAGAGATTTGAGGGAGGAGTATTCTTAAGTAGTTTACAGCCATTTTTGCCAAGCAGAACCCTCCCCATTTGAAGGAAGGCTTCTTTCTTTTTGGATAAGTGAAAGCAAAACACTCCAAACTTATCAAAATTAATCTTAAAACCAAGGGCTAGACCATGGTTCTAAATTTCAGCTTGTGTTTCTTGCAAAGATCACGTGGGATTTGTTAGGAAAACAGCAGCATAATCATCAAAGAGACTGATGACCAGATAATATGTAGTTAAAGTGAATCCCTGTGTCTCTTACTAATGATTACCATTGAGAGTGCAAAGCAGACACTTTTGCTTCTTGATAGAATTAGGAAGTGGGAGTCCATTTATTCTTGCTGAGGCCACGTATGTCTGACAGACCTGCGGGCATTATCTGTAGAAATCTGTTTCATGTGCCCATTTTGCATAGTAGCATTATTAAAAACAGCCATTTTATCCTACCGAGTTCTTTATGAGTGTCTGGGAAAAGAAGGCAGCTGGAAGGTTGGCTGTTAAAAAGTATACTGTTAAGAAGTCTTTCTACAGAAGCTGAAAGATGTCTAGAGGAAATAAATCTAGTTTGGTCATTTGAGATGTAGTCACAATTGTTGATACTAAAACTGCTTGTCATAATGCCAAAATATTTTTCATTGAGTAACACTGTGGGTTGATGAGTGTCCTTGCCTGAGTAACATTGTTGTGAGGTTTTAGAATGATAACAAGTCATGCTTGATGCCAAGCAGGAGGATTACCTGCTTCTAGGATATAGATAAGCTGTCTATCAAATATGAAGTTGATCACAGGTATAAAATTCTCTTGTACAGCCATCCATACCTGGGTTTTAATGATTTTTTTTCCTGTTTAGTAACAGCATGAACTTCCTTTGTAGACTTTCCTTCCAGAAGCTGAACATAACTAGGGGTATCTTTTAATTCCTATGCTGCCTAAGTAGGTATGTGATATGGACATTCTGAGTTGTATGAATTTACAAATGGGGACCCGCAAGAAACTTGCAGGGCAGTTATCCCATTCCTCACATCTTTGCTTCCTCCCCTCTCCCCCTACCTTTCTCACACTCTTTCTCACTTCTGCCCCCCTTTTCTTACTCTCGGTCTCTCCTCCATATATGTTACTTTGGCTCTCTTCCTGCCCCTTCATCATTCTCTTTGTTTTTCTGCCTCCCCACCTCATCACTCTTTCTCTCTCCTTCTGCCCTCCATCCCACCACTCTCTCTTTCTGCCCCATCACTCTTCCAGCCTCCTGTCTGCTTCCTCCTCCACCCCACAGAGCAGTAGAAGCAGTGGTAGCAGTGCTCCCAGTCACCTACCTCTTCCCCTCCACAGCAGTGGCAGTTCTCTGGGCATCACAATGGATCTTCCAGCTACAGAGATCAATTCACTTTAGAACTGCCAGCTCCAAGTTGGGAAATTCCTGGAAATTTGGGGGTGAAGTCTTGGGACAGTGAGGCTTGGGGAGTGAAGCAGCCTCAGGGTATAATGCTGAAGACTCAGGGCTATTTTTGGACAGGAACACACAGGAACGGAATTCTGGCTGGCTTCCGAGTTGGCCACGCCTACAGCCTCCCCCCCCCCCCAAGTTCTCCAGGCGCCTCGCAAGCAGTTTAAACTGCCTTCCCTCCTTGGGTTCCTCAGGCGCCCTGCAAGCCGTGGGGCACCTGGGGAAGCCGATCCTGGGAGGGAGCTGTGCTGTCAGGGGTGTGGCCTATTATGCTAATGAGTTCCTGCTGTTGGGTGTGGCCTATTATGCTAATGAGTTCCTGCTGGGCTTTTTCTACAAAAAAAAAGCCCTGTGAAAACTCCACCCTCCAAAGCAACCATTTTATCCAGGGGAACTGATCTCTGTCACCTGGACAGCAGTTGTAATTCTGGGTATCTCCAGCCCTTACCTGGAGACTGGCAATGGTAGTTCTTGTAGAGGAAATGGCTGGTTTGGATAGTGGAGCCTATGACATTATACCGGTCTAAAGTTCCTCCTCTCCTCAAATCCCACCCTCCCCAGACTCCACCTCTCAAATGTCCAGGAATTTCCCAACTTGGAGTTGGCAACCTATTTTCCCCCAGCCAACAGCCAACCTACCTGCCTCTCTGTATTCAGCTTTCCATCTCCACCCTCCTCTCCCACAGCCTCTACCCAGGAAAATTATAGTCTTTCTCCACAGTGGGGACCAAAGCAGCTTACATTATTCTCTCCTCCTTTTTATCTGCATAACAACCAGGACTCCGTTGGGGCCGGGGCGCGCTGGAGCACCGCTCCGGGAGAGACGAGGTGGGGGGGGCGGGCACTTAACAAAGCCCCGCCCCCCACCGTCGTCCCCCGTCAATGCTTCCCGGGGCCGGCGGAGAAGGAGAAGCCTCCCCCCTCCCACTGCTCCCTCCCCCCTCTCACTGCTTCTTCCTTTCCCGTCCTTCCCCTCTCCCTTCCTTCCTTCCTCCCTTCCTCCCTCTCTCCCCCCTTCCTTCCTTCCTTCTTTCTCTCCCCCCCACCTACCTACCTACCTACCTTCCTGTTCCTTCCTTTCCCCCTTCCTTCCCCTCTCCCTTCCTTCCTATCTTCTCTCTCCCCCCACCTACCTACCTTCCTGTTCCTTCCTTTCCCCCTTCCTTTCTTCCTTCTCTCTCTCTCCCCCCACCTACCTACCTACCTTCCTGTTCCTTCCTTCCTTCTCTCTCTCTCTCCTACCTACCTTCCTGTTCCTTCCTTTCCCCCTTCCTTCCTTCTCTCTCCCCCCCCACCTACCTACCTACCTTCCTGTTCCTTTCTTCCTTCCTTCCCCCCTTCCCCTCTCCTTCCTTCCTTCCTTCCTTCCTTCCTTCCTTCCTTCCTTCCTTCCTTCCTTCTCTCTCTCTCTCCCACCTACCTACCTACCTTCCTTCCTGTTCCTTTCCTTCCTTCCCCCTCCCTCCCTCCCTTCTTGCCTTCTGACACACTGCCGACGACGTCATTGCTTCCGGTGACGTCAGGGTGTGTGGCATATGCAAATTAGTTATGCTAATGAGCTCCTGCACCTCTTTTTTTACGAAAGGACCCCTGATAACAACACTGTGAGGTTGGCTAGACTGAAAGTATGTGACTGGTCCAAAATCATCCAGTCAGCTTCTACCACAAGATGGGGATCTGAACCTGGGTCTTGCAGACTCTACTTTGAAGCTCTAACTGCTGCACCACACTGGCTTTCATAGGGTGGCTGCTGTTGAACAGTAGCAAGCAGCCAGGCCTAGTTAAGTCATGCAAATCAGGTGGTATCAAGTTACTCAAAGGGTGCTGCCAGGCCTAGCGTTGCCAACCTCCAGTTAGAACCCAGGCGATCACCCAGAAATACAATGTAACTCTAGACAGCAGAGATCTGATTCCCTGGAGAAAATGGCTGCTTTGGAGACTGGACTCCATGGCATTATATCCAGCTGAAGCCTCTCCCTTCCCCAAATCCAGCCCTCCTTAGACTCCTCCATAAAATCTCTAGGAATTTCCCAGCCTGGCACTGGCAACCCTTGTCAGGCCTTGCCCAAAGGATCCCTCCATGAAAGGCTATTTGCCTTTTAACTTCAGTGCTTTCTTTTCAGCAGTAGCTATTTGTAGGCTTTCTGGATTGTTGTAAACGATTTCCATCATTTATAGTATATTGGGTAATAGGGCTGTTTTAATATTGCAGCCTCTTTTATAAACCACAGCTAACAACATTTTCACTGGGTCCCACATCATTTTTTTCAACACTCTACAAGTCTTCACAAATTTTGTCTTTGACAAAAGAAAACCTGAGGCACCATATGTTGAAGGTTGCATCTTTATCAATATAGGTATACTAGCAGTAAAGCCTGTTGTAAAAGCAATACAATGGGCTCTAGAAAGATGCATGTCTGGGGTCTCTCCTGTGGCTCTCCAGGGGCCCCACGGCTGTGGGGCAACTGGAGAGGGGCAGGGAAGGAACATGCCCAGGCATGCTTCCATGCCTTTTCCCCCACCTGCCCCTTTCCCCCCCTTTCCCCCTTGAGTTTCTCTGCCACTGCAGAGAAGCTCGGGGGGGGGGATGTTTCCATGCCTGCCCTGTGCACTCCCCTCCTGCCGCGGATGTTGGGAGCAGATGAGGCAGGCATGGAAGCCCCTGGAACAGCCCCTGGAAAGGTGCAGGGAGGGAACCCAGGCATGGTTACATGCCTTTCTCTCCCTCCCCGAGATCAGGGGCAGAAAGAAAGGCATTTAAACATGCCTTGTTTTTTCACCTTCTTCCCTCAGAAGCAGCGTCCTGCCCTGGCTGCTGAGCCTGCGCTGCCTTGGAGGGCTGGCTCGCAGTCACCGAAGGCCCTGTGCTGTGGGGGAAGAGGCCTTGCTGGTGCCCACTGCCTGAAGCTGGGGGGGGGGGGAAGACAGGCACCAGATGGATGCCACCCTGCTGAAGGTGAGGCCCCATCCTACCCACCCCTCCCGGAGCTCTACCAGCACCCTCAGAAGCCAGGCACAAATCCTGCCTGCTGGAGCAGATCTTCTCCCAAGCGCTGAAGAATGGGGGCAGGCTCTGAGGTGAAATTCTGTTCTGAGGAGAGTTTTGGCACCTCCTGCTTCTGTGGGTGGGACTGCAGCAATGAAACCAGAGGCCAGGGACCCCTTTTGAGTGGCAGTTCAATGAGCCAACTGATTTTAGTGCGCATAGAATGTTGCCACCCGAAAATACAACTATATATAAGGACAGGATTACAATTAATATTGAGTTGTGGACTAATACTGTTATTACAACTAACTAAGACTATACTTAGTCAATTCAGTTATCAGACATAAACTGAGATATGATCAATGCAGGAGCGTGAGTTAGGCCACTTCTAGTGGATACCAAGTTTTTCACCGCTGGATTAAAACATCACATTGATTAAAATTTATAACTTTTTTTTAAAAAAAATAGCAAACTAGAAAACTTGAAAAACTGTTCAGGGGAATTACTGGAGACAACAGATCCTCAAGTTATTCCAAGGGAACTTTAAATCCTTCCCTGGGTCTGTATGTTCTCATATCCATGTTGCATGTTTGACTACATGTAAAAGTGTGTTTTTCATCTTTGACATCACCCCAAGATATAAAACTCAGCCTCTCACATAACCTGCGCCTCAGAGAACCCTGGTATGGCTGCCTCTGAGCAAATATGAAGGGCAGAGCTTTCAACTACTTTAGTTCCTCCTGTGCATGCATGTCTTTAGCATGTAAGAGCAGTCTACAGTGCATGGGTAGGATCTGAGTAACAGTCTGCTTTCTTAAACAGGAAAGACGCTTTATTACTATAAACTAGAGCACATACATAGAAACTAGCTATCATAACAAGGAGATACAGATCTAAGGAAACTTAACATAAAACATGAGTCTAGCTAAGCTAAAATACAGTTACTTTAGATGGAGCAAAAACAACCCCAACCTTCTTACTGCCCCCTGACAAAGGAGGATAGGTCCCACAGATCACAGCATCTCGGCAAAGTGTTTGATACGGCTGATCTGGCCACCTGGATCCATGCCACAGTAGTACTGAGACTAGACTGCAGCAATGCACTTTACATTGGTTTCCCCTCAAAATCAATTCATAAACTCCAGCTGGTACAAAATGCTGCAAGTCGGTTATTATTGGGAGCTAGATGGAGCATGCATCCTGCAGGCACTTCCCTGGTTGCTCATCAGTTTAAGATATTAGCTACCATGTACAAAGCCCTTCATCACCTCGGACCCTCATATCAGCAAGATCACCTCTCCCCCTATGGTCTGCCATGACAGCTTTGCTCATCAGAGTAGGGTCATCTGCAGGGGCCAACCTGCAACTGGACAAAATTAACAACTGCCCATACATGTGCTTTCTCCATTGGGGCCCCCACCTTGTGGAGCAGCCAGCTTGAGGAGGTCAGGAAGGCCCCCACTCTCATGGTTTCCCGCAAACTATGCAAAACTGAATTATTTGAGGGCTTTTCTGTGCTGCCAATAGACTTGCACTGTACTAAATGATTCACAAAATTACTTAGAAACATTATTAGGACCTTAAGCAGTAGAGCAAAGTTTGAGTCCAGTGACACCTTTAAGACCAACAGTGTGTGCATGCACATGAAAGCTTATACACAGAATTAAACTTTGTTGGTCTTAAAGGTGCCTCTGGACTCAAACTTTGTATTATTAGGAACAGTGGTATATTTTACTATGTATAGCCTGCTGAAACTAGGATTCTGCTATGGAATTTTGCATAACTGAATGGGTCATGTTAAAGACTATGCTTTGCTTCAGTTCTGTTTTTAAGCTTTTGGTTGGTTGTTCAACCTTAATCCTATTGCATCATTTACTGAATGTCCTATCCATTGATTGTACTGACTCACTGTATAATTCGCCTTCTGTCCAAGTGAGAAAGGCAACTATAAATAATGTAAATAAATAAATAAATTTTAAAAAGACTCATTCTTTTCTCCATTGCCAACTTACTATAGCAGTTAAACTAGAAAAATAAATCAATATTTGCAGACCTTTGTTGCCACGAAAAGAAGCAGTTCCAAGAATATGCCAGGTCAAATTCTAGTATTGCAAACAGTTTTAGCCTTCATGCTGAAGAACAGTAAGAACAGTCACATTGACTCAACAAGGTCATACCTTATAGCAGCTGCCATTTGTGAGCAATCAGAAGGACTTTTATTTATTTTGTTTTTATTTAGAACAGTTAGGGTATGCCAGATGATACAAAAACCCTCTTCACCAGTTAGTGGAAGACAATGATCAAGGGGGACAGGGAATCCTGGTGAGGAATGCCATAATTCTGGTGCCATGGCCAAGAAGGCCCTTTCTTCTATTATCACCCACCTAGCCTCAAATGGTGGGAGTTCCTGAAATAGAGGCCCTGAAGATAAACATAACAGTTGGATAGGTTTGTATCAGAGTAGCTGGTTCTTAAACTGTGCAGGGCCCAGGCCATATAAGGCCTTAAAGGTCAATACTAGCACTCTGAATTCAGCCCAGAAGCAGACTGGAAGCCAGTGCAGATGGAGTGGGACTGGAGCAATAAGGTCCTTATGACCCACTACAAATAGCATTCTCTAACTGCAGAACTGCAGTATTCTAATCTAGATGTTATCATGGTAAATACTATAGTAGGAAGACCTTTCTTACTCAGGAAAGACCACAAATGGCTCACAAGCCACTGGAAGGCACCCCTGGCCACTTCTGCCACTTGTTTATATGACAATTGACCTTGTTATGATAAAGATGCAGGATCTCATGATTAACACTCAAGAGGTCCTGATCTCAGAGAAAGCACTCTTTCTCTGGGAACAGAGCCATAAACTTCTCAGACTGCTAGCTGAGAAGAGATGAGTTTCCTTTGCCGCCCCATATGGCAAAAAGAGACAGACACCAAGTTGGATTCAAAACTTTATTAACCACTTTATTAACTAATTTTCATTCAATCAAACTGGCGAGGGGTGTGCTACTGAGGAACCTGACAGGTGTCAATCTCCCGACCACCTTCATTTCCTATTGGGCGATGCACCTGCCCTGATCTCAAGCTTTTCTAATGAAAACTCTTGACCAGCAGCTTGGCAACTATAGCAGAAACGCCTGCCCCCCCCCCCCCCCCGAAGCCCCAAGACCTGCTAGGATAGACGGGCCAGGTTGTTCCCACACAGGTCCTCCTTTCCCGGCCCTGAGCCACCAGGCCCGAGAGCCATTCTTGGAGGGCCACTTAATTATATCATAACTATGCCTAGGTGCTCACCATTTAAACTTCCTGGTGACTCTACCCCACCCTGACTAAAGTGACCAACCTAATTATGGTGCATGGCCCCAAACCAATTATCAACCTCTCCACTTTTAATGCAAGATAGGCAAAAACACCCCAGCTTCAACAATCAATCGAGACGAGGCGAAAAATTCCTACCTGGCCCCAAGAAAAGGCAACCAGTGTGACCTGCACTAAACAGGGTGGGAGGGTGGGCCGAGCATGACGACGGACTGGCTCAGCAGAAGGCAGGAGCCAGCTCCAAAGGGGCTGGCTCCGCCTCCTGCCTGGTGCTGTGTACTACTTCCCCCTCAGGCTCTAAATAGATATTTCCATGACTCCCCCCCCCCCGCCACCCTTATTTGTTTTAATCTGTCACTATTGGAACTGGTCCATATATACCTATATAATCAAATGGATGGGAATGGCCAGTGCTGTAGAGAACTCTGGCATCTTACCTGGAAACCAACCTCCCCAAACAACCCCTCTCCTATTTTTAAATTTTGGTTCTTTTTGGGATGGGAATAGTTTTGTTGCATAGTCGGTAACTAGTTTATAGAGGTATGTTTCACCTTTTTTGTTTGTCTTAGTAACATCTGCATCATATGTATTTTTTACTTTTTTGGTAAATACTCTAGATAATAAAGCTCTCTCTACACACTTTGTAACACTTCTATGACTGGGGAATTGGGCATTGTGGATCAGATATATTATTTTCAAGTGTTATGTCCAATATGATATCATGAAATCTTAAGGGTCTGAGGGATTCCAATAAGCATAAAATGTTGAAAGATCTTAAAGCTGATATGGTAGTGGTGGTTGTTTTTGTTGTTGTTTTACAAGAAACTCATATAATGGCCAAGGATAAGAATTATGTCTTGGAGGATTGGGCTGGGAAGGTTGGTGTTACAGATAGATCTAATCAATCTAAAAGTGTTGCTATATTGATACATAAGCTTTTTAGGTTCAGCAAGTGATTACAGATCCAAATGGTCACTTTATTAGTTTGGTAGTGAAAAGTTTTGATTCTGTTATTGTTATGAATGTGTATGGTCCAAAAGTGGACTCTCCAGATATGTTTCATCGATGTTTCAGTCACTTGGTAAATTTTACATACTGGGAAAATGATAAGAGACCAGGTATTCCCATATTTTTCCATTTAAGACAGCAAAAGAATTTGAACTATATTTCTTTGATCAAAGATGAGAAGAGTATAATACATAATTGCTTCTGCTGAAATAAATTAACAGTTTGTAAATTTTATTCTGAATTATACACTAAAGGCAAAAATTTTCAGAAAAATATTTGAAAATATTTTCCTCTCACCTTGATCTTCATGTTTAGACAATATTCAGAAATGGACCGTTGCTGAACTTTTGCACATAGATGAAATTAACACAGTGATAATGAATATAAATAATGCAAAACTCCAGGACCAGATGCATTGCCTACTGAATAGTAGTAGAAGAAGAAGAGATTGGATTTATACCCCGCTCTTCACTACCCAAGGGAGTCTGAGAGCAGCTTACAAACTCCTTTCCCTTCCCCTCCCCACAGCAGACACCCTGTGAGATGGGTGGGGCTGAGAGAGCTCTGAGACAATTGTCCTTGAGAGAACAGCTGGTACAGAGCTATGGCTTGCCCAAGGTCATCCAGCAGGTGCAAGTGGAGGAGTGGGGAATCAAACCCGGTTCTCCCAGATTAGAGTCTGCGCACTTAACCACTACACCAAACTGGCACCAAACTAGTATAAAACCTTTTCAGATTTCTTTATTCCAAAGCCTTAGAGAACCTTAGAACATTATCAATATTTGAATGCATGACATATAGATGATAAATTGTATATGGACTTATTTTTAGATATTTGAAAACCTTTTATAGAAACTTATGTGTAGATCAGCCACTACTGTTATATTTTTGTATCTACTTTATATGAATCCTTTAAAAAATTCTATTTAGTTGCTGGATTTTTAAGTCCCCCCCAGCTGTTTTTTTTAAAAGAAAGAAATAATAAAGGACTACAGTTTGCTACGTTAGTGGCAAGCCCTCCAAAATGAGAGTTCTCTCTTTTCAGCAAGGCTCTTTTCCTCATTACTTCTCCCTAGCTGTTTTTGTTTAATAGTTGATTAGGTATGATATTATTTTTAACCATCCTAGTTTGGGTGGAAAGAAGAGCCTTGGAGCTAAACCACCATCTTTCTTTGATGATATGATCCTCCCTCCCTGAGTGTGCAGAAGGACTAAGATTTTTCAGGTAGTGCGCTAGAATTAAGATTTGTCTCTCAGACCTCTCTACAGCTGTTGCCTTTAGAAGTGAGGCTGGTGGCAACTACAGACACAGGATTTTCTGTGGTGGCACCTCACCTTTGGAACATGCTCCCCCTTGAGGCTTGCCTGGTGCCTACTTTACTTTCTTTTAAGCAACAGGCCAAAACACATCTTCTAACCCAAGCTCATAATTAGAGGTTTTACCTTACAAGTTATCTCTGTTATGTGGATAATTTTTATGCAGCTTATGTTTTTATATTGTTGTGCTGTTAAACCGCCTTGAGTGGGACTCTGAAGAGGTGGCACAGAAATATCCTACATAAATAACTAGAACCCAAAATGCCTAACAGTGCTCAGTTTTACAAAGGCATATCTTTTTTTTAAAAAAATTGTGCCTTGCTCCAGACTTGCATTGGAGAATGTTAGGTCAGAAAGCAACCCAGGAATTCCACAAAGAACTGCTGTCAAGCAGTTAGCAGTGCAATTTTGTCCTTGATAATGGCTGATGAGTTGTCTGCATCCCATTTCAACCTCTAACTGTTAGCTCCTTTAATGGAAGTGTCTATAAAGATCCTCCCTAAAATATGCTTTTCCAGCACACTTAATGTCTTTTAATGTCTTTCCAATTAAATCCAGATGTGAAAAGCTTAAGGAACAGTTCTCAGGATTGAAAAAGATGACATAAATCTTGCAGCTGACAGAGATCCCACTGAGCTTGGTTGGGGAAACTCACAGAGGACTTGTTGTGGGCCAGGAAAGCTGCTGGGTATAAAGACAGATGTGTACACTCCTATTGAAAATGCTGAAATGAAGAAAAGCCTCCTGAACTAGGCCAGGGCACTGACAAATACTACAAGAAGAGCAGCCCAATCCTGCAGGGTATAGACTGCACCCTGTGAGGTTGTGATCTCTCAGTTCCCACTACCCAGCACAGTTAATTTGTATAGAGAGTGCTGAGCATTTAACAAGAGGAGGTCTCTGCTTTCCTTTTGCTAATAGTGAATAAAGGGTCTCCTCCTGCAAGATCATGGCACACTAATTCCAGTGGGAACCGAGAGTTCTCCGCACTTCTCAGGAAGTACTCGTCACCTACAGAATCCCAACCAGCTTCCTTTCTCTCCACAAAGCAAAAGAAAAAACAGCTTACAAACTGCCACAATTACAGATTTCCACTAATCATATGAGAATCTAGGCACTCCCAATGACTGAACAATGCCGCTGGGCGAATGCTGTTTATGCAGCTGGCAACTACAATTATTCCCAAAGCTAATTTTGACCACAGTAAGTATTCTTTTTCCTCAGCAGATGCTAAGACGTGGCTTATTCCAAGCTGTATCTATTTAAAAAGAACAACAAAATATCCCAAAGTTAAATTTTATAGAATTTCTAGGAAGGCTAGTTACAGCTACTAAATTTTTATATCTCTTCTTTGAGTGAGTTAACTTCCTTCTAGGGATGCCGGCTTCCAGGTGTGTCCTGGGGAGCCCCAGGAATTACAGCTGATTTCCAGACTACAGAGATCAGTTCCCCTGGAGAAAACGGATGCTTTGGAGGGTGGGCTCTATGACACTGGACCCCACAGATGTCCCTGTCCTCCCCAGGTTCCATCCCCAAATCTCCACGAGCTTCCCAACCTGGATCTGGCAACTGTACCCCCCCCCCCACAGGTGGCCAGCGGAGGACCTGGCAACTCTACCCCTTTCCCAGAGCTGTAGTCCCAATCCATTTCCAGTGAACTGATCACAGATCCCACCATAACTTGTAGTCTGGCCTTGACAGACTTTTGGTGTGAATGACATGACAGAAACACACACACATAATGAACATCAATGTCAAGCTCAGACTGCCATAGCTCTGATCAAGAAAGCTGAAATTATGTCTTCTGCAACTTTTTTCCAATATATGTTACTGTTTAAGAGCTAAAAGTTTGAAAATGACCTTAAAACATGTAAATCCTTTGGCATTTTGGCTGTGGTACCTTCAAAAAGACATTATTTTTTTCATTTCAAAGAGAAGTTGTGCTGAATGAACAGGTCTACACTGAGCTCTCATAAAATGCCAAACAGGTGGTGCTTTACTAATCAGACTACAGGGGCTTATGGTCACTCGCTCCATCTCCTCCCCTTGGAATGGGTCATACTTCCTCCAGAATGTTTCCATTCTCTGTGTAATGGGGGGAGGAGAAGAGAAAGAGTGCATTTAGATCTCTTCTCCCTGTACTAATGGTAGGGCTGCCAAGTCCAACTTGGAAAATATCTGGGGACTTTGGGGGTGGAGCCAGGAGACTTTGGGGGTGGAGCCAGGAGAAAGGAAGTGACATCATTTTGTGATGTCACATCCTGTGATGTTGCTTCCACATGCTGACACATGAACTCATGAAGTTTCCTAATACTGAATCAGGCCATTGGTCCATCAAGGTCAGTACTGACTACTCAGACTGGTAGTGGCTCTCCAGGGTCTCAGGCTGAGATCTTTAATGTCACCTATGACCTGATCCTTTTTTAGCTGAAGAGGCTGATACCTCCTGCATGTCAAGCAGATGCTCTATCACTGAGCAACGGCCCTACTGAATCCTTCCTCATCTCGGCAGAATATGAAGCACTAAGTGCTACACAAGTGCTAAATATGATTTTCATATCATAAGAACAGGAGAGAAGCCACAGTGGATCGGGCCAACAGCCCATCCAGTACAACACTCTGTGTCACACAGTGGCCAAAAATACCAGGTGCCCTCAGGAGGTCTAGCAGCGGGGCCAGAACTCCAGAAGCCCTCCCACTGTTACCCCCCCAAGCACCAAGAATGCAGAGCATCACTGCCCCAGACAAAGGGTTCCATTTAGACCTTGTGGCTAATAATAGCCACTGATAGCCACTGATAGACCTCTGCTGGATGGGGACAGAGAGAGACAGACAGACAGACAGAAAAAAGAAAGAAAGGGGGAGAGAGAGAGAACTATGGATGTGTAAAACCAGGCATATAAATGCATGTTAGGATGTTGTGTTTAAGTTTTTTAAGTGGTTTTAAAGCAAATTGATAAGCAAATCAGAGATAAGTCACCCAGTATATTGAAAAAAAATTAAAAACATAATGTGGCACTGTTGACCTGGGCATCATTGTAATTCATAATGAAAACTGGCTTCTGTACAGAGGACAGCAGGATAGATAAAGAAGCAGTGACTTTTCCAAAGTCTGCAGTGATGACAGAAGTTGCACATCGGTGGACAATTCACATTAATAGAAATCTCAATAAATAATAGAGGTGATAGAAAACTACATTCACAGAACATTAATACTGCAAATAGGTTAGAATTGTTTGACAATATATATAGATGGAAAGGAAGAATGATTTGGTTCATAGGGTTCAACAGAATCATTGAAAACCCTCAACTAGATGATGCGAAAAAGAAATATCTAGAATGGACTGCAGGCACTTTTATAGAGAGTTAATAAGTATGCATGTGACCAGAAAGTTTCCACTGTACTATAAAATAACAGCAATCCATGTTCAACTAAATGGGACATTATCTAAGAAGAGATGGAGTCACAGTATTCTGCTATGGGGACTTTTGGCAGAGGTCTAATTTAATCGTTTTACCCCAGCAAAACACCATACTGGTTTATGTAAATTGGAGTGGATTCCACTAATCACTCCAAAGCAAAGGAAAGGGACATGTTCCACTAGCTGCTGGATTGTAGAGCCTTCTTGGTATATAGGGCATACATTGTATATCAGCAGAAAAGGTTTCCAAGTCCAGTGAAGGCTACATAACACTGCCCCCTCTTGCTGGATTGGAAGAGGCACTGAGATCAGGTGCGGTATTTGTCTCCTTTGTAAAGTGTAGTCACTGTAAATGGTCTGCCCTAAGGCCAGAGAGACGCAGCAGGATGGGATGTCTTCGAAACCTTCTTAAATGTGCTGTGCAACAAGGCAAGGAGCAACTAAAACAGCAGCTGGAGTCCAAACTACCAACAACCCAGTTCTAACTAGTAGGAAAAGAGCTGGCAGATGCACTTACCCCAGGCCCAGCAGCAACCTTTCAATCTTACACCAGCCGCATGCAAAAGCAGGCCCTTCAGTAAGAGCTTAGTCCCTTGTTAATCTCTGGGCGGGGCTCTCTTGCTAACTCTTAAAGGGGAAATGTCTGGTGAGGCTTTTCACTGCAGGCTCTTCAGACATTTCCCTTTTAAGAGGCCTGGAAGGGAGAGGGCCCGGCAGGCTCCGACGTTCCCCTCCTGTTGGCAGCCATTGCCTCCCCCCCGTGGTCAGTTTTGAAAAGGCAGGGGTAAGCATGAAAAATTGGTGTTTCCCCCGCCCTACCGAGGGACTTGGCAGCCCTAACTAATGGAGACCACCAGGCTGGCTCTGATTTATGTTTTTTTTTTTACATTTTATGATACAGAAATATTCTCTTCTAATTACAAATTGCATTGTTCTGGCTCGCTGCCATTGCTTGGATATGCAAAATGCCACATTCCACATTCTGTACATTCTGGCTGCAAACGTGGTACAGGAAAATGATATAAATGATTATATATAGTTTAGCACAGTGAAACAGTTTGTGTCTTCTATAATCTCAGACAATGAAAAACTAACACAATGCATATGTTTCAGAATCCTAATTCTGCAAGTATCTGTTTTGGAAGAACTTACCCATCAATAAAACAAGATAACTGAGATTTAAATTGTAAACTTTTTGTTGAATTCTGAAATGTTTCTTTTAAAAAATTATTTTATGGATGTTAATTACAGTGCAATCCTGTGCAGTTACTCCAGTCTATTGAAATCGATGCGCTTAGACCCAAGTAATTCATAACAGGATTGCATAGTTAGATTTCCAAATATCCTTCTGTTAAAAAGTAGATAGCAATAAAGTAACTAGGGGTGTGCACAATAAAATGCCTTTTTTTGGATTTGGGTCCACTGGACCCAAAAAACATCAATATTTTCCCATATTTCCAAATCTCAATATTGGTATGACTAATTTAAAAATTTTAAATGCTTCTCCCTTAACTCATTGAGTAGTGCGGCTGCAGTGGCACACCTCCACACATGAAGGGAAGTTAAATGCCTTCTCCCTTCATGTGTGGAGGTGTGCTACCACAGTGGTGCAACTCGGGGAGTGAAGGGAAATCATTTAAAAATGCCTTCCCTTCACTTGTAGAGTTGTGCCATGGCAGCGTCACACCTCCATGAGTGAAGGGAAGTTAATGCCTTCTCTCCCTTCACTCACAAAGGCGTACAATGATGGTGCCATAACTCAGGGAGTGAAGTCATTTAAAATGCCATCCCTTTGGCCACAGAGGGCTGCCATGGCGGCATGACTCCATGAGTGAAGGAAATGTCTTCTCCAAGCCACAGTGTCACAGCAGCACAACTCAATGATACAGCTGGCCTGAATAAAAGCTAAATAATATTGTTTTTTATTTGGGCCAGCTATATCGGTAGCTGAATCAGATTGTCTAATCTGCATTCAGTTAAATAAATACCCCAAAAATACATATAAGGTGGTTTTCAGGTATTTATGCAGTTCGGTTTATATCAAATGCACACCCCTAAAAGTAACTTTTAAAGAGTTTTGTACAAAGCCCATCTCTGTTCTAGGTTAATTTATAATGCTACATATGTCCCACTGAAAGTGTCTATAACCCACAAAAAACTGCATTAAATAAAAAGTTTTGCATGTAGAAATGGAATGACACATAATTTAAAAGCAATAAACTATATTCAGGACTGTGACAGAAAAATGAAGAAAACAGCACATTTGTTCCTGGTCACAGAATGTCTAACCCGGGTTTGCTCCCCTACTGCTAAATTCTAACACATTCACTTCTAGTCCTTGATATTCAATAATCTTAACTTTTGGTGTTGGCTGGGTAAGAAGTGAAGTCTAAAGACAGGTGGTGGTGGGGAACAGAATAGGCAGACTGGCTGGCTAGTCTCTTGTACAGCGGTGCATTAAGACCACCTAAATTCTATCTTGTTAGGAAGAGTTTTTCTTTGATCACTGTTTTTTCACATTTGACACGGCACCATCCAATTTACCTTTTTTTCCTTGGAAGGCTCTGACAAACTTTGGGAAATTCAGAGTGTACTTTTAAACTGGGTGGCTGCTCTCAGTGGGTATAAAATTTTTTCCAGTCACTGGTTGAAAAAATGCATCTCAGGTTCCAAATACCAGGATTTTTTTCCCTTAAGTAGATAGAGAAGTTCTATGTCCAGAGATCAATCAAACGGCTCTACTCAGAATTCTACATAGTAAGGATTACTAATTGGAAAATGTTCTTAGGATGGTTCTGTTATCTAACAGAATAGAGAGAGAGAGAGCCAGTTTGGTGTAGTGGTTAAGTGCGTGGACTCTAATCTGGGAGAACCGGGTTTAATTCCCCACTCCTCCACTTGCACCTGGCTGGATGACCTTGGGCAAGCCATAGCTCTGTACCAGCTGTTCTCTCAGGGACAGATGTCTCAGAGCTCTCTCAGCCCCACCTACCTCACAGGGTGTCTGTTGTGGGGAGGGGAAGAGAAAGGAGTTTGTAAGCCGCTCTGAGACTCCCTTGGGGAGTAAAGGGCGGGGTATAAATCCAATCTCTTCTTTTTCTTCTCTTCTTCTTCTAACATCACGTTTATATTCTGTGACTCTTGTAGATCTGAGTAACACTACCTGTGTTCATCTGAATTAGCAGAACAAAGTTTGAGTCCGGTGGCACCTTTAAGACTAATGAAGTTTTATTCTTGGTATAAGATTTCGTGTGCAAGCACAAAAGCACTGAATCTGGAAAAGTGTGTTTGAACATTTATTCAGGGTTCCAGTTACCCAAATGAGTCCATTTAAACACATGTATACTTATCTCTTATTTGAAAATTATGAAATATACTCAGGGCTGCTTTTGTAGAAAAAGCCCAGCAGGAACTCATTAGCATAATAGGCCACACCCAACAGCAGGAACTCATTAGCATATCAGGCCACACCCCTGACAGTGCAAATCTGCCCTCACAGAGGAGGGAGAGCTTGTACCTGAATAAACCTTGTCTTAAAGGTGCCACTGGACTCTTTTGGATTGCTACCTGGTGGGGGGAACGCGCAGATCATGCGCACTCCCGGACCCGCCCACCTCACAGGGTTGTTGGTGTCAGATTCGGGGGAGTACCCTGTTGGTTTGCAAGCAGAGGGGGGGAGGCCAGCAGGGCATTTGGGTGGGGGGGCACACAAATGACATCAATGCAGGCGGGGAGCCCAGGCCCAGGAACAGGCAGCCCTGGCAGCAGGGGGAGGAACCACCTGGCTTTGGCCCATTTTTGCTGTCGGCCCAAGGCAGCGAGCAAGACCCCCCCCCCCAGTCTAGCAAACTGATCTTTGCTGGCGGGAACACCGCCCGCACAAGAACTTCCCTTCAGGGCCCCAAAGAGATGGGGATGGAGTGAGGCTCACTCACCCTCAATCAAGCCCTCGCTGCCTCCCCCCCGCACCAGCAAGGCTTGCTTCTTCTTGCTCTGGTGGCCTGCTTGGACAAAAACCTCTGTAGGATTTCAAGGGGCGCCTGGAGAAAGTAGCACCGTTTCATGGGTGGGGGAGAGTTGGTGGCGGTGAGGAGCCACGTCCCTTGATGCCGCCTGGCTGGAAAAGGGAAACGGCTCTTGGGCAGCCCAGGGGAGGAGAGCGATCGCCCTGCCAGCACAGAGGTGGTTTTCTTTGGAGAGAGAACAAAGGCGGGAATCTCTCCACGCCTCAGAAGGTGCCATTCAAGCCAGAGACTTACAGGCTCCCTTAGAGGTGCACCACGAGGCTCCAGCGCGGGCCAGTGGGCTGAGGTGCACAACTCTGAGACGGCAAGTTTGGCAGGCAGTGGCAGCCTCCCGAGGGGGCTGCTGGGGGCTCCAAGGGCTGCGGGGGCGAGGTGAGGAGTGGAGGCAGTGCTTGAGGGGCTGAGGCACCACTGGCTGGCTGAACACAGCATCCCCAGGTGTGCACTCTGCCCTCCAGCCCACCTACACCCACCGGGCTTCTTCGGCGCACAGGCAGGGAGCAGGGGGCATGGCCTAATTTGAGAACAGCTGGAACACTGTTCCAGTGCATTCAGGCCCAAAAATAACACTAAATATACTTATGAGACTTTTTTTTGTATCTATGGAAACTATAAACAGGACAAGAACACAATCTTGTTGCTCACTGGAGTTCCACTTATAACGCATAGCAGCAGAATGTCATGACACACAGTTCAATGAAAGAATTGACTCTGCATACGGCAAATGTGGAAAAGGTATGCTAGGAATTATTTGTAAAAAAAAATTGCGAATAAAGCTGCCAGTATCACAATGCCTTTACATAAATCAATGGTGTAGATACATTTAAAATTCTGTGTACAGGTCTGGTTGCCTCACATCAAAAAGGCTAA
Organism: Lepidodactylus listeri; assembly: GCA_029233225.1. Lineage (NCBI taxonomy): Eukaryota > Metazoa > Chordata > Lepidosauria > Squamata > Gekkonidae > Lepidodactylus > Lepidodactylus listeri. The sequence continues at coordinate 47,164,038 of JARCFY010000006.1, read as the reverse complement.
TGCAGACCTAGAAAATATGCAGGAAAGAGCAATCAAAATGATCAAGGAACTGGAGCATCTTTGCTGTGAGGAAAGGCTAAAGTATTTGGAGCTCCTTAAGTTTAGAAAAAATACAAAGCAGATACGACAAAGTTTTATACTATCATTCATCCTGAACACAGCAAAGTTTTTCTCCCATAATGCAAGAACTCAGTCAATGTAACTGATCAGCAGTAGACTCAGAACAAAAGAAAGTACTGCTTCATAAAACACATCATTATATTATGTATCTTGCTTGCATAAGATGGGGTTATACCTGCTAGCTTTGATGGCTTTATTTTATATATAATTTGAAAAGGAACATGAGAAATGAAGGAATTATAGGTTTATCAATGATTACTAGATACGACGGTGTGAGACAAAGCACCACTGGCTCCTCCCCTCAAGGGTTAATGTGAATGGTTACGGGTCTGTTCCATCCTGTAGGTGTTACTAATTGGTCTCTTGGCCTACATGGCCCTTATCATCTTTAATGACAGAGGTGGAACTGTGGTAATTAGCTTCTCATGAGAACCTGTGGCCCACAGGTGGGAGGGGGAGAATCAGGAGTGATAAGGTAATTTTCCAGAGAGTTCCAGCAAGAATGTGTCTTGAGTGGGTATCATCACCACCTGATATTGCTTGACCAAAAAACTATAATTGAGCTAAAAACAGTTTTTACTCGAGAGCTATTATTGCCCTGAATGCTGCATGAGACCGAAATCTGGGGGAAACAGTGGTTTGGTTGCTATGTAAATCACAAGGGAGAAGCAGTAGTGAATGTCTGTGTGAGTGCGCATGATTATATGTTGTGGGTCACTGAATGATGGCACTTTTTAATTTCATTGTACTATGTACAATGACAATAAAGTATATTCTATTCTACTCTATCTGGAGAAAGAAGGCTAGCTTGGATTCTGATGGACTGAAGGCCTGGACTATGATATGCTTATATTGCAATGGACTGTGGCCTCTAATTCTTGGACTTAAGGTCTGTGCCATCTGAAGCAGGTTCTGAAAATGTGTTGGATAGTTAAAGCTAGTTTTCTCCTGCATGACTTTAGAGTACTGAGTTGCCTGTAGAGTATATCTTTCCTTTTGACTAAAATTAAATAAAACTTTATATAATTTTAATAAAATTCAAGGGAGGTCTGGTTACTTGTGTACAACAGTCCTGGGAACCCACAGGGTTCACTTTTGGATTCCTTGACAGATGGCTAAAGGGAATGTCTACCCAAAGAAGCAGCACACCACAGTATACCAGCAGCTAAGGGGGAGGACAGTAGCAGAGGAAGTCAATTGTCTTCTTGCCCTGCTCGTGAGCTGTCTGGATGCATTTGGTTCCCCAGAGGGAACCAGGATGCTGGCGTAAGATTACTGTTTCATCCAATCTGTCAGAATTGTTCTTATATTTTTTATGTTCTAAGAAAAAGAAGGAACCAAGAGAAAATAGATCTCCCACTTTGAAAAGAACTGGCTAATGTGGATATATCCTAAGGTATGTTGGTGGGCTAATTTTGGCCCAGTTTTATGTCTGTCCACTTCTGAGAGACATCATCTGCCAGGTACCGGGTCTCCTGCAGTATTTTAACTTTAGGAACATATCCAGCTGGCAGTCAACAACATTTATTTGACACTACTTAACTCCACAATTGCAGGTCTGGTTTTTCTCCATTTACAGTTACAGTCAAAAAATAAATTGATGTGTCCAGAACTATCTCAGGCAGCTGTATCTGTTAACTGCTATTTTATCATTCCTACTTAACACTTATTATTAAAGCCATCAATTATAGTTTTTTAAAAAGTTTTTCTTAAAATCTGGCAAATTACAAAGCCACCTTAATTGTATGCAGGATGCCTGACAGTTGGACAGCAGACTCATAGGGCTGATGGTCTTCTAAAGTGTAGTCCTAAAGCAGAAGTGAACCCTTCTAAGTCAACTGAAGTCAATGGATATAGAAAGGTGTAATTCTGCTTAGGACTGTACTGTTTAGAGACACAACAAAAAAAGGACATATTATACCGAAATCATCTTTAGAAACTTTAATTGGTAAAAAGGATCCATTGGTTCCAGTATCTTCAAATTAAGCATCTAATAGAACAACCTGAGATAAAAAAGCCTTTACACATGCAACAGTTTTTGAAAATATTTTGAAATGTGCAACAAAGTTTTAATTTTGAGACTATATAAATTTTTAATTTGTATAGCTGCTATGAAACCACCCTCTTATTTGAAAGCCTGGCAAGCAAATTGTAATAGTATCTCCTCTAATCACAATAGTCCAAAATTTGGTGTTCTTATATATTTACTACAAACTCAGTAAGTACTGGAACACAATCTATCAGACTTCTTATTTGCTGGTATTTAACACCTTTAAAATTACACTTCATAGATTCAACAATTCAACCATTATGTTGGAAAAACTGTGGAGAAATCGGTATGCACTGCTGGTGGAACTGTATCTATATAAAGAAATTTTGGCATAATATTTTGATGCAAATTAACCAAATTACAGGTTACTTACTTCCTGTGTGTCCAGAATTAATTGTACTAAATTACTGGCAAAATAATAACATACCAACACTGAGAAGAGATTTGATAGCCATTCTTTTAGAAGTGGCTAAAACCACAATTGCTACATTATGGAAAGATACAAAACCTCCCATGAGCACCTCAGGGCACAAAAGAGTATGGGACCACTATATCATGGAAAAAATATCCAACCAAATTTCACAAACTGATTCTGATCTCTGTCAGTCACACTTTTTGGAGCACTGGTTTCCTATTTTAGACTTCATGGCTAAAAATGAAAAATGCATTAATTGTTCTTATCCAACTGATATCCTTTATAACTTATCTTTCTAGCAAATCTATATTTATTTCTGGCTACATGATAGATTAAGTTTGTTCCCATTCATGTTACATAATAATGCCTTAGTACTACTGTTATATTGTCTCTATATTCTACTAGGAATAAGGCTCATTGAGGAAATAAATACAATGGGGTCTAGAAAGAGGCTCTGGGAGAGTGCCAAGGCCTTGGGCACTCAGCATCAATTTGCTGTGGAGACCTCAGCAGGGTATAATGAAACTGAGTCCACCATTTTCTCCAGAGGACCTGATCTCTGCCACCTGAAGAATAGTTGTAATTTTGAGTGATCTCCAGCCCTCACCTGGAGATTAGCAACAATTGTTACCCAAGAGAAAATGGGTGGTTTGGAGGGTGGAGTCTATGGCATTGTACCTGTCTGAGGTCCAAGCCCTCCTCAAACCCCACCCTCTCCAGGCTCCACCCCTCAAATACCCAGGAATTTCCCAACCTGGAGTTGGCAACCCCATCTCCTTCCCAGCTAACCATCAACTTACCATTATCTTCCCCTCTGACTGCAGATGACTTCTGCCCTCCCCTCCTGGAGATCAGTTGTAATTCTGAGTGATCTCCACCCTTCACCTGGAGACTGGCAACAATGGTTCACCAGGAAGAAATAGCTGGTTTGGAGGGTGGAGTCTATGGCATTGTACCTGTCTGAGGTCCTACCCCTCCTCAAACCTCACCCTCTCCAGGTTCCGCCCCTCAAACCTCCAGGAATTTCCCAACCTGGAGTTGGCAACCCTATCTCCTTCCCAGCCAAGCATCAACCTGCCATTATCTGCCCCTCTGATTTCAGCTTTCCATCTCCTCCTTACTGGAGATCAGTTGCAATTCTGAGTGATCTCCACTCCTCACCTGGAGCTTGGCAACAGTGGTTTTCCCAGAGGGAATGGCTGGTAGGGAGGGTGGAGTCTATGGCATTGTACCTGTCTGAGGTCCCACCCCTCCTCAAACCTTACCCTCTCCAGGTTCAATCCCTCAAATCTCCAGGAATTTCCCACCTGGAGTTGGCAACCCTATCTCCTTCTCATCCAATTATCAACCTACCTTTATTCCCCCCTCAATCTTTAGCTTTCCATCCCCCCACACCTGCAGCCTCTACTGTGCTCTGAAGCCCTGACCGCCATGTCACATTGGTTGTCATGGGGAGGGTCATCTCAGCAGGTTATAAGGACACAGAGTCCACCATTTTCTCCAGGGGAACTGATCTCTGCCATCTGGAGAGCACTTGTAATTCTGAGTGATCTCCAGTCCTCACCTGGAGATTGGCAACAATAATTTCCCAAGAGGAAAAGTAGTCTTTCTCTGCAATGGGGACCAAAGCAGCTTACATCATTCTCCCCTCCCCCTTTTGACTGGCACAACAACCCTGTAAGGTAGGTTAGGCTGAAAGTCTGAACTGGTCCAAAATCACCCACTCAGCTTCTACACCAAGAACCTGGATCAAGCAGACACTGCTCTGAAGCACTGACTGTTACACCTAGGGTAGCCAACCTCCAGGTGGAGCCTGAAGATTATGAGGTATCACCAGACAACATATCTCTCCCCTCCAAAGAAAATAACTGCTTTGGAAGGTGGGCTTTATGGCATTCTGTTCAGCTGAGGCCTCTCCCCTCCCCAAACCCTGGCTTCTACAGACTCTACCAGAAAATCTCCAGGAATCTCCCTACCTGCAGCTGGCAACCCTAGTCAGGACTGGCCCCAATGAGTTCCGCACAAAGGCCTGCAAAGGGTTTCCTTCGTTTGTTTGAACCTAGCTTGGTTGCCTAGCTTGGTTGTGGCGAAACGGGCTCCAGTTTACAACTCAGCTGCTTGCCTCCCACCCTTGTTCCGTGGGCGTATCTCACTCCTTAAGTTCACTGCCAACACTCACTGAATTGTCACTGCCTTTTTAAAGGGACAGTGAGACCCCTGTGGCCAAATCTCCCTATTTGGAGATGGAATCCCCAATCTTTGGGAGGTTCCTGGAAAGTTGGCAACCCAAGGGTCTGGCCTTTCCTTGCTTCCCTGGGCTACCTCCTCTCTTTGGTATTGTGCAGAGCAGGGGAGACTATGTGGTAAGCACACAACACAGATTATTAGCCCAAATAAAAGAATTTATTTAACTATTTACACACTTATGGAACATACATACTAAATGAATAAGGCACAACCGTAGGAGTAAACATACACTATGAACCCATAGGGCATAAATCAACAGGAGTTAAACGCAATCCTCTTCCCCTACACACAATACTCTCTCTACCTCTGGAGGTTGTGGGCTCAGGATAGGATCTCTCCTTGGACCAGCCTCTGGCTCTGTTTCAGCCTTTCTCTCTTGCCCAAGAGAGCAGGGAAACTTCCATTCATTCCCCAAACCACCCAACTGTGGAGTGGCTGAATCTCTGCTGCCTCCCAGGGTTCCCCCATGTCTCTGGCTAGTAGCCTGGGTCAGCACAGGCAGCAGGAGCCTTTCTTAGCCTCGTGTAGAACGAAGACTGCCTCTTCCTTGGATGGGCTGGAGTCTATATTGATGGTGCCCTGCCCCTTGGAATGGTCCCTCTTTTCCAGCACTTTTTGGCCTTGGGGCAGCTGGGCACTGTAGGCCAGCAGATGAGAAAGCCCCATTCAACCCAGTGAGTGATATTCCTGCAGGCCCCTCTCTGGAACTACAGCTCAATTGAACCTTATAGGGGAACATTTTAAACAAACAACCACAGATGGCAGCCATCTTACAAACACAGGTAACTGCCATTTCATTACACCTACCAACAGCCACTGAGGGAAAAGTTAGTCCCACACAGAAAGCAAGCAGGAGAAGTGTCTTCATCAAGAGAGAAAGTCGTTTGCTCGTAATTCTGACAGGGCACAGTGGCTGAAGGAGTGGACGGGGAAGAGGAGCAGACCCAGCACCCAGCCAATGGCACATGAGTACTCTTGAGTGGTGGCTGGGTGGGCCTCAGCCAACACAGCCAGTGGGTAGGGACAGCTTCTGAATGATACATCATGAAGCCAACTGATTTAGGAGCGTGTGGAATGTTCAGAATGTGCCATCCCAAAATACAATTATTATAAGGAGAGATTGTTCTTACCTTACACCATTATTATACCTGTTTGAAAATGTTATGGTTTGTATTATTAAAAAATTAAAAAGTATAAAAAGAACTGTATTGTTAAGAACTTTAGTATTAATGCCTGTATTAACAAGTACCATCACTTATTGTGCATATATATATACATACATACGCACACTGGCAAAAAATTGTTAAATCTGATATTTTTAAAAGAACAGTTTTTGAGATAATAAAATAGTTTTGTGAGCAGCAAAGAGGTCTGTCAAGCAATCTTAATGCCTATAACTTAATGAGCATTACTTGATGCGTGTGATATATTTGCCTGAAGAGGAGGGAACAGGGTTATAAATAAACCTAGAGAAAAAATAAGTAGAACAAAGTAATTCAAAACCAGTGCTTCACATTAAACCTGAAAATACTGGAGTGATTTATGTGGAAGAAAATGAACAAACATTTGGGCTATTTAGTACACAGCATTTGTCAAGATGCAATCTAATAACTGGACCTCCAGCTTTCTTGCAGGACTTTCTTGCAGGACTTTCTTGCAGAACTTTAGCAAGGAACAATATTTAGTTTTGCAAGTATAAATACAATATGATGTGCATCCATTCCAAGGTAAAATATATTTTATCCTAAACCAGAGGAAAATGGACCACATATATCTTGCTTCCTCCCCTGTCAAAATAGTCAAAAAACGTCTGGAAACCTCTTTATGGGCTAAAAACAAGGCTTTGGCACTTTATAACACTACATTTCAATAGACACAGAGGGACTAGAAGATCCATCAGTATGAACATTTCTATATTGCTGTAAATTCTTCTTACATTTTTAAAATACTGACATAGGGTAAATGTTAACATGTTCAAGTAAAATATATATTTTTAAAACCATCAATTAAATTGGTCTTTCACTACTTTTCCAGTGGATCCAAACTGAACCTAAAATTTGTCAGTTGCTTTGAATCTGAATCAGACCTTTTGAAAATAAAAACTGTTAACTGAAAATTTAGTTGAAGGTTAGGGAGAAAAGGCCGAGCACTGAAGAATAGATTCTTTTGAATTATGGAGCTGAAAAAGACTCTTGAGAGTCCCTTGGACTGCAAGGAGATCAAATCAGTCAATCCTAAAGGAAATCAACCCTGACTGCTCCCTGGAAGGCCAGATACTGAAGCCGAAGCTCAAATACTTTGGCCACCAAATGAGAAAGGAGCACTCACTGGAGAAGACTCTGATGCTGGGAAAGACTGAAGGTCAAAGAAGAAGGGGACGGCAAAGGAAGAGATGTTTGGACAGTGTTACTGATGGAATGAACATGAAATTAAACAAACTCCGGAGCACGATGAAAGGCAGAAGGGCCTGGCATGATGTGGTCCATGGGGTCATGAAGAGTCAGACTCGACTGTACGACTGAACAACAACAACAAAGGGAGAAAAGATCTCCCTGTGTTCATTCCAAAGCTAAAGAGAAGCAAGGAACACTTGATTACTTAGAATGTCACTGGAGCTCGAAAAATGAAGGTTCCAGTCTGAGTAATTTATTCTGTTTTCTCCATGAACATGGATATAAAGAAATGTTTAACCTAAAATGGGATGATCTAGGCTTTCTAAAAATTATATTACAGTTGATGGACTGAATGTAACTTTTTTTTGTCATCAAAAGTGACTGGCTAGTAGGGATGGGCATGAACCAGCTTATGAACTAAGTTTGTCATAAATTTTGGCCGGTTTGTGATCAATGTTCATAAACTGAAGACCTGCCATGAACGTTCATGAATTTTGATGCAGTTCGTGAAGAGCAGAAAGCAGGGATTTAAACCCCTGCTTTCTGCTCTTCAAGAAAAACAGCTGCTTGGTTTAAATGTCTGGGAGCCATTTATTTTCACCATAAACCATAAATTGTGAGTATATATCTTCTAAAATCTTGTTCCCTAGCCATCTTCCCCTACTTACTGCAACTTCCATGCAATTCCCCGCCATAATAATTGTTTGTTTTGTCTAGATTTGGGATTTCTCAATGCATTTGGGATGACATCACACCACTGAATAGTCAGTCAGGTTTGGCTATGTGACTACAACACTGAAAGCAAACAAAGCTATTTGAAGTGAGGGTTAGTAAACTAGATGATTCCAGCCAGTTGGGGATAACGGTGAATTGGGCAATGCCACAGTGCTACAAAACTAGGGTTGCCAGGTCTGGGTTGGAAAATACTTCGAAAATTTGGGGGTGGATCCAGGAGAGGGCAGGGTTTGGGGAGGGCAGGGGCCTCAGCATGATACAATGCCATAGAGTCCACCACTCAAAGCAACCATTTTCTCCAGGGGAGCTGATCTCTCTCAGCTGAAGATCAGTTGTAAAAGCGGAAGATCCCCAGGCCCCATCTGGAGGCTGGCAGCCCTGTACAAAACTAGTCAGATAAATGTTACATAAGGATGTCACTGAGAGCAAGCAAACTCAATTCAGAGAGCAAGATATCCAAACCAGGCATGCAGATCTGAAGTGATCACTGAAACAAAATGAACAAAGTGAAGGGTGCATTTTCACACTGCTAAAAATGTTCTTAGAAACTAGAATGTAGTTTTTGCTCAGACCTAGAGGTTGTTCAAGATCGTAGTAAGAAAGAGACTCAAAGCACTTAAATTTCATAGGTCCAAACCTTATTGTACAGTATGATAGCCTTCTAAAAATGGGTGTGTATTTTGTTGTTTGTCCTACTGGATCATTTAAAGCAAGCTTATTAGTTGCTTCTGGGTATCAATGACAGAAGTCTGAACCTCACGCCTTGGGTTGAAACTTGTCCTTGCAAATCAAGTATAATATGCATATTCCCACAAGTAATCTGGCATGATCATCCACATTTGTCAACCACCTGGTCACCATCTTGCTGCATGTTTACAGAACTCATATGGGGAAGATAGGCCCTGTGAATGTACCCTAAAGTGTGTGACTTTCTTTGTTTCTCAAGTTTTTGGTATAAAACATCTGGTTTATTTGCTCACTCATGGAAAAAAATGCTTGTAAAATAAATTTCAGCTTCAAAATCTGTTGTAGTCAGTACATTATTGCTGTGACAGTCCAACAGGTGTTTTGAACTTCAGCTGTAACAACAAATTTTATTTGGCTAATAGAAATCTGCTAAGTACCACGTGGCATTTTCTAGACATGGACTGGGAAATATATGCTCCTTCTCTTGCAGGCCCTATGCACAGAACTGGGCATATTCTAAATCCAAGATATAAAAAAAAATCTCCCATATATACATATATTTTTTTCCCCTGAAGAGTAAATTTACCAAGACCAATAGGGCTGCTGCCTGATTAATGAAATCTTAGTCAATTAATTGTGTTTTAATTAATTAAATGTGCATATAATATTTAGATATTAATATAGTAATGTTTTTGAAGGAAAAGGCATGCTCACTTGGCCAACTCAAGGCCAACTCACAATCTCTGGCCCATACTGGCTTTTTATATGGAAAAACAATGTATTTTCCAAGATCATCCACAGTGCTATAGCTTAGATCCTAAGCTGCTTTTCTGCTTGTGGAAGGAGGAAAGAGCAAGGTTTTCCAATCCCTCCTCTCTCACATTTTGACCTCCCCAATGTTCCTTGGGACCCACTGACCTGAGGGGCACACAATTGGGGGGCATAGATGACTACAGCCAGAAGGAATAAGCAGGCGAGTAACATTTATTCACCACACCTTGTATCGTGTAGGTTCCAAGCCTATAGCCACAGTTTTTATGTGAACAAGCTCACTGTTCCTTATAACTCCCTCAGTTACCACATTTGCATTTAGTGCTTCTGCCAGCTCCTTAAATGGCTTGTGCCATTTAATGTGCAAAACTGGATTTTAGACTCACCTGAATAGAAAGGATACTCTTTACAAAATTAATTACATTTATGCCATGAGGGGGAAAAAGCTGTGAGAGAGGCTATAGGGAACAATTCTGCATGGCAGCATTGTGTGACAACTAAACTGCTGAAACAGAGTATCATCAGAGAAATGTAAATTGACACAAAACATCAGAATCCCACAGAATTCTTTTTTTCCTTTCCTTTTCTTTTTGGGGAGTATTATGTGTGTGTGCATGTGTGCGCTTCTGAGTCTGGAAGTCATGGTGACTTTTGGTGACCCCTTGTGGTGCTACAACATTTCAGAGAGGTGGCTTGATATTACCAGTCTATGTATCCCAGCCCTGGTATTCGTTGGAGGTAGCCCTTCCAAGTACTTGCCAGGGTTGGCCCTACTTAGCTTACGAGACTGAATGAGATCAAGGTTGCCTGGGCTATCCAGGTCAGTGTAGAATCCCACATAATTCTTGATGTGTTTATGAATGCTTTATATAAACAATACATATTTTAACAGCACAACTGTAATTAAGAACTGCAGGCTATTATAAAAGGTCAATAGTTAGCATGGTTTAATCAAATCTGGAAAATTCTAAGCATGGAATGGCTTCCAGAGAACAAGCATACAAGAGAGCTGGCAAAAAGAAAACATTCTTTAGGAAATTTGGTCCACCTTTTTAGCCACATAAAGAACAAGAGGGCTATTGGGCTAGTATGCCAAAAACTTGGCTGGTATGTCTAAAGAATGTAGGAAAAAAACTAGAAGGCCATGGCCCTGCTGCTGAACTTGTGGATACTGCAGTCAGTATGTAGAAGAGACAAGAGGTGGGAATCACAATACTCGCATGAGGGGGAAGACTTTACAACAGTCCTGTAAGGTAGGCCAGCATTACAGGGCAGACAGGGGGAAGGTCAGGGGCTGCCCCCCACTGTGCCACTCAAACCAGCTGGGGGGGTTCCCTCTGGGGTGGGGGGACCAGCCAGCATGGGTTTCCCCACCCGCAGGCAGGGAAGAGACCGGGGGCACTCACCATGGTGAAGCTGGAGAGCAGTGCCGAGGCGTGGCTGGAGGCTTTCAGCTTGGCCTGGCTGAGGTAGAGCTTTCACTAGGGCAGCACCTGCATGGAGTGCTCGTTGAGGCTCATGGGCTTGGGTGGATGGGCGGGGGCAGTTGGAAGCAGGGGGGCGAGGCACGCTGAGCGGCCGACCAGGTGGGCTGGCACTTGCTGCTGCTGCCTTCTCCTCTGTGGCATCACGGTCCTGCTAGCTGGCTGGCTGCTTCCCACAGGGCCCCCACTGCACTGCCTCCTCCTCACCACCACCACATGGCACCCGGCTGCTTGGTTGGCACAGCACACTCCAGCTTGCTGCACTTTGGCCAACTCTCGTGGAGCACCTCCCCCTGGGAGCAGCGGCAGCGAGGCCTGAGCGGCTCTCAGCCACCAGACCCGCCAATTCCCCCTCACGGGCACCAGTGGCGAGGCCTGAGCGGCTCTCAGCCACCAGGTCCGCTGATCTCCCCTCCCACCCCCCAGCACCAATGGCGAGGCTTGGACGCCTCCCAACCACCAGCCAGCCACAGAGTTCCCAAAGCGTTCTCTGTGCATGCACAGGGAACGCTTTTTTTTTTTAGTTTTGGGGGGATTTAAATATCCCCCGAATATTTTTTTAACTTTTAGGATTTTTCTGCACACCTGGAGAGTCCCCCAAGTGTGCAGAAAATCTCTCTGCCCCCTAAGTGCCCCCCAGTGGATTTAGATATCCACATGCATGGGGGCACTTAACTATTAGATATATAGGTGGGACACAGTTAATACATTCAGACTGGAACCCAGTCTTCTTTAACTTCCTTACCCAGTAATAGTAAAGACACATCAACAGTATACTCTAGCACACAGATTCTGCCACCTTGCCAATAGGTATCACCTGAACTGGGTAGAACAGATTTGGACAGCATGCAGATATCAGGCAATCACACAGGAAAAGAGTAACTAGGGAAGTTATGAAATTAGAAATGTTCTTATTTACATTGTAAGCTCCAAAGGCATAAGTCAGATAGCAACAATTAAAAAACCTATACTTTTGTCCATGGGGCCAACAGAAACTGGTAGTGAAGTGTAATATCAGAAAAAAATATTAAGTGGAGTTATCCTGCCGAATTACTATCTTGAAAACGTTAAAGGAACTTCAAACCAACCTTATTTAACAGATAGTTTAAGTTTTATATAGGAAAACTCTCCTTGGGAAAGGGTTAAACAGCCCCTAGCACCACTTTCCTGATCCAATTTCCCCTTCCACCCACAACTGTATGAACTGAATGAACTCTCAAAAAGCAGCTGCATGAGATTCAGTCAAGGACCTCCCACCATCCAGCCACCTTTTCTAACAGGGTCCATCTGGATGCTTCTAGAAATCCTCAGACCGTGCATGAACACAACAGCTCTCTCCTCCTGTTTGTATCCCAGAAACTGGTTCTCACAGACATACTATCTCTGACTCTATAAGTTTCATTGCTTCTTGATCATTTTGGTTGCCCTTTTCTGTAGATTTTCCAGCTGTACAATATACTGCTTTGAGGAATATTAAAAAAATTATATCTTAGTTTTCTGTCCAATAGGGACCTGAGGTGGCTTGGACTATGAGAAAGTGAATGGCCCAAGATCACCCAGTGAGCTTTCATGGCAGAATAAAATTGGGTGACCAATATCGTATTCCAAATGTAAATGCACCAAAGATTTATATAAGGTGGTTTTACTCCCGATCCATTTTGTACTTGATTCTAAACCCTGCAATCCAAATAACCCCATTATTAAAGGAATTTACGTTACTGCACCTTGACTGACATGCACCACAACCCAGGATCTCTTCCTCAGTCAGTCGTCATCAATTCAAATCCCATCTGCATATAGGTGAAGGCTGGATTGTTTTGCTCAAGTGTGCATCACTTTGCACTGGATCACACTGAACCACATTTACTATTTTGATGCCCATTCACCCAGTTGGAAAGCTGTTTTTGCGTTCATTGAGTTGCCACCATCCTTGGGGACACGCTGTGGCTTAGTGGCAAACCATCTGCTTTGTTCATGGGAGGTCTCTGGTTCAATACCTGGCACCTCCAGACAAAAGAATCATCTAGTAAGTAAAAGACTTGTAACAGATCCTGGAGAGCCACAGCCAGCCAGAATAAATAATACTGACCTTCACAGACCAATAGTTTGATTCAGTGTTAAGGCAGCATCATAGGTTCAGTAATCTGATGATATCTAAAAACTTGGTTACCTCTCTATTCAGGCAGAAATTTTATAAATAAATAAAAAAGCACTAGCTCAATGCAGATTTTGTGGGATCTCACTACTTCCTTCCTTCATTCCACTCATACCGTCTGTTTTTTCCTATTCCCATCTTTAACCAGTTGTCAAACTATAAAATAAACCATGCCCTTATTCCATGATTTCCCCCCAAGCCATTGTGTTGTAATGGTTATATTATTGGACATGGATGAAAGAGATGAGTTTGAATCGCAAATCAGGTAATGGAACTGCCAGTTGCCATTTCTAACAGGGTTGTTGTTAGGGGGAAAAAACGGAGTAACTGCATTCATGTATGCCACTCTGAGCTTCTTGGAGGACAGGTAGGATACAAATCAAAACAATAAATTAATAGAAAGTAAACATAAACAGTCTATCAAATAAGCATGGTCACATGCTTGCTGAATACTCAGAGGCACCTCAAAAGTTGTTGAGTAATTCTCTCTCAGCAGTACTGATTCTATCAGATGTTTTCATATGGAACATTTCATAATGCTTTCCCCTAATTTACTAGGACAAACCCGGGTTAGTGAATCACTGGGGGGGAAAAAACTGGGTTAGTGAATCTGTAATTTCCTAGATTCCCCTGGATTTCTTTTTAAATATGAGAGTTATAGAATACTTTGGTAAGAAGACTAATGTTCTTGGTAAGATACAGTATTAACAAAAATAAATGCAGTACATACAGTACAATAAACTACAACCATATTTCTTTGTAAAAAGTATTCTCCTGAATGTATACTTTTTATTCTCATTTGGGCAAAACTTTCCCTTTTTAGGAAGTGTTCTTTTGTCCTTTATACCTTCCTTTATTCTGCTTGTTAATTATACTGGTATCCTCTTGAACTTGATGGTATCTTTCCCAATCCCATTAGAGCTATGTTAAATCATGCATCGTAAAAATGATGAGTTTAATATTTCCCCCCCTAAATATAACATTGGTATGTAGATACAAATCTTTAGCACTACTTTCTACAGGTCATTTTTAAGAATGGCAAAAAACCAAATGCAAACCAAGTGTTCTTATTCACCCTTAGTCTACAAATGCACCTATTCCCTTTCATAACAAAGTTGGAATTCTCTCTAAAATTTAATGCTAGCAGCCTTAAAATGCATAAGTCGCTACATTTCCCTTATCACAGGACAATCTGTCCAATTATATCCAATATACTGATCACAGATAACAGTAAAAAAATCAGTTTTGACATTAAGAAATGTCATGGTATTCAGTGTAAAATAATTAGTTGAGAAAGGAAAGCAAAAACAGAAGTAGAAGTGAACGTCATCCATTAACCTCACATCAAGAGTCAAAAATAAAATATGCAAACAGATTAGTTCACTCAAAGAATTCAGGCCTTCAAATACCCTTAGTTAGCCAGAGTGGTAAAAAGGCTGGGTTTGGTTCCCATATTTTAGTTTAACTGTTTGTTTTTCTTGATACTTGATCCCCCCCCCCCAATTGGCCCCAGTATGAAGATGAAAAAGGAAACCTGCCACCCCCCACCCCCAAATGCTTAGAAACAAGGGTTTTGGGATGCTTGTCATTCTGGCTCAGACAATCTGGGAAGAACAAAATTATTCTTCTCTTAAAAGATTATTACTTGCTATATACTTAACATAGGTTCTCTGCATGGAACTCTTATAAACATCTCTTTCTACATTCTTACAGAACTGAGAACCTTGAGAAGTCAAAGAATCCTGGACTACTGCTGTTGACCAACAGTGCAGAATCCACATGTAGCTTTTGAAACATAATTAAACTTTTTCAAATCAAATTCAAACTAAATAGGATGGATCCATATTTCCTTCAATTTAAATTCCTGTCATTTCCCCTTTCCTGTTGCAGATCCTCTTCATGTTGGTTCTCAGCATCCCCTATTTTTACCTAGATCTGTGGGCTGCAGTGGGAGGGTGGAGACAAGAAAGGTCTGTTCTGTTGACAAGAGAATTTGATACAGGATGCAGGGCTCAACAGCATGCTGTTCACCTAAGAACAAGAGACACTGATAGTGGCCATCAGTGGAACTTCACTTTATATCACACAATATCTTTTGAAAGCAGTTTTCTTGTCCTTAGATGCTGGGGCCCCATAGAAGACTATGGGAGAGAACAGGAAAGTGGTGAAAACTGAAGAGAAGTCTACAGGCAGAAAGAAATACTCCCCACCCTGAGGTTGAAAATAAAAACTGTTCCTCTGAGAAGGTAATTTTGAAGGTATGTTCCATAATGCTGCTATTGTTGCACTAGGTAAAAGAGATCAGAGTGGGAAAATGTGACTCTTCTGTGTGGACATGCACAGTCTGAATCACATCTATGAAAGAGGGCTTTTTACATCTGAAAAGCTAGTTCCAGAAGTCTCTAATTATAATGAATATAGACCATCATCATATATTCTAATAGCCAAGTTGACAAAATCTGAGGATACTTAAATCCGGTGAAATCTGGTGATTGGAGCGGTGAATGGTAGAGACAGATTTCTACAAACCTGGAAAACCCCAGATTTACAGGAAAATCTGATATATTAGAAAATGTATTGGGGGTAAAAAAACCACCCCAAAATGATAAAAGGAGCACCTGCCACTTTAACAAATGGAAGCCCCCAGTGTTCATTGCTAGAAAACCACAGAATTCTAGGCTTAGTTTCTATCAGTAAAAGGTGGGGGAAGGCCATTTTGAGGACAGTATTGGTCTCAGGGCCAGGCCTGGCTAGAATTGCTGGCTCCAGGTTGGAACATTCTTGGAGCAGTCTGAAAAGGGCAGGATTTGGGGAGAGAAGTCACCTCACCCAGATGTAATGCCTCCAAAGCAGCCATTTTCTCCATGTGGAAAGATATCTGTTGTCTGGAGATCCACTGTAATTCTGTGAGATATTCAGGTCCTACCTTGAGGTTGGCAACCACAGGCCTGGCAGCAATCACTGGGTGAATCATAGGCATCAACTATGGGGGGGGCTTGGGGATGGGGGCCACCCCTGAAATTTCCCGGGAGGGACTGAGCCCCCCTGGCAAAACGGAGCACCCGCCCGCTGCCACACCTTTTCGCCACTGCGCCTCCCCGCCTTACTTGCCGCCACCAAGAGCCTCTCCCCCCCGGCTCCCCTGCACTCCCTCCCTCCCTGGGCTATCTGGGCAACGTGCCCAGTGTGATGGTGTCACCTGGAAGTGACGCCATCATGCTGGGCATGTTGCCCAGATGGCCCCGGGAGGGAGGGAGTGCAGGGGAGCTGGGCAGGGGGGAGAGGGGGAGAGACTCTGGCGGTGGTGGGGACATCATCCCAGCACGCATGCTTGGCACACGCGTGTGCAAGAGCCCCCCCCCCCCAAACTAAAAACTTGACACCCCTGGGGTGACTTGATACTACCTGATCTGCAAGACTCAACTAGATCTGGGTACTTGCTGCTGTTCACTAACAGCCACCCTATGAACGCCAGTGTATAGAGTTAGAGCTTCAGAGCAGGGTCTGGAAGATCCAAGTTCAAATTTCCATCTTGCTGTGGAAGCTCACTGGATGATTCTGGGTCAGTCCCATACTTAGCCTTACCTACCTCACAAAAAGAAGGAAAGGAGAATAATGCAAGCTGCTTTGGCCTCCACTGTGGAGAAAGGAGGGCTATAAATAAAGTAAATAAATAATAAATATAGCTGAAAATGGGAGGCAGATAAAAGGTAGGTTGGTTGGTGAATGGCTGAGAAGGAAAGAATGAGGCAGGGAAAGGGGAGAGGATATGGGGATTGCCAGGAGAAGGGAAAGAAGAAATAGTGTGGGGGACACAGGGGAAAGTGTGGTGTCCTCCACAAGTCCTGAGAGTTCCCCACCATACAAATAGCTGGCACTATACAACTGGGCCCTCAGTTTTCCTAGGTATAGACTGCTTGGAGGAGGGAGCTGAAGACAGAGGGGCAGATAAAAGTAGGTTGGCTGTGAAGGAGGGAAGGAAGCAGGACAAGGGAAGAGGCTATGGGGAATTTCAAGGAAGAGAAAGAGAAAATAGTGGGGGAGAGGGTATTCATCCTGCAAGTCCTTGCAGGTTCCTGCTTGCATCTTCAAATAGTAAAAGTGTACCCCCATCTGAAGATATCTAAATGTGCATATTGGGGCTGTCCAGAAAGAAAACAGATACTTCCGCAAACTTGGGGGACACTCCAGGTTTGTAGAAAAAAATCTGAAACTAAAAAAGGGGGAGTAATCCCCCCCAAAGGAAAAGGGTTGTCTAAGCATGCACAGACAACACTCTTACCCCCTCCTTTGATGGTGGGCCTGGTGGGGGGACACCCCCACCAGTCTGCCAAAGTGTCTGCCAAAATCAATCTCGCTTCCTCATGGGGAATATTTGAATAAAGAGAGGAGACATCCATTGTGATTAGCAAGGAATCTGGAGTAACTGCCAATCCTTCTATCTGTACAATAAAATGTTTGGTATCTTTCACATAAGTAGGAGTTAAGGAAACAAAAGGCTACAAAAAGAAGTCTACATATTTGGAAAGGGGTTCAAAAATAGAGTTGGCCCCGGACACAGACGGGTGACCCAGTGGAGGATGGCCATCCTTGTGAATCTTAGGTAGCGCGTAGAAAATTGGGACCCTTGGAAAATCGTTGATGAGAAATCGAGCTGTAGTCTGGTCAATAAAATCCAGAGACAAAGCCTCATATATTGTAGTTTTTATTATACCTTTAATACAGTCTGTGGGATCTCTCAAAAGGCATTTATTAAAACCTGGATCATCCAACAAACTGTGTACCATAGACAAATAATCAGCAGTGTCCATGATAACAATAGCACCGCCTTTATTGGCTTGCTTAATAATGATGTCCTTATCCCTGCCTTTCAATAAGGCAGATTGCTCACGAGTAAGGTTATATTTATATCTTGGAGGAGACCCTTCCAAAGCCTCAATTTCCCTAAGGACTACGCGTTCAAACGTATGTAAGTTTGGGACGCTTACAGTGGGGACAAATTGGGACTTATTTCTGAACAAACGCAAAGGTTTATTATCAGTAATAAACTGATTTATTAGGACTTGAGTAGACCTTTTTAAATTAATGCAGCTGCTTAAGCTTAAATTTTTGTTTCATAGTACTGATACTGGTACTGGTACTGGCACTCTTTCAAGCAGAGAGGTCCTTTCTCCCCCGACTTATTTTCTTCTAGATTTAGTGGACATCATTTTTGATCACATTTTTTTTAAGGTTTCAGGACGATTTTTATTTACAGGTGAGGGGAGTAGCAATGGGTTCAGCCTTTGCACCCTCTGTTGCCAACCTCTCTATGTCTAACTTTGAAAATAAATGGATTCTTGACCCCATTAATAATAATTTTTCCAATAGCATTCATGTGTGCAAACATTATATTGATGCCTTACAGTTTACTGGGTGGCTCAATTCTTTACACTCGACTATTAGGTTCACCTGTAATAGTAGTTCCACTCAAATAAATTTCTTGGACACTACAGTGTTTGTCTCACCAGCAGGCACCCCGGTGGTAAAATAATTTACCAAGGCTACTGATAAAAATTCTCTTCTCCATTTTCAGTCCCATCATATTAGGCATATTTGGGGAAATCTTTCATATGGGCAGTACCTCAGAGTCAAGCATAATTCTACTCTACAAGTTCATTATGAAATCAACTCCGAGATACTGACTCAGAATTTTGTTCAGAGAGGGTACCCTGGTAGAGTGTTGGACCATGACAGACATAGAGCAAACAGGACTATCCATTCTGATCTTTTTAAAGACACAGAACGTAATGCAAAATCGGATCGGTTGTTCTGTGCCTTAGACTATACTCTCATGGCTTCTCGGATTAAAAACATTATGTGGCATTGGCATATTGTTGATCACATTCCTGGCTGCCAAAATATGCCATACACTGGGTTTAGAAGAACCATATCTATCCGTGATTCTTTGATTCATTCTGATTTTCTAATGGAAGAGGCTGATGCTACTGTGGCCCCAATCGGCCATTTCCCACGTTGGAGATGTGCCATCTGTCCAATGGCATGGAAAACCAAGAGAGTAACCATTCCAAGTAAAAATTTTGTACATGATTTAAAATCTTTCTCCTCTTGTTCTACACGTAGGGTAGTGTATCTTTTGCGGTGTTTTTGCAATTTTTTATACGCCAGGACTGCGACGAGATCTGTTCGCACTTGTGTCATTGAACACAAATCATGCATAAGGAATTCACGGCTTGATTTGCCTCTTACCCAACATTTTCTGCAGTGTGGGCATTCTCCAGATGACTTTAAGTTTGTCATTTTGGAGGTTTTTAAAAATCGCCCTCATCATTTGGTAGATATTCGGAAAGCTCTTTTACAATGGGAATCTCATTGGATTTTCCATCTGAATACTCTTCATCCCTATGGACTGAATCAGTCACTGGATTTGGGTAGTTTCCTTTAAGCTTCAATTTCAGTTTAGCATCTGGCTTCGATCTTTGTCCCTTTAAGCGTGTACTGCGGGCAGCTGACTCCTTCGATATTAACCGCTCCCGTCAGATTCACTTTGAGGCATGCCGACCATTAGAGAATAGTTCTGTATTGAGAATGGCAGCCCGTTAATAGAATTTTTGGTGAGTTAATATTTAGGCTTGCTCTAAGTGATTTTTATCCTTACATTTTGGGCTATTCTAATATGAATTTTTGTTGTAGGTAGGAAGAATTGTCTCCATATTACTTTCTCAACTTTCTAGTTATGTGTTGTACCTACTGACAGGTATGCTGTGATTGTGCTTTGTTAAATTTTTAATTTTAGTTGTATTATTTGTTATTTGTATTATTTTGTCTTATTATTATCCTTTTATTATTTTGTTTAAGAGTATTGATGAAGATTCTTCAAAACGGAGAACACAGTCATCATTAGATTATTTGTATAGATATTATCACTAGACTATTTGTATAATCAAGATTGTTGTATTAATGTGTAATTCTTCTGAATTTTTGAAATGTACATTGTTACACTTGCTCAGCATACTATTCTTGTTGTGTTTTTTGTGCAGTGCTTATCCACTGCCTCTCAACACAGGAGCTTCATATGTCCCAGAGAAAGGCAGGTAACTTTGCCTCCAAGATGCCACACACTCAGTACAGAATGCCAGGTGACTAGACTGAGAGGCAATGGCCTCTTTTAGGCATTAACCAGACTGTGCTAGCCAGGATTAGAAAACACCAGTTGCTTCAGCATTATTGATTTAAATTCTGGGAAGGTTTCTGTTACATACTTTTAGTCTTCTTTTTAAAAACCTCCCACTCTAAAATGTATCATTTTTTATACTTGGCCTTAGCTGGCTTAGTGAAAGGAATGCATACCCTGACAAAGCGTCTTTATTTCTAATTATTTTAATTACTTATCCCACAGTTTGGATCATGAATACGTCTATGTACACTACGAGCTTACTCACTGTACTACTTCTGCATGACTGCCTGTACAATAGACACCTCAGGCCGCCAGAAACAGCCCTTTTCCTAATTAGAAATTCAAGGTTGGGTTTCTTTGCCCTCCTGCTTTAAAAACAAAACAAAACACAAAACACACACGCTGAAATAAGAGTAAGTTCTTTTTCAAATAAAGGCTTGTAAGCTAGTGGGGGAAACGCTGCCTGATATCAACAGTGACTTAAAACCTAAAATAAAGTCTAGAGCTCATTAAGGTTTTGTGTTATCTTTCAAAAACAAAAGCAGCTTACAGATGTGAAAACAGTTTTTTACACCTCAACAGAATGCATCTACTGTATTCAAATGCAGTGGTGATGAAAGGGTGACTCATGAGAGAACAATACTAAGAAAAATGTTATTTAAAATGTTTAAAAATGATGAAATCATGAGCTGATGTTATCTGTGTGAGCAGAGGGAGAGAGCAAGCTACCAGGAGGACAGCCGTGAGCTGATTACCAAGCAGCCTGTTGGAAACAAGGTTAAATTCCAGATTGTGTTAATAAACACACTAACACTTTATATCTTGTTAAAATGTTTTTTTTTACTCAGTGCACATTGCCAAAACAAAGTGTGCACATTCTTAGCCATCATGAATGACTGCAGTTAAGTAAAAGTGACAGTTAAGTTTGAATCCAAAAATAAAGAGAGTTAATGGGGAGCTCTGGCAAACTCTTTTTAGACATAGCAGAAGAAAGCAATGTGACAGTGACATGCCCTAGAGTTTTGATTCACAAAAACCCTCCTAGATGACAGCCTCCCGCTCTTTAGACAGTGGGGCAGAGAGAAACAACAATGAACAACTCAAAGAAAGTTTGTCTACTCTAATAAATTTAGACAAAAAGAAGGGCACAAATGATTTATAGGCAGAAACCCTTGATTTACAAGGAAGCCAGTGGAATACAGACTGCTCATTAAGCAACTGATTCAGTGATGTGCTGGGATCTCTTAGGGCCCTACCAAAAAGTTCTTAAGATGATCAGGGACTATTGTGCTACATTGCGTTTCTTAAAAAAAAATAATAACCCTACCAAATTATATGGAACCGGGGGGCGGGGGGGGGGGGGGGGGGCGGGGAGGCAAGCACCAGTCTTTAGCAAACAAAATTAAATTATGATATGTGGCAAAACTGCATTTTAAAACAAAGTTGTGAAAGATAACCAACAACACAATGATCACATGTTTGGATTTTTATTATACTGATTGGTAGAAAATGTCAATAAAGTAATTACTATTGGATAAAAACCTAAATTTGTACAAACCTGTTGTTAGATATTCAGAATTAATTTAACCACTCACCTAAGTGCCTTACTGCTGCCATAAGTAACAACAGCCTGATTACTATGTCGCCATTGCAAACTATCCTTGGGAGGGGTTCTTTGTACTGAAGGACAGGCAGGTTTAATAGATTGATATTATTTCCACCAGCAACTTTTCATTTAGAATGTATGCTCTCACTGTTCCTCTGCCCTTCACTCTTTGGTTTCAGACCCAGGTCTGTGAAATATGTTGGGAAACACAGAGGAAGAAGAGTGGCAACTTTCAACTGACAAGAGGTGGTCATGGAAATCGAACACTTGGATGCCGTGCAACATGTTGTTTGGCCCTACAAACAATTATAACACAGTATTAACAACACCAGATTGAGTTTAAAAATTCCCCTCAGTCATTAAGCAACTGATTCAGGGCTAGTCGCATGCCAAAGCGGGCTCAAATGCAGGTTCCTCCCGCATTTTTTGACCCCGGGAAAATCGACTGTTTTCCCGGGAGTTGCGGGAGGAACTCACATTTGAGCCATCTGGCCAGCCCTCTCTTGCAATCACTGCAAGAGCAGGGCTGTCCAGATGGTCCCGCCCACCATTTCCCCCCCCCTTTTATACTTGGGCGCTTGGCCACTCAAGCGCCCAAGTGTACATGGGGGAAACCCCCCCAAAAAACTTACCAGGTGGCCGGCAGGGCTAGGGAAAGGGTGCCTCCCCCGGCTGCCGCCACCGCCGAAAAAGCTGCCACTGAACGCCTCAAGGCCGGGCTGCCCACCGCTTCTTCCGCTGCCACAGCCTCCTTCGCCGCCTCCTCCTTCACTGCCGCAGGGGTTGGGATGTGTAAACAAACCCTACCAAAGGTGTAAACATCCCAACCCGAGGTAAAAAAATGTGGCCCCTTTAATCCGGGAGGGCTCCAGTTTGGTGTAGTGGTTAAGTGCGCAGACTCTAATCTGGGAGAACCGGGTTTGATTCCCCACTCCTCCACTTGCACCTGGCTGGATGGCCTTGGGCAAGCCATAGTACCAGCTGTTCTCTCAAGGACAGCTTGGGAAACAGCTCTCTCAGCCCCACCTACCTCACAGGGTGTCTGTTGTGGGGAGGGGAAGGGAAAGGAGTTTGTAAACCGCTCTAAGACTCCAAGTGAGTGAAGGGCGGGGTATAAATCTAATCTCTTCTTCTTCTTCTTCTTCTAAAGGGGCCGTGTGACCACAGCCACACACAGTGCCCAAATGGTGCTGTTTCCATGCCATTTTTTCAAATTCTAATCCTTTCTTCTTTAATGCATCCTTTCTTCTTTAAGGCATGATCCCAGCTGATTATGGATCACTTAGTGAACTGGTGTACCACGGAGTCAATCAGATATGATTATATGTGCAACTGAAGCCTTCATGTTGTACTTATTCTTAAACAAGGAGGGAAGGGAAAATGTATTCCTGATGCTTAGGCAACTGGGCTGAGATTCCCAGATTACTTGTACTGTACTGACAGTTTGGTTGTCTGCCTGCATTGTGCAGCAAGACTTTCATCCCAGCCCAGCTACACACTGTTGATTAGCTGTTGATCTACATCCCATTGAATGTAATGCAGTTAAGATAGATGGCATCCAAATGCAAAAGAGAATTAGAGTGTGGCTGTCATCCATTGGCCTTCAGAGATGCATCCAATTATTCATCTCCACCAACACTCTTTTGCAGAAAGGAACTATTCACAACTGGACTGGGGCAAAGATGGGTTGCCCTGAATGCCTTTGAAACAGTGATGCACCCCCCCCCCCAACCTCGTGATTATTTTTACACAAAGTCTGCAGCAGATTGGTAAGTATGCATGCTCCTAAGGACTGGGAAGCAGATTTGGAAGTATGCATGAACTAAATCCATAATAATGGGACAGTGGGTTCTATCTGCAGATCTGTTCCACTAACTGTGTTGGCTCTTCCCTGGATCAAGGAGACTTTCCCTGATGCATGATGGTTGCCTGCTTCAGTATATTCTTTCCATAATTTTAAATAAGTATCAACATTATTTTCAGTAATGAGGATACCTACAGCAAAGCTTCAGCAGAAGGAAACTGGTGCATCACTCTCTGCAGGACTATGGCAGCATGCCAGAGAAAAGAGATGCGGGCCTGCTCTTTGCTGCGCTTCAGCACAACCACAAGCGGTGGCCAAAGTGTGGGTACTCAAACTCAGATGATAGGAGGGACCAACAGAATTCTATCAGATCCTATGAAACATGTCAGTATGTCCTAATGTCTCAGTTTGAGCAACTTGTCACTTGAAACAAGTTCCTTATTTAGAAAACAAAAAGACTTGCACAACTTGGGAAGACAGTGCAGAAGGAAGTTTAACCTAGTTTCATATAGCTGGTATAATTACAAAAGAAATTATGCCCTGCAGTCCACGCCTTGAACAGAAACTTGACCCCACAGTTTGCCTACAAGGATGAAATGGCAACACAATGTACAAAGCAGAACCAAGCATTGTTGCAAATGGATCACTGCACAGGACAAGCACAGCCTCAACCTGAAAGGGCTTCAAATGCATCCATTTGACTTGTACGTACAGTCTGGATACTGGGTATAATACTGAGTCATCCAATACTTGAATAATTTCAGGTAAAAGGTGAAGAATGAACCTTGTGTTGAATGCAAATAAATTGTTATTCCTGAAAGGTAAATCTGGTCTCAACTGTCACACACCCATGATTCCTAATACTTGTTTTTATTGGAAGCCCTGCATATTTCCTTCTGATTGGAGCATTAAAAGCTGGGAAAGCAGCAGAGGAGAAAGCAATGCTTTGTTCTTTCCACATTCCTAGACTTAAAATTGTTGGGACAAATTTATCCGTGATGTAATTCATCTGAAGCCTTACGCCCTGGAGGAATCAGGCCCCTGAAAGTTCAGGTGGTGATTCCAGGTTTATTTTATCACATGAGATTGCTTATTCACCCGTTAGGAGCCCCATAACATTTTCATTCAACACAGACATTTTTGCTGGATTCCCACCTCTCAACGAAGAGAAATTAACATGCAATCATGCATGAAGACGTTTGAGCCAGCTGCTGTGTATTTGAAGTATGCCCCAGGTTAAGATTAAAACAGGGTATCGAGCCAAATAAATTGACCTAACCAGCAGTTTTCTCTGAGAAGAACACTGAACAGAATGATAATACCTTTCTTAATTTCCTTGCGTCAGCACCAAAGATAACATTTGATAGTAGTTTCACATCATTTACAAGGAAAAGAAAAATCATTTGTACACACACAGCAAATGTTATCTACTTACTAAATTGGCAAGAGAAGCAGTGAGGTAGCTAGAAATTTACAGGAAGGAATTAGGTGGAGGAGGAATGAAGGCTCTGTTTCCTAGTCTCCTTTCTCTGGAGTTGCATTAAAAAAAGACTTAACTCAAAACTGAACAAAACACTGTTTAAAGAGTACAAACGGAAGACAGTCTTAAAGCCACAACACATTTTATATTCTATTATCCCTTAGTAAATATAGAATTTTTAACATGTCACATTCAGTGGCTCGGATAAAGAAGGCTGCAGTATATTCCCTGAAGAGGCCCTTACAGTATCCTGCCAACTGGCTTTACCTCTGACCTTGAAGCACAGTTTCCCAGTGAAATTATTACCGCAGCATAAAGATTCATGATGATGAAAGCATTTTCATAATGAAGACACCTGCCAGCTGGGTATTAGACTAGACTAGGGCTTTTCAACATTAAATTTCTTAAGTGTTACATCTAAGATTTTTTAAACAGAACTATACATACAAAAATATGAAGTGTGAATGCAGTGAACAGACATTTGAAAACATATATATCATACAGGAAAGTCACCAGAAAGCCAGGCTTGGCTGCAATTGTGGTTTCCTGTTCAGGGTACTCTTGGTGGATAACTTAGGTTTGTCCTAAGATGTGAACAACTGCCTCAACCTGCAGTACTTTTTCTGTCTCACACACAAAACAGAGTTGTCCTTCAAACATTATATTTTAATCCACAGAAGTGTCTGCACCCTATGACTCTAAATTCAAATATGGCCCCTTTAAAAAAAAATGAAAATTACAGTACAGCGGAAGGGCGGGTGGAATGCTAGAATATCCTATATCAGGGGTGGGCAAACTGTGGCTCGGGAGCCGCATGTGGCTCTTTCACATATATTACGTGGCTCCCGGCAGGGCGGCTGGGGAAGCTAAATATCATTAGCAAACAAATATCATTGGACAAATTAACATCATTATCAATATCTGCTTTTACCCCTTTTGTTATTATTTTTGGCAGTCTCATTTAACGTTAATAAAAATTTGCTTATTTTCCAATGAAAGCAGGTAATATTTGTTCATGTCTTGTGGCTCTCAAACGTCTGATGTTTATTCTATGTGGCTCTTACGTTAAGCAAGTTTGGCCACCCCTGTTCTAGGTGGCTCTTACGCTGAGCAAGTTTGCCCCACCCCTGTCCTATACTAGTCAGGAATGATAGGAAAAGTTTTTTTAAAGGACTAAATGGTTTCCTTGAGATGTTTTATAAGGAGAGAAATTATAAAGGTGCCAATAATCCAAGAGCAAACAATCCACAAATTCATGCCAGTGCACTAAAGCAACCATGTAGAGTGCTCCTGCATATGTACTTATTGTGAGATCTCATGTATGCTGCTTTCTAATAAAGAACTCACACTGACTAGTGTTTGGGCTGGTGAAACTATGGATTATTAATCAACATCAATTATTAGTAATTTTAAATTGTAGAGGTTCAGTTATGTAAATTGGTTTCTTTATACTGGATCTGGTGATCTCTTGCTCTGAATTTTGATGTAGTTTAATTTTAAAAGCTCGCTGACCCTGAATTATAACCAGGGTCAGGATACACTGTCTCTAAATATATAAATCTTGACAATAAGGAAACCAGATAGTCTATTCAGAACATGCTATGCACATTTGCTATAATGTTTCAATATATTTGCTATATAGATGCAATAATGAAGAATTCTGAGATACGTATGCTTAAGAGTTTCATGTGCCCCTCCTGCTTTTGTTTGCATACATAAGTCTGCTGATTTAGAACATGTTTAAATTTAGGTATCAGAAGCATACTGACAGGTGTTAGTTCTGGCTCTCCTTTTTCTTTAATCCTGGGACTCCACAGGGTACCACAGAGTGCCTGTTTCATAAGCAGTTCTTGGATGGACAGGATACAGATCAATTATTGCTTGAGGATGCTTCTGAAAATGGTTCAGAAATTTCAGCTAGTAAAAACTGTGGCTGTGCTACTCCTGATGGCATTAGGAAAGTATTTATATTCAAGGCTGCTTGATCATTTGCAGCCTGCTCACAAGCTGAATGTCTGATGCACTATTAATCTGGTTTGAACAGCTTCACTGTATTTGTGGGAAAGGATGACTGCATACATACAACTACACACTGCTTATCTGTGGCTCTCTCTTTCCCTCCCACTTCATCCATCACTTCCAAGGCACATCTACTTTAAACAAAAAACAAAAGTTCACATTTTGAGATGAGGCATACTTATCAGTTAGGTAGTACCTCTGTGTCTGTTATGGCACTGTCACTAAGTGTTTGTTAAGAACTGCTGAACAGCCCAAATATGGATAAATTAATGTATGCACACTGTTGCACTGCCTCACAGGTACGGTAATTTCTCCCTGCTTCCATTGACTGCAAAAACCTTTTTTAAAATTATTTTATTTTTACATTTTTATTTCTTTCTTTGCTCCCAAGGCTCTCCATACCAGGCCGGGCACCCCGGCTACCCGGGCCAACTGAAGGTCCTCAGTGCTGTTGCTTTTTAGACTTCTATACTAATTAAAAAGATGAGTCTGGAGGCTTTTTTTCATAGCACTGTTTATATACAAAGCCCATACTAAAAACTAAAAGGAAAAACAGCCAAACTGTCTTCACAATGCTTGCTCCTACAGGCAATATAGTGATTGTTAACAATGCATCTGACTGCACTGATGCAAAGGGAACAACCCCCAAATAGTTCTGTGTTTCACAAGTAAGTCACATTAATAGCCCTGGAAGACACATGCCTTTTCTGCAAGTGTTCAATATGATTTAATTCACTGGCTGTGCAGATGCAGAAGCAGCCACAAGGGGTAATGCATAAATTACCAATGCAGGAAATGACTGGGCCTAGCCATGACTCTGTAGCACTAACAACTATTGTGCAGGTACAAGAATGCTCAATGTGGCATTTGAGCCAAACTTCAAATGGCCACACTGAGGTGACTTGTGCTTAACAAGCTCATAAGTGCTTTAAAAAGAAAAAGTACATTGATATACTGAGAAATTATTGTAATTGAGTTGAGAAGATATCCTATTTGTTCTATGTATTATATACCCGGATTGTGTGTTCAACAAAGGTAAAATGTAAAAACTGATGATGATTACTGACTTTCTGATTTCTTGACACCCCCCTTTCTTTTCTGTACCCTTTCAACTACATAATAAAATAAAATATATATTTTAAACAATCATATAAGTGCTGTATAAATATGTGATGGACTGTGAATGCCTCACACAGCCACAGAACCTTTGAGTGACAGGCTGTTCAAACATACTTCACTGGATAGAGTCAGTTGAGAAGAAAGAGCTGGGAACTGACTCCTGAAAAGAATTTAGTTTAGCACTGACTGAGGACTGGGAAGGTTGGCAAGGAGGAGTGGGAAGATCAGTGAAGATCCCCATTTGGGCCAGGAAAAAGGGATAGATCTTCTAGTTTCAAGAAGTAATTCCCTGCCCAGTTGAAAACAGAGATAGCTCTAAAAAGTGGAGTGATCCCTGGTTTATTTAGAGAGAAGGATTTTGGGGTACTTGGTAGTGTCTCTCTGCCTTCTGAAACTTGAAGAGTCAGTTAAACTTAAGAACTTATACTGGAATGTCTAGCAGACTCTGAAACCAAAGCCTCTCATCTCAAAGATTCTGAGGCTTTGTGAAAAGCTTAAAACTCTTACTTGCTGGAACATATGAACTGGAGTTTATGAAATTATTGAGTTACCTCATAGTTATTATTGATTCATCTCAGACATTTTAACCCTGATTTCACTTGACCTTCCTCCCCTATGTTGAATAAAATAGTTTATTTTTGAACTCTCAAAAGCCTCTCGTGTGCCATATTCAGAAGTATAAGTTTCAAAGGTGATCTTGTTTTGAGATTCTATTACTACATTTTACAGAGAATTAAAAAGTGTGCAAGCTCTTTAGAGCAATGTAAATTGTGTGGGATAATTAAATAATTAGAATTAAACTTCTATATAACAGATGTTCCTAAAATTGACTGCATACTAGAGGTTGTGTGTTTATAATTATTTTAAAGCTTTATTTACCTTACTAAATAATTTAAATTTTTTACCATAATATTCCTTGGTACATGTGCAATAGCAAAGTGTAATTTTTTCAGCTATTCTGTGATTCTTTAACATCCAACTATTTCACAATTGGTATAAAATAAATAAAGTTTTTATAACTGAATGTGAGGTAAGTTTTTAGAAAAGCAGGTAAAAGATTCTGCTAAAATGTTAGCACAATATCTGGTTAGATCCGATGTCCTTCTCCCTGAGCAGAGGGATATTTCTATCTGTGCAAGGGTTTTCTCCCAGTTATTCCATCTACAGCAGACCCTCACACCACCCTGGTCCCAAGGGTCCCACCTGACCACTAGGAACTGTATTCTGAGGGAGTGAATCAGGCTACAGTGAAAAGGAAGAGATGAAAAATATCTTCTGTGAGCTCTGCTCTGATTGCAGTTCTAAGCCCACAGTGACAAAGAATGTTATGAGTGAAAATAAAGAAGTGACATACATGATGTGGAGGTATGTTTGGAACTCTCCAGTAGTGTTTCATTGTTTAGTCCAAGAGTAAAATTTTTAAAAACAGGTTGTGAAGAAATGAGGCAGAAGTTTGTCTAAAACTAGTGGTCTGAAATCTATTTGCAGATATCTAACACGACACTGTGAAAGGAACACTTTTTTGAATAGTGCTGAACACTCCATTTGAAAATTGTTCCTTGTATATTAGACACTTAAAAGTCTAGATGTCATAAATGGATTTTGTCATTGAGAGCACAAAACATAAAGCACAATGCCAGTAAACGTTTGTTTGTGTGCATGATTTTATTTGTAAAAGCTCTATTTCTGAATGAGATATTGTAAAACCTTATTCAAGTCCAACTTTCAAAAAAAACCCAAACTTTTTCATACTAGTGCCAGTCCCAGAACTGATTATACAGATGGGAAGACGGTAATAATATTGCAACTGCATCTTAGTGATTGATTTCAGGACACAGAGCATTTCTTCTGCCTTTATGAAGCCACAATGGATGCTGAACATTCCATGAAAACCAACTAGTATGTTACTGACAGAACAATCCAAAGATGATTTAAACCCTTCTAAACTTATTGACTTCAATGGACCTGGAAGGCTGTAACTTTGCTTAGTCAATGCATTTTATCAACAACAAAAATTGAAGGCTTATGCCGAAATGTCAGCAGAGTATGAAGACCAATTAATCTTTGTTTTGGGTACCATATCATGCTACAATTTCTTTACTATTAACATTAAGAGTAGAGAAGCTGTGTAATTCTCTAAAAACAAACAAACACCTGAACTATCAACACAAGAATATTAGTTTTCCTTTGATGAGGACTCTGCTGAGCATCTATAAGATGCCAGTCACTTGAACAATAACCACTGATACTGATATTTCAGAGCCTGAAGGGATGGACAGTCTATATAGTGCAGTGTTGTACTAGATACTTCCGTAGAATAGAGATGACAAATCCAACGACCAGGCCCATAGAGCTCAGTACTAGAACAGCTCTGAACCAGTCAGGAAATGTAACAAGGTTTAAGCCATTTGTATTTTGCATCAGAACTGTAATATACTTTAAAAGCAAAAGTGTTATACAATTCAGAATATACACAGCTCTGTAGAATATTATATTAACTGGGATAACTATAATTAAGCCAGTAAAATAGGTATTAAAGCTGACAACATGTGCATGAGAAATATGTATTCAGAGCATAACATTAATCTTGTAAAGATGTTTCTGTACTACAGAATACAGTATTATCACCTTGGTGGTTCAGTGATATAAAACCATAATAAATTGCTTTAGGGTAGAAATCTAATGGTCAAAATGAGTCTAGGCAATTAAACCATAATTTTAAAATTCACTGTTGAGGTTAACAGGAGAAGACTTATGAGGGAAAGGGCAATTGAACGCTCAATTTTCAGTCTAAGCTTTCACCATATCAAAGATTCTGTTACCTAAATTGTTTCTCACTATTTTAGTGGCAAGCTGGCTTTCACAATATTTCATCTCTCTGCAGAGGAAGTCAGGAATGTTCATTCAAGGAAAAGCGTTACCAGGCTATCAAAATCTTTACTAAGAAAAATAAACTAATCAAGATTGATCTGAAGGGTCTCTTTAACATTCACAAATTCCACATGTCCATGTTACATTTTAAGAATAAAACAACAGAGAAAAAATTGACCACTTTTTAAATCACAACTCTTAACAACTACTATTGCAAGTGAACAAAATGAATAATGCAATTAAATATAATTACTTACAATTTAAAAGATATATTGTCTAAAGTAAGAGATTTTAAAAATACCATCAGATCTGTATACATACAGTTTGTTAAAATTAAAGAAGCCATTTCTATCTTTCAAAAATGTAGAAAAACCCCAAACCCTAAATCTTTTAAAAGATTTAAAAAATGTATTTTAAAACTGCATTTATTGGCTCAGGTAGCATCTGACAGATTACAACTTGAAGCAAAAATAAGGCTTGCAGATGATGTCCAGCAAAATGACCACATTGCCATTTCATATTTTTCTTTTTCCTCCCTTCTAATACTAATTTCTAAATCATTAATGTAGTAACCCTATAACTATATTGTTTTACCCATCTATACCACCCTACAGAAGATCCTCAAAACCAAGCCTTAAAACATGGTTGTCAGATAAGAACTATCACCCACTTTACACAGAATTAGTGAAAGGATTTTTCCATAGCGAAAAAGTTTACTCCAGAAATATATAGCAGATAAACAGTAATGAAAGCACATTTTACAAATGGGAAAAGAATTTTTAGATGTACAAGAGTTAAGGTACCAGAGTAAATTATATTGAACAAGACTGTAAGCAAGAAGACTGTAAACAATGAGGACTCATAAGGGAGAGAAATCCCATTCTTGCTGGCCCCCCTTTCTCTCCTCCTGCCCACCCACCCATTCCTTTTCTCCCCTTCCAAACCCCCCCCCCCAATTTCTTTTGGGTCCTTTCTGCACTAGATCTTAAATCCTGGTTCAACCCTGTCCCTGAACTTACATTCTACACTACACACACGTTCACCCCTGTAATTATCTCGGGATATTTTTACATTCTACACTACACTCAGTTCACCCCTGTAATTATCCTGTGGTATTTTTTGTTTCCACATTACACTGAGGTCACCCTGGTTTTGCCTCACACTTGCCCTGGGATAAATCGATGCTGTTATAACCAGGAATAAATACAAGGTATTGTGTTGCGAGTTGAACTCTGATAAAACCAGGGATGAAATCCAAGCGTGGAAAGGACCTTTCTCTCTCCAGGGGCTGTTTTCTTTCTTTCATGCAATCCAGACTGAAGAGAGCGTTGCCATATACTGAAGGCCTTTCAGTTTTATTGTAAAGCAAAATGTCAGGTTTGTTGCACAGCAAAATGTGAAACACTTAAAAGCTATTTATTATATATAAATTGTGAAGTTAATTTCCAGATACAGATTTCACACGTATAATATTCATCCAGATTACTTCCTTCTAGAAATCACATTTTCTACATCTCAGAATGTATGATACTGTTAATGAGAATATGCCAACTATTTCCATACCTAGTGGGGTCACTGTGTTGCTAACTCTGGGTTGGGAAGTTCCTGGAGAATGACAGTGCAATCCTGAAGAGAGGTATTCCAGTCTAAGCCCATTCATTTCAATGGGCTTAGACTGGAATAACTCTGTATAATATTGCACTGCAAGTTATGGAGCCTGAGGAGGTTGGAATTTAGGGATGGGAAGGATCTCTGTGGGGCATAATACTATAGAGATCACCCTCCAAGGTAGCTATTTTCTTCAGGGAAGTGGATCTGTAGTGTGGATCAGTTGTAATTGCAGGAGATCTCCAAGTCCCACCTGGAGGTTGGCAATCCCACATGTAACATGAATGGCTGCCCAAAATCCCACTAATACATGGTTCCACTATGTCCAGCCTACCCATGGTCCCTTGCCCATCACTTCCAGGCTCTTCTATGTGTACATAGCCCAGCACACATGGATCAAATCTGCATGATAGTTTCTTTGAAGGAAAACAGTTGCTTGAATCAGGGTTTTACCAGTTGGCCTCTCTATACAGAAGCTCCTTTTCCAATAGCATCCCTAATGTATGGATGTCAACTGACTTTTTGGGGCAGGTGAGTGCACATGTTCCTCTACATAGGTAGAACTACCCTGTTATTGGTTCTCTATCAGAGCCATTGTCATTTAGTGATGAGTAACACAGCACTTTCCTATGGCTTGATTCCTAACATCAGTGCTAAAAAGAAGCTTGCACAGAAGCTGACCAGATTCAAGTTGAACTATGGTAAAGCCCAAAGTTAGCTTCCAACACAATTTGTTTCAACCTTTTACCACATTGGTTGTCAGGTGCTGATGCAGAAAATGGGATTTTTCAAATTTGCACTGAAGTGTAATACAAGGCTCAGAGGCCAGATGTTCCCTACATCAAGCCTTTAACATCAGCAAGATTTCACCTCCCCTTCCCCAATCATTGATGTATGAGCTATATATCCAGCTATTGCCATTAGATAAACCAAAAAAGTCTGAAACATCCTTTAAAAGTACAGTACAGATAAACCAGATAAACTATGGCCATTTGTGGTCAAGATCAGGTTTGTGTGTTAACATACAAAATCACAACTCCCTCCCTTAAAGTTCTACTCTTTAAGTCTGATATTATGATTTTGTTAAAAAGAAAAGACAACCTAGTACACTCAAAAGCTCAATGCAAACAAGTAAATTGATATTCTCTAGTTAGAGAACAATGAACAGATATTGAGCAATTAGAACTGGGCAGGATGACTTTATTTTTAAATTCATCTTCCTCCTCCTATTGCAGCCTTATTTGCAATTTTCCACAATTTTCTGCTCCACTAACTTAAAAGTCATTTCCTTTAAGAAAACAGATGACAGACAACTTGAGTGACTGATTATATTGTGCCAACACTTTGTTTTTTCTCTGAGGCCTTGGTTTAAGAGGATGGATGTTAGTGTAAATGACAGAAAGGGAGCTTCACATAGGATTTCACTCCTGTTCAAAGACAAGCTAAGGCAACCTCACGGAGGAGCAATCAACTTGACAAATGGATGCTGTGCAACCCTGTGCCTCCCACTGAAACCGGAGAGCCTGATTTACACAGTATTTTCCCTGTAAACTGAAAGAGCAGCAAATTCCAGACAGACTTAATACTGCTTTGCTGTATAATGGGTTGAGTTGATAATTCTTCCCATATAATGAAATCTGATAATAGTGGGGAGGAAAAAAGGGAACATCACAAAGAAGGGAACGCATTAACAAACTTGTAAAAATACACTTAAGACTTAACAAGATTGATAAAGGGAAAAGAAAATAGGTCGGATCAGGAGTATTTATTTATATGTGGTTAAATTACCCAGGGTTAGACAAGTCTAATTCAGAAGGGTAGAGTTCTTATTTACCCTCGACAGTATGTCCAGCAAATAAAGGTACTTAAATATCAAAGACTTTGAGTGCTGCCTGCCATATTGTTCTATTCCTACCCCCACAGTATTTTATTGATATTCTGGATCATAAAAAGAGGGGGGAAATTGGATTCACCTCTAAATATAACGCTCCATTGTACTATTAGCATTAAACATATATTTGAAAAGCATGTTTTAAAAAAGGAACCCAGAAAAAAATTATTTCTTTTCAGTCCCTTCCCAGGAGGCACCATATGAACAATGTATTCACTAACTAATGATGGTGCTCAAAAGCAGTTTTTGTGTATGTAAAAGTTGAATAATGCAAACATTTTAGTGTACTATTTATTTTGCTGTTGTCACAAATAAAATAAATTTTAGGGGGGGAAAATCCCTTGTGTAAACATTTCATGCTGAAGTGAATGGACCTCAACAGCTGCTGATTTGGTGACACTGAGAACCCCAGTGGAGATGCCCTGCTGAATTAATGTCTTGGAAATGTTAAAAAGAAACTTCAAACAGACCTTGTTTAGCAGGTGGTCAAAGCTCTCTCTCTGTGGGGATCATGTGAAGACTAGCAGAACAGTCACTCAGTCATGAATCAGACCTGTCAATAGTTGCCTATTTTCTCAACCGTTTTCTCAATCATACCATAAAGCCTCTGTCCCTCCCTCCATAGTAGCTATTTGAGAAACCATGATTTGTACTGCAACAGGACTTTTCTAATACCTTTTATTCAGTGACTGCATATTAACGAGTCATGAGAATAGCAGAGCTATGCAGGAATGATGTTCAAGCTTTTAAACTGCAAATGATCACAGCCTTTGCAAAGCTATTATTATCAGGGATCTCTGCAGGCCGTTGGGTCACTGCTACTCTATACATCACATATTCAGACAAAAAGCATAGTATGTCCACAAAAATATCATGCACTTGGGCTTAGTTCTTACTGGGGTGATAAATCTGTATCATGGTCCTCCATTAAAAAAAACCCCTACACACAGAAAATCAGCAGGTCAAGAAGCTGCCTAGGCTTGGAACCATTCTTTCATATACCTAGAGCCTGCTACATAGCGGGCTTTTATGTCTGGGGAAGCATTTGACATTGTATGCTCTCAACTGAAGACTGAAATAGTAAAGCTCAGACACAGGGTTACCACTTTAGTGAGACCTAATATAAACAAGAATGTAGGGGAAAGTAACCTTATATTGACCAAAAGCTAGGCATTAGTAATTTTTCAAATTATATTTTTCTGTGGGGAAAGTAACCCTTTTCATTAAGAGACGGTCTGAGTTTGCAACAACAGCAGCAACAGAGGTATGGTTCAAAACATTCCACTGCCATTCAAAGAAAGAACGCGCTGAAAAGTATTACCCTACCTGTTCTATGTAACAAGAGTGAATTAAAAAGATACTGAATTTTACAATCTATACAAATTTTGCCTCCTTCCAGCAAATTTCCACACACTATAAAATCCTGTGAAGCTTTGCAGTGTGCCCATTATCCTCTGTCTATCCATCTGATCCCTATTTACAGGCACATCACTTTATAAATATAAATCAAAATGGGTTATTTTTAAATTCCTACAGTGCATACCCTCTGACTAAATGCAATGCACATTCTTCTTAGTGGAAAATAACATGGAGCTTCAGTCAGGTTTGTTTTATCTAAGTAACCTACAGAAAAAAGTCCTGGCAATTTTGACAACAGGTGGGTAGGCCTTTTCAGCTGTGACACCCAGACTCTGGAACTTGCTGCTTTAAAAAACCTATCCTGGAGAACAAGCCAAAGCAGGTCTACTCAGAATCCAACTCAGGTCTATTCAGTGGCTGAGGACAGACTGGCAATCTGGAGTGGGATGAATCCGGAGGCAAAAGCTGCGGGGGGAAAATCCCCCAGGGCTGGCTGTCCACATTGGCCAGGGTATTGCGCAAGGATGCCGTTATGGAGCTTTCAGACAGCTACGGAGTGGCCCCAGGTGGGCCGGCCTCTGCAGCTCGTGATAGGGCTGTTTCGGCAATTTGTGTGTGTGTGCATGTGCTCATGTGCACATGAGCACTCATGCGCAAACTGGCAAAACACTGTGTTTGCACTGCCGCCTCCACTTGCCTCCCGCCTTCTTCCAGTTCACACTGCCTGGAAGCGGGAGGCAAGCGCAAGATGGTTTCTCCCGGTGTCCTTCTAAAGCGCAAGAAAACCGGCTTCAAAGTGGGTAAGTGCGGAAGGGAGCCGAGGGACAGCTGCGCATGTCTGAACAGGCTCCCTTCCCCCGCTTCCCATGCAGACCTATCCTGGGGCAGATTGTCAGTCTGTCCTCAGCCAGTGTGTCTTTCCCCCACAAAAACATTCTTCAGATGGCACCAGTTTGAGACAGCCAGTTTTTTTGTAGTGGTTAAGTGCATGGACTCTAATCTGGGAGAATCGGGTTTGATTCCCCACTCCTCTTAGGGTTGCCAGCCTCCATGTGGGGCCTGGGGATCCCCCCCTTTTACAACTGATCTCCAGCTGAGAGAGATCAGCTCCCCTGGAGAAAATGGCTGCTTTGAAGGGTGGACTCTATGGCAGTGTACCATGCTGAGGCTCCTCCCCTCCCCAAACCCTGCCCTCTCCTGGGTCCACCCCCAAAGACTCCAGGTATTTTCCAACCCAGACTTGGCAACTCTAACTCCTCCATTTGCACCTGCTGGATGACCTTGGGCAAGCCATAGTTCTGGCAGAGGTGTCCCTGAAAGAGCAGTTCTCTTAGAACTCTCTCAGCCCCACCTACCTCACAGGGTGTCTGTTGTGGGGAGGGGAAGGGAAAGGAGTTTGTAAGCCACTCTGAGACTCCAAGTGAAGTGCGGGGTATAAGTCCAATCTCCTCCTCCTCTCCTCCTCCACTGTTAGTTCTTTCTTGGTTGGCCTTCAGGCACCATATCAAGATGGGGTTATTTCAGTACACCTATGACCGGATACAATTTCACTGATTTCACTGCTATGCTTATGTAGCTGTTCAGTCGCACAGTCAAATCTGACTCTTCGCAACCCCATCGACCACATCACACCAGGCCCTCTGTCTTCCGTCATGCTCCGGAGTTTGTTTAATTTCATGTTCACTGCATCGATAACACTGCCTAACCATCTCATTCTTTGCCATCCCCTTCTTCTTTGACCTTCCATCTTTCCCAGTATCAGGGTCTTCGCCAGTGAGTGCTCCCTTCTCATTTGATGGCCAAAATATTTGACCTTCAGCTTCAGGATCTGGCCTTTGAGGGAACAATCAGGGTTAATTTCTTTTAGGATTGACTGATTTGATCTCCTTGCAGTCCAAAGAACTCTCTCTATGCTTGTACTGGTTTACATGTATGTAATGCCCTTGTATAGAATTTTGGTGCATCTACATTAGGGATACTGCACACAGTCCTGACCACCGGCGTAGACTACGGGGGGGAGGGCTCAAGGGCTCGAGCCACCCCCGAAATTTTCCAGGGGGGGCTGAGCCCCCCCAGGAGAACGTCGTGCCTGCCGCCGGCGCCTTGCTGCTGCGCCTCCCGGGCCCTTCCGAGGCTCGCCAGCTGGTGCCTCTCCCCCCCCACCGGCCTGGCCATTCCTCCCGCCTTATCTCTCCCTCTTCCTCTTTTAGGGGTGAGGGAGGGAGTGGCCAGGGTGGAGGGGGAGGGAAAGGCACCAGCAGCACCGGCTGGTGAGCCTCGGAAGGGCTGGGGAGGCGCGGCGGCTGGCGGTAGGTTTTCCGGGGGCCCCGGAAACATCGCCCCTAAGGAGCCCCCACCCCCTCGGACTTCAGAAAAGTCCCTGGTCCTGGCTGCCTCATCTTAAAGAGGATACAATAGAGCTGGAATAACTACAGATGAGGGCAACCAAAACTATGGAGCTGGAACACATTTCATATGAGGAAAACATTTAAAGAGTTCGTGGTTTTTCAGTTTAGGAAAAAGTGAGGAACATTACTATCACTAGCTTTCAAAGATGATTATGAATATTCATGGAGAATAGATCCTCAAAGATTATGGCTGAGTGGGACCTCCACGTTCACAGGCAGTGTATGTATGAATGCCAACTGTTGGAGAACAACAGTTAGGTAAGGCTGCTGGAAGGCAGCAGCAGGGAGTAGTAGGACAGCAGTACACAGAGGCTTTTGTGATCCTGCTCTGAGCCTACTGGGAATCTGGTCAGCCACTGGGCGGGGGGGGGGGGGGGAGGTGCCTGGATAAGATGGACCACTGGTCTGATACAGCAGCACTTTTCTTATGTTCTTACTGTTTATTACTTAGGGAGAAAGACAATTTATGATATGCTGTGAAAACAGAAGTCTTAATTAATAGTCCCATGCATGCTAGGAGAGAGGAAATACCTGAGCCTGTGGACCCCTCAAGCTCAACACTCTTGATTTACAAATTAAACATATCAAGACATGACAGGAAAAAAATAAAAAAGATTCTCAATTTTTTCTGTCATGTTTTCAAATTACAAGGCCCTCCATAACACAGCTTCATAAACAATATTCCAGAGGAACTTAAATCCAAACACACACTGTAAAGTTTAATAATTTCCAAGTGCCTCTGAGTGTCATGTTGAGTAGAGCTAGAAAGGAAAATTAGTTCAGTTTGATCATTCCAGCTGTATATCAAAATTTCTTCCACATCACTGGACAACATGAAAGTACAAGCAGCAGCTCCTGTCACCCTTGGCTTAAAAACTTACCACAAGCTACCTCAATGCAAAATCTTGTTTAATACTGTCTGTATCATCACTGAGCTTAGAGGTGCTATCTGTACTTTAACTGAAATTACCAGGATTGTATAAACAAAATTGAGATTCCCATCAAATATCTTGTCATATAGTCTAATGTTACGTGATCAGATATAAGCACCCAAAACTTTCCCTAAGCAAAAAGACCCTCTTGTGAATGCTACAAAATAATCAATAATGTGCCTGTTTCAGAGGTAAAATAGTTTTTTATTTCTTCACTATAAAGTGAGAAAGGTATTTTTCATATTTTCATAATAATTTTCATAATAATAATTTCATAATCATCTATCAGCAGCCAGAATAACCAATGTATTTCACAGGAATTACAGTTCCAGGCTAGAAATCACTTATGCTTCTGTTGAAACCATTTCAGATACAAAAACAGCAGAGGAAACATAGCCTGTGCCTACAGTATGACAGTAGAGTACATTCCTATGATATGTATTCCAGAATGCTTCATTCCTATAAAAAACAGTGTCAATATCTTGGATTCAGGATGCCATCTTGACAGGGGCTTTGTGGGTAGTTCAGTTCCACTGTGACAATTTACAGCCTCACAAGGATGGAATCTTAAGTATAAAAACATCCAGATTAAAACAGTCCCCTTGAATCCAGCCATGGAGGGATAGAAATGTTGTAAATAAACAAAAGACGCTTACATACCTTAATGCACGTGACTGCAAAGGCAAATGCCATTAGTACACTTTTGAACACCCCAGGGATGTTATGCATGCCCAAGGGGACTTGGTGATTCTGTTTCTTGAACAGAAGCTGATCTACTGCATGGAAAATCAGCTCTAAAATGTAGAGTATTTCAAAACTCAGCCTGTGATATATGTGTCTACTAGTCAAAGGAAAAAAAGTTTTTGAAAAATCCCAACAAGCTCTTGGAATCACCAAAACAGTTCTTTACATCAGTCTTAGTCATTATCAGTGTAAACCGCTAGTTCTCAGACATAGTGCACAGTTCTCACAAATTCACATTACAGTGAAAGACACTTCCATCTCTTGCTCCATACAGGATTGCCAACTCCAGCTTGGGAAATTCCCGGACACTAAGGCAGTCTCTGGGGATGGCAGATTTTGGAGAGGGAAGGGACCTCAGAAGGATGTAATGCCACAGAGTCACCAAAGCTGCCACTTTCTTCAAGGATACAGATCTCTATGGTCCAGAGATATGCTGTAATTCTGAGAGAACTGTACCAAATGTCTGAGCACAAGTACCAAATGCCTCTTAACTATGATAAACTGCTCTGATACGTGGCTTATTCCATCAGTCCCATTATCTGTATGTTTTCTTACTATGAAGCCTCCCGCTTGTACACTGTTCAGTTGTATTTGCCAGAATTTCTGAATGCCTGGCTTAAATCCTTTAAAATTATTATTTGAAGTAGACAGCATGACCAGTTCAGCTTTGGACTGAGTTTTGAACATTCAGTCTACAATCATAAACATGATTAACTAAGTTTGTTCACAAAAATTGTTTCAGAGCAAGTAAAGGTTCTGATTGCATCCTACAACTGCAACCCTATGCACAGTTTATTAATTCAAAGATTGATTAGTAATTTAGTAATAAAGTGGTCAGTTTTAAAATGATCCAAGAAGCTAGACCTTTAAATAGCTTTTTAAAACAGTTGGCTCCCATAAGGGTGTCATGGCCACAGCCATGGTCGGAATTACTTTAGTAGCTACTAAAGTCCATGAGATGTTAATAGATGCCCCTTCTCCAAGATTCCATGGAAGCACCTGAAGCCTTAAAATCCTCTCATATCCACTGGTCAAAGTTCTATGTTCCCACATTTGCTTCTGACTGTTAAATTCACTCTTACTACAGATAGTGCCAAAAAGAAAAGCTTTTTGGTGCTTTTACTTTCCGATGAGCACTCTATGGTCTTTTACGCATGTTTATCTAGTTCATTTGTACCCCAACATTTCTCTCCAATGGGGACCCTTAAAAAATCCTCAGTTTTATCCTCACAACAACACGGTGACATAAGTTAGGCTGAGAGAGTGTGACTGGCCCAAGGTCATCCAGTGAGTTTCCATGGCATGAGTGGGGATTTGAACTTGGGTCTTCCAGATACCAATCCAACACTCTTAACCACTACACCACACTGGCTCTTACCTACTCCTTATTTTCTTGGCAGTCAATCCACAAGCATTGGAATAGTCTGGGCATGGTTTTTCTGCATGTCTGCCCTCCCTCTGCACCTTTATGGTTGTGAAATCAGTTTACGTTTTTCCTGCAAGTGCCTTAAATAATCAAGGTTTTAAAGAGAAGGTAATGTCATCCCTGATGGTATCATAGCATCCTCTCTTTTCTTTTTACACATGCTTATAGCGATATATTCATATCACAGCTGAATTAAAGATCTAAAATGAACAAACACTTAGGGATGAAGAGAAAAAGGTGGAGGGGGCACCACTGACACATGCAGGGCTGTTGGGAGGAAGGGTGGCATTCCTGAGGCAGAGGGACTGCAGCTGCCTATTGGGCAACATTGATGCAAGTCCCCCTCCATGCCTATCTGTCTTTGTAAAGGGAAGCCTAAAAGGGGAGCAGCTCTGCCACCCATCTGTTCATGAACCATATGTGAAGAACTATGTCTTTTTCAAACCCACATTGCTTTTTCTGGTGCTGGAAGTGGACAGCCCCCCCCTCCCCCCGCATTTAAAAGGCACTAAAATATTGTTATATCATTATACAATTATAATGACACATTCAGCAGACTTTCTGAATCCCCATTTTTCTTTTTCTTTTTTTAAAATAAGTTTTTAGCCTCTTCCCTCACAGAGATACAAGGAAACAAGTGTATTTCTACATGGGAAACGGCTAATGATTTACCTTTTTAAAAAAATGACCACTGAGAATTCAGAGAACCTGCTAAATCTAAATATTTTCTGTGCTTGCCTATATCAATATAAGTAATGTATTTTTTAAGATCAAAATGAAACCACTTGTCTTCCTGGACAAGGAGTGGCTTGACGATGATGACAGTCCAATCATCAAAAAGCGGGATGGGTTGGGTAGGAGTGAGCGGGACAAAGAAAGCCAACAGAAACATTATGCACAAGAAAGAAGATCAAGATAAAAGTGGTCTGAAAAGAACTGGGGGGAAAAGTGGCTGGGAACAAAGTGAAAATTAAAGGCACAAAAATGGAGAAATCAGGTGATAAACTGAAGTAATATGGTGCCAGAACCA
Source organism: Lepidodactylus listeri (assembly GCA_029233225.1). Lineage (NCBI taxonomy): Eukaryota > Metazoa > Chordata > Lepidosauria > Squamata > Gekkonidae > Lepidodactylus > Lepidodactylus listeri. The sequence goes on along the minus strand of JARCFY010000006.1, from coordinate 47,121,507 downwards.
TTGAAAAATCTCATGCAAAAAAGCCTTATGTCTGAATGCAGTGGAGTATAAGACAGGGACATAAAATACGCAGACAATTAGAACATTTTATATTAACCAAAAGGGAAAGTAAAGCCTTGTGAGAAATGAACATGATCCAGTGCACAGAATGTTGAGAACAATTAAGAGTCAGTTAAAAGAAAAAAGGTGATGGGGAAATTCGTCTGCTCAAATCCCTGAGAACTTAAGAGAATTCTGGAGGGGAAAATCTTGTGGGGACTTGAGGGACACTTTAAGACACAAAATATACGAAGATTGAAAAGTTTAACTGCTAGGAATTAATATAGTTTTAAAATGTGGTAAAATACTCAAGGAAAGGTAAAATACTCAAGACAAAACAGGTGATTTTTGATGCTATTAAAACGCTGACTAACGAAAAACAAACAACTGTATTTATATGCATAAAACACTGATTAACAATTACAGACATACTGTGAAGTATTTTATTGTTACAATTTAGAAAGAAATAAAATACCAGTAATAGTTAGAATCTATTGTAAAGAATAGTTTTCATTCCATGGCAAAAGTTAGTAGGTTAACAAAAAAGCAAATAAAGTAACTGTGATTTTTTAATGGGGCTCCAATTTGTGCAGTTAATAATTTAGAAGCCAGAGGTGATGATGGCTTGTTAACTTTATTTTAACAAATGCACAGCTATTACAGTTTTCTAACTGAGTTCTTTTTTAAAAAAAATTAAAAATAGGCGAAGTTTACACAATAGAGGTTCTTTTTCTATTCCCAAATTAATTACTTTGAAATATCTCTCAGATTACATCAGTTTCTTACTCACGGTCATGTTGTAAGATGGCATCTATTGTATATCCTTAGTGATGCATTAAATTACTTGTTTACATTATAAAGTCTAAACACAGGAGAATCTTTTGTGTGAGGTCTTCAAAGATTCCTTGTCTAATAAAGCCTCCCGAAACAAGTAAAGATGTCTTTTTTGTTTAGTTAATGCACCAGTGGAGAACCTAAAGATGTGTAATCTTGTTGCCATCTATGCCTGAATGCAGTAGAATATAAAAAGGTGTTTCTATGAGAATTTTACTTTTTTAAAAAAGACACACTATATAGCTATCGAGCATTTTTGATAATAGATTTTACAGGCTGAGGTATAAGAACTCACATTTGTAAATGTTTGTAAAAGATGATATCTAAGCAAAAGGGGTCCAGTTTTAATTTACCCTGCACTACGTCTAGTAATAAATAATGCAACTTGAACTGAGCTCAGTGCAGTCCTACCTACATAACTAGTTTTATCTCCACAATACTCAATATGCAATCATCAGCCCACTTTTCAGAACATTGTCATTGGCTTATAATCTTTGTATCTAATTTTAAGCATGGCCAAAGAGTGTTATGAAAAAACACATTTAACAGGGCCATATATAGTTGGGGGGAATTTGCAGAACAATCTAATACATACATAAGTATTAGGATAACTCCTCAATATCAAGACTTGTTGCTTTAATTGGAATTAAATTATTCTTTTGCTTATAATCCACACTCCTTCCACCTTGCAATTACCACATGAAGCAAACTACCATTGTTCTTATCTCTATGGTTAATACCATCATGCAGTCCAACGAACTACAGAAACTATCAAATAGGGCCATCCTCACAAGCCTGCTGGTGGCTGGCTCCCCACTAATTGTGGCGGTACCTTGTTGTGCCTGGCACAGCAGAAGGGAAGGGGGGAGGCAGGAAAACTGAGCGGTGTGCTGTTATTCTAGTGCATGGCTCTGTACTCACACCTAGTTGGCAGCAAGTCAACAGGGCAAAGAATGCCTTTTAGCTGATTGCTTAATTGGTTTCCAAAACGAATCACCCAAATACTTCTGGGAAGCCCACAAGAATTGCATGAAAGCAACAGACATCCCCTGCTGTGCCTCCATCAACTGGTATTCGGTATCATGCTGTCTCTCAGCACTGAGTTTCTAACTAGCTGAAATGACTAACAATGATTCATAAAGTGATCTTGCAGGAACAGTTCTGATCATCTTTAAAACCAAGTAAACTAGTGCCCATCATCACATCCAACAGCAGCAAATTCCTTGACTTAATTCTCATGGTGCTTTGATGCATGTGCACAGATTGCCCAATATTTGCTTCCTGGAAGTTACTGATACCTTCGCATGCTTCCCTGGTGTGTTTTTTTTAAAATCTAGTGCACATACAGCTTTCATTTATCTGATTATCATAAATGAGAACTATGAAGTGTCCATCACATATGCCCAGGGAAATAGTTCTTGTTAACATACGGATGTCAGGCAATCCACTACTTTCATTATTATTTTGTTCTGGTGTCTCCCATAATGGGTAAAGCAGCTAAATTGTAAGAGACAGGAATATATTACTGACTAGAATAGTAACTGCATTTGATAAAACAATTCCATGCAAGTGTAGTACTTTGGGGTATGTTTGCTTAGCTGAAAACTTGAGGGGGCCAGGTTGGCGGGGGAGCAGATGGCTCTAAGCCACCTGCCCACTCCCCCCACAGTGAGACTTATTTATCTCCAGTTTAATTTTAACCATCAGCCTAAATTATGATGCTCTAAATTATGCTGGCAGGAAGAATCTCCTAGCAACTTTTCTACTGGCCAGGTATGAGTAACTGTGGAACAAATTGTATTCCAGCCACCCTCCCCTTTGCAATCGCAGCTCTTCCACTATGTCAACATGACAGGGAAAGAATGACACAGTTTGTGTGTTTTGTTATCACTCAGAGTTTTTTTCCCCATTTCAATGGAATACTGTGCTATTCCACAAGGACAACTTCAAAGATTCCTTGTGCTGTGATATTTCTTGTTTGGGATTCATAACAAAGATCAGCATAAATGGTAGTTGAGGACTGGAATCTACTACAGAACTATTCCCAGCCTTCCCATTCCAGAATCATGGTAACTAAGGAGAAGTGTGGACTTCTCTACTCTCCCAAAGGAAGAACTAATGATAAAGTTAGTTCTCTAATTGATAGTGAAGACCACATGGGATTAGGTTATAAAGGTAACTCTGGATTAAAGTAAACCCTGTGTAAGTAGCAACAAATGTTATCTGGAATATAATTCATGTGATTCAAAGAGTACCCTGTAAAAATAAATGATATGGAGAATACTACTTTATGTATGTTGAGAAGATTTAAAATGTTATAAAGTTGCAAAAAAAAAGAGCTTGCTACAGCATTGCATGCTCTGGTAACATCTAGATTAGACTACTGAAATGCACTGTATTGTGAAATTGCCCTTGAAGACTGTGCAAAAGCTACAATGGTTACAGAAGACTGTGCAAAAGCTACTCTGGTTACAGCCAGAGTTCTGGACAGAGTGGGTTGTAGGAACTGTATCACTCCAGTCTTGTTCCACCTATACTGGGTCTCAATTTGCTTTTGTGCCCAATTCAAGGTGCTAGTACTGACCTTTAAAACTCCTATACAGCTTGTGGCCATCATACTGCCTACTCCCATGTGAACCTACCTGGCTGCTGTAATAATCTTTGGAGGCCATGCTTCAGGTTTCTCTCCCATCTGGGTCTACACAGGCCTACTTTGTTGTGGCACCAAAATGATGGAATTTCCTCTCTGAGGAGATTCACCTGTCACCTTCTATAATTGGCTTTTGCCAGAGGATGAAACTTATTGTTTTGTCTGGTATTCCCTCACCCATTCTTATTGACCCTCCTTCCATTCAAGTGTTTTATATGTACTGTTTCTATGCATCCGTGTTTTTAATCTTGTTTTAATGTTTTTATTGTGTTCCTCCCTAGGGACCATAAATTGGGTGGAGAAGTGCCTAAAAATGTTTTACTTAAATAAATAAACAGAATTAAGTAATGGACCAATAAAGTGCTGGGTGTTAGCTTTAAATACAAAAACTGTCTGGGACGAGACCACTGAAAGGACTCCCAATATCCACATGAACTTCCCTGTATTTCAAACTTCTGAGTGAAAGTCTGGCTACCAAAAACATGCTATTTATGTTACTGACTCTGGAACTAACTCCAGGCAACTATTTGCCCGATGCCAAATTCTTTTTTTCTTTTTTTTTCTTTATTGATTTTCTCTATAACTACATCTACTTGCTAATTTCTAAGCTACATTTACCTTATACAGAGAGTGCTTTATCTTTTGCTTAATGCTACCATATAATATATATTAATTATGAAGCATTTTAAACCTTGGTTAATTTTCAATTAGAATTGTTACTGCTGACATTAAAGAATAACAAAAAAGCTATTTGACAGTCATACCACCCTAGAGGAATACTTAGTTATGCAAAATATATGGAATACATAAGTGCAATTTTCAATAAAACAATTCAGTTCCTATTTCTTCTTTCGTCCTCTTCTTGTCTTTACAGTCTCTTCTTGTACTTTTGGAGCTGCTGCTCCTTTTTCCGAGTCAGAAACTTCTTCTTCACTCTTGGAGCTGTCAAAACCGTAAATACTTTCTTGCGAAGCCAGTGAACCATCTGAGTCTCTCTCGCTTTTCTTTTCTTTGCTTTTTTCCAAAAATTTTTTTGCCTGTTGGACAGAGTCAATCTTATACTTTTTGTCTTTGATGCTGAAGCTTAGTCCTTCCGGAACATTCCACCGATAGATAATGGATCCAGACTGTAACCAAGATGTCAGTTTCCCATAGGCTTTCCTTCTTTTCCTTATCTCGAATGGAATATCTTTCATCACTTTAACTTCTTCTCCTTTGATCTTCAGAACCGCTTTATTTGTGGTTCTAAGCACCACATCCCTTGTTGATTTTTTGGAGAACCTTATCATAATCTCACCAGGCAGGCTTTTCTTTTTAGTATAATCTGGATAGGTTATGTAAACCATATCCATGTCGCTTTTTAATTCCGCTGCTTTTAAGCCTGTTACTGGTTCAAGCGCTTCACTTAGCAGATTTTTAAGGTCTTCTCCTTTATTCTCTGGCACATTCTGAAGTCTTAGGAAGAAATTCGATCTTTCCATCTGTAGTTTCAAGAGCTGATCAGAATGGAGGGCCTTTTCTTTCTCCGCTTTTTGTAGCCTTGAATCCTGATTTTTTACTGAAGTCTTTACTTCCAGAAGTTCTCGCTGCAGCTTCTCTGTAGTTTTATTCGACTCCTTTAGTTCCAGCTGCATTTTATCCATCTTGACGTTGAGAGCTGTCATTTGGTCCACTAGAGGTCGCAATAACGAGGAGAACACAGTGCTCATCTCTGTGGTATCAACCTTTGAACTTGGAGCTGTACTTCCTAATTTGGGGGAAGGTTTCGTTTTCCCCGCCATTGTTGAGGCTGTGCTCTTTGTTGATAGTTAGATAAGATGAACGAAAGAAGCAAATTCTCCGACTGTGCTTATGACTTTTTAAAGTCTATATCCTCTAAAGCGCAATGCTGCCGTCTAGCAAGCCAAACGTACTATTTTTCATGCAGTAACGCCACGTAAAGAGTCTTGTAAGTACGCCGGTCTCGAGGGGGGGGGGTTTCACTCCACCCGCCCGCTATGCTCTGTTTATTTTACTTCGGACTCACGTTTAATCCATGCGTAACTGTAAGTTCAAGCCTCATTGCTTCACACTCTCTGCTGCTTCACGGATTTGCGCTTTCAGCCATACGGCTCCCACGGCGGGGGAACCTATGGGGGTGATGAAAAGGGACCTTGATCCCCCGGTCGCCACCGTAGGGAGAGATCCCCTTCGTGCCACCCCAGGCAGAGCCCCCTCACTGGGGTCTCTCGGGGCTCGGCACCTGTCCAGAGCCCCTTCTTCCCGCCGGGTACGGATCGCGCTCCCCGCAGTTTGCGGAGAAGCGCGTCCGCCATTATCGCAAGTCTTGCCGGAAGTCCCCGATGCCAAATTCTTTACTGTTTAAGAACCAGGTTAACATATTCATATATTCCCTGACATTTTTGGATTATTTAGTCCTTTCCTCCTGCATTTATTATTGATCTGGCTACTGTTTCAAAGTCTTGTTTATGCTGTGATTTTATTGCTAGCACTACCTTGTTGTTTTATTTGCTTATTATTACAGTGCTTATTTTAATTTTACAAGCTGTCGCAGGAGTCTCAACTGTGGTGGCAGCTGTAGCAAAGCCCTGGGGCCTGGACACCAGGAGCTGCTTGGGGTTTGGCCACAGCAGACACTGGGTGCAGCTTGGGGTCTTGCTGCAGTGGCAGACACCGGGTGCTGCTTGGGGGTCTGGCTGCGGCACATACCAGGTGCCACTGGGTGTTGGAGCGGCCCCCAGAGGGAGGGGGGAAGGAAGCTTCAGTGATCCTGCCCAAAGCAGCTCTGTGCGAGCTGCCGGGAGGGGGTAGCCTCAGCGACCCTGCCCAGAGCAGTGGGAGAGGATATAGGGATTGTCAGGAAGAGGGAAAGGGGGGGGGGAATGTGAGGAGGGGAATACAGGGGAAAGTGATGTGCACCAAAATGATCTTGATGGCTCCCTCCAATGCAAGTGGGCCTGGCCCAGTGGCTGGCACCACACAACTGTGCTACAGTTTTCCTAGGTAGAGGCTGCCGGGGGGGGGGGGGAGCTGTAGACAGAGAGACAAATAAAGGTAAGTTCATTGTTTGCTGGGAAGGAGAGAGGCTATGGGGGCTCTCAGGAAAAGGAAAAAGGAAATAGTGGTAAAGGAGAAATGAGATGCATCCTGCAAGTCTTTGCGGTTTCCCATTTGCAGATCCAAAAAGCACACTCTCTGGCCTACTGCGTCAAAACATCTGAAACATTTAAAGTTAGAATCCACAACCTATAAATATGAAACACTGTAACTCTTACATAGTGTATGTTGTGGAATAGAAATGTATCCTTTGCTCAAAGCTTAGCTTGTGAGTTCAGAGTATCTTTATGGGCTCACTGATTATCTTCAACATGTGCTATCCTGTCTTTCTTCCATCATGGACCTCAGTGTGGTAAACATCATGAGATGTCAGGTTCCCTGTCATTTTCTGGCCCTCCCCCTTTTCCTTTTCAGATCCTCCAGTCGGGAGACTGGCGTCCGGTTCCCTTCCTCCTGTCTCCCCTGCCCCTTCCGTCTCTGTGTACCTAATTTGTTTTGCCAGCTCTGCTTATCTCTGCCGCTGTACTGTTAGCCTTGAGATGTCTCGCTCTGGGTTCTTCCAGGTGTCTATGCGTGGGAATGCAAGTAGAGTGCACTAAAGGGCATTGGGGGGGGGGGGAATTATGCTTTGCTGCGTGCCTTTTTCATGGGAACATAACGGTTACAGGTTTTCGCGCTTCATGGTTTTACACTGATTGATGCCTGTCAATCCAGTACCTTTTGAATACTGTATAAGAGATCCTAGCCTCATCTATTTGTTATCACTAACAAAAAACGTGTTCCTGAAAGACCGTTAAGAAAATAAAGGACTTTGTTTTCACACGAGGCCTGACTTATTGGTTCTCATCAGAAGTCTCACACCTAGAGACCAATGAGAGCCAGACCTCCTTAGCTTCAGTTGTATCATTCAGTTTGCTATATCATTTCCTTTCCAACCATACTCGTGGGTTTGAAATCTTGTTCAAAATATACTGGATGGATCCAGTATAACCAGAATGGTTGTATAATCCAAGCTATGCAATCTTGTTTGTTCTGAACAAGCCCATGACGTAGACCATGTGATTTCACTAATTGACAATTTGGAAAACTGAATGACAAGCAAGATTTTGGCAATTAGTCATTGTTTTTCTAACAGTTGACAAGGTATTTATTATGTGTCAAATGCACAAATGCACAAATTATTGTTGTGAATGTAAGGTGATCAAAGAAAATTAGCGTGCATTTCTGAGGGTGGAACAGGTTCAAATCATTTATATAATTTGTTGAGCAATGGAGCAATTTCACTGAACAAGAGTAAAACTGGTCATCAAATACCAGCAACCAGATCAGTTAGCAGCAGAGCTGGAACCGGTAGGTATGTGCAATTACTGGGAGCAATGCACCGCAAAGATGAAGAAAATAATATATTTGCACACTGAAAATATTTCAAGAACCATCTCCTTTTACAAAGTTGATCACCTATGAAAAGTAAAATGTTTCTTAAGAAGTTAAAGAACATTGCACTTGGCTCTGTGTATGTCAATGTACATTCATAGGAAAAGGGGGCAGCAGGGGAATATATGTGCACAAGAAATGGGGATTAATGGTAGGAGAACCTGACACTCATGGTGTACTGTGGAGTGGAAGGGAAGGGAGGAATGTGGCAAGGAACTAGATCAGCCCCATAACTTCAAATTGACTTCTTTTTTTAGAGCAAAACTGTGAAAGAACGGGCAGAGCTATAACCAGGAATACATAGATCTGGTCACTGCTGCCATATGTGATGATGTTGCTTCTCTGGCCAACAAATGGTTTCTTAGCTGCAGAACACTTCCTCTTACCCAAGCTACCGGGTGCCTTTTCCTCATCAAGAAGTACTAAATCTTCCAATTCAGACTGAGACGCTATCTGAGCAGCAATACTCTCATTGTCTGATTCCTGGCTTGACCCTTGGTTTCTGATTCCCAGAATATGACTTCTAAATTCTGACCTCTTGTCTATGACTCCAGGCTTCTGGTTCTTGATCAGCAGCTGTCTATGGCTTTCACAAAGAAATTTATCTGAAAAAGATCCAGGTGTACTGCCAAAAGAAAAGGACAACTACTAGCCTACTAATCATGGGGAAATTTTTCAGAACATTTACAGTGGAGTTAATCCTATGACTCCTTTTGAATGTCCTTTAAAAAAAAAAAAAAGGTCAAACATGAAACAATTTATCACTTTTTACATGCTAAATGGTAGAAGGCTCTCTCCTTCCCAACCTTTTGTTACCTATCTTCCCTGAAGTTCTTCCACCACGAAGGAGTGATCATTTTCTTTTCTAAATGTTTTAATCTTGGTTCGCAAAAGAAAAGCAGTTAGATTTAAAAAAAAATTCTTCTATTTTTGATCTAATGTCATTTTTAACACTATTTTCCAAACTGCACGGTGGGCCCTCTGATGTTTATTTCTGTCTCAGCAAATCCTATTCTTTGCATTACTACGGCTATTGTCTGACAGCCAGCATTATGTTCCCAACTAATGCTCTTCTTCAGAGAGAAAATACTCCATTGTATGTCTTGCAAACCTTCACCCATCTCTATAATGCAATGAGCCATGCATAGGAAGCTATGCAACTCACGGGCATGAGGAAGGGTAACACAAGGTTCAGTTACAGCAACCCACTCACATCCACCCAAAACTATATAAAAAGATCAGCCAGCAAAAGGGAGGTAAGCAGTGGGGTATCATAGGGATCAGTACTCGGTCCAATGCTTTTTAACTTGTTTATTAATTATTTGGAGTTGGAAGTAAGCAGTAAAGTGACTAAATCTGCAGATGACACAAAGTTGTTCAGGGTGGTGAGAACCAGGGAGGATTGTGAGGCACTCCAAAGGGATCTGCCGAGGATGGGCAAGTAGGCATCAATGAGGCCAATGGGGGTTCAGTGTGGCCAAGTGCAAAGTGATGCACATTGGAGCCAAAAATCCTAACTATAAATACCTGTTGATGGGGTCCGAACTGGTGGAGATTGACCAAGAGCGACATTTTGGAGTCGTAGTAGATAACTCAATGAAAATGTAGAGACAGTGTGTGACTGCAATGAAAAAGGCCAACGCTATGCTGGGTGTTATTAGGAAGGGAATTGAAAACAAATCAGCCAGTATCATAGTGCCCCTGTATAAATCGATGGTGCAACCTCATTTGGAGTGCTGTGTACAGTTCTGGTTGCCACACCTCAAAAAAGATATTGTAGCATTGGGAAAAGTGCAGAAAAGGGCAACTAGAATGATAAAAGGGTTGGAACACTTTCCCTATGAAGAAAGGTTGAAGAGCTTTGGGCTCTTTAGCTTGGAGAAATGATGGTTGAGGGGTGACATGATCGAGGTTTATAAGATTATGCATGGGAAAGAGCAGGTAGAGAAAGAAGTACTTTTCTCCCTTTCTCACAATACAAGAACTCGTAGGCACTCCATGAAATTGCTGAGAAGTCAGGTTAGAACAGATAAAAGGAAGTACTTCTTCACCCAAAGAGTGATTAACACGTGGAATTCACTGCCACACGAGGTGGTGGTGGCTACAAGCAAGGATGGCTTCAAGAGGGAATTAGATGAACATATGGAGCAGAGGTCCATCAGTGGCTATTAGCCACAAACTATAGATAGGAACTCTCAGTCTTGGGCAAGTGATGCTCTGTATTCTTGGTGCTTGAGTAGGGGGCAACAGTGGGAGGGCTTTTAGTGTCCTGGCCCCACTGGTGGACCTCCTGATGGCACCTGGTGTTTTTGGCCACTGTGTGACAGCGTGTTGGACTGGATGGGCCACTGGCCTGATCAAACATTGGCTTCTCTTATGTTCTTAAACAACAATCATATACGTCATATCTGTTACAGTAACACTTTTCTTGTAAAGTCTCTAGGGTCTTAAACGACTGGTCTTTCTAAAGAATATTTGATTTTAGTAGGCATCATTAAATATTGTTCATAAAGTGGTTCTTGTAAACTTTCATGTTACATGGTGCTCTTTCGAAATGGCAGACAGCCAATGTATGTTGCTTTGCTGGCAATTAATTCTTGTGCAATGTACTGATGTAATTGCTGTAAGAGAGCTAAGAAGCTATCAACAGAAATAGTCCAAGCTAGTATTGTCTAAATGTGGAAGATGGTGTCCCCAAGCCACATGGTTTTCTGATCATTCTCCTGTTAAGGCCTTAACTCTGCTTCAAGTGAAGGTTACCGTATTTTTCACTCTATAGCACGCACCTGACCATAAGACGCAGGGGGAGGATCGCACTCTCCACGCTGGTCAGGAGGCCTCAGCCGGCAGCGGCGGCCTCGCGCGAGCCGGCAGCATCAGCCCAGCAGTGGCCTCGCGCAAGCAGCAGCGGCGGCGGCGGCCCAGCAGCGGCCTCGCGCGGGCCGCGAGCAGCAATGGCGGCCCAGCAGCGGCCACGTGCGAGCCGCCGGCGGCGGCCTTGCGGCAGCGGCCTCGCAGCAGCAAGGGGAGCCTTGTGCCTGCCGCGGCAGCAGTATTCAGACCATAAGGCGCACACACTTTTCTCCCCACTTTTTGGGGGAGAAAAAGTGCGTCTTATGGTCCGAAAAATACGGTAACTCTTACCTAATACACAGGAGCAGGAGGAAAGAACCCTACTGTGTTGGGTTGCTGGGTCCCCTCCAGTCACCAGTGGGCAATGGGGGTAGAGATCCAGATCCAGGTTGGGAAACTCCTGGAGATTTAAGGATGAAGCCTGGAGAGGCCAGGGACCTCAGTGGGGTGCAATGCCATAGAGTCCTCCCTCCAAAGCATCCATTTTCTCAAGGGGAACTAATCTCTGTAGGCTGGAGATGAGGTACAATTCTGGGGGATCCCCATGTCCCACATGGAAGGTGGCATCCCTACAACTGTGAATCAGCACTCTACAGTAATAGCATATAGAACCTAGTTAACCAAAACTTCAAGATGGTATATCTTTGTTAGCAAAACTTTCCAAGATACTTTTCAACAAATCTTCTGAGCAAAAACTTTGGGAACTCGTGATCTAAGAAGCCAGTCTGACTTATCTTCTCCATTGCAACATACTTTGCATGGTCTCCAGTGCAAAGGAACACAAGCAGCTATAAACGAAGACATATAAATGAAGCATTCTTTGCCCATTCTGAGGAACTTGAAATACTTGACCGCTTAATAATAGATAGGCCCAGTACTACTAAGGGAAAAAGTGTGACCAAAACACTGAGAATGCTAACCAAAGACACATCTTGCCCTGCCTTATGTCTCCTTTTCTCTTGTAAGGCACACTATGTTACATATGGTCATTATTCTGTACATTACCCAATCCTTACTTCACATCATAAACTGTTGTCAGCAGAGACAGGGTGAAGTACTGTGTGGTGATATTACTCACACACTGAGTTTACCCAATTATGACAAATAGGGTTGCCAGGTCCCCTGGGCAGGCAGGGGTTTGACCACCTGATGGGCTGTTTACCTGCCGGCCTGGAACCGGCCACTGGGGGGAACCCCACCCCCAAATTGCCGGCATCGTGGCAACGTGACCCAGAGTGACGATGCCACCCAGAGGTGATGTCATCACGCTGGGGCACGCTGCAGGGGACACTAGCATTTGAGGGAAAACTCTATGGTGTTCCCCTCAAATGGCAGTGCCTCCCCAACGTGCCTGACATGATGACATCACTTCTGGGTGACATTGTCACAGTGCACACGCAAAGCGTGTGCGCCAAAGAACTCCTGGAGAGGGACCAGGAACCCACCCCCCGCCGCAAGCCGGGTAAGGCTTGGGAACCCTGATGACAAACGTGGGTGAGGGTGGGATATGGAGCAGTGGCACCTCTGGGTCCCTAGTAACATAAACTCAAACCCTTTGGTTTTCAGTTTAATTACATTTTGGGAGGTTAATTAATAACTTATATTAAGAATACAAATTAAACTCTACAAAAATGGATTCAGATGGGTAGCTCTGTTGGTCCGAAGCAGCAGAACAAAGGTGAGTCCAGCGGCACCTTTAAGACCAACAAAGTTTTATTCAAGATATAAGTTTTCGTGTGCATGCACATTTCTTCAATACACTGAAATGGAAATTACCAGTCCATATATATAGGTAGAGAGTGAGCAGCAAATTAGAATACAACATAATGAAGATCTTTAATAGATTCAAGAACCAAACAGGAATAACAAGCTTAGTTTATAGCATATTATTTGTTGGGTTTAATTCCAGGGGAAAACATAGTGAAAGAAAGAAATATATCAGAATTGGAAATGGCTAGGCAATGTACCATTCTTAATCGTGGAATGCTGAGAGTAATTAACTGAGACCCAAACAAATGGTAACTATATAAACTAAGCTTGTTATTCCTGTTTGGTCCTTGAATCTGCTAAACATCTTCATTATGTTGTGTGATAATTTGCTGCTCACCCTCTACCTATGTGTATGGACTGGTAACTTCCATTTCACTGTATATGAAGAAGTGTGCATGCACACAAAAGCTCGTATCTTGAATAAAACTTTGTTGGTCTTAAAGGTGCCACTGTACTCAAACTTTGTTTTACAAAACTGGGTGATTGTTGAAGGTGTGTGCCAGAGAAAGCTCCAGCTGTAATTAGGGAAGAATAAATGTTTTGCCATGTATTTCCTACACATGAAGTAACACTGAAATTGAATTAATAGGAAACAGAACACAAAGAATAAAAAGGGCATCTGTATATTAAGGTTTCTGTACATGATTGCCAGTATCAAGGCACACAAGCAGAATTTGCATACAAGGCATATATACAAGTTTGCACTGACGATAAAAGAAATATTATTCTGAGACATACATATCTGAATGGGGACAGTTGTCAAAGATGCTGATAATAAATTGGATTTAATTTTAACATTTAATTTTGCCAGAGTAATGGCAGTTAAATGGGAATAACAGCAATTCTATCGGTGGGCAAGGGGAAGGCGATTTCTGCCAGTATTCCCCTCCCACTGCAGACCCTTGCTTTATCCAAATACTGTTCCTTTCCTGAGGGTTACCTGATGCCCAAGAACAAATTTTTAAAGAGTGGTTCAGTGGGATACAGTAGGAGTGTGAAGGAAGGAAGTTCTGCCCTGCCTTTAGTGGCAGCTCGGATTCAGCCCAACCAGACAGTTAACTATAATTTAGAAAACAGTTAAAAATGACTTTAAAATACTGTATTTTATTAATTTAAATTATTTCTAAACTCCACTCTCAACAATAAGGATTCCACAGAGGTTTACACAAATAATTTAAAGCAATTTCAAACATTTTCATTTTAGTATTCTTAAACCATAATTAATATTACATGGCTGCCGCTTTAACCAGGTATCTGTAGATATAAGAAAGCCACAAGTTGTTAAACTAAAAACACACATAATATTTAAATTCCTGTTACTTAGGGATGACTTTTAATATCATGAGATGTGAAAGTGTACTCTTAGGCAGTTAATTAAATGGTAGAAATGGGTAGGAAAGGGATCAAAAATAAATTACCCAGTACTGACTTGCCTTTATATAGATGCATGCTGAGGCTGTATTTGGAAGGCTGTGTGCAATTCCATTTGTACTCAAAAAAGATGTTGAGTGGAAATGTCATGATCAAGGGGGTTGCAAGGGGGAGAAAAGCTTTATAAAGGGGGAGCTTTATAAAATTATGAGTTTTGTGGTGAATGGCTAGCTTAGTTTATTGTTTACTGCTAAAGCTTGGGGAATATCATAATATTGGCATTAAGTGCAGGGCGGACAAAAGGAAAACACAATTAAGAGCTTAGAGAATTAATTACCAAAAGATACAGTGATAGTCACTAGCATAGATGGGATCAACTATACAATTAATGGATGATAGATCTATTAACAGTAATTACCCAGGATAGCCAATTAATTGAATCCCTCCAGTTTCAGAGTAAGTATATCTAATTATCGGATGTTGGAGACAAATGAACTTTGTGATCCTGAGGTCTGTTTTCTATCTCATCATATTTAGCAATGAATGGGAAGGTTAAAAACATTTTTTTCCCGAAAATGAAAACATTCAGGGAATATAACAAAATTGTACAGACCATATGGCAGTGTTAAAAGGGCCAGAAGTTATTCACCTCTAAGATTAGGCCTAAGCTACGTGCTGCTATGTATCAAAAACTGTAAAAAAAGGTCCTAATATTTTAATGTAAAAGCACTAGTTCCTGTGACAACCAAAACACATAACTTTTAACTTTTCATTATGAGTCTTGGGGAATCAAGAACTAAATAATCAAGATTGCCCCCTTTTCTGAATAATGAATTTCTTTCGTATTTTAATGACAACATAGGCATTCATTGCTGCACAAATCTAAAGTATTGTATTGCAAGGCATTATATTGTGAGATTATTGTATTGCATTGTGAGGTACTGTAAATGCAATTTCAGATACAGTTGCAGAGATTAATACTTTACATAAAATGCAAGGTTAGCAACTCTGTATATACCTGGTCATGGCTGGTTTCAGTGGAGCTTCCGACGCCATGGAAAGTCATCTGCAAAGGAGACAGTGTCAAACAGGTCATGCACTCTTTGCCATTCTGTTTGTCGCTGTACTGTACCTATAACAGAACAATTCATCATCTGTTAAAACTCAAAGCTATTCAAGAGAGTAATTCTAACACCAGATGCAAAAAGTTTCTGAAATAGAATCAGACGACAGATTGCATTGTTCCATCTCCACATCAATATAAGGCTAAAGGAAGATTAGCGGCTCTAATGCTAGAATAAAGAATGAGCTACACTAAGAACCTCATTGAACCACAGTTACAGGAAAAGAAAAAATTCAACAGTGCTAGATGATCTGTGGGAAACCTATGTCCATTGATTGCCACATTTAATATTAGAACTCTGGTTGGCAAAAAAATTTCTGATTCACCACTTTGAATAGACTGTAGGGTTAACAGTTCCAAAACGCATTACCTTCACTAAAATCAGTCTTCCAGAAAACCTAACCACTGCCCCAGCTTGCAAAAAACAATGATCTGAGACATCTGACGATCTACAGAATTAATGCCACTATGAATATGCTACAGAAGACATGAAATCTGAAAAGTAGGTAAGAGCAAATTACAAGACAAAAAGAACGAAGCAAAATCACCCTGAAGACTCCTCTGAGAGCTCAGAGTGTGCTTGAAGATTTTGAAGGAGGAAGTGAATTTCCAAACTATTTTCCCTCTTGCAATTCCCCGTGGGCCCCATTGTGTCCATGATGTTACCAAAAGCTGGTCTATCTGCCTATAGAATAGATCTCCAGTGTATATCTGTAGTGTGATTTTAAAAATATCATGTACGATAACATCATTATTTCACTCAACACTTGATAAAGTTTTCTAGATATATTGTTTGTACTATACACCAAGCAGGCCTGCTAAATTTAGTAATTATTTGCCAGATAAACCTTACTGCTAACTGAGAAAAGAAACAGAAAATCCCCTCTTATACATACACACCAGCTTAATTTTGAATAACCAAAACCTGATCTGATATTTTCTATTTATCAACAACTAACATTATAAAAAAGTTTCAGGAGCTTAAAAGTGTAGCAAGTTGCAGCCACAGCTCTAGTATTTAGCAGTATTCTGTAACAAACTATATTTTCTTGATCTTGTTACCCAGTTATTACATGCAAAAAAAGTATCCTTTGTGACTCTCTCAAACAACTTATATATCTGGATTTTTCAGTGTACGAAATTTGCTAAGTTTGCTGGTTTACATAACCAGAGGCTATGAAATTTCAGTGAAACTCAATCTTACTGTTCTCATATTTCTCATAATGAAGTTCCCCAGCATTTAACAGAGCTTACTTGCAAGCAAGTAGACATGTATATGAAGCTGCCTGTTACTGAGACCATTTTCACACAAGTGCAAACCTCCTAATCGGTGTTCTTAAATAATCAAAGTTTGTAAAAATTTCTACACAGCTTTTTGCCTCCCCAGGAGTAGATCCAAATTTAGTGCCCCCTTACCCTATGTTTTCAGAATCCACTTTTTCTGCAATCCTCCCCCCTTTGGATCCGAACTCAGAGTGTTCCAGTGAGGAGTTCCCGACTTCGAATTTTGCTTCTGGCTGCCCTTTTGTGCTGTCACTGTTATGTGTTCACCTTACCTCCCATCCTCCTGCTCCCCCTCAGGTTGTTCCCTGAGAGATCCGCTAATTTTTAAAAGTGTAATGTTGATTGCATTACAACAGTTTTTTTCATTATAATATAGCAACATTATAACATTGGGACAAAACAGGCAGTGATGTTTCATGGGGTTCCCCACGATACATCCAGCCCTTTTTAAAACAATGTTATGATGTATAACATTATTCCACTTGCAGGGGAAAAAAAGAGGTTCTGTCGCTGGCAAAGTACATGACGACATGGCTGCACAACCCCTTTTCAAAGGAAGCAATGATTCCATGGGGAGGCTTGGATCTGAATTCAAGAAAAAAATCCCTCCAAATAAATGCCCTTTTGCGGAAGGGGTGCCACAAAGTTGGAACATCAGCCGAGGCTCAATGTGCCAGGAAACAGCAGCAACACTGAGGTGCAGAAAAGGTCTGAGTCAGACCAGTCAAAGCTGGCGCTGTCTTGTCTGAGTGGCTGAGGATTTCAGGGTCTCACCTACATAGCATTCTAAGCCTAGAGATCATTTTATCAGGAGATACCAGCATCTAAATTTGGCTACCTCCTGCATGCAAAACAGAATGCTTACAAAATGGCCTTCTCCTGACTAAGATTGTGCTCCCACTGTCCTCTGAGGAAAAAAAATCATCCATAGTGCCTAAACCAAGAATGAAATCAGATTGAGATGAGACCAGATAATCTATTTCATCCAAGAAAACCTGAAGTTGAATGCCCACCACTGCTTCAAACACGTTACCTGGCCAATAATTATTCAAATCTTGAGAGTACAAGGAAAATTTCTTAGGGAGGAGTCTCACAACTGCCTCTTTCAAATCAGCTGTGACCATAACTTCCCCCCCCCCCCATACCTCATCAAACACAGTAAACCAAGACAGACAAAGATTGAAAATGAAAGTGGTAAACTGCACTTCTTTAAATTACATATCAACCTGCAATAACAAATTAATCTGAATAAATCTAGTAAAACCATCTTTTAATGTAATTCTGGGATTAATCTGCTATAATGATGGCGTTCAAATTACTGCAGATAAGAAAAATGTTATTTCTGAAATACTGCTGTGGAATCCAGGATCACATCATTGTGGTTAAACTGTAAAGTCCCCAGATTATTCAGAAAAAACTTCACTGAACTATGTTTAGCAAATGCAACAGTGGCGGTAGGCATACTATCACTACCATACAATAGGCATATCTATATACTAATAGCCAAATTTGCAGATAGCTAAATCTGCAGGTCAGGCCCATTTACACCAAAGTAAGACTTTCCTGCAAACTTGAGAGGAAAATCTGAAAGTAAGAAATAAAAAGGCTGGGAGTACTACAGATCCTAAAAAACTGCAGTGCTGCTGCAGTGGGGGAGGGGAGGAACAATAGTATCTCTTAACAGCAGCTGGAAGGAAAAGAGAGCCAGGCGGGAAGGAACCTCAGGAGCCAGTAGTGGGGTGGGGCCTACTCCAGCCACCAGGGCTTTTAAAAGGTAGCTGTGGAACAGCTAAGGTGGCTAAGACTGGAGAAGGTGGCGGCAGAAGGAAGTTCAAGCTGAAAAAAGACAGTCAGTAAAGATGAGGCAGCTGCAGTGCAGCAGCCTCCAGGGACAGAGAGGTGGGGGCTGGGAGAGGCCCAGAGAAGCCATTGTCAGGACTGGGTACAGTCACAGTCAGAGTCCAGAGTCAGCATCAACGTCGGTCCAAAGTTAGGGTTCCAGAAGTCATGCACAGCAAGGTCGTTCAGTCTAAAGTCTGGGTCCCAGAAGTCAGGCAGGGCAGAGTCATTCAGTCCGAAGTCGTACACAAAAGCAAGAAGGTCCAAGATCCTAATCCAAAGCCAGTCCAAAGATCACTGGGGCAAAGCAGAGTCAGAAGCTGTGGTTGAAGAGTTCACTGGGTGGTGATTTGTTGCTTCCACATTGAGGAGTCTCCCTTGACAGGCTTTTATAGGCCTCTGCTGAAAGGTGTTACTTGCTTAGGAGTAACCCTGAAGCTACTCATATCAGCAAGCAGCTGGCACCAGGCAAGGAGACATGTGCTTTGTCTTCTGTCCTGCAGCTCCATTCTAAGCCCTCCTCTCTGATGCTCAAAGGGTGTGCATGAAACTGGAGGGCTGGTAATGATGACCTGGGTTTCATCTGTTGGAATGGGGCTGGAAGGTGCTGGTGTCTCTGTATCAGCTGTCGGCTGTGAACTGTGTCAAGTCTGCAGTTCATCTTCTTACTTGCCAGCTTCTGCTGATTCAAAGCTGGCTTCACAGGACTCCTCTCCTCCTGAAGAGTCTGTCTCTCCTGGCTGACCCACGACACCCATGAAATCCTGAAGTGGCAGCAGCAGGAAAAGGGAGTGCCCATCAGCTCCACTGCAGACAGGCAGGGTCTAGGGAAGTCTTGGGGAAGGAGGGGAAGTGCCCGCCATCTGCAAGGAGAGCTGAAGTGGCTGCAGAGAAGCAGGAAAGTCAAGGAAGGCAGCAGTCCTCCAGAGAACCGTAAGTGCTGGTAGGGAAGGGACTGGGGAGGCAAGCAGGTGAGGAGCCACCCCCATGAATTCTGGAATGCAATGGGGGCAGGGAGATGGGGGGAAGTAGAGCAGGAGAAAAGGAATGACAGTGTCAAGGGGAGGAGGACTGACAACATAAGTGAAGTGAAATGGAAAAAGAGACAAACATAGAAAAGGAATGACAGTAGTTGCAAGGGTGGAGGGGGAGGAATGACAGTAGCCATGGCTGAAATGGCAAAAAAGAGAGTCAGAAAAAGAAAAGGAATGATGGGGGGGAGGCATTGTTGAGGTGATTGGAATGGCTGTTCTCCCTCAAGTTCCTTGTGTATCTCCACTTGCTACTACTATAAAGTTAACCCTTCCAAACTAGGGCAGCGGCTGAATCACAATTCCAGAAAGAAGGGAGGAGGGAGGGGATGGAAGGGATTTAAACTTTAAAAACCCTCCCTTCTCTCTGGAGGTGCACCGCAGCTGCGGATCTCTGATCTGTATTCAGCAGAATAAATACCAAAAAAATACCAAGCACACACCCCTATTCCAAACTGGGGCAGAACATCAGCTTTCAAATTGTGACTATGTGCTTGAATCAGCAAATGTGCTTAGCTACCAGATACCTGATTCTGACTTCCATCTATTCACATTTCTGAATTATTCCAGCTCTCAAAAGTCTACAGGTGCTCAACTCTCTATACCAGACTCTAGGGTTGCTGTTCTCAACTCTTTCCCCTATATACTCCTTTGCTTCCTGTTACTTCTACTTGCTCTGCATTGCCTCTGTGTCTTCCCAAATCCATTCCATGCCTGTTCCGTTGATTCTGTGCAGCAGAAACTTTTTCACAAAGATAGCACAACAGTGGATAAAAACCCTATCAAATGCTAGAGCGCCTGATGTGTGGTTGGCTACCCCAGAAGCTGGCTTTACTTTGCAAAGGCTGGCTTTCCTTTGCAAAGAAAACCACCCCATCGGAAGCTGAAAACAAGATTTGTAGGTGAAGGGTTTCAGCCATTACTGTTCTTAGGAAGTACCCTTTTATTATTTATTACCAGTGGCTGTAAATAATTAAAATTTATGCACTCTATTGGAAAATGCATTAGCCTTCCATTAACCAGATACCAATGAGATTACAAAAACCTCATTTATGTGAAGAAATTTTCCCACACCATGGCTTTGCTGCTCACAGTTTGAAAACACATTTCTGTCTGGTTAAATGCTTTCTTCCTTTAACATTTATTAGCTTTAAAAAATTATTTTAAAAGTCATGGGTGACAGTGGAGTTCATGTATCCAACCCCTGAAACATACCCTGTATGATTCAAAGCACCAGCAGGAGTTTCAGAAGGCCAGACAGAAATAAACTGGTAATAAAATGCCCCTGTGTCCTTTGATACACAAATCTCATCAACTGACAGGCCTGTGCCATTTACTGGGGGGGGGGGGGGGAGGAAAAGGGCTTCTTTAAAACATCTTTCTCATAAAGGATATGAGAAACCTATCTCAAGAAGTTACTGCTTATTTCATGTGGCTCTAATTCTCAACTAGTGCAAGGCAAGCCTGGACACAGAAGCAACATATATAACTTTCTTGGTGTTGTCACAGTTTTAGGGGGACTAATGGAGCCGCTCACAACGCAAGAGATGAACCCCACAAAGAGTGCCAGCCAATGGGTGGCAACCAGCAGGGTGCGTGTTCAGGGACAGTGACATTATGTCAGTGTGATGCCCTAGGATTTGTGCAAAACTCTGTAGTTTTACCTTACAGTTTGCCCAAATCCTAAAACAGCACACTAATGTCATGCCTGCAACATAATTTCATTCTGAGTATCTGCATGGTGCCTTTTTTTTAAAAAACCTTCCTCCTTTTAGTATTTATTTATTATCTGGAGCCAATGTACAATTAATATCTTTGACTTCTGAGGAAGGCCAGATGGTAGAAATGCGTATCGTCTTGGTCACATATGGTTTATGTTTATGATTTTATCTTGATTTGAGGCTACTATTTGGGCCCATAATTGTTTTTATCTGATTTGTAATAAATACATGCATTTTTGTATGCTTGACAATATTTATGTTGTATGTTCATAACTGATATCATTTGGCCCTTAGATTTGCTGTATTTAACCTTTTGGTTCTTAATTCAATTCTTTTTGGGTTAAATTCCTCCCTCCTTTAGTTTTTTGGTGCAGTAAAATATCACAGGCTTGTTATGAGACAGTGAAATAAAGAAATTACAACTCCTAATACTTTTTGTTAATTTAAGTTAAATTACAATGATTCATGGCAGTCTATTTGCTTTCTCCAAGTCATTGTACCTCAGCTCTACTTAATACCTTGATCAGTACATATCATATAGTATAAGTTCCTGTGTACATGACACAGACATACTTCTCCAGCTGTTGCCCATCCTGCATTACATTTTAGAATGTATCATAACAAACGCTGCTCAAGTTTTAAAAAAATCACACACTACGGGCTTTGTTAATAATCACAGACTCTGGCTACAAAATTGTGCATTTATTCATTCTTATAATTCAGTGGAAATGAAACAAGCTACAAGAATAGTGAGATGAAAACTGCAAAATAAGTCTTAAGGCCACCAAGACAACTATTTAATATGATTGTACAAAAATACAAGTGAAGAAAAAAAATCCTATTCTGAATTGATTTAACATGACATTAAAATGTCTGTTTTTCTTTTAAAAAAAACAAACCTTGTTTCCTGCAATGCTGGAGTTTCTTGATCTATGGCACAACTAAATATAGTATTTTACTAATCTCACTGGGGAGCTGGCTAACTGCTCACCCCCTGTGGAACAAATCTAAGGAGTACATGAAAAACACCCACATTTAAGCAAGACCCCTTGCTAGATCATTAAGCTCAGATAAAGGCCCGTGATATATAACACAATCATTGTGTCAAGAAAACATATGTTTGATTAGTATGCCTCAGGTTCATTAATCGCTGTGTCTGCTTCACAGCAGTAGGCAGAGTTTCCATTGTAGCTACTGCACGGGGGTAAGACACTCAGCAGCTAAAAGACTGACAGATCCATTCAATATTGGGAAACATTCAAAACATGATCTTGTCCTTGAAGAATCTATAAACTTACTTTTATACGTCACTACTACATAGCACAGTGCTTCTGACTACAAAGAATATAGTTCCTACATTAGTTAGGTGTAAAAAAACGAAACCCAAAGTAATGATAAACTACTCTTTTAAGATTGTTTGTTAAAAATGAGTTGATGCCAAAATTGGTCAGGCAAGGTAAGGTGCACATGAAAGTGAGTTAACAGAACTTGCATGCCTGCAGCAGGAGTGTTTTTCTCTCTGTGTTTGAAATACCGGGCCATGTTATACCCACAAGGCTCAACAATTCCCACGTGAAAGGTCACTACTGAGCCTAGGAATCTCATCATGATGAAGTGTATCTGTACTCCTTTGAGCTTGTGGGAGGGGGAAACTTCCATCTGGTGGAAACTTGTGTTCCTCCCAGATGAGGCCTAGGCACTGCTATCACCACAACAACTGCATTCTCTTGGTTAGTTCCACTCTGATGCCCAGAAGGTTTCTTTCTAACTCTCAGCACTAGAAATGTTAAAGTGTACCCACACCCATTATTGAGGAAGACCGGGGTGTGAATTGACTTCAGGTAATATGCTCTAGGCAGAGGGAAATCTGAACAAAGTCCTACCTGTAAGACAAATGCAACTCTTTAGGTTTTGGGCTTTTCCTTATTTATGGAGTAAATAGATAAATGTTCTTTATGCCAGACATTACTTGCTTGAATGAATTAAATTTGGCCAATTTCCCAGATCTATATGTTCCCTCCCCCCAACCAATTTTCCCCATGAAATCTGAACTTGGCAAAAATTAAAGAGAATAAAAAGCAAGTTTTGCTTTGTTGTATATTTTTAAACCAAGACCATTTGGGTCAGGGCCTGGTGATGTCATGGGTTTGTCAAGGCCTGTCCTTTCAATGTGACACAATGGATGTAAAAAGGGATTAACACAGTTTAAACACACAAAAAGTGCTGAAAGTCAGAGACAGTCGTGTGGCTCATGTGAATACATGAAACTACCTTATACTGAGTCAGAAATGGTTCTTTCAGTGTTAGCATTATCTATTCTGACTGGCAGTGGTTTTCCAAGGTATCAGACAGAGGTCTTTCAAATCACCTAAAGTGATTCTTTAGTTGGAGATGCCAGGGATTGAACACCTTGCACATGCAAAGCCGATGGTATACAACTGATTCTTGGTCCCACCCAAAAGTTCAGGCACAATGAGAAATACTTTAATTAAATAGAAAAAAGTTTGAGTCTAGTGGCACCTTTAAGACCAACAAAGTTTAATTCAAGATTTTCTTCTCTGTATCTGAAGAAGTGTGCTTGCACACGAAAGCTCACACCTTGAATTAAACTTTGTTGGTCTTAAAGGTGCCACTGGACTCATACTTTGTTCTGCTGCTTCAGACCAACATGGCTACCCCCACCCGAGTTCCCTCTAAGCTGTGCTAGGGGGCCCTAGCACACAACATTTCAGAGGCCAGCTCAGGGAATTTAGCTTCTGCTCAGACTAAGGCATTTTCCCCTCCACTGGAAACAATGAAGGATGGGGGCACCTCCTTCTGTAGCCCATAAAATTGGAACCCTTGGTCCAATCTTTTCAAAACTTGAGGGGTTTTTTTTGAGGTGAGACACCAGCAGCTATGCTGCAAATTTGGTGCCTCTACCTAAAAAAACCAGCCCACCAGAGCCACAGATCAATTCTCCACTACAGCCTGTGGGGCCCATTGACTATAACAATCTCCACAAGCTATAATGGAGCCAGAAAAAAAATTATTTTTTTGCACACCCGTTATGCTTTTCAGTATGATTTGTAAGCTGCCTTGAGTCACAGGGAAGTGGGATATACATATTTGAATAAATAAGTAGTTTGGGCAGGTTGATAACGTTTAAGCAACTTCCTGTTTGTTAGGTTAGGCAGGGTTCTGACAGTGATTGTTCCACCTCTGTTATATTTTACCTGTCATTTGTCATATTTCACTAAAAAACAAACAAACCTCAAAGTAGACCATCAAGTGCTGGTATGTTTTCTAAGGGTCAGCGCAGGGTGACAGTCTGAGGCCAGGTGTACCAATATAATGGACTGGGGCAAGTAGACCTGCTCTCTGGAGGTCAAGTCTACCAATATAGTAAAAAAAATGGGGGGGGGGGTAGACCTGATCTCTGGAGGTCAGGTCTACCAACACAGTGGAAATGGGAGGGCAGACCAGTTCTCTGGAGGCCAGGTCTACCAATATAGTGGAAAGGGGTGGGTAGACCTCTTCTCTGAAGGCCAGGTCTACCAATATAGTAGAAAGGAGAGGGTAGATCTGTTCTCCAGAGGCCTGGTCTACCCCCATAAACGACAACATTTTTTGTAATGAAATTTGACTTGATTCTCTTTTCTTATAATGTTTAAATTATTCTTAAAATACAGTTTAAATACAGTTCAAAAGAACTCATTCTGAGATTTTTACAAAGTTATGGAAATAGTAGGCGGGTAATAATGGTAGGCAGGTAATTTATACCTCCTCACATTGACAAAGAGAGTACACCATCTTTTTGTGTTCTACCTCTGAGGATGCCAGTCACATCTGCTGGCGAAACATCAGGTATTACAATGCCAAGACCATGGCCATACAGCCCAGAAAATTTACAACTACTAATGAACTCCAGCCGTGAAATCCTTCGACAACATACGTTATGGAAATAATCTAGAAAACTAATTTATGCAATAGTGAAATGTAGAATTGCTCGCAACTTTAATGCTACTAGCTTTTTTTGCTCACAAGGTAGAATTTTTGCTCACAATGCTATGGAGCTTACAGGGAACATTGCTACCCACCTGAATTAATTAAACAGAGTTAGCGTGATCATCTAAATATGGGTCACCAGGCTAACTGGTTTATTACGGTCTCTTGAACTAGAATCTGAAACTATTATTTGATGTTGGTTTATTAAGCACAGCTGATCTTAACTATGGTTTTGTATAACATACAAATAAGCCACAGTGACTAGCATTTGTCAAGGTAAACCAGCATCCACGTTTGAGTCCAGTGGCACTCTTTAAGGTGCCACTGGACTCAAACTTTGTTCTGCTGCTTCAGACCAACATGGCTACCCACCAGATTCTGGCCTCCAAGTGATTAGCAGTAAGGTAAATTCTGCTTCTAGAAACTAATCATATTTGCAATAAAGCACAGTTTTGTGTTATGACTCAACCTAGCCTGAATCAGATTACAGGAAAACAAGCTAACAGGAGCAGAGGTATGAATTTCGTATTAAAATGGCAAACCAACATTAAAGCTCCCCCCAACCTTATTAATTATAAAACAAATATATGAATTTGAGCATTACTAATTTTAGAAAACTGTTGAAATGCTATGCAGAACAGTTATTTCCAGTCACATATATTTATCTAATGAAATGTTTTTACCATTCTTAGAATATTCCAAAAATATGGTCCAACCATGTTAAGGCACATGTTGGGCAGTGACAAAGGCAGAAGAATGGGTTAACAGAAAACCTTGGTACAATCCCACAGCCCCAATGAAATGCAAAGGAGCAGAGAAAGACCACGATTATATGTAAAAGAAGCAAATTAATTATCAAGAAATGCATACAAGTAGGAGGTTCGTTATGCACATGCCCCATATTAATTCATAAAATTCCCCTAGTAAATTAGATGGCATAGATGTACAGACAGAATCTTAGTTTTATTAATATTTCAGATTTCAGTCAAAGTAGATATAAGCAAGGAAAACTTTCAAATATGTCTAGAGAATTTGCAGCAAGCTCGTATTTTATTGTAGGTCTAGAAAACAACAACAGTAGTAGTTTAAAGCTTGACAATATTCTAGGCAGGGAAGGTTTCTGATAAATAGCAATAGTAAGTTCTGTCTAACCTCTGTGAAGAATCAAGACAGCTTTATATATATATATACACACACACACACACACATACAGAGAGAGAGAGAGGAGAGAGAGAGAGAGACAGAGAGATTTCTTTTGAAATCTACACTTCTCACTTCAAGCAGTCCCATTTTAATGGCATTTCCTTCAACTCCCCTTTCCTTGTAATCTGGGTTTCTTGCTACTTTTCTTTTGAGGGATTGTGTTTCTAAATCAAATGCACAGATTACAGCTGAATAACTAAGCATCAGCCTACAAACAACTAAGCACTATGCCTTTGCAGTTCTGTCTATAGTGACTCAAGCCTCCTAAAGTTTTGGCTTCATCCCAGTGCACGGTTGGCATCTAGCTTTATCAAGGATTTACTCAAAAGGAACTTGGCAGGGAGCAGAGGCAACTTTGTTTAGTACTGGCTACATTACTTTGAGAGGTCCTGACAGCTTTGCTGCTATTTAAAAGCCAAACAAAACCCAAATGTACTAGTTTTAAAAATACAATTTACATTTTTCCATGTATAAGGCTAGTTGCACGCCTTTGTCACAATGAACAAGATGTTTATAAGTGAGGCAAAACTGTTTTATTCAAAACTTAAACCCTATACTTGGCTTATTTGTATACAATCGTGATATTTCTCTGTACCAGTCTCTCTCTTTTTTAACCCCACAAGACAAAAACTTGGGACAAGAAAATCCCTTTTGTTGTTTCCTGTACAAAGTCATACCAAGTAATCAAATGCTTTTAAATACTGGGCTTTCTTCCTTTCCACTGTGGTAGCAGTGGGCAGGTATACGATTACCAGTTCATGGAGGTGGAAGTGGTGTCACACATCGTCTTGATTTCAGGATATTTTAGAAATCACTCACTGTTAAAATATGAAACAGAAGCGATGTCCGTTTACTATACTTACAGTGCAGTTCTGCAGAGAGTTACTCCAGTCTATATCCACTGATTTCAGTGAGCTTAGACTGAAGTAACTGTATAGGATTGCATTGTTAGGCTGCAATGATAGATATATTTACCTGGGAGGAAACCCCATTGAAGGAAGTAGATCTTACACTTAAAAAAAAAAGAAAGCTATATGAATAATTTGTTAATTTTATTTTTTTTCTGGTGCTTTGTGATTTTTTGTTTTTACCTGTTTTACCTGTAAGTCACCTTGAGCAGGTTTCCTGGAAAAGTGGTCTTAGCAATGGTATTCATGGTCTACTGTTAAGTGCACCCTGTGTCCACAGATTATGCTCAAACAGAGACAGATGAGAGATCCATCAATTGCTACAAGTGATAGTTAATAAAGAGTACCTCCATCTACAGAGGCAGCAAACCTCTGAAGGCTACTATTTATGCTATTATTTATTTATGTATGCTATTATGTATGCTTTATGCTATACCCCCCCCCCCCCTTTCTAGCCTTCCAAGGAAACTAGGTGGCTGCTATGAAAAACAGTATACTGGACTATATGGACTTCTGGTCTGATCCAGGGCAGCTCTGTTCATGTTCTTCTGTAACATAGAAAGCCAAGCATGGATTTGGCTGTTCTTTCCACGAGTGATCTGTAATACTTACTATGGAAAAAGTCAGATGCCACACTACCTGAACCTTTGCATGTCACAGACAGCCATCCATATACACGATCCCTATACAACAGTATTACTGGAACTTACTGGGATTTCAAAGGCATTAGGAGCACAAGAACCAGAAGAAGAGAATCTAGCCAGTTACTTGAGTTGGAGGTTTCTTCTTCAGGTTCAGTAGTACATCTATATCTGATTGGATTAAAAATGCATTAATTAAATATTAAGTTTCTGCTGTTCTACTACTATGTCAACAGTACAGCAACTGCTTCCTATCATGCTTCATCTAGCACACAGCTGTCCTTTCAAATTTTTTGTCAGAAGTTCACAGTTGCATACTTGCAGCTACAATAGCTGAGCTTTGTGAGCTACTCTGCATGATACAGCCATGTGCATGAATCAGTCCTCAAAGTCTTCAGGCCAGTTTTACCTACACGGGTGTTGCTTCACAGAAACAGCTAACTTACAAAGAAAAGTACCAGAACGGTTTGTGTCTGTAGTGTTAGTCACGCTGTGGATGTATGTATATTAATTAGACTTATCAAAAGTTGCTATTAAATTCTACAAAAATCCAAACAGTTAAAAAAAAACAATGTGGGGTCCCTGTTCGTCAGCTTCTTCTTTGTAGAAATTATGATTTGAAATTATGAATGCAGTGAGCAAAGGAAGAGAAATGGCAAGAAAAACAGCAGCAAAACCATATAGCCCCAATCCAATGCAGAGTTGTGCACTGGAGAATGCTTAACACTGTTGCCTTGTGGCCAATATGTGCACTGAAATTTCAGCAGCAGAAAATGTAAGACCAAAGCGAGACAGTGCTTCACAGTACTGGAATGAGTTGTCAGTTGATTATCCCAAGGTAAGCTTACAAGGCATTTGCCCCTTTTTACCAATTAAGCTTTGTCTGTCCCCCCACTTTTAAGTGAAAAAAGCAACTCTTTGCACCAGCTTACCATTCAGTATAATACCTCAATACCACTGTATCCCTACACAGATATATGCTTTGGGGGGGGAGAACAGGACTGTGCTCTTCTGTCCCTGTTACACCCAGGATGCCTGTGCAATGGCCTGTTAGCTTTGTACAGAAAGGATGTTCACCACAAAATCAGAGTGTACTGAACATACATTCCAGTCTTCATCCATGGAGGCCCATATGACATTCTGCAATGTAGACATGAGAGTAGGGCAGGATAAACCAGCCCAATCCCAAAATCCTACAGAAAGAATATTTGCATACGGCTTACAAGTCACTTACTAACTTAGAAAAGTTATGCAAATCATTCATTTTACAATGGTTTGGATTTCAGGAAGTCAGTGGTACTAATTTGAGCTGTATCCTGAGCAAAGCTATCCTTATCTTGATTAGTAAATGGCATCAGTTTGTGCATTTTTCAAAGTTAGACAGAGTTTTGCTGTTCTTTCTTGTAGCTGGATCTCACTTCCATTCTTAATTGTGTTTAATTTTGTTAAGCTAAAAGATGATAAAATACAACACTGAGTTTTTATGATAAATTTATTAAACACTGTCTTATTCTGAATGGGCAAGGAAAAAAAGATTTAGAGCCAGAGGGCTGATAAAATCAATATTCTAAATCCCTTTAACTTGGGAAGCTGGTCATCCAGTTAGATGCTGTACAAGGCACTAATACTTACTTCTCAGTATGCAGTCAAACCAACATATAACAGTATACACATGTAAACACATGAAGTTCAGTTTCATGCCCAGGATCATGAACAGGGCATCCTTCCTAGGGACAGAAGGCTGAACCTGTTCTTTTACTGTAAAATGATATTAGCTATAGTCTATTACTATATTTAAGTATGAAGAAATTATTAGTCTGAATGATCTCTGATGTAAAATTGTAGACCTACTGATGCCATCATTCTCTAATACCATAATAATATAAAATGTAAGTAGTGATTTGAGAAACTATGAACCAGATTGCACATACATGGGCTTGGATCCAGTGATGTGCAAGTGGAAACATGAACAAACCAAGTTCCGTTTATGTCTTGTGCAACACCTAGTGCTTTTCTCATATATATTATAGTGCCCAGAAACTGGTTCCACAATATCTTATACAAGGGGAAATGCAAATGGGATACAAGAAGTCTGACTTAGCACAAACAGCTATTGTGGCCTTTTCCTTGAATTTTGCCTTGTGCTAGAGCTCTAGTACAATTGAAATTTTGAACTTGATCCAACCTATGAACATAACTCAATTTCTAATCATTCAATTTCTTATTAAACAATTGTTATCAGATGAATGTTTGTCAATGTATTCCATTTGTGCTGGAAGAGTCCATTTAAGGAGAGAAGAACTGCCCCACCCCCATTTCAGATACCATGTAATCATTCCTCAGATACACACATACAGACTATTACGAAGCATAAAAATATAACTACAAAATGCAATTAAAATACACTATTTTAGCAACTGAATTTTGCATATGTCCAGAAATAAGGCTGTGAATCTTGTCGTGTATCAGAATGAAATGGTGTCTGTTTGTTGAGCCACAATGCCTCATTCATACATGCAATCCAACACAATGAACCAATTATCAACAACATATACATTCCTTACAATTACATAAGAAAAAACATTCTTGAAACACCTAGGCATTTTTCATACATGCACACTGTGATATGGAAACTTTGTAAATGCATGGACATACATTTTGCATGCCTTTTCTGTGAAGCTGATTTCTTACATGAGTTAGTCAACTTGTTTGCAATGACATGGTGAAAATGACCACATCAACACAGTACCCTGTTGTTTCAAACAGCTGGCTATGCAGAGTTAACTGCACACAGCTGCCTTTCCAAAAGCTACCATGCTACACTATGTACATATGAATTTAGCCTCAGGTTTAAACAGGAGCAAAAAAGTACACAAACCTTATATCCAGAATGTTTCTAAACTGGAGACATATGAGTAAATGACAGAAACTGGAACATAATGTTCTATGTTTTTCAAACTAGTCCTCTAGACCATTTCTGCATTGATTACCTTACAGAAAAGATTCTAACCTAGACAGAGCACTGCTGACTTAATAGGTTACTATGAAGTGCACCAATTAAGTCTTATTTTATCTGAGTAAGAAGTAGCAAAGAGCAAATTTACTTGCTGCACTGTATAGCAAGAAGAAGAATTGGTTTTATACCTTGCCCTTCACTACTGGAAGGAGTCTCAGAGCAGCTTACAATCACCTTCCCTTCCTCTCCCCACAAAAGACAACCTGTGAGGTAGAAGAGAGAGAAGAGAAGAGATTGGATTTATACCCCGCCCTTCACTCACTTGGAGTCTCAGAGCGGCTTACAAACTCCTTTTCCCATCCCCTCCCCACAACAGACACCCTGTGAGGTAGGTGGGGCTGAGAGAACTCTTTCCCAAGCTGTCCTAGAGGGAACAGCTGGTACAGAGCTATGGCTTGCCCAAGGTCATCCAGCCAGGTGCAAGTGGAGGAGTGGGGAATCAAACCCGGTTCTCCCAGATTAGAGTCCACGCACTTAACCACTACACCAAACTGGCTCCCTACTGAGGTAGGTGGAGCTGAGAGAGCTATGACTGATCCAAGGTCACCCAGCTGCCTTCCTGTGGAGGAATGGGGAATCAAACCCAATTCTCCAGATTAGAGTCCTGCCACTCTTAAACCACTACACCACACTGGCGCTCATGCATTGAAATGTTCTTTCCAGATAAAGAAGAATAAATTATTAGTTAACTGTTCACACCACCATACAGGGGTCCGTTGGAGCCAGAGCGAGGCGGAGCAAAGCTCCGCCAGCTCAGGACTGGCCAGTAGGGCAGCCATGGGCTGAATCAGATTCTCTAATCTGATTCAGCTCGCCGCCGAAATTCGGTGGCAACATTAAAAGCCACTGGAGGGGAGGGGGTTTGAGGGAGAGGCTCCAAACTTGCAGGGTAGCTGCTGGGGCCTCTCCTCAAAATACCCACCAAGTTTCAAGAAGATTGGACCAGGGGGTGCAATTCTACAGGCCCCCAAACAGGTTGCCCCCATTCCCTCCATTGTTCTCTATGGTAGGAAAAAAGTTAACATTTTTCCCCACCATAGAGAACAATGGAGGGGATGGGACAATCTGTTTGGGGGCCCATAGAATTGGACCCCGTGGTCCAATCTTCTTGAAACTTAGTGGGTATTTTGAGGAGAGGCCCCAGCAGCTACCCTGCAAGTTTGGAGCCTCTCCCTCAAACCCCCTTTCCTCCAGCCCCTCATATACCCTATGAGTTTTTGCCATTGATTTAAATGGCACATAGGATATAATGGGGCTGAAACTGACATTCCCTTTCTGACACACTTCTGGTGATGTCAGGGGATGTGGCATATGCTAATGAGTTATGCTAATGAGTTATGCTAATGAGCTCCTGCACCTCTTTTTCTACGAAAGGACCCCTGCCACCATATATCATGTTTTTGGGATGTAGAATGGTATAGTACAGTCTGATCTTGGAAGCTAGGTAGGGTTGGTATTTAGATAAGATACCGCCAAGAAAGACTTTGCCGAGAAGACAATGGCAAATCACTTCTGCTTAATCCTTTGTCTTGCAAACCCTATGGGGTCGCCATAAGGTGGCTGAGACTTGACAGCACTTTACACACACAATATGTTTTTATCCCAATGTCCCTCCAAGGAAGTCCAGGTGGTATATGTGGTTGTCCCTTCAATTTTATCACCACAGCAACCATGCAAGGCTGAGAGAGTGATTGGCTCAAAGTCACTCAATCAGCATTATGGCAGAACAGAAATCAGAAACTGCGTCTCACTACACTAATAACTTTAAGAAGGGCATAATTCCTGGGAATTTTTTTTTTAGCCTGAATGATGTATCTTGCTATGAAAATTGTATGGTGGGACATATAGGGAAGACTGTTGCCTGGACTGGAAAAAGGTAGCAAAATTATATAATAATGCATAACAGACTGAAATTCAGTAGGTGAACTTCTTCTCTCCTTACATATTCAGCAATGGAAGGGGGGGACACATGATGTATTGAATTCTTGTTCGTTGTGCAGCTGTTAAAGGTGCAGAATTCCATCTGCTGAGTGTTCTGGTACACAGTATTCAGTCAAATCACACTAGTTTGGATATTTTAAAAGAATGTAAAAAGAACTGGCTACTTTTGAAATGCACCATTTTTTATTTAAATGGGGAGTGTCCTTATCTAAATGGGGGGGGGGGGAACCATTTCCTACAAAACCTGGAAATCAACATTTACTCTACTGCAAATAACTGTATCTTGTAAAAATGCTGTCAGATTAGCTTCATACCTGCAAAACTTCAGACACCAAATTCTGCAGTGAATAAACTCTACTAGGATTAACCCCCCCCCCCCCCAAAAACAACAACAACATGCTGAACAGGCCCAGAGCCAGAAAATTTTCGGTGGGGAGGCACCGGGGTGGAGCGGGCATGACATCACTTCTGGCGTCACAAAAATAATAAAATAAAAATAAATCAAATAAAAGGGCAACAACAAGAAGAGCCAAAGAAAGGGACTACATGGTAACGAATGGCTGCTGGAAAAAGAATAAAAGCTCTTTACAGGGCAAAAGCCCTGACGTGGATAGCCCAGGCTAGCTCCTCTCCCACCGCTGCCAAAAATCTATGGTCTCCACCATGTGAGCCAGGCAGCCTGCGTTGCTTCACATGGAAAGGAAAGAGTTGGAGGGTACAAGGAAAATTTTCTGGCTACAGGTCTGGATGCGCTCAGTCTGGCGAAGGAGGCTTCTCTCCTTTCCCAGAGCTGGAGTTTGTTATGATTGTTGCTATTGCGGGGAAGTCCAGGTTCACCCACCCACCCACCCTCTGTGCAGAGATGACACCGAGGCAGGGACAGAAGCAAGACCAATCTCACCTGTCACGGGAGCCAATAAGGAGCAGGAGATCAGTGAGGCTGCAGCAGCAAACCTGGTAGCCAGGCTTGGGAGAGATGGGGAGGGGAGATGGGGAGGGATGGGCAGTGAGGGGGCATGGCTAATTTGATGGGGCACTGCCCTCAAATGCTCCCCCCCCCCCCCCGTAGCTATGGGCCTGGTACACATACCTGGCTCTCCACCACATCAACACAGGCAAGAACATCAGGCACTGGCAATGCCACTGGGGACAGTGACTCAAGAGAAAGCAGTGGCTTATGCCTGCCACTGACTCCCAGACTCACACAGCTGCCAGTTGTATCCAAGATGAGCCCGAGGTACAAGCAATGATGTCTGGCCAAGTACACCCTTCAGCCCACCCCTCTTTTTATCTGCCAGCACACCAACACCTTCAGAGGTAGACAATGCACTTTTTTTATGTGGAGGTCAGGCCAAAAGAAGAAGAAGAGATTGAATTTATACCCCGCCCTTCACTCAGCATCTCAGAGCGACTTACAAACTCCTTTCCCTTCTCCTCCTCACAACAGACACCCTGTAAGGTAGGTGGGGCTGAGAGAGCTCTTTCAAGAGCTGCTATTTCAAGAACAGCTCTGACAGAACTATGGCTTGCCCAAGGTCATCCAGCAGCTGCAAGTGGAGGAGTGGGGAATCAAACCCAGTTCTCCCAGATTAGAGTTCACGCACTCAGCCACTACACCAAACTGGCTCTTACACCAAAGTAAGTTTTTCTCACTTTCAAGATAGTATTGCAACCTTACTTTCAAGATTAGTGCTGCAGGATCTCCTAGGAATATGGATACTTGATCATCTGGATCATTAACTGTTGTGGTACTCTGGTCTTTATAGTCTATAGTAGTCTTTTGGACAGTCCAGTCCAGTTAATTTAGTTGGTGCTCTGCCTAATTAAGTATAGCTGGAGTAGACCAGTCATGTTAGCTGCCTAGACCATTCCAAGAAGCAGTCAGAACATTTAAAAAAAAAAATGTGGAATAAATGTAAACAAAATATTTGGAATATTTCATTTACACTGTCTTTTTAAACCTTTTCTATATGTTACAAAACAATGAACTAAATGGTATGTAATCATTAAAATAGCTATCCTAATTTTTATGTGCAGCTGATTTTATTTAATAGCTAGTCTCCAAGCAAGTGGCTCAAACCATAAACTCAGAGTTTACATAAACTTAAACTGTAAGAATGCTTTATTCAGATACCACAACCTTTTGTTATGTACTTGGCTTCATTAATTTGAACTGAATCAAAGTACAACACCGCTCTTTTAATAACAGAGGACTGTAATAGTGGGCAATGAATAATTTAATATGCTTTATTTTATATAGTGATCTCAACAATCCTGAAATATTTAGGGTTTGTAACACATGTGTGCTTTATATATGAAATGAATTCACAAAAGTTAACATAATCAAAGATTTTAAAGGGTATGCCCTCTAGCTGGAGATTCTCCAGTTAAATTTTATAAAATCAATGCAGACTTCTTTTTCCTTATTATAGTAATAAAGCCTCCTGGGAGTCCTTTTGGATTTTTTAAAAAATTAAAATATAGTGTTGGAGATTAAACTGTGTACATATGATCACTGATGAAAGACAAAGATAGGTTAATAAGGAATATATAATTAAAAATTACTGTTCCCTAACAATTTTTGAAACATCCATTCTGAGGCATTAACTCAACATGAAACAAATGCCCTCCTGGTAAATATGTTATTTTTGTAAGTGGTGAACCTACAAGGTATAACTAACTGTAAAGAAAAAGGCTTTTAAGACCTTGAACAGAAAGAGCTTTCTGTGGTAAAATGGTGAAGAGACCTGTGATAGGCACTTGACAGCTCACTAAGCCATTTCCCACAGAGATTCTGTTTAACACTCCGCTCGGTGCTCAGTGATCCAGTACAGAGCTTCACACTCATTCCAAAAAACTCAGGCAGCCAAGGTATTAAGCTGAACTAAACAAAAGGGCTGTGGGTACGAAGCCAAAATCACCAGTTTCTTGATACATTGAGGGGAATTAGAGAGAAGGGAGAAAATTAGAGAGAATATCTACTGAAGTTCATGTAGAATCAAGTACAATAAGCAACAACTTAGGTTAAGGGGAACAAGGATTCTATTTTTCAGGCCAACCTGAGAATTGCCAGGGGGCCGTTCAAGCAGAAGAATGGTGCAATGATCAGCACATAGTAATTGTATACTACAGCTAGGCAAGAAGAAGAAGAAGAAGAAGCTAGCACAAAGGAAAAAATACTAATGAATTTTGTTTTTGCAGTATAAAAATAAAGCAAGGATTTTTATTTTTGGGGGGACAAGCATATTTGATAAGATTGGAAAGAAAGGAGAGAGAAAATGGAAGCTATGAAGACTAAATTTCCTTTCAGCTGGATTTGTGTGATCCTAATGTATGCAGATGAACTGAGACACACTCATCATGTTCAGTTCTTCCTGACAAGCCGACTACTTTGAGGCAACCCCATTTCTGTCTTCCTAGTATCAAGATAATCATAAATTGTATATTGATTTGATTGTCAAACCAAGCCCTCCTACATGCCAAAATGCTTCAAATATATGATGTGAGGCTCCTCCTTATCCAGATCCACTGGGCTTGTGCGCAATTGTCTTGCTGGGTGCCTCAGGCAGGTCTCCACAGGCCTCAGAATAGAGAAGAAAAGGGGGTTGTTCCACCTTATCCCTTTCCCCAGGACCTCAGCTCTTACCGCAGCAGAACTGTGTCCTCTTCTCCTTGGCCTTTCCCAGGAACCTACCTTTAAAGGTCCTAACAGCTGTGCCCTCTCCCTGGGCATACCCAGCCTCTCTCCGAGGGAGGGCAGAGATTTGCCCCTTCCCTGTCCCTCCTACTGGGCTGCAGGACAGTTCCTCCCTCCCAGCTGCCTTATAGGTTATGCCAGAGCTTGGGTGGGATAGGCTGCCAGCCCTCAATCCCCAACCCTGCTTTTCCCTGGTTCTCCCTCTGTTGGGCTTACTTGCCCTGGAGTAAGCTTCTCTGCTCCCTTGCTTCTATCCTGGCTTGCCTTTGTGCAGACCAGTCCAGCCTGGCCCCGGCTTCTGCTGAGACTTGCTATTTCTGTTATTAATAAGTTCCTTTGACCAGAGGTTGAGCCATACAATAAAATCATAGTATAAATATCAATTACAGAATGATGATAAAAGAAAATTATGCCTCTAGTAAAATTACAACATTGTCAGGTTATTACTTAGCAGGAGATTGTCGCAAAAATATTATAATAGACAAGAATTTGGCCCCAGGTTGCATGACTACAGGTCTAGTCTCAGACAGCAAAAATGAAACTACTTATGGTACAATGGCAACTTAATATTTGTTCAAAATGGGGGGAGTTCTTGCAAAGAGGACCGTTGGTCACAGAATAAAAAAATCTGATCAGAGGTCTCAATTATGCCAGAGGCACAACGACAGAGGCATCCAGACAATGGAGGCTTGCCTTTGTTCAGGACTCTCTGGCCCCACCATGGCTTCTGCCAAGGATGTGAAGTCTGCTATCTTCTCTGGCCCACTCCAATGTTGGGCCCCAGCTGATTCCTCCACCTGCACCTGGAGTTGGGGTGCCAGGTAAGAGCCCTGTGTTGTGACCCAGAAGGCTGCTTAGGCTCTCTATCAGTGAGGGTGGGGCTGCTGGGACACCCACTTCTTCCAGGAAATCCGAAGCTAGAGCTTTCCTGGCAGACAGCTCCCCTGGTTCTGATGAGGGACTCCTCTTCAGATAACTAGTTCCCTGTCAAACTGCTCTCACCATTAGGAAGTTTTCTTAATGTTTAATTAAAAATCTACTGACCTGAAAATAAAACCCATTAGATCTAGTCTTCTGAAGCAGAAAACAAAGTATTTACCCTCTTTCATGCAGCAGCTCTTCCAGTTTTCCCTTCTCCAAGTTAAATATACCTAAGTTCCTTTAACTTTTCTCTGTAAGTCTTGTTTTCCAGACCTTTAATCAGCATTGTCACCCTCCCATGAACTTGTTCCAATTTATCTACATCTTCCTTAAAGAGCGGAGCCTAGAACGGGACACAGTACTTCAAAGGAAGTCTGGGTAGTGTGGAGCGGGGTATAACTACTACTTCTTATGAACTGGATATTATGCTTCTACAAGAGGGGACCCGCAAGAAACTTGCGGGAGTTGCTATCCCATTCCCCTTACCTTTGCTTCCTTACTTCTCCCTCAACTTATCTCAGTGTCTCACTTTTTCTCACTCCTGCCACTTTTTTCTTACTCTCTCTCCTCCATGCTTGTCACTTTCTCTCACTTTCTGCCCCCCACCCCATAATCTCTCTTTCTGACCACCATCATTCTCCGGGCCTCCCACCTGCTTTCTCTCCCATCCACAGCAGCAAGGGTAGTGGTGGTTATCCTAGCTACCCTTCTCCTGCCAGCAGGGGGAATTGGGGGGCGTTCCAGGAGTGGGTGGGGAAGTTGGTGATGCACTAATGTCACTTCCAGAAGTGAAGTCATTGCACTGGTGATGTTGGGGTGACACTCTACTTTTTGGGCAAAACT
Organism: Lepidodactylus listeri; assembly: GCA_029233225.1. NCBI lineage: Eukaryota > Metazoa > Chordata > Lepidosauria > Squamata > Gekkonidae > Lepidodactylus > Lepidodactylus listeri. The sequence goes on along the minus strand of JARCFY010000006.1, from coordinate 47,083,344 downwards.
CTATGGTAAAAATGGCTACAAACCATTGAGTTTTGCCCAAAAAGTAGAGTGTCATCCCTGAGATGACATCACTTTTGGAAGTAATGCCAGCGCATTGCTGATGTCGTGCAGGGATATCTGTTTGGGGGGGGGGTTCCCCCCACCCTGACTGGGAACTTGTTAAGCCTAGCTCCCCCCTCCCACCAGTACGGGTGGCAATATATCTCCAGGAATCATAGTAGGTCTCCCAACTACAGAGATCAATTCCCCTTAGGGTTGCCAGCTCCAAGTTGGGAAATTCCTGGAGATTTGGAGGTGGAGTCTTGGGAGGGTGAGGGTTGGGGAGGGAAGCTACCTCAGCAGTGTATAATGCCATAGAATTCACCATCCAAAGCAGCCGTTTTCTCCAAGGGAACTGATCTCTGTCATCTGGACATTAGTTATAATTCCAGATGATATTCAGCCCTCACCTAGAGGTTGGCAACACTAGTACCCCTGGAGGCCAAATAGCTGCTTTGGAGGTGGAGTCTATGGCATTATATGCTTTTGAGGTCCCTCCCCTCCTCAAACCTCACCCTCCCCAGGCTCCACCCCATAAATCTCCAGGAATTTCCCAATCTGGAATTGGCAACACTATCTCCTTCCCATCCAACAGCCAGCCTACCTTTATTTGTCCCTCTGTTTTCCATCTTCTCTCCCCACCTGCAGCCTCTACCTAGGCAAACTACGGATTTTCCCTATAATGGAGACTAAAGCAGTTTCTCCTCTCCCCATTTGTATCCACACAACAACCCTTTGAGGTAGGTTAGGCTGAAAAGTATGTGGTTGGTCCAAAACCACCCAGTAAGCTTCCAGTGAGATGGGGATTTGAACCTGACTCTCCTAGATCCTTTTTTGAATCTTTAACTGCTACACCACACTGAATTTCATATGGTGGCTGCTGTTGAACAGAAGCAAGTAGACAGGCCTAGAGTCATGCAAGTCAGGTGGTATCAAGACATTCAGAGGCTGCTGTCAGGCCTTAGGTTGCCAGCCTCCAGCGGGGACTTGGATATCCCCCAGAAATACAACTGAACTCCATACAACTGAGATCTGTCTAAGGTTGCCAGACCCCTGGTCCGGCCAGGGGATCCCCTGATCTTTGGGACTCCAATCCACAGCCGGCCAGCTGGCCGGCAGGGAAAGCCCCACCCATGAAGAGATTGCAATGTCAGTATGGTCAGGACAATGATGTCACATGGAAGTGACGTCATCACGCTGGGGACATTGTGCATCCCAAACTACCTCACAGGATCTACCTCACAGTGTTTTTGAGAAGATAAAATGGAGGAGAGAACATTAAGCTCCCTGGAGGAAGGGTAGAATGAAAATATAATAATTATTACACAATTTAAAATAAATTTAAAAGCGTTTATACTAACTAAAGAATAGAAAAAACCCCCTAATCTATTGACTAGTTTAGTTTAGTTTATTATTATGGTCTTAAGATCAACATACAGAGTAAGAATCTATTGACTATACTCAAAATTAAGGATTCAAAATTAAGGAATGAAATCCAACACAAAGAAATATGGAAATGAGCAGGACACACCAGACCTCCAATGTGTATATATCTTATTAATATTGAACTCATGTATCTAAAATTACCAAGGATCTACTGCTTGGCTTTATTAAAGATTTTAAAAAATTATCTTATAACTACGATTTGTGCTGAACGTGTCATGAAATCCTGATGGGCTAATGCTCAGATCTCAGTACAGTAATCTGTGGTTGGAAGTTAACACCTTTTAAGAAAGTGACAAATGGTTTGAAATATGTATATCCCTCTTTCCTGCTATAGTCTTTGGTTGTACAGATTTTTGAAACAATACAAAACCTGTTTAGCCAAGACAAAAGCAGGAAGTGTAAATATGAACTCTTATCAATTTCCAGCCTGTTCATAACTTCTTTGGATAACACTCCAGACAACATACAGCATCATTATTAAGGGACACTTCATTTGCTACCTTCCTCTCTGTTAACATTAAGCACCAGAGTGACCTGAACAAACAGAACCCTTGTGTTAGAACCCTGCCAGTAACAGAAATGACAGGCAGGGGTCTTTCTTGGGAACCACAATGAAAATATAGTAATGCTACAATACCAACTACACTGTCTATACAACGTTTTTCGTTTCAGACCTACACATACCTGAAAGCCTTGGATTCTTGCCAAATATTCCAGCTGTTTTGAAGGCTGCACTGTAGAACAAGGGGAAGTAAGTGACATTCCTTTTAGACCTATGGCTTCAGCAGTTGGGGATGTTCCATTCATAAGTAGTTCCCTGGCAATCGTAGCGGTACTATTAGTGGTAGGAGATATGCTGAAGAAACAACTAGAAGTTTGGCTCATTTCCTTGGATGACATATAGTTTACAGTGGTACCGGGGGATGCTTTGTTGCGGCTGGCTTCCATCTCTTGATAAACATCAGGAGAGAGATGGAGAATTCCCTTTGGTGCTGAAAACAAAGCAAACATCATTCTTATTATACCTATAATTGTTTAAATGTTACCAAACAAAACATTGGGTCATATCTGGTAGAAAAACTTGTGGAAGCAGCTAGAAGAGCAGATATCTCCCCACCTTCAGGTTTCCTAAACAACTAGCTGTTTGTCTTCAAACTCTTCTCTGAGGTTTGGGGAGCCTCAGAAACAAAATGTACCATGGGACAGAGTGCTGCAGCAACAAGGGGGAAAGGTAAAATCACCTCCTCCTCTGCTAATGCAAGTTGTTAGCAGAAGTGTCCTGTCTAATACTGCACTTTGTTTGCAAGGTTCTCCCTTCCCTGAGAGAGGTGCCTTAAGACAAACAGCAGACTGCCTGGGCAAGGCAAGGCAGGGACAGATTTGGTCTGACAACAACTTCTGCAAGGTTTTCAACTAGATCCAGCCCTAATTCTGTTTAGAGAAGTCATATCTGAATTTTTTCCCCTTTACAATCAATTCTATTTTCATTGTCAAACTTCATAACATTAATCATCATCACCATTATACCAGAACAGCTACTTTTTGCTTATATAGGATAATAAGAGCATCCTTAATGTTAATCATCACCTTAAAACAGATTTTTTAAAAAGCAGGGACTAGTGTACAGATTAAGCCCAATATCCCTGATCTATCTGCATACTGTCCTAGAAATAGCCCGTAGCTCAGAAGTAAGGAACATGCTTTTTTTAAGATCTCAGGTTTAGCCCGTGGTATATCCATTTAAAAAGACAGCAGAACTGGAAAAGATCTAAGATTCTGGAAAGCAACAAACCAAGTATAGGGCTTGATGGCACCATCTTACTCAGTATAAGACGTTTTCATATAGTCATTCTGGCAATGTACGTGTACTATTAACAGCATATTAGAGACATAGTTCAGAGGCAGAAAATGGGTGTAATGTGTATAAGGTGTGACAGCCAGTGTGTTGATTAGACTGTACAAACTGAGTTGGATTCAAACCCTACTCAGCTATGAAGCTCACTTGATGACCCTTGATGTCTTTCAGACTAATTTACATAGGATTGCTGTGATAATAAGATGGAAAGGAGGAGAACCCTGAGCTACTCGCAAGGAGGACAGAATAAAGATGTCACAGATAGCTAGACAGAACAAAAGAAGGTGACAGGTTCAGTCTTCAGCATCTCTGTGAAAGGACACCAGCTCAAGAACAGGAACAGGAAGGACTTCTTCCTAAAGCTTTGGAGAGCTACTGCCCGTCAGAGGACAGCACTGAGCATACTGTATAAGCACAAATACTTGGTAGTAGGTGGGTCTGTATTTGTGCTGTCAGCCAGGGTGGGAGCCAGTATAGTGTAGTGGTTAAGAGCTGCAGACTCTAATCTGGGGAGCCAGTTTGATTCCCCACTCCTCCACATGAAGCCTGGGGGTGACTTTAGGCCAGTCACAATTCTCTCAGCCCCACTTGCCTCACAAGGTACCTGCTGTGGGGAGGGGAAGCAAAGGCAATGGTAAGGTGCTTTGAGAAAAGCAGGGTATAAAAACCAACTCTTCTTCTTCTGTCAGAGAACTTTACAGAGCCAGAAGATACTATTTTCTGGATAACTTTTCATCATACATGGTTGAGTTCAATGTTAAGAACCTGAGGTGCAGGATTCAGGTTGGAAGCTACAGAGTATTCAATACATTGGTTTAATTAGACAAATAACGTTAATTGGTGGCCACTCACAATTATGAAGCAGCTATCTAAGTTCTGTTTTGTGCCAGTGGGATGGATTGTAGTGATATGTGACCGATACATGATTTCTATTTCTATGCCTATTTACAGACAAAAGCAAAAGACCATGCCAACCCAAGGAAGTTGCAAGTGGTCACATTTCCATTGAATATCATCTAATGAAAACTAAATTTTCATAAAAGTGCTTTGTATTTATAATATATATGCGCTCGCACACACACAACATTAAACAACATAAATGAAAAAATGTGTTTGTTCAGAAATAATATTAGAACTAATATGGTGAAAGAAAACCCATTTAAAATTCCAGTACAATACTATAAAACATTTAAAACCACATCAAAAAGTACAGATGTCTAGTCCACTGATGTAATATCACTTCAAACAAACATTTCACATGCTCTCTCAGCCTTTTCAGTGTTATTACATGATCCACCCAAATATCTAACTGCTGTCTGGAACAATAGTTGGGAATTCTTCCAGATTACTAATCTTTCTAAATGTTAAAACAACTAATATGGAGCATAGGATGAATAAAAAAAACCTGTCCTGCATAATATACCATATGTTTTTAAATTGTATCCACATTACTGTCATAACATCATTCAATTAGTAATAATGACAAGGACTTTCCATTTATGTAACACCTTTTGTTTTGAAGATTTGGAAGTACTACACATGTCAACAAACTATGTCACACAATTATTCTTTGAGGTTTGTGCCATTATGAAACTACCAATGATATTTCTAACAAAAATCTTGTTTTAAATAATGTCATGTAATAGCATTATACATTATGACATCACCTGGAGCCAGTGATCTGACAACCGGAGGTGCGAAATGTTAGGGGGTCTACACAGGACGCCATCTGAGCACTTTATCTGATAGTTGTTATTGTTTTAATTGTAATTTTAAAATGTTTCAACTGTTTTAATGTATTTATGAATCTTGTGTTACCAAGTCGTGTAAGCCGCTCTGGGCCCGCAAAATGCGGGGAGAGCGGCATATAAATCAAATAATAAATAAATAAATAAATATTTCCATTATTAAATGGGGGTTTCACTTCAGAGAGAATGAAGTCATTTCAGAGAGCAACTTCTGTATTCTCTTTTTATATTCAGTAAAGACAACACACAAGAGCTTTAATTGAAAAGTTTTGTTAAGTAATTCTACTTATCTTTTTGTATACATTGGCTCCCCATATCTTTGATATATGAAACTATTAATTAAAATCCCTTTTTGCAAATGATTGATATAAGTGTGGAAAGCTAGTGTATTTAACAACTCTTAGATGATTCAGTCATTAACTGCACTTGTAGACCTATAATTTAATGTATAATTCAGGAGCATCAGTTGAATTATAAATTCCTGCAAAGGACTAATTTGATGTAACCACATCTCATATGCATTATGTATAAGTTATGAATCAGACCCTATTATCCTATATATATAAATGCACTATGTATTTGCCATTTCCAGCTCTCCCATTGGCTGTGCTGTGCACTCCATCAGCCACTGGCCTATCAACCGCCACTCAAGAGTACTTGCATGCCATTGGCTGGGTGCTGGGTCCGCTCCTCTCCCCTGCCCTGCCCACAGCCAGCCTGGACACTCTTCCCTGCCAAAATGGCTGTCTCTCCTGATGAAGACAGTTCTTCTGCTTGGCTCCTGTGGGACTAACTTTTCCCTCAGTGGCTGTTCCTAGGCAACCAAGCTCGGTTCTGTCAGTAAAAAGGCAAAGGCAGGTGGCCCTTTCCAGGCCTTTTTGGGGACTCATTGAGGCCAGTCCTGACTAAGGTTGTCAGCTCCAGGTTGAGAAATTCCTGGATATTTCGTGGTGGAGTCTATGGAAGGCAGAGTTTGGGGAGGGGAGAGGCCTCAACTGAACAGAATGCCATAGAGTTCACCCTCCAAAACAGTTATTTTCTCCAGGGGGAGAGAGATCTGTTGTCTAGAGTTCAGTTGTGATATCCGGTGATCTTCAGGCTCCACCTGGAGGTTGGCTACCCTCGGCGTAGCAGTTAATGCTTCAGAGCAGGGTCTGTCCGACCCAGGTTCTTGCTGTGGAAGGTGAGTGGGTGATTTCAGACCAGTCACAGACTTTCAGACTCACAGGGTTGTTGTGAAGATCAAAAGGGGAAGAGGAGAATGATGTAAGCTGCTTTGGTCTCCACTGGGGAGAAAGACTATTTTTCCTTATGGGAAACCACTGCTGCCAATTTCCAGGTGAGGACTGGAGATCACTCAAAATTAAAACTGCTCTCCAGATGGCAGCGATCAGCTCCCCTGGAAAAAATGGCTACTTTGCAGGGTGGACTCTGTGTCATTATACCCTGCTGATGTCACTTCCCTCCTGCTTGGGTCCCCAATGTGGGGACTGTAGTTTTCCTAGGTAGAGGCTGCATGTGTGTCGGGGAGAGATGGAAAGTGAAGTTAAAGGGGCAGATAACGGTGAATTGATGGCTGGCTGCGAAGGAGATAGGGTTGCCATCTCCAGGTTGGGAAATTCTTGGATATTTGAGAGATGGAGCTCTGAGAGAGTGGGGTTTGAGGAGGGGTGAGTCCTCAGAGAGGTACAATGCCATAGACTCTACCCTCCAAACCAGCCATTTCCTCCTAGAGGACTATTGTTGCCAATCTCCAGGGGAGGGCTAGCGATCACTCAGAATTACAACTGCTCTTCAGATGGCAGAGATCAGTTTCCCTAGAGAAAACGGAACGCTCTGTGTCCTTATACCCTGAGGTTGCCACAGCAAATGTGCCCAAGGCCAGGGCACCCATCCAGAGCCTCTTTCTAAAGGCTGTTGTATTTATTTCCACAACAGGCCTTATTCCTAGTCTTAAAATAATTTTCTGACCACACATTACTTGCACCTACTTGTTATTCCTTCTTGTAATTTGTCAACTTCTGTTTGTACATAGCTGTTACATTAATGGCAACATTAAAAAAGGAAAATTTTCTCTGCTAACTAGAGTACTGCATATGCAGTGAAGCCGCACAAGTGGGGTGTCCTTATGTTTGCACCAAATCTTCTCAACTATCATAAAAAATAGGAAGGCCCTGAACATACCACACTCCACAAACCTATGATATTAAAGACTCCTTTAAAATAAGCACTTTAGTTTTTAACATTAAAAGCATTTTATATTTACTAACAAAACAAGCAAGAAGAAAAACCTTGGGCTGGTGAGAGAATTACAAATTAAAATACACATAATGGCCAAAATTCTAAATATTGTTTATGTTGTTCACCATCCCAGCTGTATTTAATAGGACTTGGTTAAATGAAGCAATGTTTTTAAACTTGTGGGTACTATTGGTTACATATTTTCCAAGCAAGCAAGCAAATAAATAAATGTTCAAGCACAAATTTGAAGCCTGTGTATAATTAAGAACATATGCACATCAGAAAAAGTTATGCTCCAGATTTCACAGTTTTACACTAACCTCCATTTGTATTTTAAATGTACGTGCAAGATACGGTTTAAAACACTGCTGTTCAAGGGGTTTTTTTGTCTTACTTTGGTTCCCAAACTGCTTTGTCAGGTCTTACTGTTGACAAAGTGACACCACTGCTGCCTGATGATACCTTCTTACTGATTGATAGCAGCCCCAAGATTACGGTAGAGCCGAGTAGGCAACCTGATTTGAAACCTTTTTAGCTGTGCCAATTGTACAGTACATTTGTGCATCTTCTGGCCCTCTACTGAGGATTATATTCCTTCCACATTTTCTTAATCCATTCACTACTGTCTATTGCTTTTGCCTTGAAAAACATACAAAACACTATTTCACAAAATAAAGTTTGTTCAACAATTAAATCATTTGGTCTGATGATCCTTGCATTTATTTGGTCTTACAATGGGAAATGGTTTAATACCCCAGTTATACAGAAAAGCGTCTGCAAGCACAGGGTGGTAGACATTGACACAGAAGTTGTGGGAAGCTAAAGGTATGCTTAATGAATCACTAGCAAGAGCTGATGTTTTACTTTCTATCAAATGGGATCCCTAGGGTTGCCAGGTCTGGTTTGGAAAATACCTGGAGGCTTTGGGGGTGGATCCAGGAGAGGGTGGGATTTGGGGAGGGGAGAGGCCTCAGAATGGTACAATGCCATAGAGTCCACCCTTCAAAGCAGCCATTTTCATCAGGGGAGCTGATCTCTGTCAGCTGGAGATCAGTTGTAAAAGCAGATCTCCAGGCCCCACCTGGAGGCTGGCAACCCTGGATCACATCTCCATACCATGGCATTATTACCAACCATGGTTTTTGATTCAGGTAACATGGCAAATTAGGTTTCCCAAACCATGGTTTGAAAAATCTGCTGATCTCAAAGCACAGTTTATTTATTCATATGTCATAAAATAAGTTAAATTTTGTTCCTGGCCAAAAAAACCCCCAACAAGTTGATGGTAAGTCATCTGAAACAGGATCTTAAGGAAAATATTGCTAAAAAAACACCTGAACAAATAACAATTCTTTGAATACCTCTCATAAGAAGGAAACAGCCAGGAAGATGACTGTGCTTCCTCCTACCAGGATAACAAAGCAGTGGAAGGACTACTAAAAAGACAGGGAGACTGTGGAAATGCTTAATAAATTATTTGCATAATAATTTGGAAGATGTATAGCAAATTTCTTATCCTCTCCACAAATAACAGTTCTGAAGTATCTGAATTACAAAGGTCCCTTTCACATGCACCTATTTGCCACGCTAGAGGGATGCTTCTTCGATGGATCAAACTGGCACGATCACACCAGCACATCTGGGAAGCATCCTGCAACTGTCGTCAAGCTGTTGCAAACCATTTTGATCCGGTGGGGAATCGTAGTAAAAAACTACTAGTGAAACTCCAGTATCAAATGGTGTGCTGCGGCTCACAGCCAGAGTTTTCCTGTGTGATCGCACCAGTGTGGAAGTGTGGCATCGCGGATACCTTGATCACATGCAATCCTGACACGACGCTGTTTCCCCCCCCCCCCCTCCGTGTCGTATCACTGAAAGTCCTTGGGGGGGAGAAGCAAAGCATTCCCCCTCCCCCCCTTGCAGCAATTCATCAATCCCCGGTTTAAGCGCCTCGAAAACCCACCACAACCCCCCCCCTCACTCGCCCGTGGTTGCGTCTGATCATGCAGCGGGTCCTCTAGGGCAACTGTTTAGTCACTGTACATAACAAGATGCTGGACTAGATGAATGGACCACTTGTCTGGTCCAGCCCAGATCTTATGTGCATGCACTTCCAAAAGGTCTTAACAAACTCCCTCATTAAAAGGTCCTGTCTAGGATCAATAGTTATGGGGGATAAGAGGACAGGTGCTCTTATAACAGGAAGTAGAATATTAGAGTAAACTGTCAATTCTCAAAATGGAGGAAGGTAAGCAGTGGTGTTCTCCAGGGATCTGATGAGGCTTGGTGCTATTTTCATTTGTTTATACATGATCTAGAATTGAAGAGGAGCACTGTAATTACCAGATTTGTGGATGACAACAAATTATTTGAAGTGCTTCAAAATGATCTCTCCCAACTGGGTAAGTGGGCAGCAATGTGGAAACTAAATCTCAGCATAAGTAAGGGTAAGTAAGGGTAAAGCACATGTATATACTGATGTTGTCTGGAATAGCAAAGAGAGAGCTTTGAGGATTATAGCTCAATTAAAGCATTGATTCTGTGTACAGCAACAATGCAAAAGGCAAATTTTTATAGTAGATATTATGAGGAAATAAAGAAAAATAAAAGTATGCAGTATAATAATGCCATTATATGGATTTGTGATGTAAGCATATTTAGTGTAGTGTGTACAGTTCTGATCATCCCTCTTTGAAAGTTCTAGTTCTCCCCCTTTTCTAAGAATTGGAAAAAGTATAGTAAAAATGACCATGAAGATCAGAACATCTTTCCTACAACGAAAGCATAAAAGGATTGTGCTTTTCAGTTTCAAAAAAATACACTAAGGGAGGTGCACAACAGATGCTTATAAAATTATGCATCATATGGACAACTCCTCTCTCTCTTTCCCACAACATTAGAATGAGGGGGCATTCAATAAAGTTCATAGTAGATTCAAGGAATACAGAAGAAAATTCTTTGCTAAAATTATTCATATACTACTTCATGAAAGTTGTTCTCTCAAACTGACTCAATAAGTGAATTTTAAAAAGACTACACTACTGCTGCTTTTGCTAATGTTCAGCTCACAGGAAACGCTGAGCAATTTAAACGTAAGAGTTTTCATTTTTAGAACTTCAGCAACACTTGTGAACGAAGGAATAGAAAAATGCAATGATGTAATCACATTTGTCAGCTGCAGATGGGACACAGAGAATCTATAGAACACTCAGGCTGCAGTCACACACACTAAATAATCCATTTTCAACCCACTTTCAGTGCACTTTCCAAATGGATTTTTCAGTGTGAACTGGCAAAATCCAGGTGGAAGGTGCACTGAAAGTGGATTATTTAGTGTGTGTGACTGCAGCCTCATAATCAGAACAGTGGCTGAGGACAGACTGGCAATGTAAAGCGGGACAGCCCCGCATTGGAAGTGGAAGAAGGGAGCGCGTTCAGACATTCGCATCTGTCCGTCGGCTTCGTTTCGCACTTACCTGTCTCCCACTCGCTTTCCATCCGCTTTAACAGGACACCGGGAGAAACCGGTGTCCAGGGGCCGTCTTGCACTTGCCTCCCGCTTCCAGGCAGTGTGAACCGGAAGAAGGCGGGAGGCAAGCGGAGGCGGCAGTGTGAACGTGGCGTTTTGCCAGTTTGTGCACGTGCGCACATGCACAAATTGCCAAAACAGCCCTATCACGAGCTGCGGAGGCCGGCCCATGTGGAGCCACTCCACAGCAGTCTGAACGCTCCGTATCGGCACCATTGCGCAATACACCGGCTGGTGTGAACGGCCAGCCCCGGGGAGTTTTTCCCCCGCAGCAGTTTCCTCCGCATTCATCTCACTCCAGATTGCCAGTCTGTCCTCAGCCAGTGAGTCTCATCCTCTCCTTCATAGTGACTTAGCCTTTTCACAACTAAGTCACCACTACCTCACTGAAATCTTCTAAAGACTCAATGGCTTTGTCTTTTTTGTTAATATGCACTGTTAGACAGTGACCCTCTTGCTGCAAACAGAACTTCAAGACTTATTCTCCTTTTGTTGATGCCATCTCAAATACCGAGTATTTATTTTACCTGGATTCACCTAGCCTCAACTCTAGTCACTCCCATGGAAGTATTTAGACATTGACTCACTGAATCAGAATGTGCAGTAGAGCTATGCACATTTTCTTCACTGCCCACGTTTTTTGTGTTTTTATATCTTCGAGTGTATTCTTTTAACATGACTTTGTTGGGGTGTGCATTGTGCTTAATAATTTTCGCTAATTTTGATCAACTAATGAGTCTATTATGGCTGAGGACAGATTGGCCGTCTCAGCCGCTCCACCTCCGCTTCAGAAGCGGAGGCAGAGCGGCCGTTCAGACGGCTGCATCTGCCGCAGGAGGCGGCCCGGACGCATTGCGTCTGGCGCCGCGCTCCTTCCACACCAGCCGAGCACCACTTCAAAGTGGTGCTCGGCTGCAGGTTTCCGGCCGGAGGAATGGAGGTCTGACACGCTTTGCAAATGCGCAAGGCGGACAGCGGCTCTTCCTGACAGCTTGGGTGGATTAATCCACCTGACGCAACCTCACACAGGTAGTGTGAGGACCAGCAAGCAATATAATCCAGGTTTGAGCAACCTCGGTGAAGGGAAAGTCTCGGAGGAGACTTTTCCGACACCTTGAGCACTGCAGCCGAAGAGGATTCTTGCGAGTATCTCTAAGGAGCCGAGCTGAGCTGAAAAATTCAGCATAAAACCTCCAATTCCCCTGATTCCTTAACAAAGAAGACAAAGTTTAAACGTTGGGACCACATCTGAAGCGAAGTAACAACAAAAGGTAACGGAAAAAAGTTTTTTGCCTTACCACCGCCGCGTTTTGAAAGACGAAAAGCAGATCGGGTGAAGCAATAGACTGTTGTTGATTGGATGAGAGCAGTTTTGAAGCGCTAAAAAACCGAATTTGAACTTAAAAAGCCAAAAAAACAAGTTGTTTAACATTCCTGCGGTTAAGAAGAGTCGGGAGGGGAAGCCAAGCGTCGCGAGACAAAGAGGGAGAAGGGAACCAAGCATCGCGAGATTAAGACGTGAGGACTGAATCAGGAAGTGACGGCTAGCAGAGCAGACAAGAAGGGAAAAGGAGAAGAACTGGAAGAAGGTAAAGGGGACTCTAAATACTGCTGGACCAGAAAGGGGACTCTAAATACTGCCGGACCAGAAAGACCATAACAGGAAGTGACGTGCAGAGAGCAGACAAGTAAATAAAAGGAAGGGACAAAAGGAAACTACGGCAAGCCAGAAGCAAGGTAAAAAGACTATAACCTTTGACATTAACCATAGAGAAGTCACGCCCGCCATTTTGGATTTATAAAATTTTTAAACTGCAATATCTCAAAGATTATATAACTTAGAAGGCTGAAACCAACATAATTTGACTTGGCAAGATTAGCTTGTTTGAATGCACTAATTGGTGTTTGATTTGGAAAACAAGATAAAATCGATCTTTTTTAAAGAGGCAAAACGGACCGCGGACTAAGATCGAGAGCAGCTACATGGTCCTCTCCTACAATGGCAGCAAAAAAAGAAAAAGAGCTACTAGCCGTTATGGAAGCAATGGAAAAGAAAATGTTAGACGCTATAGGAGAAGTAAATGTTAAAATGAATAATATAGCGGCTCAAGCAGATAAAAATTTCATGGAATTAAAAGCAGAATTTCAAAAATTATCCACAAGAACACAAGATATAGAAACTAAAGTAAAAGAACTGGAAAAAAGCACCCATAAGACAATGAGAGAGAACGAGAGGATGGAAAAGATGATGCACTATAAAGATATGCAAAATCATTTGAGATTTCGAGGGATCGAGGAAAAATTGAATGAGGACATTTTTACAAGAATGCAAGAAGCAATAGCAGATTTTTTACAAGAACAGGAAGAAGTTGTTAAAGAACACATGGATCTTGTTTATAGAGTTAATTCTACATATGCAAGAGACAAAAACATACCAAGAGATGTGGTTGTCCAATTTACAATGAAAAGAACAAAAGAACAAATCTACAGGAAGTGCTTTACTGACCCTTTTGTAATAGATGGAAAGAAAATCATAGTAATGAAAGAATTGCCTAGAGCAATACTGCAAGAAAGGAAAAAATTCAAGCATCTGACGGATAAACTGAAGGAGAAAAAAATCAGATTTCGTTGGGAAATACCTCAAGGACTAAGCTTTTATTATGGCAACTCCAGAGTAGTGATTAAAAGCACAGAAGAAATGTATGCATTCCTGGGAGAGAATAAAGATGATTTTGGAGATATTTAAGAATATATCAAAATGGATTACAAAATACTTACATGGAATGTAAATGGACTAAATTCACCCCAAAAACGTAGAATGGTAGGTCATTGGTTGGAAAAACAAAAATGTAATATAATTTGTTTGCAAGAAGCTCATCTTAAAAAACAAGACCATAAATATTTAATAAGGAAAAAATTGGGAGAAGAATTTTATTCTTTAGCAAGCAACAAAAAAAATGGTGTTGTAACATATGTCAAAAAAGATTTGGAACCTAAAGTAATATTTAAAGACAAAGATGGAAGATACTTAGCTATTGAAATTTTACTGCAAGGATTGAAAACTTTGATTGTGAACATTTATGCTCCGAATGGAGCTAAGGAAATTTTTTTTAAAGAACTTCAAATGGAATTGGACAATGTAAACTATGATCAAATTATGATGTTAGGGGACTTCAATGGAACTGTAGATAATAAACTAGACAGGCGCTCTAAAAGAAAGGATGAGACGTTAGGGAAGCTTCCAAAAAAATTTTTTGAACTGATAAAACAAGAAAAGTTGGAAGATATTTGGAGGAAAGCTAACCCACAAGGAAAAGATTTTACCTTTTACTCTAACAGACATGACTCACATTCAAGAATTGACATGATTTGGATGACTACTAACCTAACCTTTAAGACAAGAAAAGTGGAAATTTTACCCAGAATAATCTCAGATCACAATCCGTGTTTATGGACAGCTGGGCAGATTAAAAAACAAAAGAGATGGAGAATAAACGAGGACTTATTAGATAATCAAGAAATAATTTAAAAATTACTTGAAGAAACAGACCTATACTTCCAAGTAAACATGCAGAAAGAAGTTAAAATTCAAACCGTATGGGATGCATACAAAGCAGTGATGAGAGGACTATTGATATCGCTAAATGCTAAAGATAATAAAAAGAAAAAAGAGCAATATGAAAATATTCTACAAGCCATTAAAACAAAGGAAGAAGAACTGAAGAAAAAACCAGGGAAAAAGAAACTGCAAAAGGAAATTTGGATGCTACAAGACCAAGCAAAAGCCATTTTGAACCAAGAGATGTACTGGAACTTAAAAAAACTTCAACAAAAAGCATTTGAAGGTGCAAATAAACCCGGAAAATACTTAGCATGGCAATTAAAGAAAAAACGTGAAAATAAATTTATCACTAAAGTGATAAGAGATAATATTGAGATAATAGATAACAAAGGAATAAAAAGAGAATTTTTTAAATACTATGCAAAACTTTTTAAGAAGGAAAACAAAGACAGAAGAAAGATTAAAGAATACCTGCAAACATTAAAGTTACCAAAACCAACAGAGAAAATTAAAGAACTATTTAATAATCCAGTATCATTACAAGAGATCAAAAATGCAATAAGTGACTCAAAACTAGGTAAAACACCTGGACCGGATGGATTTACAGCGAAGTTCTACAAAACGTTACAGGAGTCAGTTTCACCGGTGTTACTGCTATTGATGAACGATATAAGAGTTACTGGAGAGGTACCAGAAACCTAGAAAGATGCATCCATCTCACTGATCCCGAAAGAAAATCAAGATTTGACCAATGTTAAGAATTATAGACCGATTTCTTTACTGAATAATGATTATAAGATTTTTGCTAAGATTATAGCGGATAGACTAAAAGAGCACCTTAAAGAGACTATACAAACAGAACAAGCAGGGTTCTTACCTAATCGACAAATAAGGGACAATCTAAGAGTAGTAGTGGATGCTATAGAATACTACGACAAACATCCTGAAAAGGAAGTGGGCTTTTTCTTTTTAGATGCGGAGAAAGCGTTTGATAATTTAAACTGGGATTTTATGTTTGAAGTTTTAGAACATCTTGAGATTGGTGAATATATGCTTAACTTCATTAAAGCAATATATAAAGAACAGAAATCCTCATTAATACCGAAAAGACAGACGATTTTAAAGTTGAAAAAGGAACAAGACAAGGATGCCCACTTTCGCCGCTGCTATTTATTTGGATTTTAGAAGTTCTACTGTTAAATGTGAAGGAAGACAAAGATATTAAAGGCTTAACAACTAAAGGTTTTTCTTTCAAATATAGGGCCTTTGCAGATGATGTGATGTTTATAGTGGAAGACCCCTTATCCACATTACCACATTTGTTACAGAGAGTAAAAGAGTTTGGTGATTTAGCAGGATTTTATGTAAATAAGAACAAATCGAAAGTAATGTGCAAAAATATGTCAAATAAGAAACAAAACGAGTTACAAAAACTTACAGAATGTGAGGTGGTGAAAAAGACAAAATATCTGGGTGTAAACCTAACTATGAAAAATATTGATCTTTATAAAAATAATTATGAAAAATTATGGTTGCAAATTATGCAGGATATTAAAAAGTGGAATGTATTGAATTTGTCATTGCTGGGTAGAATTGCGGTGGTCAAGATGAATGTGTTACCATGATTAATGTTTTTGTTTCAAACTATTCCAATTGTGAAAGATGTAAAAACATTCAAATGTTGGCAGAAGGAGCTGTCTAAATTTGTGTGGGGAGGGAAAAAACCAAGAATTAAGATGAAAATAATGTGTGATGCCAAAGAAAGAGGAGGGTTTCAACTACCAAATCTAAGGTTATACCATGATGCAATATGTTTGACCTGGGTAGGGACATGGACTATGTTACAAGATAGAATGTTATTGTCCCTGGAAGGTCATGATTGTAGATTTGGGTGGCATGCATATTTGTATTATGGCAAAACAAAAATGGACAATATGTTTAAACATCACTATTTGAGAAGAACACTAATGGATACGTGGACAAGATATAAAAACTTTTTTTCAGAAGAGATACCCATGTGGATTGTACCCGCAGAAGTCTTACATCCAACATCAAGATATAAAGGACAAGATTGGCTGAAGTATAGAGACTTATTAATAAGACATGGTAAAGATTTCAAACTGAAGGAGCAGCATCAGATTGACTTTGATTATGGTTGGTTAAGATATAGACAAATATATGATTTGTATAGAAGTGATAAAAAACACGGTTTCAGGGGAAAAAATAATGAAATAGAACAAGTTTGGGAGGAAGGCGGAAAAAAAATGATTTCTAAAATGTATAAAGTCTTGCTAAAATGGTTTAATGCAGATGAAATGGTAAAAGAACAAATGGTAAAATGGGCGATAAACTTTAACAAAGACATTGAAATGGAATCTTGGGAATTTTTATGGAAAAATGCTATAAGTATATCTACGTGTTATAACTTAAAAGAAAATTGTTTTAAAATGATGTATAGATGGTATATGACACCAAAAAAAATTGCAAATATTGGTCAGAATATGTCTAACAAATGTTGGAAGTGTAAAAAGAAAGAAGGTTCTTTTTATCATATGTGGTGGACTTGTGATAAAGCAAAGATTTATTGGTCCAAAATATATGCAGAAATGGAAAAAATCTTGAAATGTACATTTAAGAAGTTGCATGAAATGTTATTGCTAGGACTTAAACTAGAAAAGATAAATGTAAAGAAAAGGACAATAATATGGTATATGATTACAACAGCAAGAATGGTGTATGCACAAAATTGGAAAAATGAAAAAATACCAGAGGTGTGGGAATGGTTGAAAAAACTGTTATATATGGCTGAAATGGATAAATGGACTAGAAAATTGAATAATCTCTACTCAGAGACCTTTCTAGAAGACTGGAAAGATTTGAAAGAATATGTTGAAAAATACTGGGATATGAAAAACTACATTTATACATGGTTATAATAGCATAAAGGAATAGAAATATATTATATGAAGGTTTTAGTTAAAATTAGACAATGAAGCTGTTTTTATTTAGAAATATATAAGAATAGAGAAAATAAGAATTGGTGTATAAGTATTTTAAAGATATATAACCGTTACCAGAAATGAAACATAGATATAGTATTACTATTTTGAATAAAATGGAAAATGTGTTATGCTTCAGAGGTGGTGGGAAACCACCAAAACAAGATAAAAATAGAATGTACAAATAGAACAAAATGTTATATAATATGGAAAAAGGGATTTGTATAAGGTAAATGTATTATTTTTGATGTGTTTTTTTTGAAAAATAAAAATTTCTTTACAAAAAAAAAAAAAGTGGTGCTCGGCTGCTGCGGTGCGCCCCGTGCACGCGTTCCACCCACCGGAGCGGGTGTGAACGCGTGTGGACAGGGGCAGCCGCGCGGCGTCTGCCCACTGCTCGAGGAAGCCGCCCGCAGTCTGAACGCTGCGGGCGGCTTCCTTCAGGTGGTGTGCGAACACCGCACCGCGGGGAAAATTCCCCCCGCCCCATTCTGCCGTGCCGCGGAGGCGCGGCAGAATGGCAATCTGTCCTCAGCCTATGTTTCTCACTGCTCAGCATTAGCCCACTGAGGCAAATTATGACCAAGACTTTCATGCCCACCTGACTTATACCTGAGGCGCCTTCAGTAAGTGACATGTACATGGAATCCCTCAGCTGAATCAGGGTGGGTTCTTCAATATTTTTCTAGTACTGGGAGGCAAAGCACCCTGATTTCCCTTCAAGGGTTAATGTGATTAGCAGGCCTGTTCCGGCTCACAGATGTCTGTAATTGGGCCTTCCTGCTGATACCACCCTTATCTCTTTCAAAGCCAGATTCAAGAATATGGTAATTGGTTAACTGTGAGAACCTGTGTTCAGTTGTGTAACTAGATGGGAGGGGGGAATCAGAAGTGGAAGTTAGCATCTTCTGGAGAGTTCCACCATGAGACCTCCCTGACTGGGTTTGAGAGACCACCTGGTGCCAGAGGGAAGCCATACTAATTTTGTGATTCTACCATGCTAGTATTCTTTTGCTATGTTATGCTACATCATGATGGATAGCTGCATAGAGAACACTTAAAGCTCTAGCTTGGACTCTTACATTCTAAGAAGGTGTGCCATTTAATACCAGGTATTGAATGTATTCGTTAGCTTTTTTATTTCTTTGCTGCTAAGCAGTGGAGACTGTGGTGCATAGTAATATTCTGTTTTTAAGTCTATTCAATAAACCTTTACACATTTTTTTTACAAAGGTTTGCTTTATTTCTGTGCATTTACCCTCGAGGATGCACAGGTCTGGGTACTGCTCACCTGCAAAAAGAGTGGTGACCCTGGGGGACCCAGGCTTGGGTTCTTGACAAATACTGGTTTTTCTAAGTATTTATACTCCACTTCCCTATCCAATGAAGACACAATGTGGCTTTCAGCATCACTCTCCATTTTATTCTCACAATTACCACCCCATGAAGTAGGTCTGACTGACAGTATGTGCCTGGCCTAAGGTCAACCAGAGAGTTTCCATAGCTGAGTGAGTTTTTAAGCCTGGGTCTTCCAGACCCCAGCCTGACACCTGACTACTGCTCCACATTGGCTGGATTTTAAAAGTCTGGGGTTAGAGAAGACCATGATGAAGTATGCTGTAGTTCTGATAACAGAAAATAAATATGATATAAATCCACTATGCTAAGATTGTTTCGTAAAGTTCTGAAAAAGCATTTAGGTACTTACCAAATAGTAGAATCAAGGCAAAAAGCATACTGTTAATGGCAGCAGCTCCTCAACGGGAAATCCCAGGACGGCCATCAATAATAATTACAACCGGTATTATAAATGATATATTTGAAGGTGCTATTTCACTAACAAAGATTCTGCATCATCACCAGCAAAAAGTATACTGCTTCAAATGTTAGGGAAGCCCACCAGTGCAAGGTAAATCAGTGTAATGCCAGATACAGGGGAACACAGTTACCTATTTACAGCCAGATTATACTATAAAGAACCACCCAACAGTAATGCCTCAAAAACTGTGGGCTCTACAGAAATGAGCTAGCAGATAAAACTGAGTACAGTTTATGTACACAAGTTTCTGGAAAGACACTATTCTTTTTTTTGGTGCAAATTTTATTGTTTTCCCCCAAAATCTAATAACTAATCTACAACTACAAAAGAAAAAAACTAAACTAACCTATAATATACAAGGATCAGATAAGCTAAATAAAGTTTCATAGTTAAATGTTTCCCATAGTAATGGGAATGTTTCCCATAGTAACAAAACAAAAAATGTTTCCCATAGTAACAAAACAGATATTGTCTGATTATTATCATAGCTTAATAATATGCTAATACATCAGTACTTCAATCAAATAATAAAAACAATATATAAGTAAATGTTGCTAGGGCTTCATATTTTCTAGATCTTCTCATTTTTTTCCCTCTTCTGCCTCTCTTCAGAATAGTCTCTTGGACCCTGGATTGTTTAGAGGCGGCTGCCCCTATCTTAGCGATAGATTCTTTGCTTGTCTTACTGGAACCTGTTGATTCCGGACTCCCTGTATCATGTTTGCTGGTCTCTCCTTCTTCTTTCTCCTCCGTTGTCTTGGTTTCCTTCTTTGGATTTTGTTTTAAGTCCAAGAAAGCCTTCACTTTAAGAAGAGAGTCAATCTTTTCTTTCTTGTCTTTGTATTTAAACATTAGGCCTTCAGGGAATATCCACCTGTAAGAAACAGATTTTTTTTTCGCAGGAATATAGTTAAGTTTTTATAGGATCTTCTTCTTTTCCTAACTTCAAATGGGACATTTTTAAAGACTGTAACATTTTTGGCTGTGATTTTCAAGACAGACCAATTTGTAGCCTTGAGCACCACATCTCTTGTTGTTCTTATGGAGAATCTAACTACTATCTCCCCAGGCAGATTACTTTTTTTTAATGTATTCAGGATATACCCCGTAGGTCATATCCATATCATTTTCCAAAAAATCTGCTTTTAAATCTGTCATAGGAGACCATGCTTGACTCAGAAGCTCTTTAAGATCCTCACTTTCCTGTTCAAGTACACTTTGAAATCTTAGAGCATAAGCTGATTTTTCCATTTGAAGTCTTAAGAGTTGATCTTTTTCAGAATTCCTTTTTTTTTCACTTCTTGCAGTCTTTGATCCATGTTTTTGGTCTTAATGTCAATGTTACATCTTTGGCAATCTTCTTGGATTGTATATTGGTATGCTTAAATTGCTGCTGTACTGCATCCAATTTTTTATTCGTCAGTCATTTGTTCCATCAGAGGGCGCAATCTTGCTGCCAACATGTTGGAGAAGTCTGGAGTAGAATCTGGTCTTGTGACCGGAAATGCTGATCTTGTAGTTCTCAATGACTGTTTGGATCTCATTGCCATTTTTTCAGTCTGACTCATGTTTACATTCCAGGAAAACTTTTAAAACATCGAGGGAAGCTCATGGACAGAAATGCTTTAGATAAGTATGCTTTTTATTTGATCGAGGTAAAAAAGCGTTCTGTGCCCAGTCCCAAAAGTTGTTTTTCTTAGTTCGCTTGTTTTCAGCCGGTGGGGTGCGTGTGTTTGAGTTCCCTCCCCCACCCGCGCTGTAAATAGGGTTTTGGGCAAAAGGTTCTTTTTAGCCAGCCATCATTAACTCACTATTTTTTACAATGTGTAAATCGCTTAATGGGGGTCATTTAGATGATTGACTCCTTGCTCGCTGTTCCGGGTGCTGTTTCTATGTTCCATTGATGGATCAGCTGAGACAGGACCATAAGGGCATAGGAAGCCTCAATCCATTGGCAATCTGCCTCCAGAGTGGCTACCTCCATGCCCCCTGTCTAGGAATCCCCTACAAGGACTCCAGGGTGATCCAGATCAACTGGATCCCCTCCCAGCCGGGGCTTTACGGGCCAACTCTCTCGGAGCTGTGAGGAGTCATGCCCGCCATCAAAACTGCCAAACTGGAACTCTGGAAAGAGACTATTCTTTACCATCTTACAAAGGAGAAGGAAGGGAAGGAAGGAAAGAAAGTGTAAACATATTCAAATACAAGTGCACATCAGAATGGATCACAAAGAAAGAGTGAGACCTGTATGTACAAAAACTCCTATTCAGTCCTGAATAAATATGACTTTTCTGCTTGACTAGCATGTAAAAAGAAAAAGCTTTGGCCCCAAGGCTTTGGTTCAAATAGTGCATTATTCTCCTTACTCTTCTCCTTTTCCTGACATTTGCTCTTCATGCTGACTGCCTTGACTGTGCCCAAAAGTTAGTTTAAAACTCTACCAAGCTTCTTTTATTTATGCCCAAAAGAACTCTGGTCTCTAAGAAGCCAAAAAAAAGTCAGACCTATAATGTTTCTGGTCCTGGGATCAGATTAGTGCTTTGGTCATATTTGGATTTCCTGAGGTCCAAAAGCACATCCCTTTTGAATTATTAATAGAAAACACAATTCAGGTGGTCCCATATGTAGTTGCCATTGGGTATATGCACCCTTTCTGTGAGTTACACTTTCCAGTCACAGGACCAGTGCAAAGTGTGAAGGGGAGCATCAAGAAACTGCTTCACATGGAGCAGCTTAAATAGGAGGGGTAGAAGAGATATAACAAACACCTGAATAAATGCCAACTGAGCTAAATACAATTTATACACAAATTATTAAATTATCACTACTCCAGTTCAATAGAAGACCAGGAATGACATAGAAGGATACAATCCATATACACAACTATACTCCAGAAATTTAAAGCTAATACTGGAAAGACTGAGAACCATATTTTATCACGCATTTAACATGGTCCAGTCACAGACCCATAAAATCTTGGGTATGGGGAAATCAACAGTATACTAAGAAGATATTACTAAAACATAAAGAAGACATTTTATTAAATAAACTGAAATGACTTCCGTTATCATCCATGACTGTTAAATTAGCCACAGGAGGGCTCCACTAACATTCCCTGCCCTGGATCAACAGAAACATTGGGAGTTTGCAAGAGAGAATTCACAAAATTATTCAGCACAAGGTCTGTAAACTTTTAATAAATGTATTCATATTTTAGATGAAAATCTACAACACAGAGATTTCCTAAAGGCCTGTATTAATGTACTTTGTCTTAAAAAAACAGTAACAGTGAAGTAAATGAACATGTTCTGACAAGTTCTCTGTATTATTTTTCCTTATATAGTGACAAAAGTATATCTATGGGATATCGGTAATCACAGGTTAATATTGTTAGAAGTTTTCCTACCTGTTTTTTTCTGAGAAAAAATAGCTGTATTCATTACAAACTTTGATTTGAAAAAAATAACTATGACATGAATATCTGTTTTTCTCCATGCTTATTCTTCTTTGTTCCCTAAGAGTTCACGATTTCCTGCTGCTTGTTCACCACCTGAAATCATAATCATTTGTTTGTGACATCACAATTAGTTACTGCGAAAATGATTAGTGTGTCACAAACAGATGATTATGATTTCAGATGGTGAACAAACAGCAGGAGCAGATGGACTCCTCAGGAACAAAGTTCCAGATTTCATGCAGAAAGTCCAGAGTAATAAATGAGTTACAGAACAAAAACAAGTGTTTTGAAATAAAATGTTGTGGTTTTTTTTAAGTTTTGCATGGCCATCTCAGATGTTGAGAGAATTTAATTGTGATGTATACAAATGTAATGTTTTTTAGTGAACTACATTCTCTAGTTTTCTTTTGAAATTCAAAAGCTTTTCTACTTGATATGCTCAGGATTCACTCAAACCTTACTATTTTGAACATAATTATTATTTTCTATGGTTCTTGAGATGTTACTAGGAGAAAATCACTTTTCTGAATAGGTTTACATAACATTAAATCATAGGCCCATTAAAAAGGTAGTAACCCTACAGAGAGATTAGAGTGTAAGAAACACCAATCTTGGACTCATTTCAGTTACAAATCTTATAACGACCTACAAGAGCACAACAAAGAACTAAAGATATAAGTCATCATCTTTCTTTGTGGCAGCAGTCATACTGGGTTTGCACAGCAACCAGACGTGTTCCAGACAGTCAAAACTTCAGCATCAGATCAGCCTTTAGAACAATGACATGAGTGCATATCACTGGATTGATCAGGTCCTGTCATGAGGAATGATAACTGCTTTAAAATCAGGTCCTAATCCAATGACCTCATTTTCCCACTTAATAAGGGCTCCCAAGGGATTGATTATCTATTTGTCCACCCATTCGTCCTGCCTTTCTTTCAAGATGTTCAGAGAGCACATGTGGTTTTCTTCTATCACCCCTAGAAAGATTCTAGGAATACAGAACCTAAGTCCTTCCATGGTAGACTATATGCTATGCAGAAAATACTGTGTTCCCAAGCCCATATTTACTTCATAATACTAATGCAAGATTGAGGAAAACATTCAAAGAGGAAAACTGGCCAGAGGTGGGATTAATTTTTGCTACCTAATATACTTTTTCTTCTCTTTTAACAAAATCATGTTCAGAAAAGTGCTTTGATGTATAATGATAAACTGTAAAAGGAGATTATGTGAGAATATAAGAGTAGCCATGCTGGATCAGATCAAAGGTCTACTTAGGTCCGGTATTCTGTTTTGCACAGTGACTAAGCAAATACCTCCAGACAACCCATAAGAAGGATGCAGGAGGCCAAAGCCTCTCCCTGCTGTTGCCTCCAAAGCACCAGTAGTAAAAGAGGCCTATGAACATGGAGCTGTGCCAAAGCTGTATATGAAAACACAAGCACTTATTAATGGTGTCAATATTTCTTTCTTTTATGACATATAGATGGGAAAAGGACATTTTGGGAAATGAAATGAAGGGGATTAAAGGACTACTAAAGGAAGACTGGAAGACTGAAGAAAAACATCCTTCACCAAAGTTTCCCAAGTAAAACTTAACAAACATGGAATAAGATGATGAGTCCTCTGGATAGGTGACAACAGGAATACTGGCTTGTATATTCTACAGCCTGTTTCCAACAATGGGTGGGCATTTCTGCTGGAAGGACAGGCTGATTTCTGTCAATCCACCATCTCACTACAGCCCCTAATTAGTCCCCAGTTCTGTTCAAAAAAGTCTACTGATTCCCAAGAAAATACTTTGGGGTGTATGGTTCAGGGAGCTAAAGTAGGTGGTGGAGGCAGGAGAGTATTTTTTTTTGTATGTTTCACCCCATTCTGAGATCTTGCTGTTATCTTATTTTAATGGAGACAAATACATCTTTTCAAGATATATTCTTTATGCACACTAGTTTGTGCCTTAGCTTACTCTGTGGGTATGTGTTAAATATTAGCACTTATCAAGTAAAGAATATTAATGAGAAGGTATAGCATCCTAATGTGTTGGGCTGAAAGTCCTATGCCAATAACGGCTATGCATATGGACTTGCCAGACTTTAAAATGGGCCGGCATGCAATTCACAGCCACTTAGTTCTTGAAACTCATGATTCATTGTGAAGTCGCCCAACGAAGTTTCATTCTGGGAATAAGTGAGAACTGACTGACTTAGCATGTGTAGTTTTAATGGCATTCATCAAGTTAAAACCTCTCTTGCAATCAAGGAGCTGCAAGCTGTCATGTGAGATGAAATTTGTGTCCAAGATAAAGTCCAGAAAACTGGCCTTGGGTTGAAGAGGCAGGCCTCTCAAATCTATCTGTTATTTCAGCCCTATGAGGAAAGGCTGAAGGACTTGGGAATGTTCAGTCTGAAGAGGAGGTTGAGGGGGGATATGGTTGCTCTCTTTAAGTACTTGAAGGGCTGTCACTTATAGGAAGGCAGGGAGCTGTTCCCGTTGGCAGCTGAGGATAGGACTCACAATAATGGGTTTAAATTAAAGGCGGGAAGGTACCGGCTGGATATTAGGAAAAACTTTTTTACAGTAAGAGTTGTTCAACAGTGGAATTAGCTACCTAGGGAGGTGGTGAGCTCCCCCTCACTGGCAGCCTTTAAGGAGCAGCTGGACAAACACTTGTCAGGAATGCTCTAGGCTGATCCTGCATTGAGCAGGGGGTTGGATTAGATGGCTTGTATGGCTCCTTCCAACTGTGTGATTCTATGATAAGTTTAAGTTTGTCCACATTAATATTGAAGGACATAAAGAAAGCAATACAGTTCCATAAAGGATCTCTATATATTTTTATTTGATCTCCATAGATTATTGCCATCACTTTACAGATTTCAGAACTCCTTTGAGATTCACTATCAAGAGGGAAGCAACAACAATCAGCACACTTTCACGTTAGGTAACCATCACTTACAACCTCTACAGCAGGGGTGTCAAACATGCAGCCTGGGGGCCGGATCAGGCCCTTGGAAGGCTTCTATCAGGCCTGCAGTAGAACTGGCCATCTCTGGCTTCCAGTTCTGCTGCCATTGCTGCAGCAGCATCATAGCTTGCTTTGCCAGACTCTCTCAATCACTCAGCCATTTCATATTTTCTCCTGGGTCCTAGACTCAGAACTCTGAGCATGAGATTTCTGTGGTGAGTGTCAATAAATCAAAAGTAGGTTTGCAGCTTACAGATACACACTTGAACACCATACTCAAGATTGCAACAGCAGAGACATTTGGATATCTCCGCTACCCGGCATTACATTTTATGACACACATGGCTGGGCCCAAGAAGGTCTCATTTATGTCAGATTCGGCCCTCATAACAAATGAGTTCGACACCCCTGCTCTACAGGGTCTGCAACTCTCTTCCTATCCTCCACCCATGAGATATCCTCCCATTGTTGGTTGCTAGCCACAAAGCAAATGCCAAAAGCCATTGAATATATAGTAAATCAAATATTTCAAAATAAAGCAAATAAACCATTTAATAAGCACTACTCCCTCTAAGCTGTGGAGTCTTGTGAGCAAAAATTCTACTTTGTGAGCTACTAGCATTAAAGTTGTGAGCAAGCGATTTGGCTACTGCATAAATCAGTTTGCTCTGGAGCCATCCTTCCTGAGCTAAGACAAAAATGTGTGAGCTGGAGGCTAAAAAACTGTGAGCTAGCTCATACTAACTCAGCTTAGAGGGAACACTGTTAATAAGTATTATAGGCTAAAAGCATGTACACTAGTGATACTCACTGGCTTGGGACCTACATGTGGTTTTTTAACATTCCAACTGTGGGTCTTCTGAACACAGTTCCCACTGAGGCATCCACCTCGTTAACCAGGAAAAGAGGCCAAGGCGAGTGCCCAGTAAGGCTTGTGGTTGGCAGTTGGTTGTTATCCCAAAATAAACACTATTGGAGGGACCGAAGGACAAGTTAGCTGTGAGCATCCCTCATCTGCAGGCCTCTTACCTGGAATGGAAGTAAAGGGCCTGTCTGCTCCAACAAACCCCAACCCTTCTCCATAGGCTGTGCATTTTTAACCCACTGTCTGGTTGCCAGAAGGACAGCAAGCTGGTCACAGAGAAGAGAGGTTAAAGCACCACCAGCACCACAGCAGACTACCAGACAAAGAGCAAACTGGCCACAGTGGGTGGTTTTGTCCCCCTTTGTCTACCATCAGCTTGCTCTCCTCTGGACACCTTGACACATTTTTGCCTAACCTGCTGGGTATCATGCTGAGGATAAAGCAGGCAGAGACCCAGGTCTCTGGCAAAATATTTCCCCTCACTCCAAGATAATTAAAAGCTGGCTAAAGTTCAACAGGGATGGGGAAAGGCATGCACAGAAGTATTCTGTTAATTAAACACACACACTATAGCTATTAATATGTGTGTCTTTGGTGGAGTGGCACCCAGGGCATACAATAGTCATTTGGCCCTTTTGGTGTATAGGAATGTGGTTCTCCAGGAGTGCCAGAGGGAGTATATATCAGTAAAACAGATATATATCCAGAAATGTAATACACGGCCATTTGGTTCTGCATTGTCTGTAATAATCTAAAAATTAACAGTTTAGATTAAGCAAATACTGAACAGAAAAGAAATAAAATTAATATAAAAGTGGGACTTACTGTTACTCGTTGGTTCAGGGTATCCAACATTTTGGCCATTCCACCCCTTAATCTCTCTTGGCTGACAAAAATAAAACAAGAACATAAGAGGCAGTGTGCTATAAGACATACAAATGCTATGAAATTGCTTGAGGGGACTGGGATGGTCAACATCTGAAATAAATTCACTGGGTGGTCAAAGGAAACTCGCACAGAAAGCTCTTCTATATTGTACCTACCACAAATGTTCAAGGACTAGTCTGACTATGCTTAAACAATAACTTTTGGCAAAATCCCATACAACATTAAAAAGCTGTAGTCCGAACTGGTTGTTGGGAGAACAGTTCTGTCCGTCCGCGCCTCCCCCCCCCCCCCAACATTTTCTTTAAACAATTTTTCCAACAGCAGTTGGAAGTACTGAAAAATCTCCCATGAAAGAATTTCTTTTGGAATGAGTAAAATGCTTCTGGAAATAATGTCTCACTTTTATGTAAGAGTACAGATAGAATTAGAATACATATACAGTACTTTCAAGAATTATATATATTGTTTTAACATGACTGATTTTGTCCACAAGTAATATTCTATGTTTATGATAATAATTGAAAGTTACAGATATCCAGTGTACCGCTACTCCAACTGTTTATTTATTTATTTATTATTAACCTTATTTATAGGTTTCTTATTAACCTTATTTACAGCCTTTCTCTCTGAGACTCATAGCAAATTGCGTTGTATAAAACACTGCAAACAAATTGCCTGAATGTACAAGACTACAAATACAATAGTTTCAAGAATACATTTATTGTTTAAACATGACTAATTTTGTCCACAATTAATATTCTATATTGTTTATGATAATACACTACCAAAGATTTTAAAGTTATAAATATTCAGCATAATGCTACTCCAATTGTTTGTTTATTTATAGTTTATTTGTTTATAGCCCACCTTTCTCGCTGACACTGAAGGCAAATTACATGGTATACAACACTGGAATCAAATTGCATGACCTTATATAAGACTATTTCTGTTCAAATAATACTCTCTTTTGTGTTTTCTATACTTCAAGGACCATCTCCACTCATGTTTTTGCAGCCTGCCAGTTAAGATCCTGTTTTGAAGCCCTTTTCTCTGTGCCCCCTCCTTCAAAGGCAAGGCAGGTAGCAGACTGAGACAGGGTTTTTTTAGTGGTGGCACTTCACCTCTCCTCTGTGACACTCACCTGAAATTCATCTTACTTTTTTTGAGGTGCTAGGCTAAAACATTTTTTCTACATCCAGACTTTTAACGAAAGTCCCTCCTCTGTGACACTCACCTGAAATTCATCTTACTTTCTTTGAGGTACTAGGCTAAAACACTTTTTCTACATCCAGACTTTAACGAAAGTCCCTCCTCTGTGACACTCACCTGAAATTCATCTTATTTTCTTTGAGGTACTAGGCTGAAACATTTTTTCTACATCCAGACTTTAACGAAAGTCCCTCCTCTGTGACACTCACCTGAAATTCATCTTACTTTCTTGAGGTGCTAGGCTAAAACATTTTTTCTACATCCAGACTTTTAACGAAAGGGTTTTATCTTTTAAATGTTTTATGGTCTGCTTTCTAGACATTTAATTGGCATCATTTAGGGGCTCATTTTATTTTATGCTGTTACAGTGCCCTGGCTTATTTTACTGGTCCTGGCTTGATACTTAGAATGGCATGTGTTAACGGCACTGACTTGCTTTTAATGGCTTTGGTTTTCATGGTTTTGTTTTATTATCTTAGTTGTAAATTGTCTTGACCTAGGCTCTGGTGAGACAAGATTTAATTTTTCAAAATAAGTAAGTAAATATTTTCAACCTTTACTTTTACTACGCTTCAAATAGCAAAAGCTAAGATATATGTGTTAAAGTAGCACAGGGCGCAGCAATTTGCAGCTCCCTCTTTAGCACTGGGTATAACTGCAATTCGACTTTGTGAAGCATGAAGGAATTTATTCTTTTACATTTTATATCAAAGAGTACAATTTGGTATGCTAGCCAAGTTATAAGTGATGACTTGTATGTTGTTAAAGCAATAACATTTTAAATTAAACAAGAAATAAGTACTGCACAGATTTCATTTTTCCTTTATTTCTCCAGGGAGAAACAGGTCCCCCCACCGGTTCCAAATATTTCTAGAAATGTTCATCCCTAATGTGAGCCCTGATTATGTGTACTTGACTGTATCTGTTGTGACATTGTTAGTGACATTAATATTCCTGACTTTTAAGACATACAGCCCTGAAAACTAAAAAAATAAATAAAAGGCTCGCAGTGCATGAATAGATGTTCACAAATAGTGTAATAACTTTTTTTTAACAGAAAGCATTTACCTACGATTTAATTCATTTGATCTGTTGAGAACAAAATTTTGTTTGCTGTCACACAGCCCTTTCTGACCAGACCACTTTGGAGACCTGTAAACAGGAATTGACTATAGCCCCCAACAAACTGTGAGCAACTGCACTGGGACTTAACTTGGATCCTGAGATGTTCAGGAGAAAGACAGGCATATAAATATTTTAAATAAATGTATTTGAAGTTCTGGGGGAAAAAACAATGTGTTGCGATCACATGAAAAATATCCCTTCTCTATAGGGTTGCCAGCCTCCACGTGGGGCCTAGGGATCTTCCGCTTTTACAACTCATCTCCAGCTGACAGAGATAAGCTCCCCTGGAGAAAATGGCTGCTTTGAAGGGTAGACTCTATGGCATTGTACTGTGCTGAGGCCCCTCCCCTCCCCAAACTCCACCCTCTCCTGGCTCCACCCCCAAAGTCTCCAGGTATTTCCCAACCCAGACTTAGCAACCCTACTCCTCTAGCAGGAATATATTTTACCTTTTCTGCCTGTTCTTGAAGCGGCAAAGAGGCCTTGTAGCCAAGCTGTAATAACATGGCTTCAGCAGCATTTCTTTTTGCTATTTTCTTGTTGGGGCCTGTTCCAGTGGTAACATCACTGCCTACTTTGACCTAGTAAAACAGAACAAAAAATATGAGTAATTAAAACTTGGTCCTCTAACAGTGCAATCCTAATCAGAGTTACATCCACGGACTGCAATGGATTTAAAAGGGAACTCAGGACTGCACCATAGGCGTAGAGTACGGGGGGGGGGCTCGAGGGCTCAAGCCACCCCTGAAATTTCCTGGGGGGGGCTCAGCCACCCCCAGCAAAATGGAGTGCCTGCCGCCGCGCCTCCCCGGGTCCTTCCGCGGCCCGGCCGCTGCTGCTGGAGAGGGAGAGGGAAGGGGTGGCCGGGGGGGAGACAGAGAGGCACCGGCAGCAGCGGCTGGCGGGCCTCGGAAGGGCCCAAGGAGGCACGGCAGTTTCCTGGGGGGGGACATTGCCCCAGCGCGCGCGCAAAGGAGCCCCCGCCCCCCCCCTGGAATTTCCAAAAGTCTATGCCCCTGGACTGCACTGTTTAAAAAAACTGTTCAGTGTTTGGCCTTTTACGGCTGAGTCACAGAGAAAAGAACACTTAAGGAATTTTCTTTTAGGTTTTTCACCTAGAGCCATGTTTATGCTTTATCTATAACTATATATAAAAGCCAATGAGGTATAGTGGTTAGACTGCTGGATAAAGCATGTTTAGTAGCCATGTCAGTCTTCCTATGAAAAAATTCAACAA
This sequence comes from Lepidodactylus listeri, assembly GCA_029233225.1. Lineage (NCBI taxonomy): Eukaryota > Metazoa > Chordata > Lepidosauria > Squamata > Gekkonidae > Lepidodactylus > Lepidodactylus listeri. The sequence goes on along the minus strand of JARCFY010000006.1, from coordinate 47,052,354 downwards.
ATACTCTTCATGTACATTTTATTCTGAAAAAAAATCCTTTGAAAAATCTTTCTTGAGTTCATGAAAACTTTGATACACTAAACACCTTTCTTCTTTGTGCACATATCAACGAATGTACAGCCTACCGATTTCCATTATCCTGAACTGTCATTTCTTTCTGTCTTTTTTCTAAAGAAAATGCAACATCCCTAAGCAAATCAGGAATGGTGGTGGGGGGGATCAATTCAATCTATTGTAGATTGCCACATATTTTAAATTCTCACATGTTCACTTTAGAAAGTAGCACTCCCAAAAAATGTTACAGCAAGATTCTGCAAGCAGCTATGGGGTTTGCAAATCTCTTATAGATCTAAAGCCATTACAATACTCTTTCCTGAAGCCTGAGTGTGTAGCAGATCAAGTGTTTCACTTGGAGAAGAGATTCCTGGGTTTAAATGTACAAATTATCTCTCTGTACAACATACTTAGTTAAGGAAACAAATTAAGACTGTAGAACTTAATTTAATTTGATGGTTATTTCCCTAAACCCATGCAGAATAAAAATGCAAGCAATTCTCTTCTTTATAAGAAAATCCAGGCACATCTTTTTTTTTTTAAAAAAAAAAATCAAATGCTACAACTTTACTTTTCTATTTTTTTAATTGAAGGAATGTACCACATGGAATTGTATAAATGAAATGAAACACAACTCTCTAATCATACTTTTTAAAAATGTGAATGAAATAAAATTAAGTGTGATGCTATTCTCTTAACTGCTATTTCTCAGGCCTGTAAAACTGGCATAGGTATTATTGTAACATCTATCAAGGATTAAAGGTCTGACTACAAAGAAAAAGCTTTCTGAAATTAACTTTGGGAACAGAACACCAACTAATGTCATCAGAGGTTTTCTTCTGTTTATTTAACGGTCAGCATAAGTAATTGGATCCATTTCATCACATCTAAACTTGCTCTTTGTGTGACAGATAAAAATGAACATATTATCTCTGGATACTTTACTTCCACATTCAATTGAAACAAATGAAAACACAGTTTAAGAACTTTATACAAAAGGTATTTTACTTTCTGAAGGCCATAATAAATCTACTGGGAATTTAGAAAGACAAAATGATATGATTTTAGTGTGAAACTTGAAAAGACAATAGTATGTTATATAAACTATGACAGCTACAAACAACTGACCTAAAAGCAATGAATAGGGTATAACCAAATATAATATTTATTTGATTTCTGTTATTATCTGCATTTTGACTAGGTGCCCCAAAGCAACTCACATTTATAGAATACAAGATTCAGTTTTTGAAAAGAAAACAAATCTGAAACCTAAGCACTTTGAAGTCCTATTGCTTCTGGGAAAGAATTAAACACATGCTTAACTCATCCATTAAATTAACAGGGTTCATCTACAGCTGGATCATGTCCTTTCAAAGAAACAGAATAATTTACAATAACCAATAATAATATTCTGTATCTATAGAACAGTCAGTGTCCATCTTCTATTAAAATATAACATTTGTCTGATGGAACAAAATATCTGAAATGTCAGTTTTTTCATCCATGCTACTTGGTAAACTCTAAAGTACTAGTTATTTAAATTGCATATTTATTTTATTTTCCATTGCTGGAAAATGTTTTGTTTGGTGCTGTTAGTAAGAAGCATATCAGTTTGTAATGAAGAATACTATTTTGAAAAAATGTCTAATCCCTACAGAGCTAGGCCAGGGTTTGACTGCACTGGATACATGTATAATTGTACATTTCAGTAAACACTTCTTTCTATGTTGTTTGTACATAAGCGTACTTCTAACACAAGTGACAAAATGCTCCCTGTACAACAATTTGATTTCACATATATAAATCCAACCTTTCTAACATTTTGGAGAAGTTCGTTTTGTAGATCTAACATAGCATCGTGCGTTCTTTATGGATGAGTTTGGCACTGAGCTCTTTTACTGAAGTAGTATGGCACAATTGTGTTTTCCATATATTACTCAAAAATCTATCATGAATACCTACATTTTTTTTAAAATTGTCAAATGATAGAATAGCAGTTTTTGTTTTGGAGGTTTGCAACTTTATATAGGAGATTCAAATTTGTAAGACACCACCATGTTTGCTTTTTGAAATCAGGGTTGAACATATAGAGCTGCCTTATAGTGATGAAGACCACCAACCCAAGGTAAGTTTTGTCTATTCTGACTGGTAACGGCTTTACAGGGTCTGAGGAACAGATCCTTTACATCACCTACTGCAACATCCTTTTAACTGGAGATGTCAGATAGTGAACTGAGGCATTCTGCATGCAAAGCAGAAGGGATACGGATACCCACACACACACCACAATCTGATATTTTTTTTCCTACTCCTCTGAGATCTGTCTCCCAAGACAACAGAAGACAACTTTTTTGAATAAAAGGTTTTGGCCGAGAACAGATTTGTATTCTGCCGCACCTCTGCGGCGCGGCAGAATAAGGCGGGGGGAATTGCCCCTGCCGTGCGCCGTTCGCAAGCCACTGGAAGTGGAGGTGAGTGGAACGCGCGCCGCAGCAGCTGAGGCACCACTTTTAAGTGGTGCCCGGCTGCTGCAGGAGGAGCGCGGCGCCGGATGCGATGCGTCCGAGCCGCCTCCTCGGGGCAGATGCAGCCGTCTGAACGGCCACTCTGCCTCCGCTTCTGAAGCAGAGGCAGAGCGGCCCAGACTGCCAGTCTGTCCTCGGCCTTTGTATTACTAAGGCTGAGGACAGATTTGTATTCTGCCGCGCCTCCGCAGAGCGGCAGAATAAGGCGGGGGGAACTGCCCCCGCTGCGCGGCGTTTGCACGCCGCCGGAAGGAAGCTGCCCACAGCGTTCAGACTGCGGGCAGCTTCCTACGGCGGCGTGCGAACGCCGCACGGCTCCCCCTCCCGGTGCGCGTTCACACCCACCAGAGGCGGGTGAAACGTGTGCTGCAGCAGCTGGGGCACCACTTTTAAGTGGTGCCCGGCTGCTGTGGGAGGAGCGCGGCACCGGATGCGATGCGTCTGAGCCGCCTCCTCGGGGCAGATGCGGCCATCTGAACGGCCGCTCTGCCTCCACTTCTGAAGCGGAGGCAGAGCGGCCCAGACTGCCAGTCTGTCCTCGGCCTAAGTTTCTTAAGTACCTCAACATATACAAAAAGAAAAAAGAACAAGGTCAAAACAAGAGAGAACTCTAAAAATCTGCCTTTGCACAGTTTTAAAGCCAACCTTCTGACCTGGGTCTCTAACTTTACATTAAAAAAAACGACTCACTTCTGATAAATTATTTAAAAGTGGGATTGACGCATTTAGGAAATCCAATTATTTTGTACTGAAGGTTTGCTTGTTAAAATATACCCATTTAATAAGGTCAGCACAAACTTAACAAACACAAATAATAAATGATGTAACATAATATAACTAATATAATAAAGGGAAAATAAGACCAAAGTAAACATTTTGGAACATATAGCATTAATAGTTACATCACCTCAGAAAAAGACAGACACAGCCAAACAAGGAAGGGGGATTCTGCTATTGCACTGCAAATGGGAGAATTATCTACAATTGAAGAAGTGGGTACCTTCCATTCCTGATCTGAATATTAGCCCAGGAAGTGCAAATGTTTAGACTCTACTAATACTGTTTGGTTCTTCAGCTTGCTTCAGCACCACAAGAAGGCAAATGGATAATCAGAAGCATTAAGGGCACTGAGACTATAATCTTTGTATTATAATAATCGAGTTGTACACAAAAGATGTTCTTCCAGTCTTATCCCGTAGTCTGGATCCAAACCATATTTTTCCCCCCATATGGTCAGAAAAAATAAAAGTTCTTCACCTGAATATAATAAGTGAACATACCTGCATAACAAACTCCCGGCGACGAGGCATCCCTCTTTCTGAAAAAAGAAGGTATTCTGGCTCCTTCTCCCTTTTGGCTTGCTGGATCTGAGCTAGACGGCTAATGGGGTTCATTCCTTGACCATACTCTGGTCCAGTCTAAAGCAAATTAAAAATTAAAGTCTGGTTATTTTTTTTTAGCATCTATCATAAATTCTGTTGTGATGTTTACTGTTTTGGTCATTTTTTTTGTCAGATATGTCATTAACTTTTTACATACACAGGTTGACTTCTGAAGAGATTTCCACAAATGTCTTCACATGAAAACATACAACGGAAGAAATAAAATTACTTATTTTATTTGTGGTCTACTCTTTCAACTATATCTATTCAGGATGCAATACCCTCTCACCTGTTAGGAACTTCCATGAACAAGGTTAAGTGACAACCCAATCTACAACTTCAAACCTATGCAAGGAAATCTTATGGGAAGAGGAACCTTGCTGTGAAAAACTTTACTATGGACTGACTTTATACCTTAAGACGAAATAGTAAAATGAGAAAAACAGTGCTTTCTGTCTCCTAATGACAGAGATGGATGATCAGGATTATCACATAAATCACTTTGTGGCCAGTGAGAAAAAAAGAGCAAGGCAAGTATAAATTTCAGACTCCCATGTACATTTCTTAGTGAGCAACTCCCCTACTGCAACATTTCCCACAAATATAGTATGCTGGGAACCCAGAAAATAACACAACAACAAAGAAGATTGGAGAAACGACGGCTGAGGGGTGACATGATCGAGGTTTATACGATTATGCATGAGATAGAGCAGGTAGAGAAAGAAGTCCTTTTCTCTCTTTCTCACAATACAAGAACTCGTGGGCACTCCATGAAATTGCTGAGCCGTCGGGTTAGAACAGATAAAAGGAAGTACTTCTTCACCCAAAGAGTGATTAACACATGGAATTCACTGCCACAGGAGGTGGTGGCGGCTACAAGCATGGACAGCTTCAAGAGGGAATTAGATAAACACAAGAAGTGGGGACCCACGATATTCGCGGGAGGGGAGAAGGAGCTCCACGTCAAGCAGGAGGAAGCACCTGCAGGTGAACCTTCTTCCCTGCCTCCCCGGCACTGACGGCGAGGCCTGGGCCCACCGATCTCCCCCCCCCCCACGGGCACTGGTGGCGCATGCACAGGGAATGCTCTTTTACTTTTGGGGGGATTTAAATATCCCCTGTATACTTTTTAAAAGTTTTCAGATTTTTCTGCACACCTGGGGATTACCCCAAGTGTTCAGGAAAACCTCTCTGCCCCCCAAGTGCCCCTGATGTGCGGATTTAGATATCCACACACACAGGGGACACTTGGCTATTAGTATATAGATATGGAGGAGAAGTCCATCAGTGGCTATTAGCCACAAAGTATAGATAGGAACTCTCAGTCTGGGCAAGTGATGCTCTGTAATCTTGGTGTTTTTTTTGGGGGGGGGGCAACAGTGGGAGGGCTTCCTGCCCCCACTGCTGGACCTTCTGAGGGCACCTGGTGTTTTTGGCCACTGTGTGACAGAGTGTTGGACTGGATGGGCCATTGGCCTGATCCAACACTGGCTTTTCTTATGTTCTTAAGATAACAGAGTACAAGAGAAAGGCACAAGCAGGATTAAAAAGAAACATAGCCACAGAAGGCAGGTATGCCTGCACAGAAACCTCACCAGACAAAAGAAAGAAAGGTCAGAAATCTAAGCGGATCTGGGAATGGGCTTTGATTTCAAAAGTGGGGAAAAAACAAAACTGATGTACAAGAACAAATGTTGAGTCCAGTGACACCTTAAAGACTGTTAACTTCCATTTCAATGTATCTGAGAAAGTGTGCACGCACACGAAAGAACATACCTTGAATAAACTTCTGTTAGTCTTAAAGGTACCACTGGACTTAACATTTGTTCTACTGCTTCAGACCAACACAACTACCCACCTGGATCAAACTGATGTACAAGTTATTCACCCTCCCTAGCTTAACCCAGCAGCTCCAGTTCATGATACAGCCTTTGGGCAAAGCATCCCTTACATATTACTTGCTCGGGGCTCCTTGGCTCTCCAACACAACTATTTCATATCTACTTACCTGCCAGCATTAAGCATAGGCAGGGGTCATTTCGTAGAAAAAGAGATGCAGGAGCTCATTAGCATAATTCATTTGCATAACTCATTTGCATATGCCACACCCCCTAACATACCAAAAGTGTGTCAGAAGGCAACATCCACCCCTCAGGCTCCATTCCACAGGTGAGTGAAACTGACCTGCTCTTCCTCCATTCCCTTCCCCATCCAATACTTTGTGCTATAAAAATAAGCGTAAAGAACACACCCTCATTCTCTTCCTGCTCCCTTGAAACCACCAGGTTTCAAGTAGACTTGAGATACCCAGGACATGTGCACCACCCATCCCTTTCCCTTTCCCTCCCCACAACAAGACACCCTGTGAGGTAGGTGGGGCTGAGAGAGGTCTTTTGAGAATTGCTCATGAGAGAACAGCTCTGAGAGAACTTGTGACTGGCCCAAGGTCACACCAGCAGCTGCATGTGGAGGAGTGGGGAATCAAACCCGGTTCTCCCAGATTAGAGTCCAACTCCTGACCACTACACCAAACTGATGGGGTGGAAGCTGCTGAAGGGTTGGTGAAATTTCTCCAGTACTTATGTGCCATGTGCCCAGATAAAAAATGGTATACTTAGAAAATTTATATGCCACCTTGAGCAAGTCTCTGGAAAAGCAGCACACAATCATAAAAGGAACAATGATAAAATTATCAATATTAAAACAAAACATTAAAAACAATAAAGACTCTAGCAGGGCTTTCCCCGGGGTGCTGCGCCTCTGCACTGCTCGGGGAAGCCGAGGAGGGGGCGAGGCTTGGTCATGTGCCCGCCCCCTGGGCTCCTCATGGCCTGAAACATCTTCTGCCCCCACTTACCTCTCTTTCATTTTGTAACATACAGACTGTTGAAGAGTTCTTAAAGGTACTATAGGGATAGTGCTTTGTTTCTGGATTTTGATTTTTGGACCAGCACAGCTGAAAACAATGTTTATCTCTCTTTAAATATCAGGGTCTGGAATGCCTCATAGTCTGAACCATCTTATATTAACAACAAATCTACTGCATATCCTGACCTACATATCATATAGAACCACGAAGAGTAGTTTCCAGTCAACTTCCTATGTCGACTTTCCATATTCAAGGGATTGTCATAGGTATCCTCCAGAATAAGTAGAGTTCTTGGAGTTCTAAAACATTTTCAGTCCACCTATGTTCTGAATGATACAAATGGCATCAGAGAACCTTCCTTTTCAAAATGTTTAAACCACATAAATCCTCAGAAGAATTCTGTAAGGTTGGAAAATTTTACAGCACCATTTGTGTAGATGGGAAAGGAGAAAGGTCAGAGAGATTAGTTTACCTAACATTATACAATGAGACAAGATTGAAAGATAGATTGACTCCCTCCAGCCATCCTATATAAAACATCTCCATGACAAATTACGTGCAAGAAAAATGCTTACTTGGAGTAGATAGCTATCAAAATTGATACAGTGGAAGTGTGCACTGGGAGTAACTTATGCAGGAAGACTAAAGCACAGACTAATTTATCGGATGTCACATGTGCTTGGTTCATTTGCCACAACAGAAAGGAATAATTTATAAGTGAAGAATAAATGAAGCTTGCCTACAGAACTAAGATATAGCCACTGATTTGCAAACTAGATAAGCAGAGTAGTTAAACATAAAGCCAGTCACTCATTCAAGATTTATTATGCTTAGTTATAGGCCATAACACTACTAAATATTAAACGACAGAAAAGGAAACTCTACACTAAAAATGATTCACAAATACAATTAGATATACAATTCAAAACAAAACTTAAGTGAAATTTAAGCTAAAACTGATTACCAGCATATAAACCACAAGACTGAGATAAGGTATACATATATAAAAAATAGGAACTCTTCATATATAAGGTCTTATTCTGTATGGTCAAAATAATCTCTGCGTTAATATGCTATATTTATCAGAAATTATATCCCACACAGTTATACACATTTCAGAAGTTGTACTGCCCTCCTAAGCCATTATACCCTTCTCAGACCACTGACTGATGAAGTACTGTTTAGGATGGCAGTGTTATTCTTATTAACTTCCATGGGACTAAACTGGCTTACATCCAAGGCGTAGCTGTTTTTGCTGAGTCTGAAGGAACCTGCTTTCCATTGTACTGCTGCAAGTGACTTAACAAGGTGCAAGGAAACATCACTCATGGTCAAATAGCTTTGACTACTTTACTACATAGTTATTATTAGCCCCCTCCCCAGCCAACTCCAATAAAATAAGACGTGGGAGGGAAGGGACACTTACAAAGCACAATGTAGAGATGAGAGGCTAAAAAGATTGTTTTTATGATGCTAAGCCTTAAGTGGTAATGTTTCACAAATTATATAGGGGGTGGCATATGGCTGACTTCCACAACACCTGAGTTTGATCAGATTTAGTGCAGATAAGCCCAACTCTGCCCCTTCCCCCATTCACCCTTTCAGGAGGAATTTCAGATGAATACACAAATCAGGACCAGCCCCTCTACAATGAAGCTCATGAATCCTACAAGCAGCAATAAATCCACTGCCACTAGGAATAAACACTCCATTTAAGAAACTTGAGCTTACAGGAATTTAGAAGGCTCAGGGAAAAAAGCTTCATTTAGAGCACTAGAAAGCACACTAATATCCTGTAACAGGGAGAAAAAACATGGTGGGTGGGTTACAATTCAGCAACTTATAGACATGGTAATTAAAAGGCAACTTGGGCATAGCACTCCAACATGTTCTTGAAAAATCACAGAGTGAAACCAGACAGCTTCTAAATAGCAGTTAATCAACAAAGCAAGGAAAACAAAATTTGAAATTCATAGAAATTTGAACAGGTCTTTGGGTTTATCATTGATTAATCAGTTTTTAATAAACTGGAATTGGTATCTACAGACCCACTGGATTCACCTCTTTCAAACACTAAGGTCCTGACTTTCAAGACCATGTAAATAATAAATGTTTCTGGATAAAGCAAGAAAGTTTGACAAATATCATCAACATACCTAAAAGTCTATGTGGCTCTTGATCACTCTAGGCTGCTGAGCTTGCGTCCTTCCCATGATTAGCATACAGAGAGGCACAACCCATCTTTTCAACCTCTGCCCCGAATAAGAATTTAGTGAACTACTGATCTTAATTACTAAATGAAGGATGGATTTGCAGTTCCCAGATCCAGTGATGCTCTTCCACTATCATGAAACAGCAACACCCTGGTGACCTACAGGCCTTTCCCCCAGCCCTTCACATGACGAGAATAGCAATCTGGGAGTGTAGCCTGCACTGGCTGAAACTGAAGATCAAAATATAGCCTATCGTACATATAAATACTATGACAAATTACAATCCTATTACAACCCATGGAAAGATTTAAGTTGCAGAGGCACAAGCAGTGATTTATTCCACTACAGCCAAAGCACAATCTTATTTTTGGCAATGCATGGCAAACAACCTTTCCTGCTAACCCTCTAGACAAGTCGATATGGCCACTGGAAGGGTGCTAGAGAGAAGCCTCTCCCTCTGTCAGAGCAGTGGAACAAGTAGAAGGTATACATAGCTGGAGACATCTGGGGTCTGATGGATCACAGGTTTTCCACTATGGATGCAGTGGACTGGAGGTGTCAGAACTTGTTGTTGCCAAAATTAGACAGCAAGCCTAGATCACCACTGAATACCTATTAAGCAGTGGAGGAAGGGGATGATTTGCAGTTGAGTGGCAGCAAAAAAGAGAAGGAGCTGAGCTCTTCCCACACATATTTGTTTTTCCTCTTCAACTACCTTCCCTGGCTGGTTTTAGCTGCAAAAAAACAAACAAACAGCCCCCCTCCAAAACAAAACTCCAAACCCTGGCTGAGAGAGTGTGGCTAGGGAACAGGTTCCATGTGAAAATCAGCATGCAGGAGGAAAATTCAGCACCTTCTTCTACCTGCCACTTTGCTGCTCCATTGGCCCTTCCCGTGAAACTTTTGCAGCTGTTTGGAAGTGACCAGGATTTCTGTCTGAGCTGGCTTCCAGTTTGGCCCTTAGAATTAGACTTTCAAGTGCCATTTTCATGGGATTGGTACAGCAGTGAGGAAAATGGCATGGCTGCAGCTAGTTTAGATTTTGCTGGGATCCAAAGAGTATTACTCAGTTTTGTCTGTAAGGTTTATGAGCCCATAATGATATAACTGGAAGCAGCTGGACTTCTTTGTTTCAGCACTAGACATCTTTAAAAAAATGATAATGACAAAAATAGAACAAACAAAACTACTCATCAGATGGGAGCCATAAAACCAGCAAAACAAATGTAGAAACTTCATAAGAAGACTGCTGCCCTTCTTTGAGAACAATCTGGTGCCACACTCTCTCCTGGGAGAGAACAGACTTATTAGAATCAGGCAGGGCTCATTTCGTAGCAGGAGCTCTCTCTGCATATTAGGCCACACACCCCTGATGTAGCCAATCCTCCAAGAGCTTACAGTAGCCCCTTGCATTAGCCTAATATGCAAAGGAGCTCCTGCTATGAAATGAGCCCTGGAATCAGGGGACTTTATATTCTGGATCTATAACAAACACACCTGAACTGACTACCACCTATTATCCTAATAACTAATAATCTCTTTTGCAACTTATTTTTTCTACTTCTTATTTCTGCAAATTATTTTGCTTAAGGCAAAGTGTTCATTAAAAAAATACCCCTGGAAAGTTTCTGCTTTCTTAACAGAGCAACCTAAAATTTACACAAATAATGTTTGCTTTAATCAAAGGCTCATATTCAATTTACTGCCAGGGGAAAAGGTAAGCATCTCTTCACCCACATCCCTTCTCTGCTTCAAAGTACCTTTTGCAATGAAACAGGAGCCATTGGGCTCATGCTACATGTAGCTGCAGTATAACATGTAAGGTTAGTCCTTAGAGTGACCTGCCTTAAAGTGACCTTTTGTAAGAATGAGATTCATTGAAAAGTAGTAACAAGTGAAATAGTAATAAAATGCAATGATCAATGTTAACCTGAAAAAGAATCACAACTGTATCTTTTTTTAGCATGAAACAAATATCAGGCTAAATAAATAGATTGTAAATATAAAGATTTCAAACTGCAGATTAGGAACAATTATTTTTAAAACTGCCTTGACATTTCTCGCATGGGCTAATTTCATCAGGAGCCATCAAGTGCTACAGAAGTAAATGGATGGTTTGACACTAATCTCAGAATGCCTGCCATGACAGAGAATGAAGGCAGCAAAATTTCCCCTCTCATTTAAGAAAGGGTCTCTCAGATCCTGTCATCATTAACCTTCCCAAGGCAGGATAAAACTACTAAAACTCCCTTACATAGTTCAAAGAAAAAGAGATTACCTGGTAGCTCTCAATCTAATCCATGACAAAGCAGTACGAAGGAGAGAAAAGGTAGCTCAACTCTAGGGTCATAAAATGAATGTGAAAAATAGTGAGCGGTTCCAGGGACTTCCTGAAAGTGATCACTGCATGTACAGAACACAGACTCTTGCTGTTCATCTCAGAGCCAGGGCTTCAGGTCTGATAATTAGGGATGGGTATGAACCAGCTCACAAAGTAAAGTTCATCACAAATTTTGGGTAGTTCATGGTTGGCAAAGCAATGTTAGTGGAAGGGCACCAGGTATGAGCATTCCACAAACTTTGGTGCTGTTTGTGAACAGATACATCTCCAGACAGATGATCTCTGCTCAATTAAACTATTTACAAAACTCCAAAGCAACAGGGGGGTGGAATTCTCCAACCCTGGAAATATCAATAGGAGCCCCTCCAAAGCTTAGAAGGCACTGCTGACTGCCAATTACAGAGTTCCCACTTTGCTCTACAGGATCAGAAAGCTATATGTATGTTCTTCTCAGCTCCACACCATTTTGTCTGTTGGCTGTTCGCAATTACACAGAGAGGCAGGGAACTTGTTAAAAGCCAACTAGTGGAGCACATTCATTTATTCCTTTCCTGATTGTGAACTCCTCTTCTCTGCTGGCATCTGGGTGTTAGGTGTACTCAGGGCTTTGAGCCACCCCATCTCTTTGCTCAAGCAGAGCAGAAGGGCTCAGCTGCTGGGTGCCTTGACTGAGTGCGGACCCATGTTTTATATCCTTTTAATTGTGAACTTCTCTCCCTGCTGGGGTTTGGGTGTTAGGTGGACTCAGGGCTCTACACCACCCTCTCTCTCTGCTCACAACGAGCAGTGGGCCTTAGCTACTGGGTGCCTTGGCTGAGAGAGGATCCATGTTTTAATCCCTCCTGGTTGTGAACTTCTCTTTTCTGCTCAGGTTTCGTTGTTAGGTGGACCCAGAAATGTAACCTACCCCCAACTTGCAGAGGAGCTAGTCCTAACATCCAATATGGAAGCAACCTTAGAGGCAGAACTATTACTTAGGAAAATACTTGAAATACTCCTTGTGCATTATTTCAGTGTATGAACATAACAGCAACATGCCAATCCATAGACACTTGATCAGTCAAGAAACTGTATAGTCTTTGTTTATTATGCATGACAGTTTGCAGCACTAATCACTTTAAATGGAAACGGACATTGGTACTCACCGTGAAGGGTCCTTCTCCTCTGAGGTCAGGAGGACATCTGCATGGGTTATTCCCACCGTGCCAATAGGGAGGCAGGAAGTAAATCATTTCCCCTTCCTGTTGGTGCCTCCGGAATAGCCCATCCTTAGTTTTGGGACTCCGGAAGCCGTATCTGCAATGCAGTCTAATTAGTCTTGCCCTATAGAAAAAACATAACTATGAACCAACAACGGTAACTTGAGCTAGTTAACGATAACTCTGAAAGAACTCAGTAGCCAGAGTGAGGGCACTCCAGAGAGAAAAGGAGAAGGAATGTAGCACAGAATAGAAGAAGATGACCAAGGGAGGGCCCAGATGTCCTCCTGACCTCAGAGGAGAAGGACCCTTCACGGTGAGTACCAATGTCCGTTCTCCCTCTGAGGTGGAGGACATCTGCACGGGACCTCCCCGAGCAGTGTCCCTTCAGTTGGGTGGGTCGTCATCTTCCTCCAATGACACGACGTGCTGAAGAATTCTTCTCCCGAAGGCGGCATCGGCAGATGCAACAGTGTTGATCTTGTAATGTCGCACAAAGGTCGAAATAGAGGACCAGGTGGCAGCCCTACATACTTCCTCCACTGAAGCCCGGTTGGCGAAAGCTGCGTTCGTGGCTGCACTCCTGAGAGAGTGTGCTGTGATGCCTTTGGGAATTTCCAGGTCGGAAACCTTGTATGCCTCTGAAATACAAGATCTCAGAACCGAACTGATGTTGGATTTGGACATTCTATCTACCTTGCGTGGAGGGGCAATGTTTATGAACAGAGATTCGGACTTTCTCCAGGACTCAGTTCTTGCGAGGTAGATCTTGAGTGCGCGTTTGACGTCCAAAGTGTGCCAAAGTCGTTCCTTGGGATGCTGTGGATGAGGGCAGAAGGTCGGAAGACACAGTTCCTGTGAACGATGAAAGGACGAGGACACCTTGGGCTGAAAGGTAGGGTCGGTGCGCAGAACTACTTTGTCCTTGTGAAATACACATAGGGAAGGTTTGGCGGATAACGCACCAAGTTCCGACACTCTCCTGGCCGATGTGATGGCTATCAGGAATAGGACCTTCATTCTCAACCATCTGAAATCCACCTCTCGGAGAGGTTCGAAGGGTGATTTGGTGAGGGCATTCAATACAACATTGAGCCGCCATGTGGGGAACCGATGCACCTGAGGGGGGGACTTGACTAGGGCCCCCTGTAGGAAAAGTTGAATGTGTGGATGTTTGGTGAGTTTAAAGCCCTCAAGTGAAGGTAAAATGGTAGGCAAAGCTGCTATCTGTCTGCGGAGGGTTGCCGCCTTCAGACCCGTCTCCAGGCCGTCCTGAAGAAAGGATAAGATGGAAGCTGCAGAAGGAGACAGGGGGGGAACCTTCTTACGCCGACACCATCTCACAAATGCCTTCCAGGTGGTATTATAAATGCGGACAGTAGAGTGCCGTCTGGATGACAGAAGAGTGTCCAGGACCTGCGGAGAGTAACCTAATGTTGCTAATTGGCCCCGCTCAATCTCCACGCGGTCAAACATAGCCAGGCCGGGTCTGGGTGCCAGATCGGTCCCTGTAGCAACATGTCCGGAGACACTGGGAACACAAGAGGAGGCAGGGTCGCCATCTGTTTGAGGGCCAAGAACCAAGGACGGCGGGCCCAGCCCGGGGTCACTAGGATCACCTCCGCTCGAAGTTCCCGGATTCTGCGAATTGTCTTGGATATCAGGACAAATGGCGGGAATGCATAGAGGAGCCCGAGGGGCCATGGTGACGTGAGAGTATCCGTCGCCTCTGCTCTGTGATGATGGTAGTGGGTGAAGAATCTTGGTAACTTGTGATTGCTTGGAGATGCAAACAGGTCCACCAAGGGTTGACCGAACCGGCTCTGCAGAAGGATGAAGAGTCTTGGGTGAAGAGACCATTCTCCCTCCTGGATGATCTCCCTGCTGAGCCAGTCCGCCTCGATGTTTTCGATGCCCCTGATGTGTTCGGCTCTCAGCGAAAGCACTGTCTTCTCCGCCCAGGAAAGGATCCTCATCGCCTCCTTGTGCAGACGTGATGATCGAGAGCCACCCTGCTTGTTTAGGTGTGCTTTGGCAGAGATGTTGTCCGTTCGGACCAGGACGTGTTGCAGCTGCAGACGGGGGCCGAAGTGAAGTAAGGCAAGACGGATCGCCCTGAGTTCCAGAAGATTGATAGGAAGCTTCTGTTCGGTCGGGGACCAGATCCCTTGGACAGGAGATCCCTCCAATGTCGCTCCCCAACCTAGGAGGCTGGCATCTGTGAACAGTTCTTTGGTCAGGTGAACGTAATACTCCTTGCCGGTTGACAGGTTGTCCATCCTCGTCCACCAGCGTAGGCTCGTCTTGACCGAGAGGGGTACCATGAGATTGATCTGTTTCTTTTCCATGATGGAAAACTGATGGGGCTGCAAGAAAGTCTGCAGAGGTCTGGCATGTAGGCGCGCCCATTGTAGCATGTCGATGCTTGCAATCATGGATCCCAATAGACTGGCCAGATCCATGAGGGTTGAAGATCTGCTGCGGAGGACGCGCAGGGCAGAGTCCTTTATCTTCTGAGCCTTGGAGGTCGGTAGAAACAGGGCATTGCGAGATGTGTCTATGATCGCCCCTAGATGTTCGAGGCGTTGAGTCGGAGTCAGAGAGCTCTTCCGGAAATTTATGAGGAAGCCATGGTCCTGAAGGCACTGGATGGTCCTCAGGGTGTGTCGGGCCGACTCCGCCCGAGTGCTGGCTCGGACCAACAGGTCGTCCAGGTAGGGATGAACATGGATCCCCTGGTTGCGTAGATGTACAACCGGGTTGACCAGAAGCTTGGAAAACAGGCGTGGAGCGGTGGAGAGACCAAATGGGAGCGCCCTGTACTGGAAATGCAGATTGTAGATGCAGAAACGGAGATAACGTTTGTGTGCTGGAAGAATGGGCACATGGAGGTATGCCTCTGTGAGGTCTATGGAGGTCAAAAATTCGTTGGGTGACAGAGAGTCGGCTATGGCCTTCAGAGTTTCCATGAGGAAGCGCCGCAGCTTGATGTACCGATTCAGGAACTTGAGATCCAGGATCGCCCTCCAGTCTCCGTTTTTCTTCGGGACCATGAATAATATGGAGTAGACACCCCAGCCCTTCTCGTCCGCGGGGACCGGTTCTATGGCCCGAATGTCGAGCAGATGTTGTACCGCTGCTAGGATGGTGGATCTCTTGTTCACCGAGTTGCTTGCAGGGGATTTGAGGAATCTCTCTGGAGGTGACTGCCGAAACTCTATCGCGTATCCCCGAGACACGACCTCCACGGCCCAAGCGTCCGCTTGAGACTCTGACCAGGAGTGGGCGAAGTGTAGAAGCCGTGCCCCCACTGGGATGGCGACACCGTCATGCCTGTTTGGGCTTTGCGTCTCTGTCCCCTCTGTTGAAGGGAGGTTTGTTGAACCTGGTCGGGAAGGAGCCACGCTTGTTGGAGTACTTGGACGTCTCCCAGGACGGGCGTCTGTTGTCCTGGCGGTATTTGTGTAAGGTGTGCTGGGAACGAAAGGAGCTGGGAACGAAAGGACTGAGGAGTCCGACGATCTGGGCGCTTCAGAGACCTGGGCATGGCTTTTTTCTTATCCCTGGTTTCCACCAGTATGTTGTCCAGGGCTTCTCCAAACATTCGGTCACCCTGAAAAGGATAAACAGTCACAATCGATTTGGACTGGGTGTCTGCTTGCCAGGCCCTCAACCAGAGGAGACGTCTGGCCACGGCCGTGGAAGCAGTAGCCCTGGATGCAAAGGAGATGATGTCTAGTGTGGCATCAGCTGTGAATGAATTAGACTTAAGGACTCTAGAAGCTCCCTCCAGTAGAGCGCGGTTGCCCTCTGGTATTAGCTGGATCAATTTGCGCAGCCAGACTATGGCTGCCCTAGACGCGATAGAAGCAGTAGCCGCTGCCCTTACCATCATCGCGACAGCCTCATGAATTCGCCTGAGTGTTGCTTCAACCTTCCTGTCCGTCTGGTCCTTAATGACGCCCAGACCATCTTCAGATACCAATCCAGATGTCTGCAAGGCTGCCACGGCACCATCTACGGGAGACACCTGTAACAACTCCTCTGCATAGTTAGGGAGAGCGTATAATTTTTTAGCAAATGTGGGAAACTGTCTGTTGGCAACCGGCTTGTCCCACCCGGCCCTGAGCTGGCGTTCAAAGTACTCAGGGAATGGAAACACCTTCTCAGTGTGCTCTTCAGGTGGGAAAAATTCACTGTTTCCCCCCGATTTGGACTTAAATTTGGTTCTGGCCGCCTTCTGGTACTCAGAGGGAGGCAGGTCATGTAATTCAAGAGCCTTAATAGCCTTGGCCAGGAAGAATTGGTAGTCTTCCAGCTTGAAGAAGTGGTTAGGCTGCTCAGGGAGCTTTAAATCTTCTCCCTCTTCTTCAGACAGAAATTCACCCTCTTCCCTTTCCTCCAGAGAAGAGGCAATGGAAGCTGTGTCCTCCCCCCCTGGATCTCTGGAGGGTCCCTGGCGGCGGGGGGGAAGGGGCTCTTTAGTTGGATTAGTTGGCCAGCCCGATGGGGGAGACAACAGGGAACCCTGATGGGTGAAGTCCCGGGGCGAGGAAGCCAAGGGTCTGGGGTTGAACAAGGCCATTTGTTGCTGCACAGTCTGAGAAATCATAGCCATAAGATCAGCGGAGTTAATCAAAACACCTAGTTCGGGGAGCTTACCCCTGGGAGGGTCAGGAGAGTTGACATCCGGGAGATTCGGGGAGGTGACTGCCTGGCTTCCATTAGTCGCCTCCAGAATGCCCGGGGAAGCTCCTTGGAGGGTACCAAGACACGAGGTCGGACCCTCAAAATGGCCACCGCCGCTCCTCCCGCGCGCGGGGAAAAAGGCGGGCTGATCATCTTCGGGCTGTCGGTGGCGTTTCTGGCCGCGGGCGGCCATTGTCGAGCCAGCCGCAGCCGATGGGAGCACGCGATCATGCCGCAGCGGCAGATCAGCTCCAGTGTCGCGTCCCGCCGCCGCAGCGGCGCGCGGTTCCCCCTCCTCCTCGGAGGAAAAAGCCTCAGTGGCTTGCTTCGCCGCCATCGCGGCCGGCGCGGAGTCCTCTTCGGGTCGGAGACCCGGTGCAACTGAGTTCAGAGAGGAGCGAAAGGAGAAGAGGGGAGAGAGAGAGAATAAGGGTGCCAGAAGGCAGAAAGGCAAGGGCAAGGCACAGAAGGGGAAGGAAGAAAAGGAGGTCTCTTAGGCTGGACCTATCAACTAATGCTTCAGCTAAGCTAGCTAGCCTTGCTGCTGCTCCCTGAAGAGGCAGGAACAAAACTAAGGATGGGCTATTCCGGAGGCACCAACAGGAAGGGGAAATGATTTACTTCCTGCCTCCCTATTGGCACGGTGGGAATAACCCATGCAGATGTCCTCCACCTCAGAGGGAGAAACTCTGATTTCCACTGGTCTGGTGGGGCTGGGGTGCCCACAAATCTATTGTGGGGTTACTTTGTGGAGCCCCTTAGGAAGTCTCTTGTCATGTTTGGAGTACTCATTTGGAGTACTGTGTACAGTTCTGATCGCCACACGTTCTGATCAAAAAAGATATTATAGCATTGGAAAAAGTATAGAAAAGGATAACTAGAATGATAAAAAGGTTGGAACACTTTCCCTATGAAGAAAGGCTGAAGCATTTGGGGCTCTTTAGCTTGGAGAAACGACGGCTGAGGGGTGACATGATCGAGGTTTATAAGATTATGCATGAGATAGAGCAGGTAGAGAAAGAAGTACTTTTCTCCCTTTCTCACAATACAAGAACTCGTAGGCACTCCATGAAATTGCTGAGCAGTCGAGTTAGAACAGATAAAAGGAAGTACTTCTTCACCCAAAGAGTGATTAACACATGGAATTCACTGCCACAGGAGGTGGTGGTGGCTACAAGCATAGACAGCTTCAAGAGGGAATCGGATAAACATATGGTGCAGAGGTCCATCAGTGGCTATTAGCCACAAAGCATAGATAGGAACTCTCAGTCTGGGGCAAATGATGCTCTGTATTCTTGGCGCTTGATGGGGGGGTGGGGTGCTTGCCAAGCTGTCATGGGGTAACTTTGGGAAGCCTTTGTCAGAAGTCTTGTCATGTCTGCCTTTCTGAACCTGCCTTTGGAAACTTGGGGGGGAAGCTGCAAGCATAGGGGGGATGCTTGCCTTGCTTCCAGTGCCTGGCGGGGGGGGGGGGGGTGTCTGCCCAGGTGAAGTTCCCCTGTGAGTATGGTGTCACCACCTGAGCTGTTCCATAAGACTCCTGTAACTGCAGGTGTCTTTTCCAGAGAAAGCACTGAGGAGACCTATTTGGGGGGGGGGGGGGGGGTCCATAACTGGACCCCAGAAATGTAATCCGCCCCCAACTTGGAGAGATTGTAGAGAAGCAGATGGTAGAGTGAGGTTCCCTGTGTGTTTGGTGTGTGTAGCTTGCAGGAGATCCATACCCTTTGATCCTGTGCCTGATATTTCTCCCAAAAGCACTTTCCTGGCTTGACCTTAGCCCTGGTGGGTTTCCAGTGCCACAGTGGCACTAGTTCTGCTGGGCTTGCAAAAATGCCCATCACCTTCAGTTTCTATTGCAGAGATTTTCTGGGACTTTGATTCTGTCCTGCGAGGCCTTTATTGCCCTTGCTTTTTTGCTGTTTTTTCCCAGAGATCTGCTGTCAGTTTGGTTTCTCTAGCTCACACAGGATCCATTCTATACACTCCTGAACCCGGGGGCACTTTCTTTGGAGGGCCGTAACTTGGACCTGTATCCAATTGTCCCTAAACTTGGTGGGCAGGTAAAGGACAGTCAGCTGGAGATTCCCAGCAAGTTTGGTGTCTCTGGCACATCAGGGGGCTGTTCTACTGCATCATGAACCTCACAAACCAAGCCAGTTCATCTAGTGTCAAAAAGCTTGTGATGGTCTGTGGTCTGCGAACTGCACGTGCCACGAACCGAACAGCATTTTCCCAGTTCGTGCCCATCCCAACTGATAATCAGGTCCCAATACGACATGAGGTGGTAGGTTTGAAGGACCATTGATAGTTATTAGACAGCTGAGATGTTGCTCTGACAGAGGGCAGAGCTCAACTGAACATCACTGCAATTTCTTCTGTGAGCTTTCTGAAGAAAGGTTAAAGGACACAGGCTTCCAGACTAGCACTAATTACAGGGCTGGAGAACCCCAGGATGTGTTTCCTGCTTTCTCTGCTGGTGGTTCACCGGATACCGATAGGTACTGAGTTAATGGTGCCTTAATAGTTGTGAGATTATTTTTCAGTTACCCTCCAATTATACAATATTTGAGTATGTAATATTTGAAAGGCAAGACACTAATCTGGACAAATTCAGTAAATAAAAACGAACAACTTCTGAAGATTGGCACTGCCTTTCCTTGTAGACTTGTTAATGCAGATATCTCCAGGACAGGGTTCAAGGTCCTTGCTGGCTTCCTTAGCTGAACTCTTGGTACTGAGGAAAACTATACACATTGATAGCAACACCAATGAATCAATCAAAGAATCAATTAGGTGCAGAGGTGCAGATGTCAGTTGTTCATTAGGATGTCTGTTCTTGCTATTCCCTTGCCTTTCCATCCTAATTTTGTTGTCAGCGGGTTTGGGGATCCAGTATACTTTAGAACACTCTGACCCATCCATGGACAAGGCCTTCCATATCTTTCCAAGGTCTGTCTTCCCTTCACTGTATGAGATTATGATGGCACTTTATCTCTTCTCTCAATCAAGGGAAGAAAGTCTGCTTTCCATAGCAATATTCCAGCATCACCCAGAAGGAGTCCTTCCTCACAGTATGAATAAAAAATACACTCCAGTGTCCAGAATTTCAGGAATTAATTGTGGAAATCATAACTGAGAATTTCAAGTTGACAGTACAAAGATAAATATTGGAATAAATATCAATGGTCAATTTTTTCCTGACAGTGGAGACATATTACTTGTAGAAACAGTGATTTGGTGTCCTAAATGAAGTAACTGTTGCAACCATCACCGCTTGTATTGTTCCTTTAAAATAAAACTTCTATTACTCAAATAATTCTGCTGCAAAACATAAGAAACAAATTAAAGGAGTTTTGTATTGTTACTTTAAAATAAAACTTCTATTACTCAAATAATTCTGTTGCAAAACATAAGAAACAAATTAAAGGAATTTTGTATTTCCAGCGCTATGAGTCTTAATCAGGGTCTCTCACAAATATTCTGACCCTTACCTTTAATATTGTTCTGGGACGTTTTTTAAAGTGAAGTTTTGGCTTTTCAACCACAGGAAGCGGGGAAAGTTTTTGAAGTTCTTGCAGGACAGCTATCGCAGCACGCTTTTTTGAGAGTTTCTTGCTGTTTCCTTCACCTTCTGTTGAGAACTCTCCCACTGATACCCGAGTGACAAAGCTCTTCATATGTGGTGGCCCACTTTCCTTTATTACCTATTTCACAAGAAAGCACAAGAGAATCAAATAGTTGTAGAATTCACTAGAGATCTTTTTACATAAATCTGTATTTGTTACAGTTTTGAGGTACATGACTAGCATTAATAGGAAGATTAATAATGAACTTGTAAATGAGGCTGAATAAAGAATATTATGTTTCAGAGCATAAATTTTTATTTGTTGTGAATTTCCATTCCAATTTAACAATCTGTTTTTTACACAATATTTTTTAAAGTGTCTCTAAGCCTGGCCCTAACCATACTTACTTGGTAAGTTCCTGTGATGTCTACTGGATTTATTTCTTAATAAGTGTTCTTAAGACTACAGCTTGCTACATACCTTCTGAATTTCAGTGGAATTCAGGCATGCCTTGGATTCTCTGGATTACACCCATGTGGAATCAATTAATTGGAATCCATTAATAATGTAAATTTCCTTTCATCTTAGGATCATTACATAAGGTAAAAGAAATGCTTACTGTTTTACTGAAAGGAGAAGGGGTGTGTGTGTATATATATATATATATATATATATATATATATATATATATATATATATATATATATATATCTGTTTTTAAATGCCTCAAAGGAACATTTGTAAGATATTCTGGGAATTTTACAATGTACTGAAATTAAAAGGGGGCAATTTCATATTAATTTTCATGGTGTTTTAAACTGATATCATGCTTGCAACAAACAGAAACATACATAGGATTACCCACTAAGCAATGTTTAATGGTTCATCAATATTTGTTTTAAAGAAAGTTATTCATACCAACAGAAATAACTCAGTATTCTACACTTATTTAATCTCTACAATGTAGTCCAATATATATCCAATTGTGTTACAGTCTGGGCCCTTTGCAAAGCAGTAATAATAAGCAATACATACAACTCTAAATTACAACCACTCATTTTCTTGGGGACTTTTACCTTTTCCTGCGTCTCATGAAGTCTAAGCTTTCATATCAAATTTTCTATGGCACTTTTGTGGCTTTGCCATTGCCTTCTTAAGTACTGGATAATGCCTGTTACATCACTGGTGAAATTTAATACATTCCCTATCTTTCTTGTCTGAAGCAATTAGGGAATTGCTCTTAAATTTTTATTTATTTTTGGTATCATAAGATACACACAATGTAAGATACACATAAGATACACAATGTAAGATACACATAAGATACACACAATACACACAATGAATCGTGAGTACACATTTAGTGCTTTAAAAAGAAGAAAAATGCAAAGCAGCTCTTTTTAATCACTTGCGCTACCATTCCAACAATCCTTCCTTATTTTAAAGGTTACTCTCTCTGACAAACTACAGGATCAGTCAGTGCAAGTGACAAAAGCCAAAACAGTGACTGTGACACACAAATCTTCAGCATCACTTGCACACGGTATATTTCAGCCGATGGAAATGCTAAAGCAGCTATATGGGACATCCTTACCTTTTACTTCAGACTGGAAGTCATTAGACTTGTAAGCAGCAGCAGAACTGTTAATCAGCTTGCCAGTCAAGCATGAACATTAACAAGTAGCCAAAGATTTGTTTACTATGATAGAACTATGAATTTTGGAGGTTCTAAAACCAGTTCTCTTATTAAAAGGTTGTTTGGGATTTCTAAAAGATGTTTGATGTCAAGTCCAACTTACTTGATCAGGCACAGTGAATGGGATTACACAATTGTGTAGTTCCTCTGGGCTAAATGTTTAGGGAAAAATGCCCTTGGGCAAAGGCTGCTGACATCATAGGGCAGAACTTCGCTCAAACTTGCATTGCACATACCGCACCCATTTCCCAGATATTGTGCAAGGCTGAAAAGCTGTTTACGTGAAACATGAAATACCTTTTAACTGTTTGCTAACTTACATAAGAATGATGATATAATGTTGTCTGTGGTTTTTCCAACATTCATAGAATAGTTGCAAAGCACCTATCTATGAATAAGAACATTATGAAAGCTTTAATTTATGCCTGACAAAATAATACCAACAGCTCTTAAATTAAAATCCTATTACAAACACTAGATCCTGTGGCTTGTTACAAAATAATGAGTCACTGCACTGAAATAAGACCTTGCTTCTAAATATAGAATTTGGGTTAAACCTGAATTTCACCTGTGTATGGCTTTTCTCAACAAATTTTTTCCTGTAGAAATGGCTGTCTCAGGTTAGCGATTGTATTTTTGACAAAAGTTCACAGAAAATTGATAGAAAAGTTGGGCTTTAACTTGAGATACCCTAATAACATAGAGGCGGAAAGAACACTGATAGAACCCCTGTCACAGAATCATCTGGTGCTTTTAAGTTCAAGGTAGGTGCAAGGAGATGAACAATGATACGCATCTCAGAGAAATTACATTGTAAAAAAGAGCCATATCAGAGCTACTAGAAAATGCTGACCACAGTAAATTCCAGCATCCCTCTGAATAAGCTGGATGGAATCCCTGTGAATAAGCCTGATGAAACTCTTTTTAAGAAGTTATGGAAGAAGAGAAGGCCGGGCAGAGATGCCAGATATTTTATTCTTCAATAGCAAAGCAACAGCAGTGGCTGGTGATCAAGCAGACCAGTTAGCCACATCTTTGAATTTCTAGCATACAGGACTGAGTCTCTTTCTTGCTGTACCTGGATGTGGCAGGCTACCCAGAAACAAACTCCCTGGCAGGGCAGGACAGGCCTTTGAGCCCAGCAGCAAGACTCACCTTGAATGGAGTGGAAGCAGGGGAAGAAGGTGCAATCAGGATAGCTTTAGCAACAGGGAAGCCTTGGCAGTTTGGCCCAGGACTCAAAAGGTGTGAAGGCAGTGAGCAAGCCTGGGTGGGAGAACAACAGCTCTCTGGGCCCAGGCATTTTGAGGCAGGGCAAGGAACACAGAAGAGGAGGGTGGAGTTTAGTTCAAGGGCCAGGTGTGAAGCTGGGGTGATAAAAAGGGAGGACAGGAGAATGAAATAAGCTGCTTTAGGTTCCCATTGGGGAGGAAGGCAGGTTATAAAAAAAGTAAATAAATAATCAGACCACCTATATCAGTTGTGAGTATAGCATTAGTACTTTCATTCATGTTACCCCAATAACTACAACGTACCACTCATCTACTCTCCAATTTAAAAAAGTGAGGCAAACAAATTTTAAACAGATTTGCTCAGCAATGAATGATGTTAAAAATAAATGACAACAAAAACTGCCAAGTACTCCAAACCAGTGTTCCCTCTAAGCTGAGTTAGTGTGAGCTAGCTCACAGTTTTTTAGCCTCCGGCTCACACATTTTTGTGTTAGCTCAGGAAAAATGGCTCCAGAGCAAACTAATTTATGCAGTAGCCAAATTGCTCACTCACAACTTTAATGCCAGTAACTCACAAAGTAGAATTTTTGCTCATAAGACTCCACAGCTTAGACAGAGCATTGCTCCAAACAGTAAGGAATATTTTGATAGTAGCCATTAGAGTTAATAATACTATCAGAAATTAGCTGGGCTAAATTAAAGTCCAATCATACCTTAAAGAAAAACAGGTTGCTTATCTGTAACTGATGATCTTTGAGTGGTCATCTGTGCAGTCACACACTGGGTTTATGCCTGCATCAAACCTTCGCTGGGAAGCTTAAAAAGCTGTAAGGACAACCTCTTCTAAATGGGGTCTCCCTCAGCCCCTGGAGCAGGTCCTACTGAGCATGCCCAGCACTGAGGCAAACCCCATCCCACTCAGTTCCTTCCACACACCGCCAGGAAGTCCTATCACCATAGGTAAGTGACCAGGAGATGCCAGCAGTGGGAAGATTGGGTGGGCATGTGTGACTGCACAAATGACCACTTGAAGATCATCAGTTACAGGTAAGCAACCTGTTTATCTTCTTCATGGTCTCTGTGCAGGCCACACACTGGGTGACTTGCAAGCTTTCATTTATTTAGGACAGTGGGTGTTGGCATCTACCATCATCAACTTAAAACCATATAAAGGAGTGAATTGTCTACTACTCGGTAGCAGTTGATATTATTATAATATCATAAGCAGAATAAAAACAACCAACAGTAAATATAAAGGGAGTTTTCCCATTGTTACTTCTCAGGTTTAAAAATGGTATTTTAACCTCTTCGCTCTATGCTTAACTACATAACTTTAACTTAAATTTTATTAACATTAAGTCAATGAAAAATGGATTTCAGAACTGCTTGACCAAAGTTACCATCCTTTCTTGCTTTTATATCTAATGCATAGTGTGTTGCAAAGGTCGAAGGATTAGACCATATAGCTGCCGCACATATTTTTTCAATGGGATCCCCCGTCATGAACGCTGTGGGGGTTGCCACTGCCCTAACTGAATGAGCCTTAGGCATAGGTGGTAAGGGCTTGTTTGCTAGCTGGTAACACAAAGTAATAGCTAATGAAACCCATTTGGAGAAACGTTGTTTTGAAACAGTTAATCCTTTATGTGGCAGATAAATAATCTATTTTCCTTTTGGAACTTGTGAGTTCTAGACAAATAATAGGATAGGGCTCGATGAACGTCCAGCATATTCAGGGTCCTCTGCCCTTCATCATCTGGGTTTGGGAAGAATGAAGGTAATTTTATTGATTGCAAGAGATGAAAAGGTGATACTACTTTTGGAATAAATGATGGGTCTGGTCTTAACACTACCCTATCCGCATGAAACACCAAGGCAGTTCGCTGGCTCTTCTTGCTGATGTTAGAGCTACAAGTAAAGCTGTTTTCCAGGTAACCAAGTTTATTGGAGCTGTAGAGCTAAAGATTCAAAAGGCTTTCTTATTAGTTGAGACAAAACCAATGACAGGCTCCACATCGGAACTATCGGCCTTTGAGGAGGACGGATATTCTGTAAGCCTCTTAGAAAGGATTTTGCCATTGGACGGGAGAATACTGACCTTCTGTCTAAATGGTCGTGATATGCTGAAATTGCTGAAAGGTGAACCTTTATGGAGGAGAAGCTTAGACCAGAGTGGAATAGTGTCGTCAGGTACATGAGGATTATTGTCATCAAGGACATAGTAGGATTTATATCTAGATCTCTTGAATATGCTATAAAACGAGACCATTTCTGGTGATAAGATTTTCGTGTTGACGGTTTCCTAGCATTTATTAGGATGTCGGATACATCAACTGGTAAATTCACACCTTGATTTTCCAGGCCATTAATTTGAAAAATCCAGGGTCGTGATGAAGAATCTGGCCTTCTCTCTGGGATACGAGGTCTGGGCATGTCAGCAGATGACGATATTGCCCCCTTGACCAACTTAGCAGAAGTGGAAACCACGGTTGTCTTGGCCACCATGACTGAGGCATGGTCGGTTATTATCTTCTGTAATAGTATCTTCTGATCCGGAGAATCAGTGGAAATGGTGGGAACATATAAAAAAGTTGACCTGTCCATTGGTGAAGGAAGGCATTCATCTTCTAGTGAGGTTTGGGATGGTCGACCTCTAGAGTAGAACAGTGGGCATTTCGCATTCTAAATAAATAAATAAATAAAATAAAAGCATCCACCATTGGGCGACTGAATAGTCAGAACACATCCTTGAGGCAGGCTGATTTTAGAGACCACTCATGCTGTCCCATCGGTATTCTGCTCAAGGCATCTGCTTTTATGTTTTCCACTCCTGGGACATGTGTCATGAGTGCCTCTGGGGAATCTGCCTTCTGTGGATCTGTGGAACTCCCAGCTCCAGAGGAGCCTCCACCTGAGCCAGATAAGGCTCAAGCAAGCACCTCCCAGGCTTTTGCACCAGCAGCAGCTGAGCCACAGCTAAGTTCAAGCCCACCTGATTCACCTCCTCGGGTGGAACGTCTAAGATCCTGATGCAGGCAAGACTTAGCTGTGAGAAGGAAAGAGGCACTCCTGCGTGATCGCAGATCACTAAACCCTGAGTTTTAGTAGGAGCCAGGACTTCACTGCCAGCTGCTAACTAGCACAGGAAGTGGCTGGGTATTTAGGCACAGCACAGAGACTACCAACTTGTGGCTAAGTTCTGCACCCATTCGGCTTGTGACTTGACCTATTTCTGGAACCTCTGGCTGTTGACTCTGGACCTGTTGACTCCTTGGACTGGTTTACTTGTGAGTTTTCCCGCTTTGACCCTGGCTTGGACTGACTCTGCTTCTGGCTCAGTGTTTTGGACTTGGCAATTAGTACCTGCTTTGGTTGGACCTTGGACTGTCCTGGGCTTCTGTTTGACTCCTGGCCTGTTGGCACCCTGCCCGTGACAACACATATAGCTGTGAGCTATATATTGTACTGTAACACCAGTCCCAAAGTTCTATGGTTGATCTGAACAGTGTCACTGATGCCGTTCCTCCTTGTTCGAGAATGTAAGACATCGTGGTCATGTTGTCTGTTGCAATTTGTATTGGTTTATTTCGTAGAACTGGCAAAAAAGATCGGAGGGCCAGTCACACTGCCAGAAGTTCCAGGGTGTTGATGTAGCATTGTCTTTGCTCTTTCATCCACTGTCCCTGAACCAACAGGGTCTTGCAGTGTGCTCCCCAGCCCCAGAGAGATGCATCTGTGAACACAGTAACATCTGCATCCTGTGTTCTGAATGGCATCCCTGGTAACAAGTTGGTTATGTCTGTCCACCAGTGGAGTGACTGCGTAACATGTTTTGGGATGTTGATTTTGAGATAGGGAGCTACCTTCACTGAGTTGTAATGTCTTAGAAACCACAGTTGCGTAGGACACATTCTTAGCCTTGCTAAGGAAACTACATAGGTCGTTGATGCCATGAGTCCCAGTAGTCGTTGTACCGTTCTTGCCTTCTGTGTAGGATGAGTAATGCAGTCTGTTGCAAGTTTTTGAATGGTTTCTGCACTTTCTATTGAGAGGAAGGCTCTTGACACAGTGGAGTCTATGTAAGCCCCTATGAATTGGATCTTTTGAAGTGGGGCTAGTGAAGATTTTTCTAGATTCACACATAGACCTAGGTGTTCAAGAAGAGTCATAGTCTGTGTATTGTCTTGACATAAACAGTTTGGGGAGGGAGCCACAAGGAGCCAGTCATCGATATACGGGAATACCACTATGCCTGTCATGCGTAGATGTGCTGCGACCACTGCTATACATTTTGTGAATACATGAGGTGCTGTTGAAAGTCCAAAAGGCAGCACTTTGCATTGACAGTGGGATTTTCCCACTGCAAACCTTAGGTAACGATGATGTTGAGGTCTTATTGTGATGTGGAAATATGCATCTTTTAGGTCTATAGATGCCATCCATGCTTTTGATGGGATTAGTGGAAGGATTGCTGGAGTGTTACCATTTAGAATTTCAGTCTCTTGATGTATCTGTTTAGACCTCGAAGGTCTAAAATGGGTTGTTTGCCCCCATCTCTTTTTGGCACTATGAAGTACTTGGAATAAAATCTGAGACTCTGTTGGGATGGAGGTACATGTTCTATTGCACCCTTTGCCAAAAGCATTTGTACTTCTTCTTCAAGGAGTTTTAAAGAAGGTGTGAACACCACATGTGGGGATGCAGTGTGGAATGAAATTCTATTGCATATCCCATGCTGATAATAGCGAGGACCCTCGGTTGTTATGCTTTCCCAGGTGCTGATGAAAGGTCTTAATCGGGTTCCCATGGGTGGTGTGATAGTAGTGGTGTTTATGCGATTGTTCATGCAGTCAAAAGGACTGCTTTGGTTGTTGTGGAGCCTTCTCCGCATAGACTGATGTGGTTTTTGACTGATATGTTTGCCTGGATGTTGGCTGTCAGAGTTTCCAAGCATCCTAAGGTGCTGGTGACCGAGGTCTTCTCAAGTATTGTGGTCTCCATGACCTTTGTCTCTGAAAACGTTGTAAAGGTACAGCAGTCACACCTAGATTCCTTGCCCAACGTCGGCTTTCATCTACCGTATCGAATGCCTTATCAGTAGTCATGTGGAAAAGTCCATCCCCATTGAATGGTAAGTCTTCAATTCTTTGCTTTACATCTGTCTGCAAAGATGTTGCTCTAAGCCACGTGTGTCTGCAAAGGGCTACTGTAGTTGCAAATATGTGAGAAAAAGAGGACACTGTATGTCTAACAGTTGACACTTGCTGTTTTGTAGCCCTGTGTGATTCTTGTATGAGCCCCTAGTAATGCTTCTACTTTATTTGAAAGGTGAAAGTTGTAAGCTGATATATAAGATATATATGTTTGCATTTTTGCTGCTAGAAATGTTGAGGCATAAACCTTCTTTGCCATAGTGTCCAACTTCCGCCCTTCTCTATGAGTGGGAGCTAGTTGACGTGATTGTTTTGCCTTAGAGGAGGAATGAACCACTACTGAGTTTGGCTCAAGATTAGACTGTAAAAATTTTGCAGCGCTCCCTTGTAATTTGTACATAGCTTCATATCATCTGGGATTAGGAGGTGTTGAAGCTGGCTTTCCCCATGCTTCCTTCAGTGTTGCCAAATGTACTGGTAGTGCTGGCAGTGCTGAAGATGTTGGTATATCTGATTTAAGCATGTCATGAACAATATCTGATACCCACAGCACTTCAGAAGTTAGCTGTATGCCCAGTCCCTTAGACATGCATTGTATTAGATCTGTAAAGCTTTTAGTGCTGTCCATAGTAGGCAGTGCTTGTTGAGTGTCTGGTTCTAATTCCTTTGGATTGTTCTCTTCCCCTTGAGACATTGAGCCCTCTGTGTCTGAATCAGACCTGATTGGGGATGTGAACTGCTGTGTGTCTAAAGCTGTTACTTCAATCATTTCAGGCAAAGGTTGGGCGTGTAGTCACCCTGGGCTCCTATAGTTATAGTTTTGGCCTGTAGGCTCCCTTGACCACGGATGTCTCCCACCACTTGTTCTTGGAGGCCTGGGATCATTATGTACTAAATTACATTCCACCCTCTGATATTTGGATCGGGAATGGGACTTTGTGACTGAAGGAGATCTGGAACACAATCTGCAATAGTAGGAACGATGCCTGTCCGACCTATGTTTATAAACTGTCAGCTCCGAAATAATAATATCATGGCTCCATGGTCTGCATTTGTCATAGTGATGTCGGGAGCAGTCACTAGCAGAGCACCAGGAAGTTGGAGGAGATCATTCGTATCCACTCCCTCTAACACTCCCTCTCGGTGAGCATATCTGACCGGGTTCTGGAGGCGATGACTGGCCCGAGGCTTGATCGTCCTCAGCCAGGATCATTAGAGGCGGCAATGGCTGCACTGACGGAGACAGCATCAGTATCTGACTCGGATTCAAAGAAGGCTTTTGAGTCGGCTGCTGGGGCATCGAATCTGATGTTACCTCTGCATGCTTCACTGATGGTGATTTGGTTAACAGCCCCATCAGGATTATTGGCTCCACTGCCGCTTTTGTCAGTGGCTGTTGTTCTGGCTGCTTAGCAACAGCGGCCGGTTTAGAAGTGTCTGAAGTCCTCAGGATCTTTTGCTTCGAGCCTGTCGGGACCGAGCTGGATCCCCTCTTAAGTGGTCTGTCAGACTTGGCTTTCTTTGGCTTGGTGAAAGCAGCAGTCTGAAGCACCGAATCTCCCCACTCCATAGGAGGGGGAGGCAGTGTGTGTTGAGATCCTGATGAGTGTGTCATAGCTGGCATAAGGGATCCTTCCAATAAAAAGTCCTTAATCTGGCAGCTCTGTTTTTCTTAGTTTGGTGTGTAAACTTTAAGCAGTGCTGACAGGATCCAGTTCTATGATCCTCTCCTAAGCATAGGACACAATGGTCATATCCGTCCATTGGGGGGATCTTAGCGTCACAGCCAGAGCAGTGTTTAAAGAATGGTAAGTGTCCCATACGCTGTTCACTGACTTTTGTATGTTAATCTGTTAAGGTATGATTTTTAATTAGGTATTTTTCTTGTTACAGGACCTTTTGTGAGGTAAGATGAAGAGGCTGTCACAGAGAGACGAGGAGAGACGTCTGACTGCGCTGGCATTAAGAAAGGAACTGAGTGGAATGGGGTCTGCCTCAGTGCTGGGCATGCTCAGTAGATCCTGCTCCAGAGGCTGAGGGAGACCCCATTTAGAAGAGGTTGTCCTTACAGCTTTTTAAGCTTTCCGGGAAAGGTTTGACGCAGGCGTAAACCCAGTGTGTGGCCTGCACAGAGACCACAAAGAAGACCAACAAGATTTTCAGGGTATAAGCTTTTGAAAGTCAAAGCTCCCTTCGTCAGTTATGAGCTGGCAAAAATTAGCTGGCATCCTTTTTCTAGTCAGTCTGCATGTTCAGGACAATGCCGTATACTAACCATCAGGAGAGGAGGAGGGAGATTATATGTTTATACGAGAAGAATCTAATGTAAAACTTACTTCAAAACTGACAGGCATGTTGCGTTTCAGTGCAATTTCGAAGACTACACTGATCTCTGACTTGTTTGCATCTTTTTCTTCTTCCAGTTCTTTTCTGGTCTCTCCATTCTGGTCAAGGAAGATAACAAAGTTCTATTAAAACTTTCTAAGAACAAAATTTCAATGCATCGGTTAAAATCTTAAGTATATTTTCCCAAAGGTAACACTGTCTGGAAGAACGTCAATTTTCTTGATGTGAAATATTGTTGAATTTATATATTGATTATTGTCTGTTTTTCAGGCAGTATTTTCCCAGAGCGCTTCACATGATTCAAGAGACACAGGTCGTGCCCTTGGGCTTACACACTGGGAAGGAAAGGGAAGGCTGTCTATAACCTTTCAATTATGGAATCATAATTGTCAAACTGATATGAAACAAGGCTCTTCCATATTCATTCTGCAGTTCCTTAGTTTGTACAACTTTGGGCAACAGTTCGCCAAGAAGTTAGAGGTGTACCAAATATTTTTTATATGTATATCCTGCCCTTTCTTCCTGGAATTCAGAGTGACTTTCATAGACCTGAATCCCTTGGTAAATTTCCTCTAAAAGGACAACTTTTTGTAGACGAATTCAGTAATAAGTACTGTTTTCCAAATATTTTCTAAAGACTTGAGGGGTAACATATGTGCACAAATAATACTTCAGGGAACAGCTAGAGAGTAACTAAAATATATGGAACTGTAATCAGCTTATAAACACAATTTTAAGCACCAGTTCTGTTTTTCAATGTTATATCACTCAAGAATTCATATCACTCACTTAGGGAATTAGTATCACTCAGGAATTTCATAACTCTGTAACATCTTCAGCATTCAACAGAAGGGAATTTCTGCACACATATACTATAAAACACATTTCAACTTACTAGTGAAGGGAACTAAATTTTTTCTTTAAGTTCAGTGGTTCTGAACACTTTATCCTAGAGAACAGTCCTTAAACACTGCATAACACAATCACTTCCACCAAGCAGAAAGGGCTTGATTCTGAAGGGGGGGGGGGGGAAGAGTCCGCTTCTTTCATTGTAAGAAGCCACTGGTTATTTTTAAACACTGAACCTAAACAGTACTAGAATCAAAGACTTACTGCTAATAAAGGTATTTTCCACATGTGACAGACTTGTGTAGTTTCCCTATTGCTGTTACGATTGCTGATACAGTGCAGCAGTAATGGGGCTTCCACAGGGAAGGTTTCCCCACATTTCCCCGCTCTAGTCCCCTGGCAACAGCCATTCCCCGGTTCCCAATACAATTGGGCCTTTTTCACTTAATCCCCCCCCCCCAGCAAATGAATATCATTATGTTGTTATAACATGGTATTAATTTACCTAAATTCCCAGTTTTCTTTTAAAAAAAAAGAATCAAGTCTTTAGCCCCTTTCTTTGCAGCAATATAATATTTCTATATATCTCTGCAATGAGGGGACTAGAGACTTTTTTTTAAAGAATGAAAACTGGGAGTTCAGAGAACCTGATACAGTTATAATGTTATGATAGTCAACTGCCAATTTTTTAAAAGCCCCCTTCCCAGTAGTGAGGAAGGGGGAGACGGGAAAATGCTGTAGGGAAAATGCCTGCTGTGTGGACGGGACCAGGAAAATCTGTCCTTTCCTGTTTACACAGCAGTCAACCAGGTTTTGCTGTGATTTTCACCCAAACTTTGCAGCATAGCAGGCTTGCAAAAGACAGGAGAAAAATGAAGAAAAACCCAGGAGGTGCACAAATATATTATAAATCTGTGGGGAAAGTAGGGAAAAATCACTTTCCAACAGCATTGAACCTATGGCAAATAAACTATGTGGAAAAAGGTTAAGGAGTAAGTTTGCTGCTAGAAGATGAAAATACAGGCTTTACTTGGTCCTGGTACAAATATTAAATGGTTAGCCCTGGTCACAGATTTGTTGCCTGAACTCTGGTTAAGATACCAAAAGTACAATAAAGCCATGGATTAGCTTGTGAAGCTAAATTCTGAGCCCAGAAAATAGATAAATGGGGGAGAGACTAGCAAAAGGAAACTGCCTTAATGATGGTTTGCTCAGCTCAACACCATTGCAACATTTAACTACAGTTTGCAAACTCACTTTAAACCATGGTTTCCATATCCTCATCTGAAGCCTTAATCATAGCTTTAATTAACCAGGCATAATATTTCAGAAAGTAACAATGATTAAGTGTAGTATTTGCATAGGACCTTTGAAGCAGGAAGCAAAGTAGATATCTGAGGATCAGAAGTTGTCAATCACTGGCTGTGCCCTACTAAATGGTTTAATATGCAGCCTTTTATTATAAACCATTAACCAATGGCTTAAAATTAACTTTTGTACATCTCTATGTCTTGTAACTTTTATGTATGGAGAGATGAAGGCTAACTCATGGTGTGGGTTTGTATTGAGGTTAGTGGCTAGCCTTAAATTCTCAGAGGAATACTTGAGGACCCTGGGCTTCCATGCAGCCAAATGTTTCGTAAAACAAGGACTGTTAGAACAGAGTACTTAAACCACTGATGGATTAGTAGAAATTTTGAGCACAACCCTCTTTTACAGGCTGTTACTTCCTTCTCCCATGACTCTTCCAGAGTACCTTAATGACATTATGAATTATGAGTACAGAAAGGTTTTCACAAAGGCATGCCTTTGTGAAGAGTTTATCCCTGTGACTGTGTGACCACTGAGGATTCTCCCATGTCACATTCCAGTGCTGAGATATGAGGCTGAAAGAACATGCAACCTTTTAACTTACGTGCCTTAACCATTAAATACTTACCCTATAAAAGTGGGCAGCTGAAATCTAGCAGAAGCTAAACAGGGACACGAGTACTCTCCTGCCTTATTCATAGTTATTGGCACAAAGCAGCAGCAGCTCTTGAATCCCTTTCACATAAACTTCCTTACCACCAAGACAAAAATAAAGGCCCAGGGACAGGTTAATGATTGGTTTGGTTGTTCTGAAGATCCATGGCTTACGTGTGATTCTCATCACAGCAGTAAGGCTCTTGGCTATGCATTCCCTTCTCAGGCCTCACTTTAGCCACTTGGCAGGAATAATCTGGCAGCTGTATAGCAGTTCTTTCATGAAGGCAGGTTCGTGTTCCTCGTTTTGTTCACCTCTGCTTGTGTTGTGCTTTCCCCAAATAGACACAATGAAGACTCACACTCATAAAGTCTCTCTTTTTAGTTGTAAAATACTTTTATGTGTACTTCATTTTAAGTTAAAGGGGAAATGCTTAGGAGACTCTTATTTGCTTAGTACCAAGTTGTGGCCACTGTGCATGCAGAGGATTTTTTAAATTATTATTTCAGTTTCAAACAGAAGTTCACATCTACAATGAACCAGGTGTACCAGACCAGCTGCACTGTTTCTTACTGGGAATTTTTTGTAACTGCTCTGATCAACAATAAAACTTTCCATCTAGAAATAGGGAAACTACAGTAGTAGTCATATTTGGGTTCCTTGACATCTAGGGTTCAAATATACCTGTGGTTTGACCTGGTATGACAGAAAACTACAATATGAAAAAGATAATTCTGGCCTTATAGGGCTGTTAGGATTACGGAGGGTAATATATGCAAAGAGCTTTGAATGTTTGAAAAGTGCTAAATATTATTATTTTACTCAAACAAGAGGCAGCTCACTAAATCACGGCCACAGTATTGCCAATAGGCCAAAAGTGGAAACAGGCAAAAAGTCACTTCTTCCTTCAAGTACATATTTTGTCAGCAGTTAAGAAAATCTGAAAACAATCAACATCATGAACAACTTCCATTAAAATAGATGGGACATCATCTGTCATGTCCCAGTCCATTGTTTTGAACAGGACATGCTGCTTGATCTTATGTTCACTTACAAAGAAAGAAGGCCACTGTATTTAGTGGACTTCAAGAAAATCCAGCTAACTTTTGACTACATTATGCTTAAGCATTACTGCGCAACATAGACTTTCAATATGTGCTGTCTACAAGGGATAGTTCTTGAAAATATATACTCTTGGGCCAAACTACAAACAATGTTAAGAATCTGTCATCAGATCTCAACATTTAAGCCCTAAGCAGAACAATCTCAGAGCACAGGAAGCACATTTGTAATAGAGCTGCAGCAATGAAACAGGAGTATGAAGGAGCTTCATTTTCCCCCACACAAGGAGGGCATGCTTTCTCAAGGGAGAACTGCTGGCAAAATCTTTTATTATTATTAACAAGTTTTTCAATTTTACAACTTATACTATAAGATATTTATTTATTTATTTATTTATTTTTGGAATTTATATCCCGCCCTTCCCGCAAGCAGGCTCAGGGTGGCTCACATGGGCCCACGGCCAATCAAACACAAAACCTATAAAATCAATAAAACATTCACATAAATACAGTTAAAACATATAAAAGCTTCCATAGTATCATTTCTGATGGCAACTTGATGGCAAGCATAGCGCGCCCCCCCCCCCCCCCCCCGTGCAGGACCAGGGTCATCATAGATGTTAAAGTGATGGGTGGTATCATTGGTGGCGGCTCCTATTCAAAAGCCTGGCGGAAGAGCTCCGTCTTACAGGCCCTGCGGAACTGCATCAGATCCCGCAGGGCCCTGATCTCCTCTGGGAGCTTGTTCCACCAGATAGGAGCCGCCACCGAAAACGCCCTGGTCCTTGTTCTGGCAAGCTTGGCGTCCCTGGGGCCAGGGACACATAGTCGATGTTCAGACCCCGACCGTAGTGCTCTCTGGGGGATGTATGGAGAGAGGTGTACGGAGAGAGATAACAATACAATCTGTTATAAATAATATAAACTGAACGAAAAATTTTTTAAAAAATCAACTTTTGATATTGCAGGTTACTTGGAATTATTTCTTTTGCTAACGAAAAACTAATTACAGGGTACCAAAAAGCAATAATTTTTTTGGTATACTTTT
Source organism: Lepidodactylus listeri (assembly GCA_029233225.1). Taxonomy (NCBI): domain Eukaryota; kingdom Metazoa; phylum Chordata; class Lepidosauria; order Squamata; family Gekkonidae; genus Lepidodactylus; species Lepidodactylus listeri. The sequence goes on along the minus strand of JARCFY010000006.1, from coordinate 47,016,162 downwards.
CTGGTGATCAGTTTGATAACTTAAATTACAATTTCTATAGTACAAAATGTTCCCATATACTGTTATACCACTAAGCAATTGCAGGAGGTTTTGTGTCTATCCACTTAGAAGCTATCAACAAATGCACAATTGCAATTAAACTTGCCAATAATTCTCTATTTCTATTACTAGTCAAAGATTGCGGCCACTTGTTCAAAAAAAAATAATTCTGGAGCAGCCAGTAAATTTATAGATGTAATCTCCTCAATCTGTTCAATAATGTTTTGCCAAAAAAAATTAATTAACGGGCAGGACCATCAGCCATGAATAAAGTCAGTTATTTTTCCACATTGTTTTTTGCAGAGAGGATTGTAAGATTTACATATACAATGCATAGTTTTTGGAGGTATATACCACCTGGTTAAAATTTTACCTGCTTGGATTTTAATAGAAAGTATCCTAGACTTTCTACTTTCTGCTTCCCAAATTTGAGTCCAATCCTCTTCTGTTAGTGAAACACCTAGGCTGAGGACAGACTGGCAATCTAAAGCGGGGCAGGCACGCTTCGCAAATGGAGGAAAGGAGCATGTTCAGACATGCGCATCTGTCCGTCGGCTCCATTGCGTACTTACCCGTCTCCCAGTCGCTTTCCTTCCGCTTTACCCGGACACCGGTTTTTCCCGGTGTTCAGGGGCCTTCCTCCGCATGCCTCCCGCTTCCAAACAGTGTGAACTGGAAGAAGCGGGAGGCATCCGGAGGAAGTGTGAACGCACCGGCAAAAAGTTTTGCGCATATGCGCATGTGCGCACATGCGAAAAACATCAAAGGAAAACCAAAAAAAAGTGCAGTGGCACGCGCGAGGCGCGCGCGCTGGCTATGCGGCAGTCTGAACTCTCCGTGGCAGTCTGAATGCTCCGTATCGCCGCTGATCCGCATTGCTCTGGCCAGTGTGAACGGCCAGCTCCGTGGGTTTTTTCCCCCGCTCCAGTTCCCTCCGCTTTGCCTCCGCTTCAGATTGCCAGTCTGTCCTCAGCCCTAGATCTGCTTTCCACTGTTTTTGATATAATATTTCTGATTTTTCCAGGTTACTGTTTATTTGTCTATATAAGATAGTAATGATACTTTTTTTTTGTTTTGTCTTTTTATCTAGTATTTGTTCCAGAGGGGGTCATTCGTCTGCATCTAGTCTGCCTCAACAGAGAAGATTCCAGCAAGTGTTTTAGTAGTAAGTATTTATACCAATGTATTAGATGCTTTATTTTTTGTTCTAATTGTGATTTTGTTCTTATCTCTTGATTGTTTAAGAAATGAGCAATATTTGTAATTCCTGCATTCTGCCATAGAGAGTATTCTTTCTAATTTTGGGCTGGGATAAACCATTCTTGTCTTATGTATGTAGATTGCCTTGTAATTCCTGGTGCAAATTTTGGTTTCCATTTATACCATAACTTTAAGGAATTATATAAAAAAGGATTACTTTGTTGTATACAGGATTTGAGAATCTTTTGGTTCCACAGCATTTCATATAAAGTGAGTGGAATCAGTAGTTCTAATTCTTTTTGGGCCCATTTTGGTAGCTGATCTGACATTGCTGCCATTATTAAAGTGCGTGTATTAATTGCTTCATAATACCATTGTAAATTAGGGATATCCAATCTTCCTCTGTGCGTTGGTGTACATATAACTGAAAATTTAATCCTTGGTTTCTTTTCTGCCCAGAAAAATCTGTTTAAATCAGCTTGCCAGATTTTTATAGAATTCTTAGATAGGGGAATTGGTAATGCGCTCTCTCTCTCTCTCTTTATATATATATGTAGAATATATATAGAATATATAGAATGTAGAATATATATGTAGAACAAATTTTTTATTAGATTTATTCTATCTTCCCAGTACAATGTTTTAGTATTCCATTGTTTTAGTCATATTTTAATGTCTTCATGTAAAGTATTAAAATTATTTTTGGCCAAATTTTATAAATTCAAGGGGATGTGAATACCTAAATATCTCCATGGTTTTTCAGCAATATTATACTGATAGTTATTGCTAAGATCCTTAATAGTCTTTTTGCCCAAATTAATTGGTTGTATTAATTATTTTTCTTTACTAATCTACTGATTGTGAAAGTTTTGTAACAAATAAAATCATATCGTCAGCATATAGCCCAATATTAAGTTCATGCTGTCCAATTTGAATACCTTTTATATTATTATTTTTTCTTATATACTCAGCCAAAGGTTCTAAAGCTATTATAAATAATAATAGGGTAAGTAGGCAACCCTGTCTAGTGCCCCTTTTTAATTGCATATTATCAGTGTATTCATTATTAACTTTAACTTCCGTTATAGGTAGCTTGTAAATTGCCTGTATTATTTTCTCTCTCCAAAATCCATTACTTTGAGAACTTCTTGAAGATAATTTAGTTCCACACTGTCAAAAGCTTTTTCAACATCTAATGACATAATTAGTGCTTCTATTTTATTACTTTCACAGTGTGAGATCAAGTTTAGAGTTCTCCTAATATTATCTATTATATTGTGCATTGGTAAAAAAACCCAGTTTGATCTGTAGTTATATAGTTTGGGAGCACTGATTTTAATCTGTTGGAAATAATTTTTGTGAAAATTTTACTATCTGTATTTAGCAATACTATAGGCTTGTATGATGCTATATTAGCCAAATCTTTACCAGGTTTAGGAAATAAAACAATTTCTGAATTATTCCAAGAATTTGGGATTTTTCCAGTTTCAAATATATTTTTACATAATGCTTCAAATGAATCCACCAACTCTTCTTTGAAAGCTTTATAAAATTCTGATGGGAAACCATCATTGCCAGGAGTTATATTATTTTTTAGTTGAGTTACTGCTTCTAAAATTTCTGGATTTGTTATCAGGAAATCCATTTTTTTTTGGTGATCTTCTGAGATAGCTTTTATAAAATCAGATTGATATAAAAAAATTCTATATTTTCTTTACCTATATTTTTAGTGTTATATAAATTTTTATAAAAAAATTATATGATGTCTTTTGTAGTTTGCGTATCAGTGCTAATTTGACCTTTTGTGTTACGAATGACATGAATTTGCCTAGCTGTTTGAAGTTTTTTAACTTTTCAAGAAAGTAACTTTAAAGTTTGGAAGTTTTCCTCCAATATCATTGTCGAGTATAAAGTAGATCTTTCTGAATTTTGTTCATAATAGTGGTTTCTAAAATTTTCCTTTCTGCTATTAACTGCTTATATTTTTTTATTTTGTTGATGTAATAGTTCTAAATTTTTGAATTTTTCTTGTATAGCTTCTAAACATTTATTCTTATCTTTTTTTTCAGAAATGAAGTCAGCTAAATCAATTGGCCCCTAAGGACCGCTTTCATAGCATCCCATATATTTTGATGTGAAGTTTCTTCAGCTATGTTTTCTGCAAATATTTTTTTATTTTGTGTGCTATTGGATTTTTCAAATCCTGTTGCAATAAAATAGATTTGTTCAACCTCCATTTCCTCTCTGTCTGTGTATTTCACTTTATTTCAGGGAAGTATGAATGAGGGCAGATCGCAGCGCCAGGTTCAAATGTCCATCCCGCACCACTCCAACGCCACACCCCCAACTGCTGACAAATCTTGAATACATGAAACTGCTTTATACTGAATTAGACCATTGGTCCATCAAGGATTGGGAGCAGATCGCTGGGATCTTAGGTCTTCCCATCACCCACTACCTGATTCTTTCAACTAGAGAAGACTGAACCAGAGACTTTCTGCATGCCGAGGAGATGCTCTTCAACTGAGCTACAGCCCCTCTCCAGCCCCAATCTAACCCCTCACACCTTTTGAGCTTAAACTGCATGTGGGGAGATCTGATCACAGTTCCCAACATCATGCAAAGTTTGGCCCTCTGCCTATAATGTTTGGATTCTGTTCTTTCTTTATTGATCTTTCATTATGTACTATAGATTTGAAACAATATTTATTCATTCACCTTTTCATTCTCTTAAAAATGTTTCCCCAGTAAAATAACAATAGCATTACATCTTAAAACTGGAAGACTGAGCAAACTAATGATCCACTGGAGGACCCAAACAGACTGAAAACCTAAACCCAGGACTATTTTTGGGCAGGAATGAACAGGAATGGAGTTCTGGCTGGCTCCAGAGTTGGCCACGCCTACAACCAAAACCTCTGGCATGTTGTGTGGCTACAAAGCATGTTGTCCTCCCCACATTACACACAAGAGGGAAAAGTGGCATGTTAAAATGCCATCTTTCCCTCTGGGGAGCCCATGGGATTTCCTTGGCAATTTCACTCCAGGCCAGTCAGCAGAGAGTGAAATTGACAAGGAAAAGCCTCTCTCTGCCTTCCCTTCTCTAGCTGACATGTCCCAGCTGGAAAACGGCAGGCAGGAAACCCAGGCACATTGAAAATGCCTTTCTTTCCCTCCCTACTTCAGCACCGCCTTTCCCTGGCCGTCTGGTTGGGGGGGCATAGGAGACTAGAAAGGCAATGCTGAAGTGGGGCGGAGAAGCTTGGTGGGGGAAAGAGGCAAGCTTCCATGCCTGCCCTGTGCTTTCCCAGCCCCCCACCTAATATGCTAATGAGCTGTGCTGTCAGGGGTGTGGCCTAATGTGCTAATGAATTTCTGCTGTTGGGTGTGGCCTGTTATGCTAATAAGTTCCTGCTGGGCTTTTTCTACAAAAAAAGCCCTGCCTAAACCCATCCAACAACTGTTTGGAAACTGTATCAAAATGAATCTGTAATCTCATTTACATGCACAAGATTTCATATCAAAAATATCACTCGGAAAATTCTGAAGTATTTAAGTTAAAAAATCCATATACCACTTTGGATAGTCTTATCCAACTGATCACTACTCTTTTATGCCAATAATGATTATACTTATACTGTTCTTTTACTACTGATTGTTACTTTTTATCTTTTACCAGTTTGGGTTATTCTGATTTTATTGTTGTTCTTTGTTTTTGATTAGCTGTGTTTAGGAATTTTGATTATTTTATTTCTGTTTTCTTTACTGATATACTTGTGTTCTGAGACCAACTCAGAAAGGTTTTCTTATAGCAAGGTCTCACAGAAATATGTGAAATAAGTAAATAAAACCAAGTAACATGTTATCTTTGGGAGGGGAGAAGACAAGACTGCTGTAATTTTGGGGATGCAGGGAATATAGATGTAGAATACAGATCTTCCTTCCCGGTTCTACCTCCAATGCTATTTTACCAAATTGCAATTCAGTTCCTTATTAAATGTGATTATCCCGCCACCTAGTGCCTTTATAGCTTTAAGACCACTGCACAGAAAGTTGCTGGTAAGTGTGATAATCACAGCACCTTATTGGACACTGCCCGTAAGACACAACTCACACCAACATTCCCTCAAGTATTTGGAATTTTTAAACACCAATAGGGTATTTTTTGTACTTTATAAGACTACAGTTTTCTAATCAACTGTGTCCCTTGAAAGAAAACTTGTGGCAATTTTAAGTCAGGCAAATTTTTCTCTCATAACAATCACCACACCATTTTGGAATGCAACTTCTTGTAAAGCAACTTTATAGAGTTATGAATATCAACACCAGACACTAGGGACTTGCAACCTGACCATCATTTGTATAATGAGAAACACTCCATGCACACAGGAACTAAGCAAATGCACAAAACTATAACCAGGAACTGGATCCCTTGGAGAGGAATTTTTATTTTATATTTTTATGTATTTCCCTTCTGAGGGGGAAAAATCAAGAGTTGGCTCCTAAGTATTGTGAGTTAAATTATGTTTACAGAAGAAAAGCCTCCTTACCTGTAAGGAGTCAAGGGTATGATGTTCCAAATCCACTATCACCCACCTGACATTGCCAGTGAATTTGTGGACAGCTGATGCTGTTTGAGTAGAATCTTGTTCTCACATGTATAAGAATACTTGAACGTGCACAGCATTCCTCGGAATCTTCTAGAACTAAGCATGAAAGCTGTTTTTGGCACTGAGTCCACTCATTTTAAGGAAAGAGGCAATAGCATGCATGCCATATGTGGGCAAAGCTACATCTTCCTGCTCAGTTTTTCCCAAGCCAGTGCAGCAGGAGAAACACTCATCTGTTGCAGGGAAAGAGGACAGGTTATGTGATTGCATGGATGACCAAGAACACCAGCTACTTGCAAAAGTGCTGGCAACATCAGCCAATGGGCAATAGTGGATTTAGAATCTCATGCTGCCAACTGGGACAATCAGACATTGAATGATGCTTGTTTGACTTTATAACCATCCAAATGAGTTGCTCAGAGCAAAGCATGGAAAGGAAAGGAAGTCTTCTGTCCCATCACTGCTGGTATGGGCGATAAGACATCCAAATCAGAGGAATCTCCTTGTTTTACAACTGATAAAGTCCTGGATCTAGCCCAGGAAAGATTCAATGGCGTGGGGGAGGGCCTCCTCAGATCCAGGCACCAAAACTGAATTCACAGGATTCAAACCCATGATCAGAACCAAAGCTATGAGGCATATTGTCGACTTGAGAAAATGGCACTTGAGGTAAGGAATCAGAGCCAGTGCAGCTGCTGGTTGGTGAGGCACGATAGCTGAAAGAATGCCAGACAGACTCTGTGCTTTGACTTCTGCTTTGCCGCACATCAGGATCTCTTCAGAGGTGAAACAGAAGTGTCAACTGTCAACTGTCTAGCCGCTCAGGTGTACAAAACAACAAGAGTGGAAACAGAGGCAATTTTGAGTAAGATAATGTTGATGGTTTAGTCCTCTGTCTTGCTGGCCCTGAAAAAGTTGGTCCTGATGCACTGGATGGGGGGAGAGCCAAGGCATCTGCAGATGATATTTGGTCCTAGATGAAGAACTTTTCTTTCATGCTTGTTTTGTGACCTTTTGACAGTGTCGACGAGAATACAGTTGATGTTCTTACCCCAAACAGAATAAGAACAAGGAGTGTCCATCTGTGCATGGAATTTTACTGCTACAATTCTGACACAGTATGAACATGAACCAAACTGTCATAAGACATAAAGAAGTCTGTGTCCTGAGATGATGACATGTTCTCCTCAAAATTCTGCAGGGGGGTGGTGTCAGTGGACAGCATGGAGTATAATGGGGAGTCTGCCGTGGGAAGGCAAGTCAGCAGAGCTCTTACGGAAGGAGACCTGGGATCCAACCACAAGTCTATCTTTCTCATATGACTGCTACAATTTGTTCCACATTAATGGTACATTTAAAAATACTTGCCTGTTACGGACTGTAGCTAGTGGATACAGATTTCTCCTGCATTTCACACACCCCACCATGCCTTTTTAACTTCAGAAAAACTAACACTAGAGAGTACATACCTGGCCTTGACAAAAAAGGTATGTAGATCAGAGGGCTACAGCAAGAACGGGAGAATCCCCCTCACTCACTAATCTTCCAAGACTCCATTGGCAGATGAAGAAGGAAGGGAATTTACCTGCTTATACCTCCTCCCTACATCACTTTTTTAACACAAGGGTCTTACAACCTCCAGCTTCTTTCTGGGAGGAGGAGAATGAGGGAAGCTCTTTGTTTTTATAGAAAGTTCACTTTCGTAGAAAGATGGGGGGAAATCACCAATACTGGTAGAAAAAGTAGGGGGGAAATCACTAACCTGAGGTAACTTTTTAGGAATTGGCTCATTCTGAAGAGCTTGAAGTGCTTTCGTTGCAGCATTGTGTCTAGCAGCTTGGCGCGTCTTCCCTTCACCCAAAAACTCACGGTCACCCACAGTCAACTGGACATAGAAAATCTTAGGCACTGGGCAGTGATATCTAAGAAAACGTATTGACAAACCAATTCCTCATTAATTCTCTACAATATATGAAAATTCTATAAACGGACTTTTAAATATACCATTAGTAATGAAAACAGGCTGAAAATTAGTCAATTTATCAATTATATAATAGATTAAAAATCCTTCAGACTGGTCTGGGCAACAGACAAATAACAGGCAACAGTACCACAGTACTCTTGTCATGACTGAGATGTTTTTGATTTTTTTATATATATAAAATTTTGAAAGCTATAAAACCAGGCACTTCTGGTTTTGAAAAAGGTACCCTAATTCTTCTGCAGATAATTTTCTTAACACAAACATTTATTTAAAAAAAAAAACTTTGCAGATGACATGGGCCAAATGAGGTAGATATTAAAGAAAAGTTAACATAAAAGGCCCTGGTGGCTCTTTAATAAATAATTTTATTGAAGATTCTTCAGAAGGTAGCAATCTAAAGCAAGGATGCAGCAGAAGACAGATGATTCCACCACTCCTTCTTTCTTGTATACTACCGCCCCCGGGAGACAGTCCTAAATAAATAAAATGTAACTTTTAAAAACATCATACAAGCTATAATAAACTAGTTACACAATGTATTCTTTGAGTGCTCTCAATTATTTACTACCAATTTCGCAGCATACTCAAAGATCCTAAATCCAGGTTTTGAGCTATGTTCTTGAATAGAGATTTCCTTGGCTCTCCAAAGCAGTCAACAGACCTGCTTAAATTTTGATCTGTTGGGTTAAAGAAATATCACAATTGGCCTCTTGAGTGGAAGCATACCCTCCACTAATAGCAGAAGTGAAGGATGTTTTAAAATGATGATATATTCTCAAAGCATCCTGATGTAACAGAAAAAGACCACTCTGACACACTGACAGTAGTTTTATAAAAACACTAAATATATTTTCTGATAACACAATAAGGAAGGGAAATGAATGAATAAGATTAAGTAGCTTGTTGTGGTTTCAGGCAAGTCAGAACAAGAGTGAAAAATTCCAAGCCAAGGTAAACTCTCTAATTTTCTTACCTGTTGTATAGTTTACAGGGTCCAGTAACTATATCGGGATTAAAGCTTACACCTCAAGAGAAAATGCCATACTTTTCAGTTTTGTCCACGTATCACCTTACTATTGTTATCAAAGTGATGTCCCAAAGAATAAAATACAAGGTTGGCTAGCTTCTCTGCTACAGAAGGAACTGCAAAGTGCTAACAAACAGGAAGAAATAAACTCAGCTATTTATTTACTTTTTGGTTTCAACCTGCTGTTAAGACAAGGAATTCCAGGAAGGTTTCTCATTTCATCCTTAGAACAAGACTGTAACGTAGTTCAGGTGGGTAGCCACGCTGGTCTGCAAAAGAAGATTCAAGTCCTTAAAGACCTTAAAGATCAATAAGATTTCCAGGATATAAGCTTCGGAGAGTCAAAGCTCCCTTCATCAGACAATGTAGAGAGCTTTGACTCTCAAAAGCTTAAACCTTGGAAATGCTGTTGGCCTTTAAGGAACCACTGGACTTGAAACAAAGCTATGACAGAGAAGTAGCAATTTTTCTAAGGTCATCCAGCAGATTTCAACTCAAAAGTCCCTAAACTGAACCACATAGCAACATGTAATAAAACAGTAAGAACTTTTTGATACAAGAATTCAATTAAAAACTGTAAAATCAATAAAATATCATAAAATCAATAAAATATTAGGTAACTAGCAGTGAAATCCTAATCAGAGGTAAATCCTTCTAAGACGACTGACTTCATGGACATAGAAGGGTATTCCTCTTCTTAGGATTGCCCTGTAACTGTCTTCAATTTGGCAAAGAAAAATATCCATATGTAATCTGTCTGCTCCCCACTAGTTTGTAGACGCTTTATTTCAAGTTCACATTTTATACATAAAGTTAACACAAGAAAGGAGACCCTAATAGTTAGATAAACACACCAGTGACATGTATAGCATTATGAGATTCTAGAGAAGTACCAGTACTAGTCTCTTTTAGCAGAAAATGAGAGTTCAGAGGGATCTTAAAGATCAACGCATTTATTGTGAAATGTACTTTTGAAGGACCAGAGAGTTCACTTAACCAGATGCATAAAAAGGACACACAGGCTGAGGACAGACTGGCAATCTAAAGCGGGGCAGGCACGCTTCGCAAACGGAGGAAAGGAGCACGTTCAGACATGCGCATCTGCCCGTCGGCTCCATTGCGTACTTACCCGTCTCCCAGTCGCTTTCCTTCCGCTTTACCCGGACACCGGTTTTTCCCGGTGTTCAGGGGCCTTCCTCCGCATGCCTCCCGCTTCCAAACAGTGTGAACTGGAAGAAGCGGGAGGCATCCGGAGGAAGTGTGAATGCACCGGCAAAAAGTTTTGCGCATGTGCGCACATGCGAAAAACATCAAAGGAAAACAAAAAAAAGTGCACCGGCGCGCGCAAGCCGCGCGCACTGGCTATGCGGCAGTCTGAACGCTCCGTGGCAGTCTGAAAGCTCCGTATCGCCGCTAATCCGCATTGCTCTGGCCAGTGTGAACGGCCAGCTCCGTGGGTTTTTTCCCCCGCTCCAGTTCCCTCCGCTTTGCCTCCGCTTCAGATTGCCAGTCTGTCCTCAGCCACAGATTCTCATAGGAATCTGAGGTAGGGATGGACACAAACCATATTTTTGCAGTTCAGTTTGTGATTTGTGACTGAACCATGAATTGAATTGAATGGATATGCTGGTCCAGGACCAAACCACTCATATAGGTTCATAGGCCATTTAAAGTTTAAAACCCTGCTTTCTGCTCTCCACAAAAGCGGGAGGAGCAGAAAGCAGGGGTTTAAATGGCTTTGCGCCATTTCCAAAAAGCTCAGTGGTATTAAGCTTAGCTGATAGGTTTAAATGACTCCAAGCAATGTAAACCCTCCAGTTCTGCTCCCTGCCACTTCAAAGCAAGGTGGGGAGGGAGCAAAACCTCCATAGGGATAAGCTGCAGGGAGCAGAAAACAGTGGTTTAAGCCCTTTCTGCTTCTTGCAAAAAGCTGTGGGGAGCTGAAAGCTGGATTTAAATGGCTCAGAGCCATTTAAACCAAACAACTGAGTGGTGGGGAGCTCCCAGTCACTCAGTTGTTTCTGGTGAAGAACCATCAGAAACCACCACAAATTGTGCCAAAATTCATGGTAGTTTGTCCCAGTTATTCAGCTCAAGAAATTCAGTTCATAAACCCCAAACAGCCCAAGATTTGTGGCAAACTTTAGTTAATCAGCCAGTTTGTGCCTATCCCTAATCTCAGGTCTACTACAACAATAGGAAATGTCTCCTTTAGTTTCCAGATTTGTCTGACAGCACAAGGGAAGTGGCACAGCTGACTGGGCTAAGTTATTTATGACTCCTAATGCAACTTCCCACATCTCTATCAAGGAACATACCTAATATTTGGAAAATAGTGGATCTGAGCAACATTTAGTAAACAAGCACTAAAGAGAATGGGATCATTATATTACTCCAGCACAAAACCTACTAATTTGCTCAGGTGATGTCTTGTTAATTTCAAGAGGAATTGCGTAGGTAAAATTTCTAGTGGATTGTATCCAACATATTAGCACAAAGTTCACTAAATACACTTCAGTATAATCAAAAAGTTAATTCTTATTATAGGTGTCTGTTTTTAGCAGGATACTAATATCAGTGTTAATGTGTGAAGCTGGAAATCAACTTTGGAACTATGACCCAGCATGCAAAGTTTACTGATGAGAAAATGTTTACAATTATTTTGCAAAATGAAAACGGGTTCATAATGTGCCTTCAAGTTGGTAGGATCAGGCGCCATTGTAATTAAATAAATCACTATGGTCTGTTGACAATTACAAAACGCATTTTGGTTTGCCACAGAGGCAAACAAAATTTTGGTTCATTATAATTTTACAGGAATATGATGTCATAACATATTATCATGCTGAAAAAATCTGCGGCTTTTCTTGCCAAAATATTAATTGCATGCTAAGGATCCCAAGCGGCCTCTTCCTGTATGGTCCTCAAATGCACGCACAGACACAAAAGAAAATAAAGTATTAATGTAGCAAGTAATGTGCTTACGTTACATTTCCTGTATTTCTACAGATTCTTCCAAGGGTATAAGCATTCCTGGAAGAATGTGTACCTTTACCAGCCTCTTAAACAAAGCAGGTAAAATTTCACACTGATGGGTAATTGCTCTTTCATAATTTACAAACTTCCTGTTAACCTTTCTTGGTAAACATGAACATCTGAACTGTATGTTCTATGGAGAAAATTTTCAGCATTGAAAAGGGGCTTTCAGAGACCCAAAGGCTTACTTTTAGTGTACAGTCACTGACTCACTGCTACTGGTATGTCACTGAGCAAGAGTAGTCAAAAAGACTCATTTGCCCTCACTGGTATTGCCACTGACTGACATCAACTTTGCTAAGAAGCATAACATCTACCTGTAAAGAAGAGACACCAAAGCTGCAGCTCACTAGGGCTGCAAAAGGCCACAAAATGAAATGCTGCTGCTCCCCACAATGCCAAATATGGGCACTCCAGGTTGAATGTGTGGTTTCTCATTGCAATTCCCTCTGTCTCTAAGGGAAAAACACTGCCAAAGAGCAACTCCAGAAGACTGTCATGGAAGAAAAAGGGAGCAAATTGGCAGAGGGGAGAGAAGTATTTGTGAAACATGCCCTTCCCCCAGTTTTGCATCAATCCTATAAACATGTGCTTGGTTAAACAATTTCTAAATAAATATCTGGCTTTCATATTTGCATTTTCCAGTTTAGCAAACTTTGCTTTTCTATTCAGACCTCTTCAGTATTAAAATGCTATGTGTATCTCTTCCATCTGATGTTTCCTATGTTTTGCAGTAAGAGAAACACATCAGTCAATAGTAATTTAGACAACTGTTTCAAATCATATTCTCTAGGTTAGGGTATGGTCAGCCCCTTTCTTGCAGGAGGTCTCTGTTGGCCTACTGGTCCACCTAGCCCAGTTATGTCTATTCTGTAAGTAGCTGTTAAAGTAGCAGAACTCCTGACCTTCTGTTTCTTTTAGCAACTAACTCTATCACTTGTGTTGCTTCCAGTAGTTTTGCAAGGATAGCCAGCTTCTGCTAGCCCTCTTCTGCCTTCTTACATACATAGGGAGAGTATGAGAAAAATAATTATACCAATAGTTAGAGAGAACAGTGGTTGCTTAAATTGGCTAACCCACAGATACAAAATTACTCTAACGAAGACAGCTTTCAAACCAGAAAATCTTAACAAAGCCGGTAGTATTTTTGAAAGGCAGACAAATCATCTTTGTTTCAGAGCCGTGAAATTAAAGGCAATTTGAACAATTTTTTTAATCTCAAAGGAGAATACATGTTAAAGGCACTCACTGGCCCTCAAACATTTGTTGTCTGTTGCTCATATCTGAAAAAAGGACTAGGCTATTTTTATGTTCAAACTTAAGAGTGGCAATCTTAGACATTTTGAAATGCAAATCAAATATTAACGTGCGAGATTCTTCCCGGGATTCAGGAGGTCCTCTCTCCATTTTGTGTTTGGCTCACTGAAAAGACCTTCATCATGCTAGCCAGCCCTCTAGCTTTACTCCTCTCACTTTCACTCCTCTCAGCAAGCCTCAGATCCAAGCTCCACTTGCTGATCATGTACTTATATAACTTGAAACCAGCTCCACTGGTCCTGGGTTCTACTGGACTGCAAGTGGGGAATGCCATTTTTTAATATATGAAAACATTCAATTCAAGTGAAAAAACAGAACACTGAGGAAACGTTCCTGCCTAGCACAAATGATGTTATGGCAATTTTCTGTTTACAAAGGTTTTTATTAATATAGGATAGTACTAAAAAGTACAAGTGGGGATCTATGATACTTGTGGGGGATCCTTTCCTCCTCTTAACTCTAATCCCCCGTCAGTGCTAGATAAGAGAGAGAAGAGATAGCCCATGAGTATCGTGGCTCCTGCCCTCCCACTGTTATAGCCACTGCCAGTAGGCCGCTGCACTCTCCCCTTCTGACCCATGGCTCACTATTGACATTGATGCCAGTGAGCCCAGAGCAGCTGTAGGTCTTCGTTGCCAGGCTCCTGCAACTTCTGAAGCCCTCCAAGCCCTAAAGCCTCTGCCCCTGAGCTGCTTCGCTCCCCTAACTGAGTCCCCCCACTGAAACTGATGCTGAAGAGTCCAGCGTGGCTTCAGGCCTCCACCACCAGGCCCACTGCAGCCTTAGAGCCCTCCAAACCCTAAAACTTCTGCACCAGGCCGCCTTGCTCCCCTCTCCAACCCACCTCCCCCCCAGCACGAACACTGATGCCAGTGAGCCCAGTATGGCTTCAGGCCTCCACCGCCGGGCCTGCTATGGCTTCTGAAGCTCTCCAGCTGTAAAGCTTCTGCTGCCAGGCCGCCTCACTCTCACTCCCAGCCTCCTCCCCTGATATCGACGCTGTCTAGCTCCAGGATGTTCCTGGCTTCACCCATCATCGCTCATCCCCATCACCGCTCAGCCTCTGACAGAGGTAGGTGCATTGTCTGCACATGCACAAATAACATTTTTGTTTTTATATAATTTTTACTGATTTCAGATTTTTCTGCAAACCCAAGGGTCCCCCCCCCCAAGTTCGGAGAAAAATCTCCTTTATCTCAATGTGGGCCCAATCCATGAATTTAGATATCCATAGATTTCCCAACAGCTGAGAAATAGGTATATAGAAGATAGTGGAGTTCTAAGCAGGCTTCTACTAACTGCTATATTCCGTATTTAAAAATCTGGCTATATTCACAACACAAGCTAGATCCTACTGAGCTGATAATGTGTCTGCTCAAATGCTCCTCTTTTTGAAATTTTAGTTTTGTTATTTGTTTTAGTGTACTTATAACTTTCTGCTTTGTCATAGACACAGAATACTGAATTCTATAGAATACTACCATAAGAAAATGGTGGAAGCAGATTTTCCCTAACTTCCCTGTCCCTCAGCAGCTGCCTGAGCCTCAAGAAGATGATGCCAAAGGTTCGGGGATCCACCTGGATCACCTAAAAACTACTTAACACTGAAGGATCTACCAAGGATGAAAACAAATAAAACCATCTCTGCCTTTTCCATCAGGAAGTTCTGCTAGCGCTACACAGAATTTAGTCCAGTATTCATCAATCAACTCATAATTATCACTTTTTGTTTGTGGGGGCAAGGAGATTAAGTACTGCTTTTCACATAATAGCTAAAACTATTTCTCAATATTTATTTGTTATATTTATTCCTCACCCCTCTACTAAGTATAAACCATTAAAATCACAAAGTTCACAGCAGCAGAAAACTAAAAAAAATCCAAATCCATATAAATCAACAAAAGCAGCAGTAAACAAGACCAATAAAAACTCTAAATACTAATCCAACATCAACCCAGAACACTAAATACCAGAAATATGCAACCAATTTCATTTTATTCCTGTTATTGTAATTACAATTATAAAATTATAATACAATTTTTAAAATGAGAAATGGCTTTGCATTACTTAATTTCCTTTTCTCCCAAAACAATAATTTATTCAGGAATTCTGCAAGAGATAACAGGAATTAGAAGCACAAGGAAAGGAGAAAAATTTAAAGGGTCAATGCCCCTGAAATCTCAGTAACGCCCTGACTTTCTGCCCTGAATGTGATTGGGGAATGCAAATGTGATTGGGATTTTTTAAAAAGAATTACTACAAATAAGGTCTTTAAAAAGATGGGATAAGAACAGGGAAAACCTGAAATGCAACAGGTTGCCAAAGGTGTTCACTAGACTCTCTTTTAAAACTGAGTGAATGGTTGATAGCCATTTCTGATTAAATAGCTAGTGTGGAATCATTTAAGACTAATGGTTCGTGGTATTACTACTGAAAAGCAGACAATTTTTACATATCAGATTTTCACAGTTATTCAGCTATGAAATGTTTTATATTGAAAGCTGGAGATAATAAGCACTTTCTTTCACAATACGGTTTTGCAGTTTGTGGAAAGCCAAGAGAGTGGGAACCTTCCTGGCCTCCTCAGGCAGGCCATTCCACAAGGTGGGGAGCCACAATGGAGAAGACATGCGTACGGGCAGTTGTTGATGTGAAGAGTAGTTCTAAAGAAATTACAAGTGGATAATTTTGTAGGGATTTTATCCTGTATAAAGCAAGGTCAAAACTGCTAACTTTCTATAGGTTCATATAAGCTTGCAAGGGCAAAAGAGAGTTTTCTCACAGTTAGGACAGAAGGCAATATGCCTTGGCAAGTACAAGATTATGAATATCTACTTACAATAGTTTGCATTATGTAGAAAGACTTAGATGTACACATGTATTACCAGTCTCTAAGGCCCATTTCATACATTACACAATAATAAATCCATGCTTGCCACCAAATATTTCCTCAAGAGAAGTCTGTAGCAAATCCAAGTTCTATAATAACTATGGTTGTACGTTAAATCTGCTTTCATAAAACTGCCCATCAATTTCATTGGATGCCCCCAAATTCTACTATTTTGGGAGAGAGAGAAATTTCTCTTTGAAAACTCTCTCCACCCCATGCATAATTTTTTAAACCTCTATCATGCCCCTCCCTTAGTTGTCTCTTTCCTAAACTGAAAAGTCCCAGACTCTTCAGCCTTTCCTCATAGGGAAGGTGTTCCAACCCTCTAATCATCTTGGTTGCCCTCCTCTGTACTTTTGTCACCTCTGCAATGTCCTTTATGAGATACGGTGACCAGAACTATACAGTATTCCAAATTAGGCCACACCATAGACCTACAAGGGGCATTATAATATCGGCTGTTTTATGTTCAACCCCTTTCTTAATTTACAAGACAAAATCAAGGAAATGTAACTTTAAGAGCAGGACTGAGAGTTAACACAGAAAACAGTTACTTAGAAAAAGTTACTTTATAAAAATATTATAATCAGGTTTTGTATTGTACTTCAGCTGTGCTCTAAAGCAAAGAATTCTGATGTTCCTTATATAAAGTGAACAGACAACATTAATGACATGAACATCCAAGAGTCTTATCTCCCTCAGCTCATAAAATTTCCCATGAACCCTATTACTCACCAATCATAACAGAACACAGAGTGGTTCATAAGAACATTTTCCAAATACTCATTATGGCAAAAGAACATAAACAGTGCTCTATATTCAAGTGCAGGATTATTTTCTTCCTACATTAAAGAGCACACTGAAAAGAACATTGTACTTGCCAACATAATGGTTATATAAATAAAAAGAACGAAGTACTTCAGTTATTTTGTTCAATAATATTTACTGCTGTTGATGTTACAAAGAGCAGCCAAATCATTTAGGTGAAATTATGTTACATAATACAGAAATAGGCATAAGTGATTGGTTCTTTTAGTACAGAGAACTAAATCATGGGATGTCGAAATGTTCTACAGTGATGACTGCTCTTTTTAATGTATTAATGAACCACCTAGAGAAAGGAGTATATATCAAAGTGGCAGAATATGCTGAAGACACAGAATTAGTAAAGTCATTGTGTCTAGTCAGCGATAAATGTACTCTAAGAATTTTCCAGTTTTTAGCTTTATTTTTATAGTATAACCAATGTATATGGTACTCTACAGTGTAACAAAACAATCAAACGAAAGACTCCCTGCCCTGAAGAAGTTACTATTCACATTTTAGTAGTGGAAAAGACAAAAGACAAGAGAAAGCAATGGTACAGTCACAAATATAGCCAGAAATACAGGCAAACAGTTGCTAGGCTTGACCAAAACAAAATAATAGAAAATGCCTAAACCTAGCCTGACCTCCCAGCTATAGCATGACAAAAAGAGAGCATAGAGACCCAGAATAGACTACTCTAGAAGAAGAACATGAAAACAAAGTAGTAATAGAATTTTATGGCCTTGTGTAGATTAGAAGCCACTGAACTCAATAGATATCAGATGTGTTGAGGTCCAGAGGCAAAAAACATCTGAGAATGTTCAAGTTCACTGAAGTGAAGGTATGACTCAAAGATAGAGGTATCAGTTGAGGGCCAAAATAGTCATATGTATGAGAAAATTGTAATCACTGTTTTTGAATAGACTTTAAGATAAAAAGAAGCAAGAATGATCAAAGAGTTTTATATATTTTAAGAAGACATTTCAAGTATAAACCTTGTAAGGTGTTTTAAGTTATTTATTATTACTTATTTATTAAGTTCAATTTTTAAACCACCCTTTCCTGTGGAACAAGGCTCAGGGCGGTGTAACATCAGTATAAAACATATATATAATAAAATCATATTTAAAATCCATATTATAAATACAGCAGTAGTAACCTGTAACCAGTGAGACGGCGATGAAACTACCAAAAATATGCTGCTGCCTCCGGGGCGGGGGAGAAACAGGAGTGCCAGCCAGATGGAAAGCTGTTGCTGTCCTCAACCAAACAACTGGCAGAACATCTCTGACTTGCATGCCCTGCGGACCTGTATTAAGTCCCACAGGGCATGAATGTTATTCGGCAGAAAGTTTCACCAGGTTGGGGGCAGGGCAGAGAACGTTCTGGCCCTGGTCGAGGACAGCTGGATGTCTCTTGGGCCAGGGACCACCAGCAAGTTCTTATCAACCAAGCGTAATGTTCTTCGGGGGGGGGGGTAATACTAGGAGAAGCAATCCCAAAGGAATGTGGGTCTCAGACTGTTAAGGGCCTTAAAGGTTAATACCATAACCTTGAACCTGATCTGGTACTCAACCAGAAGCCAGTGCAGCTCACAGAGCACAGGTTGGAAATGTGCAGAACGTGGAGTTCCTGTGAGGACTCGCGCTGCCACGTTCTGGATCAGTTGGGGTTTCTGGGTCTGTCTCAAGGGCAGCCCCACATAGAGCAAGTTACAGTAGTCCAATCTGGAGGCGAACGTTGCATGGATTACTGTAGCTAGGTCAGGGCGAGACAAGTAGGGGGGCTAGTTGCTGGACCTGGCGCAGCTGAAAAAATGATACAAATAACAAGCGGATTGCACAGTAATTAAAATAAATGTACAAAAAGAGCTATGCAACAAGACACCAAAACATGAACAAAGCTGGAAAATGCTGCCACACTCAAGTGTTGTAATTGAGCAACAAAGTGGTAATAGTGTAACATAAAAAATCACACAGTTACAATCATACAACTTCAAAAGAACTTTACAAAGAATAGTTTGAAGTTCCTTGCTGCCACACATGCAGTTTTCAGAAGTTTCCAAGTTTTCTTTCCAAGTTCCCAAGTTTTCTTTCCAAGTTACCAAGTTTCCAACGAAGAATCTAGAAATAACTTCGTTTCGATGTTCTTTTTCAAGGAAACTAATCCAGCTACTGTTAATATTCTCATTAATGGGCCACCTTGAATGTGTATTGTGGTGAGGAGAAGCTCCCATCATAGAATTAATTCAAGGTGGCCCATTAATGAGAATATTTTTGTGAAGTCTGTGGACTAAGTGGATGAGGTTCTGTATTAAGAGTAGCTGGATTAGTTTCCCTGAAAAAGAACATCGAAACGAAGTTCATATCTAGATTCTTCGTTGGAAACGAAGGGTTTCTTAATGACATTCCTATATCTGAACCAGACCTTACCAGAGTTATCCAGAACAGTATGAGAAGAAGAATGTATATGAATAATGTTATACTGTTTCATAAGGGGAAGACAACTAAGGGATTAAGACAAATGAGGTGGGTTTTAACAAAGGATGTGAGAGCAGCATTACCCAACTGATCCATTTTTTTTTGTGTTGCCTCCATTTTGGTGCTGAGGTTTGCTTGCCTCAATGTTTCAAACTAGAGTGAATAAACAAGCTCTGGGCCAGCATCAGACAAAAGGCAGAGAACCAATGGAAGAAGCAAGTCTACACTGAATTCAGGCATGCCACGTGGAACTCAACAGACTTCCCAGGGAGTCACCTGGAGAAGTCTTACCTTGCCCACTCCCTGGAATTCAGATAATCAAGGACCTGCAGTAATTAATCAGGGTGCCTTTAATCATTAATAGAAAGGCTATTAGCATTTCCATTACATAAACATAGGATCTGTGTCCATATTTGGGTCCAGCTTCTGTTTCATTTTCTGTCTTTGAAGTAGTCCAGAATTTCCAGCTTGTCCGGTATGAACTGCCCACTGGTTCAGACTTTTCAGTCTGAACCTGCCATTGAACATAGTACCACCTCTCTTTATCTTATTTGGAATAATTTCCATAACCCCACACTATCTCCTTCATGCCCTTGCCAGTCAAGACACACACCGGGCCATGACTTCTGTCTCTCTCCTCTTTCTAGGCCCAGAAAGAAAGAAAAATAACTTTTTGTTTTGGGTACCAGCTGGTTGCCCTATAACTGAGAACAGAATCATATCCCAAAGAGCTCTTTTTTATTATGGTTCCAAACTACACATTGGTGTGGCTGCTGAACAACACCCTTCCGAGCCTCTTGCCTCCATGCCTAAATGGTAACTTAGTTAAAGTTTGTGTGACGTAACTTGTTTGATAGTGGGCACTTACTGCTGGTTATTAAATACTGGATACTGGTATTATTTGATGGCTTAAGGCTTGCTAATTCTCCCACCCAGGTATTTGTCTAACTTCCCATAAAATATTTCCAATTTTCATTTTATCTAGGTTTCACTTCTACGAGGATTATTTTAGTATTTGCTTTGGTTAGTGTTAGAACCCAAGCCAACAGTTCCTTAGGCAAAAAGTAAGAGAGTGAAATTAGTTTCGGTTTGAGTTTTAACTGGAGAAAAAGGCATATTCACACAAGTATGTTATACAAGGTAAACATGTATTTTGACCATACACCAAAATAACAGCATAATTTACTGTTTAAACGTGTGAGCCAATGAGTAAGCACCAAGAGAGGTTTGGTGATGGAAGGCTTGAACCATTCATAACCAAATGGTTTATACCTAGTTTTATTTATTTATTTATTTGGAAAATGTAAATGCAATTTTTCCACAGATCTGCTCAGATGACTTACAACTAAAACAATAAAACAAAGCTATTAAACACAACTATCAAAGCACTAAACACAGCCACAAAAAACAAGCCAGGGCATAAAAAACACACAGCAAGCATGCTAACATGATATTGATAAAAGTCCTCAGGCCAGAGAATGCAGAACAGCTAAAAGCCTGGGTAAAAGCCTTCCCATCCTCAACACACTTATCCATATTTTAAGATGTAATAAGGAAAATATGTGTACTTTTCCAATATGAATGATATGCATAAAAGACTATCCCTTCTAGACAGATCTACATAAATGTTGTTTATTTGTTCCAAAGTCCTAATGCTAATCACTGTCCTCCAAAGTTACAGGTACTGGCAATAGCACAGGACATCACCTGCAGACTCCCCTGCCACAGTGCTCCAGGGACAGCTTCTTAAACAGATGTTTTTACTTCTAAAAAGTCACAGGAAATGGACAGACTTTCTCCGTTTCCTTTCTTAGAAAGAAGTACTAGGCACAGCTGTAGTCCACACTTCATTTAAAACAATGTGTGGGGGGGAGGGAGGTATATAGTGATAGTAAACAAGTCAACGCTAAAGATACTGTGCAGATAATTAATAATGATTAATTTGGTTTAAAAATTTGATGTGATGATGGCAGTTAGGCAGGTCAGATTCCACAAGGAATTAAGGAATACTGATCCGCTTCTCCATTTGCTGGTCCAAGGAAGAAGAGTTGGTTTTTAAACCCCTTTTTTCACTACCCAAAGGAGTCTCAGAGCAGCTTTCAATCACCTTCCCTTCTTCTCCCCACAACAGACACCCTGTGAGGTAGGTGGGGCTGAGAGAACTGTGACTGACCCAAGATCACACAGCTGGCTTCATGTGGAAGAGTGGGGAATCAAACCCAGTTCTCCAGATTAGAGTCCGCTGCTCTTAATCCGCTATATCACACTGGCTCTCACACTGGAAGCAGGGGGCGGGGGAATAGGTAGGCCTGAAATAACTGTCTTTAGCTCCACAGCAGCTCACTTCTTATCACATTTAGTCATTACTACTTGCATACTATAGTACGGAAGATTGTAAGAACCTGTTAGAGTGGTTTTGTAATCAAATGTCCCCCCCACTGTTCTTCAGGATGCAATTGGATCAAAGAGAGATCTAATGAGCAGCTCAAGAGGAGTTCTCACTTTTGAGAGTGTTTCCACAATTGTTCCACAATTGTTTCCACAATCATAGACACCACAAACACTTGGGAAAATTTCTTTTCACATTCCATAGATAACATAAAGAAACTCCTTCAAGACTTTAAAAAAATAATTAGCAGACACAATAGGCTAATTTTGAAAGGATTCCTACTTTGTTTATTCTGCTGTACACCAGGATTTTCACTGAGAAACACTCTACCTGAACTTGTGATCAAGCAATCATTTTCTGCTCTCATGAACTGCTACCAGTAACCTTCTGCCTCTCTACAGTCCTGTATTGGATGTGACTGGCTCTACCTGCATAAGTCCTTTGTACAGCCCTGACTGTTCTTGTCTCCTGTCTTGTCTTCTGCTTTTTGCTTCCATGAATATCTAGTAAACTGTGATACTGGCTGCTTTTGACTTATTCTGATTATGCTTATTGATCTGACTGCTTTCCTCACCTTGTGATTTGAATTTACTCCCACCTGGTTCTGCTAGCTCTCTCTGTTCAGCTTCCCCAAACTTTCAAGTCTACTGACTTTGTTTACTCACTGGAGTTCTGATCCTGCATGGACTTTGGGAAGAGCCAGGTTTAATTTAAGTGGAGCAAACTTAAGTTGTGGTTAAAATAGGAAAGAGGAGTAAAGGAGTATGATGCCGGGGGGTGGGCGGGGAGAAGGAAGCACAGATCAGGCAGGCTGTTGAAGAATGGCAATAATTTTTAGAACAGAACAGCACAGATTAGAGACACATCATAGAAAGCCAGTAAACTGGACTGCTGTGGGGCAAGCTTCAATTACACAACACTTTGATTTTCATGGTACCCAAGAACGCACCTACAATCATAAAGTAATCTTAACATAAGAAAATGTTTTTATAGCCAGGATATTATAGTCTTGTCTGTTGTTTAAACATACTTTTAAAAAACTACTGTGATTAAACTTTGCAGTCATCTATTTCTAATTGCTTTAAAATGAGATTATGAAATAATATGCAATGAGTACCAGAAGAACACTTTACCCAAAACGCTTTCAGATGGACCTTCTGCAATCAACGTTTGAAACAAAAGACAAATTCATACTGCCCTCTGATGGCCTTGGAAAATGAAGAATTATTCACCAGCTATGTTTATAGTGGCAATTGCTCCTTGGGATCTACTAAGCCACAATAACACATCTCCCTCCAAGGGCTAGTTCATACATCACTCTGCTGCAAGCAAGTAACTAGGGAAAGCTTCCTTTTGATAGTACCTCTCCCATGCACCAAGCACATTGTTCCTTCAAATCACACTGAGTTTCTTCACATCTCCACTGCCCTTCCTTGCAGGTGTTAATAGGGACAGATTCCACATGACTTAGGGCAATTTCCTAGCTTTGCACACATCAACTGCCACTAGGGCACAAGTGGTTTCCTAACAGCTGAAGTAAATAGCCCTGGTAGGCTGGTCTGGCATAGTGGTTAGAGAACAGGACTAGGATCTGGGACAACTGAGTTTGAATTCCTTGCTCATATGTGGAAACCTGTCAGGTGATCATGGGCCCATTACAATCGCTAAGCCTAACCTACCCTCACAAGGAGGCTGTTGTGAGGACTGTGGAGGACAGGGTCACAATGTAAAAAGCTGCTTTGGGTCCTTGATCAAAGAGAAAAAAGGGATATAATTTTTTAAAAAATATATGAAGAACTGCATGGGACCCTGACACAAAATGTATGCACAGATGACATGCCTTTACTGATCTCAATAAACTAGATCCTGTTTAAGGAACGTTGTTGGGACTGATTGCTGTGGGACTCTGACAGAGTGTCAGGAATGACTCTCCTGGCGGGAGCAGGGCAGTTATACAGAATTCAAAGAGAAACCCCTGATAGATTAGAGCCAATCATAAAAAGCAAGCAAGCACGCCCAAACTAACGACTATAGGTTCCCAAGGGAGCTAGAGCAACCAAACACCAAGGTCAGAGCTAGGCAGGGAGATAAAACAGGCAGCGAGAATCAAAAGTTAAAATACCAAGAGATACAGGCATTCACCCAGGCGCCACCATCCTCCCCCCCCCCCACACACACACACAATGGCAGCATAGCTGACACATTTTTGTGTTCAAAGTCATCCTAGAGTGCTTCAATACACACACACACGGAGTTCGAGATGCTTGTATACAAGAGCAATTGTATATGTGCAGGGGAAAGCATGTAGGCGAAGCAATTATGAATGGAAAAACAAATGGTAGGGAAAGAGTTGGGGAAGGATTAAGCATATTCACCACTGTTGAAAATTGTTGCCTCCTAAAACTGTCTTTGATTTCTTTAAAGCAAGTGTAGGAGTTCCCTTATCCACATGTGTGTGTAACATGCAGTTTGTTTTAAAGTTTGTCTTTTGCACAAGTTATTTCTCAATAAAAAAGAAACATGGAGGTCTTTAAAAAAACAAACAGGATGGCTGAACCTGTTCATAGTATCTCCACAATAAAGACTGGGCACTACTGCCAATTCCTAACATTTTCTCTGCAGCTGACTCCGAGTCTCTAAGTTTTTACTTTGATATGATTTTCTCTGCTTCAATAAACTGAATGAAATCAGTACACTGGTGAAGAACTGAATGAAGACCCATGTGCCATCCAACAGAACACTTCATCTATTCCACTAAATAGTTGGCAATGTGCTAGCCTGCTGAGGTTCAAACAGTGACAGCTTTCCTATTGTACCCCTACATTGCATGCCCACATTTAATCAAAACACATTCCAGGGGCTGCAGATAAATGGCAGAACATCTGCTCTGTACGCAGAAGTTTCCAAGTTCAATCCCTAGTCTCCAGTTAAAAGGTCAGGTAAGTAGGTGTTATGAAAGACATCTATCTGAGACTGGAGAGCTAATACCAGCCAAGGTAGGCAGACCAGTGATCTGAGAATAAATGGTAGCCTCACATGGCAAAGATTAACAGGACTGGTTAGGCAAAAGCCAGTCCTCATCAGCACTCACTCCCACACCACAAATTAAGGGGACAGAGTTGTAGCAGAGGAATTTAAGACTCTTTTTATTGTATTTTTCACTGTGCATTTTAATTGTACTGTTCTTTAATTTTGTAATTCAGGTTTACTGCACTGTTCGTTGTATTTAATTTATTGTTTCACTGCACTGTTCTCCACTCCTATAATTATCTCTATTATACAGTCTGTTTAATGTGTCGTTTCTTTAATTTTGCAATTTAGTTTTATTATTGTTTTAATTTTCAGTTTTTTGTTGATTACTGGTTTTTGTTATTGGTAATAGTTGCCTGGAATGTCCCCACATGGGGATAGGAAGACAGGATCAAAATGTTTTGGAACAATTAAAAAAAAATAAAAATAAACAGAAAGTACATATAGAGCAGAAAAGCAGCAATTCCCTCCAAATAACTGAAACAATAAAACAAAGTTACATGCTGCAGGGATATTTTACAAGTCTCTGGAACTTAACTGTTCCAATTAATTCAGCACTGGTCTTTTCAAAAACCAGATCATTCACTTTACTGCCAAAATATTCCACACCCAGAATGCTTGTGTAATGCCTCCTGCAAAGTGCCAGCCTGCAGTAGGACTCTGACAGGATTCCAAAGCAGACAAGAAACGTGCAAGCATCTCTGACTGGGTGGCATCACAGCCCAGGTTACTGTCAAGTTCAAAAACAATAATTTACTCCTAATATCTTTCATACTGAGTAGTAATATTAGCCAGGAAAAGTAGTTATGTCAAGTATATCATTGGTTGCACTATGAACGGTCAGCAAGAAGTACTTGGCTATGACATAAGAGCAGGGTGGTATGTTTTAACTAGGTTAACTAGTTGTTTAATAAACTAAAGTTTTAGTTGAAGGGAATTTGAGTCAATGCAGCTGACTAAGTATACACTTTATGTGCTGAAGTGATTCTAATTCTGGTGTCTGACTACGAGAATGAATACAAATAAAATATTAAAAGTAGCACTTTCCTTCTAAGAGGAGTAGCCCATTTATTAACTCACATTTCTTTCAGTGTCCCAAAGATCAGGCTATGGTAAGAACTACATTTAATCAAGAAACTGATCAAAGACCTCACAATTAAAAATTCTTGGTCCCATTGTGCCACAATGACCCCATGGCTGCATTTTCTACTGATATCATAGTCCAAGAATGCCCCTGCAGTTGTTCATCCCAGTAAAACATGGTGTGAAAGGGAGAAAACAAGGGATGCAACATAGGCCAAGAATTACATGTCCTCAAATGACCAGATTATGAAATCATACTGAAATTAGCAATTCTAACTAGCACAAAATAAGGACCACACTTGAAAATGTTTAGAAACTGTCTTTCATAGAAAAGAAAAATATCCAGAAGAATTAAAAAGTACTAAAATTCCAAACTGCCAAAACTACTTCTATACTTCATTTTTATAAGCTCCTAAAAATGTTCAGACTTTGAAAAGTGCAGAGTGCAGCTTGAGAAAGTAAGGCTTTCTAATATAACAGCTGTGGAGAGATCATATCCATTTCTAGGAATGTCTTAAATGGGAGGTTCGCAAAATATGAAATAAAGGGTTTTTTAAAAAAAAAATTAATAAGCCAAATGCTATCGAGTAACAACATCTGCAAACTGAGGAATGTCATAAATATCTACTGGGATGGAGGAACAGTTCCGTTTCCTGCTAGGTTTCCAGATGCAGCTTCTCAGTCTCATCCAGAAGGAAAGGGAAAGCCGGGGAACACCTGAAGTAGATATAGTATCCAGCAATGAAAAGCAACACACAGAACGAGATGCTAAACATCTGCCTTCAGATTGCCACAGCTCTGGCTATATTTCGAAAAGCAACAGAAAAGCAACTGGAAAATGAACAAACCTCTGATTGTACATGCCTCGAAAGTTATAATTTGCTCTGTAGTTGGGGACTGGCTTTTGATCTAACGGCCTATAGATGGCAGGCTCTCCCCTTTTCATGGCAAGACCATTCAATTCCACTGTCGGGGTAATACTGCCTGTCAAAAGAAAGAACAATACGAATGTAACAACCATGCTATGCATAAAAAAGACCAATCACACTTTTAAAAACGTTTATAGCTATAAACTATTAGGGTTCAGAAAACACTGGGAGTTTATGGAGACAGGGGGCACTGGCTCCTTTAAAAGGAAGCCCAATACTCACATTTTTCCATATATTAATTGGGATTTCTGTCTCAGTTCATATGTTACACTTAAAGCATTACCATACTGAAATTGTTTATTTGGAATTGTTTATTTTTAAAATGTAATTTATTGTGTTTTCCACAATAGTAACATCTGAGATATTATCAAATGCAATAAACAAAAAAAGTCAAGGTCTTGGATCCTTGGCTTGTTTCAGAAGACAGAAGGGCACTTCCACTGGCAAAAGACCAGGGTGGTTTTCAGTTATTTCACCCACCCACTGATGACCTCATTCTTCCTGCTATACTGTTTTATTAGGGGCCCCAAGAA
The DNA here is from genome assembly GCA_029233225.1 of Lepidodactylus listeri. Lineage (NCBI taxonomy): Eukaryota > Metazoa > Chordata > Lepidosauria > Squamata > Gekkonidae > Lepidodactylus > Lepidodactylus listeri. Next base: position 46,988,808 of record JARCFY010000006.1, on the reverse strand, counting down.
CAGGGTTTCCAAGGGGCTCAATGAAGGTGAGACAGGAAAATCTCTCTCTTTACATGCTTCACTTTGCTCACAAAATCTCACAGGAGCCAAGGGAGGGAAAAAAATAATAGAAACAGGTTTAACAGTAATGACTGCATAAAATAGTCTTACATTTAGGAATTGTGTAATATGTGAAGCTTCCTATATATACAGAGAGCAGGCTCATAATCACTCAGAAAGGCCCAGTGACTGAACAGGTGTTCCTTCATTCATCACAGTTCTTTTACCTTTGACATCTGGACAATATATTGGTCTGAGTAAAACAGAAAAATCTGTCCTCTGAAGCTAACTGTAATGTTCTCTTCTTGTACAACTTTTAACAATCTTGTGTATCTTAATAATCTGCTACAATCGTAAAAGGTGGTCATCTCACTTTGGCAAAAAACAAACAAACGGAAAAGTGGTATTAACATTAGTTGTGCTTTATATTCGGTTATATTAACTGTGACCATTTCTATAACAAACAGAAGTCACAACTGGCTTCTTTTTTAGAAATGATATGTTAAATCTAATATGAATGTTGCTTCTTATTATTTAAGAACACTGAATCAAACCATGGGCACTGCAGCCCTCTGCTGGACAACTAGTAAAACATCAAGAACAAAGCTCAACATCAAGAACAAATCTCTGCTGAACTACACTTGTTTCCATGCTCCTCCCCTCCTCCCCAAGCATGCAGAGCACAACTGAAGGCTTCCTAGTTTCAAAAGCCTTGAAATAAAGTCCCCGTTTGCTGTAACGTCTGATCACAGGGCCCTGGCAAAACTAAAACTTGGGTCCTTCCCACAAACCAATAACTCAGAAATCCATATGGAGATCCGGGTTGGTTATGCAAAACCTCTTCCTATTTTCCTTTCCCCCTCACATACAGTGAGCTAAAAAGCAGTTTCTACTTTCACAACAAACCGCAGTCTAGCAAGCCATGTGAAACAGTGAACACTGATTTCCCCATCATAGTAGACTTGACTACTACCCAAATCAGTGGTGGCTATCACATTATGGAAGAGCCTTCTCAGTGGTGGGCACTGCATTGTGGAATAGTCTCCCAGATGAAGTAATGCTCCCCCCCACCCCCTGCACTTGCTTGTATTCTGAAGGAAGTGTAAAACATAGCTTATAAGAGAACTTTTAGAACCACCTGAGAGAACATATGGATGGTATCTGAGAGAACAAGAAAGTATGTTTCTTGGGGCCTCACTCATAGGTCAGAAGTTTTTCTTACTGTTTTGATAGTTTGTTTGTATCACTGTATTGGATTATTGCTTTAACTTATCCTATTAGCTTCTTTGGGTTCCACTTCCGTGTGGAAAAAAGGCAGGTCACAAAGAAACAAATGCACAAATAATCCTAAAAGTAGTTTTGTGGCACCATAAAGGTTGTAAGGTTTATTGCAGCCTACATTTTCACTGACTAAAGCCCATTTCATCTGCTACACGTAGCATATTATGCACTTCATGCATCTGATAAAAGTGACTTCGATTCCACAGAAGTTTCTAACACAATAAACCTTTAGTCTTTTAAGTGCCACAATACTTTTGTTTGTTTGCTTCAGCACTTTAGCATGGCTAGTCCTCTGATGTAATCCTAGTTTGGAATCCTGGTTTACAGAGGCTGAGGACAGACTTGAGTTCTGCCGCGCCTCTGCGGCGCGGCAGAACAAGACAGGGGGAATTGCCCCCACCGCGCAGCATTCGCACAACGCCGGAAGGAAGCCGCCCGCAGCGTCCAAACTGTGGGTGGCTTCCTGCGGCGGTGTACGAATGCCACACGGCTTCCCCAGCTGGCGCACGTTCACACCCGCCAGAAGCGGGTGGAACGCGCGCCGCAGCAGCCAGGACACCACTTTTAAGTGGTGCCCGGCTGCTGCGGGAGGAGCGTGGCGCCAGACGCGTTGCGTCCGGCCCGCCTCCTCCAGGCAGCTGTGGCAGTCTGGACTGCTGCTCTGCCTCCGCTTTCAAAGCGGAGGCAGAGCAGGCCAGACTGCCAGTCTGTCCTCGGCCAGAAAGAGTACATGGTTTGCTAGTCAGATGTAACAGCAAACTACAGTTTGCCACAGCTCACCACATAAGTAGAAGAGAGAAACAGGGTTCATGCAGTCAACCTGAAGCACCCTCTAGGATTGTGAGTGTAGCATCAAACCATGATCTGCCATTAATTCAGAACCATGCCTGTGTTAAAAGTGTAAAACACAAAGGCATAATCTAGACAAAGCCATGTCCCCAGAATTCTCCAGGGAAGTTTTAAACATGTGCTTAACTCCCTTACTTATCTCTCCTAGTGAAATCAAAGGAACCTAAAGCACTTAATTTTGGATGACATCCTAAATAAATTACATAAAAAGCAATATTAATACATGCACAAGAAGAACTGCTATAATACAGATTTTTAAAATCCTCATTACTTGGACTTAATCTCTGAGCCTCTAAAGTAAAGTATTAAGGTTAGTACAATGCATTGGACAAATAATGTAATAGCAAAACATTTGATTTTTCATCAATTCGTAAACATTCCATGAATGTGTTGAAGGTTTGACTCAACTATATTCTCTTCTAAATGGTGGGGAAATTTCTATAATATTCACAGAGGAAATGTTAAAGTTCTATAGTATTATTTTATACAGAGACACTGCTAACCTGATCTTTTCAGATCTTGGAAGCTAAGCCGGGTCAGCCCTGGTTAGTGCTTGGATGGGAGACCACTACCAAAGTCCACAGTCCCTGCAGAGGCAGGCCTCTGAATGTCTTTTGCCTTGAAAACCCTACAGGATCACCGTAAGTCAGCTGCAATTTGACCACACTTTCCACCACCAATCATGATGTTCCCTACTGAGATGTTTTCAGTCAATCAAATGCACATCTATTTTCTCATCACCGCGACCACAAGAGGAAGGATAAAAAGCAGGCAGGCAGCCCTCTATCCTGCATACGCACAGTTCCAATTGTGTGGCCAACCAGATATTAGATTTATTTAAATTCACTTACTGAATGTGCATGGAACCAACTGGGACTACAGTGCAGGGGAGAGCTGAACCATACCCAAATTAAGCCTCCTGCATGACTGGAAAGTGACTTTAACATGCTGAGAACTCCCACCGCCGAACTCCCAGAGTGTCATCTGGTTATACTATAAGAACATTCTAATCAGAATTTTTGTACTCAGTACATAAAGAAAGCATATGTTAACATGGTGAGGTAGTTTGTGTGTGTCAGTGAAGCTACAAGTAATACCATAAGGAATTTAGACTCTGTCAAGAGGTTCATCTCCTAGCACAGTCATTCAAGAAGGAATGGTGACAGCAGAGACACCAGACTAAGATGCATCCACCCCCTTCAGGAATCAATGGCCACACCGGCAGAAGAGAACAGATGGTTCCAATGGTGATGAGGGCAGAGAAACCCTTGAAGGGTAGCTAGGCAGCAGCAGAAGTAGAAGGTGACACTGGCTGGGGATTCGTCACAGACAATGGCAGTGACACTTCAGCTAATCCTGGTTAGTACTGAGCAGAAGAAGGCAATGGTAAACCACTTCTGACCATCTCATACCTTGATGAGACAAACCAAAATGAAAAAAAGATATAGTGCTAGAAGATGGAAACCTCAGATCAGATAGCTACTGGGGAAAAGCTGAGGACAAGCACAAGTAGCAATACTCTCAATGATACACCTGAATTGAAGCAAAAAGGATGTTCAGTTGTTGACGTGAATGGATGCAAAAGGAAAGTTCAAAGCTGTCCGACACAAATAACAGGAACACAGAATGTGAGAAGTATGGCTGAGGACAGACTGGCATTTCGCCCCGGGACAGCTGCGGGGGCAGAAGCTGCGCAGGGAAACGGGTGTGGGCGTCCCGTTCGCACTGGTTACAGTGCTGCGGGACCCTACCGGAGAGGAGGCGGAGCGGCACGTCCACACCGCCGGCCGTACTCTGGAGCCTCCTCTGCTGCGGCGCGCGGCTTCTGGCTGGTCCGGCAAGGCGCACCTGTTTGCACCGCATCCACACTTCCGCCACCGCTTCCTGTGCGCTGTAGACCCGTCCAGACCGGCAGGAAGTGGCAGTAACGCGCGCCCAGACAGCCGGAGACCAGTTCCAAGAGGTCTTCGGCTGCAGCACGTGGAGAGCGGCCCGCATGCGGGTAAGTGCGGGCTGCCGACAGGGGACAGCTGCGGCAATCTGGACGCCCTCTCTGCCTCCGCTTTAGAAGCGGAGGCAGAGCGAGCCAGATTGCCAATCTGTTCTCGGCCAATGAATCAACGTAAGCTTGAAATCATAAAATGAGAAATGGAACACTGACTAATATAAGACTTCATGGAAAGAAGAAGAGTTGGATTTATACCTTGCCCTTCACTCAGAGTCTCAGAGCGGTTTACAATCTCCTTCCCTTCCTCTCCCCACAAAAGACACCCTGTGAGATAGGTGAGGCTGAGAGAGCTCTGAGAGAACTGCTCTTGAGAGAACAGAAACTGACCCAAGGTCACCCAGCTAGCTACATGTGGAAGAGTGGAAAATCAAACCCAGTTCTCCAGATCAGAGTCTGCTGCTAGCCAGTTTGGAGTAGTGGTCTGATTAGAGTCTGCTGCTCTTAACCTCTATAAACTGGCTCTCAAATACATTTCAGCCAACTAGACAGACAACTGTACATGTGAACATCACTGGACGCCAATACAGAAATCAAATAGATTACATAATCAGAAGCAGAAGATGGAGAAGCTCTATTCTCTCTGCTAAAACAATACCAGGAGCTGATTGTCAGGCAGACTGGGAATAGCTAATGTCAAAAATTAGAATAAAGCTGAAGAAAAGCAACAAAATATTCATAGTGCCAAAATACAACCTAAACAAAATACCTGTAGAATTTAAAGAATATGTAAAGAACAGATTTGCATTACTAAATTCAAGTGAACAGGAACTGGAAGAAATATAGGTTGAAACCAAAGATATTATCAAGGAAGAATGCACATATGCCTGTAGCCAAAAGAAATGAAAAGCCTTGATGGATGACTGAGGGAAACTCTTAAAATTGCTAAAGATAGACAAGAAGCAAAAGTAAAAGGTGACAGAAACAGAAGTCTGAGTGCAGCATTCCAGTGACTAGCACATAGAGACAAGGAAAAAGAGGACTATTATAATAACCAGGGTAAAGAAATAGACAAGAACAGCAAAAAAGGAAGACCAAGAGATCTGTTCCACAAGATCCAAGAAATCAGGGGGAAATTTAAAGCATGGTTAGGCATGCTGAAAGATCAACATGGAAATAAACAATACAACATGGAAATAAACTATACAGAAGAGATTAAAGGATGGCAGATTCCTTCAAAGAAGAATCTTTTGAAGAAGAACCTGCATTTTAGAAAGTGAAGCAAAAGCTGCACTCAAAGCAACTGGAAGAAACAAATCACCAGGAGTAGATGGAATATCAATAGAGCTATTCAAACCACAGAAATGGGAGTCCATCACAATCTTAACAAGAATATGCCAACAAATATGGAAAACAAAACAATGGCCCACAGGCTGGAAATGCGCAAGCTACATTCCAATTCCAAAAAAGATTCAGAAAAGGAAGAGGCACTAGAAATCATATTACAAGTTTACGTTGGTTACTGGAACATATGAGAGAATTTCAGAAGAAAATCAACTTGTGATTCATACATTACAGCAAAGCTTTTGACTTTGTAGATCATGAAAAGCTATGGTCGGTTTTAAAATAAATGGGTATAACACAACATCTCATTGTTTTGATGCGCAACCTACACTCCGGACAAGAGACTACTGTTAGGACAGAATATGGGGAAACAGAAGGGTTTCCAATTGGCAAAGGTGTCAGACAAGGATATACCTTATCTCCCTATCTGTTCAATCTGTATGCAGAAGATATAATAAAGATAGCTGGAACATTAACAATCTGAGATATGCAGATGATATCACACTACTGGCAGAAAATAGTGCAGACTTGAAACAACTACTGATGAAGGTTAAAGCAGAAAGTGCCAAAGCAGGATTACAGCTGAAAGTCAAGAAGACAAACGTAATGATTACTGAGGAATTACACACCTTAAGGTTGACAAGGAAGAAAGTGAAATTGTTCAAGTTTTTCTATTCCTTGGCTCCACCATCAACCGAAAGAGAGACTGCAACCAATAAATCAGAAGGAGATTGAGACTAGGAGGGCAGCCATGAAGCAGCTAGAAAAGATTCTTAGGTTTAAGGATGTGTTGCTGGTGACCAAGATCAAGATAATAAATACTATCATATGCCCTATTACTATGTATGAGTGTGGAAGATGGACAGTGAAGAATGCTGACATGAAGAAAGTTGATGGGATATTTTTCAGGTTTGTAGAAAGGTCTCTACTGCTCCAGTCACCAGATTTAAGTAGCTTCATATTTGGCCAGCATAGCTATTAGAATATACAAGAGGCAGGGACCCACGATACTCGCAGGGGGGGGGGGAGGATTCCTAAAGGCTGCAGCCCCAAGTAAGTCCTCTTCCCCCCCCCCCCCCCGATTCTTCCTCCGGAAAACAGGTCCACCTGCACCAGCCCACTGTATTGGTAAACCTGGCCTCTGGAGAACAGGTCTACCTGCCTCTGGAGAACAGGTCTACCAGTAAAGTGGAAAGGGCTGGGTAGATCTGGCCTCCAGAGGCCCTTTGGAGGCCAAGTCTACCCATATAGTGGAAAGGGCTGGGTAGACCTGGCCTCCGGAGGAGCTCCGTGCAGAGGAGGAGGCAGAGGAAGCAGACTCAGGTAAACCTTCCTCCTCCCCGGGCTCCCCCCCCCCCACGGCTTCTCTGGCGGACCCAAGCTTGGGCCACTAGTTTCCCTCCCCCCCATGGCTTCTCCGGCGAGCCCGAGCTCAGGCTGCTGGTTTCCCTCCCCCCCCCCACAGCTTCTCCGGTGAGCCCGAGCTCGAGCTTCCGGTTTCCTTCCCCCCCCCACTCCTGCAGAAGGCCCCAGCAGCTGTCAGCTGCCAGGCCACCATAGAGTTCCGAGACCATTCCCTGCGCATGCACAGGGAATGCTCTTTAACTTTTGGGGGCATTTAAATCCCCCCGAATATTTTTCTAAACTTTTTATATTTTTCTGCACAGCTGGGAAGCCTCCCAAGTGTGTAGAAAAATCTCCCTGCCCCCCAGGTGCCCCCCCTGCAGATTTAGATATCCGCACGCAGGGGGCACCTTCGCTATTAGTATATAGATGACGATTAATTCATAGGGTCATTAATTCATAGGATTGTCATAGGCTAGAAGCGACTTGATGCCACTTGACTCACACACACAACAGAGAGACAGACAGACAGACAGAGAAGATAATCCTTAGCTTCTCTAATGAAAATAATCTCAAACAGCAGGGCATGAAACATCTTCGCCCTGAACCCTTGCCATTGCTAGCCATAACAGACAATACTGGGCTAGATGGACCAGTGGTATGACTCAATATGAAGCAGCTTTACACATAGGTACAAAATGGATACATAATGGCACCCTGCAATAAATTATTCCTATTTCACAAATACCTTTACTTTGAAAGGAGATTTTTAAGAATATCTAAACAAAAGTTGACTAGAAAGAGAACCAAAACCCACAGATCTCAATGCCTAAGCAAGAAGTAAGATTTGCCTAACATTACTCTAAGTAAACAAATTTTCATAAGCCACAAGAAACTAATATGAACACTACTGCATTCAGCAAATTGGGTGACTATCTCACAAAACTCTACTATGATTTAAGACATTTATATACAGTCTTTCCACTTAGAAAAGTCTGAAAACTATTTCACAAATATTAAAATTATTTTATTAGTATTATTATAACTCAATTGTTTTTAGATGATTTTAATGGATTTTAACTGTTATTTGCAGTTACTATGTACTAATGAATGTAAGCCATCCTGAGCTGCCTTGTGAAGAGGGTGGGGTATAAATTAAATAATAAATAAAATAGTAAAATTACAATAAACAAAAATTTTAAAAATGAGAAAAGTGCACTGTATTCACTAAAAGGTTTTTTTGTTAAATCTCCACATTAGAAAGCTAAACTGGCAGGCATCTCAGTCTAAAGAGAAACAAGTCCTCTCCTCGAACATGAGTGAAAAAGCTAAAGTGTGGAAGTCTAAAAGAAATAAAAATCCTTGGCTTGGATCCACCAGAGCATTCCCATACACAGAGCAATTTTCACATGCAGAGTGTGATTTTCTTTCCTCCTGGCCACAGTCCAAAATACCCACAGAAATGTGGGGGGGGGGGGGGGGGGGAATCACTCTGCAGGCAAAAATCTTTCTATCCTTTGAAATGCTCTGGTGAATATAAGCCCAGTTCCTATTTACTGCCAATTTGGAAATCAGAAACTTTTACTTGTAAATTTTAGCTAAAAACTAACAAAAAGACTGAATTTCCAGTACAGACAATTAAATAAAAAATCTGGGCAAATGAGACAAGAAAATATAAGATTTAGAATAAAGACACCATGAGTTCCTAAAGGTAGTTTGTTTACTAGTACTGGGGGGGGGGAGACTATTTCTAGGTCATCATTAAAACCAGGCAAAAATCTGTTAACTACAATTACTATGTCATTTGGCTGAGGAGAAGAGGAATGGAGGGGAGGATTCGGTAGAAGTACTAAATAAAACTGGTCCTTGCCCAACTTTCATCAAATTAAGACAAACAGTCTGTTCTGTCTTCTTGTTATTTTTTTCTGTCTGATCACATGATATTTTTGCCAGACAACTAATCTTGTTTGCAGCTTAATTCTTCAAAGCTGAATCTTGTAGATACACACACACAGAGATTCAAAAGATCAATAACTTCTGCTATGACAAAAAATAACCACATGCTCAACATAAGAGTCACATTTAAAGGTGATCATTCTGTTTATTTCAATTTTTCATTAAAAAAACACACAGCTGAAGTAAGGGTAACCAAGTTATCCCAGACCAAAGATATTGAGAGATACTATGGAAAGTGGAACATGCCCTACCTGGGTTGTTATTAACATTATTTTTGGGTGGTCTAGGTGTTGGCTTGGGTAGAGTAGTTTCACTCAGAGCTTTGCTTGCAGCAGAATGATGAGCCTTTTTAATACTGCTTCCTTCAGCTTCCCATGTCTGCTCTCCAAGAGTCAGCTGCACTGTGAACACCTCCAAAGACATAAAAGACAGATGTCAGTAAGATCAAACCTTGTGAAACAGTCTCCTGCAAAAGAACTATATTCCTTGATGTGTCATGAAATTTGTGTCTAAATATCAGCAGATGACTACAAGCATTTTGACTTAGGGATCAGATGCAATCGCACATGGAAATAACTTCAGAACTAGTGTAGACTGAAGTTTTTCTTGCATATTTTCCACTATCAATGTGTGAATGTCCTTTGAGAAAAAGTGCCTTTTGATTCATGAGATACTGCCCACATTTCTGGCTCAGAACAGCAGCGCCTAAATGAGATAACAAATATCTCATCTACTGTTGTTGTCAGATACAAAAAATATACCATATTTTTTGCTCCATAAGACGCACCTGACCATAAGACGCACCTAGCTCTGCTCGGTGCTGTGGCTTGGGAAAAGTGAGGGGGGTTTAAGACGCACACACTTTCCCCCCCACTTTTTTTGGGAGAAAAAGTGAGTCTTATGGAGCAAAAAATACGGTATATATTTTAGACCTATTTATTTTTAGACCTATTAATAATCATAGTCTAGTTCTTTCAAGGTTTATTTTTTCTTCACAGCAGTCTCATCTATTCTACAAAGTATAACCAGGGACATGGCTATAAATTTCTTTGCATAATGAACCTAGTTCTTCTGTCTTTTATCGTGTTTAAAGTATTGATAAATGAAGAACTAAGAGTACATTGCTTCATTTTCTGACTTAGCTGGTTTAGCCCACTTATTGTAAAGGTGATACATCACAGCCTTGAAGAAAAAAAAAAAGTGTGGATGGTTCTCAATTAGCCATCCCTGCCTGGCTACTCCCACATTTGTGCTTTCCCTCTCCAAGAGCGGGGGAGAAGAGAACAGGTAAAATTTAAGGACTAGAATTCAAATCATTTCCTTTTAAAGATTTCTAAAAAGCAGACTAGGGAGAGAAGTTGGCATGGTATAGCCCAATATTGTCAGATTGTGGAAACTAAGCAGGGTCAGTACTTGGAAGGGAGACAGCCATGGAAGACTCTGCAGAGGATGGCAATGGCAAACCACCTCTGCTCCTCACTTGCCTTGAAAGCCCCTTTGCTGGAATCACCGGAAGTCCGCTGTGACTTGACAGCACTTCTCTCTCTCTCTCTCTCTCTCTCTCTCTCTCACACACACACACACACACACACAGAGGACCAACTAAAATGCAACATTTTTGCTGGAAGGTTACAGTAAGCAAAAATTACTGATCCCAACAGTTAGTTTAAAAGTTAAGAAATGCATACAAATACAAATGTTACCTTTGCATGAGCAGGTCCTCGTTCGTTCAGAAGCTTATACAGAGGCTGGATTCTATTGAAACGGGCTAACTCATTTACCAGACACATCGGCGTTTTCTCTTTGGGGTTTGCCATGTTATCTTGAAAAGGAACTGTAAAGAAATAATTGACAAGCTTTTTTATACTGCCTTTTCAGAAATAATAACATGTATAGAAAAGAATCAGTAAAAATATGGTTTAACTAGACCAGGGGTGTCAAACTCATTTGTTATGAGGACCGTATCTGACATGTGTGTCATAAAATGTAATGCCAGGTAGCGGAGATATAAACTTTATAAAGAACACAAACACAAAGATTTTTTTTTACTTAAAATAAAAACATGCTTAGAACATTAGCACTCTTGCTAATTCAAGCTATCATGCAGCAGCAGCAACAGAACTGAAAGCAAGTGATGGCCAGTTCCACTGTGGGCTGATGGAAGCCCTCCGGGGGCCTGATCTGCCCTCTGGGCCGCATGTTTGACAGCCCTGAACTAGACTATCTCAGACAACCTATTGTACACAGAACTCCCTTCTAGATTATTATTTTCTATATCAACAGAAATGTGTACATTTTTAACAGAAGTTTTTAGAAAAATCTTAAAATAAGAAATTTGATTGAAACATTCTAATTTCAATTAACTACACTTCTGAAATGTAAAACCTGTTCTGTTCTTGGCCTTTAGAGCCAACTTTAGCATTTATTGTTTCCCTAGTTCTCTCTTTCCTCCTATCTAAGCATTCTAAATCTCTGTTGCTTAAACCCAGGAATGCTTGCATGCCATCAAGTTTGCTAACAGTTTATTTTCTCTGCACATACTCTTTTTTTCTCCATTCTCTTCATGTTCAACACCAACGCAAACATTCACTGCAGGTTTACTTTTGGAGGCCAGTGTTTCAATGTACAACATCAGGAGCTACATTTTATTTACAGGGCTTCAAAAAAAAGTACCACTTACTGCCAAAAAGACTGAGACATTTTGTTTTAGAGAGGAAATGCAGCTGGATCACTTCCTGCAGTCTTAAATGTTTCTACATAAATACTGATTTAGCTGTTTTGTGTAAATTGCCCATTTTGTGCTTATTCAAGACACCCTAAAGTTGATTACACAAATAACAAAAATAGCTAAAACCAATCACTCACTTACCCAGTGAGCTGGTACAATCCACCAGACCACTTGTAGAATTATTACAGTCTACAGTTAACTCTGGAACAGATCCATTCATGGAGGGCTGAAGACCTACTAAACTTGTTGCCGTTACTGATAGGGCTGGTGTTGCTGGGGTAGTCAAACCAGGTCCAGAGTGGTTTGTTGTGGTCTGTGTTTTGACTTGTGCCATTATTATTTTTTTACTAAATAAGAAAACAATAACAAATATATTAGAGTGGTGTTGGATTTTTTTGCCTATCTTTATATCTCCAAGGGAAACGTCAAATATGACCTGTAGCCCAACATCAGCATTCAAAAAAGCTCTTCCATTAATCAGTTTCTCAGTATCCGACCAAACCTTAAGGAATATAGCAGAACACAGAAAGATCTAGATACTATAGGTGTCTGATACTGAGAAAAAATATAGTATACCTAAATTAGGTATACTTGCTTAAGTTCTATTGACCTTTACATCAGATCAGAATAAACTCTCAATGATGCCTTGTATTTAGCAATGGTAAGAATGCGAGACTGGATCCAACCAGTTCTTCCATTGGTGGGAAGGGGTTCATGAGACCTGCTTGGACAAAAGCCTGTGAAACAGAAGCTGTAATAAGGAGAGGAATTGGCTGAGACACAGTGAAAAAGCTGGCTGAATCTGAGACCTCCTCAGTAGCTGCTGCTTCCTAAAACTTTAATATTCCCATCCAACAGAGGTCTAACAAAACTTGAACCTCAGCATATTTCAGAAACAATTTTTTTGCATTCAAATAAACCTTTAGTTATCAAAAATATGCAGGAAGGTTTTTGCTTAATGGCAGGTTTCCTTGGTAATATATGTATAAGAGATACATAATTTTAAATCTGTCCTTTAATTCACATGACAAATTAGCAAGCCAAATAGATATTGTTCCTAATATTTAAAAAGCGTGTAGCATTTACAGTGTTTGAACTTTCATGTTACAATCATTCTAATGCAGCCCCGTAGCCAGGAATTTTTCCAGGGTTGCTGAGGCTGCTAATTAAATTAAAACTAAATTAGCAGAGCAGGAGAGTGGGGGGGAGGACTGGAGTAGTAGCTCCTTACCCCGGCCAGCTTCGGGCCAGCGCAGCACAGCTTAAGCTCAGAAGGCAGATTCTTTGTTGACCGTTACAGTGGAAGAATCAAACTTTGCTCTTCACTTGAGGGCTACCATGCAGACAGGTCTTTGGGTGGGTCCACTCTGCCTTCAGAAGATTTAGTAGTCGCCCTGTCGCAGAGGAGAAAGCAGCGTATAATTGTAACGGGCTTCTCTCCAGGAGTGTTGGGAAAGAGCACACTGTCTCTTTAATGTTGAACCACGTCACGGGAAAGCACTCCTCTCCCCCCCCCCCCCGCACCACTGTCAATCAGCCAGTAGCTGCTTTGATGTCGCAAGCTTTCCGCAGGGACTCTCTTGTGCTCTCCCTGGCTTGTGCACTTCCAAGCCTTCACTCACTCGGGCGCTCTGTGCCTTTTCCAGCAGAACCCTCTGGCGCTGCAGCGGCCCCTTCTCTGGCCCAGGCTGCTACTTAGTAAAACTTTCCTGGGGCTGGAAGGGAGGGAGGGATGCTTTGATAGGGGGCACTGCCCCCAGTGCCCCAGTGCTGGCTACAGGCTTGTTCTAACAGCACTTTTAATTGCTAAATGTCTAATAATGCTGACGTCATTCCTTCTCATAACATCCCTGTTACTTCTAATAAACTGTGAAGAACATCACTCTTACTCCTAATAAATAATATTGCCTGTTTTCATTGAAAGACTCTCAAATTATTCAATCACTTTGCAACAACCAGTGTCAGGTAAAACCTCATGGCACACAGAAAATGTTTAAAGTGACTGAGTTCTGCAGAAAAGAAGAGACACTCCTAGGGATTGGGGTGATACTGACAGAAAGTTTAGAAAGTCTGGAGAGGCCAGGCCAAACCCAAGACTTCAGTGGATTATCTGTTAACTAAGCCAATGTCTGTCAAGGAAACTTGGCATCTCTGCATGCTCTGACAGTTACATTAAAACAGGTAGACAGAAGACCAGAGGTCAAAGAATTCCTGGGAGAACCAAAATAGAACTCAATGTTATATATACTTTGCTATTCTAGCATATATAAAATTATGGCTTGCAACAATCTATGTAAGAACATGAGCTCTGCTGATTCATATAGCTCAGCAGTGTCTACTGTGATTAGCAGTGGCTCTCCAGGCATAGAGAAGTCTTTTCCAACACCTGCTTCCTAAGATCCTGAAACTGAAAATGCCAAGGACTGAATGTGAACTTACTGCATACAAACCAGATATTCTACAACTCAACCAAAGTCCATCCTAATCATGCAGTGTCAAGAAATGTCTCTAAGGGAATTTGCAAAGTTTTGTTTGCAGGAACTAGAGAAAACATCCCCCTTACACCTGGCTTTATTATACTAGGAGTTCTTATATTAGAACAATGTCCCCAAATAAATGATAGCATTGCATTCCATACAGGGGATGGGATGACTGTTACAATAAACAAACTAAAATTCAGTTAAGAAGCCATTTCTGGACCTCAAATAAAAACTATATATATATATATATATATATATATATACACACACACACACACGCACACACACACACACACACACACACTAAAACACTGACCTCCTTACTTTGGGAAATTGGGTTGATGCAAAGTTTTTAAGTATTTGGCCAGGACCAAATACTTTGGCCCATAGAGCTCTCGATGTATGCTCTCAATGCAACTTTAGACATTGTTTGAACATACCTGGCTCAATACTGCATGACAAATTACAATCAGGTTGTAATATACCGTGGCGTTCAAAGAAAAGTTAAAAACGTCAGTAACACAGTCCCTCGGCCATGCTTAGGATGTGTGATTTGCTCAAAGCGAGGTGAAGGAGTTGCTTATTTTGTATGCTATACATTATTTGTGAGAGAGGACAGAGAGACACTCCAGGTTTTACAGAGCAAAATCATATGCAATTATTCCAGTCTAAGCCCACTGATGGGCTTAGACTGGTTGGAGACAGCTGTAAAGGTGAGAGGAAATTTCAATGGATGATGATGCAAGTTACCAAGAAGTAATGAGTAAAGCACTTTTAATTACCCACATGCTAAAACACTGCTAACCTTTTGGTTTACTAATGCCAAAACAGAACACCATGCTGCTAGAACTCTTACTTTGAAATTCTTTCCCTCAATTACAATGGAATTACCTATCAAGTTTGAATCAGCTGTACCACTGGCTCACTGTACAAATGCATTTATTGACATATTCACTTTAAATTTGCTTCTATTAGCATAAAACAGTATCTCTACACAAGTCCTACAGCTGCCTGCAAAGATATACCATTGTCCTATTATGGATTTCTATCCTTATGGCAGCAAATGATGGAAAGCAAGCTCACATCATAAGCATTCCTATAGTGCAATCCTAATGATTTCCATGGGCTCAGAATGGAGTAACTCTGCATAGGATTACACTGTTAAAGAGTTGCTACAAAGTAAGGATTTATGATGGGAATACTATTTTCAGTAGCTTTGTACCTGTTACATGCAACTCTGTGCCGCTAAGACAGACACGAGGCTAGGTACTCTCAAAATTAAAATTCTAGATAAGAATTTAAAATTCTAGATAAGAAATTAAAATTCTAGATAAGAATCTCTTATCCCAGACTAGCTGAGATTTGTTTGTTCTTGTTGTTTTACAGTTTGGAGCTTTTTTTGGTTTGTAAGCTGCTTTAGGTCTCTTTGGTAAGGAGGTGAGCAGCCTAAAAATGCTTGTATAAATACAATTTTCCTTGTTTCACAATAGATGCTCATCATTTATTAAGCCAAAGGGAACAAAACTAAGCAGAGATTAGGTCATGTATTAAAGAATCTGGTGGATTTAAGCACAGAACTGCTTTGTTGTTTCTTCTAGAGGTACAACCAGTACTACTTTCACCACCGGTAGTACTTAAACACTAACATTACAGCCTTATATCCCCCAAGAATAGAGCCATATCAGCTGCTTATGATTCCAACTCTGAACTCAAGTGGCTGCCTAGGGTTATTTTAAACATATTACATGTTTAGTAAATGCAAAATGCATCTGAAAAACTGCAAGCATGCTAATTCCCCAGCAGAGAGGAAAATAGTAACTTTTATTGAATTTACTTTTGTTAGTGTGCATATATGTACAACCTTTTGACTAAGCAGGTGAGTGCAGAATTCTGCACTCTTTAATAATATATTCTACTACTTGTCTAACATAAAGTGTTTCTTCTCTCTCAACACTTTTATTACCTGGAATAATACCTCAACTGGAATGGATCAAGCTACACAGAGCCTGGGTATTTTAGCAGCTAAGAGAGTAAACTACAAAATCCTTAGTCCAACTCTTATGTCAACCATGAACTCTTTTGGTTGACTTAGGCAAAATAGGTTTCTTACCCACATGTATCTGCAGTATGGCGATAATAATATCAATCTACCTCACAGAGTTGCTGGAAGGATTTCTAAGTGCTTTGAACATTCAAAAAGCCACACACACCCCTTTTTTAAGCTGAAGGTACAGTGCAACAAAACTCAGCCAAACTGGACACAAAACCATATACAAAAAGACATTATAGGAATGTATAGCTAAAGGACTATTTGCCCAATCAAGAATTCCTTTTTCCATTAATAAGCCTTCTGCCTAAATGAATGTAACCTGTCACTCACATGGATTACTTTACTTTCCCAAAGCTCAACCTTTATATAAGAAAACAGAGTATCAAGTCAGGATTCACATACTCAGCACTGTGACCTAGGAACAAGCAGGTGGATGCATTCACTGATCAATACCCATTTTCACTTAATGCTGCACCGTCGGATCCAAAAAAAGTCACACCCCTCCAGGGATAACTACAAAGGAAAGCCACTGAAGAAGTTACCCGTTTTCTGAGTTAAGAACACTGTAGCAATTCAGTTTATTTTCTTAAGTACGCGGGGGGGGGGGGGGGAGCTGTACGGGGGAAGAGAACTAGTTTTCGTCACTTATTCCAAGACACTTGAGTTCCACCAAACATGCAGCGCCCTTCACAGTCATTTCAGACCCTGCCGTTCTCCCGTTGCCAGGAGGCGGGGGGGGGGGGGGGCGTGCATCCCGCAAGGCAGGGCTCGCCCTCACCTGGATACCTGCCTGCCCTCTGTCCTAAAGGCAGCCCGCCCGGTATCCTGAGAGAGACGGCAGCCCACTCCCCATCCCCCCTCCCGGCTAGGGGGGGGCGTTTCCTGGGGCGGGCAGCTGGGGGGGGGGGGAGAGAGGGGGAAGCTGAGGCGCAGGGAGTCGCTCTCCTTCTGCCGGGCCCGGACGGCGCTTCCATTCCCCCGTCAGTCCCCTGCTACCCCACCGGTGGCTGCAACCGGGACAGAGGCGGAAGGAGGGGAAGGCGGCGTCTCTCGCTCTCTCTCGCCTGCCGGCAGCCACGGCAGCACCCACTTCTCCCCCCCCCCCCCCTTCGCCCTGGCGCCGCGGCGTTGGTGGCTCTTGGTCTCGCCCAGTCCCGTCTCCCCCCCCCCCCCCCCGCCACACACACACGGTGTCCCAGCGGGGCCCGTCCGGGCGCCCCCCACGGCCTCGGTTACCTGGTTCCGAGAGACACTTTGGTGACTCCTCCAACATCGGCAAACACTAAAGAGAACTGACCCCGCCGCGCCTCGGCCGCCGCCGGCCACAACCAACCACTTCACTACCCCCCGCTGGCCGGCCACGAACACAGGCCCGCCGTCGCCGCGGCCCGCTACTCGGACGCCGCCCCAGAGCCGAAGCCTAGGCCTTCCCGGCCCATCCCGCTACACGGCCGCCCCGCCAGAGGCCTCCCCGCGCGGAACGCGCTCCATCACTCCCCCCCTCTTCTGCCAGCACAAATGGCCCCGTCCGCATCCCCTTCCCTTGCGCCTCCCGGGCGACGGAGGATACCCCACGCCCCCTAGCGGGAGCTTCGGGTACAACGAGGTTCCTCTTCGCACAGCAAGGGAATGGAGGTGATCGGTTTGTGGTCTCTGAACCCATGAATTAGCGAGAGCCCGGACCCAGACACAGGTGTGGGGCTGGACGCAAGGATCTTTAGTCATATGGCACAATTGTTGGCTCATCGGGGCAAATACCCGCTTTGCTCTCTGCATTGATCTCGGCCGCTGCACGATCCCAAAACATCTCTCTTTACTCTAGGCTTACCATATTTTGAAAAGCAAAAAGGACATATTTTCCGACTACTTCAAACAAGCGATCACGTTGACAAATCTCCCTTTAAATACCCCTACAATTTATTTATTTATTTACTTACTTACTTACTTACTTACTTAAATTTATATCCCGCTCTCCCCACCAAAAGACAGTCTCAGTGCGGCTCCCATCATTTTAAAATAACATATCAACATTAAAATCATACATCAACATTAAAATACTGTCCATACAAAATTGGCGGCATTCTAATTCAACCCGCAGGTGGGTCCGAGGAGCATTCCCATACATCTCTGTATGTAGATGTCAGTGCCACAGACAGGCGGCAGGTGGCAATGCCGATAGACGGGCTGGTCAGATGGAGCTGGAGCTGGGCCAGGGCTGAGATGTTTACCTTAGGCAGCCCCTACCCAAAGGCCTGGTGGAAGAGCTCCGTTTTGCAGGCCCTGCGGAACTGCATCAGATCCCGCAGGGCCCTGATGTTCTCCGGGAGCTCATTCCACCAGTACAGGGCCGCCACTGAAAAAGCCCTGGCCCGTGTTGTAGCCAGCCGCGCCTCCTTCAATCCTGGGATGGTCAGGCGGTGTTGGGTCCCAGACCGTAGTGCTCGCTGGGGTGCGTATGGGGAGAGGCGGTCCTTCAGGTAGACAGGTCCCAGGCCATATAGGGCTTTATAGGTAAGCACCAGCATCTTGAACCTTATCCGGCACGCTATTGCAGAGTCTTTAAGGCGGGCTGTATATGCTCCCCCCTCGGGAGGCCCAACAACAGCTGCGCCGCAGCATTCTGCACTAGCTGCAGCTTCCGGAATTGGCACAAGGGCAGCCCCATGTAGAGGGCGTTACAGTAGTCCAGTCTTGAGGTGACCAATGCATGGATCACTGTCGCCAGTTCATTGCATTCAAGGAAAGGGACCAGCTGCTTGATCAGCCGCAGATGATAAAAGGCTGACCTCGCAGCCGTTGCAACCTGGGACTCCATCATTAACGCGGAGTCTAGGCGCACTCCCAAACTCCTGACCTCCGCTGACGGCGCCAAAGGCACCCCCTCCGAAGGCCAGAAGAGGGATCCCCAACCCTGGACCGCTCCGACTCAGGCATAGGATCTCCGTCTTCGTCGGATTCAACTTCATTCGGCTCTGTCTGAACCATCCAGCCACAGCCGACAATGCCAGATCCAGATCACCCGGGCTGGAGGAGGACTGACCACCCAATAACAGATAGAGCTGGGTATCATCTGCATATTTATGACAGCCCAGCCCAAACCTCCACGCAATCTGGGCAAGGGGGCGCATAAAGATGTTAAATAACATAGGGGAAAGAACTGCTCCCTGCGGAACACCGCAATCCAGCCGGTGTCTTTGGGAGAGTTGATCCCCTACTGCCACCCTTTGTCCCCGATTCTGGAGAAACGAGGAGAGCCACTGTAAGGCTAACCCCTGGATTCCAATATCGGCGAGATGACAGCGCAGCAACTGGTGGTCGACCGTGTCGAACGCCGCCGACAGGTCCAACAACACCAGCCTCGATCCAGATGCCTTCGGAGGTCATCCGTAAGGGCGACCAGCACTGTCTCCATCCCATGACCTGGCCGAAAGCCGGACTGGAAAGGATCTAACACAGAGGTGTCTTCCAAAAAGCTCTGTAGCTGGTCCGCCACCACTTTCTCGATTAGTTTGCCCAAATATGGCAAATTAGAGACCGGCCGGTAAGCTGTGATAGTTGCTACTCAGTGAAATACTCAGTAGAAATATTCCTAACCTTCCAACCCAAAAAGATAACATTTTCCTCAGTTTTTTTAAAAAGAGCCCAGAAGAGAATGGACACTAAAAAAAAGAGGACATGTCTTCTAAAAAGAGGGCATCTGGTAACCCTACTTCAGTCAGCAGTGTGTCCCCCCCCCCCCCCATGGTATTTCTCGGTCCTCTGATCCTGCTGAGCCTTTTTCTTTGCAGTTTTGCATATATTTTTGCCTAGTAAGGATTGGCTACATGCATCCAACCAAGAGGCAGGCTCTAATCCATGGAGACTTTTGCTGGAAGTTAACCTTTAAAGCAAACTTCTGTTTATTATTTGTCTGCACAAGAGACAAATTTTATCCTAAAGTGCATGCAGTCTACAGTTTTGTTGTTTACAACAACTATCAGTGTCACCTTCCTGGGAACATTAAATAGACCTGGGTAGGATTCGGAGTAGACCTGCCTAGAATTGCACTGCAAAATTAATAAAATAGCTAGTACAACAAACTAAGTAGCACACAGATTGGGTAATAAGCTAAGTCTGATTGAGGCAAACAGTGCAGCCACAAGAAAACCTTCACACAGGGACTAGCAGAGCTGTACTCTAAATCAGAATTTATTAACATATCCTGTATTTTGGTACCATCCTACAGTAATGCCACAATATAAAGCACCACTTGTACACTTTACAGCTGCTAACTATGCTTTGTAGGTACATTTGCTGTCAGAATAAAAACATTAAATATTTAAAAATAAACAGTTAAGTGAGCTCTTGGTCATTCCTGAAACGAGATTGGAAGGAAAAAAACCACCAGGCACCAACTCAGTCCTAAATCAAAGGACCTATGTTACAGTCCTATGCATGGTGCTCCACTGAACCCAGTGGGACTTGGACTTTACAGTGCAGTAGTTACGTATTTAAAGCTATAAAACCTAATATAAAAAAATCTTTGCTTGAAAATAAACAAATTGAAAAGAAATATACTAATAAGCCCCCCATCTCCAAAGCTAATCTAGTTGCTTCCTCCCCATAGTTCTCTCTCTCACCAATAGCTGACAGAAGGGATGGGAATCAGAGTGCAAAAGGACTTTCTATTCCTTTCCTTTCACTGCTATATCCTTCTGATTCTCCACTTGCCTTCCTACGCCTTTTCATAACTGGAAAAAAAGTCATCGGACAGAAGGGCTCAAAAGGGATGAGTTATGCCTCTCACATTCCCCTCATTTTTGTTTGTTTAGACTTGGTTTAGACTCCCCAAGGTACCCGCTGGAATGCAGACTTCCTCAGGGGGCACATCTATATATCTAATAGCGAAGGCGCCCCCTGCGTGCGGATACCTAAATCCATGCGGGGGGACACCTGGGGGGGGCAGGGAGGTTGTTCTGCAGACGTGGGGCAGTCCCCATATCTGCAGAAAAATCCAAAAAGTGTAAAAAAATGCTCTGGCCATTGTGGGGGAGGCTCAGTGGGTCCGGCGACTGTGAGCTGCTCAGGGCTCACTGTCGCCAATGGGGGGGTGGCTGGAGGAGCGGCGGGGCTCGCCGCCGCCACTTGCCCTGGGGAGGGTGGTGGAGGAGCAGCGGGGCTTGCTGCCGCTTGATTCATGGGGGGGGGTTTGGAGGAGCGGTGGGGTTTGCTGCCACCGCTGCTTGACTCGGGGGGGTTGGAAGAGCAGCAGGGCTCGCTGCCGCTGCCACTTACCTAGGCAAGGGGGGGAGGAGAGCGGGGCTCGCCGCCACCGCTTGACTTGGGGGGGTTGGAGGAGCAGCGGGGCTTGCTGCCACCGCTTGCCTCGGGGAGGGAGGGTGGAGGAGAGCGGGGCTCACCGCCGCCACTTGACTCGGGGGGGTTGGAGGAGCAGCGGGGCTTTCTGCCACTGCCGCTTGCCTCTGGTAAGGGGGGTGGAGGAGAGCGAGGCTCACTGCCACTTGCCCCAGGGAGGGGGGGCCAGGACTAGGGTACTCCCCCCGCGAGTATCACGGGTGCCCCATCTTGTCTCTTCCTAATGTTATTTAACATCTATATGCATCCCCCTCGCCAAACTAGTGCAGTATTTCGGGCTGGGGTGTCATCAATATGCTGATGACACCCAGCTATTTCTTTTGATGGACAGGCAGCCAGATAGCATCCCTGAGAATTTGGCTAAGGGTTTGGAGGCTGTGGTGAGATGGTTGAAACTGAATCCAGGTAAGACAGAGGTTCTGTGGTTTGCTGGGAGGGGAGCCTTAGTTGGGTTACCAACTCCCGATTCTTGAGGGTGTTCCTCTATCACCAGCAGAGACCATCAAGAGCCTGGGCATAACACTGGATCCCTCCTTGTCTATGGAGGCCCAGGTTGCAAAGTTTGCCAAGCTGACATTTTTCCAACTGCACCAGGCTAGGCAACTGGCACCCTACCTGTCTCGCCCTGACCTAGCCACAGTAATCCATGCAATGGTCACCTTTAGGATAGACTACTGTACTTCACTGTACATGGGTTTACCTTTGCACCTGACCCAGAAGCTCCAGCTGGTCCAGAATGCAGCCACATGGGTCCTTACTGGGACCCCTCAGACAGCACATATCCAACCTGTGCTGTGTGAACTGCGCTGACTTCCAGTGGAGCCCTGGATCAGGTTCAAGGTTTTCATCTTGACCTTCAAGGCCCTTAGCAGTCAGGGACCTACATACCTTCGGGACCACCTTATGTCCCTGGAAGAGCGTTATGCTCAGGGAATAAGAATCTCCTGGTGGTCCCCAGCCAGAGAGAGATCCGGCTGTCCTCAACCAGGACCAGGGCTTTTTTGGCCCTCACCTCCACCTGCTGGAACTCTCTGCCGCAAAACATCTGTGCCCTGCAGGAATGACTACATTTCCGCAGGGCATGTAAGGCAAGGCTGTTCCACCAGGCATTCAGCTGAGGACAGCAATGGGACAGTATGACACCTGGCACTCTCATATACTCTCCCTATCCCTCACAACCCCTCCCCCCATAGGAGGCTGGAGAGCTGAATCCCCCCCCACACACACACCTTGGACTGTATACTGTTTTATTTATTGATCTTTTGGGGCGGTAGTTTTAACATTGGTTTTAATTTAAACTATTTGTTGTATGCTATTCTGTTGTAAGCCACCCTGAACCTACTTATAGGGAAGGGCAGCCTAATGAAGATAGAGAAGATAGATAGATAGATGATAGGTAGACTTCTATCCTACTCCATTCCCTGCCAAGCAGGGCTCAGGGCAACTTACATCAAAATACAATAATTCAGCATATTACAATTTTAAAATCTACATTGTTATAAATTAAAACCTAAGACAAACCATGAGGACATGATGCAGCAAAATAAAGTTCAGTAATCAAGGTTTCCATGGTGTGATCCACTACAGCATGGGAAAGGGGGCCTGTTCAGATCTTTAAGACAGTACAATGTCATCTTAAAATGGATCATATTAGATATCTTTTGGAAGCTTTCTCTCGTGCTCATAATGGTACCAAATATGAAAAAAGCTAGCTAGATTGTGTATATATTTGAGAAGCAACATTTACAAATGTGTATTTTAATAAATTGGTGCTGAACATGTGAGTCTCATAATTTTTTTCAAACATAAAATCACAGACCAATGGAGGAAAGTATATATTTTTTCTTGGTCTAATGACTGGCAAAAAAGATACTGGTATGGTACACAACAGGTTCGAGTTTTTCTACCCCCCCCCCCCCCCGGCAGACAATTCCCTTGCTTTCACATATCTAAACATGGTCTGGTTAACCTTTGTCTAGTTGCATAATGTATTTAACAGACCTTGATTGCTCAGAAGTGATGGAGATGGGCTATCCGTGGGCCCAATCCTTGCTGTGAGGGCTATGATATGGCATTTCAGCTGTCCTCTCCCCTACATGAAGTTATCACAATCAGATCAAAGAATTCAGAGAGGCAAAACAGACAAGGAAGCAGCACTTTTGCAGTGGTGCAGCACTACAGGAAAATTCTTGCACCGTAGATTTTAAAATTTAATTTGTGTGGACCAGAATTTGTACCCTGCAGGACATGGAGACTTTGGGGAACATTTTAAAACACAAGAGTCCTGTAACACCTTAAAGACTAACAAAATTTGTCATAGGGCATAGCTTTTGTGAGTCACTGCTCACTTCTTCAGATATCAGAAGTGAACAGGGACTCACAAAAGCTCATACCCTACCACAATTTTTGCTAGCCTTTAAGGTGCTCCTGGACTCTTACTTTTTTTTAATGCTACAGACAGACTAACATGGCTACCCATCTTGATCTACGTTTTAAACATATTCTTCAGTGGTTGCATACTACTTAGCTGAAATAAGTTTTTAAAAATTCACTTATGTTGAAAAGTATAAAACAGTATTAGGTTAGCAGATCACAAATTGCTTTTTGTACACTTAACTCAGATTATACTTAAGAATGTAAGAAGCTACCAATGGACAGTCAGCCTGATGTCGATTGATGGGAGAAAGGATAAATTTTCTATGGACCAATGGAAATCAAATTTGATGGAACAATACATTGTTGCCAGAGGAATGCATAACTTTTGCTGCCTTTGGAGGCAGGTATTCACCAATAATGTGGCCAATAGCTCTGGGTGGTTGACAGAAATTATTCTGCTTAACTGTAGATAGTAGTGCTGGGGTATTACTCAGAAACAATTTACACTTGTCACAATCTCAGCCAGTGTTTCATTTAGAGGCCAGAGGGGTTACTATACCTATAATGAAACCTACCTTATGTTGTAGGCAAAAAAAATCTGTTAGATACCAGAGATGTCATTGTATTGTAAGTCATCTCTAATGTCACAGTGAAGCTACTTTTGCATGGTTATCAATGACTACCTAACACCTAACTTATAAATGGAAGTGTGTTTCAAAAAACTTGTTCAATGTATGGTGTACTGAAGCAGATGCTTTACCACATTCACCTTTTTTTTTTGGCTACTTCCATAAGACCAAGATTCTAAATTTATTTTTCACGCTATAAGTGTTACAAAGGGAGGAACTATTAAACTTCAGGGCTCCCCCCCCCCCGCACTTTCTTTGAGCAATCAATTTAACTGCAGGATTGGGTTTTGGGTCCTTTCTGCCAAAAGTATCCACTTTCAGATTACATAACTATAAGGCTGACTGGGAAGAGTTCTCTTACTGAATTTTATTCTGCTTTTAAGGATATTGGACTCAATGGCACACATGGGGGGCCACTAGAAAACTGCTCTTTCATGTTACATTCTGTTCTTTAGTCCTATAACTTGCATTTGTTATCACTTATGGCTAGAAACAAATAAACTGAATTGAACCAACAATACTGTAATTCCCCATCTCTGTTCCATATATTTAGCTGCTGATGGTAAGGAAATGTACATGCCATCACAGGTAAGTGAAACAACCTATTATGGGAAATAATGCAATACAGTGAATACCCAGAGTCCCCCATAACATGAAAGGAACATAACAGGAAAAACATGAAGTGTGGGGCTCTCTGAAGCAAAAGAGCCACAAATAGAGAAAAGACAGCAAAGGGATCAATTTATTTTCCTAATCAGTTTTGCAAATTATAAAGCAATGGAATGGTTCTAACTTCACAAAGTTCAACACAGTCCTTCCCCCACTAATCATGGACGGTTTTGGAGAACAGTAAGGTTTGATTAGATCAAGCATACCACTGCTCCCCAATCAGCCCTACTCTAATTCTTATTTTTGGCAAATACCAAATACCATTGTGTCCAGCAATTTGCCTTGGACAGAGATGAGCACATGCAGGAAAAAAATCACATATATAATGTTTGCTCAGAGAGGGCCTTCAAATTATTCCTATGCTGACTCAGTTCTGATAATAATGGAAATAAGAACAGGAATCCATCCACCTATACCACAGACAACACCCTGACTGGGTACTTTTCTAGATCAGATGACACCTTTCTTGTCTTTCACGATAAAGCTGAGAAGCACGGGTGGAAAAGGTAAAGACACTGTTAATATATGTGTCATTTTGAGTCAGACAACATGAAATGTATTTCTCAGAAGATTTGTAGCCCTCATTTGATGGCCAAAGCCCTCAATGCTTTATAGGACCAAGGGATGCAAAGCCTTAGGAGGAAGTAAATACTCTACAAACAGCTTTCTTGAAGTACAGGCTTCAGTAAAAAAAGCTTTCTTGTTTAATGCAGCCTTTCCACCATCCAGAAAAGAGGTCCCAACTTTGCTGAGTTTGTAGGCACTTTTGGAATTTTGAGAACATTGAGTGGTATTGAGGTGGCTACCATCTGGGCTGGGATCCAAAACAAAAGTATTGGGAAGTTCCAAGCCCAAGCATCTTTCTACAATAAAGGTTTCCCTGTTGACACGAAGGTGATGCCTCCTCAGCTCTTCTGAAACACCTCCCTGTACCAATGAGGTCGAAGAAAACAATAACGTTTGTTTTAGGGAAGAAGACAGCAGGATACCAGAAAACACATGGAATGGCAGTACTTTAGGGATCCCTATTCAAACCAGCCCCTTTTAATATCACTGATTCTCTGCACTCATGCAAGACAAGCAACTGGAGCATCCATAGGCTTCTGTTGTCCTGAACCAGGTTTTGATAACAAGACTCAAGTAATAAATATTAACAAGACTCAAGTAATAAATATTGAAATAGGATTCATGTCATTTGCACCAAGGCAAAAGAGGTGCTGTTGGAAAGAAATACTTTATTGAGGAATACGAATACCTCACCAGAACAGACATACGTAAAAATTTCAAGTTCATCTTGGTAAGCTAGTTCCAAACTGTTTTGCTTGCAGGAAGTATAACATTTATCTTTCTAAGAAAGACGAGACCTACACTGAAGTTTGATGGTGTAGTTAAGTATCACATACAGCCAAATGGATTTTTCTTATTTCTTCAGTGTTTGTAGAGTTTTAAAAATTTCTCCAGCAAAATATTTTATAGTAAGTTTCAAAATTAAGAGAACAACAACAACAAAAAAGGTTTTGGAACAAAAGTCTGTCATTTCTTCATAAGAGTTTCCCTGCTGACTGCTGCTTACAATAAGTAAACCCCAATCAACATATTACATAATAGCAACCCAGTACAAGATCAATTAAATTAGATTCACATATTTTCTGTTTTCAGCAGCAGTTTGCTGTATGAACTCACCTCACACAAGTACTATTGTGGCAACACACACATATTCCAAGTATGTGGCTAATGAAGTATCATGACACGTTTCCGTAGCGTGCTGAGACCTCACATGCAATTCTATTAAAGACATCTGAATGCATATTCTAAAAAAAACATAATTTTCAAGAAGATGCATCTACCAAGGAACAGGAACTACACAGTTAATATGCAGTGTGAACACCAGGATGTTCTGGTTTAAGGTTCATTGTAGCCAATACTCCCACTTCACTGCAAGAGATGCAGTATCTTTGGATAACAGTATTTAAAACATTTCAAAACAAAACAGTAGTAGCAAAAAGAAACCCAGATACTTCAATGCTTGCTTAGTAATTTCTATTTAATCCATACTGTGGTTTTGATATAACTGAATCAAAATAGGTGCAACAATAACACATGGATTTTGAGAATGTACACGAAAAATCTTAAAAAAAACATTATAATCCACAGTATGGAATAATTACATGAATCTTTTAAATGCACAGTGAATCCATCCTTTCAGGTGCATTAGGGTGTTCCAACACTGTGGACAGGAGAACAAGTTGACATGATTATGCAATTCTGCAGAATGAACAATATACATAGCTTTCCAACGCATACATCAAGTGAAAAGTTTTGCAGATATGAAGATATGGATGAAATATTCAGTAGTTACTGCTCATGCATACTATTAATTTGTAAATATCTTTTAGTCAATTGCAATAGTTTAATTTACAAATGAAAATATTATAGAAGAAACTGTAACACTGAATACATGTCCTAATTCCTGAATAATATTTTTGGCTTAACAGAAATCCAAAAAGTGATATTTTTTCATTTTGTAAAGGAGGATTGCAAACATCTGTACACAAGTTTATATCCACAGCTTCTGTTAAACTTTTAAGAGGCCAATAAAGATCCCCTCAAAATAGAAAAAGTAGTAGTTTCTTGTGTAAAACACCACCCGCCACATTGATAGCTTGCAATTCAGTGCCACCAATGAACGCCATTATAACCCCATTTGATTTCTACCCACCCCTGAGCTTATCAATTGTATGTTTTAGATATTTGCAAAGTATAGTAGTATGTACATATCTATAAAATTTGCAAGTTACTATACAGCAGTTTAAAAAACCACTAGAATTACCTTCAGCCAACTCTGGTAGGCTTTTTTAAACTTTGCTGATCTGGTTCTTACTTTAAAAATCAAGTAAGTTTTATTCAGTTCAGACATTCATTTATTAACTACTAGGTTTGATTTTTTTGTTGTTTAGTGCAACAGTAAGGCAACATTAAAAAGAGCACTGAAATAGAAAGTTTGCATAAGTGTAAAGGTAGTAAGGTTATAAAAGACATCAGTGCTTCCTAAAAAGACAGCCTAGATGTAGTATCATAAAATTACAGAGGTGAAGAACAATTCACTATTATTTAACAATTGTTTTTCTATATAAAAAAGGTAAATCTAGTTGTAGTCAGATCTTTGAAGAAAAAATCTGGAAAACTGCTATGGCTGTATGGGACAGGCAAGGTAAGAAAAATATATTTTCGTCTAAACTTAAATAAAAAGATCCACACCTTTTTGTCAAAACAGTTCATCTCTGTCCAAAATGTATTTTTTTCCTTTATAATACAGGATTAAAAGACAAGATAACGTTTACAAGGTAAAGAAATAGTTTACAAGAAAATATCTTCTGACAGCTTTTCAGTGAAAATATTGTTTTGTAACATTCAAACATGACATACAACAGAAAAGGAACCATGAACTCAAAACAAAAAAAAATCCAAACATATAAATAAATGAAATATTGTGTAGGCAACAGGGCTCATGCTGAAGGCTACTGGGAAGTAACAGTGTGCAATCTACTTGGAAAACAGCTCTAGTGTACATATTAACAAGCCCATTAAAGGACTGCAGTGAATTCAGTTCTATCGCTGCCATTTGTTCCCATTTCCAGAACAAAGTTTGCCTTGATTAAATCATTCCTACCTTATTTTACTCATACCTTTGCTTCAGAAATATAGTATACAAACAAAAGGTATCTATTGCAACCACAGGTATATCATAGTACGTACCTCTCTGCTGATATAACTTGAAAGTCTTCCATGTCAAAATATTGACAGTTCAATAAATATGCAATGATCTTATTAGTCCTTCAGCTAAGCATGTTTTAATTCACGCTGCTAGTCTTATGATCACAGTGCATAGAATCCAAATCTAAACAATTAGGTGGCTTTCAAAATGATAGGTTACTTATAATCCCAATATACTTAAATCTTTTCATAGGCCCTATCATGCATCTACCTTTTCTTGTGGCAGGGGTATAAATTTCCTGATACAATCTTTTGCCGGCAATGGATATACCAACACCGTCAAGAATCATATTATTGCACAATACATGAAGACCTAAAATTCTTCCAAAAGTTTATTTTATAAAATGGAATTCTGATATTTCCCAACACCTGCATTAATACTGTACGACTAAGAAAAGCATGTCAGTAACGTGGATTGAACCAGCGATCAACATGCGCCCAGAATGCACACTAGTAAAAATGCAGTCAGAGGAAGTAGTCTTCATTGCCTATTGTCACTTCCAGTCAGAGGTTAAAGTTCAAAGACTGAATGATCAAAGTGCTCATTTTCTCAGTAGGACTATCTTCTGTTAGGCGATTCTCAAAATGGTGACATCAACAAGTGTCATCTTTAAAAGAACATAAAAACAAGGTAGTATATATGAATGCACATCCAACAGTTACATCTTTTAATAAAGTCATACATTGTAACAACACAAGAAATACATTGTACTTATTTCTTCAATAAACATTCAGAAAAAAGGGAATTCTAATGAAGACTAAATCTCAAGCCACTGTCCTGTTTTCTTCAAAGAAACTGAAATCAAGAAGCTCTAATCAGGTAAACTGCAGCTCTAAAATTATATTCACAGGTAGGTTAAGACCCAAGCCCTTGGACCCAAAGACCTATGAATCTCAGGAAAACTGAGACTGGTTTTTCCTCAAATAGCAGCATTCCCACCATGCCATGTGGCATGGGTGACAACAACTGCTTAAAGAGAACAAATCTTCCAGTTTGCTGGAATGAAAGCCAGAACAAATCCCAGCTTCAGAGAAAATTTTGGAGTTTTCGAAATCTACCACTTGTTTCTTGGTTCTGCAATATTTGCACCTATTCTAATATATGCTTATACACTTTTATATCGAGTTATATGTTAAACCTTTGCATCTAGACATTGTTTTCTTATGATGGTATGAATTCATACGTATCCAGTTAATATGAGGGTAGTTACCTATCATAGCAATTTTAATTGTCTTCCTGATTTCTTTCTGTATCCAGGAGCAGTCTTAACCATGGAGCAGATGCCCCGGGTTGCCAGTTTGAGGGAGGTGACCACTCCCCAGTTGACCCTGTTGCCAGCTGTGTCATACCTGCCTGCCAAAGCAGTGCTGTTCCAACTGCTCTGTTAGCCACTAGGGTACCCACGCAGCCAGGCATCTGAGCCAAAGTACAGGTGGCAGCTGCATGGTACCACTGTACCAATGATGATCTGGTCAGATGAACCCAGACCAAGCCTTTGCCTGTAAGGCAGTATGCAGCTGCTGACAGAGGCCGGCTAGGCACACCTGACTTGGGTGCTGCCAGCTGCAAACTCACAGCACTGCCTATCCTGCTGGCTGAGCCCAACCAGCTGAAGAGACATGGGCTGCAGCAGCCTGGGAACCAAGATGGTGTATGCATGCCTGGTGTGCTGCACAGCTGAGGAATGGATGCTGTGGTGCCTGTGCTGCCAACCACTTTTTGTGGGCCGGGCTGAAACAGTGTGGCTGTGCATATCCTCCTCCACAGCAGCACATGTGGTATCTGCTTGGACTTGGTGCTCCACCTTCTCACTCCTCCCAGCAGCAGCTGAAGCCATTGCTGTGATTCTTGTTCTCTCTCTTGTACACAGCTTAAGTCTCCAGGTGGTAAACCTGGCACCTGCCTCAAGTTTCTCTCTCCTCCCCCTCCACCAGCCATACCACTTGTGACAGCTGAAGTGCTGCCTGCTATCTATTTCCCAATAGCAGTATTTTTAAATTGTAATTCATGCTCACAGAGCCTTATAAATAAGTTTTTTTTGGGGGGGGGGGTCCAACCCTTACACTGCTTAAGGCTCCACTATCCCCAGCCATTCATCTTCCCATCCCATCTGCACATTCTCAGAAGGCAAGGTGAGAAGAGCACACTTTCTCCACTGAGCAGCGCTACAGGAGTCTCCTTTTTTGCCTGCCCCATAGGAAAGAAAGCTGTGCTGCCTCCAGAACCATGTAAAGAACTAGTCTCCCTTTAAGGCTAGAAGGAAGAAGAGTGTCTGCTAAAGACAGCAAGCTCTGCAGATAAACTGAATATGTTCATAGAAATGCTTGTCTTCTTCCTAAAACCCTTAATATATTAAATGAGTGTAAAAACAGAGTACATGCTAGAAATGTGTTAAATTCTGAAGGTGTCTTTAAACCCATGTTGTAGTATAATGGTTAGCATAGGACTAGAATCTGGAAGACCCCTGTTTGAATCCCAGCTCTACTATGGAATCTGACTGGGTGACTTTGAACCACTTCACATATTCTCAACCTAACCTACCTCCTGGGTTGTTGTGAGGATAAAACAGAGGAGCAAAGAATGAGGTACACCACTTTGGTCCCCCACTATGAAGAAGGGAATGGTATAAATAAGTAAATAAGTGAATTGCTTAGGGAAAAAAATGGGGCGAGGAGATATATGGAGATGCATTATAGAGTTCAGGATAGAAGGCAGACATGGGGACTAGATAAAAGTCAGATCTAGATTATTTTAAATGAATCCTCATGAATTTTGTATGATTATGCAGAAATGAAATATTTGTACTATAACAGCACTATGGAATATTGGATCTGTGATATTCAGTATGTAGTCTATTGTCATGGAACTAAGCTGTAATTTCATGGTGATTCATGGGAGTTTTACAAAAAATAAAAAATTCATGTAGATAGATTCTAGGAATGCCAGCCTCCAGATGGGAGCTGGGGATCTCCCAGAATTACAGCTCCTCTCCAGATTACAGAGATCAGTTACCCTGGAGAAAATGGATGCTTTGAAGGGTCGACTCTTAGGCATTGTACCACACAGAGCTATCTGTCCTCCCCAGGCTCCATCCCCAAATTTCCAGGAGTTCCTCAGCCTGGATTTGTCAACCCTATGCCACCACATCCCCTACTGGTGAACTGGGGGGTGGGGGGGGGGGCTGGCAACTCTAATGCATACTATGAGGCTAAGTACCCTAATTTTTCCTAAAGAATTAATGTGAATATTAGAAGGCTTAGTTTGGCTCACAGGTGTTTGTGATTTCAGTGTTCCTGCAACCACCATCCTTATCTCTTTCAAGGTCGATGCAAAAATGTGGTAATTGGGCAAATCGTGAGAATCTGTGCTCAGTTGCATAATCAGATGGGAGGGGGGGAATTAGGTGCAGTTGCCAACATTCTGTGGAAAGTTCCTGAGATTAAAAGCACTGATTGGACTTGAGAGGCCACCTGATGCCAGAGGGCAAAAAGCTATAATAAGGGTATAGGCCAAACAGAGGAGGAGGAGGAGTTGTTAATATTATTATTATTGTTATTATTTAGATTTATATTCCACCCTCCCCGCTGAAGCAGGCTCACGATGGCTTACATAAATTTTTTGAAACAATTTAAAACATTTTAAAACCACATAAAATCTACATAAATTACCTATGTGGCAGTGAACAGTGATCCAATATTTCCATATCCAATATTCTTCATAACAGTCAATACACACAATACTGATGGAAAAGATCCCAGGGAAGCACTGACTATATGCCAGATTAGCTTTCTCCATTGTAGCAGATGGAAATACTGTGCACATTTTGCAACTGGGGTTGAGTGACATGGAATTAATTGGATTGTTTCATACTACTCGGCTCTGCTCTACCTCCCTGCCATGAGGCAGGGAGGGCGGGATAGAAATCCAAAAAATAAATAAATAAAATAAATAAAGGCAGAACCTTCCACTGGCAGAAGAGACTTTTTTGCATTGGAGGGATGCTATAAATTTAAGTATAGTGGATATAAGAGATTTATTTCTATATGTGGTAGGTGACATATGTTAAGGTAAATACATACCATGATACCACCATTTAGTTTTCTTTGGATTCTTGTTACACGTTCTTACATAAAATGAATTATCTGGTGGTCGTCTCTGAAATACAAAGGACAGACTAATTAAATAACTAGGAAATTACAGTATGATTTATACAGTTTTCATGTATTCAAGGAAACAATTGTGCAGTCAGAGAGGCACATTAGAAGTTCCTTCCAAAAGAATCCTCAAAGTACATCTACAAAACTGTACATGAAAACTGGACAAGAAAGTTAACCCCTTACCTAATCTTTGAAAATAATTTTGAATTAACTTTAAAAATGTACTAGTTTGTAACTAACTTTTTAAATAAAAAGAACACCTACAGATCACCTGTAACAATAGCTACATAACATCAGCATAACTGGTACAGCGCACTGGCTGAAAATGCATCTCTCAAATTTAGATGCTAAGATTCAAACTGGGCATCAAAACGGTTTCACAAATACAGATCAGACCTTCAATAGCACTGATAAATTTAATTTTGGAGAACGGGGCAGCCCATACTACCCTAACAAACTTTTGGAAAGTTGATGGCATAGAGAAGCATACTGTTTCATTAAAAAAGACACCCTGCATCTTGTGCTAAGACATGGGTCAGTGGGTATGAAGGAACATACCTTGCCTCAGAAGAGCAACAACTGACAGCAAAGTTTTGCTAGCCATTTGAAAAAAAAGAACCAGCTATAAAGCCTAACCAAATCTGCTGTACCTTGCCTGAAGGAAATAATGGTGACAACCCAGTATTCTCTCAGTTCTCTGCCTGCACTATGAGGATTATAATGCTGAATTAATTTACAAGAAGGCTGTAAGGAAAAATGAATAAGAGATTACTCTGTTTTGGCCCTGAACTGATTGACCTTAGGAAAGGGAATTCAACAATGCACTAAACTCATGTTCTTCATCTGCTATTTAATTTATAAACCACACTCCCCTGGAGGGCTCATGTTCTGGCCCACCTTGCTATAAACACACACATCTTATGTTATTTTATGGTCTCCCTTTCTCACTGAGACTCAAGGAAGACTACACATAGTGAGTCAGTACAATCAATAAAATGGGACATTCAATAACCATTGCATTAGGATTTTAGAAGGCTGGAACCACCATAAAGAACTGAAGCATAGCGTAAGTATTTACATGACACATTAAGCCGTACAGAAATTACATAAATAGAATCCTACTTACAATATACATAGCAGTATAGACCACAGTCCCTAGTCATTTATCCAAGCAAGCTTGTAAAACCATTCCATACAGCGCAGTGCTATTACCTGTGCAGAAAAGCCTGCTTGATCATTCAGTTTTGCATAGTTTGAGGAAAGCCAGGAGAGTGAGAGCTTTCCCAGCTCCACAGGCAAACTGTTCCACAAGGTGGAAACCACAATGGAGAAAGCACATGTGCAGGCAGTCGCTGATTTTGAGGGCATCCCTGCACACCCCTGGAACGCCCCCCAAATCCCCGCCAGAGCAACAAGAGGACCTGGCAACCCTAAGATGGTATAAATCAGCTGGCCACACTAGCCTAGTTCACTACATAAAATTTAAACTATTTTTGCCCCTTTCATGCTCCTGCCCTCCTCTCTTAATTTAGCTGCACTGAGTCCTTCAGTAGCACTTGGAACCATCTTGTGAACTCCCAAGATCACACAATTAGGCTTCTCAGTCCCAGGTCTCTTCAAGTTGGAGCTTAGTAGAGCTTGAAACTTAGCTAAAATTAATTGTATAGAACATTTTACTATCAGATGCCAAACAAATTTGTTCCCCTTTATAATTGGGCTTTAAGCACTCATCATCTTTTGCTGTGAATAAGTATTAATGCTCCCTTACAGTCCTACTGTATCATCACCTCTCCCCCCCTTCAGCCTGTTTCAATGTACCATATAAACTGGTGACTGGTGGTACATTTCCCAATATTCCACATGGACAAATTATTTTTATTTATTTATCTTTGTTTTTATACCCCGCCCTCCCCGCAAGCGGGCTCAGGGCGGCTTACAAGGACACAATGCCAGTTAAAACATCATAGACAGATTTAAAATCAACAATAACAATAAATAACAATAAAAATTCCGAGGTTACAATACATGAATTTTGAATGAAGTGCATATCAATTTCCAATAAAGTGCTTCCAATCTTACTGATCCGATGGCGTCCTATCAGGTTAGGGACCTACCAACCATGCCCATCAGGTCCGGACTGCGTTCAGGGCCAGCTCACACTATAGATGTTACTGCAGCGGATGTTATTGGTGGCGGCTCCTAGTTAAAAGCCTGGCGGAAGAGCTCCGTCTTGCAGGCCCTGCGGAACTGCATCAAGTCCCGCAGGGCCCTGATCTCCTTTGGGAGCTTGTTCCACCAGTTGGAGCCGCCACCGAAAAAGCCCTGGCCCTGGTCCCAGTAAGCTTGGCCTCCCTAGGGCCTGGGACACGGAGTCGATGACGTGACCCCGACCGAAGTGCTCGCTGGGGTATCCACGTGGGTCTTAGATGCCTGAAACCCTGGTACATTTTTTTCTTTTTATGAAATCTGTATGGCAGTTTAAGAGCTCATTTAATAATCACCTTTTTTGCAATATTTCCCAGCAGTTTGGATGACTACCATATACTAGTTGCAAAACACATCTTGGTAGCTCTAAAATCCAAGTTACCATTTCCTCAGCCTTAGAATAACCAAGAAATAAGCCTGATGACTGCCTTGCAGCCTTTACGGATTTTCATCTGTGTTATTTCCTTAGAATTTGTAACTCTCTCTTATTTTCAACACTGGGTCTATGAATTTTAATTTAATCTGTTATACTATCTAAAAGCAAATGTGCTATATAGACTTTAGAATAAATGGAATGGAGTGCATGCTCAGTTCATGTATGAGACATACAGTGGTGCTGTAAGGACCAAGACAGTGTACAATATACTTAGAACACTTCGAAATATGCTGGGAAAATGATAAATTATCAAAGCATTCTTTCGTGCTATTAAATGCATGTTTAAGCTTATACAACAGATCATTTCTGCAGAATGCTAATCAAGAGTTACTGAATGTACACCCAATTGCTTTTGCGTTGTGACAGAAAAATTAACCTGTTTGCTTTTCTTTATTAAAAGGAGTTGGACTCCTAGGTAGGTTTCATGCTCCTTGTGACATATACAGGCAGGGGTCCTTTCGTAAAAAAAGAGGTGCAGGAGCTCATTAGCATAACTTATTTGCATATACCACACCCCCTGACATCACCGGAAGTGTCAAAAGGCCACACCTCCCTGACGTCATCGGCAGTGTGTCAGAAGGCAAGAAGGGAGGGAGGAAGGGAGGGAGGGAGGAAGGAAAGGAACAGGAAGGGAGGGAGGGAGGGAGGGAGGGAGGGAGGGAGGGAGGGAGGTGGGAGAGAGAGAGAGAAGGAAGGAAGGAAGGAACAGGAAGGGAGGTAGGTAGGTGGGGGGAGAGAGAGAGAAGGAAGGAAGGAAGGAAGGAAGGAAGGAAGGAAGGGGGAAAGGAAGGAACAGGAAGGTGGGGGGAGAGAAGGAAGGAAGAAAGAAAGGAACAGTAAGGTACGTAGGTAGGTGGAGGAGAGAGAGAGAAGGTAGGAAGGGAGAGGGGAAGGAAAGGGGAAAGGAAGGAACAGGAAGGTAGGTAGGTGGGTGGGAGGGAGAGAGAGAGAAGGAAGGAAGGAAGGAACAGGAAGGTAGGTAGGTAGGTGGGGGGAGAGAGAGAGAAGGAAGGAAGGAACAGGAAGGTAGGTAGATAGGTGGGGGGAGAGAGAGAGAAGGAAGGAAGGAAGGAAGGAACAGTAAGGTAGGTAGGTAGGTGGGGGGAGAGAGAGAGAAGGAAGGAACAGGAAGGTAGGTAGGTAGGTGGGGGGAGAGAGAGAAGGAAGGAAGGAAGGAAAAAAGGGGTGCTTCTCCCCCCCACTGGGGCCAGCGTTTCCCTCCCTCCTCCCTCTTGCTTGGGCTCCAGGGGCTTCACGCCTCTGGGGCCCAGCTTCTCCCTCCCTTGCGCCCCCCTTGCGCCCGGGAGCAGTGAGTGGGGGAGGGAGGGAAAGAGGGGGCTTCTCCCGGGGCCGGCAGTGCTTGCACACACACACAGAGAAATCCTTCCTGCCCATAGTAAACCAGTGGGATTCAGGGAAAGGGGGTGGCGGCAGCAGGCCTCTCCTTGGCTCTGATTTTGGACAGAGGAAATTCAGAAATACAACAGTCCACCCCCCGCACCCCCCAAATGGCTGGGCTGACCATCCAAGCGTGCACAATCCTTCAGCCCCCTCTGCGCCACAGGTAGGGATCCCACAGTCGCCTCCCTTCTTACCTACGCCTGAACATGCAGGAGGTTTTGTTGGGAGGGGCCCATTGAGGTAGGGTCATATTCATGGTTCCCTGGACGTGGGGGGCGGGAGCGCAGGTCCCAAGTGGCGGAAGAGAGGGGGGGGAGGCAGCGAACCAGGACTCCTCCAACGCCTCCCTCTGGCTGGCAGAGCACCACCCCCCCCTAAACACACACTACAGTCTGGTGCCCGGTGGCGGCGGGGTCAGGGGGGAGAGAAGCGGTCTATGGTCCAGGCATGGTGGTCGTTGTGCAGGTGGGCGGCAGCGGCGGCAACGCCCTGAGCCAGCACCTCAGCCGCCTTGTCAGGGCTGAGTCCAAGGTAGAGGCTCTCCAGGGCGACCTTGGGGTCGGCAGCGGGGGCCAGGAAGTGGGAGGTGTGCGAGAGCAGGTCCTTGTTCGGGTGCTGCTGCTGCTGCTGGACCAGGCGCGCCATGGCCAGGACCCCGTCAGGGAAGTCCAGCTTGAGCTTGCCGTCGGGGCCCGTCGAGGCGGCGGCGGGGGCAGTGGCGGCGGCATGCATCTTCTTGTGGCTGAGTAGGTTGCGCTGCTGGGTGGCAGGGGGGAGGGAAGGAGGGCGCTTCTCCCGGGTGTGAGCAGGGGGAGGGAAGCGGGGGGGAGGGAAGGAGGGGGCTTCTCCCAGGGCCGGCGGCGCTTGCCGCGGCCCCGGCAGTGTGAGTGGGGGGGAGGAGGGAAGGGGGTTCTCCCCAGGCTGGCGGGGAAGAGTGAGCGGGGGGCAGGGCTTTAAGTCCCCGCCCCCCGCCCTCCTCTCTCCCGGAGCGGCGCCCCGGCACGCCCCGGCCCCAACGGAGCCCTGTATACAGGACTTGTAAGTTACACCACATCATACCTATGTGAATGATGAATGAATGATTTATTATGGTTATATATCAGCACAAAAATATATACAGTACCAGAAATATTTACATTAAATTATATACATATAAAAATAGCAAACATAATTAATTAAATTAATGCAGAACTACAGTGGACTCCAGCAGCTGCACAAAATTTGGTGACTCTACCCATAATACAAGGTTCGTGGTCCAAGAGAAGAAGGAAGTAAATAATTCCTCTGATTTCTGAAGAGGTTTTTTTTGAGGATAGAAGTATTAAAAGCATTTATAAACGCCATAAAAAGCACAATATAGTAAGAACATAAGAAGATCCCTGCTGGATCGGATAAGTGGTCCATCTAGTCCAGCATCCTGTCTCACACGTTGGCTAACCAGTTCCTCTGGAGGGCCAACAACAGGCCACAGCAGCCAGTGCCTTCCACTGATGTTGCCTACTGGCAATGGGATTCAGAGGCTGACTGCCTCTGAATATGGAGGTTCCCTTTAGTCACCATGGCTAGTAGCCACTGACAGACCTACCATCCATGAATCTATTTAATCCCCTTTCAAAGCTGTCCATGCCTGTAGCCATCATTATATCCTCTGGCAGCGAACTTCATGTTTTAATCATTCTGTGTAAAGAAGTAAAGAAGGGCTTCATTGGATGCCCTTGAGTTTCTAGATTTTTGAGAGAGGGATAGTTTCCAGACACTCTTTAAGGACAGCCTCATGTATATTGTATTGAAGCAACTGAGCCTAGACATTACCAGGGCCATGCACCACAGTGGCAAGATATTTTTTTTACTCAGGAAAGGCCTCAAATGGCTCACCAGCCAACTACTCTTTAAAATGAGTTCTTGTCTTGTCAGATTCATCACAAGTCTTTCTCCACAGCTGTTATGTTTCCCTTGTCTTTTCATATTTACAGTTCTGTTGAGACTCTCTGAAGAGATGCACATCAAGCATCTTTGGCCATCTTAAGGGTTAACGCAATAAATTAGTCATTAAGATGCCACAAGCAGTGACAACAAAAGGGTGAAATACAAAGAATCTGAATCCAACAGAGAATATTATTTTCACCTATGCAATAAATAATGAACGTTAGGATTCAATATGATGTGTGATCTTGAGAAGCACAGCCCAGCCATAACAAATGTTATTCTTTAGAAGTCCCACAAAACTTACTTTGCTACAACAGATTAACATGGCTGTGTATCTGGAATTTGTCTGAACAGATGTTAGGTTATTTCTAGAAAAGGTGATTCAAGAAAATATGTTCACATACCTAATGTGGATTCTATTTCATTTTAAAGTTTTTACACAAACTAATTCAGCAACTGACATTTACATACCCTCTTAAATCCCAGTTATTATTTACTCCATAAACACAAGAAAGTACCTTGCCCATTCAAAAACTCTATCCTTGCAATATGCAAGGCTAACAGATCTGATTCCAACACAACACTCACCTTTCAAGTCTCAGGTTATTTTGGAATATATATATTACTGGTAAAACCTCACCTTAAGAATTTAAGATCTTATTACTCTCACTGACTTTATTTCAAGATTATATCTGAAGTCATACCTTTTCTTTGCAGCTGGAAAGCATGCTAATAATGCTAAGACAAACTGATTGCACTGAAAGAGCTGGAGACCAGTCTTCTGTTAGAATAGATAGACAGATATGACCGTTGCTATAAACATGAGGATGAACAGGAATATTTTCACCAGTAAACATGACCTTTTAAAAAAAGAAAGAAACAGTAATCAGTATTTAAATTTTAAAATATTAGATAAAAAATGTCTCCTTGAGCACTGTAATCGTCCTTGTAGCTATTATATAAAATTTCACATTTATTAGGTTCACTTACTTCTGTGATATTTAGAAGATTTAAGCTTCAGCATGAAAAAACTTGTCCTGAAAAATGGCCAGTGAACCACAGAACATAACACATATCTTTAAAAAACAGCAGAAGAATGTAAAAGCTGACACATATCAGTACATTACAGGTAGACAACAGTCTTCTGAAGGCCTATTATGACTTAGATGGTATATTACTCAGTGTATTGATTGCTGTACTCCAAAACAAAGAATTTAAGATCAAGAAAAATTGATTCACCATTTTATTGGTAAAGTGCCTAGTAAACATAGGGTTTTATTCTACAAATTTCCCTACATCCCCCTTCCCCCCGTAGTCCCTTTTTTTTTTTTACTGTAAAGAAGTTTATGCTGGTTTGTCTGCATAGACAAAAAGCCAGGATGGGAAGAGAGAAGGATTTATTCAACAGGGGAATTGTACAGGAAAAAAAATCTTTCCTCTTCTGCCAGAAGAGCCTCAGAAATACCATGAGCACAAACAGGAGAAGGTGATGATTTCATCTGATTCCTACTTCCTCCTGCAACCCCCACCCCACCCCATATGACTTTTTGTCCATGTGGGTCCTGCAACTGCCAGCATCATTTGAGGGCTAAAAACATAACTGGGATAAAAGGAACATAGGGAACACATTAGTCCACCAGAAAGTTGTGCTGGCAGATGATAGGATACAATTCATGCTGTCTAATCCTGGACATGCCAACAAATGCTGTTTACTAAATAGGAAACAAAATGCCACATACTTAAATGTTATTTTGATTACTTTTAATCTAGAGCCTTGGTCAACAATCTCAGAGAGATCTTCAGTCAGAGGAAATAGTATTCCATTGGAAACTCTGGCAGTCTTTGGTAAAGTTAATCAGAATGAGTTCATATCACAACAATTGCAGTATCTAGAGGCAGTCTGCAGAAACTGAAGTAGTAAGGCAAGGATATCTCAAAGTGCTAACAGGCTATTGCTAACTTCATCTCCTATTCAGCATGTGCACAGGAATCTGAGCCAAAATGTGGAGGCCATTATTACATAGATGAAATCTAGCACTCTTTCCCTCTTGACCAATTCAGTCTGTCATTTCATTCAGTTCAAAGCAAAACTCATAGACTAGATATATGCAAGACATTAAGCTGACTGGCTCCCGGTAAAAACAAAGTAAAATGGTCAACTGCCCCTCCTGGCTCATCATCAGTGATTAGTCTCTCTAGTATCTCAATCTGTAGCCTTGGATCATTCCTAAATCTATCAAAGCATTTGGCATTCTAGGTTCCAGCAGTGACTGGGCACACTTCATCATCATATTTCAAAATGGTGAGTATGACCCTTTCCTTCCAACTAAAAGCTAGCAGCTATGGGTTATGCACACTATTGCAGCATGCTCTATAACTGCCTACACATAGAAACTTGTTGAATTGTAGGGTTTAAAACAATAGAGAAGCAGTGATCAGGCATATGTCACTAGAACACATGATCCCATGTTTCTGCATGCTTCCAATAATGTTACAGACAGAATTTATAGGTCAAAACTTGTAGTTATAAAGACATTAACACCCTTGACTCATACTTAAGGACACTTTCAGATCACATGGACACATGAAGTTGCCTTATAGTAAAATCAGACCATTGGTTCATCAAAGTCAGTACTGTTTACTCAAGACTGAGAGCAGCTCTCCAGGGTCTCAGGCTCAGGTCTTTCACATCTCCTACTACCTGGTCTTTTATTTTTAGCTGGGGATTCAAGGTACTGAACCTGGGACCTTCTGTATGCCAAGCAGATGCTCTACCACTGAGCCATAGCCCCTCCCCCAGAAGAGTATGACTTCAAAGAATTACATTCACTAAACTGCACTCAGGTCTCATTTCAGGTTACCTTGCCCATACAATGCATCTATCTTGCTTATTTAAGTGGACTGTCTGAAAAGTTGGGGTACATTCTATGCCATTTCTCTTCATCTCTAAGTTGATTCATCTGTCAGTTCTCCTATTATGACACTGTGTTCAGATGCCATAAAGAAAGCTGGTTTCTTTACAACACAAATTCCTAGGAAAGTCTTTGGGCTCATGCATTCCCCACTTCCTTTCTGGAGATCTGAAGGCTTCCTAGGCTTGGATCCAAACTATATATTTTAAAAATAATTTGTTAATTTTGTCTTCACAAACACAGGAAGCATAAAATCAATGTAACAATAGATTTGAGATACGGAATAATTTCACTAAGTATATTAATTGAAATGAAATGTAAAGGCCAC
Organism: Lepidodactylus listeri; assembly: GCA_029233225.1. Taxonomy (NCBI): domain Eukaryota; kingdom Metazoa; phylum Chordata; class Lepidosauria; order Squamata; family Gekkonidae; genus Lepidodactylus; species Lepidodactylus listeri. The sequence continues at coordinate 46,946,623 of JARCFY010000006.1, read as the reverse complement.
CTCTTCAGAGATAGGAAAGGCAGGATATAAATACTTTAATGAAGGCAGCCAACAATAACAGAAAAAACAAAACAAAACATGAAAACCACCAGAAAGTGCCAGTAATAAAATGGTTGATGGTCCCATGAATGGACACAAAACAGCATAACAAGTCATTCCAGAAGTTATAACAATAGCAGTAATCATACATAACATTCCAGAGGGATAAGGCCATAAAAAAGCTAGCTAAAAAGGACAAGATAAAGAAGCCTGTTCTGCCCTGACGCTTCCAGAGCACAGTCAGAACTGAGACAGGCCAGTCTCTAGTCACTACCTACCACAGAAAGCAGGGTTTGTGAGGAAGGTCTTAACAGGCTAGTTGGACAATATGGCAGGTTCCTAAGTCTCAGGCCATTTAGGGCTTTAAAGAATCAGCAATTTGAATTGTGTCTGAAAACATAAAGTCAGCAGCACAAATACTTGAAGTACAGGGTGATATCGTGCCTCTGAAAACAGCTTGGCTACTGCTTTGATCCAACTGAAATTTCTGGACAGTTTCCAAGGACAGATAAAGTGCATGATCACAGTCTACCCTGAATCTGATCAGAGCACACACTACAGTGCCCTATTATGCTTTTTAAGGAATAGCTGCAACTACCAGATAAGTCATAGATGATAAAAGCCACCACATGCCCTAGAGATTATCACTACTAGCATATTTAAAAAGAAAAGAAGGGGAAAGAAAGGTAAATGAGAAATGGTTAAGAAATTAAAAAGTGATGGATGAACAAAATAAGCAGAACATGACAATTTATTTCTAGTTATATTCTAATAGCTACCAAATCTTAGGATACTTAAATCTAGTGATTGAAGCTGTGAAGGGGCAAGGCAGTCTTTCCACAAACCTGAAAAGGGCCCTAGGTTTGCAGAAAAATGCAAAATCTAAAAAAAAAAAATACTAAGGAGTTTAAAAAAACCCAAAATGATAAAAGGAGTGCCTGTAGCTTTAAAAACCAGATTCCCTCAGTGGCTGTTACTAGGCACAGTATCCCAAGCTTGGTTCTGCCAGTAAAAAACAGGGGGGGTGGTAGGGGCCCATTCCAGCCTATTTTGGTCTTTTAGGGAGGAATCCTTGGGTCTAGGCCTGACAAGGGTTTACAGCTCCAGGCTGGGAAATTCCTAGTGATTTTGTGGTAGAGGCTAAGCAGGGGAGGGTCTAGGGAGGAGAAAGGTCTCAGCTGGATATAATGCCAAAAAGTCCAGCCATTTTCTCCAAGGGAATAGATCTGTTGTCTGGAGTTCAGTTGTTCAGTTCAGTTCAAAAAAGATATTATAGCATTGGAGAAAGTGCAGAAAAGGGCAACTAGAATGATAAAAGGGTTGGAACACTTTCCCTGTGAAGAAAGGTTGAAGCGCTTGGGGCTCTTTAGCTTGCTGAAATGACGGTTGAGGGGTGACATGATCGAGGTTTATAAGATTATGCATGGGATAGAGCAGGTAGAGAAAGAAGTTCTTTTCTCCCTTTCTCACAATACAAGAACTCGTGGGCACTCCATGAAATTGCTGAGCAGTCAGGTTAGAACAGATAAAACGAAGTTCTTCTTCGCCCAAAGAGTGATTAACATGTGGAATTCACTGCCACAGGAGGTGGTAGTGGCTACAAGCATGGACGGCTTCAAGAGGGAATTAGATAATATGGAGCAGAGGTCCATCAGTGGCTATTAGCCACAAAGTATAGATAGGAACTCTCAGTCTTGGGCAAGTGATGCTCTGTATTCTTGGTGCTTGATGGGGGGGGGGCAACAGTGGGGGGACTTCTGGCATCCTGCCCCCACTGCTGGACCTTCTGAGGGCACCTGGTGTTTTTGGCCACTGTGTGACAGAGTGTTGGACTGGATGGGCCACTGGCCTGATCCAACATTGGCTTCTCTTATGTTCTTATGTAATGCTGGGGGACCTCCAGGTCCCACTTAGAGGTTGGTAAACCTTGGCATGGCATCACCCTCTGGATGACTTGATACCACCCGACTTGCATGACCTAACTAGGCCTGGCTGCTTGGTATTGTTCAACAGCAACCACCCTATGAAAGCCAGTGTGGTATAGCAGTTAGAGCTTCAGAAAAGGATCTGCAAGACCCAGGTTCAGATCCTCATCTTGCTATGGAAGCTCAGTGGGTGATTTTGGACCCATCACATACTTTCAGCCCAATCTACCTCACAGTGGCATCCAGTGTGACTGAAAGACCAGTGTTTGTTGGATTGGTCACAGACTTAAATCTATTGTGGATTTATTACAACATAACCTTCAATTGATGTCTATATACAGGTAACATGTAAGACCCATCTTTCACTCAAACTCTGCATTAATTTTGATTCTAACTACATCTGCTCTTAGAAGGTACTGATTTTTGTTGATTCCCACTCCTACAGCAAACCACCATACTCTTTTTGTGGGCCCACTAACTCTCAAGGCAGAATTTCAGGAGTTAAGGTACGCTAAAGTGGAAGAGGGTATGCTGGAAAATTCCTGTCCAAAACACTCCTGCACTCACTCAGCATGGTTCAAATCCTGGATCAGAACAAACTGCAATTGGTTGTGATGCCCACCATGTTTTGTTAGTCTTTAAGGTGCTACTGGGCTCTTACCCTTTTCTACTGCCAAAAAAAGGGAATTTGTTTGTGACACTAGAATGTAGCAAATGCACCTTCTTTTACTTGTAAACCAATTACACCTGCATGCTGTTCATTACACAATACACTACTGTTTATGCTCCTCCTTTCGGAAAGCTAGTAAGTGTTCTGTGAAGCAGTTTCTGGAAAGGCTGTATTTTGTTAGCTACATATTATTCCTAGTTTGAAAATCTTTGTAAGTGCTTATCAAACTCACATTAAAACACAAATAAATCTGCAGAACAAAATAATGGATCACAAATATTTCTAAACACTGAAGGTATTGTGCAATTCAATTAGTGGTAAAACACATGTAAATTTAGAAATTAGTAATTTATTCATAGCTTTCTATGATTAAGACTATTTTTATATTGCATACCTCTTATACTAGAAGAAATTAATTCACCTTAATGAATTCAAAATCAATTTGAAGACAAGTGCATGAAGGAGGAGGAAATTAAAAACAGCATCCTTATAGCAACTAGAGTTACTCTAATATAATCCCCAGGTACCAATTAGATTCTAGCAAGTTGTCAAGAGGCTAATGGGAATTAATCTGGATGGAATTTATGTTCTCGTTCATTATGTTTTTTTCATGTTTGTGCTATATTCTGCTCTGCACCCCAGAATAGTTACTACTAAAGAAAAATCTAATATTCATCCTGTATTAATTATTATAATTCCACACTGTATTATGGATATCATTATACTGAAACTGATCACTAGATTATATGAGTACATCAGTAATTTTATGGACAGCATCAGTGCTATTCTGAGAACTGCTGCTGAGTAATACAAGCATTAAGCAAAATGCTACTTAGGACCTATAGGTGCAGAAGCAGCTATTGCAGTGAGATCTTCAAAGTCATAACTTTACTGTATTACAAGGGGCATCACTTATCTTAATGACAAAAGAACAACATGAAAAGGATGAACATATTAGTTTGAGGCCCATTTTATCTTTTTAAAAGGTACATAAATTGCGCACAACACAAATAAAATCTTATCGCTTTTAAAATATGTTCCACCTTCCCAGTTTCTACCCAAGACAACTCACAACATATATAATTAAAATCAGAGCAATAAATTTTTCAACCAGCAAGCAGCCTACAGTAGATACAGACAGTATTTGTTGTTCAAGTAGCCCATGTTTAATTGTCATGATATATATTTAAAGGAAATCCAGGCAAGCTGAAAGATATGGCAGTATCTCCAGATTTTGATCATCAGTAGCCAAGTCTGTTACTTAAAACTTCGGTCCTGTTTATACTGATTTCATAGCCATTTTCAGGTTGCAGTCAAATAGCCAAAACTCCTGACCTAGCATAACTGAGATTTATACCTGCTTTTAAGAGACATGAACATCTACCTGCAGAGAAGTGTCTTAAACAATCTAGCCCACAATCAGATGTGCTGTAAATAGAAATACCACAGTTGTACAAAATATTGTTGGCCCATGGGGAACCATATAGCAAAATACTTTTAGCTAAACTATTCTTCTAACTCTTTCTCCACAAGTCCTAATACTTAATGGGTCTCTTCTAAAGGTGCTCTTCACTGCCAGTTTATTTTTGTTGGGGAGCAACACCAGGAGGGAAGCCCTCATAAGTGGGCAAGAACATCTTGGACCAAGTAATTAGATGCTACCAGATTTGGAAAGTGAGGGTTGAGAATGCAGAATTAATCCCAGCTACTTAGTATGTTGTCAGGTCTCAACTAATACAGCTATATTTGGGGAAACTTTGCCGGGGGGAAATAAATCCAACAGAATGCTGCATTTATTTATTTATTGCCCTTCCAGGGACCTGTCGTATCACAGCAATTGTCTTTAATTAAAAGTGTAATAGTTTAAATTCTAAGTAACCTTGAGAGCCAATTTTAAAAAAACCTCAATGAGTCAGAACAAAAACCTTAATCAGTTGTCATTCTATATTTATAGCAGTTTTAAAAGGTAAGCTAAACAAACAAAAGTGCAAGTTACCTGAGGAGAGTCAAATGGATATCGACTACTGAATTTAAACAGCAGCTGAAATTTCTCCCCTTCATATAACGTTCCAGGAGCACCTTCCATGTCTACAATCCACCTTTGGAAATATAAAGGATTACAAATGTGAAAAAAGCACAAGAACATATCTTAAAGCATGATCACAATTCAGAGTATGGTCTGATCAATGCCACACATCACCTAGAGTTTGACTGCTAGTTTGCAAACAACTGTTCTTCATACCATGTAGGAAAACATTAACCTTGGAGTTTCAAAATAGCAGTTTTCAATCTTGCAATATTGTTGAAGATAAGAAAGTCCCCTTCAAGAGTCTGAATTGTGGCTTCAGTTTATCATATCCCAATAGCTATGTCATTCCTCAAAATCTCAGATCTGTAATGCAGTCTGAGACTACTGCTCATTCTGATTTCTAACTACCAACCAGTACCAGATGTTCAGAGGAATAAAAAGACTAATTCTAATCCTAGCAAAAATTGAAAGAAGAAAAAGTTAATGAACTTCTACCACTAAATCATTTTGGCAAGAGGTTGCTGATAGATGTTACTGTTACCAAGCTAGTCAGAGGCTGTAAAAAATCTTGCCCTACTTTTCAGTTCACATCAGCACATCTAGTGCGGTTGACATCTTAATCTTTTAAAGTTTTTTGCTCTATTTCAATCTTTTTAATATCCTGTACACAGTTTGTCAACCGCTCCATTCAAAATTCCACAACAACTAGGGGTGTTCATTTGGCTCTATGCGAGCTGAAAAAATAGCTGAAAAATACTTTGTCAGTATTGCACTCCCTATAAACACGTTCCAGGTGAAGCTGTAGCTTCACAAATGCATTTAAAGGGATTGCAACACCTTTAAATACCTTCAGCTCTATTATAGCCTATGGGGTCCATTATAGTCAATGATCCCCATAGGCTATAATGGGGAATCTATCTGGAAGTATGCGGGGGTCTGGGGGGCTGTTTTTTGAGGTAGATGCACCAAAATTTCAAAGCAGCTTTTGGTGCCTCTATTCAAAAGACGCCCCCCAAGTTTCAAAAAGATTGGACCAGGGGGGGTCCAAATCTATGGTCCCCCAAAGAAGGTGCCCCCATCCACCATTATTTCCAATGGAGAGAAAAAACAGCCAAAAAAGCAGGGACTGATTTCAAACCAGAGAGTCTTTACAGTAAAAGCCAGTTTTGCAGAACCAGTGCCACTGTGGCAATGCCAGCACAACAAATCCAAGCAAGGGTTGTTGGGGTTTTTTGCTAGCCTAGCACAGTCAGTGCGTGTACAGAGTGCCCAAAAGAACCAATGCCACTGTGGCAATGACAACTCAACAAATCCAAGCTGGGGGTGGGTGGGTGGGTTGCAAGCCTAGCACAGCCAGTGCATGTACAGAATGCCCAGCAGAACTAGTTTTATAACCCTTCCCTCACATCCCATTATCAGAAACTTCTACTGGTCCAAAATATGGCAAATGGCCAATATCCTATGCTCACATCTGCAGTCCTAGACAAATTTCAAGGTGTATTTATACCTCAAAGCCTTCTGTTTGGTTTAATTTTTTATCACAGGGTTTGAAAATTGATACTACTACCTCTAAGACATATTTACGTAGTTCAGAATTCTGATTGACATCCAGGGTGGTGTAGGGGTTAGAGTGTCAAACTAGGATTTGGGAGACCCAAGTTCAAATTCCCATTCTACCCATGAAAGCTTGCTGGGTGACCTTGGGCCAGTCAAACTCTCAGCCTAACTAACCTCACAGGGTTGCTATGAGGATAGAAGGGAAGAAAGAAGAAACATGCAAGCCACTTTGAGTCCTCACTGGAAGAAAGGTGGTGTATAAATGAAGTAAACAGAAATAAATTATGGCCCACCCTTGATATTTTATATAAGGATTGTATCGATAGAGATAAAATGATAGCAGTCTTCACAATTTGGAGTAATTTTCACTAGAAAATGGCAAATAAATTCATTTTGATTGAGGGATAGTGTACAGATTGGGCCTGATGAGTCCTTGTCAGAGGATGAGGACGCCATGTGGCTTATCCCAAAGAGGTCAAAACCCTGGCAGATCCTGCAGTTCCTGGACCCTCAAGGGGTACACAGCTAGCCTTGGCTGTCAGGCCAGAAGCCAAATGGCCTATCAGCATAATCCAGGGTCAGACAGTGGGACTGCTGATGACATCCATCCATTACCAGAGACCGCAGAGTCACGGTCAGAACTCCAGGAGCAGAAAGTACAGAAAACTAGGGTGGAGGCTTGGCTCAGAAGGCAGATTGTATAGTTGGCTGCCAAAGGCATCTCCTCTGCCCATGAGGCATCGCAGGATGCTGAACAACGTCCTGCTATAAGTACCTATAGACTTCAGGCAATGCTACACCTGCAAGCACTAGTTCCTATAAAAGGCCTCATTTAGGCTCTGGCTGTTGTGGGATCAATAGCACTGCAAGACAGTCCTGCTATTCCTCTGTGCCTTGACTCACTCCCGCCTGCCTTGATTCTGGCCATGTGGACTTCTAGCTGCCCCAATGCCTAGGTGCAAGCAGTACAGATGGAATATAAATATTTAATGTTGCAAACTGCCCTGGTGGTTTTTAAAGTAACATTTAAACACAGGCTACTTCCTTGTGAAATCCAAAATCCTGATCAACACTACTCTGTGCGAAAAAGGTAAATTCCCATTACATATATGTACCTTGCAACTGTGGACAACCACAGTGGACCTTCAGTGTAAAACAGAGCCACACCTCAATTCCCATGTTCCTGTCCTTCTCACTGAGTTCCTTAGTACACATCACACCACTGGTGTCAGCAGCACAGAACTTCTCCTATCCCTAGCTATCCTGAATATTCTTCTTCAGCCTCATGTTCTCACTGGCTGTTAAGAATGTGTATATTTACATTTCCTTCAAGCTGCAAATTTCCCTGTGTCTTGGCTTCTGAGGAAGCAAAAGGATCTTGCATATACACAAATTTATTGTGTACATCCCCTACCACCACTAAATCTCACCAATCCTAATTCAACCTGGAACAAAACCAATGCCCCGCCCAACACTTAGGCTGTGGTCACACACACTAAATAATCCACTTTCAATGCCCTTTCCAACTGGATTTTGCCAGTTCACACAGTAAAAATCCAGTTGAAAAGTGCACTGAAAATGGATTGAAAGTGGATTATTTCGTGTGTGTGACTGCAGCCTTAATTTATGCTATAATTCACAAAACACTAGAATCCATTTCAATATTACAGCCAAATAAGGGACTGTGTGAAAGTGATCATGTACAGCATCTATATATGTTATTACTGAATAACTACAACTTATTGGGCCCAATGTTTTAAGAATCTCTCTCATGAAAAGATGTCTTTAAAATTAAGGCAGTTGAATCAATATTAGTGCTCAAAAAACTGTCTGTCAAGGCAGTATAGAAAAGGGTAAGAGTCCAGTAGCACCTTAAAAACTAACAAAATATGTGGCAGGGTATGAGCTCTCATGAGTCACTGCTCACTTCTTCAGATCTAAGGAAGTATGTAATCCATCTCGATCTCAGGCAGTATATACTTGCTCCAACATTAAAGATAAACAGATTCACCTACCTTAAGGGAAGACACCTTGAAAAACAGCATTGCTTAAAATACATCAGAAATTTAAAAATATATATTATTTTTATAGGAGTGTTCTTTGGAGATTTTACCCCAGCACTTTTTCATAGATTTTTTTGTTTGCTTGTTCTGATTTTGTGATGCAGTTCTATCATGGGTTAAAACAGGCGACTCCCAGCGGGTAACTTGCAAACTACCAGCAACTAAAAGGCTGCTGCAGAAGAACTCCTGTATCCACTAGAAAACACAGGAAAAGATGGCAAAAAATTGCTGTACCTCTCGTTTTAAAAAAGTTTTTATTTCATAGGATTTCATAGGATGAATGTAATAGCTTCATTTCCAGTGCTCTTTCGTAGTACATGTTCTGCTTCATTTCTAGTGCTCTTCCTACTACATGCTCTGTTTATTTATTTATAGCATTTATAGGACAGTTTCTAGGACAGCCAAAAACTTGGTAACATTCTAGTGATGGGGGAAGTATCTTGGGATATTTTTCATCAGATCTTATTTTAAAAGTGTTGGTGACCCCTGGGCTAATATAACGTATTTTTCAGGAGAAACCAGAGTGAATTCTGAATACTCCTTAACATTGCAACGGTTCTCAACCTTCAGCAGCTTGGGGACCCCCATTTTGATTTATAGTTTTACACAGAAACCCAAGCCCTCTCACACTGGTGCAGTGTGCCTTGCAAATGGCATGGCAAGCCATACATGCCTCATGTCCTTAAAACAATATAGCAAGATTCATCTACACTTTAAAAACATGTTCAAGCATAATGGTTGTATTTACTGAACATGACCTATAAAGACAAGGTATTAGGGGGCAGCCAATCCCACTAAACCACAAGTCAAAAGACCCTGATTCAAGTTTTAATCCTTTAAAGAGAGTTTATGCCAGAGATAGCAAGACATTTATTTGTTAATAACTTCTGTCCATAGGCTGTCTGAGCAGGGATAAGAAAGGACCTGGGAAAACTTTCAGAGACAGAAAGATCAGTATCACATACAATGTGAACATTCAATATTCAACTGAAATTTGCCATAGATGCAGAGTGGCCTCTCTCTAGGTTACAGTGAAACCTAGTGCATCAGAAAACACAATGAAAACCAGTTCGATGTTATAAGGAAAGTAATTATGAATACTTTATTAGGATTACTTGCTAATACATTATTAGAACTATAACAACTCACCCAGTTACAATGCCTAGGTGCTACTATATCCTAGTACTCAAACAACACATTTCTGACTAGTACTCTAAGAATAAGAAGACACTAGGTGACTAATACTTCTATCAGCTCCCATCCTTCAAAAGACGGGGAAGTTAAATCAGTCTCCTTCCCTTGAGGATAACAATCCCTGCTCCCACTCCTATAACATGGAGACCGTTCCACTGTCATGTTGCCTTAGGTGTACATGAGAGGAACATATTCTCTCTACTTAAAAAGCACTTGTGGACCCCCTGGAGTACCCTCACAGAACCTGAATGTATATTCTTGAGGAAACAGATGCATGTTTCTAACATAATAAGGTCAATGTACAAGTTAATGGCCTGTTAGGAAACTGCAAGAGGAACAACTCCCCACTGCCATACACTGGATTTTATATATTCCTAGAGACTAGAGAAGACCAATTTTCCTTCTCCTTCTTTCCCATATAACAGATTCTCAACTGCTCTCAAAATCCCAAGCCTCTTGGTCATACTCAGTTGTCAAGAGACCAGAAAGTTTTTCATTGGCATACCTAAAAGCACATGTTATAAGTTACTTAGTATTACCAACTCCAGCTTCAGAAATTCCTGAGATTTGGGGGAGATGCCTGGGAAGGGTGGAGATTGGGGAGGGGATGGAACCCAGCAGGGATGTGATGACACAGAGTTCATCCTTCAGAGCTACCATTTTGTTCAGGCAAATGAATCTTTGGAGATCCGCTGTAATTCCAGGAGAACTCCAGGCCTCATCTGTAGGTTGGTAACCAAATCTTGCATATAACTGTCTGTAAAGTTCTACTGTCTGTAAAGTTCTTGCTGGCAGAGTGTTACTGAATTCTGGTGAAAACTGGGCTGTGTAAAATTAAACCAGTTACAAACCAGTTACTTTTATTTAGATGACCTAAATTCTCTTTAAACTCCAGAGATTCAAAAAACAAATATCAGACTTCCAATATGTGAATTAGTAATAAAAGAAATAGGAGGAAGTTTTTCCTTATAATCTTTTGAAAGGGAAAGCATGTGGCCTCAGGAACATGAAATACTTGTCAAATTGTATGTCCTCAGTCTACTACTTAATGACATCCAATCTGTCTCCTATTGTCATTAGTGTTTTCTAGAATAACTTTGAAATTTATAAGAAGACACAAGATACTTTTAGAAGTAAAAAGCAGAAAACACAAAGTTACCAACTAATTCATCAAGCTTAGAAGAAAAAGCTCATGTCAACTGGGAAGCAAGGCCCGTCAATCATAACCATGATGACTTGCACCACTGGGTAGAAGGTGGGATACGACTGTTCCCATTGGATAAATTAGGCAGAAAACTATCTGTACATTTTACCTTCCATCTCTAGATTTTTAAAAAAGGGAGTTAGGAATCTGGACCAGGCAATGGGCCAAGTGGGTACTGGACAGCATGTCCAGATTCCAGGTAAAACCCAGACAACTGGTCAGTATGGAGACCCTATCGGCTGGATTTTTCAAACAAGTCAACAAAAACATTCAAGCAGAATTCCTACAATATAGTGCAATTTCTGTATGGGGCTCCTTCTTCCTCCTGATTACTTCTATTATTATTTCATTACCTTGCAGCCAATAGACAAGAAGTAAAACACTTTAAAAATAGCATGTTCCAATTACAATTTGGGACTCCGCTCAGCCCAAACAGCCACAATGTTAAATAAAAACATTTTTAGTAGCCTCTATTCTGTAGCTTCCATATCATAGATATATACTATGCTATAATTAGGAGTATCACTAATGCACATATGTGCATCATACACTGCTTTATTTTACATTTTTGAACAGTATATTGATAGGAAAATATCATTCACTTGGAACTAAATTTATGACGAAGTAGACACTCACTGTGTAATTGAATTTTGTACACTCTTTTCATTCAAGGTCATTCCGGGAGGTGGGTCATTCTGTAATGCCAATAGCTCTTTCTGTAGCCTCTTCTAAAAAAGAAATTATTTCGTGAAAGCATACATTCTTTAAGATTGCACTCTTTTAATATATTACTGCTAAATAACACACTACATTGACAAAGAGCAGTTTTTCAAACTAATTCCTCAAACTTAATAAAATGATTGCTTCCTTTTTAAAAAGGTCAGAATGACAAGTTGCATTTTTTCTAAGCCACTGAACTTCAGCATTGCATTGTGTGTGGCATTTTACTTTCTGGAAACAACTCATGGCATATTGAGAACTCTGACAATTTCTCTTCTGCTCAATGTACTTTGATTCTCACAATTCTAGACACTGGTGCAATGTAAATGTTAAATCATAGCATTAATATTCAAAGTAATCATACAGCTCTTCAAAAAAAGTTACAAATTAAGAATAAATAAAATTAACTCCAATTAGACTTCAAGATTGTTTTTCCACACATTTCAAATGGGGAACTGTGAAGACATTTCTGCAAAATGATACGCAGTTGTTCCAAGGGCCAAGACCATAAGATTCTCTTTGACTGCTGGTCAACACACCAAGATATTCTTCTCTTTGACTTTCAATCTTTGCCTGTCAGGGTTGAGGTGGGGGTAAGGATAGTTGCAAGGAGAAAAACACATCCTTATACTGACATTCCAGTCTGCCGGGAAGGGAACAGCTTCACTGATCAATCAAGAACGGATTTCTACTTCGTAATAGCATCCTGATGACAAATTAATCTATTGTCAAAAATATCATATCCAAGCCTCATTCATAAGCACTTGACGTGGTGGAGGAAAGTGCTGTCAAGTGACAGCTGACTTACCTTGATCCTTACATTGTCACAGCTGACTTACGTTGATTTCAAGGCAAGAGGCAAACAGAGGTGGTTTGCCATTGCCTGCTTCTGTGTAACAACCCTGGGCATGCTTGGTGGGCTTACCAAGTACTAACCAGGGCTGACCCTGCTTAGCCTCCAAGAACCAGGCAGCTTGAGTCATTTAGGTCAGGGCAAATAATGTGATTTAGTCACTAGTGAATGACTTCCCACATCAATTTCATATGATAAATGTTATATGAATGTACCTTCAGGTGGTGACAACTGGTATTTACAATGCCTGAGAAAGTATCTGAAGACCACCATTTGGCAAAAAAAATCAATGTCTAACTGGGTTAGTGATCACTGTTTCCCCATATGGTACAGTTGAAAAATATCAGGCAACAAGGGCTTTTTGTGGTCATCCAGCTTAGTGTATATCAGCTAGCATATACCTTACGACAACAGTGGAAAAATATGATCAGTTAAGAAATCAAGAATGTAGTTGCATTACAGACAGCAGAACAAATACAGCAAAAGGTTTGACGGAATCTAGAGCATAATAAGTATATGACAATAGGGATGTGCATTCGATTTGTTCGAACTGAATGAACCCCCCAAAATGGCCAATTCGGCCCCCTTTTAGGCAGCCCCAGGTTGAATCAGATTCTCTAAGTAATGTTTTTTTCCCACCATAGAGAACAGTGGAGGGGAAGGGGCAACCTGTTTGGGGCCCATAGAATTGGACCCCCTGGTCCAATCTTCTTGAAACTTGGTGGGTATTTGTGGGAGAGGCTCCAGCAGCTATCCTGTGAGTTCGGAGCCTCTCCCTCAAACCCCCTCCCCTCCAGCCCCTCATATACCCTATGAGTTTTTGCCATTGGGTATAAGGGGGCCGAAACTGACATTCAGCTGGCCGAATGACTCCAAAATCAGCTTGCACTGCCAAAACTGACATGCGGGAGTCATTCGGCGGCCAGAACAGATGTGGCCTGATTCGGCCCAATCCGAATCGGGCCAAATTTTTTTCTTCTTCACACCCCTATATGACAATCCAAAATGTATCCATGATGCAACTCATTACCATAAATGCCAGTGCTTCAGCTTTACTGAAAAGAGAAGAGAAGAGATTGGATTTATATCCCGCCCTTCACTCACTTGGAGTCTCAGAGCGGCTTACGAACTCCTTTCCCTTCCCCTCCCCACAACAGACACCCTGTGAGGTAAGTGGGGCTGAGAGAGCTCTGAGACAACTGTTCTTGAGAGAACAGCTGGTACAGAGCTATGGCTTGCCCAAGGTCATCCAGCAGGTTCAAGTGGAGGAGTGGGGAATCAAACCGGTTCTCCCAGAGAGTAGCGTAGTAGTTAAGTCCATGCACTTAACTACTACACCAAACTGGCTCTCTCTGAAAAGAGCAGAAACCTGAAGCAAATGGAAGAAAACATACTTTACAGGCTCTATCCTCAAATCCCATTTGTGCTAAATGAATTCGGATCTCTACCACAGCACAGTGAAATAGAAATGACAAGTTTTACAAAATGAGGGAAAAAGGAACCTTAGCAACAGGTAGTAAAATGTGCCATTTACTTTGCCACTACCTGAAACTAAACCACACAAAATTGTTCTGTCCATTTCTGGTACAAGCCTTTAATTATAGAAAGACATCTATTTTATCACAATTAAACAAACACTGAGAGATTACTGCATCTCTCAAGATCCCAAAACACAGCTAAACTTTATTACAGTGAGTATTTTTGCATCACTTAGATTACAACAGCCACAAGCTAAAGGCAAACTGCAAATGCAAATTCTTATCTTTTGCTACTTATACCTCTACCCATTTTTAAATGGCATTTTTCATACAAGTATACACTGAATAAATATTTAAGGAAAACAAATAGATATTAAAGTACAGAAATGTTTACCAGTTATAGCAATAACTAGGGGAATAACATAGCCAGACAAATCTATAGGTACTCTTCTACAGGAACTTACTCTGTGTAAGACATACTGATATTCCTAAATCCTGGCAGAACAAATACTAACATATCTAAACTACTATAAATGCTAATAAAAACAAAGTATTTGATTCAATGCTCACTTTCCTACCAGTGGAAGAGCATTTCTGCTGGCAGAGGGAATTTTTGTCACACACACACATCCCTCCTTAGAAACACCCAGGAGATCTGTTCCACAATGCAAACTCTGCTCATGGTTTATATTCAACCCATAACCTTCTACAGTCTTGCAAAGCATGCACTGAAGCAATTCAGAAACATGCAGGTTCCCAAATAACTAATGAGGTCATTTACAAAAGAAGGCAATTAGTTTGAAGTATTAGTCTCTTGCAGAGATTTCCACTAATCCACTTTGCTTTTATTTGACTATAACACACTACAAAGAATTGAGGCAAACCCAAGGTTCAGAGCCAGTACCTACAAAAAGGGATAGTATTGTAGAGGTTAACTTATTTTGTGGATGATATTTCAATTTATTCCGTATGGGACTCGGACAATGGACCTGATTTACATTCTTGACTCAAACATATTATACAAGTGAAGACCTGCAAGAAACTTGCAGGACGGTTATCCCATTCCTCACACCTTTGCTTCCTCCCTTCTCCCCCACACAATGTGCCCAGCACGATGACTTCACCTCCGGGTGATGTCATTGCATTAGACATATCTGGCACACACTCTTTGGGGACAGGGTTTGGGGGGGATCAAAATCAGGGGAAACCCTGCCCCCATCAGGGGTATAGCAACCCTACATAATACTGAAATAATCATGTGGGTCACACAGCTAGAGATGCCAGCCTCCAGGTGGGACCTGGGGATCCCCTGGAGTTACTGCTCATCTCCAGACTACAGAGATAACTTTCTGTGGAGAAAATGGATGCTTTGGAAGGTGGAGTTTATGGCATCGTACCTCATGGAGCTCCCTGGTCCTCCCGAGGTTCCACCCCAAATCTCCAGGAGTTTCCCAGCCTGGATTTGGATCCACTGCTGGTGGCCAGGGGGGTACTTGGCAACCCTAGACTGCTGCCAGTAAAAACCCTGCCTTTTACTGACAGAAACAGTTAAAACCTCCCCCCCCTCCCCCGAACATTCTAATATCCTCAGTTGACGCCTGGAGCTGAGGCCATTTCAAAAGGTATTGGGGGGAATTCAACGGTCCCTGACGGGTTTTTTTAACTTTTCAGATTTTTCTGCAGACTGAGAAAGGGGCCTGACTATGTAGGAAAAGCTGTTGGGGGAGAGTGAGCTCTCTTTCGGCAGAAATAAGCATCCACACAGAAAAAAAACCTTTTGGAATTAGAATATAGATTCCACCTGCTTTGTTAAACTTTCCAATATAAGAAACACCACAATATAATCCATATCTGTGAAAAGATTGAGCACCCATGCATGAAGGGATCTCATACAGTTCAGAATTCCTGTGTGAAGGAGTACTATTGGGTTTTCTCCCTTGTGGTGTACACGCAGGCAGCACAACAGCCAGTTGCAGGTGGTATGCACCCCCCCCCCCCCAAAAAAAATTGCCTGTCTTGTCTTTACCTTGGTCAAGTTTCTTGAGCTCAGATCCCATATTATAAACTCTCACCATATTATAAACTCTATGTACAAAAGCAAATAGAGGATCAGACATAAATGTACAGAGAGAAAGAGGGAAGAGTCTTTCAGCTTTTTAAAGAACCATTCCACTTAGTATTAAACACACATTTGAACTATTGTTTATCTCTTCAGTTGGGCACTTCCATTTTCCCTTCTTAATAAAAACACAGAAGCAGCCCTCCTGGATCAAACCAGTGCTGCATCTAGTAAGAATCTTGTTTCATATAGCAGCCAAACAGTTCCCCTGGTGAACCACCAAGGTCAAGGACTTTCTCTAATGTTACCTCCTAGCAGAGGCTTACTGAATAAGGAGATTCCTCCGTGAATCTGTCTTATTCCCTTTTAAGGCCCTCTTTGCTTGTGGCCATCACTACATCCACTGGCCATGAATCTCACAATTTATTTGTTGTATTATGTATAATTTCCTGTTGTTGTTCTGAAGTCCAGCCTGATGCCACCTCCACTCACCATCATTTTATCTATTAAAGCCTGTTTGTCATTCTACACAGGATGCAAGCAAGAGCGCTTAAGGCAGATCTGTACCCAGAAAATTTTTACTTGGGGGGGGGGGGATAAGTACAGTGGTCTCAGCCCATCATTATTTATTGTCTTTATTATTTATTTACCAGTTTTCTACTTGAGACTAAAGGTGGATTACATGGTATATAAAATGTAATCAAATAGTATGAGATATCTCTCTCACACACACACACACAAAAACAATTTTATTCCTCACCCCACAGATATTTAAAATCAGGACTCTTCAGTCCTGCTAACTGCTAAATCTGTTCTAGCCAACTGCATAGAGAATTCATATTTGGAAGATTAATGACAGGATTCACACCTTTTAACCTCAACTTCTTCCTTTTTTACATGAAGATTTATGACAGGATTCAAACCTTTTAACCTCAACTCCTTCCTTTTTTACATGGAGAATTTACACCTGAAAGACATGTGACAGATTTCACACCAACCCCTAGTGTTGATTGGAGGGGCATGACAAATGATTGGTGGGGCCCAGCCCCTTTTTGCACCACCATGGCTATAGGCCTGGCTTAAGGTCATCATCTGTAAAAAAACATTCCTACTCTTTTCTTGCTAATACCTACTCTGATTAAGCGCTCTTAAGAACTCAAAACTTGCATACAGTTTTGTATTGTTCAGTTGATCTTAATACAATATATTACAGGGCTTTTGTTTTACTAAGGGTATTTTCCCTACTTTAAAAAAAAAGGAACTAAAAGATAGCACCAAATTCGAAATCACACATGGAAAATAATACAACTGGATATTTGATACTTACTAAACTATGTAACCAGATTTTCAGCATTATGTACTAACATATGGCCTGGATCTTTTTGGTGCAAACCCTGAAGTTATACTCTGAATAAATTTACACAATTATATTTTGAGGTATATTTCTAGCCCAAGCCAAATGCCCAATGTACCCTGAGATAAAAAAAAGTCATTGTGTTTCACAATACCAAAACAAAAAACAGCCTGAAAACACAGTTTCATATTGTTAAAATGTTTCTTTTGAGTAGACTGCCCTCTCTATTTGCATACTGAATGACTCACATTCACTGGACCTAACAACATCAACTATACCATCTCAGGCTCATTCAGTTGCTCATTTTCTAAAATTGTATATGCCATTAAATGCCATCAGTGCCCTTCCATTCTCTACATAGGACAAATAGGTCAAACCATACGCCAAAGGATAAATGGACACAAATGTGACATCAAAATTGAGAAACCTGAAGGACAAAATTTCAGTCTGCCAGGACATTCAATGAGGGACATCAAAGTATCTGTGTTATTGCAAAGGAATTTCAGAAACAGACTGGAAAGTGACACTGCTGAATTACAAGTTATTACAATACTCAGGAGAATGGAACCCTAAGGCCTTAACAGAGATATTGGGTTCATATCTCACTACACATGCTATGTCACAGAATTAAACTTTGTTGGTCTTAAAGGTGCCACTGAACTCAAACTATGTTTCTTTCACATCAAGGTTTGTTTCAGTTTCAATTTGTTTCAAAAAGTTCAAAAACTTGAAATAAAAATTATGTCTTAAACACATGATATTAGAAAACTAGCAAACTGTCAGACATTTTAAATTTTTGTGCTCCAATATATAATATGGACTAACGTAAAAGAATACCCCCAACTGGCAAAAATCAGCAAGCTCCTGGGGTTTGCACCCCAAAGGGCTTTTAATTAATTAATTTTTTTTACAGAAAGCAAACTTTAAGTGGTAAGCGGCTCTACTTGGTCACCTGAATATCAGCAAACACTGTTTCCAACATTCTAAGAAGGAAAAATGTAGAGCCACTTATCTATGCATTCTGCCCCACCCCCCAAGTGCAACAGGGGCATAAACTCACCCCAAACAAGGTTTATGTAGTGCTCCCCCTCCAGCACCAGAAGTCTCATCTCCCTTGATGCCCTTCCACCTTGTGTTGTTGGAGGGCCTCTTACACCACAGGAAAGTGCTGCCATTAGCAGAACAGATATGAAGGATCCAATCCTCCATATTTTCTAGGACATGGAAGCCACCCGGTTCATGCTTTTGTTGCATATTTCATGCACACTTTTCCTGTTGCTTTTCTATCTTTGACAGGTTTTTTCCCCCAGTCTTCACACTGGCTCAGTAGGGGTGTCCTAAAATCCAGTATTTCTTTGATAAATATAAATACTATTTTGAGATAAGAGATTTCATGCAATTGTTATGAGGTCCTAAAACACAGTGTTGATGAATTACAGGAACATATCCACAGTTTATGACAGGGTAATCTCCCATGCCAGTAAACGCATCATTTTCAAACTATATTAAACAAAGTTTACCATTTCCAAGTTCACTAAAGCATGAGCCCTTATCCATTTTGGCACCTTTTTTTAAAGGATAGAACTACTCCTTATCTACAGCAATACCTCATAATTCCAAGAACCATTCATTTTTAAAGCAGTAAAGGGCCCCTCTTCCAACACACAGCAAGGCTATCTCAACTGCAGCAATTGTCCCCACATCCCTGTACATTTTACATTGATCACAACACTGTTGTAGCATTGTTACTAGTGCCACCTGAAAACTAGACAGGAAGAAACGTTACTTGTACAAATCTGAGACCTAAAGGGGGAGCAAGAGTTCTGTACTGTTTCTGAATGTCAGCCTTCTACAGGAAAACTGACATAATGGCTGTGATCCAGAAAATCATATAGGAAGCTAGTTGCTTTCACCCTAATGCCATTTTACAAACTCCTTTTAAAAAAACTCAGGGGTGGTTCAAGAGTAGCTTTCCGGATGCATGCACTTAAATGTTGAATCACAGTCACAAATCATCTTTGAGCATGTCTTTAAAAAAGAATAACCACACATGACATAGGGTTCCACATTATCTCAGTCAACAATAATTTCAGTGAAGTCTGGGCAGACAACTTCAACAAATATGAAACTAATTTGGTTTCACAAGTTTAAGTAAACACACCAACATTTGCTCAAAAATGGATTTAACTTTAATATATGTACCAACCCTAACTGCATCACCAGGGGGAAAAAACCCAAAGTAGTTAGCTAGGGCATAATTACTATCATGCTAACTAGCATATCACAGAACATGATACTGGCAAATTTTTCATGATGCTGGGTTATTTTGAGCAGATATACTGGCAATAGCATATAAGAGCCATGTGTTACAGAACATGATGTACTTCAAATGCTACTGTGAGACACAGCTCAGAGCAAGAGACAAACTTTCCCAAGGCTATCCTGTAAGCTTTATGGCTCACCAATACAGACATCAAATAAATTCACTGTACCAAACTGGCCTATCTTCTCAGAATTTTATTTAATTTATTTTTTATTTATTTTATTCAATTCATATCCCACTCTCCCTGAAACCAATATTCCAGTACTACAGATTAAAATACAACAGAATTTTGTTAGTTTATTTTGAGTATTAGCAATAATGTGATTCACATGATGAAAAACGTTTGATTCCAGAATACCAGAAGATACACTTTCCATAAACCTTCCCTTTTTGTGGGAAATTATTGCCACTAAATGTCTAATGTTGTGCACTAGACACTGTGGAAAATCAGCAAAAACAGGGTTTCTACTCCACCCTCATCAATAACTTACAAAATATTCACTGGACGACTGGGAAGAGACACCAGTGGTCCAAAAGACAGTTATAATATTTTATTCTATTAATTCTTCACTACACAGACTTGGTACAAGGTACCAAGAATGCTATATAAATAAAATGGAAACAATCAACGCTTAACCCACTCCTTTGATTCTTTGGTCAAACTGCCTAAGAATATTTACATCAGTACATTCAATAAATACTCGTCATTACAGCCTCTACACTATGAGAAGAGAGCTGTGATGGCTTTATCAATGTCACTTACCTAGGAATAGATCAAGAAACTTCAGTAAATGTAAAACACTATCTTATGTAGAATCATCTTTCAGTAGTGCTAGTATTTTTTGTGGCTATACAGTTGAGATCCTTGTTTTATTCTGCAATGCATAAACTAAAGAGCAAAGTTGAAAGGAACTGAATGGGAGGGATAGAGCAAAAGGAAAACTTTGCCTCAGAAAAGACCACCATCAGCTCTACATGCCATCCATGATACATAAGCCACTTTCCTAGTTTATGAGTTTTAAAAGCGGTACACTCTCTCTACTGTTTCAATCCAATTTGCAAGTCAGCTTCATGAAAGGCAGCATATAAAACAGACTGGGTAATCAAACTGGAGATAAACAAGCTCCTTGGACTCCTGTCCACCAATCTGTTAGGAATTGTTAAATATTATATGTTCTTACAGTGCTATTCTAAACAGACTTATGCTGTTCTAAGCCCACTGGCTACAACTGACTTAGAAGGGTATAATTGTGTTTAGGACGGCAAATGTTTCATTCACTCTTACTCCCAAAACACTCTTGAGAGCATCCTTGGCAAATTTTCAGATGCTTCACTCTTAAATTTTTTACACCCAATAACTGTCCTACTTTTGCACATGTTCAGCTTGTTCAAGCTTACCCTTTACATTACCCTTTAAATACTGGCCTGGATTTATTTTTTTTATTTTATTTTTTGCCATCAAGTCACAGCTGACTTATGATGACTAGGTTTTTCAAGGCAAGAGACATTCAGAAATAGTTTGACATTGCCTGCCTCCATGTCACAACCCTGCTATTCTGTGGAGGTCTTCAATCCAAATACTAGCTAGCGCCAACCTTACTCAGCTTCCAAGATCTGAGAAGATTGGGCTAGCCTCAGCTATCCAGGTCAGGGCTTACTGGCCTAGATAACACACAAATATAGAACTGTAATTCCATCCCAAAAGCAGAGCCCTGTGTTACCCCAAAAACTAACCAATGACTCATGACACTGAGCTTTCATAGGCAAAAATTTTATTTCATAGGATGATATGCTTAAGATAGGCCAGCTTGTACTTCTGAAAGTTGTAATACATTTCAATACATTACTTTACAAAAAGCATCAGATACTGTACTATAAATAATAGGTAGAGTTTATCAAGGATGTTTCTGGGAATGCCTCAGATTTGTTGTCTCAAAGCCTCCTACAACAACCCTGTCAAGTAAGCTGGCACTGGGGTACAGCATGCGCACTGAACTTCTGACCAGCATGTGATACAAACTGGAAATTCTCCATAGCAGAGTTTGCAGTCTAGGGGGACCGCAACACCAACACCACTTCACCAAATGCAATAAAAAATACAGTGACTAATGCCTGAAAAAACGAAAGGAGAAAAACACCAATGACATACTTCCTGACTTTCAAAGTGACCCTCCTCTTCCCCCCCCCCCCCCGCCTTCTTCAGTGCTCCCCCCACACATACCCCTACCTGGGTTTGAGCTGAGTCCTCCCCCCCCCCTTTCTCCCCTGCGTTCTGCAGCAGCCCTACCAGGAAAGCGTTAATTTAAGCCCCCAAAGAAGCTGAATTTGCATTAAAGGCACAAAAGCCACTGAGGTGCGAACAGATCTGTCACCGTAAGCAGGCCGTTGAGCGTCTCTTCCCACGGCAAGTGCCTGCCAGTGCCAGCCAGCCAGCCCAGCCCAGGCAGCCGCAGCCCAAACCCACGCCTAGGAGGAAGCAGCCAGGGCCGGGCACGGCACCTACTTTTCCTGGAACCAGCCCTACCTGCCGCGGCCCTTCTCACACGCCCTCACCACCACCCGCGCCCCAAAGACCTTCCAGCGCAACCCGCTCCCCCCCCCGCCGGTCCGGGAAGGTGGGCAGGTGGGCTCCCCCTGGGCTGGGCTCCTTACCCCTCACTCTCCCTTCGCCCACCCGCAGGTCCTCAACATCCTCCGCCGAGTTCCTCCTCCTCCGCCTGGCGAGCCTCAAGTCTGTCTCCACAGCTGCTGCTGCTGCTGCTGCCTCGTAGCCGCATCCGCAGAGACAGGGAGAGCGAGCGAGCGAGAGGCGCCGCTCCTCCAACCGTCACCAACCCCTCCTCGGACTTCCACGTTCCGACCGCAGCGCCGCTCTCCTCGCTCCCTTCCCTGCCCACCTCAGCGCCGGGTCCCCCTCAGGGCAAAAAGGACACGCTAACCCAGCCCCGCCGCAGGCTGCTCACCTGCATAGACGCCATGATGGATCCACCCCCCTCCCGCCCTCCTCTGGTGTTCTCTGCGCCGCCGGCCGGGACCGGGAGAGACGCAGCGCGGCGGCGGCGGCGGCGGCGGCACCCCTCCCTCCCTCGGCTTCTCTCTCCCCCCCCCCCCGCCAGTTCCTCCTCCGCGTCACGTGGGAGTTCCGGCCATTCCCGAGGAGCGCGCGCGTGCGCGTTGGAGTGCTGCCGCGGTAGCTTCCAGGTAGAGAGCGTTCTGAAACGGACTTTGGGCGTTCCGTCCTCTGTTCTGGAGGTTTGTGTTAGAGAGTAAATTATTTTGTTCCGGAGAGGACTGGGAAGGTTGCTCGCTGTTTTAGGACAATGTGATTGGTCCTAATATAACACAGTATATTACATTAACTTTTTAAAAAAAAAATGGGGAGGGAGAAGTGGAGGAAGGATCGGGAGCATACCACTACATCCTCCGCCTGATTACTCTTGGGCTCCACTTAGTTAATCGACGTGGCTGTCACCTCGATTTAGAAGGACGGCAGGACTTTACTTAATTCATTTATGTCCCTCCTTTTTCTCCACTGGGGATCCAAAGCGGATTATATCCTCCTCCTCGCGTCCATTTAGGGTTGGCAGCTCTGGGTAGGGAAATACCTGGAGACTTGGGGGTGGAGCCTGAGGGGGGCGGGGTTTGGGGCATAATGCCAGAGTCCAACTTCCAAAGGGGCTATTTTCTCCAGGCGAACTGATCTTTGTCACCTGGAGATCAGTTTTAATAGCAAGAGATATCCAGCCACCACCTAGAGGTTGACAACCCTACGTCCATTTTATCCTACCCTGTGAGAAGAAGAAGAGATTTGATTTATACCCCGCCCTTCACTCAGAGTGGCTTACAAACTCCTTTCCCTCCCTGTGAGTTAGGTGGGGCTGAGAGAGCTCTTGAGAGAACAGCTCTGACAGAACTATGGCTTGCCCAAGGTCATCCAGCAGCTGCAAGTGGAAGAGTGGGGAGTCAAACCTGGTTCTCCAAGATTAGAGTCCACACACTTAAGTAGTACACCAAACTGAGGTAGTTAGGCTGAGAGACTGTGACTGGCCCAAGTTCACCCAGCAAGCTTCTATGGCACAAATAGGGTTTCGCACCCAGGTCTCCCAGATACTAGTTTGACACTCTTAACTCTCTCAGTGTGGACTTATGCATATTTACTAAGAGTTAAGGCCTGTACAGTTCTTTGTGACTTACTTCCAAGTAAACACGGACAGCATTGTAGCTTAAGAAGGCTGAAAACAATTTTTAACAGAAATCCAAAATTGTCTCTCCCCCTCCCCCCATTTGTTTCTGACATAAGAAGTTTGACTTCCATAGAGACACAGTTTAGAGCCCAAAGGCTGCAATCCCAAACATGAAGGGTAGGGAGTAAGTCCCACTGAAATAATGGAATGTACTTCTGACATACTTGCAGTTGTTCTGAATATCTGCCTTTGAAGTTAGTATTTGACAATAGATTCACCACAGCCTCAGGACATTTTGTCATTTTGTATTATTTAAGAACATACAAAGAGCTCTGCTGGATCAGACCAGTGGTCCATCGAGTTCAGCATCCTGTCTCACACAGTGGCCAACCAGTTCCTCTGGAGAGCCAGAAACAGAACAATGAGCCTGAGGCCTTCCCCTGATGTTGCCTCCTGGCTCTGGGATTCAGAGGATTAGTGCCTCTGAATGTGGAGGTTTCTCCTCAGTCACCATGGCTAGTAGCCACTTATAAACCTATCCTCCATTAATCTATCTAATCCCTTTTTAAAACAGGGTTGCACTCACCTGTAACTGATGTTCACTGAATGGTCTTCTGTGCAAGCACGCATTGAGAGGACTGTGTGGCAGGCCAGCTGCAGAAAAGATCTGTAAAGCTTTCTAGTAGACTAGGAGAGCCCCTTCCTCTAGTGCTTTCCTGCTAAAATGATCACATGACCAGGAGGAAGAGCATTATTCTCTCAGTTCTATCTCTGTCAACTATCTCACATTTGAATTCCCTAAGTACTCTTGGGTCTATGCCATCAGGATCTGGAAAATAATCAGTTTTTAATTTTCCCAGTAAGTCTAGAACTGCTTCTCTTGTCACCTCAATTTGACTCAGTTCTTCAGTCTCTTTTCCTGAAAATATTGGCTGTGGCATGGGTACATGGCTCCACACTTTCCACAGTGAACACAAAAGCAAAAAATTAAGCTTCTCTGCCATTTCCCCATTTTCCTTTAGCAATAACTTTATTCCTTTCTTATCCAATGGCTCTACCGCTTCTCAGGCTGGTTTCCTGCTCTGGATATATTTAAATAAAAGTATATTGTTTGTCTTGATGCTTTTAGCAACCTGCTCCTCAAATTTTCTTTTTGCATGCCTAATTATTGCCCTGGGCCTGCTTCGGTGGGGAGGGTGGGGTATCAATCCAATAAATAAATTAAATCAGTATTTCTTTTCCCAGAGCCTGTGGTCCCTTTTGTTCAGTTCACTGGGGCAGAGCTTCCACTTTTTAAAAGAAGCATCTTTACTTTTTATAGCTTTCTTGACTTCTGTTGTTAACCATGCATACCTTTTAGACCTGGCAGTGCCTTTCTAACCTGTGGGATGCATTTATCAGGTTTTAAATAGCTTCCAAGCATTCTTTAGGGATTTGACTCTCTTGTGTTCCCCTTCAGCTTCCTTTTAACAATTTCCTTCATTTTGATAAAGTCCCCTCTTTTGAAATCAAATATTAGTTTTGGAGTTTAGGGGTAACTTTCCACTGACATCACTGCTGAACTTAATAGCATTGTGATCACTGTTCTCAACTGTTGCAACAACCTCTGTGTCTCTCACCAGGTCTTGAGCCCCACTCAGAACCAAGTCCAAGATCACTACCCCTGTGGTTGGCTCTATGACTAACTGTTCCAGTGCACAGTCGTTTATGATGTGTAGGAATCTCATTTCTACAGCATAACTCAAGCACATGTTTACCCAGTCAATAGGGTAGTTGAAGTATTCCAGTATAATAACATCTGCTTTAGTTACTTCCCTTATTTCCATTTCCATCTAAAAATCCATTTCCATCTAAAAATCAGTCTCAAGGGTTTGATCAAGTGGGTAATAGTACACCCCCACTTTTAAGTAACCCTTAGGGCCTAGTATTTCCACCCATATCACTTATGTTGGGGAGTTTTCTCTTGATGTTTTCTAACTTGATTCTATGATCTCTTTGATGTACAACATAACACCTCCACCAATCCTCCCTCCCTGTCCTGCCTATAGAGTTTATACCCAGGAATTACTGTATCCCACACATTTCCCCCATTCTACCATGTTTCTGAGATACCTACTATATCTAAATTGTCATTGAGCATCAAGCACTCCAGATCCCCTATCTTGGCTGAGAGACTTCTAGCATTGGCATATAGACATCTGTAATGTATTTCTGTCTCCAGCAACTGTTGCCTCCCTTGGCAAACATTTAGAACATTTCTATCCTGCTCTCCAGAAATCCTTCTGGAGACAGATTACAAGTAAAACAAGATAGTTTTCAGTTCCTGCTTTATAATAATAAAATCTTTCCAGCTAAACGAGAAGACAAATTACACATGATCAAAGTAGAAGTGGTGTAACTCTGCATCAGATTGCTGTGTTAAACTATTGACCAACGGTAAATTATTGTTGGAGATTTATTGGCCACCCCATCTAAACCACTCAGTGTAGCCTACAGCATTACCTAAATAAGTGGTCAGTGCGGTGTAGTGGTTAAGAGCAGGAAACTCTAATCTGGAGAACTGGGTTTGATTCCCCACTCTTCCTCATGAAGCCCGCTGGGTGACCTTGGGCCAGTCACAGTTCTCTCAGAACACCCTTAGCACCACCTGCCTCACAAAGTGCCTGTTGTGGAGAGAGAAAGGAAAGGCAATTGTAAGCTGTTTTGAGACTCCTTAGTGTTGAGAAAAGCAGGGTAAAAAAACCCAACTCTTCTTCTGGTCAAAGGGATCCCCTATTTGAGGGGATTTGCTTAAAAACACATTTGCTTAAAAGTTCCATTGAAACCACTTGTAACCTGAACAACAGTTGCAGATGCATTTACCAAAACCTGCAGCATTCCCATGAAGTATATAAGATGCTTCTTTCCAACACCACACAGTATATTTACTGACAACTAAGTATTAAATAGGGGATTGCCAACAGCTGGCAGCCCAGTCAGGGAGTGACATCTTCACTGCTTTTCAGACCCCCCCCCCCCCCAAAAGCCGAGCTTTAAAAGAGGGCTTTGGTTTGGATTGGTTTGTTGTTTCTTATTTTTTTACACATGAAGTTGCTTTATACTGAGTCTGACCACTGGCCTGTCAAAGTCAGTATCACTTACCATATGGCTGGTCTCAGGTAAAGATATTTGCCATTGCCTGATATTTTAACTGGAAATACCAGGGACTGAACTCAGTTATGTCGAAAGAAAATTAACAAAATAAGCGTGAATGCAGCTATAAACTATTGACTGGTAGTCACAGGTTAGCAAAAAACATTTTTCCATTATTTTTTCTCAAACAAAAGTTGAGACTTTCATGTTTGCTGTGGCATACACATTTCTGAATCCATTTTCTCTACAGTGTCAGCCATGTTTTATTGTTGCCACTGCCAGCAAAATAACGAAGTGCCACAAGACTCTGTTAGGTTTTCTTGTATTGTACTCTTGACTTAAAATGAGTTATACAAAATAAATTCTAATATACCCTTTGCCCTGAGCTCAGCGGATGGAATGGAGCTTTCTGGGCCACAGTAATCTTTCTGGGATTCCCCAGCACCTATGGCACAGGGATGTATTAGAGTGTATATCCCTTTCATTCTCTTGTGTGCGCTGCAGCCTGCTTGCTCTGACAGGAGGAGGGAGGAAAAGGGGGTCCTTAAACAACACAGTATTGCTTATTTCATTGCTCTTCAATAGGGTAAATTTGATCTGAGTCCTTGTATGGTGCTCTCAGAGGGTAGCCATATCAGCCTGCAGTAGTAAAGATCCCCATGGATCTCCACTCCTGCTTGTATCTAACAAAGGGAGCTTTGACTCTCAAAAGCTTATAACCCAAAAATCTTGTTGGTCTCTTAAGGTGCTACAGGACTTGAATCTATTTCTTGTATGCTGCCTGTAATACGATGGACAAAATAAATAGTAGTTTCATATCTTGTTGGATTATCACAGAGCAAGTGGTGCAGTCCTAACCATATTCTCAGTATGGTCCAAGATTTACTATAATAAGTAACGTACAAATAGCAGAAAAGTCTGTAATATCCCTGTGATAGGCTGAATGATGAATGCATGTGACAAAGTATTCTTTCAGGCATATTTCAACCTCCTGTTCCCTCGATATAGTTCAGGAATCACTGGTCTAGGCGACATGCAGCAACATATAACAAGTTGTCTCAGCATCCACTTGATCTGTATTAGATTTGAAGTATTTCATCCATGTGCTCTTTCTTTTAAGTATAGTATAGATAGATAGTATTTGTCAGCTTCTGTAACTAACGGGATGGTTTTATCCCACCCCACCTCCACAGCATCGCTATTTCACCTCTTACTGAAGTTACATATTCATCTTCCTCTGCTGGGCCAGTTGCATAGCAACTGTACTTTGCGGTACCAAAAGGCCACATCTCACAGACACTGACAGCACAACTCACTGGAATTGCATTTGTTCTCACATCACCAGCGCTTGCCAGCTTAAAAGCTACTGAGAATAGTGGTTATTTTGAAAGGAACTAAATTCCTTCCACAAGATATTCTTTCCATCTGAATGGTTCTTTGCTGTTTGAGTACTTGCAGTACCAAAATACTACTTCTGCTAACAGCAGGGGGAGGAGCTATTTTTGCCAATTTCCTCCTTCCAATGCAGACACCCACCCACCCACCCCAAGAATATTTGGGTATTCTTTTATGTCCAGGAACACAATGGGATGGGAGCTCAGGCCTGTAGCATGAGGAGGGAGGCAGGAAAGTCCCATGCTATGAACTTTGCTCAGTTCACAGTACTTTGGACCCAAGCCAAGAAAGCAAAATACACTATTTTAAAGACAGTTTAAAAAAGTGTCTGATCTTGCTAAACCAGAACAGTTAACACAATGGAGGAATGGAGCAGCCACCCTGCCTCCCTTGGCACTCCCCAGGAGGCTGCAGCCCCCATTGTCCTTTAATAGTCCAGCAGCCCCTAGACCATATTTTGCCACACACTAAGATTACATTGCAGCAGTTGTTTATGGATACATTCATTTTATGCATGAAGTTTTCATCTGCTATTGACCAGGTACTGCCAAGCAGGGGAAATAGTTTCGGCTTGAATGATGAGGGGTGGGCAAATGACAAAGTACCTTAATTCTCAAATTTGTTCTTTGAGCAACTGCTTGCTACTGTTGGAATTCACTCCCAGGGTACTTGGTTTCTGAAGCTGCCACTGACAGTGAAGGAAGCATGATCCACCTTCCTTATTTTAAGTACCTCATAGCTAGAATGGAATGAGAAGGGCACAGCTCCTCACCCCAGGTCTACCTATGCTTGATTCAGATTCTCACTCACAAGACTGTCATCTTTTCCTACTGAATTTGTTATAGACTAGTTCCACAAGACCAGCATCACAAACATATATGGCTTCAGGAGGTCAATGGGTGGCAGGGTGCTCTGGAAGAGCTGGAGCTCTGTCCTGCAAACCCTCCCTCCTGGGGAAAGAGCAGATTTGAATGCTACTTCTTACATTGCTGGCAAATCCATTAAAATACATATAGCAAGCAAAGGTCTTGCCAAAGCATGGCTAAATATTATGAAACTCAGCAAATTTAGATTTAACTGCTAGATTTCTGCTTTACACATCTGACAGTGCTGTACAAAACCACCCTTTGGCCACTGAAGCACAGCCACGATAAACTGCTACACCAATGTAATAATGCCTACTGGTATCATGAATACTCATGTAAAAATAAAAGTTTTGATTATAAGACGACAGCAATTAACAATGGCTATAAGTATATAGTGTTTTCTGGTGCTTCAACCACAGGAATACAGTAATTAGCATACACAGTGATAAAGGGTAAAGAATTCTGTCACTGCTGAAGGATAAGGCAAAGTCATCCACGAGTTGACATGTTTATTTTTCAGTTGGTGAGAAGACTGTTATTGGTGTAAGCAGTGAAACAAAATCCATGCATGCCAAACCACTGCAGACAATGGCTTCCTGCAGTGAGCATTACAGTCCTTAACCAAACGTACACAACATGCTATATGAAAAAAGTTACTAACTGAATTACGTGTATTAAATACTGGAAAAAAAAGTTTACATTTTTATTATAATTTATTTTATTTAACAATCTAAGAAGTTTGCAGCCATCAGCAGTTCCAGTGCAATTTCAGGTGCAATTGGAAATTCAGGAATCTCTGTGGAGCTGTTAGTGTAGCGAACCTTGTAGGTAAAATACATGCACACTTTGGATAGGACATGGGAGGGGATCTCTCTGAAATTTACTTCATTTGTTTCATTTTCAGCAAACTGTCCTAGAGAGAGAGAGAGAGAGAGATTTTATTTGTATATATACAAATAAGACAATGAAAATAGCAATCCTGCAGCAAATAAAATTTAATTAGTAAGAGTTCATTGCTGAATATGGGTGTTTTAAGAATGCTGTGTCACTTGAATGTTATAAGAAATGGCAGCATTTGAGTGTCCTGCTCTTCAGTTCCTAGCTGATGTCATTGTGTCAGTCACTAGATATGGCCTTTTCTGCTGGTCCCTTTTGAGGAGATCACTAGGAGCTCTCCCTTGCACTTTAGATCTGCAGCCATCTTGGGATGTTAGTAGCCTTTGAGTGTGGGAGAAGCATTCCTGTCACAAGTGTTCTGCTAAAGTTATTGCTTTGCAGTAACATTAAGGGAACAGGTGAGCAAGGCAGATTCTTCTGTCGCATTATGAGTGGATACTGAAAGCTTTTCTTAGGGCGTGATCATACACACCCATTTGTGACACAAGAAGGACGATTCCCTGCTGGCTCAAAGTGGCGTGATCACACAAGCACATCTGGGAAGCATCCTGCAACCGGTGTCAAAGTGTCGCAAACCACTTTGAGCCGGTGGGGAATCGACTTATTTAGCTACCAGTGAAAAGGCAGTCTCAAATGGTTTGCGATGGCCCAGAACTGACCTTTCCTGGTGTGATTGCGGCAGCGCAAACAAGTGGCGTTGGGGAGCGGGCTTTTTGTTTCCCCCCCCCTCTCCCATCCCAGTATGCGCATCATCGGATGATCCCAAGGGTGGACAGGCAAGTCATCAATCCCTTGTAGAAGCAGATAAGCGCACTGAAAACGGCTGGAAGAAAAAAAAACCAACTCGCCTGCAGCTGCGTGTGATCACACAACGGCGGTTCTCCCTCACAGGTCCATGGACCTGTGTGATCCTGCAAAAGTGGCACAAATTGCGCCAGCACAAATTTGAGTCACTTCCTGTCTGGCTTATCTTGCTCGTGTGGACGGGGCCTTACAGTATTTTATGTGGTTCTAGGGTAAACTTGTTTATATGAATAAGACTACCTTCCTTGGATATGTTTTGGAGCATGAATTCCAAGATTTGATTCTGAGCTCCGTCTTCAAAAAGAATTACACGTATTAGCTTTATAACTCATTTAAAACAGCATGCCAAAACATATTGATTGTGTAGATCCAAAACTATATCCTAAAACATTCTTTTAAACTAAGTAGAATTTATTTCCAAAAAAGAATACGAATTGTTCTATAAATGTTTCCTTTTAAGCACAGGAGATTGGATCCAAAAGTTCTGTTCCACTAACTGTGTAGAGGCTTCTGGTGCTAGGAATCTGTCATCAGTAGAAAATATCACATTGGCCAGAGGACAGCTCTAGAGTCAGTGCCTTGAACCATTTGGATCCAATGAGGCTGTCTAGGTTAATTTTAGCACAAATTGGGATAATTTGCATGCATTTTTAAAATGCGAGTCAGGTATTGCTGTATTAGATTCTTAAAGCCTTGGCAAGTCTGGTTGGGCACATGGACAGTAAGTTGGTCTTTTGTTTGCAAGTATCTGCCATTCTACATTCTTTTTTCTCTTTCTGAAATACTAAGAGTGATAACCATGTTAAAATGGATTTTTCACAAATACAAGTTATTGAAATGGAGTTTAAAACTTGCTCAAAATTGAATTAAAAACCCATTGTAGCCAATTTTTGCTTTACTTTACAAATTCCTCTAGACAAACTCTTAAAAGATCACACATTTTACATAGCAAAGCACTTTCAAATCTCGCTTGTTTCCAAAAAAAATTGTGATACAATAATTGGGGCAAGAAACAGATATTGTTTATCATCAGAACTCCAGCATTCCCATTGGGTGCCCAGAACTAATTGTGCCATTATTATACAAGGACACTGTCATTTTAGCTTGTGTTTATCAGTTCATCAGGATCTGAAGTAATTTCACTCTGATCTGCCCTAACAGTTCTGTGCTTGATCTGGGATGTCATATTACAAGGAATCCTGCACTGGCTGACTTAGTGGGAATTTGGTCTCTTGTGAGTTGTCCTGAGCCCACTTTGGGAAGCGTGGAATAAAAATCTCAAAATAAAAATAAATAAATAAGCATTAATAAAATAAATTTTTGAAATATATTTAAAAAACTGGAAAAGATTCCTCTTCTGGATTTTAAAGCATAATGAAACACAGCAGGCTTTGAATACCCAGCTTCAACCAGCAATGAACTTATTGTAGCACATATATTATTAACATAACTGAAAGCCTTCCCGCAAGTTCAGACTGGCCACGAAACCCAATGAGATTGTCCCTTCTGCTCACCCCAATCCAGCGGATTTCAAGCCACACTGCTTATAAGATCTAAACCTGAAAGCAGTACTGTTTTCCTTGTTAACTGGGGACTACAGAATTACTTTCAAATCCCAAACGTGATTAATTATGGAGAAAGGTAGAATTTGAACAATTACAGAGTGTTCCATATGCAAGTGTTTGTTAGCTTTTCCTCTTGGAGCTCACACACTAGAAATCCTGGCTCAATTATAAAGGATTTAATAATCCCTTATTCCTTGGTTACCTTGATATAATGGAAATACTCCTTTAAACTGTCTAAAAATTTTGGAATCAAATTCTTATGTAGTCATATTCAGACTCAAATGTTAACCAGAAAAACATATATTCACTTCAGACACTTGACCATAAGATCAAGGGCTTGTAAAATGGATACAGCCCCAATTTCCAAAATGCATTCAAGATACTGTGGATTCATGCACTTCTTGTTGTCCGGCTACATTATCTTTGATAGCAAAGGAAAAACAATCCATAAAACTGAATTTTCACCAAAGATGGGGAACCAGTTCAAGAGATTGTTTGCATGCTCACGTTACACTGCAGAGGAAACCAAGGAATTCTAAACCTACCATTTCTTGTACCTACCTGGGCCACTCAACATAGCTTTTATTGTTCCTGATGTGAGTGCATGTTCTCGTTTGACAATGAATTCATGGCCATCAGAGGATATCAACTTCACATACATAGCATCAGGGCCTTCACACCCACCATATGTTTTCTCTTCTCCATCTATAAGACATTGTTATTTTAACTGTGTCTGTTTCAGAACCCCAAATGAAGTTTCATAGTACAACAATGAATTAAGGAACAGAAGAACTACACGATTAAATAATCAAAGAGTAATAAACTGTTAGGCTGTTCATACTCTTTCCTATAATATTTCGTTTTGAATGGATACAGTTCATTAATTTGAAAGTCTTGTTTCCAGACATAACAGCAAGCCATAGTTTACCACTACACAGGCTCAAGCACTCCCTCCTCCCAAGCATGCAGCAAGCTAATAACCAGTTCTGCTCTCAGAGTAAGTATAGTGTTACAACTGATCCAGCAACCTACAGTTCACACTTTCCCTTCAAACCAGGATTCCCAACTCTGATTTAATTCTAGTTTGGAATCTGGGTTTACTGGGAAAACCAAAACTATAATTTGCCAATTTGGACATAATGGTAAATAGTGGTTGACCAGAAAAGCAAAAACATCTCTGAAGGTTTCAGTCATTTTTGTTCCACAGAACTCATAGCATTATTTCTGGAGAAGTTGAGTTAGCACTCCGTGAGCTGACATGCAGGATGCCTCAGAGCTGAGTCCTCTTTCAAAATTATTTAATATCTATGTCAGACAAGATAACCTGTAGCTTTGGGGTCAAATGTAATCAACATGCTGATGACACCCAGCTTTATATTTAACTGTCCCCCCCAGAAGCTGCCAATCTCTGCCCCAGGCCAGTGCCTGGGTGACATAATCAAGTAACCAAGGTGGAAGAAACTGAAGCTCAACCCAGATAAGATACAGGTGATACTGCTTGGAAAGACTGAAAAACTGGAAGGAGTAGTGCTGCCAACCCCTTGATGGGGTGGGCTGGATTAACCAATCTATTGGAAGAATACACATTTTCAGGTTTTCTTCCCCCCAGCAGGCACTTCTGACCCACACTTGTGAGACTCCAATGAAAACAGTGTGGATGGTGAAACTGCCTCCTTCCATCCTCTTCCACCAGCATAGCTTCAGTGCTGGGGAAAGGTGAACCCCATGAAAATCTGTATCTGCAAATGTCTTCCACCAGCAGATCGCACAGTCCAACCCAGCAGCTTTCTCTTTGGCAAAGGCTGTGAAAAGTCCAAGAGGATGCAAAAATCCAACCATTGATGGGCAAAGCGGTTGGTATATTACTAACTATATTCTCAATTACATCCAGTATGTTGGCTGATTCTTTATTTAGGTTGAACTGATTTGGCCATGCTGAATTAGGCCACAGTAACCTAAAATTTAAGATTGCTGCAATGTATTGTATATGGGACTGTTTCTAAATACAACTTTTATAATATACTATGGTGCACTCATTAACTAGGGCCCATAATTTTCAACATTACATTTGTCCTGAAAGTGTTCCATCATACTACATATACTAGATAGACACTGCCAATTTGTTTTCATTTATGTATATCTGAAAGACTGCTTCCCCTTGTATGAACTGGTGTGCCAACTCCACCCTAGATCAGTTCCTCTTTTCTATCCCTGACATAGAAGTTAGGACAGTGGCACCTCATTGCAAGTTTCTTTCAGTGGTGGCTCCAGTGCTTTGGAATGGGCTGCCACTGACAGTATGAACAGTTTCCTTCCACTCTGCCTGTAAGCAATGTAGAGCTGTTCTACTTAAAACAGACTTTGGTTAGCCTTGCCTATTGGTTTTGGTGGAGTTGACACACCAATTCATACAGGGAGAGGCGGTCATTCCGATACAGCTTCAAACAGGTATGGGTAGTATTTGTTTCTTTGTTACTGAGCGTACAGTGCAGATGCACATGATGGTTCTGTTGATGGATTTCAGTTATGTTTAAACTCCCTTGAATGTGGAGGAAGGGGATTTGGAGTTTAAAAAAAACCAGTAAATAAACACCAAATTAGTTGGCCCAATGCAAGGTGAAAAAGGGAGCCCAAGTATCCACAAAGCAGCATACCATGATTTACTATTCCAAACCAAGTAAAACAAGTTTTCCCATCACTCTGGACAGTACAATCCTGTGCAGAATTACTCCAGTCTAAGCCACTGATTTCAACTGATTTCAAAGTCTGTTTTGGATTGCACTGCAAGTTGCTTCAAGGAGAGCAGGTAAAAATATAGATATACAAATTAGCTGAATCCTTTATCACTCTTATTAAATGAATATAAAATGGAGCAGATATAACAACCCATACGAACAACTCTGTATAACTAAAGAGATTTCATTTATTCCCATTATAGACCGAAATGCATTAAACATCATTGTAAACAGTTGTTGCTAACTTCCTAATGGGTTGTTATTGTATCAGATGCAGAAGAATAACAGTACAAGAATATCCTATGCAGACTTACTCCAGTAGACATCAGTGGGTTTAGTAACTCTTAATAGGACTGTACTGTCAAATTCTTCACTGCCAGAATCTATTCAAAAACCTCTAACCTTTAAGAATACACACAATTTCAACACTGTATACACTGTAGATTACAATAATTATGTTT
The DNA here is from genome assembly GCA_029233225.1 of Lepidodactylus listeri. Classification (NCBI taxonomy): domain Eukaryota; kingdom Metazoa; phylum Chordata; class Lepidosauria; order Squamata; family Gekkonidae; genus Lepidodactylus; species Lepidodactylus listeri. The sequence continues at coordinate 46,911,116 of JARCFY010000006.1, read as the reverse complement.
ATAGCAGTTTTAATCTATTTGCTTCATCTCATAATCCCCATTCCTTCTGGTGAAGTTTCCAGTATATTGTAGACATTCTACTAATTTGTACCAAAGTGGGTTTGTATCAACTGACTGAAATGCCAAGCAGTTCCCTAAACTTATATACCAAGATGTTTTCCAAGGCTAATTTTCACAAAGTACTTACCCATTTCTTCTTATCAAATAGTTGTTTCTTTGCTTCTGCAGTTTTTGCAACAAGAACTGGAAACAAATAGAAAAGTACATACTTACTCAAGTTCATTAGTAAAAGCAAACAAGTTTAGGTGGAAATCTAAGAAGGTCACTAACTTTGTATAGAGGACGCCAAGTCTTATTTGAATTTAACTGTGGTTATGTTTACGGTGCCAGATTACTAGATTGAACGGATATGCCGTTCTTTGAAAATTCTTTAATCATCAGCCCAGAATTGAAGCCAAGGTCATTCAAGAATCCCTCCAGTACAAGGGTATGCCCATCTATGTATGCTGTGGCCACCAAAACTATACATCCCGTGTCCAATTCAGACCCCATAGGTACATAACCAAGCCATATCCTAAATTTAGCCTAAAACTGCTTACTCTCTGACAAACCTACCCAGCCACTAAGGTCATCTTTGGAGGCCCCCGCCTTCTAAGATTAGGTTGGTGGTTACTTGGGAGAGGGCCTTCTTAGTCATGGCACTCTGGAACTCTCTGCTTAGGGAGACTTGTCTGTCTTCTATTTCTAATGAGAAGACTTTTTTGTTTTATTTGGCATTCCCTCAGTGATCTCTCCTTCCTGCCCAATGTTTTGTTTTTTAAATGTACTTTAAGCTCGGATATTACTTGTATTAATATGGTTTTGTTGGTTTTAATAGTTTTTAAGATACGATTTTATCATGTATATTTTACTTTGGTAAAGATAAAAGTAGGTTGTCTATGAAAGAGAGGAGAACTCAGGAAAAGGCTATGGGGCTTTCAGGGAGGGAAGAAAGAAAATAACGTGTGTGTGTGTGGGAAATAAAATGACCGCCCCACAAGTAATTGTGGGTCCCTTGTTTGTATCATACTAATAACCAACAAATTATGCAAATGTTCAGATGGCATGGACAGAATGCGTGAAAGGATAGTAGCTAATCATGTATAAGTAATGGGAGGAATGTGAACCCATCATTTTTGTTGTAATATAGTTGTAACCCATTTAGTTCTCTCAAGATTCACCAGGTTTACTTTTCATGTTGTTTTTGGGGGCGAGATGTGCAGCACAGTTCATCACAATCCTGTTGATCTTCTCCCCTTTCCCAGCTTTAAAAAATGATACTGGTTTGAACTCCCCATATATTTGAGAGAGACCATCTAAAATAAAAGATCAGAACTGCCTCACTTTAGTTAATAGACAAGGGCAGCAGGATATTAGTTTCCTGAATGTACAACATTTGTATGCAAAGTATCATAGCAACACCCAACAAGGCTTTCATGGCTACCCCAGATGTAAAGGAAAGAAACAGCGTTTTCTGCTCCTTTCCCGACTGAATATCCGCAAACACATTTTTACCTTCTACCTACTGATTCCCAACCTCAAGGATCTGCAGGCAGATCAGCTGGCACCAACTTTGTTCTCAAGCTATCAGAAAGCAAAGTAGGCACCAGCAGTTCTGCAGATTATCTAGAAGCAATGACAGTCAACAACTGTGTTGAATTTAACAGTACATAAATTCACCAAGTCAGCTGGGGTGGGGGTGGGGGCAGGGCAGGAAGCAGAGGCAGTATAGCTAGGATACAGAGCTGAAATTGATTCCTAGTTCCTTATTGGCAGTTTCTATTTTTTTTGTTAAATTCAGGAGGTGGAATCATGAAGAGGACATTCGGAATAACTACTGATCATAGTACAAATAAATCAAAGAAGCACATTTCATAAACCATCACACTGAATAAAGCAAGTAGGGTTTGACTACATTTGTAAACCAAAATTGCTCTGCATCCCAAAACATGCAATTTATGGATCTTTTTAATTCAGAAAAGATAATTCCTTTTAACTCGTCAGTATACAGAATACATGAGCAGAACTTTCTACTTCAAGCATTATTGCCTTCAAATATGTGATCCAGGAATTTCTCTAAGAAAAATGTATGATTAAGTATTTACTTTGATTTGCTGGTGACAGATACACTGTTTCCAGGATGCACTGATCAAGTATCGCTATTTTCCCCATTTTTTAATACTTGACAATCAGGTGTTTTCTGACTAAAAGATCCAAAACCACTTAAAATGTGTCTTGAATGTGAAAAAAATGCATATACTGTCAGCACACACTGGGAAACCTTTCCTGCTTCAATTTACAATCTCCACTCTCACAAACACCTAGAGTGAAACTTACTACCTAAATGAATAGAAAACTGTTTTAAAGCCTTTTGTCGAATGCTAAGTAGGACAATCAGGCAGGAAAATAAAGGCTTTACTACATCGATGGCCAGCACACCATTACTTACTTCTAGACTGCACAGGAGAAAGAGAAAGGCCCAGTCAGCTCTATTCCAAACAGTCCTTGCAGAAAAATCGAAAGCTTTACTATAGCAATGGCTGGAATATAATTATGTGCTGTTCATTTCCAGGCAGCACGGGGGAAACAGAGGTCAGCTCTGCTAAAAAAAAATGCAGTTTCAGGTAGCACGTAATTTCTTTCTCCATAAAACTTTGCTGTTACAGAAACTGAACAGGTTTTTCGTTTGTTTCTAGATTTGAATTCCAGGATTTACAAGTCTTGTTTTAAATTAAAACTATAAAAAACAAGAGTCTTTTAAAAAATGTGATTATAAAGAATGATGTTGTGGTATGTTCTTAAATGAAGAGGATGTGTGCATATCCTGGTTCCTACAAATCTGACTAACTTCACCCTAATTATCAGATCATTTGATGTAACTAAAAAAGTGGGCTGCTATGTATACAAAGGAATAACAGAATTCATAGACTTTGGACCAAAGCCAAATAAATAGTTAACTGACAATCTCTGACTGGCCAGTTTACCAGTATCCCAACACTACAAAATGGTAATCAAATTAAAAATTGTTTTGCATTTTTGGCAGTGGAAGTTGTGATGGAAGAATATCCATATATCTAAAAATATGTCCATATATTTTCAAAAAATACCCACAAATAAAACCACTCTATAAGTGACCTTACTGTCACCTTCTCTTTCCATTCCTGTACCCAATAATTCTTATCTGTTTCCATCATCCACAGCTGAGGTCTCATGCTCCCACAAACAAGCTCACCTTTTCTTCTATGCTGCACTCCCATTTTTGCCCATTCCACATCAGCAAAATAATTACCCAAACTGTTAAGAATTTATGTGGAAACATTCTGCCTTATGACACAGCTGCATTAAACAATTTTCAAAGCCTTATCAAGTTCTGTAATATTTTAAAGTTTTCTACTGAATCTAAGATTGTTTTCATGTACACTACAAAGTAAGTCCTATTGACTACAATATAACTTTCAAACACACAGAATCAGAGCGCTAAACCCCCCCCCAAAAGTGAAGGGTTACCTGCATGCCACAGGTTGGTGTTTAAGCTAGAAAAACCCCTATTCTTCAGGCAGTCTCTTTGTCTAAAATTCAAAACTATTAGAAAAAAGGATATGAAGAGAAAAAGAGAAGAGATTGGATTTATATCCCACCCTTCCCTCACTTGGAGACTCAGAGCAGCTTACAAACTCCTTTCCCTTCCCCTCCCCACAACAGACACGCTGTGAGGTGGGTGGGGCTGAGAGAGCTCTTTCCCAAGCTGTCCTGAGAGAACAGGTGTTGACAGAACGATGGCTTGCCCAAGGTCATCCAGCAGGTGCAAGTAGAGGAGTGGGGAATCAAACCCTGTTCTCCCAGATCAGAGTCCACACAGTTAACTACTACACCAAACTGATGTCACAATATTTGGGAAGAGAAGATATATAAGCAAAGTGTCTTGAGAAATGACATTAGATACCAGAGGGAAGTAATCAGTTGCAGAATATAGTGGGAAGGCGCATTACATGATACAGCAACTATGCTGAAGCTGAGAATCGTGTGATCCATGACGAAACAGGGTAGATGTACATTATAGATGTAAGATGGAAATCGTGCGAGAAAGGTCGCTTACGTCTGGAGTGGACCTTAAGACGTAATACATTTTATAGAAAATACTCGGGGAAGGGGGGAGGATAGAGCCTGATATATGCAAAGGCGCTGATTTCTTCCGGAAGAGACGGGAGTGGGAAGAACCCGTCCTGTGTGCTTTTCAGAGAACAGTCCACTCTATTGCATAAGGTAGCAAAGGGATTTTCCTGGAGGAGAGGGAGCAAAAACTGAAAGCGGTTGAGCTTCAACTCTGCGTTTTAGACAGAAGAAGAAAACGCCGCACAGAAGGCACCGGGTTCCGGGACGCTTCGTGACTATCTACGGTTAGGTCACAGAAAGAACTTTCTTCCTTCCCGTAGCTCCGGGCCATCAACACTCAGGGAAACAGTGTCTCACAATAGACACAACACGGAAGGCGGGAAGCATTTAGCACACTCTCTCGAGCTCACACTCACCTCCGCCCGGCCAGCGCCCGAGGATATTCACGGGGCAGCTTCGCAAACCCCCCGTTCGGTTCCTGCCGGGCCAACCGCCCCGCCAAACCACTTCCGCTGGGTCACAAGCGTGAGCTTCCGGCTTGCCAAGCGCAAGCGCGGAAAAACTTGACTAGCTGCCAAGGGAGCGTGCTTGACCTAACACATGTAACAAAGGGCGGGCCTGACGGGTCTTTTGTTTACAGGCCGGATATCCGGGATATTTTCGACATTATATGGCCCTCTCGCCTTTCCAAAGAATACGAGCCATAGGTAGCTGTCCCAAGTTAAAGCAAATATTACGGCGGAGTTGGTCTTTAGAAAAACAACAGTGTAGCGTGCAAGCTTTCGACTTCACAACTCTTCATCAAGCCTGAAAGATCTTTATTTTCTACAGATCTTTTAAATATTTTATTATCCTTCTGAAGGATAGGTTCTGGATACCTCGAAAACCTGTGCAGTCTATTGAGTTATTTTGGGTAGTCTTTACAAAAGGTTAAAATAAATAAATAAAATAACAAAACTGCTTTTGTTGACTGGATTCTTCTTAGCCAGAGACACAAGATTCCCTTTTCTTCTAGGGAGATTTAGCCACGATAATTGACTGGCGTGGATCATGGTTTCCGGAAACAGCCCTATGTAATCTCGTTTGTTCCTTAAAGCCAAGCCAAGGGAGGGTCTTTTTTTTTACAATATCTCTTACTTCGCACAGTTCTGCATGAGGGTACTACAGAACAAGAGACAAAAACGACTAAAAGGGTTTTTATGCTATTATATACTTTAAAAGGGGGAAATGCTAATTTTTAATCTCTGTAGAATTGGTAACGTATGTATTGTGCCTTCCGTGTTGGGTGGCATCTTCTTGACCTGATATATAAAAAATAGGTTGTTCATTTCCGGGATTGCGAGCCCTACTGGGAAATGTAGTCCCCACACCATCATACTGAAGTAAGCATATAGGCTAGAATCTTCGTGCTTCGCGGATTCATTGTGAAGTAGTATAATTCGAGACACAAACCTATTTTTTTTAAATTTAGTGTCAAATATAACTAGATTTACTTCTGTACATCCGTTCAGGACAAGAGCAGACGCGCCTTTCCATGTCGGGCAACTCCCTGCCAGCCATCGCGAGACTTTGTGGACTCGCTTTTGAAAGAGAAGCGCAACTTTGGGGGGATTCTGCCTCGCGCGCGCCAAACACCCTCCTGCGACCAGCTGCCGCCGTTCGGGGTACGGCCGAGCGCCTGGGGAGGAGGCGGCGGCGGCTCCTCGTGTCGTTCAGGTCAGTTGCGCAGTTTTGGGTCGTTTCAGTCGGAGGTAAATTTAACGGGACTTACTGCCGAGCTAGCGTATGCCGAGGAGGCAGTTTTTTTAAACTGGATTGTTAAATTTGACCGTTATGTTGTTTAAATTTTTATATGCCCCATTAATTTGTTTAATGTTGCTTAAATATTATAGCGAATTTCCTAGCGGGCAAATGGATTGGGGGGGCACCCCCCCCCCCCCCCCGTCTTATCGCTGACCCTTGTAGACTGGATGTTAAGCACAATGGGTGTAAGATAAAAACGGTAAGAGAAAAAGATGTTGCTGCCTAATGAAAAAAGCTCAGTCTGCAGTTTCTAATTACACGGTGTGCAGAAAATATTATTTAAGTGTGAATGGGTTGTATAACTGAATTTCCTTGCTTCTTTCTCCTTTTCTATAGTGTTGTAGACCGTTGTTTTCCAAACTGCTTTGAATTAAGTGACCAAAATAAGACATATTAACGTATCACATAAAACAGATATTAGGTACTTGTACAGGGTACATGTACAGTTAAGCAGTAACTGCTCTTCCTTTGAAAATATGATTGTAGAGGAGGGTTGCTGGGTGCTTGCTTATAGCAGGAGGGCTCCTACTCTTGGGCCTGCTTTCTCACCTCTTTTCTCTGGATCAGCAGGAGAAAGGTCTGGGGGTGGAAATGATGGCTATGTGATATCCTGCCCGGCGAAAAACCCAAATGTGATATAAGCACATTAGGTGGACACTCCGAATTTGCTGCTGCGTTTCTGGGACAACCAGAGTTCTGGGGTTTGGGCTGCATGTGATGTCACATGTTGCGCCCTGTCATTTCCACCCCTTGCCCCTCCTCTAAAGCTCCCAGGGATGCGAGCCACCATCCTGGCGTTACTAGTATGAGATATGAAGGAAGAAGATAAGAAGAAAGTTGTGGCTCAGTGTTAGAGTAACTACTTTGTATGCAGGAGGTCTGAATTTCAGGCCTCAGTATCAGATGATGTGAAAGACCTCTGCCTGTTACCCTTGGAGAGCCACTGCCCGAGTAAACAGTACTTACCTTAACTGGTAGACCAATGCTCTGACACAATATAGGAGACAGGAGCTCACTCCGTCATACAGCACTCGGGTCTTGAACTGCTGAACTACCGATCTTCTGCAGTTCAGCATCTTAACCACTTGAGCCACCACAGCGCCTCTACAGCGCTATTGGTTAAATGAAGTAGAAAGTAAGAGTGCTTTATCCTCATTAATGGGTAACTAACCTAGTTCAGCAAACAATGAGGCTTCCATCTACATAGAGTGGTTTTCTAGCAAATTAAAAGAAGAAATCAGCACTGGCCTGCAGGGTGTCCACCTTCCCAGCTTTCTAAATCTTATTATGAAGTGATGGATTGTGGGTATTTGTGGAGAAATATTTTCATTGACCTATCTATACTTTTGAAGTTTAAACCTGTTGCTGCAATAGTTAAATTTGGCTTCAGAGAGAGGTGGACCAGGGATCTGCAATCATTTTAAGAGGTTTCCAGAGCAGGAAAGGAGAAAGTCTGTATCTATAGTCAAGCTGAGGGCAGAGAGTTGTAATGCCCTTGTCTCAAATGAGCACAGTTCTTTGCTAGTAACCTGAAGTTTCCTGGGTCCCCCCTATCCATTGATTCAAGATCTCTTGGATTATATCCCCAATACTCAAGAAGCAATTTGAGCGCCAGAAAATATATTGGGAGGTGCCATGCTGGAGATCAGGGACATTTTTATTAAACAATTCTGGTCACCACACCTCAGAAAGGATATTATAGCACTGGAAAAAGTGCAGAAAAGGGCAACTAGAATGATAAAAGGGTTGGAACACTTTCCGGATGAAGAAAGGTTGAAGCACTTGGGGCTCTTTAGCTTGGAGAAATGACGGCTGAGTGGTGACATGATCGAGGTTTACAAGATGATGCATGGGATAGAGCAGGTAGAGAAAGAAGTATTTTTCTCCCTTTCTCACAGTTCAAGAACTTGGGGGCACTCAATGAAATTGCTGAGCAGTTGGGTTAGAACAGATAAAAGGAAGTACTTCTTCACCCAAAGAGTGATTAACACATGGAATTCACTGCCGGAGTAGGTGGTGGTGGCTACAAGCATGGACGGCTTCAAGAGAGAATTGGATAAACATATGGAGCAGAGGTCCATCAGTCACTATTAGCCACAAGATATAGATTGGAACTCTCGGTCTGGGGCAAGTGATGCTCTGTGTTCTTGGTGCTGAGGGCAATAGTGGGAGGGCTTCTAGTGTCCTGGCCCACTGCTGGACCTACTGATGGTATTTTTGGCCACTGTGTGACAGAGTGTTGGACTGGATGGGCCATCTTCTCTTATGTTCCTAATTATGAGTTTTTATTACTGGCGTTGAAATTCTAAATTGTCTAGGAAATTACCATATTTGTATTCTGTTTTTCATTGCAGAGACTTAAAGCTGATCACTAAGAGAAATTACTACTTTTATTTGCAAATCCATTAGTATCCAAGATTGTAGGCTGCCCTTGAAACCATGAATTGTGGAACTCGGTTTGTTGAAACTCTAAAGAGGATAGGTTATTCAGAGGCAGGTTCTCTTAATGGAGAAGACTTTGATTGGTTGTTTGAGACACTGGAAGATAAATCATTTTTGGAATGGTTTTGTACAAATCTGAATGAGCATGATGCATTATCTGAAGAAGAACTGCAGTCATTTAACACTCTCCTTAACTCTACAAAGCCTGTGCTAGAAGAAGAGGCTCTGGATGAAGCTCTTAAGACCTGTAGGCCCCTTGCTTTGGACACCAGTAATTTTGAAGAAGAAAATCTTAATGCATTAGAAGATGAACTTCAAGCACTCCAAAAGATTAAAAATCTAAAGATCCGTCGCCGTAACAAACTTCAAGCAATGTCTTCAACCAATAGCCTTCTGTCACTGAAGCTTAAAGAGACAGCAGAGGAAACCGCTAAAAGCCTGAAAGATGGACAGGTAGTGTTCGCTGTCATGAATACAAAAATAAATAATGAGCTGAAGTCTCTTATTGAACAAGTTCAGAAGCTGACTTCTTTCTTTGCTGCTCAATGCAGGCAGAAAGGGCTGGACCCTCAGCCTGTGCTATTAGCCCAGCTTGCCTTGGATGAATACTTGTGCCAGGAAGAACAAAGCACTGCAGCACTTACTCTGTATACAAAAAAACAATTTTTCCAAGGAATATCCGAGTTAGTTGAAAGTTCAAATGAAGAGAAGTTTCAGCTTGTTGATATAAGAAGTTCGTTCACAGATACAGAGAGCAATGACGTTTGTGAGGAACAGTTCGAGCTTACCAGGCTGCAGACAGCTTATGTTTGTGCTCAGCATCAACTAATTCAGCAGAAAGCTAGGGATCTAAGCATGAGATCAGCTCTTCAGTGGGCAGAGGATCATATTTGCTCTTTAAAGAAGGTGGTAAGTCCTGTTGCTTGTCAAAATTCACAGCCTGTTTTTAGTCCTGCTATATGGACCCAGAGAGCAGAATGAAGTATAGTGAATAATATCAGTTATTTCCTGTGCTTAATAAACTCTCTTTTTATGAGCTGTGTGTGTTATGTGCCATCAAGTTGCTTCCAGCTTCTGGCGACCCTATGAATTAATGACCTCTCAACTGTCCTACTGTTAACAGCGGGGGTCATTTCGTAGAAAAAGAGGTGCAGGAGCTCATTAGCATACCTGTTAGCATATGCCATGCCCCCTGACATTACCGGAAGTGTCAGAAAGGGAAGCAAAAGGGAGGGGCATCTTCAAAAGCCTCCCCTTCCCTTCCCCAGCTGGCCTGCCAAGGGGGTGGGGAGCAAAGCGAGAAGGGCCCCATAGAATACAGTGGAAAGATCGTGCTGCCGCTGCTGTGCAACTCTAAACAGAAGGGGTTTAAACTTTAAACCCCTTCTTGCTTCGCTTCCTCCACAGGCTGCTGGGAGCTGGGGGAGGGGCTTGCCACCACTGCCATTTGTGCTCACTAGGGGTGTGCAAATAAATTTTTTTTGGCCCGATTCAGATCAGGCCAAATCAGGCTGCATCTGTTCCAGCTGCCTATACCCCTGCATGTCAGTTTCGACAGTGCAAACAGATTCTGGAGTTATTCCCTGAATGTCAGTTTCAGCCCCATTATACCCTATGGGCCATTAAAGTCAATGGCAAAAACTCATAGGGTATATGAGGGGTTGGAGGAGAGGGAGTTTGAGGGAGAGGCTCCAAACTTGCAGGGTAGCTGCTGGGGCCTTTCCCCGAAATACCCACTACGTTTCAAGAAGATTGGACCATGGGGTCCAGTTCTACAGGCCCCCAAACAGGTTGCCCCATCCCCTCCATTGTTCTCTATAGTGAGAAAAAACGTTACTTTTTTCCCACCATAGAGAACAGTGGAGGGAATGGGGGCAACCTGTTTGGGGACCTGTAGAATTGGACCCCCAGGTCCAATCTTCTTGAAACGTGGTGGGTATTTGGGGGAGAGGTTCCAGCAGCTACCCTGCAAGTTTGGAGTCTCTCCCTCAAACCCTCTCCCCTCCAGCTGCTTTTTAAGCCGCTGCCAAATTTCGGTGGCAATTTGGTGGAGGGCCAAATCAGATCAGATAATTTGATTCGGCCCATGGCTGCCCTAGTGCCCACTCCTGGGCTGGCGGAGCGTTGCTCCACCTCGCTCTGGCCCCAATTGACCCCTGGTTAACAGGCTTGCTGAGGTCTTGCATACTAAAGGCCGTGGCTTCCTTTGTTGAATCAATCCATCTCACGTTGTATTTTTCTACTGCCTTCAACTTTTCCTAGCTTTATTATCTTTTTCAGTGAGACTTGTCTTCTCATGATGTGACCAAAGTACAATAGCCTCAATTTACAGTGCAATATTAAGAACACTTTCTTGGAAGTAAACCCCATTGAGTAGATATGAGTAGCATTCTGAGTAGACCTGCTTAGGATTGCTCTCTTGTCATTTTAGCTTGATTTGACCTAGAACTGACTTATTTGTCTTTTTTAGCAGTCCATGGTATCTGTAAAATTTTACTCCCAACACCACATTTTCAATGAACCAATGTTTTCCCTATCAGTTTTCTTAAATTGTCCAGCTTTCACATCCACGCATAGAGATGGGTAACACCATAGTATATCTTGATCTTGGTCTCCAGCAACACTTCCTTACACTTAAGGATCTTTTCTAGTTCCTTCATGGCTGCTCTTCCAAGCCTCAATCTCCTTTATGAGCTAATTTCATTCTATTTTTTTTTGTAGTATCTCTAGGAATATATTTATTTACATTAGTTATAATGGGCTTTGACTATAGGAATTCATGTTCGTAATCAACCCTTTGTTAGAATTTTTTGTTAGGAAACTGTCTATGTGTATCTCTTCATAAGAGTGGATCCTACAATAATGCTTAAATCTTGACTACAACCTGAATGTTATCTCCCTGTAAAAAAAAGTTCATCGTAATAACCTGGGTTTGTTAGATGTATGAGTACAGACTAATAAGTGTATGGTTTACAGGATCTGGTGTGTTTTTTCCCCAGACTCCCCGGAAAGAAAATTTTGAAGCTAGAATTTCTAGCTTGAACAATGAAATCTCAACAATAAAAAAGCAGTTGGCTCAGATAAATAGTGAAACCCTGCCTTCGCTAGTAAAGGAAGATGCAGAGTTATTGAATATGCCTGTGGTGAAAGGTGATTTTGATCTACAGATTGCTCGGCAGGACTACTACACATCAAGACAAGAGCAGATTTGTAATCAGTTGCTGAAACAGAAGGCGTCATTTGAAGTTCTTCAGTTGGCTTATGAAATTGAGTTGAGAAAACTTAGGGATAACAGCCATCTGCTGGACAAAATGATTCAAGATTTGAAGCAGAGCAGTAACATTTTGGAGCAGACGCTAGAAACAATGTCTGAGCCATCTATATCCCAGTATAAAATATCAAGAAGCACTATTGATTCAAAAGATAATGCTACACATAGGTAAGCACCTGCTGTTGTGCTGTGAAAATCTGTGTTAAAATGTGGACTGTAAAGCATATTGTGTACTGTCATTTTTTAAAAAATATTTACATAGTTTATGTCCCACCTTTCCACCCTGGTCATCTTAAAAACCATTAAAGCCAAACTAAAATACATTATTAAAAATCAAATCCAAAGCTAAAATATACATATAAAACAACAATTAAAACATAGGACAAGAAGGAGGGATCACAGAGGGTACTGCAGACAAAACAAAAGTCTTCACCCGCTGGTGAATGATGGCATCAGAAGGAGACAGACAAGTCTCTGTGAGGAGAGATCCATAGTCTTGCTGTAATGGCGACGAAAATGCCTAATCTCAGAAGGGAGGGGGCACCCAAAGCCACGCCTCCAAAGATGAGTAGGTTTTGTTCTACCATAAATCATACAATTGTGAAGTAGGTTCTTAAGAGAGTGGGTGGCCCTTCAGGTACAGTTGTCCTAAGCCATATAGGGCTCTAAGAGGCAACACCAGTACCTTGAATTGTGCCCAGAAACTGACAGAGAAACAGTGTAGATGGGTGAAGACTGAAGTGATACAGTCGCTATGACTCACTCTAGTCAATAACCTGGCTGCAGCATTCTACAATTGACGTTTGAGAACAGTTTTCAAGGGCAGCCCTGTTTAAAGTGCATTGCATAATCTAATCGAGATGTAAACAGGGTATGTGCTACAGTGGTCAGAGGGTTTTTTTTCCTGCCCAGGAAGGGCTGTAGTTGGCTAGCCAGTCAAAGCCAGTAAAAGGCATTCCTGGCCACAGCTACTTATCCAGCAGTAGGTCTGACTCCAGAACACCGTCAGACTACAAATCTGTTCCTTCAAGGGGACTGCAAGCACATCCAGAATGGGTAACACTAAGTCCCAGGTTAGACCTTCAATTTACCAGTAGTACTTCATCTTATTGGGATTAAACTTCAGTTTATTATCCTATATCCACTCCAAAACTGCCTCTGATCACTGGTTCAGGGTTTCCACAGCCTTCCTGGGATCAGCTGGAAGTGTGATGTAGAGCTGAGTTGATATTGGTGACAATCCAGGTCAAATCTTCAGATGACCTCCCCCAGTGGTTTCTTTAAATCCATTATATAGAAGAAAATTCAATTAAAGTCAATGTATTTTTCTTCTTGAGAGGAGGAGGACACTCTGATGCACTTGAGATCCTCTTCCCACAATCCCTGGGGGCATGAAATTGATTGCACTTTCCATCTGGGGGAGGGGGGAGCCCACCATCAGTCTTTTTCCTCCCTCTGCCTGAAAGAGCAGTGGATTTAAAGAGCTCCTGAGATTTTCCTTTGAGGAGCTCCTTTGGTTGCACTTTGTTTTTCTCTTTCCAGGTGTGTGCCTTTCCCTTTGTTTAAACAAACTTGTTTGTTCTTCTGGCCTTCTGTTCTCCTGTTTGCCTTTTGCCTTCTGCTTTAGTCATGGTGATGTTTGCAGCTGAGATCTCCAACCATGGGACCTCCTCCCAGGTAGTGGAGTAGGCAATCCCTGCAAACCCACTTGTCCAGTCCTGCCTCAGCAGAGCTGCTGGAGAGAGCCTTGGGCCATGAATCACCTGACTTGGATCATGAAGAAGCAGGCTTGATTTTTGGCATCAAATCTGTACCCTTTACTGATCAGTTTGGCACACATTGTGGACTGTTATCAGCTGCAGAAGTCTCCAGACTGAGGGTGGGCTCCTCCTCCCCCTGGAGATGGAAAGTGCAATCAATTTCCTGCCTCCAGGGATTGTGTATCTGAGTGTCCTCCTCGCCCTCGCTGTTCCACGCTGTAGACTGATTGGACCCTGTGATCTGTTGATACAAGCACTGGAGTTCTTTCCTACCTTCTTCCTCCACTAACAGCCCCTTCTGACCCCAGGAAAGTACAACTACACTGATGGAATCAGGACAATTTCACAGACATACCTCATGGCACCCTCTTGGGGCAGATGGCCAGAAGTGTATATCAACCCTGGCAATTGGCTTCAGACGAGATGGCAGGAAAAGATACCTGACAGTACCTTCAGTTGAGGGATTGTTGCGTCCAACCCAGTCATTCTACATTTGTGTGTTATCACTGATCACCAATGCAGGCCAGAATACTTGGATTTTAAATGAATGAATCCAGTTGCCAAGAAATTCTGTTGCATGTATACTGCTTTGCCAAAACTCTGTTTCTGCTATGTTACAGATCTTGAATAGGTTTTTGTCAGCTTGTTTTGTATCTCAGCAAATCTATTATAGTAACTTGCACTTTTATATTTTGAAGGTTGTATCAGCTTCTGGAAGGAAAGAATGCAAAACAGTTGTTCAGAACCAATGAAGGCCTTGAGCAGGTGGCTGAAAAATTGCATCTAGACACCAAGTCAGTTCTTGATCAATCAGCAGTGTTGAGTCAAGAGCAAACTCTTCTTCTGTCAAAGATGGATGCTGATTTAGTTACCCTTCGTGAGTCTATGTACTTCAGAGGAGATGGGGTCTCTCTTAGTAACCAGGTAAGCAAACAGATGAGAATCGGGAAACCTGTCAAAATATTTATCTTAAATATGCAGATATTCAGTTTCCTGGAAGTTAGCAGCAAACTATCTAGATTCTATAGCAGGCCTCCAAAGTTAGGTAACTTGTGGCAAATGCCCCTGATGAATGGCATCCTGGACTAGGTTAGCCCTTTCTCCTTGCCCTTCCACTCTTCTAGCACCCTGAGTCTTTTAGTGCTCATGCTCTGGCTTCCAACTCCCCCGTCCCTTTCCCCTTCCAGAGTGATGTGTCTTTCCTGTTACGTCCCAAACCATGCAGCCACACCAAGTGCTGGTCTACCATGCCTCTATCTTATATGCATTTTTTGCACTCATCATGTGAAGTGTATATGCCTACTGGCCCATATACCTGGGATTTGGGGGCAGGTAGAAGCAGCTCAGTGTCTCTGACTGCTTCTGCCTCTCCAAAGCTCAGCAGTACATGAAAACCCTGCTCCCCTCCTCCTCCAAATGTTCAGGAAGAAAAGTCTTGGTGGTGATCTTCCTAAATGATTCCTTGACTATAGACTCCCTGCTCACTGAACATAAAAGCAGACTTCCAGAGAATCCCAAAGTTTAATATTTAAAGAAGCAAATTGAGAAAAGGAGCTGCTGAAGGCTGGAAACATAAATAACAATTTAAAATTCAAGTGTGCTATTTACTGATGTAAATATAATAGTGCATAAAAGTATAGTATTATATAAACATTTTTTGTTTCTGTCATTTATTTAGGAATTGGCCGAGCAGTTTCATCAGCTGGAATTTCAGTTAAATAAATTAAATCAGCTTATTATGGATTTTCTTGCTGATATAAAGGCTAAGAAGAAAGTTTTGGAGAATAATAAATTGCAACAGATTGAAAGAAAATTATATGTTTACTTTTTTAAAGAGAAAGAACATTTGAAGAATGTTGTGGAGAGGATGGAACAACAGGCAAAGGCTCAAGCCATTTGTTTTGAAGATTAACGTTTTGATTTCTTAAACCTGAATTTTAATTGACATGTTAAATGTTAAAGCTTTTATGATGAATTTTGAAATGTTGGATTTAACAAAAGCAAGAAAAAATGACTTCTGTAGCATCAACAGAATCACCAAAAAACCCACTTCTTAATACTATTAACTGTTTACTGGAGAAATATTCTAGATTTAAGGTGCTGCTTTCTGCTCTGTGTTGAAAGAAAAGCCTCATTTACAAAGCTCAGTGGTATAAGAAATCTTGTAAGTGTATATGGTCTTCCCCATTCCAGCCAAAACAGTGCCTTCTCACCAACTCCAGGATATTTTGTGTGACTGTACCCTCTTGGTTAGAATAGGGAAGGCCAAAGTGATGGTTTTCTATTAGATATAGCGTTTTTATGTTGCCTTTTCCCTGATTCTATTCTGCCTATTGCCACCTAACGTCCATTCTGCCCATATACGACCCCTAATACTCCAGTATTTGGTGGTACTGGTGGCTCTCCCCCTCCCCTGAATTCACAAATGCTATTTTCACTATAAAGTAGACCAGGTAGTAATAACTGGAAACAATTCAAATGTTCTATTTTAGCATTCTGAAAAAGATTTTAATTTACCTTTATGTGCTTTTGACTTGGCTTTCCACAATAAGTGCCTGCAAGTTTAAGGATTGTGACTTTGAGTTTTAATGTTGAATGAGCATAGTGCAGAGAATAAGGTAACAATCCTTATAAAACTCAGAGGGCCTTACTTCCAAGTAATCTGGCTGTAACAGCTGATACAAGTAAATGTGAGTTTGAGAGGTACGGTTAAATGACAATGTGGACGCTGTAAGCACTGTAATACATTTTTAACCGTTCTGAGTGCTAAGTGTTTGTGTCCTTTCTTGGGAATAGAAAAATGTATAGATTTTTATCGCATTCATATCCTACTGTGCCAAGGTGCTCAGGAGTACCCTACTTCTCTCATGAACAGTTACATGAGGTAGCTTAGGCTGGTACCTATTAGTTTTAGTTACATTCTAATTTTTCTTTCCCAAATGCAGCTACTGGGGCTGCTTGCTTGAATGCACAGGGAGAAAAGGACTCTCTAACCTCTCTTCCCTGACCTTTTTCCACTGGAGAAAAAAAAATCACCTTTGAATATGGTGATCTCTGGGTTGCATTCCATGCCCCCCTGTACTGTCTGTAGGGCCAGGGTGGGCATCCTTAGTAGGCTTGGTCTCAGACAACTTTCCATTCCTGCAGGGAGTAAGACGTGGACACAGTATTGAGTACAAAACTCTTTATTTGGGATTTATAGCTAGTGGGGTTCCCCGAGGCAGTTCACAGCACTCCATTTTCCAGCCACCTCTTGTCCCTTTCCTCATCTGTGCGTTTGTCCTCACCTTCCACTTTCAGGCACATGTGCTGCTCTTGTCCTGCACCACCAACTCCTCTCCACTGTCCTTAAATCCTGTGCTTTGGCCTAGGACCTGTGGATCTGGGCGGAGCCCTCACTGAGTGCAGCAGCTTCCCCAGCCCAGAAGCACCCAGACCAAGCGGCTCCAGCTCCTAACAGCCAGCCTCTTCCCAGCCAGTTCCCTTCCAGCCATACTCCTGTTTGTTTGGTGCTTAGAGAAACATTTAACTGCTGACTTTTCTATGCTTAAATGGAGACTGCCGTTTTTCTTTTGTGGTAGAAGGCTCTGATGCAACTTTAAACCAGTTATACCTAGCACCAGAGTCTACAACTAATCTTGAACTAGCTGCAAACCAAAAGTATTTCTATCATGGCCTGGAGAAATTATTGTTATGTTTGTTTAATATCTAACCTGACAAAGACTAGGGAACTTTAAAACTTGCAGATTGTTTTTAATAATTTCATTGGTCCCAATAAAAGGTATACAATTTTTGGTTTTTTAATCACTAATATATGACTTTTGTTTTCTGTGGAGTTGTGCAGCAACCTGTATCATCTGCCTACACCTTATGGAATTTACTGTGTGAAGATGTGATGCTGCTCACTAGCTTATTTTTTTTGCCATCACAACTGACTTATAGCGATCCTGTAGGGTTTTCAAGGCAAGAGACATTCAGAGGTAGTTGCCATTCCCTGGTTCCACCTCACGACCTTGGTATTCCTTGGAGGTTTCCCATCCAAGTACTAACCAGGGCTGACCCTGCTTAGCTTTTGAGATCTGATGAGATCAAACTATCTTGGGCTACCCAGTTTAAATAGCTTTAAAAGAGAATTAGCCATTTACAGACACTGGTGGGCAACACTGGTGGAGGACTGTAGCCTTCATTCCCTATTTTGCTGTAAATTAGCATACAGCATAATGAAGGTGCTTAACAGATGCAAGAACCAAGCAGGAATAATGAGCTTAGTTTACATAGTGTTTGGGTTTAATTCTGGGAGAAAACATAGTGAAGGAAATAAATATGTCAAACTCAAAGACTGATGGGCAGATGTATCCTTAATTGTGGAATACTGAGTAATTAACTGGATACAGCATAATGGCAGGGTCTCAGTTAATTACCCTCAGCATTCCATAATTAAGGCTGTATCTGCCCATCAATCTCAGAGTCTGACATTTCTTTCTTTCACTATACTTTCTCCCTGGAATTAAACCCAAACAAATGGTAATCATACAAACTAAGCTTGTTATTCCTGTTTGGTTCTTGAATCTTTTAAGCATCTTCATTATGCTGTATCCTAATTGGAGTGGAGTGAGCTCCAGAGGGCGGTGGAAAACAGAAGGGCCTGGCGTGATGTGGTCCATGGGGTTGCGAAGAGTTTGAGTCAACTGCGACTGAACAACAAATTTACTGCTCACCCCTCTACCTGTTTGTATGGACTAGTAATTTCCATTCCATTGTATCTGAAAACATGTGCATGCACACAAAAGGTTATACCTTGAACAAAAATTTGTTGGTCTGAAAGGTGCCACTAGACTCAAACTTTGTTCTGCTGCTTCAGACCAATATGGCTACCCACCTGGATTTATATTGAATCAGTTGATCAAAGTTAGTACTGTCTACACAAACTGGCAGCAGCTCTCCAGGGTCTCAGGTAGATCTTCAGATCACCTACTACCGGCTTCTTTTAACTGAAGATAACAAGGATT
The DNA here is from genome assembly GCA_029233225.1 of Lepidodactylus listeri. Classification (NCBI taxonomy): domain Eukaryota; kingdom Metazoa; phylum Chordata; class Lepidosauria; order Squamata; family Gekkonidae; genus Lepidodactylus; species Lepidodactylus listeri. The sequence goes on along the minus strand of JARCFY010000006.1, from coordinate 46,892,679 downwards.
GCACCTGGAACCTTCTGCGTGTCAAGAGGTGGCTCTATCAGTGAGCTACAGCCCGTCTTCTGAAGTTATACCCTCCTCTAGTAGCAGTATCAAAGTAAGCATCTGATCCTGGGCTACAAGTATTTCATTACATATTATTTATTTTATTTGACTTTTCAATCGCTCTCCCCTGGCAAACTGGGCTCAGAGTGGTGCACAACGATAATAAAACAATTAAAATCAGGTTAAAACCAATAGCAAACAAAATGTTGGTAAAACAAGGTTCAAAGACAGAACTAAATGCATGCAATGTTTACTGATAGGTCCTTGCTTTCACCACAAAAGGACATTATCCAGATAATTACACAGATTTACAGATCTAAATTCTTCATTTTTACATACAGTTCTTACATTACAGATAAATGGACCTGGTTCAAAGAAGTACTTTAATGTCACTATACCACCAAATAAGCTCTGGACTACACTGACTTGTACCTTTGTGTCCTCTTTTTTTATTTATTCCAGATCTTGGAAGCCAAGCAGGGTCAGCCCTGGTTAGTATTTGGATCGCTGAGCACCAAGGAAGTCCTGGGTTGCTATGCAGAGGCAGGCAATGGCAAACCACCTCTGTTTGTCTCTTGCCTTGGAACCCTATGGCTGGGGTGTCAAACATGTGGCCCGTGGACTAGATCAGGCCAGGGCTCATTTCGTAGCAGGAGCTCCTTTGCATATTAGGCCACACCCCCCCCGATGTAGCCAATCCTCCAAGAGCTTACAGTAGCCCCTGTAAGAAGAGCTCTATAAGCTCTTGGAGGATTGGCTACATTAGGGGTGTGTGGCCTAATATGCAAAGGCGCTCCTGCTACAAAATGAGCCCTGGATCAGGTCCATGGAGGGCCCCAATCTGGCCCGCAAGGACCTGGCTGTTTCTGCTTCCTTTTTCAGTTCTGCTGCTGCCATGTCACAGCTTGCTTTACCAGTTTCTCTCAGTCACACAGGATAGATAGACCAGCCTCTCCTGTGCAATTGAGAGAGAGTGGTAAAGAACTGGCTGAGGCTCCTCCCCCTCCTCCTCTCAGGGGGAGGGAGGGAACAGCCAGAGCTTGCTTTCTGGCCAGGCTGCAGGGGACAAAGGGAAGACTTTCTTTCCTTCCACTGGCTGAGGTTCCTCCCTGAAGGGAGAGAGGGAACAAGGTAGAGCTTACTTTGCCAGGCTGCCTCAATTGCACGGGAGAAATACCAAGCACCTTTAACACCAAGTTTTGTTCAAGGCATGAGCTTTTGTGTGCCTTGCTACAGTGTGTGTGTGTGTGTTGTTGGGCTCTTTATGCCAAGGCTCTCCTGAGGGCAACTGGGTGGCCTCCCCCTTTTCACTTTATTCATGCCCTTATGATCCAGTCTTTCTCAGGAAGAAAGCAATGTGAACTATTTTAGAGGAGGAATAACAACAAGCCAGTGAGGTGGATTACGCTGAGAGTGTGTGTCCAGACCAAGTTCACCCGGCACATTTCCTTTGTAGGAAGTTGTAGTTATTTCTCTGGGGAAGATAATAATTATGTAGTCAAACACATGGCCCTAAGTCTGTGTCAGGATGCCTTCTCATGTCCTTGACCAGCACATGAAACAACTTATGTACAAAAGGTTGCAATGCCCAGCAATGTTTTGCAATGTTTTCCTCTAGGTCCTAGGCTCAGAACACTGAGCATGAGATTTCTGTAATGAATGTCAATAAAGCAAAAGTAGGTTTGCAACTTACAGATACACACCTGAACAGCATACTCAAGATTGCTACAGCACAGACATTTTGATGCAATAATTCAGTGCAAGAGGTGTCAGTTATTAGAGACTGATAAATAGACTGATAAATATTGCAAGTGTGCTAGTGTTTTAAGGGTTTTATTTAAAGTTTTAAAAAATCTTTAATTGTGTTTGTGTCCTTTATAAATTTTATATGTCTATTACCTGGCATTACGTTTTATGACACACATGGCCCAGCCCACCAAGGACTCATTTATATCAGTCTGGCCCTCATAACAAATGAGTTCAACACCCCAGCTCTATGGGGTCATCATAAATCCACTTGGACTTTATGGCACTTTCCACCACCCAATCTTGTTTTGATTTCCATAAACCTGTAGAGGAAATGCTAATCGTCAGGAACAAAATTCCCCACATCCTGTGCAGCATTCACTACCCAAGGGAGTCTCAGAGTGGCTTACAATCTCCTTTCCCTTTCCCTCCCCACAACAGACACCCTCTGAGGTAGGTGGGGCTGAGAGAGCTCTGACAGAAACTGCTCTTTTTCAAGAACAGCTGTGCCAGAACTATGGCTTGCCCAAGGTCATCCAGCAGGTGCATGTGGAGGCGTGGGGAATCAAACCCAGTCCTCCCAGATTAAGAGTCTGCGCACTTAACCACTACACCAAACTGGCTTAAAGGGCGGGCACCACTGGCTCAGAGGTTAAGACGCTGAGCTGCTAGACAGGAAGGTTGGTAGCTCGGCAGTTCAAGTGCCCTGTGAGCTCCCATCTCTGGCCCCAGCTCCTGCAAACCTAGCAGTTCAAAACCAAGAAACTGCAAGTAGAGAAATAGGTACTGCTTCGGTGGGAAGGCAACCGCATTCCGTGTGCCTCAGCGTTCAGTCATGCCGGCCACATTACCACGGAAAAAGTCTTCGGACAGCGCTGGCTCTTCGGCTTGGAAACGGAGATGAGCACCGCCCCCTAGAGTCGGATTCAACTGGCTTTCGAGCACGGGGAACCTTTACCTTTACATCCATTAAAAGAGCAGTTTTCTCTAGGTCTGTTGACAACCCTACCTGCCAGCTGGGCGACAGATGCCTTTATGCAAAGACAGGCAGTAAACTCCCTGCTTTTTCTTTATTGTAGAGCTCGATTTGAGCTGGACCTGTGTGGAATTTCAGGCCTCAATCATAGGAACATGTACAAAGTTCAGTTTACTGGGTGTGGAGTATGTAGTGAGGGGAATCGCCTAACCGCCCTTCTTTCGGGACAACCACCAACCTAGAGTGCATCTCTCTCGTCGCTGACTCCCCAGAAGCACGTCCGGTAGAGAGGCATTCTTGAGAGCTTGCCCCCCCAACCAAAGCACCTTTGCTTCTGCAGTCAAATACGAAACGAAAGCCCGCCGCGTCAAAGCAGGGAGGCGCCTCCTGCTCACCCCGCTCCTTTAAGCTGGAGCTGCACCGGAAGGGGAAGGACCCAGCGGGTGGGAACTCGGCCTGTCCTTCCCGGTGGTTTAAGCAGCGCCTCGAGCCGCCGGAGAGTGACGGGCTCGAGCGCCGGAGATGCTGTTGCTGGGCGCTCTCGGCTGCCGTGTGCCGGGCTCAGGGCCATGGCTGCGCGGTGCCCGGCAGTGCCGCGTTCTCCTGCTTGTGGGGAAAGGTTCGGCGGCCAGGGAGCCGAGAGACGCCCCCGCGGCCTCTTGCAGCAGACCAGGACCGCGAACTGTCTGGCGCGGAGCAGCTCGATCCCTCTCCAGCATGGCGGGAAGCAAGCAGGTGCTGCCCCCTTGAGCGCTTCCTTCTCCTCTCGGGTGACCCGCGGAAGGGAGGACCTTGACAGACCCCGCTGAATTCCTGAAGATATTAGCAGTGCCGCTTGCTCCAGAGACCCACGCTTTAATGCTCAGCGTGGTGGGTGGCAGACCCGTGTGTTGCTTCTGGATAATGCTTACATGAGCTCAGGGCACGCTTTTTAATGTTAAAGTCACACATCGTGGGGCTCTCTGCTCTACAAAAATCAGTTCCGAGCCTCAGTCCTAGATCAAGAGCAAGAGCTGGAAGCAGAGGGGGAAATGCCCCAAACTCGCTCGAGTTCCCCTAACCTTCAGGATTGAATCTCTAATAGGTTTTGCATTTTGTGTTTTAGCAAGCACTTTGTTCAGGGATAGAGAATGCAAAAACGGGGCTGCTATAATCTGAGGAAATCTGGCAGTAGAAAGAGAAGACTCTAACAGAATGCCTTGGATCGTTTGTTTGGTAATTCCTCCCAACAGTGTGAAGTTTGATAAGAAATTCTGCTTTAACCAGTGCTGTGCCCTTCAGCACCAACAATCGTGTGCTGATGTCTCAAGAAGTTGGGGTTGAGTCTTCAGTAACTCCTTGCCAGTTATAGTCTGGTGGGCTAGGGAAGCTTGAAAAGAAAACTATAACTCTTCTGTTGTTTATATTGGCTCTTAAATGGTGGGAGGAAAGGCTCCTACCTCAGGTTCCTGATTGGGGGGGGGGGGGGGGGGTTGGTTATAATTTTTCAGTGAAGAAAGGCACTTTAGCCATGTTCAGAGGTGCCTTGTTTACTATTTGTTTCAGGTTCCTGGCCTAAATTTAAACAAATCCAAGATCAAATTGATAACACCTTGATCGTTTTTCCCATTTGAAGCTGGACCCAAACTCAGTTTTTGTTGTGTAGTGTTCTTTAGCCCTGACCTAAATAGCCAGGCTAGCCCGATCTCATCAGGTCTTGGAAGCTAAGCAGGGTTGGCCCTGTTCAGTATTTGAGTGAGAGACCACCAAGGAAGTCCAGGGTTGCTACACAGAGGAAGGCCATCTCTGGACTTTTCTTTTTGAAAGTTTGGGGGTGGCCAGTTACAACTTGACAGCAAAACAAGTGTGTTCTTTAGCAATTTAAGGATTAATGCCATTAACAACACATACAAAAGACTATTTGAAAAGTATGTTTGTAGTTTAGAAGCGTAGCTTTCTTCTGGGATTCACTGTGGGCTTAGGTAGGTTGTTGTTATAGTCTGAAAATTGTTGGAAGAGATGCTGACACCTATCCCTGTGTGCTATCCTTATTCTCCAGGTTCTGTTTCCTCGTGTGGAGCCTCTGTGCTGTTTCAGCACATCACCCCTCCATGACCATTCTGAATATGGAAGACTGGTTTACTGTGGAAATTTGGCCAAGATGATATTAGGTAGGTATTTTAGTATTTGGCTTCTTGTTATCGCTTGTTTCTAAATCTTGTTTAATGTTCAAAGTAATTTTTCAGTGCAAACCTTCTGTTCCTTTGGAAGTATATTGCTATGGGCAGAAAAACTGAATTCTTCATTTAGATGATTTACAGTATCATCCTGCCCTGACCTGGATAATCCACTTCCATGGGATATTATGGCTAGCAGAAGCAGTCATAAGTGTTTTGCGCTGCTGGTCCTGATCCAATCAAAGAGCATTATGGCTGGGGGGGGGGGGGAAGGGAATGCTAATGGGTAGTTCAGAACAAGCTGGCTAGAATGGTGGATGTCCCAATGTGCAAGTCTGGTTTAATAAGAAGCAAAAGTATGAATGAGTCTCCAGGAATGAGTCTGTACAGCTCAGAATGTTACATCAATATCCAAGTGCCCGATGCCAGGGCAGGCTGCTTCACATATTGTGCTTCACATATCATGCTTGCTTGGATGTATGTCTGCTGCTGGGAGATATGGCCAGATGTAGCCATACAATGTGCATCCATATCCTGCTTCTTCTTTTTTTTGTTGCTTCCAAGATAGCCCCAGGCATTGTCCACACACAGTTTTCCGGCTGCAGTTCTATATACACCTACTCAGTTGAATGTTCTACTGAAATCTTTACAGCCTACTTCACAATAAATATGCACAGACTTAAGTCTTATCTCTTTAGACTTAAGAAAAGTTGCCTTTTAAAAGTATGTGTAATGGTTCTTAGAGTGTTTTTTTCCCACTTGCTTTTGAAAAATACAAGTAGATGTTCTTAGGGTGTTGAATTCAAGGTTGATTCACATATTACAAGGACATGTTCTATGTCCCCAAGGAGAGAACAAGTCAGGGCCACACCAGAAGTAGCAGCAGAAAAGAAAAACAAGGTGTAGAAAAACTTTCTTGGGATCAAGAAAGAACAAAACATTTTTCTACGCCTTGTTTTAATTTTCTGCTGCTATGTCTCCAAAGCACATTGGGGCCCGATTTGTTTTGGGACTGCTTTGTGTGTGTGTGTGTGTGTGGGGGGGTGCTTAGTCCACCCCTCACCCCTAGTGCTGTTTTCTCAAGGAAACACTGTTTGCCCTGCCAGGGAAATCTACATATTCTGATTGCTACACACAGACTTCCACCATAGGGTGAATAGTGGCTCCACAGGTATTTTTTGGTTGGGAAAAGGGAATTCCAGAATATGGCTTTGTAATGTGAACACTTAGTGCCCAGCACCAAAATCCGTGCTTGTGTGGGGAAATCTCAGAATATCCACCCCCTACTTTTAATTCTGAGTGCATTTGGGACTCCTCCTTCTGTAGCTTCATTGCATGGTGCTGCTGTAATGCATAAAGGGCCTGTACCACATGGGAAAGAACAGTTGTGTGGGTCCTCAACATCTGTTTGTTTCCTGCAAACCTAACCAGTTGGCCTTGTCAGGCCTTTAAATCCACAGCAGTGCAGGGGGATGAAGCCATGGAGGAACCACCTGCCATGCTGCTGCAGATTGTCTGGAGAGCACCTCAGAAAGTTGTAACTGGGAGAATCAGATATGTAGCGGAGGGTGGGGTTTTGGCACATGCTAGTCTCTGGCAGACCATACTGGAGACAGGAATCATTGTGTGCTATGAGGTCCTTGTGGCTGACGTCCTGAGGTAAGAGGGTGGGTTATCCTGGATAGAAGGTTACAAGTCAAACTGCAAGTGTGGCAAGCTGTCTTCTGGAAGCACCCTAAAGGGCTATTGGTTGGATTCAGCAGTGCATGGATGGGAAAGGAAAAATGGACTTAGTGCAGTTCCACACAGAAGCATTGGTGCAACACCTGCAGCTTCAAAACAATGTGCATTTGGAGCAATGGAATGTACCACGGATGGTTTCATTTAATTTGGGTTTGGAATTGTATCTGAAGAAGAAGAAGAGATTGGATTTATATCCCGCCCTTCACTCACTTAAGAGTCTCAGAGCGGCTTACAAACTCCTTTCCCCTCCCCTCCCCACAACAGACACCCTGTGAGGTAGGTGGGGCTGAGAGAACTCTTTCCCAAGCTGTCCTTGAGGGAACAGCTGGTACAGAGCTATGGCTTGCCTAAGGTCATCCAGCCAGGTGCAAGTGGAGGAGTGGGGAATCAAACCCAGTTCTCCCAGATTAGAGTCCGCGCACTTAACCACTACACCAGAACTGGCTCTCCACACCAGACTGGCTCTCCTGTGTGCTATGTTTTGCACATGCAAAAGAGATAGGGTGAGATACAAATGCTTTCACTCCATGTAAGCAGATAGTGAGGAGTAATGTTAGCACTTACTCGTGCAAGAATTTTTGCACATGCGACATCTTCTGTGGAACTACCCCTCTGTGCTGTTTGAGTCAAGGTTAATGGCAGCTTATCAGTAATATATGTTGGCAACTGCAGGAGGAGTTACTGTAAACTCAGGGTTTTTTAACTTTTTCGTCTCTTTCTCTTGCAGGTGTGAAATTTTTCTGCTATTCTACCAGCATGCTTAGCCTTAGCCTTCTGCCTTTCATCTTCTTCAAAACAGATGTGGGTTTAAACAGCCTGCCCTTGCAAATTGCCATTTACAGTATTATAGGATTCTTTACATTTTTAACACCAGTTGCCCTGCATTTAATTACAAAGGGCTACGTGATTCGGTTGTACCATAAGGCTGAAATGGACACCTACACAGCCATTACATACAATGCCATTTTGGCAGAAAAGAAAACAGTATTCCATCAGAAGGATGTGAAAATCCCGGACATCAGCAAGATGTTCACAACATTTTATGCTAGAACAAAATCAATGTTTGTGAACCCAGAACTCTTCCAGTATCCTCAGGACTATAACCATCTTATGGGGTATGATAAGCCTTTCAAGTTTGACTTGGAAGAATCAGAAGAATCAACAGAAGGCAAACAGAACTGTAAAATACGAGATGCTTGAGTTTTGGAAGGTTCTGTATATGCAGATGATTCAGTGTTCTGTTACAGATTGCAAAATCCTGAAAGCATTTTTCTTCACTAAAAAAAGTGAACTCATAATGTTATTAAATATTGGTTAAAACTGAAGTTAGTTATGAAGAAAGAGTTTACATAAAGGGTACTTTGTGTGATTAGTGTAAATCATGTTTTAGTCATTAACTGTATCTGCTATTTGTGTGTTCCATGTTGCAGACTTTCGAGGGCTATCTGGGTGTGAGGGGTACTCTTTTTGTAATTACATGCTTCTTGTTCAGGATAGGCAATGCCCCATTTTTCCCTATGTGCCATTCCTTAATTTTTCAGAGTTGTAATCCTTTTGCGTATCTCTTCCAGCCAAGGCCATGTGTATTCTGTAAAAGATTATTGTGAAATACAATCAAATAAGTTCTGAGTGCCTACGAGTTTTTGTATAACCGCATGAATTGCTGAAATTCAGTGAGCGTGTGATCCAGATTTATTTGATTCTGGGAAGTGAAGTATGTTCTGACTGTACAATAGGAATTCCTTCTTAAAGGGGCAAGTGTCACTATATTCTTTTGCAGAAAATCTGCAGTCCATCACTGTCCAGTTATTGCGGCATTAACTGCACTGATGACCACAGTTTATACTTTGAAAAATGTGAGCTGCATTTTTCAGAGTGCAGATAGTCAGTCTTCTCAATCAGACTTGTTGAACTTTTTTCAGTGGATGTGATTTCATTAGAAGAAGAAGAAGAGATTGGATTTATACCCTGCCCTTCACTACCCAAGGGCATCTCAGAGCAGCTTACAAACTCCTTTCATTTCCCTTCCCCTTCCCACAACAGACACCCTGTGAGGTAGGTAGGGCTGAGAGAGCTCTGACAGAAGCTTCTCTTTTTCGAGAACAGCTGTGGCAGAACTATGGATTGCCCAAGGTCATCCAGCAGTTGCAAGTGAAGGAGTGGGGAATCAAACCCGGTTCTCCTAGATTAGAGTCCGCGCACCTAACCACTGCACCAAATTGCCATGGTCTTGCAGTATTGATATATTGATATATGATAGAACAGCAAGTCAGAATCCAAAGTTACCAGAGTGGACTGGGACTCCCCTGCGGCCACGGCTCCTTTGTGCTAATGCTGGCAGCGCCAAATCTCTGCTGTGCAGCTACTGTCCGACCACAGTTTATAGCTAATCGGTTGGGACAGTGGTCCAGTGTGGTCCCTGTGCATACCAAAGTGCCCACCAATGTGTAGTGGCCACTTCCAGTCTTCCTCAAAGCAAAGAGCCAGCCCAGGCATTACTCTATGTCACTGGAGCAGGAATTGCTTGAGAAGAGCTAAGGAGGCATCACCTTTGTGTCTGTTGAAACAGCTTCGGGGGGGGGGGGGATTTTGCTTGGAACGTTGGAACATTCGGCTCCAGAACGCATAGGAGCATGTTGTGGTGGTGCCCACTACCTGTTCCTGAAATTCCAAAAGTACCCACATGCTCCGCAAGATCTGGGACTACTGTGTTAGAACTTGAACAAACACTCTTGATCGGCAGCATACACTGAAGTACAAGAACTCCATTTAAAAGGCCCTCGCTGTTCAATATTCTGGATCTTGGAATGTTCCTACACATGAGAATTCACTTTTGGGTCCTTCAGAATGTTCATATTTATGTCCAGGATGGTCTTTGTTATTGTGGGACATAAATAAGGGGGAGGGGAAGAATTTGTAATATGAATGTAGGCTGTGGCCAATGTATGCTTTACATTTGCAAAAACCACTTTAAGCTCCAGTGAATTCCGCAGCTTGTGCCATCTCTGCATATTTAGAGAAAGAGTTGGCAATGCTGGGATGATAGATACATTGAGTCCAAAGCTATTGCTCAACACTGGTGAACAGTGTTCCTAATGGCTATCATTATAACTTTAGTACAAATATGAAGCCTTGGAGGATCAAGGACTTCTTGAAATATTTACAACCAAGTGAGTGTTTTAAGTAAAAAAAAAAAAGCTGCTATTTTTTCTTGGTCTGTGTATGTCATGCAATTCAAAGTATGTGATAATAGGATATAAAGATTTTTTTCAAGCTGTAGAATTAAAACTAGATTTCTCATGTTTGTGCATCCAAATGCCTTTTGTCAGTGCAACATATGAGACCTATTAGATTTTCCATCCTTCAGTTTTCTTCCATTAGTTTGATGGTGAATGGTGAACCTACAAGTATCAGTAAACAACTATTTATGTGAAGTATACCCCACTGAAATGAATGAGTTTTATGAAATGGTGTCAGTACAGCCAATTAAAATGTGAGACTTTAGAGTATAATTATGCTCTGTGTTCTTCATTTGGATCCCAAACGGTTAGAGTTGGTTCCTGTGTCTCCTATAAGGTGTGTAAGGGACTCAAATGTTTTGTGTGTCTGCCATCATTAGCCACTAGAGGGACATGTTTCCTGAGCCAAAACACCAACAGGGCTTTTAAAAAGCTTTGCCTTGTCTAGAAAGTAAAAGAGAAGAAGAGAAGAGATTGGATTTATACCCCGCCCTTCACTACCCAAAGGAGTCTCAGAGCGGCTTACAAACTCCTTCCCCTCCCCACAACAGACACCCTGTGAAGTAGATGGGGCTGAGAGAGCTCTGACAGAAACTGCTCTTTTTCAAGAACAGCTGTGCCAGCACTACAGCTTGCCCAAGGTCATCCAGCAGGTGCAAGTGGAGGAGTGGGGAATCAAACCCGGTTCTCCCAGATTAGAGTCCATGCACTTAACCACTACACCCACCTTGAGATAAATAGGAATGACATATAAAACCAGATAGATATGTATTGGCACATCAAGGCACAAATGTCTGTACAATAATGCATATTGTCAGTTGTTTCAATGGTATTTTAATTATTTGGGAATCCAAAAAGATGGAAGAAATTGGTCATATCTCCACCTTTAGCTTCAGAGTTCTTAGCTTGTTTTGGTTATGGATTTTCAGGGCACCTTGTTGCTAAAACCGTTCAAGAAGAATATGTAACCTAGCAGAACTACAGCTCCATAAAGTCCATAACTTCTAAATATTCCCATGTGCAAAACAGGATGGTTCAACTGTTTATCTGTTTATTAAAACATACTTGCTTTTCCTTGTGGTTTGCAGTGGCTCACAATAGGAGCTTAAAACATTGTCAGTTGAAACCAAAAATGAAATAGCAAACCCCACATCTCTCTCCCCCTCCCCCCTGCCATTCGACTTCCAGTTTTGGTGATCTCCCAAAGCTCCGGGAGGCGCAACCTGGATCCAGCGGAAAGAAGGGGTGCCGACTGGTTTTCAGACCCCCAGGAGCCCCTGTAGGGGGCATCCTGCCTGAGGTGCGAAGGGATGCCTCTCCCAAGGTGGCAAGCAAGGGATAGAGGTTCCCCTTTGCCTTGATAAGGTTCTGCCGCCGCGGTGCCTTTGGGCACAAAGAAGTGCACACCAGACAGCTGCAGGGATCGAATTAAAGGTGCAAGAAAAATTACCTTTCTGAAACATGGCGAAACTAAGTGATCGAGTCTTTTTGAGATTCTCTGGTTGGAAAGTGAAGCGCAGAAATCCCCCCCCCCCTTAAAGAAGCGGCTCCTGTATTAAGAACCAAGAAGCTGACTGTTGTTAAAGTGGCTGGAGCCTAAACAGGAGCTATTTAAATAAGTGAAGTCTACAAAGCAGTAGCTTTTACGAATCTTTATAACTTTTTGGAAGTTGGAAATATAAACAATGACTGGACGGGGAGAAAAGATGGCGGGGAAATCTAAACCTTCTCTCCCAAGCCCACACCAACACTTCCGGCAGTTAAGCCCAATACAAGTACAGACCTGACTGCTATATTGGCTACAGCATTGCGCCCTCTGATGGAACAATTAAATACTGTTAACTCTAAGCTGGATATTCTCCAAAAACAAGTGGCTGATGCAAACATGAAGTCTGACCAAACAGCAAAAGAATTAGCAGAGGTTAAAACCAAAGCAGAAAAATTTGATGTAAGACTGGACGTGATGGAGAAAGAAATGGCCTCAGATAAGGAATATTTATTGAAATTGCAAATGGAATGGTCAGCATTTTTTTAAAGATTTCAAGGGGTCCCTGAACAAAAAGGTGAGAATCTCAAACAGATATTGAGTGAAGTTTTGGCTCCAATGAAAGGTTTACAAGTGGATTCACTACAAAACGACATGAACATGGTCTATAGGACCTATCCTGAATTTGTGAAGAAGAAAAATCTGCCTGGAGAGATTATGGTGAGATCTGAAAAAAATCAACTAGACACGTGGTGCTCAAGGCAACAAACAGGACTACCTTGAAGATCCAAGAAGAAGAAATTAAAGTATTAAAGGACATTCCATTTGAGATCAGAAAGAAGAGGACACCCTACAAAAGTTTAACTACATTTCTGCAAGTAGGGGGTATCATGTACAGGTGGCTTATTCCTGAAGGATTGGTTTTTAACTACAAGGATATGAAGCAAAAGATAGACTCTGTTGCAAAAGCAAAGCAATGTTTGGACTTTTGTACAGAAATAAAAGAGAAAACATCCACAGAGGATTCTTTAGAAGATCAAGAGAGTATTTATGGACTGGAAAGTTCGGATGCAAAAAGCAGTGAATCATTGGATGAAGAATCTGATGCAGATCTGGGAGCAGCAGCACCAAGACCTCCAGGAGAAGATGGGGGGAAAAAGAAGCCGGCGGAAGGAAAAATGAATATTGATTTGTTAAAAGCTACATTGGTTTATTGTATCTCCTGTTTTGAATTTCAGTCATTTATGTAATTTTAAAGTTTTATGACAAGAAGTAGGTAATAATTTTAAATGCCTGGATATTTTATTATTTTTCTTGAAGTAACAAAATAGCATAGCAATTTGATTCCTGTATACCTTAGGGAAGTGTAGGGGCTTTTAGTTTAGTGTTTGTGTAGATGTAGAAAATAAAATAATTAAAAAAAAAAGTGCCTATCATTCAACCCCCCTTGAAAGCCCTGGAAAACAGATAGGCCTTGCAGCACCTCCTGAAGATCTCCAAGGCAAGGAGCCCCCCCACCATGTCTTCAGAGAGCCCATTCTACAGAGCCTGAGCCACAAAGGAAAAGTCCCACACTCTGGTCAATGCCAAGAGTTTGACTCTCAGAGTAAATCTTCTACAGTCCATGCACTGATTCTATTTAAGTGCTATGGCTTCCTACCAAGAAGTCTTAATATCATCCTTTGGTGCCAAGATCCCTCGTTCCTCTCACAGAGAGTTTTTATGGTGAGTCTCGTGCAGTGGGAGTGGGGAATGAGCCTTGGCCTGTTGTGTATGTACCTTAATGTCAGAGCTTCCAGTTCACATGAGATTGAAGTTCTGCTCTAAGATAAGACATTAAATGCAACCATTTAACCAGAGATGCCCCAAACTCAGCTGTGTTTGCAGCTTAAACTTTATACTGCTCTGAAGAGTAGACCTCTCCTGTAAGCACTTTATTCCTCAAGCCAGCTGTCAGGCAGCATGGCAGAACCAGTTCAGAACTACAGGTATTTGGGTTCCCTTATTGGTAAGGTTCCAGTTCAGATATGCCCCAATATATAAGGGAGTTTCTTGTATTATACCATAATTCACAGTTTTCATAATGACATTTTCTAAAATCTAGCTACAGTGGTCCAAAAAATGTATTTACACATATAGGAGGCACATCAACAATTAAAAATGATGCATGATCAGCTGAAGAAAGATTGTATTGATATTTTGTTTTTAAATCACAACAAAACTTTTATCTGCTGCCAGTTGTTTCTGATGATGTCTTCATGGTTAAGTAAATTAATGTGCTTGCTTTAGCAGCACATATACTAAAAATTGTAAGTAAATTAACAGTGCAATCCTACAAATACTTTCCTGGGAGCAAGCAGTTTATTGAGTAGACCTGCTTAGCAGAGCACTGTAAGGGATCAGTCCTAAGCACGCCTACTCAGAGAAAGCCCTACTCAGATCTCTTTAATAGGGTTCAAGTGTTCTTAGGAATACACAGTAAGGCAGCAACCCGAGCCATTCTTACTTGGAGGTAAGCCCCACTGAAATCCATGAAACCTATTTCCAAGTATGATTGTTGTCTATGCTTGTTTTCATGTGCTTCCCATGCCTCCTTTCATTTCCTTATCTATCTATGTATTAATTTATTAATTCAATTTATACCTCACCCTCCCTGCAAGCAGGCTCCGGGCAGCTCACATAATTGGTATAGATACCTTTAAGAATACATAAAATTATCTGACAATGTTATATAAATAGGATGGCTCAGTTGTTTTGGTTGCTTACAATGCGTTTGATGTAAATTAGATTATCTATCAATAAACTGGCCACATATTACATTATTTTCCTCCTGAAATTACCAATAACCAATTAATGTATCCATTCAAGAGCTGAATATTTTAGAAGAAATACAGACCGAACTCTCAGGAATCACATGACTAAGGGAGGGTGATCAAGCATAACTCTGTTCCTCTTAACTAAAAGTGAAACAATATAGGGTTGTGATCTTCCGTTTACTGTAATAGCAGCTGATAAAATGATTTAAAATCATGGAACTATGCTCGATCATTTTTCTCATTCTTTTGGCTTCTGGATTTACTGCAGCACAAGAAAAACACGTGCTTTGCAGGTCGCCTGAAGTCGAACTCTCATATTCTTTCTGTGGTAAGTTATCAGCCTGATTTCATTTCCCATGCTGTTGCAAAACCCTTGGGGTTATCCTCCCATGATCAGAAGTGCTCATTTTTATGTTGCTGTTGCTTAAGGAATAGTATGTATTCTGATGTATGCCAGAGATTTTGGTTTTTCTGTCTTCAAGGAGAAATGGCCATTAATTCTTAGTTCCAGTTATACTGTGTTGCAACTTGAGATCTTTTGAACTCGGCACAAACTGATGTCATTAGTCTGTTTCCTGAATCATCCATTTAAGACTGTCACAGTTTGCAAAGCGCCCTGCGTCATGCACTGTGCCAACAATATCTTTTAAACTTCCTCTCCTTTAAAAAATATATAGCCTGAGAGTTCGTAAAAATTAGCTGGTCCTAGAAGAGATTTTATGCTACTGTGTGGGGTGTGGGGTGGGGAGTTACTTGTAACCTGAGAGGATTCTGAATTTATTTTCAAAGAATATTACAAATGATGAAATTGTCACACCAGTGTGGTGTAGTGGTGTGTGTAAAGTGCCATCAAGTTGCAGCTGACTTCTGGTGACCCCAGCAAGGAGCTCACAAGAGAAGTGAGAAGCAGAGAGGGTTTTGCCATTGCCTTCCTCTGCAGCCTCCCTCTCAAGTGCTAACCCTGCTTCGCTTCTGAGATCTGATGAGACTGGGCTATACCATGTTGCTTTCCCTCCAGGGGTCTAATTAGGGATACAAAAATCCAGATCCACTGCCTGCTGTGATGTTTTCTGGGTGACTTGGCGTTAGTCATTCTCTCTCAGCCTAGCCTACCTCACAGATTTGTTGTGAGGATAAAATGGAGGAGGGGGGGACTATGTACTAAGCTTCTTGTTAGGAGAGCATGATAAAAACATTATAAAAGGTAGCAAAATACAGGGTGTCGAAATGGCATGATCTACTGTATGTACCATTGACAGAGGTGTTTGCAGGCTTTTTTGGCGGACTGGCACACATACCCATGGATTCTTTGCAGTTAAATGGCCAATACATTGGGTGTACTTTCTTTACAGAAAACAGAACTACTATAACAGCACCCACTGAGATTAGAAAAATCCTGTGCCAGCAATCATCACATATAGTCTCAGGAATTCCATAATTTCTGTGCTGATTTTTTTTCTAGAAGTGACATGTTTAAAATCTCATTTTTTTGCACCTCCAGGCTGGCAAATACCTTGAACCTTACCTGCTTTCACATCTATTCTATTGAAGTCAGACGTATTCCAAACCAGTAAACCATTCTTCATAGTTCATTTTAACAGCCCTTTTCATTGCAAAGATATGGGAAGTCTTTCCTTTCTTATCTCTGCAAAGAAAAGGAAACTTTTCTTTAAAAAAACAGAAAGATTGGAATTCTGAGACACTGGTAGATCATGCCCAAAGATCATTACGATGTTATTGTACTGCAGCAATCTAGTAATTGCTGTGTGTGTGTTTTTTAAGCCTGCCAAATCCTCCAGTGGTGGTGGTGGTGGTGGTGGTGGTGGTGTGGAACGGCCATACTGGCTTGAGGCAAGGAACGTGTGAGGAAAACTGTAATATGGCTGTTCCTCTTCCACTGAAAATGACTCTACATTTTATTTTACTTATTTTGAAAATCTATATCCTGCATTTCTGCTCTCATCAGGCCGATAAGAGCTACACAGGGTTGCCACAGGCCTGGAGAAAAATGTCCCTCCTTCTAACAGAGGCTTAATGTGTGGAAATGGGCATGGATGTAAAGAATACCACCAGGTGTAGCACCCCCCCCCCCCACCCTCCCACCCCCGTGTTAAAGAACAGAACATTTTCCCCAGGCCGGTAGCAGTGCTTTACCTGGATAGCTGTTGCCCTCGGGAGTTGTCGTATTTCACTCTGGATCTAGGAGTGATCAAAGTTCCATGCCATTTCCTAATGCTTTATGACATTGCTAAATTCCCCATAGGTTCCAGCACTGAAACCCTCGTCTTTGACATGGAACCATGTTACCTTAATGGCTTTTCAAAATGGAAGGGAACTCTATTCTGGATTCCAAGTGAGTCGCTCTTGTATTTCAAATAGCATTAGAATAGTTACTTTGCATTATTGAAAGGTGGTGCACTTTCCCCTGGCAATCTGCTTTACTATTTCAATGACCTGAGGTGAAATACGTATGTAGTACAGGACTAGTACTCACCAAGCTGAATATATAGCCCATTCTACCATGCACTGGATGACAACTCCACCTCCTCTTCCCATTGCTGTAGCCCCAGTCAGGCTCAGTAATATTCTTGGTGGGCTGGAAGTCTGGAAGAGCTGGTGCTGCTCAGATTGTTGGTGATTCCTAGTCGTCCTACTGGGACAGTGTCAGCTGAAGGAAGTTCTTGAATGATTTGAAGGCTATCATGTTTTTAGCTTATAACACAATGCATCATAAAGTTGGTACAGTAGCATGTCCACATAATTTGCTTATCATGAAGGTCTATTAACATTTGTCAGATGCTTCCAGTGATGAAACCCACAAAATTAAGCTTGGTAAACAGTCTTATTGAATGCAGCACATTCAAATTGGATGGGGAAAGGAGCTGATTAACTTCACACACACACACTCCTACTTGGGTTGTCAGCCTCCAGGTGGCACCTGGAGATTTCCCACTATTACAGTTAATCTCCAGACAACCAAAATCAGTTCCCCTGTGCTGTGTTTCTGTTTGGAGTATTGTGTTGGAGTACTGAAGCAGCAATAGCTTGATAGGGCTCTGGCATCTGAAAGCTCCAATTCTTATTGGCTGATGACTAAAGACTCCCATTGGTCCTAAAGACAATCCAGATACCCAATCGCTGAGCCCTGCTTAGGTCCAATAGTATTGCTTGTATATAGTTACTTTGTTGAAAGTTATGTGTTGGAACAGTATAAATTAAGGTGCCGCTCTCATAGAGCTGACTTCGGAGCTGAGCAATATCACTGAATAAAAGCCTGTTGTTTGAATTCATCGTCTCCCGCTCAATACTTAAAACCCTGGAAAAAATGGCTTCTCTGGAGGGTGGACTCTATGGCATTATACCCTGCTAAATTCCCTCCCCTCCCTAAAACCTTCCCTCCCCAGGCACCGCCCACAAAATCTCCAGGTGTTTCCCAACCCACAGCTAGCAACCCTACTTCCTACACTGTTCTGTCAGGGAATTTGTTGCAGATGACTCGGACTGTCTCTGAAATGTCAGAATGTCAATGATGGCATGGTATATGTACTCCCCAAACTATTTTTTCCAACTTTTAAAAAAATATCATACTTCCATGGTGGACGTGATTTAAAAGGAGAGAACCCGTGGAAGGGAAAATGGATTATTTAGTTAGTTCTTATCATTTTTTCCACTGAAAATTGCTACTTCCCAAGTTTTTCTTCCTGAGGAGAAAATGTATAACTACTCGTATTCCTTGCCCCCCCTCCCTAGTAGGGGTAAAACAAGCTTGGTGATTTTTGGTGGGCAAGTGATGCAAATTAAGAGCTAAATAGCCTCTCTCCCATGTCAATCTGCCTGTTTAAATTGCTGCCTCAGTAGCTGCATTTTTTTTAACTCAGGAAAAATAATTATGGCACTATGTGTAGCTGTACTCTTTGTGAGCAAGTCAACATTTTCTTGTTTTCCTGGATCTTCTGTATTTGCTGATGCTACAGTGAGATGGCTATACTGGTGTTTAATGATACTTCATCTAATAAGTCTTTAGTCTTATGTCTGATCCTGAACAGAGACGTTGGGGAACTGGTAGACTGAGAGTGCAATCTCAGCAGGTTTCCTCTGAATCCTCTCAGACCTATTTAATGGGGATCACTCCCAGGAAAGGTTGTTTTAAAAATAAAGATTGCTGCATGACTGTGTGTGGAAGAATTTGGTATGCTGGGTGACTACGTGCCTTCATTTTTCCTACATCCCTTCTTTTTGGCACCAGAGGTTTAGGTGTGTGGATGACAGTGTATTGAACAATCTTTTTACTTGTCCTGTTTTAAGAATGCAATGAGAGTTCTGTTGGATCAGGCCTGTGGTCCCTCTAGCGTTGCATCCTCTTTCATACAATGGCTAACCAGTTGAGCTGGAGGGCCAACAAACAGGGCATAGAGGCCAAGACCTTCCCTTGATGCTGGCACTGGTATTCAGAGGTTTGCTCCCTCAGAAGAATATGGAGGTTCTGTTTAGTCACCATGAGTAGTGGCCATCAATGAACCCAGGGCTCTTTTTGGCTGGAACGTGCTGGAACAGAATTCCGGCTGGCATCCAGGCCCACCCCTCCCCGCTGGCTAGAAAGCGCCCTGCACCCAGTCTCCACGTGGAGACTGGGCGTTGGGTGCCTTCCAGCTCTGTGCACTTAAAGGGGATGCTCTCCCTTTAAATGCATGGAGCCAGCTAGAAAGCACCCCACACCCAGTCTCCATGTGGAGACCAGGCATTGGGAGCCTTCCAGCTCCGTGCACTTAAAGGGAGAGTGTCCCTTTTAAGTGCCCGGAGCTAGCTAGAAAGCCTTGATGTGGGGGGAGAGGCTCCCTCCCCCCATCTGTCTCTCTTTCTCTCTCTTTCCCTCATCTATTTCTTTCCCTCTTTCCTTCTCTTTCTCTCTTTCTTTTCCTCCTTCTTTCCTTCTCTTTCTTTGCCTCTTTCCTCCTCCTTTCCTTCTCGCTTTCTCTCTCTCTCTTCCTTCCTTCTTTCCTTCCTCCCTTTCCCTCTTTTCTTCTCTTTCTCTTTCTTTCCCTCCTTTCCTTCTCTTTCTTTGCCTCTTTCCTCCTTCTTTCCTTCTCTCCGTCTCTCCTTCTTTCTCTCCTTCTTTCTTTCTTCCTTCCTTTCTTCCCTCCTTTCTCTCTTTCTTTCTCTCCTTCTTTTCTTCTCTTTCTTTCCATCTTTCCTCCTCCTTTCCTTCTCTCCCTCCCTCCCTCCCTCCCTCCCTCCCTCCCTTTCTTTCTTTCTTTCTTTCTCTCTCTCTCTCTCTCTCTCTCTCTCTCTCTCTCTCTCTCTCTCTCTCTCTCTCTTTCCCTCTTTTCCCCCTAATACATTAATGAGTTCCTGCTGGTGGATGTGGCCCATTGTGGCAATGAGTTCTTGCTGGGCTTTTTTTACAAAAAGAATCCTCGATGAACCTATCCTCCATGAGTCAAACTCCCTCTTAAAACCCTATGTGTTTGTGGCTAATGCCTTCACTACATTCAGTAAACTCCACCATTTAATTACTCATTAAATGAGAGCCAGTTTGGTGTAGTGGTTAAGTGCGCGGACTCTAATCTGGAAGAACCGGGTTTGATTCCCCACTCCTCCACTTGCACCTGGCTGGATGACCTTGGGCAAGCCATAGCTCTGAACCAGCTGTTCCCTCAAGGACAGCTTGGGAAAGAGCTCTCTCAGCCCCACCTACCTCACAGGGTGTCTGTTGTGGGGAGGGGAAGGGAAAGGAGTTTGTAAGCCGCTCTGAGACTCCAAGTGAGTGAAGGGCAGGGTATAAATCCAATCTCTTCTTCTTCTTCTTCTTCTTCTTCTTCTCATTGAGTAGAAAAGCATTTTCCCTTGCTGATCTGGATCCTATTTCCTATCAACTCCTTTGGATCGCCCCACATTCTAGTATTATGGAGGAGAGAGAAGCTCTCTATCCATTTTTTCTTCCTCATGTATAATTGGAGAAGCCTCTATCATATGTGAAGGAAAGTGACCAGCCACTATCCAGTTTTGGTAGAAAAGCATAATGGTGTGTACCTTAAGGTAGCCTAATGCATGCTATTTTTCCAGCTATGCTGCTGTAAATTATGGATATGTTTTCGATCAGATTATCACACAAAATTCATTATCAAAAGACTCACAGATTTGAATGAATTGCTCTCTGAGAAAATAAAATGAAAATATATGTAATCTTCTGAAGCTTCTGCACTCTGTCTTTGATTGTGTTATTTTCATAGAGAGAGATTTAACCTTTCTCAGAACAATAACAGCCCTGTGGTATGAACATGAGAAAGTCTTAGAACGGAAACATGTTCTTTGCACTGGTGAAGATGATGACTTTACATTTTGCGGAGCTCTGAAGGGAGGTAAGTGTGAAATACAAAATATTTCACTGACATATCAAATCTGCATAGCTCCTATAGTCTTCCTATGGGAAGCTTTTTGGTAAATCAATGGCTGAGGACAGACTGGCAGTATAAAGGGGAAGGGAGGCGGGGCAAAAAGACCGGGGCCAAGTTGTGGCAGGGATTCCCGGTCACACTGCAGCGACGTGGCAGCGTATCAGGGAGGAGGCAGAATGGAGCGGTCACATTGCGGGGCATCTCCTGGCGGTGCCACGGTTGCATGCAGGTTTGGTCTGCTCCATCGCATGGGTGCATAGGCGCAGCAGCAATTGGGGCAGGAACCCGTGGCTGGGAGCTTTAACTCCATGAGGTGGAAGTGTCCCCGTGGGCGGTTGTGCGCTCAAGCGCACAGCATGCATGGGTGGTTATGCACATTCCTGCCAGATCAGCGGGTTCACATTACCAGTGACACTTGATTCAGGAATTTTTACATCCACATTTCCGGGAAGTGCGATCAACATGCTCTCCACAGCTTGCCCCAGCTTTCACCTGGTACTTTTTAAAAGCAGGATCGAATTGTTAAAGGATGGGTTGAGTATGGCAGGGGAATGACAGACAGCTGTGGCTGTGTGAATGGCTCACTTAATCCGCTTGAGAAAGGTGCCTATATTGGGCCAAACTGTCAGTCTGAACTCAGCCAATGCATATGAGTAGTGTATACAGAAATGTAAAAGTCACAGAACTATTGTGAGTTGTCAAAACTCACCTTTCTAAAATGGAGACCTTTGTTTTGGATTTTTATGTCCAAACAGAGTGGAATCTTACAAGCACGTGAAATGAGTTTTCTGTCTTGGTGCTTTTTAAAGATGTTCAGCGAATAGCATGTGCCTGCACCTTTTTATTATTTTTCAACACAACCAGAAAGTTGACACAGTTGTACAAGTGTTGTCATCTATTATCTTTACAGCACTTTCCCTAAAGTAAGAGGACTGAATGTTGTGCTAACAGATATGAGTGGTGAGTTTTGAGGGTTACTCACAGGGGTCCTTTCGTAGAAAAAGAGGTGCAGGAGCTCATTAGCATACTAATTTGCATATGCCACACCCCCTGACATCACCGGAAGTGTGTCAGAAGGCAACGCCCACTGCTCAGGCTCCACCCCAAAAATCTCCAGGTATTTCTGGTACAGACCGATTGCCTATAGCCCAGTTTCCTGTTTTCAACAGTGGCTAGTCAGATGCCACAGGGAAGCATGAAAACAGGGCTGTCAGATGGCCTCACCTGCTGACCACTCCTCAGCAGCTGTCAATCAGTGGAATGCTGCCTCTGAATTGGCTATTGTGATGACAGACCTACCCTCTATAAATCTGTCCAACCCCCCATTCAAATCTATCTAAACCAGCAGCCATCACTGCACCTCGTGGCACTGAGTTCCATGAGTCAGCTATCCATCACCTGAGCCCGCTTGCGGGGAGGGTGGGATATAAATGTGAATGAATGAATGAATGAATAAATAAATAAATAAATAAATAAATAAGAGAAAGCTCTCTGCTCATACCACCATCACGCTTAAATATGAACATAGGAGGAGACATGTTGGATCAGGCCAGTGGCCCATCCAGTCCAACACTCTGTGTCACACAATGGCCAAAATCCAGGTATGATCAGCAAGTCCACCAGCAGGGCCAAAACTCTAGAAGTCCTCCCACTGTTGCCCCCCCCCCCCCAGCACCACAAATGCAGAGCATCACTGCCCCAGACAGAGTGCTCCATCTATACCTTGCGGCTAATAGCCACTGATGGACCTCTGCTCCATATGTTTATCCAATCCTCTCCTGAAGCTATCTACGCTTGTAGCCACCACCACTTCCTGCAGCAGCAGAAGGAAGCTTTGACTCTTAAAAGCTTAAAGCCCCAAAAAACTTGTTGGTCTCTAACACATTACGGGGCGGGGCTCAAGACTAACAAGTTTCATCATGATATGACGAAATTAAAATCTGGTACTGCTCCAAACAAAAAATTAGGTAACAATCTCAGGCCAGCTGTACCCCAGATTCAAGCAGGGCTGCATCAAGCAAGGGGAGGCAAGATGGAACCAAGTCTCCTGGAGTCTCAGCCACCACTGAGGTGTTCATGCCAGTGTTCCCTCTAAGTTGAGTTAGTGTGAGCTAGCTCACAGTTTTTTACCCTTTGGATCACATGTTTTTGTCTCAGCTCAGGAAGGATGGCTCCAGAGCATACTAATTTATGCAGCAGCCAAATTGCTCGCTCACAACTTTAATGCCAGTAGCTCACAAGACTCCAGAGCTTAGAGGGAGCGCTGGCTGGGAAAAGTGAGGGGGGGGGGGGAGGCTTTCCTCAGGAGGGATGGCTCCAGAGCAAACTGATTTCTGCAGCAGCCAAATCGCTCGCTCGCAACTTTCATACCAGTAGCTCCCAAAGTAGAAGTTTTTGTTCACAAGACTCCGCAGTTTAGAGGGCGCATTGCTCCCCACGCCCACTGCCCTGGCCACCCCAGAAACGGGCGGCTGGGGAAAGAAAAGTAAAAACTAGGGCTCCGCAGCAAACTGGTTTCTGAAGCAGCCAAACCGCTCGCTCGCAACTTTCATACCAGTAGCTCCCAAAGTAGAAGTTTTTGCTCACAAGACTCCGCAGTTTAGAGGGCGCATTGCTCCCCACGCCCACTGCCCCGGCCACCCCAGAAACGGGCGGCTGGGGAAAGAAAAGTAAAAACTAGGGCTCCACAGCAAACTGATTTCTGCAGCAGCCAAATCGCTCGCTCACAACTTTAATGCCAGGACCTCACAAGACTCCAGAGCTTAGAGGGAGCGCTGGCTGCGAAAAGTGGGGGGGGGAGGCTTTTCTCAGGAGGGATGGCTCCAGAGCAAACTGATTTCTGCAGCAGCCAAACCGCTCGCTCGCAACTTTCATACCAGTAGCTCCCAAAGTAGTTTTTGCTCACAAGACTCCGCAGTTTAGAGGGCGCATTGCTCCCCACGCCCACTGCCCTGGCCACCCCAGAAACGGGCGGCTGGGGAAAGAAAAGTAAAAACTAGGGCTCCGCAGCAAACTGGTTTCTGAAGCAGCCAAACCGCTCGCTCGCAACTTTCATACCAGTAGCTCCCAAAGTAGAAGTTTTTGCTCACAAGACTCCGCAGTTTAGAGGGCGCATTGCTCCCCACGCCCACTGCCCCGGCCACCCCAGAAACGGGCGGCTGGGGAAAGAAAAGTAAAAACTAGGGCTACACAGCAAACTGATTTCTGCAGCAGCCAAATCGCTCGCTCACAACTTTAATGCCAGGAGCTCACAAGACTCCAGAGCTTAGAGGGAGCGCTGGCTGCGAAAAGTGTGGGGGAGAGGCTTTTCTCAGGAGGGATGGCTCCAGAGCAAACTGATTTCTGCAGCAGCCAAATCGCTCGCTCGCAACTTTCATACCAGTAGCTCCCAAAGTAGAAGTTTTTGCTCACAAGACTCCGCAGTTTAGAGGGCGCATTGCTCCCCACGCCCACTGCCCCGGCCACCCCAGAAACGGGCGGCTGGGGAAAGAAAAGTAAAAGCAGTCCCCACGCCCGCCACCCTGGCCACCCCAGAAACGGGCGGCTGGGGAAAGAAAAGTAAAAACTAGGGCTCCACAGCAAACTGATTTCTGAAGCAGCCAAACCGCTCGCTCGCAACTTTCATACCAGTAGCTCCCAAAGTAGAAGTTTTTGCTCACAAGGTTCCACAGTTTAGAGGGCGCATTGCTCCCCATGCCCGCCGCCCCAGCCACTCCAGAAACGGGCAGCTGGGGAAAGAAAAAGAAAAGCCCTCCCCACGCCCGCCGCCCTGGCCATCCCAGAAACGGGCGGCCGGGAAGGGAAAAAACCCCCAAAAGCCAGCCCTTACCTCCTCTTCTCCACACTGACTGAGCCGCTGGGTGAAGGGGGCGGGCTTATGTACCCGCCCCCTGCCGTCTTCACTGGCGGAGCGTCGCTCCGGCGCGCTCCCCCTCCAACGGAGCCCTGGTTACTCATATATAGCAAACAATCCAGCTAGGGGTAACATTATAGGAAAGGCATACAGCATCTTCTAAGACTATGGGTGTGAGATCTATAGTCCTTCAAATGGACAGTCACCAGCAATTAATCCTTATGCTTGAACCTCTTACTTCTATGACTACAGTATCCTGCAACAGGACTAAAAATAAAGGCACAATACTTAGGAGATCCTCCCTTTTCTTGTCTTTAATAGTCCCAGGAGTGGTTGACTCGAAATTTGCTAAAAACAGTAGACCTGGAAGAATAAATGGGGATGTTTAACGATTTCCCAGTTCACCCAACAAAGATTCCTCACCACCCAGCAGCTGCTTGTTCCTCTGGGGAAAAGTATTGATGTCTGTATTTCCCCCTTGTGTGGTTCACAGCAGCTCAAGAAAGCAATTTTGAAGAAGAAAGTGGTATCTTCTCTTGGAGCCTTTGCTTTCATCAAATTTGGAGGTGTCCCACCCAGGAAATGCAAGAAAGCGAAAACATAAATATTAGGAGATACAATCACATGTCTCCTAAGTAATGCATAGCTATGAAGTAAATCTTCATGTACTTAGAAGTAAGTGTCAGGGCTAGGAAGAGAGAGGCCTGGGTAAGGGCAAACCCAGAATGCTTAGAGGCACACATTCAATTTGTGTGGGATGCATCATGCAAGTGCCTGTTGCTTCTATCCATCAGGAACCAAGAAAATGACTCAGACTACCTGCCACATCAAAGAGCAGTTTAGAGCACACTCTTAATTTGTGCAGGACAGCATGTAGGCCAGAAGCAGCATGTGTGAATTTGGAGTGACATCTGGCAAGAGACAAGGGAACAGCTCAGAATCCTTCTGCAAGATTACAGAGGTTCATAGGCGTCAACTACGGGGGGGCTCGAGCCACCCCTGAAATTTCCCGGGGGGGACTGAGCCCCCCTCGGGAAAATGGAGCGCCCTCTGCCGCGCCTCCCCGGGCCCTACCTAGGGCCGCAGCCGCTGTCTCTCTCTCTCCCCCTCCCGCCCCGGCCTGGCCACTCCGTCCTCCCTCCGTCTGTCCAGGGGCCACCCTGGCGGACAGAGGGAGGGATGGAAGCAGGAGTGGTCGGGGGGGAGGTGGGGGGGAGGTGGGGGGAGGCGGGGGGGACATGGTTCCGGCGGGCGCATGCACAGAAGAGCCCCCCCCCCAGGATTTTCCAAACTCGATGCCCCTGCAGAGGTTTATTAGACATGCTGCAGAATTCATATTAGTCCTGGCCATGTCAAAAGCAGTGTATGAGCACCAAGCCCCACATTACTCTGACATGGCAAGCACCGAGCACCAAAATCAGAATCTGGTGCATGCACCACGTTCCACACGTGGTTTATTGCACATACACAAGACTTTTCAGTCTCCACATTCTGGCAGCAGCCTTCTACACACCCTGAATGTTGGGCATCTCTCCAGAATGGCATTCCTTGAGGCATAAGGGACTATTCTCCATAGGAAAAAAAAAGTACCCTCTTCTGAATATATACAGAAGTATTTTGCATGTACACCTGGGTCTCAGCCATGATAAGATCCATATACAAGACCTGTAAGGCTGCGCAACGTGTTATGGACTTTTGCTAAGATATGAGAGCTACACATGAACTATGCCATTAGTTATGTGAGACACGAGAGTACACTAGGTGACCAGTGGGAAGACGGGAAGAGATGCCTACACTATAGGAGCAAAGCACCATTTTCTGAGGTTACCACCTCCAGGCGGGAGGATCGATATCAGAGATCAAAGACACTCTCACACACAAAGATAGGAGGTTGTAAACCTACATCTGCAACTCTATACCCCTTTCATGTACACCTCCTGGTGCCCCTTTCATGCCAGCCTTCATCTCCATATGATACATCAAAGAGCATCGCACCTGGGCGTGAAGACACCGGGATGCTTCCTGAGGACCGGTTCCCATGGCCGGCGTTCCTGTGATCCAGAAGATTGGCGCCAGATCCCGCTGGCAGCGACATCCTGCCCTGACCATCCCCTATCACCCTTTTAGTGGCTAGAGATAGCATACGGACCATCTATAGGTTTTCTAGGGATGACATCATATCATGCCATCCTCCCAGGTCCTCCCAGGTACCACCTCCCAATAAAAGATACTCCCCAAGGTTAGAGAAAGAGTTCCAGATATAGCTCCCTCTCCAATCCCCGATCTCCCCCCCTCCCTCTCACGGATTTCTGGGTGCACCACTGGGATCTGCCTCGTGGTCCTCTGCCGGCTCAGAGCCATGACCCTTATCGTCTTCCTGAGATTTCCTCATCCCCTTTTTCCAGCTGGATTCTACCACATCTATATAGGTAAATATCACCCTCGACGGAAACCATCAATTACCTGCTCATGCACAAGTCCCTGTAATTTCTATCTAGATTCCTAGTACTGTATGAATGTATGAATGATATAATAGCATAATTTTGTATGATCTTTTATTATATTTTAGTAAACAAACTACTTTACATCTTTAAATTGAGTCTGTGTCAGTTTCTCAGAAGTATCGGTTAGTGCCGCCTCTGTATACATTGGTTAAAGGTCCCGTAAGCCTGCTGCATATTGATAAGAGCTAATATTCCCCAAATATTAATAACATAAAAGAGCAGTGAGGCTAACAGACCCCAGTTGTGTACTGTCATTGGAAGGTATAAACTTATTCCCATGAATTAAAGAATGAATCTTATTTTGAACAGTACAATGTACGTAATTGCATTTTATAGCTTTGTTAACTTTGTATTTTTGTTTATGTTCAACTGTTATTGTTAAAATTCAATCAAAGTTTAAAAAAAGAAAGAATGCACCTGGAATTTCAGTTTATTATAGTCCTTAGAAATAGGTTACCAGAATCCCTAGTTTGAAGGAGACAAGTCGTCTCTCTCTGAAGAATACACAAGCTATGCAACCCAGCTCTAGCTTGGCTCATATGGCCAAACAGCTGTTTGGAGGGGGAGGAGTTGTTGCAGCAAGCCAATCGTACATCATGAGCAGCATCCACATAGTGAGATTTCAGTGGCCACCACCCAGCAGTTAGACTAACTTTAAGGAAATGTATGATGGGCAAGGCTTGGCCAAGAGAACATGTCTTAGGCTGAGGACAGATTGGAAGTCTGCCGCGCCTCCGCGGTGCGGCAGACTAAGGCAGGGGGAATTTCCCCCGCGGCGCGGCGTTCGCACGCCGCCGGAAGGAAGCCGCCCACAGCGTTCAGACTGTGGGCGGCTTCCTACGGCGGCGGGTGGACGCTGCGTGGCTCCTCCTCCCCGCGCGCATTCACACCTGCTCCGGTGGGTGGAACGCGCACCACAGCAGCCGAGCACCACCTTGAAGTGGTGCTCGGCTGCTGCGGGAGGAGCGCGGTGCCGGATGCGATGTGTCCGGGCCGCCTCCTTGGGGCAGATGCAGCTGTCTGAACGGCCGCTCTGCCTCCGCTTTTGAAGCGGAGGCAGAGCGGCTGAGACTGCCAGTCGGTCCTCAGCCTTAGTATGATTATGGCTTTGGTTAGGGTTGCTGCCCTCCAGGTGAGGTCTAGGGATTTCCTGGAATTACATCTCATCCAAAGACTACAGAGATCAGTTCCCCTGGAGAAAGATGCTTTGGAAGGTAGACTCTATGGCATTGTGCCCCACTGAGGGCCCTGTCCTCTCCAGGCTCCACCCCCACACCTTCTGGGATGACCCAACCTGGAGCTGACAGCCCTATCTCCCTCCCCCCAAAACACACCGGTGACCAGGCGGACCTGTCAACCCTACCTCGGGTACTTCTTATTGCCATGCTGCTTTTGACTTCCTGTTTGTGTCCTCTGTCTCCAATGTGACCTATGGCTGCGGGGGAGGGAATGCTGAAGGAAATTATATACTTGCAGCTGGGGAAGAATGATAGAATGATGGTAGTGCCTTGTAACTTAATAATCATTTCTCTTTTGCAGAGACTGTCAACACAACTGTGGGAATCCGTAGCAAAAAAGCAAACTATCCAATGGTATTTTTTCAGAGCTACTCTTTCATAAATGCTAGGTGCTAGAAAAGCTGAAAAATAGCTATTGTACAGCTTATTTTTTTTTGGGGGGGGGGGAACCAAACAAATCCTTTCATAATAAAATCCAAGTGGGTGCATTCAGGCCAGCAGTCTTAATGGGCTTCATTTAATCCCATGCCACTACAGCAATGTCAGGCAGTTCCTGTTCCTGGAATGACAAACTCCTTAATAACTACTAAATTTCAGTGAATATTTTTATGAAGTTTGTAAAACAGAAAAGGGGAGGTGGTGGTGGAAGGAGAACTGAGATGTGATCATGAAGTAAGTGATTTCCAGCATCACAAAGCAGCCAGGTTTAGATTCTGCTGAAGAAAATTAACAAGTTCAGTCCAATGAGTTCTGGAAAGTACTGGAGTCGGGAGGCGAGTTGTAGGATGATTATAGCAAAGACTTTATTAAGTGAATCAGCATGTTCAGGAGATGGTCAGATCAAGCATGCTGCCAGGGCTCCAGGGCCCTGCTTATATGCCGGCCGGAGCCCCACCTCTGGCCGCACCCAAAATACCTGATAGGGGCTTAGCATATGCACATAGTTCTGATAGGGCCTTAAGTCTTCAGTTGTAGTTCATAGGTCCCCCGCGGAAGACCTAGGCTGGCTATTGGTGGTCGTTTTGGATCCGACTGTCTATTGTTCTACCTGGCTGAAGCTCAGGTAGAATCGGGCCATGTGCTCTGACCGCATGGCGGTCGCCATTTCGTGACTAGTACACAACAAGTTCATAAGTACAATAGTATATATTCACTGTGGGGTTTTTTTTTGAAGTTTCAGAAATAAAGCAGTAGTAGTCAGACAATGACTGGGAGGTAGAGCTGACATGTCTATCACAGACCAATCAGAGAAGGCTTATAGTTCTCCAATGATGAGTAGGCTTCCCCCGTACGAAGGTAGTAGAGCACACACAATAAGAGATGTACTGTCCTTACATAGTTATCTGTAGAAGATCACCAGAAGACCTGCTGCTCTGAATCCAGCATTTTTTTTTTTTGCATTTGTATGTTTGTGTGTGTGTTCCCACGCCTAGATGTCATGGTGACCTCTAGTGACTCCTACTGGGGCATGATAGCCTGCCTCTGCCTCCCGACCCCAGCATTCTTTGGAGGTCTCCCATCCAATTACTTGCCAGGGTTGGCCCTCCTTAGCTTCCGATATCTGACAAGATTGGGTTTGCCTGGGCTATCCAGGTCAGGGCTGAACCCAGCCTTTTGAGAAGGATGTAATGAAATAAACACATCCCAATTTATGTAAAAAGAGCTTATAAACCCTAGAGCAGTGAGGCAAAACAGCAAGTATTATGAGATCATCAAAGCTGTTGCTTGTGAACAGTCAGTCTAGCAACTGGCCAACTCATAGATTCAACCTAGAGATTGCACCCACTCCTGGTAGCAGGCAGAGAGTCCCTGAAACAATGAAAGCTTTGAGGGATTCCCTGGTCTTGTGAACTAGCCTTAGCCCCACTGAAATGAGTGGGACTTATTTGGTCTGCAGCACTGAAAACTATCTTACTGCATCTAGGAATTAACTCCTTTTCTTTGTTGCAGGGAGAATACATCGCAAACTTGAAAGGATACTCTGGCCATTCTGAAGCAGATTTGTTTTTATGTATGAATTTTACATTAATTCTTAAAAAGGAGCCTTCCTACAGTTTTGGATGAGTTATTCTTCTAAACCATTTCATTGCCTAAGAACTGCTTTCCAAGACTCCATGGAATTCAACCAGTAGCATCAACTGCTGCTAGGTTTTGCCTTTGCTGGTGGAATTGTCTAAAAAAAATAAAAACTCTGTTCTTATGTTATATGGAAACTGATTCAGTCCACATGACATCTTAGTTGAAATTTACAAATATATATATGATCAAAACAGACTTGTGGTTATCTTTGTGCTATCAGCAATTGAGCCCTTTCACAGTTTGCTGAACAAAGCATTTTTTTGTTTGTGGCAGAAAGTACTGCCAGACTCGTGAAATTTAATTCTTTTCTTTTTCTTTGTACCAATGAAACTTTGTTTCTTCAGTCAATACAACAGTGTTCTTAATGGCATTCTACATGCGATCAGGGTGGGTTGAAGGTTTCGGGGTCCCTGGGTAGAAAGTACTCAGCAGCCCCCTCCCACCACCACTGCTGCCTCCCCCCAGCTGGGCATCCTTCCCCTGCCTACACACTTTGGAGCCCTCCATCACTCATGCTCCAAGCCACAGGCAACACCTGCTTGCTCCTTGCCTGACTGCACTGGGAACTGTGTCTGGCTGGGAACATGGGTGGGAGAAAGCGTGTATGGGTCAACACTGCAGCAGTGGGCCACACCAGAACTCTTGGGCCTCAGCAGTTGCCCCACCACAGGCTACATTGCTGCTGACCCTATATGCAGTGGCCCCAAGAATCAGCCCAAATGCCCAGCCTTCCCAACTGTGAGCCGAAGTCTATGCATGCAAATGTATGTAAAAGTTTTCACTCATTCAGTTTGTATGCTCTGTTGTAATATGATTGGATTGTTTATGCAAAGATCCCTGCTGATTGAGAGCAGTGGTCCATCTAGTCCAGCATCCTGCTTTACACAGCTGCTAACCAGTTGCCCTGGAGGACCAACAGAGAGGGTATGCAAGCCAAGGCCTTCCCCTGATGTTGCACCCTAACACTAGCATCACGGAGCCTAGTGCCTGAAAAGTAAGCTCAACCCCAAATTAACAAAGGGGCAGGATAGAATCTTGGACAGGATCTGCTTGCACAGACAACTACACCCCTAGGCTGTGAGCCAGGCTAAAGGTTGTACACTTAGTAGGAGAATGGCTACAACTGCTCCACTGGTATGCATGCACACACCTAGCTGATGTGTGAATCTAGGATGGTTATGAATGGGCTATACATATTTTAATTAAATAAACAAAAATGGGGGGGGGTCATCAAGGTGCTTGATACACAGGGTGCTGTGTGGCTCCCACATCTTGGGGGCTCGTTGAATAATACTCGCCTTATGTAAAATCATATGATTTCACATATCCCACAGTTCTAAGGGCCTCATTTCAGGTGCTGATTATTCTCAGCAAGCCAGATTCTATGCCAAAAGCTGCTCAAACAATCCTGAATAGTTCGCCATAGCAGAGAACAATGGGTTCCTGTGATGAAGGGCCACAACAAAACACATCATTGTGGATGTATAGGAGGAAAGTGGTGACATCACACAAGGCTCTGATCAGCCCCATAGCCAGAAATTTTGGGTTGGTGGGGCATGGGGAATTTTTGTAGGGCAGCAGGGGAGGGGGGACAGCGAGGGGTGGCTGCACGCCTTCCCTGAACTCCAAGGGTGATTTCGCCACTTGGAGATCAGGTGCAGGCAGCCCCTGCTAGAAAGACAGCATTTATTGGGTTTTCTTTAAATGGTGTTTTTCAACTGTGGGCTGCCTGTGCTTGAACTCCAAGCAGTGAAATTACTGCTTGGAGTTCAGGGGAAACATGAGGCCGGCAGCCGTCACTCTCCCTCATCACCCGCAAGATTTAAAGGGCTTGCTGTTCAGCTGGGGAGCCCTTTAAATCTTGGAGGAGGGTAGGGAGAGGGGCAGCTGCAAGATTTAAAGGACCTTCCAGCTGATCCGGGGGCCACATGCTCCCACTGATCAGCTGGAGGGCCCTTTTAATGTCACAGGAGGTGAGGGGGGAAAGGGGCAACAGCTGTTGTGGGATGTGCCTCACATTTGAGGGGCGGAGCCCCAAAATGTCCTACTGTAGCTACAGGTCTTGATCTGATTAGTGCTGTCCATGGGAATGAAAAAGCAGAGGCTGGCCCTTAACTTCAGCTCTCAGTGTCTTGTTTGTCACAGTTTGGAAGAAGCAGAACAAAAGAGCATTGTGTCAAAGTACACACCACTGTTGACTTTCTCTTTGCTCTGTCCAGCATCACAGTCCTCATCTTTGTAACTGTGTGTGTTCCTCTCAACACTGGTGTTTAAGATGGATGGTTTCCAACATGAGATCTTTTAAATTTAATTTCAGCCAGATGCATGATATATGGTGCTCAAAGAAGATGGTTCACACAGCACACTTTTTTTTTTAAAAAAAAGGCATGTAATTTCCTATTTTAAGTATACCATTTTACCATATTAAGAAAATATATACTGTACCTTTTGAGACCTACTGTATCAAAAAGGCATGTAATTTCCTATTTTAAGTACACATTTTGTATATACTGCTACCATTTAACCATATTAAGAAAATATATACTGTACCTCTGTCATAGGTCTAGTAGGATCAGGGCTTTTTTTGTAGAAAAAGCTCAGCAGGAACTCATTAGTATAATAGACCACACCCAACAGCAGAAACATATTAGCATATTAGGCCACACCCCTAACATCACAGCTCATTAGCATACTCAGCGGGGGGGGGGCTGGGAAAGCACAGAGCAGGCATGGAAGGTTGCCTATTTCCCCCCGAGCTTCTTCACCCCACTTCAGCATTGCCTTTCTAGCCTCCCCCCCCACCAAACCAGACAGCCAGGGAAAGGCGCTGCTGAAGTGGGGCAGGGAGGGAAAGAAAGGCATTTTCAACCTGCTTGGGTTCCCTGTAAGGGTGTAGACTTTCCAATTTCCCGGGGGTGGGGGGGCTGGGCCAGAGACATTACAGGCCATTGTCTCTGGGGGAGGCTCAGCATGTTCTGGAAAAGTTCGGGGTGGTGGTGGCCCCAGCTCCCCAGCCCCCCTGAAGTTGATGCCTATGGTTCCCTGCCTGCCCCTTTCCAGCTGCCACCTGTCAGCTAGAGAAGGGAAGGCAGAGAGAGGCTTTTCCTTGTCAATTTCACTCTCAGGGGACTGGCAGGGAGTGAAATTGACAAGGAAATCCTGAGGAGCTCCCCAGAGGGCATTTTAAGGCAAGATTTGCAGGCTATAAGCTTTTGAGAGCCAAAGCTCCCTTCATCAGGCACAAGTAGGAATGGAGAGCTCTGAATTCTTATCTCCCCATCAGAAGATGGGAGGAGTGTTGCAAAGAAGGCAGTCAGGATCCAAGACGTAGTCAGCTTAATTAGAGCAGGGGAGAAATGTGTAGGGGTGGAAATGAATTTGCTGAACTGGAGTTTGCAAAACTTGAGTTCATTTAACAGATTCAGAACAATGGACCTCCAAGGGCTGAATAGGGACATAGGAGTCTTATCTCATTATCCATGCTCCTTTTCTGTCTCTCAGCATTTCTCCCCAGCTCTAATCAAGTTGATTACATTTTGCATTGTACTTTTGCATCCTGACTTACTCCTTTGTAACAGCTCGCCCACCTTCTGCCTGGGATGTAAGGACTCAGGGATCATTCCTGCTTGTATCCAACAAAAGGAGCTTTGATCAAGATGGATAGGCATGTTAGTCTGTCAGTAGCAGTGAGCAGTGACTCATGAAAGCTCACACCCTACCACAAATTTTGTTAGTCTTTAAGGTGCTATTGGGCTCTTTTCTACTATGAAGGGAGCTTTGACTCTCAAAAGCTTATACCCCAAAAATGTTGTTGGTCTCTAAGATGCTACTGGACTCAAATCTAGCTTTTTCTACGCGTATCTCGTCTTCAGTTGCTGTCATGAAACACTTATTTGACAGACTTTGTAGGACTTTGTGAAAAATCATTCATATGCAGAATGACCCACTGTGGGTCCACACACACTCACTTAGCCACTTCTATTATGACAGAACAATAAGGAGAACAGGAACTTCTGTTTTCTTTAAATAGCAGTGCAATCAGAAGGAATTTAAAAACATCACAGAAAAGGATAAAAAGTTGTCTTCCATTCTTCTTGATTCTTGTTTGCTACTTAATTACAGTTCCCATATCATGTTACCTCTTGGTGGTATCGGGGAAACTAGGGGACAACCAGGGTATGAAAAAGAAACTTGTAAATACATGCAATAGTCTGAAGTTCCCATGTGCACTAATTTCATGAAAGACATGGAAACACTGATTTTTCAGATTTTACAGATTTCATGGTAGCACCATGTATAAGGTCTAGAAATTAGAGATAGTTCAGCTCTAGATTATCATTTGGCAAGGGTGCTTATTATCCAAAAGTTCTCAACCACTACTGAAGAGCAGATTCATTTTGACAGAGAAATAATGTTTCTATATTCTGTATTTTCTGTTGTCAAACACATCTAAAGACAGTCTTCCACAACTTTTGACCCACAAAGTCAGTCAGTCCACCATTGATGTGGTAGAACCTGCATCCACCAACTGTATTTTTTGTAATTCCTGGCATGTACACAAATCAGAAGATTTATTGAGCTCAGTAGTCCACAAGTTCAGTCACTATAGTGACTCTCCTTTACCCTTGTTCCCTTCTCCCATCTCAAAGGCATATCTATCAGAGATTCAGAGGCACTCAAAACTCAGCAAGAAGTCATGCAGCAGGACCACCCTTTTGTAAGCCTAGAAGGAGAGGTCAGGCCAATATCTGACTTTGTGTTGTGCTTCAGAGACCTCAGAATGTGGATTCTGAAGGGAAGTGTGAATTCAGAATTGAGACCTTGGTCCTCTCTCAGATCCTCTGTGCATGCTATAAAAATCAGAAAAGGACAAATTTGGTGGTGACAAAAAATAGTGGTTGCCTATCAGCAGCAGCCAAAGTTTGCGGATCCTTGGTTGAGGCTTTAGTGGGCCACCAAACTTGGCCGGTGTCTTATGTCTTTGAAGGTCATAAATTGTATTAAAACTATTTTCCATAAGATCAATTTTGTTTTGCTTATAGGCACCAATACTGTTGGACTCAGCTGAACTGACTCCTGATGCCCAAGACTCGTAGTTGCACTACATTACTCTGTATTTTCAAAGTGGGCATTTTTATACACACGGGTAGCTTATTAAAGCCTGTGAATGCAACTGTTTGGCAGCAGTCATCAAAGACTAGATGTAAACTTGATTGCTTTGCTTGATCAGGGCCTACAATTTGGATTATATGGTAAAATAACACAAACAGTAATGAAAGCGCTAAACTACATTTTATTTGTTGATCAAACACACCCTGGAATTTCCATCTTCTACCAAGAGGGGAATGAATGATTAATTTCCTGTTTTACTAAAAACTATTCTTTCCCAAGGAAGCTGTCTAACTTTCACTTCCTCATCTGTTCCTCCCTGTAACCTCTTTCTCTGTATTGTTTTAGGTTAGATTGTTTATTGCCTTTAGCCATAGGCCATTACAATGACAAAACAATATATAATATATATTGTATTGTTTTCTGGGGGGGGGGAGTTTGTAGCTGTTTTTTGTTTCAAGACGATGTTAAATATAAAAAGAAGCCTGAAGTTCATTGCAGAGAGGATATCAGTGTTTGATTGTATTATATCATATAAATCTCTACACATTAAAGTAAAAATGGAGCAATCCATTTCTTAAGCTCGAACCAAAAATCACTACTTGCATAAAAACAAGACCAAACTCCACAAGATGAATGAAAAGTTTAATGAACTGTTTTTTAAAATTATTTTAATAATATATCCCTCTAAGAAAAAACATAGCACTTACATATCAGAAAAGGGGAGAAAAAGGAGAGTCTTAACTATATCTCTCTAAACTCCAGAAAGATTTTTAAAAGGTCTGGACAGCAATTAAAAATATGGGTAACTTTAGAAAGAGATTTTGAGGTGTGCAACATCGATTTGAATCATTTCATACTACAATCTATATGCATTTTAAAAATGCAGGCACAAAACATTACAACTCAGAGCAAGTCAAATATAAAGACACAGTTTTCCATGATGCCTGCAATACAACACTTACTGGTTGGGGAAAGCGCACAGAAGGGAAGGAAAGACAGCAAAATCAAATAGCTCCTGGCAGAAAAGACAGTTTATTTTCTGAACACAGCTCTGGTTGAGATGAACCCTTAACAGCTATGGGGGCTACCTAATAGGTTTCTCCAAATGCTGTCCCCATTGGAATGAATTGTTTTACTGTTCTAGTAAACTAGTGCAGTCATAATTCTCAGAACCAGGGCTTGTTTTCCGGGGGAATGCGCCGGATCCGAGTTCCAGAACTTCTTTAACAAAATTCTTTTCAAAATGTTTAAAAGTTCATGAGTTTTCAGCGTACATATTTCCCTCTTGAGAATTCTGGCACCTCTTTTTAAAAAAAAGCCCTGTTCAGAGCTCTTCATCTGGCACATTGCTGTGTCCCTCCAAGACTTCACCTGGCAGTGGGCTCTTGATTCAGGCTCCCCCCCCCCCCCCCCATAATTGCTGGGTCTCTGAAAGGCCAGGACTCAACGGATCAGAAACTGTACTTCTTATCTCTATGCCCAGATTGGCTGCAATGCAAAAATATTCGGGGTTCGTCAGAGGCCCACCCCCAGCTGGGACACAGCAAAGTGAGTGGAAGGTCAGAAGGTGATCCCATGTGGTTGTAAGGAATCAACTGGGAGTTGACTTCTGATCCCCCCCCCCCCCCAAATCTTTGCTGTGTTCCAGCAAGGCTATCAGCTGATCCCAGAAACCAGATGGAAGGTGGCTTTCTGATCCAGCCCCCAAACTTCCCTGCCTGTTCCTGCCAAACATGCATACACAGGTCATAAGCAGCCAGGCAGCAGCCTGATTGCCTAGTGCTAAACAGGATGTGAACTGAACTCCTGGGTGTTGGAGCAGGTCTAATTAGTTCTTGAACAAGGCTTAGAGGCTACTGTACAAGATGTGCTGCTACTGTTTACAGTGAAGTTGTTTTAAGCCGTTCCTTATTCTGTTAGTCTTTATCTGCTGTGGACCTAAGTACCTGACATGGGGGGGGGGGGGGGACAAATGGCAGCATTGTTGCAAAGCCACAGGCCAGATAAAAGGGTTCTTACGAGCTTGATGCAGCTTGCAGCTCTCACGCTTCACACCCCTGATGTAGGGAATAGCTAGACTATCAGGCATCTAACATGCCATGCATACTTTACATACTGTCCTAAGAGACAGCTGAAGAGTCACCATTTCTGTCCGCTATGCAGTCAATGAAAATAGATTTTCAGTAGTTCAAATAAGAATAATAGCCTGAGTCCTTAAGCTACTGAATACATCCTCCAGTTTATAGTCATGACAGGAAGAAAACTGAAGAAGTAGCTCTGAAACTTATTAAAGACTATGCTGATGTGGGCAGACATAGCTGTATGTGTATGATTTTCTTGTACCATTTCATTATAGGCTTGTCAACTCCAGCTTGGGACATTCCTAAAGATTTGGGGGCAGAAGTTGGGAAGGGGTGGGAGTTGAATGGAAATGTGATGCTCTAGATTCTACCCTCTGAAGCTGCCAAGTTCTCCAGGGGAGCCAATCTCTGTACTCTGGAGATCAGTGGCTTATTAATGTCTGAAAGGCCTCTGGGATCACAGGCCCTTTTTCAGAGGTAAATAGTATGGCAATGAGGTTCAGGCAGTCTGTCTTAAGAAAGGAGTTCCCACCATTCCTAAACAAAGAACAACAACAATCTGAGCATTTATATAGCACTGCTAGACTATACAAAGTGTGTCACATATATTATCTCTCTGATCCAACAACCCTGGATGGGCAGCATTAATATCCCTCGGTGGCAAATGATGGAATGGATTAGAATGAGTGGTCATATCTTGGCTTAACTAAGGCCACCTAAGGAGTTCATAGCAGCAGTGAGTTTTGGATTAGCGATTTCCAGGTTTATAGCTCAGTGTTAGCAAGTCTGCCTGAATCAAACATAGGATTGCCAACCTCCAGGTTGCGGCTGGAGATCTCCTGCTATTGCAACTGAACTCCAGGTAATGGAGATCAGTTCTCCTGGAGAAAGTGGCCACTTTGGAAGTTGGACTCTATGGCATTATGCCCCAAACGCCACCCTCCTTAGGCTCTACCCCCCAAATCTCCAGTTATTTTCCAACATGGAATTGGCAACCCTTACTTAATCCCAGGTAAGTACTTATGATTTGTTTAAAAGTAAGACCCTTTGGATAAATTGGTAATTATTTCTGAAGAAACATTTATTATTTATTTATTTATTTATTTATTTATTAGTTTCGATTTATATCCCGCCTTACCAGAACTGGCTCTAGGCGGCTAACAACATAATATAAATATACAGTTAAAAATATAGGACAGCAGATTGCACAGTTGTTTACCAGTACTACCCCATACTAACAGCCTTGACAGGATAGAGATGGAATCAGCTTTCATAATGGAATGTCCATTGCTTCTTCCATGTTCCATTGTTCAGCATATCTAAAATAAAGAGTATATGAAGAGCATATATTTCTTGTCATATAACTGATGAACCTGTAGATTTTTCTTCTTTTCATACTACATAACATCTGCTAAAACTTCATTAAAGAGCCAGCTAAGTTAGCAAACACAATTTTCATTGTTTGCAATAATGATTCGTAGTTATCAAATTCAATTATTTTATTTATTTATTTATTTCAATTTGCTAGGCCGCCCTTCCCTGAGACAGGGTTCAGGATGGCTTACATCAAAAGCGAATACAATATATGAGAAAATTAAAACAACATCAAAATATATTAAAACAATTCATCAAAAAACAATACTGTGTCCAAGATGATGGGTAATTTCAGTGTCCACCTGCCCCCTGGATGAAGGGAACGATATGGAGAAAAAGAGGGGAGGTGGGAGTATGAGGGTGCCAGACCATTGCTGTCCTCAACCACATGCCTTTTGCTCACCAGTAAAAGTGCTGGAGGCCATAACGGCCTGTCCATGCCTGCTGAAAATAAAGATCAGTGCTAACATCCAAACCAGTTGTAAAGAAGCAACATATAGGAGGCCTAGAAGGACTTTTTCAGTGGCCTTTCACTAGGGTTTAAAGTCACTGGCAACTGGTGGGAGCCAGGGGTGGGGAGGATGTAGAGACATGGGGGGTGTCATCCGCTGACAGTGTGACATCACCTTTGGGGAAAACATAGAAGTACTACTGTCAGTCCTTTCTAGGAATCACCAGAAACTCTGTAGTAAAAATTATAAGAAAAAACACCAATGATAGAAAAGTGGACAAATGTATGATTACTATGATAAGCTAAGCTAAACATTGTAGATTCCTTATTAACCCATCAAGATATGAATAGAAAACTAAATTACAGTAACATGTAATAATATTTAAAAAATTACAAAAATATAAAATTAATACCAAATTTAATTATTTTATTCAAAATTGTATGCATTTTCTTAATTATTTGAAAACTGTGGCTCAAATATTTCCAATATGGCATATATTTAATCTCTTAGGACATTATATAATGATGAAATCACTTTGTCCATATCACACTGTAATATAATGTCATAAAATATCACTGTAGAAAATCTGTAAAATGTCATCATTGCAATCAACAGTTGAATAAAACACATATTTTTTTAACATGAAAGCACTTGGTTTAATAGCTTAACAAAACACCATTTTCTCTCTAGTAAAAGAAAAATTGTCCTCCTCCCGCTCCATCCTCTAATCTGCATGAAATGACACAGCCTGGTGTCCTGTCCCCACGCAGAGTGCGATTCGTGTTGCCAGAGGAACGGTTTGGAAAGAGACAGAAGAGGTTTTAATTAGAAGAACAGAGCCCAGGCTGTCATTCTTACCATTTCTAAATACATGCTATGCACTTAGTATTAAATCTTAAGTAATGATGTTTATGGAAATTTTACCCGTGGTGCTTTTTCTATATTTCTATATGGATGTTTCCCAACTGCAGCCTATGTAAAGTTCGCCTTTTTGCTGCATTTCTGGGGACTCCATTTTGCTTTCCCTCATTTCTTTACTTACTTCTAACCTGTCCACAACACTGCTAAAAGCCTGTATATTCCCACATACAATCTGAAATTTCACTTTTGCTGAATTGTGGAGCATTTCCCTGACCTGGATAGACAAGGCTAGTCTGATTTCATCAGATCTCAAAAGCTAAGCAGGGTCAGCCCTGACTAGTATTTGGATGGCTGACCACCAAGGAAATCAAGGGTTGCGAAGCAGAGCCAGGCAATGGCCAACCACCTCTGACCACCCCTTGCCTTGAAAACCCTACTGGCTTGCCTGAAGTCAGCTGTGACTGAATGGCAAAAAAAAGAAAAAGAACACTGAATTCTCATGAGCTTTTATTTATTTGCTTGTTTGTTTATACCTTACTTTGTTACCCAAAATGGTCTAATAATTAATTGATTGATTAGGGAATTTAGTTTAGCAAGATGGGGTAACTCAGGATCATCACCTTTGTATACCAGAATCTTTCCCAGAGCACTCTCAAATAACCAGGCTGATGTTCAACTGATAGTATTTTATTGAAAAGTAATAAGGAATAACATTCACACACAAAAGCACACTGTACAAACACACAAAGAAGAGCTAACCAAGAAATAAAGGAAGTAGCAGTTTAGGGTAGGCTATAATTACCTGTCTTGAAGATACAGGTCTGTGGAAGAAAGAGAGAGTGACCCGCACTTGGTGCATGGTTGACGTGGAGAATACACACACACTGCAAAGAGGCAGAATGCCTATATTTTATACCCCAAAATAATACCTAAGGGTATGCTGATGTGTTTGCATCAAAAGAACAGTAGTGTTGACGTGTTTACAGGAAGGTTTTCCAAGAATTTGGACAAATGGTTAATGGTTCATCCCAGAGAGAGATCAAGGCATTGAGTGATCTTTGATAGCCCTCCTGGAGCTAGAATACGGCAGTTGATATGCATTGATGACCCAAAATGCAAGCTGCATGACATTTCCAGGTGCTATAGAAGTACTAATGGGGTGTAACCACCAAAAGGGAAAGCCAGTACCAGGAATGAAGGCACTCACTTCATAGTGGGGTGCTATTTTCTTGAGAAAGCCATTGTTGTAAAAATATGCATAACTTTTAGGATAGGGAAGAATTATTTGCATGCCAGCCTCTCTGGTGTCACCTGCCAAATGTTTCCCCAAGGCTCTCACTTCTTGTTTGACCTTTTCTACTGCAACCCTTTTGGCCTGATATTTCAGGCCAAAAGGGTATGTTTTTTATTTGGAGGTGATGAATCTGTATGAAGTGTGTCTAGTCTTTTCTCTCTGGGTGCCAGCTACCTAACTGCATGATAAAACTGACTGCTAACAACTTTGCTCCCTAACTGTAACCCAAAGTGGCTTACAATAGCCAATATCAGTAACAAGAAGAAGAGGAGTTGGTTTTATACCTGTCTCTTCACTACCTGAAGGAGACTCATAGCGGCTTACAATCGCCTTCCCTTCCTCTCCCCTTAACAGGCACCCTGTGAGGTAGGTGGGGCTGAGTTCTGAGAGAACTCTGACTGACCCTAGGTCACTCAGCTGGCTTCATTTGGAGGACTGGGGAATCAAACCTGGTTTTCCAGATTAGATCACACTGGGATATGCCTTCCATGGAATGCCATATAGTGCAGGGGGGAGTGGGGAATTTGGAAGCAGATGATATTCCTCTGCATGGTATTACTTTAATTGGAATACAGATATGGATCCATAAGATAACCATTGGCCTTGGAAATGGGAACAAATTCCCTCTTCCCTGACACCTTGAAAACAATTTCATGTCCGTTTGTCCAATAGATAGGAAAAATTGCCAGAAAGGAGACTCACTTCATCAGTGTGTGAAATGTAGGCCGAGGACAGACTGGCAATGTGGAGCGGGAGGAATGCGGAGGGAACTGCTGCAGGGGGAAAACTCCCCGGGGCTGGCCGTTCACACCAGCCAGCGTAGTGAGCAGCGGTGCTGATACAGAGCGTTCAGACTGTCGTGGAGCCG
The DNA here is from genome assembly GCA_029233225.1 of Lepidodactylus listeri. Classification (NCBI taxonomy): domain Eukaryota; kingdom Metazoa; phylum Chordata; class Lepidosauria; order Squamata; family Gekkonidae; genus Lepidodactylus; species Lepidodactylus listeri. The sequence goes on along the minus strand of JARCFY010000006.1, from coordinate 46,850,364 downwards.
GCTCGCGCAGCTCCGTTGCACTGGTGGCGCATATGCGCACATGCACATATGCAAAACGGCAAGAGATGGGACAATGGGCTGGACAGCACCCTCTGGCAGAGCAGGACACCTGCAGTGAGGGAGCTCCCTCCCCCCTTTCTCCTCCCCCCCTCTCTCCTTTTTTCTATTTGTTCCCTTTCATCTGTGTTTCGTATATGCGCACATGCGCAAAACTCAGTTCTGGCACGTTCACACTGCCGCCTCCGGATGCCTCCTGCTTCTTTCGGTTCAGACTGCTTGGAAGCGGGAGGCATGCGGAAGATGGCCCCTGGACACCGGTTTCTCCCGGTGTTCTGTTAAAGCGGATGGAAAATGGCTTGAGGATGGGTAAGTGCGAAACAGAGCCGATGGACAGATGCGCATGTCTGAATGGGCTCCCTTCTTCCACTTCCAAAGCAGGGCTGTCCCGCTCCACATTGCCAGTCTGTCCTCGGCCATAGTCTTCATTTCAGCTTAACACTCCCCTGAGTATCTCACAGTCTTCTTTTCTTTTATCATAGATGGATTTCAAGTTTTTTTATTTGCAAACAAGGAGAAAACAGAATTTGCTGACAACTTGAAAACCGGAGGGGAGGGGTTGGGGGAAGAATCTCTGATGGATGCATGAGAACTGGGTAATGTCAGTGTGGGGGGAAAGTTTTACCATCTTGTAAATATGCGGGTACTTTCTCCCCAGACTTCCCCTTACAGCTCACAGCCCAGTCAGTAAGCAGAAAGTCATGTATGTATGTATGTATGTATGTATGTATGTATTTGTACCTTGCCTTTCTCCCCAATGGGGACCAGTGTTCCCTCTAAGCTGAGTTAGTGTGAGCTAGCTCACAGTTTTTCAGCCTCCGGCTCACACATTTTTGTCTTAGCTCAGGAAGGATGGCTCCAGAGAAAACTAATTGATGCAGTAGCCAAATTGTTTACTCACAACTTTAATGCCAGTAGCTCACAAAGTAGGATTTTGCTCACAAGACTCCACAGCTTAGTGGGAGCATTGGAAAGCAGCTTACATTGTTCTTCTGTCCTCCTTTTTATCCTCACAACAACCCTGTGAGGTAGTTTACGATGAGAGTGTATAACTGGCCCAAGGTCACCCAGCAAGCTTCCATGGCATGAGTGGGAATTTGAACTTGACTCTCCCAGACCCTAGTGCAGGAGGGTCAAGGATTTCTTAAAATATTTATAACAGACAAACCAGGTGAGTGTTTTAAGTTAAAAAAAACATTAAGCTGCTATTTCTCCTTGGTATGTGTATTGTCAGACAAATCAAAGTATTTGATAATAGGATATAAAGATTTTTCCAAATGAAAGAACCAGTAGAATTAAAACTCTTGGTTTCTGATGTTTGTGCACCCAAATGGCTACAGTCATTCTGCCTTTTGTCAGTGCAACACTTTAGACTCATCAGTTTCCATCCTTCAACTATCTTCCATTAGTTTGACTGTGAACGATGAACCTGCAAGTATCAGTAAACAACTATTAATATGAAGTATACTCCACTGAAATGAGTGAAGATTTTTATAAAACGGTGACAATACACCCAATTCAAATGAAACTTTAGAGTATAATTACACTCTGTTCTTCATTTGGATCCCAAATGTTTAGAGTTGGTTCCTGTCTCCTGTAAGAAGTGTAAGGGACTCAAAATGTTTTGTGTGTTTGCTGGCATTAGCCACTAGAGGGACACGTTTCCTGAGCAAAAACACCAACAGGGCTTTTAAAAAGCTTTGCTTTGTCTAGAAAGTAACTTGAGATAAATAGGAATGATATATAAAACCAGATAGGTATGTATTGGCACATCAAAGCACAAATGTCTGTACAATAAGTTGTTTCAATGGTATTTTAATTATTTGGGAATCCAAAAAGATGGAAGAAATTGGTCACATCTCCACCTTTAGCTTCAGAGTTCTTAGCTTGTTTTGGTTATGGATTTTCAGTACATCTTGTGGCTAACACTATTCAAGAAGAATATGCAACCTAGCAGAACTATAGCTCCATAAAGTCCATCACTTCTAAATATTCCTGTGTGCAAAACAGGATGGTTCAACTAGCTTTGCATTTATCTGTTTATTAAAACATTTATATCCTGCTTTTCCTCGTGGTTCATGGTGGCTAACTATAGGAGTTAAAAACATTGTCAGTTGAAACCAAAAATGAAATAGCAAACCCCACATCACTCTCCCCCTCCCCTATTAAAAGGTGGGGGCCTGCCATTCAACCCCTCCTTGAAAGCCCTGGCAAACAGGTAGGCTTTGCAGCACCTCCTGAAGATCTCCAAGGAGCCCCCCACCTCGTGTCTTCAGGTGGTTTTGTCCCCAAATTCAAGCATTTTGGAAAGATATATTGGTTCAAATTACTTTAATTACTGGTCAAACTTTAGATCCATCTCTTGAATCTGTTGGAGACAGGAATATTTCACATTGAACAACAAAGTACCAAAAGAAAAGTATCACTACTATTAGCAGTGGCAAGAATAGCAATTGCACAATTTTGGAAAACTGAAAAAAACTATGTTTATTATGTTGTGTAACTATTTTTTTTGTGGGTGTTATATTTTAAAAATTAATAAATATTATTGGGGGGGGAAACTTTTATTCAGGCCGAGACGGGTACCATTAAAAATCAGTTTTTCTTGGTCCTGGTGTCCGAGTACCTTCATCTTGGGATGGTTCTGGTTTTGGATTAACATGCTTCAATTGTTGTATATACTTGTTTTCATGTGCTTTCCATGCCTCCTTTCACTTCCTTATCTGATAACGTTATACAACTAGGATGGCTCAATTGTTTTCTCTTTTATAATTCAGTCGCTGAAAACATACTTTTATACAAATTAGGTTATCTATCAATAAACTGACCTGGGATTACATTATTTTCCTCCTGAAATTACCAATAACTAATTAACGTATCCATTTGAGAGCTGAATATTTAAGAAGAAATACAGACCGAACTCTCAGAAATCACATGACTAAGGGAGGGTGATCAAGCATAACTCTGTTCCTCTTAACTAAAAGTGAAACAATATAGTGTTACCTTCCTCCATTTACTGTAATAGCTGCTGCTAAAATGATTTAAAATCATGGAACTATACTCTATCATTTTTCTCATTCTTTTGGCTTCTGGATTTACTGTGGCACAAGAAAAACAAGTGCTTTGCAGGTTGCCTGAAGTCGAACTCTCATATTTTTCCTGTAGTAAGTTATCAGCTTGATTTCATTTCCTGTGCTGTTGCAAAACCCTTGGGGTTATCCTCCGATGAGCAGAAGTGCTCATTTTTATGTTGCTGTTGCTTAAGGAATAGCAGGACTCATTTCATAGCAGGAGCTCCTTTACATATTAGGCCACACCCCCTAACATAGCCAATCCTCCAAGAGCTTACAGAGCTCTTCTTACAGGGGCTACTATAAGCTCTTGGAGGACTGGCTACATCAGGGGTGTGTGGCCTAATATGCAAAGGAGCTCCTGCTACAAAATAAGCCCTGAGGAATAGTATGTATTCTGATTTATGCCAGAGATTTTGGTTTTTCTGTCTTTAAGGGGAAATGGCCATTGGAATGGCCATTGATTCTTAGTTCCAGTTATACTGTGTTGCAACTTGAGATCTTTTGAACTCGGCACAAACTGATGTCATTAGTCTGTTTCCTGAATCATCCATTTAAGACTGTCACAGTTCGCAAAGTGCCCTGCATCATGCACTGTGCCAACAATATATTTTAAACTTCCTCTCCTTTAAAAAAAAAAATAGCCTGAGAAAGAGTTTGCAAAACTTAGCTGGTCCTAGAAGAGATTTTATGCTACTGTTTGGGGTGGGGAGTTACTTGTAACCTAAGAGGATTCTGAATTTATTTTCAAGGAATATTACAAATGATGAAATTGTCACACAAGTGTGGTGTAGTGGTGTAATTGTGTGTGTAAAGTGCCATCAAGTTGCAGCTGACTTCTGGTGACCCCAGCAAGGAGCTCACAAGAGAAGTGAGAAGCAGAGCGGGTTTTGCCATTGCCTTCCTCTGCAGAGTCTCCCTCCCAAGTACCGATCCTGATTCGCTTCCGAGGTCTGACGAGACTGGGCTATACCATGTTGGTTTCCCTCCAGTGGTCTAGGGATACAAAAATTCAAATCCCTGCTCTGCTGTGAAGTTTTCTGGGTGACTTGGAGTTAGTCATTGGTTGTGTTCAGACTGGCAGTTTGGCCCAATATAGGCACATTTCACAAACAGATTAAATGGGCCTGGTCACACAGCCACATCTGTCAGATGTTCCCTGGGTGTACTCACCCTGTCAGAGGACGACTTGGAGCCGGGTTAAAAAGCCACCACCTCCAAAGTGGTGTTTTTGTTTCCCTGCGCATTCACTGCCCATGGCCGGATGTCTGAACATGGGGAAACGCGTGCAGAACAGATTTGGCAGTCTGAACCGGCAAATCCATTCTGCCAGCCTGAGGCTGATGTGCTGCAGTAATGTGGATGCTTTACCATGGGATGTCTCCATAGGTAGCTTGCAGTGGGGTGTGCTGCGTGGCTGATATGCCCCACAATACTTTCAACTGGTTCAATCAGAGGCGGCACCATATCGCGCCAAGCCACCAGTGTGATCACAGCCATTCTCTCTCAGCCAAGCCTACCTCACAGATTTGTTGTAAGGATAAAATGGAGGAGAGGAGGACTATGTACTAAGCTTCTTGTTAGGAGAGCATGATAAAAATATTATAAAAGGTAGCAAAATACAGGGTGTCGAAATAGCATGATCTACTCTATGTACTATTGGCAGAGGTGTTTGCAGACTTTTTGGGTGGACTGGCATACATGTGCATGGATATTTTACAGTGAAATGGGCAACACGTTGGGTGTACTTTCTTTATAGAAAATAGAACTACTATAATAGCACCCACAGAGATTAGAAAAATCCTGTGCCAGCAATTATTCCAAACCAACATATTCTTCATATTTCATTTCAACAGCCTCTTTCATTGAAAAGATATAAGGGGAAGTCTTTCCTTTCTTATCTCTGCAAAGAAAAGGAAACTTTTCTTTTAAAAAAGAAAAGATTGGTATTCTGAGACACTGGTAGATTGTGCCCAAAGATAACTATGATGTTATTGCACTGCAGCAATCTAGTAATTGCTGTTTTTTTTTAAGCCTTCCAAGTCCTCCAGTGGTGGTGGGGAACGGCAGCTGTACTGGCTTGAGGCAAGGAAAGTGTGAGGAGAACTGTAATATAGCTGCAAGAAAGCGAAAACATAAATATTAGGAGATACGATCACATGTCTCCTAAGTAATGCATAGTTATGAAGTAAATCTTCATGTACTTAGAAGTGAGTATCAGGGCTAGGAAGAGAGAGGCCTGGGTAAGGGCAAACCCAGAATGCTTAGAGGCACACATTCAATTTGTGTGGGATGCATCATGCATGTGCCTGTTGCTTCTATCCATCAGGAACCAAGAAAATGACTCAGACTACCTGCCACATCAAAGAGCAGTTTAGAGCACACTCTTAGTTCGTGCAGGACAGCATGCAGGCCAGAAGCAGTATGTGTGAATTTGGAGTGACATCTGACAAGAGACAAAGGAACAGCTCAGAATCCTTCTGCAGGATGACAGAGGTTTATTAGACAAGCCACAGAATTCATATCAGTCCTGGCCATGTCAAAAGCAGTGAATGCACACAGAGTCCCACATTACTCTGGCATGGCAAGCACCCAGCACCAAAATCAGAATCTGGTACAGGCACCATGTTCCACATGTGGTTTATTGCATACTAGGAAAAAGTCCAGTTGTCGAAATAAATACAGCAGGCTCTAGAAAGAGGCTCTGGGTGGGTGCCCTGGCCTTGGGCACTCAGCATCAATTTGTTGTGGCAACCTCAGCAGGGTATAACGAAACAGAGTCCACAATTTTCTTCAGGGGAACTAATCCCTGTCATCTGAAGAGCAGTTGTGATTCTGAGTGATCTCCAGCCCTCACCTGGAGATTGGCAACAATGGTTTGCCAGAAGGAAATGGCTGGTTTGGAAGGTGAAGTCTATGGCATTGTATCTGTCTGAGATCCCACCCCTTCCTCAAACTCCACCCTCTCCAGGCTCTACTACTCAAATATCCAGGAATTTCCCAGCCTGGAGATGGCAACCCTAGCTCCTTCCCAGCTAACCATCAATGTACTGTTATCTGCCCCCTTCATGTTCTCCCCCCCCCCCCCCGCCGCAGCCTTTACCTAGGAAAAGTACAGTCTTTCTCCACAGTGGGGACCAAAGCAGCTCACATCATTCTCCTGTCCCCCTTTTGATTTGCACAACAACCCTGTGAGATAAGTTAGGCTGAAAGTTTGTGAGTGGTCTGAAATCACCCAATCAGGTTCCATAGCAAGAACCTGGGTCTGGCAGCCTCTGCTCTGAAGTGCTAACTGCTACATCACACTGGCTGTCATGGTGGGGGGCACTTCAGCAGGGTATAATGACACAGAAGCTACCATTTTCTCCAGGGGAACTGATATCTGCCATCTGGAGAGCAGTTGTAATTCTGAGTGATCTCCAGCCCTCACCTGGAGATTGGCAACAAAAGTTTCTGAGGAGGAAACATACAGTCTTTCTCCACAGTGGGGACCAAAGCAGCTTACAACATTCTCCTCTTCCCTTTTTGATCTGCACAACAACCCTGTGAGGTAGGTTAGGCTGAAAGTCTGTTACTGGTCTGAAATAACTCACCCAGCTTCCACAGCAAGAAGCTAGGTTTCCCCCTGGAGAAAATAACTGCTTTGGGGGGTGGACTCTATGGCATTCTGTTCAGCTGTGGTCTATTCCCTCCCCAAACTCTGGCTTCCGTAGAGTCCACCAGAAAATCCCCAGGAACTTCCCAACGTGGAGCTGGCAACCCTAGTCAGGACTGGCCCCAACGAGTTCCCCACAAAGGCCAAAGCAGACCTGGAGGGCCTCCTGCCTTTGCCTTTTTACTGACAGAACCAAGCTTGGCCTAGCAACAGCCACTGAGGGGAAAGTGAGCCACACAGCAGTTTTGGCAGTTTATTCAGACAGGGGATAGCCAACCTGGTAGTGGGAGGGGAGAGGAGTGGACCCAGCCCCCAGCCAATGGCACGCAAGTACTTCTGGCAGCAGCCTTCTACACTCCCTGAATGTTGGGCATCCCTCCAGAATGGCATTCCTTGAGGCATAAGGGACTATTCTCCATAGAAAATGCCATGATAGGATCCTTATACAAGACCCCAGTCGTGTACTTGTTCCCGTGCATTAAAGAATGAACCTGGCTTTTCAGCTCTTCACAGTCCTTAGAAATGGAGTTATGACTGGGTAACCAGAATCCCTGGTTTGATGGGAGACAAGCCGACTCTCTCTGAAGAATACACAAGCTATGCGACCTGGCTCTAGCTTGGCTCATATGGCCAAACAGCTGTTTGGAGGGTGGGTTTGTTGTAGCAAGCCAATCGTATATCATGAGCAGCATCCACATAGTGAGATTTCAGTGGTCACCACCCAGCAGTTAGGCTAACTTTAAGGAAATGCATGATGGGCAAGGCTTGGCCAAGAGGACATGTCTTAGTATGATTATGGCTTTGGTTAGGGTTGCTGCCCTCCAGGTGGGGTCTGGGGATTTCCTGGAATTACATCTCATTCAGGGGTGTTGAGTTTTTAAATCTCCGGGGGGGGGGGCTCCCCGCTGCCACCGCCACCGCCTCTCCCCCCCGCTGCCTGGCCACTCCTCCCTCCGTCCCTCCCTCCATCCAGCTGGGCAAATGCCTAGCGTGATGGCATCACCCGAAAGTGACTCCATCACACTGGACACGTTGCCAGAGTGATGCTCTGGCAATTGCCCTAAAACTCTATGGTGCCATAGTTTCGGGGCGATTGCTAGAGTGTTGCCCCAGCAATGTGCCCAACGTGATGGCGTCACTTCTGGGTGACACCACCACACTGGGCATTTGCCCAGCTGGCCCCAGATGGAGGGAGGGAAGCAGGAGTGGCCAGGCGGGGGGGGGGGGGGAGGCAACAGCAGCAGTGGTGGGTGGGCGGGCCTAGGAAGGGCCCGGGGAGGCAGTGTGGCATGGCGGTGAGGCGCTCCATTTTGCTGGGGGGGGGGCTCAGTCCCCCCTGGGAAATTTCGGGGGTGGCTCAAGCCCCCCCGTAGTTGACGCCTATGATCTCATCTCCAGACTACAGAGATCAGTTCCCCTGGAGAAAATAGATGCTTTGGAAGGTAGACTCTATGGCATTGTGCCCCACTGAGGGCCCTGTCCTCTCCAGGCTCCTGTCAGAATCCGCTAATTCAGACATAATAATCCTGACTGTACCTTCTGTGTTACTCTATGCTTTATTATCTGTTTGTAACTGCCATGTTGTACTAAATGCTTGACCAGGCCTGGAGTTTGTAACAATTAAAGCGGGAGGGTGACACCTGCAATGTATGAGAACAAGAGGGCCTCTCACATCACTGCCTCCGCATTCCATCCGCCCCGGCTGGGACTTCAAGGGAGGATGCCTCTCATCTCTTATCACATGCAAAAGCCTTGAGGCCATTGATTGTTATGTGAACTGGTAACATCTGGGGGTCTGGTTTGGGAAGGGAATTTACAGCTTGACACCTCACTTTCTTTCCTGTGAGAACCAAACGGTCAAGATCCCTTTTTGCCCGCCAATTTTCCCCTATAGTGATTGGCTACCTATGGGTAATTCAAACTCCTTGGAATGGTATAATAGACCTGCCTGTATTATCTGTCTCATCTCTGACAATAATCCGAGAAGCTGTACTAATGTAGAGATTGGAAATAAAGAACTCTGGTTAACCAACCAAGATCTGATCCTTGACTACTTTGAGCAGAACTCTCACAGCTCCACCCCCACACCTTCTGGGATGACCCAGCCTGGAGCTGACAGCCCTATCTCCCTCCCCCCAAAACACACCGGTGACCAGGGGGACCTGTCAACCCTACCTCGGGTACTCCTTATTGCCACGCTGCTTTTGACTTCCTGTTTGTGTCCTCTGCCTCCAATATGACCTATGGCTGCGGGGGAGGGAATGCTGAAGGAAATTATATACTTGCAGCTGGGGAAGAATGATAGAATGATGGTAGTGCCTTGTATCTTTATAATCATCTCTCTTTTGCAGAGACTGTCAACACAACTGTGGGACTCCATAGTTGAAAAGCAAGCTATCCAATGGTATTTTTTCAGAGCTACTCTTTCATAAATGCTAGGTGCTAGAAAAGTTGAAAAATAGCTATCGTACAGCTTATTTTTTTGTGAGGTGGGAAACCAAACAAATCCTTCCGTAATAAAATCCAAGTGGGTGCATTCAGGCCAGCAGACTTAATGGACTTCATTTAATCCCATGCTACTGCAGCAATGTCAGGCAGTTCCTGCTCCTGAAATGGCAAGCTTAATGCCTTCTAAATTTCAGTGAATATTTTTATGCCATTTGTAAAACACAAAAAAGAGAGGTGGTGGTGGAAGGAGAACTTTGAGATGTAATCATGAAGTAAGTGATTTCCAGCATCACAAAGCAGCCAGGTTTAGATTCTGCTGAAGAAAATTAACAAGTTCAGTCCAATGAGTTCATAAGTACAATAGTATATATTCACTGTGGGGTTTTTTTGAAGTTCCAGAAATAAAGCAGTAGTAGTCAGACAATGACTGGGAGGTAGAGCTGACATGTCTATCACAGACCAGTCAGAGAAGGCCTATAGTTCTTCAGTGATGAGTAGGCTTCCCCTTTTCCAAGGTAGTAGAGCACACACAATGATAGATCACAATGCAAAGTGTACTGTCCTTACATAGTTATCTGAAATAGATCACCAGAAGACCTGCTGCTCTGAACCCAGCCTTTTTTTCGTTTTGTTTTTTTGCATTTGTCTGTGTGCGTGTGTGTGTTTGTGTGCCCATGCCTGGAAGTCATGGTGACCTCTGGCAACTTCTACTGGGGCATGGAGGGCATTCAGAGAAGTGGCTTGATAGCCTGCCTCTGCCTCCCAACCCCGGCATTCTTTGGAGGTCTCCCATCCAACTACTTGCCAGGGTTGGCCCTCCTTAGCTTCCGAGATCTGACAAGATTGGGCTTGCCTGGGCTATCCAGGTCAGGGCTGAACCCAGCCTTTTGAGAAGGATGTAATGAAATAAACACATCCCAATTTATGTAAAAAGAGCTTATAAACCCTAGAGCAGTGGGGCAAAACAGCAAGTATTATGAGATCATCAAAGCTTGTGAACAGTCAGTCTAGCAACTGGCCAACTCATAGATTCAACCTAGAGATTGCACCCACTCCTGGTAGCAGGCAGAGAGTCCTTGAAATAATGAAATCTTTGAGGGATTCCCTGGTCTTGTGAACCAGCCTCGGCCCCACTGAAATGAGTGGGACTTGTGCAGTCTGCAGCACTGAAAACTATCTTACTGCATCTAGGAATTAACTCCTTTTTTTGTTGCAGGGAGAATACATCACAAACTTGAAAGGATACTCTGGCCATTCTGAAGCAGATTTGTTTTTATGTATGAATTTTACATTAATTCTTAAAAAGGAGCCTTCCCACAGTTTTGGATGAGTTTTTCTTCTAAACTAGGGGTGGGCAAATTGCGGCCCAGGGGCCACATGCGGCCCGCCACAGAGTTTTTTGCGGCCCGCCAAGACAGTTGGCCACTGTCAGCACCTGAGGAGCTGCAGCTTGAACTTATTGACATGCAGTCAGATCACACTGTGAAAGAAATGTTTAATGCTGTGACATTAGTTGACTTTTACAAATCTTTGTCTGCTGAACAGTTTCCATGTATGAAGAAATGTGCTGGGAAAATGTTCTCTATATTTGGGTCTACATATATTTGTGAGCAAAGTTTTTCTTGCATGAAGATCAATAAGAATAAATATAGACGTTAAGAGACATTTGACAGACATTAACTTGCAGGCTGTGATGAGAATCTCAACAAGCAATCTCACTCCTGATTTCAAAAAAATTGTAGAAAAGTGTGATAGGGTACATTTCTCTCATTAAACTGATTCTAAAATTAAATGTGCTTGCAGCTATAGACGATATGAAATTAGCACAATAAATAAATTGAATAAAACTACCACTATTTTATTTAATTTATATTTATTGATTTTTATGATACAATTTATATTGTTTCTGAAATGCAAAGTTAACTAATGAATGCAATCATTTTAAAAGCCCTCCGCTAACCTCCGCTCCCACAAAGCGGCCCCCGAGCCAAAACAATTGCCCACCCCTGTTCTAAACCATTTCATTGCCTAAGAACTGCTTTCCAAGACTCCATGGAATTCAACCAGTAGAATCAACTGCTGCCAGGTTTTGCCTTTGCTGGTGGATTTGTCTGAAAAATAAAAACTCTATTCTTATGTTATATGGAAACTGATTAAGTCCACATGACATCTTAGTTGAAATTTACACACACACACATATATATCTAAGAATAATTAAAATATGACCAAAACAGAGTCAGGGTAATGAATGAATGAATTTCAGCATTATCTTTGTCCTGGCAGCCACTGGGCCCTTTTCCAATTTGCTGAACAAAGCATTTTTTTGTTTGTGGCAGAAAGTACTGCCAGACTCACAAAATCCAATACTATTCTTTTTCTTTGTACCAATAAAACTTTTTTTCTGCAGTCAATACAGCAGTATTTTTAATGGCGTTCTATTGGTGCCAGTTCACATACAGCTAAGACATATAGGCTATATATGTGATCAGGGTGGGTTGAAGGTTTTGGGGTCCCTGGGCAGAAAGTACTCAGCAGCCCCCTCCCACCACCACTGCTGCCTCCCCCCAGCTGGGCATCCTTCCCCTGCCTACTACACAGCCCTCCATCACCCACGCCCCAAGCCACAGGCAACACCTGCTTGTTCCTTGCCTGACTGCACTGGGAACCGTTGTCTGGCTGGGAGCATGGGTGGGAGGAAGCGTGTATGGGTCAACACTGCAGCAGTGGGCCACACCAGAACTCTTGGGCCTCAGCAGTTGCCCCACCACAGGCGACATTGCTGCTGACCCTAGCCTAGTGGAACATGCTCCCTACTGAGATCAGGGCCCTGAGTGATCTTCTTCAATTCCACAGGGCCTTTAAGACAGAGGTGTTCTACCAGGCCTTTGGCTGAGTCAGCAGGCACCCATATATGGTCTTCCTGAGGTTGCTGTCACCTACCCACTGATAATTGGCCATTACTTTATCTGTACCAATGGGCCAGAATCTTTTATAGCCAGCTGATTTTTGTTCTTAAGCTGTAACCACCAATTTTAATGTTTATACTGTGTTTTAAATTTTAATTGTATTTATTATAATAAAATGTTACCCACTCTGAGCCTGTTCACAGGATGGGTGGGATATAAACACAAATAACAAACAAACAAATAAAATGTAATGGCCACAAGAATGGGCCCAAATGCCCAGCCTTCCGAACTGTGGACAACTTTTAAAGTAAGCCAAGGTCTACGCATGCAAATGTGAGTATGTAAAAGTTTTCACTCGTTCAGTTTGTATGCTCTGTTGTAATATGATTGGATTGTTTATGCAAAGATAAGAGCCCTGCTGAATGAGAGCAGTGATCCATCTAGTCCAGCATCCTGCTTTACACAGCTGCTAACCAGTTGCCCTGGAGGACCAACAGAGAGGGTATGCAAGCCAAGGCCTTCCCCTGATGTTGCACCCTAACACTAGCATCACGGAGCCTAGTGCCTGAAAAGTAAGCTCAACCCCAAATTAACAAAGGGGCAGGATAGAATCTTGGACAGGACCTGCTTGCACAGGCAACTACACCCCTAGGCTGTGAGCCAGGCTAAAGGTTGTACACTTAGTAGGAGAATGGCTCCACTGGTATGCATGCACACACCTAGCTGATGTGTGAATCTAGGATGGTTATGAATGGGCTATACATATTTTAATTAAATAAACAAAAATGGGGGGGGGGTCATCAAGGTGCTCGATACACAGGGTGCTGTGTGGCTCCCACATCTTGGGGGCTCGTTGAATAATACTCGTCTTATGTAAAATCATATGATTTCACATATCCCACAGTTCTAAGGGCCTCATTTCAGGTGCTGATTATTCTCAGCAAGCCAGATTCCATGCCAAAAGCTGTTAAGCAACCCTGAATAGTTCGCCATAGCAGAGAACAATGGGTTCCTGTGATGAAGGGCCGCAACAAAACACACCATTGTGGATGTATAGGGGGAAAGTGGTGACATCACACAAGGGTCTGATTACTGCTGTCCATGAGAATGAAAAAGCAGAAGCTGGCCCTTAACTTCAGCTCTCAATGTCTTGTTTGTCACAGTTTGGAAGAAGCAGAACAAAAGAGCATTGTGTCAAAGTACACACCATTGTTGACTTTCTCTTTGCTCTGTCCAGCATCACAGTCCTCATCTCTGTTACTGTGCGTGTTCCTCTCAACACTGGTGCTTAAGATGGATGGTTTCCAACATGAGATCTTTTAACCAATGCTGTGGGTTTTTTGATGATACAGAAAAAAAAATGTAGTTGTTCTGGACAATGAGAACTGTAGCAGTAGCATAATACTAGCCGACTGAAAGTTACACAGGAGTGAGCTAGCTTTCAGATTTCACAGAGCTCTTTGTCAGGCAGAATGCAAAGAGTCAGAATGACAAAGCAAGCGAATGCTAGAATGTGCAAAAGGAGATCTGCCTGCTAACCACTGAACTACAGTAGTAACTAGTAACCTTAGATAAGGAGTCCCAAAACATAAAAGTCAAATATATGAACATCTGAAAAGGCAAGATAACATATACAGAGGAACATAACTACTCTTTGTTTCTGTTAGTTCTGCCCAGAAATGCTTCCTAGCTTCCAAAGGCTGTAATCTCCAGGCTATCCCCAGGAGAAAGCCTCAGCCCTGCAAAGGGTTAAGTAATAACAAATAATTCCTGTAACCATGAACAGAATGTGTTCTGCTTATAAACATATTATATCCACTGCCCATCTGGAATTGTTCCCACAAGTGTAATTCATGGCATGTCTTTTTTTAGAAATTAAACACTGAAGCATCTCAAGTTTGTACAAAAAAGGGGCTCTGTGGATTTCAGGAGAGATCTAGTTGTTTCTAGACTAGTGAATGATCAGCAGTTCCCATCTCTGCTTTCCTCCAACACCGAGAGATAGAGAAATTACTGGTTGTAATTTCTTACCCTGGTGTAGTTGGGAAGTTCCCAGAGATCTTGGGGAGCAGCCTGGGAAGAGCAAGGCTTGGGGAGGGGAGGGACCTCAGCAGTATAATGCCAAACAGTCCACCCTCCAAAGTTCCATTTTCTTCACGGGAACTAATCTCTGTTGTCTGGAGATGAGTTGTAATTCTGGGAATCTCTAGGCTCCACCTGGAGGTTGGAACCCTTCTGACATGTGCTTCCCACACCACAGGCCAGATCCCAGAAATCATAATCAAGAGCATCCCATTCATTCAGTGCACCAGCAGACAACTCACCAGCCATCCTATAACCTCTTCCACCACCAGCTGCCTCTTGAAACCAGTTTGGTAAAGTGGTTAAGAGCGGTGGACTCTAATCTGGAGAACCAGGTGAGCCACTCTGAGACTCGAAGTGAAGGGCAGGGTACAAATCCAATCCTCCTCCTCTGAATGGATGAAAAGAAGAATGAGACCAAGAGGATTCGTCCTTTACAATGTGATCCAGGGGACTAAATTAGAAAAAAACAGGAAGGGACATTTTCTGTCCCTTGGCGGGCCAGTGAGTGGCAGTTTTGGATAACTGTAGACATCATATTAATTCAGACATGTGGTGCCAATTTCACTGTGTGTATTTGCTTTGTTTTGCTCTTAAATTACAAGTCTGTCTTGCAGTGATGTAATATCTGACAAATGCTTCAGATTTTTAGAGAATTATGACAAACATGGTGTCTTCAGTTCCCGCCCAATACTGCTATTTATCTCATTTATCATCTTTTTTGGTGTAAAAGATGGGTCCCCTTGATGTGGGATCTGGAATTTTAAATACATATAACACATCTAATTGGGCATTTCCCTGCTCTGAATTAATTATATTAGATTGCTGAGGCTGACTCTTGCTGCTGCTCCGGATTGTTAAGATCTCAGAGATTCTATCAGTCTTCATGACCAGATCCTGCAACTTGATAGGTAGAGTGTGTCCCTCTTGAAAATATTAACCACTAGTACAGATGGCTACTAAACCCTACTCATTACCTGTGGTGCTGGGTTCTTACAAGAAAAGGTCTTTAAAAGGCCCATGCATGGAATATGATTTTGTATGTCACCAAGTCTGAGGTGATAGTCACAAACCTGTGCACAGGCAGCCTCTTTGCATGTACCACTGGTCAGGCTTTTTCACTGGTCAAAAAGGGGGCATTTAACTGAAGAGAACCCAGATATGCTGGTTGGAGTCTGCTGGAGGTCCTGTGCGTGCCTTTTATGCCGGCAACATGATTCAAGTACAATTTGTCTGTGAGAAAAATCTGATACTTGTCTGGCAGCCAAAGCTTTTGCAAGCTGTAACTCCAGCTGTGTTGACCTGCCTGAGGCGCTGATCCAGCCATCTGAGCAAGATGCAAGAAAATCTCTGCCACACAGTTCAGGAATATTAACCATGTAAGTCTTCAGACAGGGGATATTTTGTATGATAGTCTTGTCTTCTGTTCCTCTCCAGCACAGGAACCGACCCGTTACAGACGATTGTAGCAACATGTACTTGCTTGAACATCATATGGAGACTGTTATGTGTTGCATAAACATTAAACTATATTCTGATGGATGGTTCAATACTTATTTTCAGGGTAGTCTACCCATTATGGGGGGGGCCTGCGCAAAATGCTCCTGCGTGTCCACCCCACTAGGCAGGCTGCAGACGTCTCTTCCCTGAATTCATATATTGCATCTACACTGTCTGTCTGCCTTGATTCAGAACTGAGAAGTGACAAGTTTGCTAGCATATGGTACAGTTTGAAATTCTAAAGGTATTACATTTGAGGGAAAAGAGATATCGTGGTCTATGGGAGAATAATGTAACCCAGCTCCTGTTTTACGGGAGCATCACGTGGTTAGGTGTTAGGGGTGACCAGGTGGCAGGGCTGGATCAGGTGACATATACAGTTATAGAAAAGTACACCGGAAGCTGATGGGGGCAAGGAGGAGTTTGAATTTTGATGTACGGACTGAAGGCTTCGATCAGGTGCAAAGGAGATACTAGTGTAGTAACTGGGCTCTCATTCTGAGATTTCCTGGGGAATGACAATGGAAATATAATGATTTATGTCATCAGTATCCAAAGTGTGATTTCTATAGGGAGAGGCATATTTTGAATACAATCTGTCCAAGGTATTTCATTTGTGGAGGAGATATGGCACTGGATCCCATGAAGGTGGGAATTAATTTGTGAAAATTACATTTTCATGAAAAATTCTAGATATACATCTCACCCCTGAGGACTTTTATAGGAGTATATATTAAACCGTGTATCCCTCCCAGCACTTTGTAATATATCTTAATTATGATGAATGAGCTACTTTAATTCCCAGCATAAACACAGGGAACTCAGCGATCATGTTGACACCAGCCAGACAGCAACACAGAAAGAAATGAGGTTGAAAGCTGTGCTTTATTACAGCCTAGTGACCTTAATCTGTGTCCCTGGCGACTAGTCAGAGCCACACTGTGCTGTAATTAGCTCTAAAGTGCTCTGGCAGGATCGATAATTTGTTTATTGATCTTTTACTTCCATTACTTTATATCTCAAAGCTGCCCAGTCTCCAGAATTAGCTATCAAATTATCCAGGCTGTGTCCACATAGATCACTGGGCACATTCCTAAAAGGGAGGGCAGGTAAAAGAGAGGAAGAACATGACATGTCCAGAGTTTAGATACATTACTCTTTTCAGCCGCCAGGCCGTAGCTGGCAGCAACCCACCTCAGAGAACTCACTGCATGCTATCCCTGTCACTTTTGATCTGAAGCAGGACGGTACACTCTTGAGGCTCCAAGTGATCTGAATACCTCTCAGATTTTATCCTGTTCTCTGCTGCAAGGATTTTTGGCCACAGCATGTCTTTCTGAACACACTAGCTGCTGGGTGGATGATGAAGTTGTGGTGAGTAATAATCAAGGACAGCTTGTCACATGCTGTTGTCAGTGTCCCAGAGTTCAAATGAAGGACAAAAGCCAAAAGACAAATCAGGCCATAGACTCCTTGGAGACAAACATTTGGTTCCTTGCAAATCTAAGCAGTAGGGGGCATTGCTCACTGCCTAGAAAGTGTGTTCATCCTCTGGCAAATACAGCAAGCTTCCCACACACCCAGTGCCTGAGCCTCAAATGCCTTCCTCCTCACACAGTCTGTCAACTTTGCCGTATTGTGCATTATGATATCCTGGCCTACAGCTAGAATATTATCACAGCAAGGCTGGCAGGCTAGGTGACACGTGTAACCCGGGTGTTGGAAATAAGGGCAAAGCTTAGGGCCTCCTTTCTTAAAGCCCCCTCCTGCTCACACACCTTGGCTTAAGCAAAGCAACTATTTATTACAACAAAGAAAATACAGTTCTGCACATAGAGTATTGTACTTCCCACCCCCAAACTCCTTTCCCTTCCCAAACCAAAGGTCCAGTAGGCAGTGGTCCAGAAGTACTGTTCTCTTCTTGGAGTTGGTCCAGTCACAGTCCCTCAGCAGCAGGCCTCAAGTGAGAAGGAAAGTTCTCAGGGCCTCTCTCCTCACCACCAGAGAGAAGGAATCAGCATCAATTCAAAGTCAGATATGTCTGGGGGCTCACCTCCTCCAGAAGAAGTGCTGTCCATCAAGGGAGGGCCCACACCGCACAAAAGCCTCTTCGGCTGAGGCCTTTCAGCAATCAAGTCCCTGGAGAGACCAGCCACTAGGCCTGTCCTTGCTCCTCCCCCTCCTCAGGTTGATTGTTTCTAGTCACTCACTACACACCTCCTCCCACTATGCAAATTAAGTATTTAATTGCTCCACCCAACAGCATATATCCCCAAAGTTCTACACACGGAAGGCATTGGTCTTTGCCTTTAGATGCTCTGGTACTTTGGTGTGGTCATAGAGATAAGACAGCAGTACTACAAAAATGGCATATCTTTTATTCCTGTAAAATCCACCTGTGGAAATGAATAAGTTTCTGGACACTGTTTTGAAAGTGGCCCACACTCCCCTTGGTAGTCACCCATCTGTGCTGGAAAAAAGTGAGTGTTTTTTTACCCTTGGCTCAAATCTATAAATCTTACCTGGAATGAGCAATGTGTCATGTGGGCAATCTGCTTAAGTTTGGGGACTTCTGGCATTCTATGCAAAAAAAAAAAATCCCTGTGTGGAATGGTCCTGGATTATTGCAAAGATGCATAGACACTTAAAAGGTTTCCAGTACAATCATAAGAATGTCTTGGGGGGGGGGGGGCAATGGAACCGATCTGAGTAGAATCCTGAGGAACCCTGCTTAGAAAAGCTCTATTTCCTTAGCTCTCCTTGTCCAATTGGCTGTTTATGTTGTATCATTTTATGCATCTTGGTCACTAGGGCTGCCAACTCCAGATTGGTAAATACCTGGAAATTTGGGAGTAGAGCCCGCGGAGGATGGAATTTGTGGATGAGTGGGGTATAATACCATAGAGTCCACCGTCCAAAGCAGCTGTTTTCTTCAGTGGAACTGACTTCTGTAGTCTGGAGATATGTTGTAATTCCAGGAGGTCTCCAGGCCATACCTGGAGGCTGGCAACCCCACTGGTCACCCAGATGTTTTAAAACTCTTGTTAAATAGTTGGAATTAACAGAAAGGGAAAAAACAATTCCATGGAAGGAAAAGAATTTTAGGGCCAAAGCACAGGCATGCAGAAGGTCACAACTGGCTCCTGACATTTTGATTTTAACTTGAAAGTAGTCACAGGATCTCCTGAACTTGAAGAAAGCAAGGGCACTGTAGAAAGGTGTGTTCAGTCTCTTTCCCCAATATGGTTTTTGAAGCTAAATAATATTTTAGAGATACTATGTGCCCTTCTGAGGTAAATATATGCAGTTCACCCAAGAAGAAGGATATCAATATTATTTTACAGTACCTGTCTACTACCTTATAGTACTGTCCACCTTCTAACTGTTCCTCCTGCCCAAACCCACAGATAAATAATTTGCTAAAATAGAACCAATGACTTTTCATATCAATTACTTTCCTCAGTCATCAGTAGTGTAATTCACATACATGAGAAATAAACCCTGCATAATGTATTGGGGGAAACAAGGCAAGAGAAAGAAGCATTTTGATTTTTTCCCTTCCATCCCGAAAGGTCCTTCCATTTCAAAAGCATTTCCCATGTGTTGCTTTTCAAGAAACAGGAGTCCAAACTCCCTTTAGACATGTATAATCCACTGTGTATTTCCTTGGATCCTGGCCTTTTTGTCATAACCTCTCTTTTTTTAGCATTTTCAAATTGAATTTCTATTTCTCTCAAGAAGATATTTGTCCTGATCTGGGTACATTTCTAAAAGCATCTATGCTAGCAAAGTCCAAACTAAAGACAGGGCTGCGGTTTTGAATTTGCATGGGAGGCTTCTCTCTGAGGTTCTTGTTCACCTCACTGCCAGTTTCTGAACAATTTTAGAATGATTCAAAATGATTTGGGACAGGACACGTTTCAGACCATTTCAAAGACTGATGAACTTACTTATGATTCTCTGGAAAACCTCGTATTCCATCATATATAGTTTCCCCCTTCTATTGGATTTGATATCTTCTACTGAACACTCTATCAAGTTTCTGACTTTTACTATATGGCATCCTTTACCTTCGCTTGGTAAAATCATTATCACTGCATTGACATCATAGAATCAATTTGGCCTACTTCTTTTAGTTAGTTAATATAAAGGTTAAAATATTTATATTGTCAGCAAATTGACATTGCTATGCAAACTGACAATGATTGCTGTAAAGTTTGCAGTGCTTGAACTGACTCACAATTTGAGGGTCTGAAAAGAGAGGCTGGCTTTTAATTGAGCTCCCTAATTTTCCTCTGTGCTCCTGGAGCAAATAGGAAATAGCAGGACATTTTTCAGGCTGGCCTCCTCCAGACATCCTGTCACTTTCCAAAATAACTCTTGCTACAGCTTGACAGAGGAAGTTTACTTTCTTCTGATGCTGTCACAGGCTACACTGTGCTAATCAGAAGTCTAGATTGAAAACATTATTCATATGCTTTACATTTATATGAACTATAAAAACAATGCATTTAATCCAGATTTTTAAAGCCTTGCTGCAAATGTCTTTTTGGAAGAAAGAACCTTCACTTCCTATATCAGGCTGGTTTGGAGAGTTTGGTCATAACTACAGTGACCATGTTTGTTGTATTTTAGAAGGAGTGAAATAAATCATTAAGCTGGTACATTAGCACAAAGGATCTTATTTGTCATCAAGCAGGAATGTAAGACTGCTCTGTTTTGGATTTGTTATGACTTTACTTACCTTTATTTATTGCCATGCCTAAGATGACATTGTTGTTTCCTTTTTTTATCTTTCAGTTTTAATGGTTGTCATGATTTCATCTTTCAAGTTATTTCAAATGATTTTATCTTTTTCTAACTTTGGTGACATTTTGTTAAATATTCTAATATTTTACCCTGTTGGTTTACCTACTTGTTTGTAGTTTTCACTGAAATATATTACAGAATCTTTGATTTGTCAACCATGTGTCAGCAGCAATCAATGATGAGAAGTAAGAAGACATCAGCAAGTTACATTTGCGTTTTGCTTTTGCTAATTTTGTCCAAGGGGAGTAATGCACTAGAACGGCTAAAGAAGCATCCCTTTCTAACAATTGGGATACAGGTATTATCTAATGCCTCAGTGGTCTTAAAAATTCATATCTAGAACCCTTAAGTACACAAATTTTCAGGTATAACGTTGTACCTCTGCTATGGAAAAAGGCAGGCCTACTATCTTCTCTACACCTTTTGTATGAACATACATGAAAACAGGAAGCTGCCTTTGACTGAGTCAGACCACTGATCTATCAAGGTCAGTACTGTCTGGCTGGAGGTGGCTCTTTGGCAGAGGTCCTCAGATCCATCTACTGGTGGTGGAAAGTGCTGTCACGCTGAAACCGACTTACGGTGACCACTAGGGTTTTCAAGGAAAGAGACTAATAGAGGTGGTTTGCCATTGCCTGCCTCTGCATAGGAACCCTGGACTTCTTTGGTGGTCTTCCATCCAAGTACTAACCAGACCTTAGTTTAGCTTCTGAGATCTGATAAGATCAGGCAAGCGTGGACCATCCAGGTCAGGACACATCATCTACTACTTAATCATTTTAAATGGAGATGCTGCAGACTGAAGCTGGTACTCCCTACATCCAAAACATGTTTATGTTATCTTTATGCTCTGGATGTTTTGATGATTTAAATGTTTTAAATTTTATCGTGTTTTTATCGTGTTTTAATGTAAGCCATCTTGAACAAGTTTCTCTGGAAAGGTAGCATATACATTCTCCAACTAAACACATAAACAATAGCCTATTCTATGTTGCTCTACTCTCACTCTTAGCACTGAAATTAGGGTTGATTTTCTGCTGAGGACTATTTGAAAAATCCCTTCAAGATGACTACTGTAAGTGCCATATGCCATATGGAAATATTTAGTGTAGACTGGGTTACAGAGATAAAACTGAGGCCTGGGGCAAAACACAGTCTTGGGGCCCTCTTCCTGCATCCCTAAAATGCTACCAGTAGTTAACATGGCATACTTCAGTACATAGAACTTTGAGATAACAGAGGTGTGGGCCTGTTATTCTTGTGGGTGGGGGGAAGAATTCCCTCCCCCCACTTTCATGCTGGGCACAGCGCGACCAGGCTGTGTGGCCACCACTGATAGGCCCAGTGGGGCTCCCAGGCTATGCTGCTGCTGCTGCTGAGCCCAGTATAACTCATGGGTTGTGCTGCTGCTGGCAGCATGCCCAACGAGGCTCCCAGCCTGTGTGGTAGGGTTGTCAGGTCCAATCTTCTCCCCAGTGGAGGGATTTGGGGGGTGTTCCATGAAGGGGTGTGGCCATCCCCAATGCCATGACATCATGCAGAGTGACATCATCATACCCTGGACACAGCTTGTGCATGCGCCTGCTGTTATCCAACCATTTAAAGGGAACTTTCCCTTTAAATGGTTGGGGGGGGGGGGGAAGTGAGGGCCAAGCATGCCTGCCCTGCAAGCGGTGAACTTGCCTCTTGCAAGGCAGGAGCCAGTGGCCCCCACTTGGAAAGAGTGGGTGCCACAAGCTCATGCCCTGCATTTGGCAAATTTGCCCCTTGAAGGGCAGGCATGTGTGGCTCCCACTCTTTTCAAGGGGGCTGCAGATGACTGTTGAGGGCAGGGCTTCCCCCCACCAGGCAGCTGGCTGGTGTGTGTGGGGGAGGAGCCCTAAAATCAGGAGAACCCCTGCCTCCTGCCTGGGGACTGGCACCCCTACTGTGTGGCCATCACCTGGCCCAGCGGGGCTGTCAGGTTGTGCAGCTACCACCAGGCCCAACAGTGCTCCTGTGCTGTGTGGCACCCACTGCCAGGCCCAGCAAGGCTTCCCTGGCCTTACTGCCATGGCTGAACCCAGTGCGGCCCCCCTATTCTGCCGCTGACCACCTGAGGTAAGCACATTCTTTGTGCTTGGACAGAGAACACTACTTTACTTTTCTGGGGATCTAAACCCCCCTGTGTTTTGTTTTTTTTTAATTTTCAGATTTTTCTAGAAACCTAGGGAGCGCCCCAGTTTTTCTGAAAAACCAGTTTAGCCTCCATGTGGCCCCGATCTGCAGATGGGGGCCACATGATATGGCTAATAGTTTACAGATATAGGTTAGTTTGTGGCATTTAATAGTGATAAATGCATTGATAACCATGAATTCTGATTCACTAAAAAGACAAACAAGCTTCCTGTTTGACTCTCTAATCCACTGCTCTGAAATCTAAGGTGAAAGCTTGGATGGGTCCACTAACATTAAGCAATATGAACTGAGAGTTTGGGGGTCCGCAGCCTTGTGGGATTGGAGCAGTTTCGTCTCTTGCTCCTTTGCCGTTTGAACCCCTGTCATGGGCTGCTGCCAATGCATGGTGGGTTGGGGGGAGAGATGCAAAGCAAACTATAGTGACCATGGTGGTGAGTTAAGTTCCTCTAGAGGTCCCTATTAGTGGGACTGATGCTTTGTATGTGCAAACTAGTCCTTAGCATCTGCACTTGGAACTGGATCTCAGGCAGCTAGGTTGAGTACAGGAATATAGCTCGTCTTTCATTTCAGGTGCTGTAGTATTTCCAGGTGTGTCTTCGGAGGAAGAATAGTTTTGCCCAGGCCCCTGCAGTGAGTCAGGCTATATAAAGATTAGCTAGACAGACCATTTGTCTGACTCAATCTGGTACCTCACTAATGCTGCATATAAAGGAGACTGAACTAAACAAGGATCTTGGATTCCTAATCACAACCAGAGGTTGCAGCCGTGTGTTGATTGGCCCCACTCCCGTAAAGTCATGACTCACTGAAAGCAATTAACAGTCCAAAATCTAAAAGAATTAAGTGAGGCTATGCTGCCTTTCAAAAATTAATTAAACTTTTGCTTGTGGGGGGAAAAGTATTTCAAACATTAATGTATTTGGTCTCTTGGCAAACCCCAAATTAAGGCCACACTTTGCTGTATAGGTGCATAGCTGTGCCTTCGAATGACGTACATTAGCAAGCAACTCAGCACTCTGCAGATTTAAACCTGATAGGCAATAACAGGTGGTTGTCGTGCAGATTAACCTTGGAAAGATGACCCTCCCCCCAAGTGGCTATTAATTTCCATTTGATGGTTGTTAGATAAAGTAAGGGTTAATTAAGGAACTTCCAGAGGGAACACAGGATGTTCAGGTGAAAGGTGGACAGAAAAATGTTCAGACACAGAAGCTGAAACAACACTGTGCACAACAAAGAACACTTGGGGAAAATCTAGGCTCCTCTCCAGTCCTACCAGCTGGATGCAAAAGAGATCTAGGACAATGACAGAACCATCTAAAAAGGAGCCAGGCTCTGGGCAGGGCAGCCTTTTATACATTATTTATAAGGACTTTTTAAAGCTTTTCTGAAATCATTTAATGCTGGTACATGTGCCTGCCAGGAGTGGAGGGAACAGGAATAACAGCAGGTCAAGGGATGCTTATTTGTTTTAAGGTTCATGAAATACTTCATGAAATCAGCAACCTGAAAAGGGGCACAGGGAGTTGTATGGCTGTCATTCTGTTCTGATCTAAATGTGAATGTGTATATGTTAGGGGTGCAGCTTTTGCTGCAACTATTCCAGTTCCCTCCAGTGCTTGCCACTAGTACAACGAAAGGCACTTCATACAGGGCTTTAGATGTTAATCTGCCAATGCTTTAAAAATCTATACTGTTCTTTGCTAACATTCTGGTTTGGTTTTCTAGATGAGCTTACCCTTTGCCTGTCCTTACATTTAGAAACACTAATCTTTGGATTTCTGATCTACAGTATTAGCAGTGTTCTAGCTGCAGCAAGTTTTAGTTTTTTGTGATCCAAATTCTAGAGACTCTCTCAAACATCCGGGAGTTCAGATACACATCAAGCTCAAACCAGCAAGTATATTCTTAGCAGGGATGCCATTCCCAACCAAAAGGATAGCATGTCGACTCTGCTAATTTGCTGCTTGTAGTGATACTACAGGCATGTGGGCTGTGTACTCCACCCAGGCAAAGGAATCTTACTGATAGGCAATTCTGCTTGAGCCGGGGCATTTTGTTGGCTCAGTACAATTTAGACAGCATAGCAGGCTATTTTGCATTTCACTGGAACCACTGAACAGAAGAATCAACAATATACTTAATGCATACGTCTTCCTGTCCCTATCTTATTTCATTACCAGCAGACTTGAGATTTAACCATTATGACAGCCTTATACATATAAATATTTTAAACAGTAAAATATGTTATGGAAGGTTGGGCCTTTTAAATAAAGATAAATATTTGCTGACGAATGCCATTTAGTGCCAGGAACGCTATTACAGAACAGCATCTCTATCCTACACATTTGTTGAGTTGTAGCTGAACACCACATGCAGATTACATCATAGTTTGTAACCCAATGCCTGTTTCTGCAGGTGCAGCAAGTTTCAAGACTGTGATGAGGATAAAACTTCCACATGGGTACTTAATTGTGAAAAGTGGGATAGATCATGGGGTAAAAATTCCAAATGCGGAACATGAAGGAAAATTTAAAATTTTTAAAATGTATACTTCCGCAAAGGGTGCAGCATTTGCACTTACTGTCTCTGCCAAGAACATCCAGTGTTGGTTCTTCATGTGATCATGTAGGCCTATCCCTGCTGCAATCTATGCGCATGATGTCAGTGGTACTGTGTGTGGGCTCTGGGCATCACGTTTCCCCCTCCAGCCATGCTGAAAAATGTAGCACTTGCTCTGCCAAAATAAGGACAAGAGAATCTCATGGAATTACATCACAAGGTGAGAATTCTCCAGGCAGAAACTAAATGGATATGTAAGCCCTGAGTTTTATCCAGTCAGCATTATACGAAATATTTCCATGTAAGGCTTCCTGAAAAGAACGCTGCCTATGACATCAGAAATACAGGGCAAGAAGCCAGGGGAATACACAGCATCCTGCTTCAATAGGACTTACAGACAGCTTCTTTTCTTTTGTGTGGCTATTCCTTTACAGTCTACTACTGTCTACAGCGCATAAGAGATGAAACCTGACATAGAGTTTGCCAGCTGCGTAAGTAAGATTTATCCTGGACCATTCTTGCCAAAGGCAAGAATTAATTAAATCAGATTGTCACTGAGTTGAAAGTGACCAAAAAGCTGTTAAATTTAGCTTTGAAATGCATGGAAAGGTGACACATAGCAGTCCAAACTACAATATGACATGATCAGAAAGCAGGTGTACTGTACAGCACATAGCACCAGCAGATGTAACAAAGGAATCCAGCAGTCTTAATGAGGATCATAAAGACATGGCAATGTGTGAAGTCATATTGGTGGCTTCTAACCCTGTCAGCCACTGGGATTTTATATTTCAATGAGCATTAAAATGGGAACATCTAGAAATCAGGGGTGTCAACACGTCTGATCTAGATTATTCATCTGACAATAAAATCATAAACTAGTGTTGGGTAGCCAAGGTTTCTGTTCTTTAGCATGGCCTCCATGTGGAAAGCACGTTTCCATTTCAACAGCAGAGGCAGAGAAGCACCTAGTTTTTTCTTTTCTTTTTTTTTTTTAAAGATTTTTATTGGTTTTTTCTATAACTACTTCTACATCGCTACTTTCTAAGCTACATTTACCTTATACAGAGTGTGCTTTAGCATTTGCTTAATATTACCTTACCACTAATACATATGAAGCATTTTAAACCTTGGTTGATTTTCAATTAACATTGTTACTGATGATATATGAAAAATAAAAAAGCTGTTTGACAGACATGCTCTTTTGGAGGAATGCTTAATTCTACAAATTATATAAAATATATAAGTGCCATTTCCAGTAAAAACAATTCAGCCCTTATTTCTTCTTTCGTCCTCTTCTTGTCTTAACAGTCTCTTCTTGTACCTTTGGAGCTGCTGCTCCTTTTTCCGAGTCAGAAATCTCTTCTTCACTCTTTGAGCTATCAAATCCATACATACTTTCTTGCGATGCCAGCGAACCATCTGAGTCTCTCTCTTTTTTCTTTTCTTTGCTTTTTTCCAAAAAACTTTTTGCCTGTTGAACAGAGTCAATCTTATATTTTTTATCTTTGATGCTGAAGCTCAGTCCTTCCGGAACGTTCCACCTGTAGATAATAGATTCAGACTGTAGCCAAGATGTCAGTTTTCCATAGGCTTTCCTTCTTTTCCTTATTTCAAATGGAATATCTTTCATCACTTTAACTTCTTTTCCTTTGATCTTCAGAACCGCTTTATTTGTGCTCCTAAGCACCACATCTCTTGTTGACTTTTTGGAGAACCTTATCTGAATCTCACCAGGCAGGCTTTTCTTTTTGGTATAATCTGGATAGGTTCTGTAAACCATATCCATATCGCTTTTTATTTCCGCTGCTTTTAAGCCTGTCACTGGTTCAAGCGCTTCACCTAGCAGATTTTTAAGGTCTTCTCCTTTATCCTCTGGCACATTCTGAAGTCTTAGGAAAAAATTCGATCTTTCCATCTGTAGTTTCAAGAGCTGATCAGAATGGAAGGCCTTTTCTTTCTCCGCTTTTTGTAGCCTTGAATCATGATTTTTTACTGAAGTCTTAACTTCCAGAAGTTCTCGCTGCAGCTTCTCTGTAGTTTTATTCGACTCCTTCAGTTCCAGCTGCATTTTATCCATCTTGACGTTGAGAGCTGTCATTTGGTCCACTAGAGGTCGCAATAACGAGGAGAACACAGTGCTCATCTCTGTGGTATCAACCTTTGAACTCGGAGCTGTACTTCCTAGTTTGGGGGAAGGTTTCGGTTTCCCCGCCATTGTTGAGGCTGCGCTTTTTGTTGATAGTTAGATAAGATGGACGAAAGAAGCAAATTCTATGACTGCGCTTATAACTTTTAAAAGTTCATATCCTCTAAAGCGCGATGCCGCCATCTAGCAAGCCGAACGAACTTTTTTTCATGCAGTAACGCCACGTAAAGAGTCTCGTAAGTACGCCAGTCTCGAGAGGGGGGGGTTCACTCCACCCGCCTTTCCCGCTGTGTTCTGTTTGTTTTTACTTCAGACTCACGTTTTCTCCGTGCGTAACTAGAAGTTCAAGCTTCAAGGCTTCGCACTCTCTGCTGCTTCACGGATTTGCGCTTTTAGCCATACGGCTCCCACGGACGGGGGAACCTATGGGGGTGATGAAAAGGGACCTCGATCCCTCAGTCGCCACCGTAGGGAGAGATCCCCTTCATGCCACCCCAGGCAGAGCCCCTTCACTAGGGTCTCTGGGGGCTCGGCACCAGTCCGAAGCCCCTTCTTCCTGCCGGGTACGGATCGCGCTCCCCGCAGATGCCGAGGAGCACGTCCGCCATGGTCGCAAGTCTTGCCGGAAGTCACACCTAGTTTTTTCTTGCCTCAGTCTCACAACACAAAGACCTCATCCTGGGAAGAAGGAGCTAACCTTAGAGAATTCTGGGATGGGGATATCTGGGGCATTGTAGAATTTCCAAATTGTCTTTCTCTTGTGATGCCTATGGGCTCTTGGTGTCTTTATTTGATATTGCTACACATAATTCGGAACACAGCTGAAATTTGCAGGCATCTTACTCATCACTCCACAGTTCATCTTACTCATCACTCCACAGTCTATTTCAAGTTGCTTTGGCTGAGGTTCCTTTGCAGAGAATAGAAATGCGAATGAAACAGCTTTCTCTAGGTTAACAACCATTCTCAACCAGTGTTCTGCAAGATGTATATTCATAGGAATGCCTCTAGTGACTAATGCAAACTGATAGTCCCTGCAGTGCAATGTGGCAAGCCTGGAGGCACTTACAGTAGTTTTAAATGAATATGTGTGAAGCAACATGGCAACAAAGTTCTGGGAGAAAGAAATGTATGTTGGCATTAATGAGGATGGGAAAATTCTGTGGCCCACCAAGTGTGCTTTGAAGATGAGAATGTTAGACTTTTTGCCTTTTTTGTCAAACAATTGATGCACATAAGAGTCATTAAATGAAGATGAGGCTGTTGGACTTCTTTGTAAAGCAATTGATGTTTATAAGAGTTAGTAAATATAATTGTCATTTTATCACCAGTTGGAGAGCCAGTTTGGTGTAGTGGTTAAGTGCGCGGACTCTAATCAAGGAGAACCGGGTTTGATTCCCTACTCCTCCACTTGCACCTGGCTGGATGACCTTGGGCAAGCCATAGCTCTGTACCAGCTGCTCCCTCAAGGACAGCTTGGGAAAGAGCTCTCTCAGCCCCACCTACCTCGCAGGGTGTCTGTTGTGGGGAGGGGAAGGGAAAGGAGTTTGTAAGCCGCTCTGAGACTCCCTTGGAGAGTGCGGGGTATAAATCCAATCTCTTCTTCTTCTTCTTCATCACAGGGCTTGTTTGTTTGTTGATTGTATTTCCTGTGACTGTGTTCCCTGCTTTGGCTTACTTACTCGTATTTTGGATGTTGTCATTAATTCCTGACTGAAAAACTGAAAAAGGATAGAAGATCCATTACACCACCTGTTGATAAAGAAAAAGTTCTATACAACTTGAATTTTGGCTACTTTTGCAAAGTAACAAATATAATGAAGGTACAGTTTTGATTAGCCCTGACCTGGATAGCCCAGGCTAGCCCAATCTTGTAAGATCTCGGAAGCTAAGCAGGGTCAGTCCTGGCTAGTGTTTGGATGGAAGACCCCCCCCCCCCCGAATACAAGGGTCATGACGTGGCAAACCACCTCTGAATATCTCTTGCCTTGAAAACCCTACAGGGTTACCATAAGTCA
Source organism: Lepidodactylus listeri (assembly GCA_029233225.1). Lineage (NCBI taxonomy): Eukaryota > Metazoa > Chordata > Lepidosauria > Squamata > Gekkonidae > Lepidodactylus > Lepidodactylus listeri. The sequence continues at coordinate 46,820,929 of JARCFY010000006.1, read as the reverse complement.
GCTGTGACTTGATGGCACTTTTCTCCTCCACACCGTGTGATTGAATCTGTTCTCAATATGCCCTGTGGCAAACATTAGCTCAAGTAACACAATTGTTAATATTAAAAAAATTCTTTAACTGTATCAAGTAAAAACATCTGAAGACACTGTGCTGATGGAGTAGGGCTGAGTAATGAAAATTTTGGCTATTATATCCTATGTAATTAATAAATCTTACTCTGTGCATAACCTGCAGTTTATCTACTTCTTCTCTTCTTTCTCCCAGCAGACATCCTTCCTATATTGCTGTCTTTATGGCTACAAGGGAGGTGCTACTCAACAAATCATGGTTTGCAACTTCAGTAGTAACAGCAAACTACAGTTAGCTCACATTGGTTCACAGATCAGCTACAAACCCTAGTATGAAATTCAACTCTGATGACAACCAACAAACTATTTCCTTCCATGACTCTATAGCTTTAAGAAACACGACGCATAGAATCACAGAGTTAGAAGGGACCTCCAGGGTCATGTAGTCCAACCCCCTGCACAATGCAAGATATTCACAACTACCTCCCCCCACACCATGCCTAGAAGATGGCAAAAAAACCCTTTCATGAGCACTGGCCAAACTGGCCCGGAGAAAATTGCTTCCTGACCCCAAAGTGGCAACCAGCATTTCCCTGGGCATGTAAGAAAGAGCCATAAGAACTAAGCACTGATGCAACCCTTCCTGCCCTCCCTCTCATAATCTGCCTAAATTCACAGAATCACCGTTGCAGAGAGCCCACCACCTCCCGAGGAAGCCTGTTTCACTGAGGAACCGCTCTAACTGTCAGGAAGTTCTTCCTAATGTTTAGCTGAAAACTCTTTTGATTTAATTTCAACCCGTTGGTTCCGGTCTGACCTTCTGGGGCAACAGAAAACAACTCTGCACCACCCTCTATATGACAGCCCTTCAAGTACCTGAAGATGATTAGAGCAACATCACAGCAACAGTATAATTAAAGAGTAACCACACACTCTTTCTAGGAAGGAAGCCGAGCCTCCAACTGCTGAATGGATGAGCCTGAAAAAGTAAAAAAAAGAAAAAGAAGAATCTAACTGAACAATTGCTTCAGCATTTGGGTGACATTATGTATTACTTGAATAGCAAAAGTATATATATTTGTTTTAAAAAGCTCAAGGTATGTCTTCCAGCTGCCATGGCACGTAGCAATTAGGAGATAGGGCTATTACTGTTTCCACTGCTTCACAAAGAAGCTAGACTCTAATTCGAATTGTGACACAGCATAGATTAATTGTACTTTATCACAATATAGCTTTAGAAATCTTTAAAACATTCGCTTTTTTATCTTACAGAGTGCAAAGACAACTGCCAGAAACACCAGCTCAGAAGCTCAGGCTCAGCAGTTAACCAAGATCTGTGTTCTGCTTTTCTTTTCCTTGTGCTGGGTCTCTGTTTGTAAATCAAAAAGGTGGGATTAATACATCACTAGTAGCTTAGTAAATAAAACATAAAGGGCATGATAACATTCAAGGTTCTGGAGAATTAAATAAGGGCATTCACTTGTATTTTATCATCCAACTCTGTGGCCTGCTTCCAACGTTATGAATTGTTACATAGGAAACACTGTGTCAAGTCACTTCCGAGTTATGGTGACCCTATGAATTAATGACCTCCAAAACATCCTATTGTTAAGAGCCTTTCTCAGGTCTTGCAAACTGAAGGCCATGGTTTCCTTGACTGAATCAGTCGATCACTTACTGGGGCTTCCTCTTTTCCTGCTGCTTTCAGTTCTACCTAGCTTTATTGTCTTTTCCAGTGAGTCTTCTCATAATAGGACCAAAATATGATAGCCTCAGTTTAGTTATTTTAGTTTCTAGGGAGACTTCAGGCTTAATTTGATCTCGAAACCACTTACTTGTCCTTTTGGCTTTCCACAGTATCTGTAAAACTTTTTTCCAACACCACATTTCAAAGGAATCTACTTTCTTCCTGTCAGCTTTCTTCACTGTCCAACTTTCACAACCATACATAGTAATTGGAAATACTATGGCATGAATTATCTTGATATATGTAGACCATGTGTCAATTCCAGATGTGTTTGCATGGCCCATCACAGAGTTTCAGTAACATGCAGCAAAACAGATGCAGATATGATAATTGTGTATTGGCCTGCATGCAGCATTCTCATCCTTTCCTTCATGAAATGTTCACCATGAGAAGAACTGAGAATGCCACATAGTACAGCCAGAGCAGTAAGAAACACAGGGCCAATTAGCATGCGCTTCACTTCATTGGTATATAGAGGTTACTAGCAAGACTACTGAGAAATGGGTAGGAGGACTAGGGAGACAAACTTTCCCAAGATCCAGATCAGCCTACACAGCATTTATTAAATTCAGCAATTTCATATGAATCGTGCAGTTCATGAAGTCCATAAGTATAGCCCACAGGTGAAGGTACCAGTTCTCACAAATGGGACATCCATATGAACAGCCATGAGTTAGTCAGAAACAGGTTCCGCCCACTATCACCAGCGGTTTCTCTAGAAGTGTTGTTATTAATTGCTGTGAAGCAAAGTAGGCCACTGCTTTTGAGAATAAAAGCACAGTATTCATTATGAATGAATGAATGTAAGGTTTGTTGTATTGTTTTGCTGGTGACATGTCCATTTAAGCAAACAGCAAAGTTGTTTTCTGATGCTTATAAAACAGAACCATAAATTTTCAAAGATCTTAGGCTTACAGAGATATTTGTTCAGGGAAGGGGCTGTGGCTCAGTGGGAGAGCATGGAGAAGGTCTCAGACTCAATCTCTGGCATCTCCAGTTAAAAGGATCAGGTAGCAGGTGGTGTAAAATGCTTTTGCCTGAGGCTCTTGAGAACTACTACCAGTTGAACTAGATAGTATCAATTGTCTAATTCAGTATAAGGCAGGTTCAGATGTCATAACAATGCCAAGCACAGGAATCTGAAAAAAGTGAACATTTGGGTTGGGAATATTTTTAGGAACAGAATGAGACAGCTTGGTGATATTCCCTTTTGATCTCTCTTGTTGAGTTAGATCTCTGCAAGGTTAGAGATCTTGCTTCTTAAATGTCCACTATTCCATTGTCAGCAGGAAGTGTTCTTTTTATACATTCTGATTTCATATTTCTCAAAAAATTACAAGTTCCTAGGAACTTTTTAGACAGCTAATTGAGACTACTGATCTAGTCTGTAAAAAATGCAGATTTACAATAGTATCTTGTGTGGCACTATAATGGGCAGGAGACTGTTCTGCCCTTGATGGGGAAAATAGCCTATAGGAGTGCTGCTCCAGCATCCAATCCCTTTTCAGAGGGTGGATGGAATATTGGGGGGAAGTACAACAGGAAAGAGTTGAGATCTGCCTCAGGGAGAGGGCAGATACTTTTGGGTCTGCCTCAGCAAAAAGGTAGACAGTTTGAAGGGCAGCTCTGCCTAGGGTTGCCAGGTTCTCCATGGCCACCGGCAGGGGATAGAGGGGCAGGGTTGCCAGATCCAAGTTGGGAAACTCCTGGGGATTTGAGGATTGAGCCTGGGGAGGACAGGGAGCTCGGTGGGGTACAATGCCATAGAGTCTCTCTCCAAAGCATCCATTTTCTCCAGAGGAACTGATCTTCATAGTCTGGAGATAAGTTGTAATTCCAGGGAATCCCCAGGTCCTACCTGGAGACTGGCATTCCTAGCCACTGCCTGGTAGTCTTTAGCTCTACCTCTGGGAGAGAATACAGTACCTGATTGTTAGGCCTATCTCTGGTGATAAGCAGACTTTGTACCAGTTAGTTTGACTCCTGGGAAAGGGCAGGCAGGTGTGGGTGGAATCCTGTGTGTGTGAAAGGATTCACCCTAATGACTAGTCAGTGAAAGCCTGTTTGTATCTGAAAGCATTATATGGAATTCAAACCACACCCTGAAGCCATAACTAGCTTAAACGTCTGTGTCTCTTGTGTTAAAAGATCAACCCTTTAATTAAAATAAGGAAACAAAAAAACCCCTATGTCCTCAAGGCTGTCCTCAGCATCTTTTTACACGTGCAATTTTAAAAATTATTTCGATACAAATATACACACAAAACAAATTCCTGGTATTTTTATAATAGATTACAATAAGCAAATGGGTATACCTTATCATTTTTTAAAATTACGAATGAATAATATCCAATATTTATTAAATAAATCAGGTTCCATAAAGTTACCCCTACTAGCCCTTTGATAATATATTAATTTAGATAATAGTGCAATAAGCCAAATCTTGTTAAACCACTCACTGATTGTTGGAGATTCTGGCTTTTTCCAGTTTATTGCAATAACCATTCTTGCCACTGTACATGAACTTAGTACGAATTCCAAATCTGAATTGTCTACATAACCTCTAAAAAAACCCAGAAAAATTAATTTTGGTTCAAAAAGTATTTCCCTACCCAGCATTTAATTAACATAATTTACCACAGTCTTCCAAAATGTTTGACTCTTAGGACAAGACCATAAAATACAGAACATGTCTGCAGAGGAACTATTACATCTCCAGCACTTATCTTCTGTCATACTTTATATAAAGGCTAATTTATGGGGAGTTAGGTACCACTGGAGAAGTAATTTATACATTTTTTCTTTAAGATTAATTGACAGTAGTCTAGGAACAGCTCTTTCACAAAGCCAAACCCATTCCTCTTCTGTGACCATAATCTGCATATCCTTTCCACATTTTCTGGTATAGCTCAAGGGACTACTGTCCATATAAATTAGCCAGGAATACAACAATGCAATAGCATCTTTTGACATTACTAGAGAACAATAACTCAAAAGATGTTTTAGATCTTAAATCTGCATATTTCCTTAAAAGTGCATGTACCAAATGACTGATTTGAAACCCCCCTGATATAAGGTTTTTATCCCACCCATCTTTATCACCATCTCCTCATATGATAACTTATATTATCCTGTAGTTAACGTCTCTAATGTAACCAAAGTATTATTTCTCCAGGTTTGAAAATTACCTAAGTTAGATAGATCTTGTATCTGTTTATTAAAGAATATTGATGTTATCAGTGATAACCTCAGACTAAAGCTACCCTTTAACTTATTTCAGACTGCTAATACTGAACAGTTAATAGGATTATCCCAAGTCAATTTTCTATTATCATACCAAATCAGACCTTTCAATTTTAAACCATCTTTAAGAGAAGTTTCCAAATATTTGGAAACATTTCTTAAAGATGATTTAAAATTAAAAGATTTCATTTGGTATGATACACATGCAAATATATTTTAATTTAAACAGAATGCATTCATTCAAAAAAGCACAGAGATGAAAAACAATCTTGAGGTTCAACAGGCTTTGATTGTAATGATATGTGTAATTTGATGGAAGTGTTTGGTAGCAAATGTGCTTGGGACAAAAATATTTCTGTACATTTGGTAGATACAAAATAGCAGGGAATATTTAGGCATATAAATAAGATACAAAGATAGGGTCATTGTATTTCAACAATAGATAGAAGATGAAAAAACACTGGGGTGTGGCACAAATTCCCCAAACTTTTTATCTCAATTTTTAGAAAAGAAAAATGGTGCTGAATGTGTATTTGCTAGCAGATATTATCATAAAGGTTATAATTTTCTACATAGTTCTTAATAGATGATTTAAAAGGTATGGAATGTTGGCTGGGAGTGGGGGTAGTGCGTGTGTGAAGTGAAGTGACTTTGAGTGACACAGAGAGAGAGAGAGAGAGAGAGAGAGAGCTAGAAAGAGAGAGAGAGAGACAGCTTGCCAGGAGTGAAGTGTTCAGATTGGATGGGAGGGTGTGATTGAGGGGATATATATGCATATATATATACTGTAGAGAGTGTAGGAAAAAAGGAATGTATGTGTTATATCTGTTTAGGTAGAGTTAAGCTAGATAGGTAGGGTTTTTCTAAAGTGAGGTTCTTAGGAAAGGAAGATATCAGTGATAGGTTTAGGAAAGATTGGGTTGATTAGGTATGTTGAATTTTACACATTTCTTAAAATAAAGTTTTTTCTGATTTTATTTTTATAAACTCCATGCCCTAGTTGGTTACCAAATGAGGTCTTAACTAAATGTGGATCCACTGTGATCCTGGTGACAACATAGTTTGTGGGAATTACGAGAGGCAGGAAACAGATGGCAATTTACTGAGGGAAGTGTCACAGTTACCTTCCTTCTGCTGCCTTCTCACTCCCATATTAAAGGAGTTGCTTGCCTTATATTCCACACCAGCTTATTTTTATTTATGTTATTTATAGACCACCTTTCTCACATGAAAGCTGCAATCTGGGCAGTGGCTCACACAAATGGCAGACAAGATGACACAGCTCCTCCACAATCCTTGAAAGGAATACCAAGAATCAGGACAGAGCAAAGTCATATATATAGTCCACGTTAAAATGCCAATATTCCAAAAAGCCCCACATACTGTGCAACATGTTTCCTTCAGCCAAGAAGCCAAAGGCAAGAGGCCAAAGAGAAAGAGCAAACAGGGTAAAGCAGCAGTGATATCTAATTATCCATGTTGGTCTGACAAAGATATGTTCCCTAGTCAGAGGTCAGGGGTCCAAACATCCATACAATACCTCCCCCCCAGTAAAAAAAAAAATTGTCAGAGGAAAAGCAGTGAAGAGGTGAAAGCACAAGGAAAAACCTGAAACTGACACTCATGCAACAATGGTAGTCTTGGGCAGGCAGAATCTTCTGGGCCTCAAGGTAACGTATTAAATCAGAGCAAGAGCATGATTTGGGAAAGAGATTTTCATGCAGGCAAAAATGTACTTTTTTCTTTATGGAAATATTTACACCCTGCTTTTCAGTCACAAGCACCCTTATTAAGCAGATTACAATAATAAAACCAGTTGCAAAGAGAGGGTCTGCAAGGGCTGAGTAGAACCTCTGTGGTGCAGCCAGCTCAATAGGAAGTAAACATGGACAGGCTGGAAGTGTTGCCATGCAGCTGATGGCTGTGCATGTATTACCCACTTTATACCACTAGATGTAAGGGACAGCTGAGTGCAGTGGAGGGACCATGACATGGAGCTGCAGTGCAAGACAGAATACTAATGGACCTTCAGAAAGGAAAAGTCAGGAAATAAGTTTAATGATTCATCATGCTCAACAATTTTTTTAACTGCTTTGAGCCCCAGAAAGAATGTCTTGAAGAAGATAAGTATGCCCTCCAGCAAACTGTACAACAAGTCTTGCCGTTCAGGTTCAAGGCATAAGTGTGGTTTTATGAGGAACAGGCAGCAAACGCTGACACATAACTGCCCAAAGTCAACATTGCAATCCCAAGCAGAGTTGACATCAGTGTACTTAGAAGAGTGTAATTCTGTTTAGGATTACACTGCAAAGTACTTTTGCTGAAGAGAAACTTGCCCATCACTGAAATTTCCAGGTCAATATTCAGCATCTTCTTGCACAGTCTTATGCAAGTTCTTGGAATGAAGTTCTGCTTACTCCCAGGTAAGTATGCACAGAATTTTCTCCTTGATCCTGTTTCATATTTGTCTTTGCCACCTATGCAGCTTGACTTATGGTGTTAGATGCCATAATGGTATTGGACACAGAACAGATTAACTCAAGATGACTCAGGCCTATATGAAGCACAAGAAATGGCCATTCTATTTGTTTGTGAGTTCCAAAGCCACAGTGCTACCTCCAAAGAAAACCTGAACTGTGAGACCATTTCCTGAACCTCTGAAGGTAGAAGTACACACAACAAAACATCTCCATTTGATCTCAGGATATCATGTTAGAGAAGGCTGTTTTTTAAAAAGTGACTCATTCCTATGCAATTATCTCGTTCAAAATGACACATTATTGGCAAAAGTAACCTGATTTTATTTATTCCCGTCTGTTGCATTCTATGCCTGTAAATGTTAACGTGTACATGCACACACATACACACACACACACACACACACGCTCACAAACACACAGAGGAAAGCAAATAGCATATAACTCATCATCCCAATTTTTAAGATTCCTTTTGGAGGCAACTCAAAGGATAAAAACAGCTACTTTAATTGTAGAAAGCAGCAGCTGGTGTCACTATATTTTAGTTCTGCCCCTGATATTCATATTTTGAATAGTCATACTAATAACAGAATGATCAAAATATATTCAGAGAGTGATTATGTGGGCCATGGCATACTATCACTGGAATTTCTCTGGAATGCAGGATTACTGTATATTTATTTAGCCAAAATTGCTAACACCAAGGCTAAACAAAATTACCCTTGTCTATTTGCATAGCATAGCTACATACCCTTCTTCATAGCTTTAACCCTGTGGTCAATAATAATAATAAATACTGAAGCTCTTTAGAAGGATCTTAATGTCCCCAAAATCTTACAAAAATACAAAAAGCCTTCTCTTGCGAACTGAGAGGCATATAAACAAGCAATTATTTGGCCCTAGTAAATATTCCACTGACATTTACAGTAAGCATTGCTATTGGAGGTTGTAATAAATATTTGTTGAATATGAAGCTATAAATAACAAGATCTCAGATACAACTTGAATACACTATGGAAAAAAGATGAGTTTTGGCTGTGTGGTATGCACTGGGTAGCCATGTTGTTTTATTCATATGTTCTTACATCACTTTTAGTTATGGATCGAACCAATAGTTAATCTAGTCCAGCATCCCATTTCCCAGGAAGATGTCCCACAAAGCTCCAAACCCTCATTGGTATTCAGATACTGCCTCTGAACACGGAGGTTCCATTTAGCCATCATGCAAAATAGCCATTAATAGATTTACTGCTCATGATTCTGGAGTGCACTGATGAGCAGATAAAAGGCACACATTTGGCATGGAGACTGGATACTCATTCCTGCAAAAAGATACCGAATAATTAAGAAACATTAAAGACATAGTCATAGTTAAGACATAACCATTCCTCAGCTTCTTTATAAGGCAACACCTTAAGAACTGTGTTCTCACTGTGCACAGAAATGAAAGTTAGGCTGGTATGATCAAATGAAAACCTACCATTCCCTATTACCTTAGCTGAACTTTGTTAGTCATGATAATAATTATTTTCCTTTATAGAATTTTTCCTAATGTGAAGGAATTAATATAATGAAAAAAATCCTGGTTTTTTTAAAATCCATTATGAAGCAATTAGGGTGGTCTTGTATGCTTCACCCAGATGAATTCCAAAGCGGATTACATATATTTTTGTTGTATTTCTAGTGAAGTCTGTAAATTTATCAGTGGGAGAGAATGAGATACTTCAGTGTTATTCTACTCGAACTTTTCAAATGGATTGGAATTTAGCTTGATGTCATATGATCCTGACAAGAACAGTGGCTGTGAAGTCAAGGATAGATAATGCCTATCATTGTCACGTCCTTAAACAACCTGTACATGTTGTAAAACATAATGGAGATTTCTTAATGGGGAGGAGGCTTAGAGATGAAAGAGGGCTGGAAACCTTAGGAGAGGCCAGAAAATTGTCATTGGGACTCTGAAACAACTAATGAGGAAAAGCACAGTTAAGTGTAGCAGGCCTCAGAAGTTCTGGTGCAGCTATTTTCCACCTACTCCTGTTGCAGAGAAATATCAAATGATGATTTAGGACATGAACAACATGAAAGCAGAAGTTCTTCTCTTTATGAGGCTCATGGTGGTAGTAATTATATGATGTACACCATTAAACATCTGCTGGAATCCCTCCCTACATGGTCCTGGCATCAGTCATCTCACTAATCTGCCCAGATGGAGAACTGGACAGTGGTACTGGGCTTCAAGAATGAGATATTTCAGTGTTGTTCTACTTGAACTTTTCAAATGGATTGGAATTTAGCTTGAGGTCGTATGATCCTGACAAGAACAGTAGGTGCTCTGTTCCCTGCATGTCTTGCTGTGTTTTTAGAGATAACCAACATTGCTTAAGAAAATCTGCATAATTTTATGACTGGCTAAATAAACAGACTTCAAGAGATCTCTTATTCAATGAAGTGAGCCATTCATTCTATTTGAATTGTATCACTAATGATGATTTTCTCATGTTTTACTTTGTAAACTGTCTTGAGCAGGTTTGTTAGAGAAGGGACATATAGGCCCCGTCCACACTGTCACTTTTGTCGCTCATTTCTCCCTATTGCTTCAGGTTCCCCCACCCCCCATATGTTTTGTTCTCTCTAGTAGTCCCAGAGGGAGCAAAACACATGTGGAAAAGGGGGAGGAACCCAAAACAATAGGGAGAAATGAGCAGCAAAAGTGACAGTGTGGACGGGGCCATAGATTTTCTAAGTTAAAAAAAATAAAAAACAGTAAAAGTGATTAGTGAATTCTATCCCATACAGCTTACTGAACCTTAAAGGGACTTATACTTTTGTGTGGTCGAACTAAATAAGCAAAGCTTTAATACACTTTATCAAGACTTCTAGATTACAGAATACAATCTATTTGGAGAGAAACAACTTTTTAATTGCAAGTATAGACTTATGTAACAGAATTTCTGTATTTGGAGGTTCTTGCTTTGATGTACATTGGCCTCACAAAGAAACTTCTAGTACAAATGCTAGAGTGAATGCACATACATACTGCATGCATGTGCACACACCTGTTTGTAAGAAAAAGCCAATGTGGCTTTACCTAACAAATGAAAATGGGACCAGTACTTGGATAATTGTGAGACTGAAATCACAACACATTCATCTTTACATGGTGTGATGCTGCTTCTCCACACATGAAGAGTGCCTGCCACCCTATAAAACCTCTCTTTCACTTAAGTACTGGGTTACACATATGTCAGGCTGTCACACTCGCCACCCTTGTCTCTTTAAAAATATAGAGAGAGCCATGATCATTGTTAGCCCGCAAGGTGCTTTTGCACTATTATGAATGGGAAATTCATAAGTGATACTAATGGACTGTTAAGTTATAAGGGAACTAAATGCCAAAGCAGCCAGGAAGAAAAGCCAGCTTCAAACAACGCCAGCAGATGCTTGAAAATTGTGTGTCAGTGGCTCCCCAGGCTACCAGCCTCCAGAAATGCCCTTAACACAAAGGACACTTACACAAAGATGGCCATCTTGTCATTTTGGCCCACATATATGCTTAAAAACCACCATTAAGCACAGAATCTCTTTCAAAGCTCAGGACACATTCCTCTCCCCTCCCCCTCCTTCAAACATTCCTTGCCTGGTGAAAGAAAGGACTTCCTTTCGAAGCCACATGGACTTTGGACCCGACCAGCTAACAATGAGTTTCGGCTGACCAACAGACTAATCCCATCATTGGAATACACAGACTCTAGTTGCTGAATCATCTTCCTGCCCTGGTATCTCTGAAAAAGCCAGTTAGAATTTAACATTGACCACTCCCCTAGGACCTCTCCCAGTGGACATAATTTAGAAGGCAGATCAGTCAAGGAGTGTTCCCTGAGGAAGCATCCTGCTAAGCCAGCCTCCCAGAAACCCCCAATAAAAGAGAGATCTCATTGTTCAGCCCTTACCCTTAGCATCTCCCGTCCTCCATCTTGGGTGTACACCCAGAGTCTGACATGGGTCCCTGCTGGTTCTGAGCACATGACCTCACCTTCCTCCTAGCCTCCCCGTTCTTCTTCCAGCGAGACCATATCAACTCTCCAGACAGGTAATTATTTCCCTTGATGGAAACCAACAATCTCCTGCTAATGCAACCGTCTCTTAATCTCTCTAATTTCCTAGAAGCTTGTATAACTGTGTGTATGAATCTGTATTGTTTGCTTGATTAAGACTCTTTCAGTAAAAGACACTACATTCAGAACTGATTTAAGCCTCCTTGTCTATTCTTGGTTTTTCTGGAAGAGGCACAGCCTCTGTATACAAAGGTGATAACCCGTTTTTGCCTATTGCCAGTTATTTAAAGCTAATACATTTCCAATATTAATAACAAAATAAGGCAGTTGGGCTAACATCATTTCACACCTCAGGTTCTCTATCTCACAGAGACATCAGCACATAAGGTAGCCCAGCCCCCTTTAATCACAGACCCTCACTCAAACACTTCACTGAGTTATTGGGGCTGGGGGCTCATACACTGCTCCATTCATATTCTGCTATAGTTTATTCATATTCTAAACATATACAAACAGAAGCCTTCACTGGTGTGTATGCACATATGTTTCTTTCCCTGAGATGCACTGCCCACAGGGTTAAACAAAACAAGAGTACATAACACTGAAGAAAATAAGGCAGCAGTTTTGCTTCCATTGAACTTTTGAACTGTTCTCCTATTCCAGCATCTTGGATCTTGTGTTACTTTATTTAGTCAGCTAGCTTGAAGCTGTTTTTTGCCTCAGCTTCACTCAGTTAGACATACTCTTTCCCCTCCTAATGCCTCACCTGCCAACTCCCAACTGCTCTCTTAACTGCTGTTTTCCAACTGTCCACTCACCAACACTCCATCGGCTCTCATTGGTCGCTCTTAGGGAGAGGCAGAACCTAATATGTCTCTCACACGTGTTGAGTGTAATATGAGAATTACTTGACACACATATAAAGAAAAATCAAAGCTGCACAAATTATACATGCTTTTATTATAACTTGTACATAGGGGATGTAGACTGTGCCCGAAGGAGATTCTCCCCTTTGCTTCTTATATTCTCCAAATGATTGCTGCACTATGCAAGAAAATGTGATTCCTGTACTGTACATATGCTTTGATATACAACACATTTGTTTTAATCATAGTAAGAATTGACTTTAAGGCAGGTTCTCATATTTGAGTGTATCAGTTGATTTCTTGTAACACAATACCTGATGACTTGTAACTGATGACTTGTAACTGAAGAGACTCCCTTAAAACAGCCCTATTTGAGATACAAAAGTTCTAGGTGTGATGTGTATTCTGTGACAGCTCATTTATCAATGCAAAAACTTTGGCTGCGGTCACACACACTACACAATCCACTTTCAATCCACTTTCAATGCACTTTCCAACTGGATTTTGCCAGTTCACACAGTAAAAATCCACTTGGGAAGTGCACTGAAAGTGGATTGGAAGTGGATTATTTAGCGTGTGTGACCGCAGCCATAGCTGCTGCAATCAAGTGATGAATATTCATAAGAGAACTGAACCTTAGACCTTTGCAGAAAATGATTCTGCTACTATATATGGGGTGGGGACTTGTATATCTTGCGGAATTATTTCTGGAAGACATCTGAAGAACTAATACCCTAATCCATGGGTCCCCAACCTTTTTGAGCTGGCAGGCACAGAAACAGCAGCAGCAGCATTGGATTTATGCCCCACCCTCCACTCAGTCTCAGAGTGGCTTACAATCTCTGTCCCTTCCTCTCCCCACAACAGACATCCTGTGAGCAGATGGGGCTGAGAGAGCTCTGAGAGAACTACTCTTGAGAGAACAGCTCTGAGAACTGTGACTGACCCAAGATCACCCAGCTAGCTGCATGTGGAGGAGTGGGGAATCAAACTGAGTTCTCCAGATTAGAGTCTGCCGCTCTTAAACACTCCACCAAATTGGCTTTGAAATTCTGATAGTGTGGTGAGCACAGCCACAAATTGGCTGCCACAAGAAATGTCCCTGTAGGAGGTGTAGCTAGGCATGAAATGACTGCCACATCTTATATTTAGTCACACAGTAAAGATCTTTGTGTGGTGGCGGCTGCCGCCCCCAAAGCAACATTTCAAAAAATCTGCACAGCCAATCACATCTCCAATGAGCAATAAAAAGCCTTGCTGGGAAAAAGCACCACCTGGCCCTACCTACTTTCTAAAAACACTTGGCAGGCACCAGGAAAAGTGTTGGTGGGCACCATGGCACCCAAGAGCACCATGTTAGGGACTCCTGCCCTAATTTGTATTTAGATTACTCATGCAGACAAGAACTATTGAGGCTGAGAATATATGATCCCCTGATCACGTAGCTTTACATGGCAATTTTTTTCATTCTCCAAATGACCAGCCACCCACTTAGGAAATCACCTCCAAACTGATGTTTAAACTGAACTGATCTAGTGTCAAGGTGCGAACTAAGACCAAAACTGTATATTGCATCTTGGAGGTGGCATGGCAATATCTTGACAACAGCCTTAATTCTTTTCAGCCATGCCTAATAAAACAACATCATGTGCCACTGCCAACAGAGACAGAACATACCTGGAATACTGAAAATACCTTAGCCTTGACACAACAACCAACTCCTACTGCCATATGCAAAATATCTGTGATATGTTGGAATCATCTAAAATTTCAGGAGATTGCAGCTGTGATGGTGGCCTCTACAGGCTGAAGTGTTGATTTATCTGCAGTAATTCATGTGGAGTGGGTAGTCCAAACATCCATGATAAGCATTACTCTTTTAGTCTGGTAGGTAGAAAGTTGTTTTCTAGAGCTAAACAGCACGAATTCTTTCTCAGAATTACTCCTATTAACTTTGGTAGTAGCTACAGTTCTTTTAGACAGCACAGTAAGTAGCTTAAGCAGTGGAAATATGAGCAAGCCATTTAAATGCAGTGTTGTAGGAAAAGGAAATGCTGGAGTTTCTAATCAATATGGCTGAAAGCTATCTTGCTTGGATGCACAGCCATATCACACGTGGCAACAGGATTTCTTTTTTGTCTAGAATGTATCGATTTTCAAAAACATAGTCAATGTAGTATGGTAGGCAGAATGCAGCCATTTTACAAATTAAGGTACATTTTCACTGGATTGACAGATATAGTAAAAGACCCAGGATTTCATGCAATACAAATGCTATAGAAAGTAGATGAACCTCTGCTCCAAATGGATTTGGAATGGAGGGTGGCTTTATACAGGAAACACGATTGTGGCCTATTCCACTGTTTACTCTATTTATTATCTTTCTCTTACTGTATTACTTTCTGCTTTTGTAGCTCCATCCTTTTTTGCCTTGTTTCAGATTTTTGTGATCCTAGTCTTATTGCACCATTTGTTAGATTCTTCTTATTTGATTTTGAAATCTTCCTTGAGTCACCGACCTCTTTATTTCATTAGTTTCAGAAAATATGAAGTGCAACATATGAAGCTGGGTGATTTCACTACAAAATATTGGCTCACTATTTGGCAAGAGCTGCAGCATGGCAAAGGTTTACTATAGTGAAGGTCCTGGAGGCAAGGTCCTGTGCTACTATAGCACAGGCCTGCCATCATGCTGTGTTACGCCTTGTTATTGTCAGGAGGGGAGGCCCGGAGGATCCCTCCTGCCAATGCAAGTACCAGAAGAGGGACCAGCAAGAACCCCCACACACTTGGATCCCTGGCTGGAGGCATCTCCCTACAGGGATGGCCAGGAAGATCCTGGTGACCTCCACCACAAGCCGGTAGTGGGACCACTCACGGAACCAGCATGGAGGATCTGACCCTGCAGTCCCGAGTCGCTTGGCAGCTCTGCAGTGGCCCAGCCTGAAGGGATGGGGGCAGGGCAGACGGGAAACAGGCCAGGTGTAGATGACTAGTGGATGGCGCACCTTCCTGGCTGAAGCAAGGACTTGGGAGGATTGATCAGGGAGGCAGGACAGCTGAGAGTGATGGGGGAATAAAAGAGAGGGAAGGAAGAGACCCGGGAGGATGAGCCGGGGAGCCTATGTGAGAGGAGGAAGGAGTGATGCTGCGAGACCCCTACCGCCCGTATGACAGAGAGAAAATAAGCCGGGGGTCAAGGGGCACCCAGGGAGGGAAGGGACTTGCTAAACTCGAACCTGAATAGGCTCCTTGGGAGAGCAGGGGCTGCGACGCAACAACCTCTTAGAGCTCTACGTCTAAGGTCTTCTGAGGTCTTCACCTGGATCTTGCAACATTCTGGGTCCACTCTTCTCCTCTGCCCGCTGCCAGGTGGGTCTAACTGTCCCCTCAGTGGCCTGCTTCTGTCAGTGAAAACACAATGGACTTTCAGCATAACCCCCCTCCCCCACCTGACTTTCTGACCTTCCTGTCAGAATAAACTGAATATTCCTGTCAGAATAAAGGCTCTCTCTCCTGCTTAGCTCCGCCATGGCTGGCTGGCTAATGAGGTGGGCCATCAAACCATTCCCTTTAGCCCCCTGCTCTGTGGCTGACTTCCCCCCTATGGTTGCCAATCTCCAGGTGGGACCTGGTGATCTCCTGCTGTTACAATTGATCTCCAGATGACAGAGATCAGTTCCCCTGGAGAAAATAGCTGCTTTGGAGGGTGGACACTATGGCATTATACCCTGCTGAGTCCTTCCACACACACCCAAATGCTGCCCTCCACAGGATCCACCCCCCACACCAAATCTCCAGGTATTTCCCTAATCAGAGCAAGCTAGATTGCCAAGCTGGCAGTGGGCGGGGGGAGGGGGTTATGCTGAAAGTCCATCGTCTTTTTACTGACAGAAGCAGGCCACTGAGGAGACAGTTAGACCTACGTGGCAGTGGGCAGAGGAGAAAAGTTGCCAATCTCCAGGTGAGGGCTGGAGATCACTCAGAATTACAAGTGCTCTCCAGATGGCAGAGATCAGTTTCCCTGGAGAAAATGGCTGCTTTGGAGGATAGACACTATGGCATTATACCCTGCTGAGTCCTTCCATTCCTCCCCCCAAAAAATGCTGTCCTCCACAGGATCCACCCCCCAAATCACCAGGTATTTAGGGGCTGGCAACTTTCCCCTCAGTGCCTATTGCTAGGCAACCAAGCTTGCTTCTCTGAAAGCCCCTTTCCACACCTATGTTGGCCTCTGGGAGAAAACTCATTGGGGCAGCTGAACAGAATGCCATAGAGGCCACCCTCCAAAGCAGTCATTTTCTCCAGAGGGGGGGAGATCTGTTGTCTTGAGTTCAGTTGTGATACCTGGTGATCTTCAGGCTCCACCTGGAGGTTGGGTACCCTAAGCGTAGCAGGCAGTGCTTCAGAGCAGGATCTGCTAGACCCAGGTTCTTGCTGAGTGGGTGATTTTGGGCCAGTCACAGACTTTAAGCCTAACCTACCTCACAGGGTTGCTGTGCAAGTCAAAAGGGGGAGAGGAGAATGCTTTGGTCCCCATTGCAGAGAAAGACTTCTTTTTTTGCAGGGGAACTATGGTTGTCAATCTCCAGGTGAGGGCTGGAGATCACTCAGAATTACAAGTGCTCCTCAGATGGCAGAGATCAGTTTCCCTGGAGAAAATGGTGGACTCTGTGTCCTTATACCCTGCTGAGATGGACCCCCATGACAGCCAATGTGACATAGCAGTCAGGGCGTCAAAGCACGGTGGAGGCTGTGTGGGGGAGATGGAAAGTTGAAGAGTGAGGTTGATGATTGGCTGGAAAGGAGATAGGGTTGCCAACTCCAGGTGGAAAATTCCTGGAGATTTGAGGGATGGAGCCTGGAGATGGTGAGGCTGGAGGAGGGAGTGGGACAATGCCACAGACTTCACCTTCCAAGCCAACCAGTCCCTCATGGAGAACCATGGAATCCAATCTCCAGGTGGGGGCTGGAGATCACTCAGAATTACAACTGCTTTCTAGGAGGGAGGGAGGAGGAGATGGGAAGCTGAAGCCAGGGGGGCAGATAACGACATGTGGACAGTTGGCTGGGTGGGAGATAGGGTTGCCAACTCCAGGTTGGGAAATTCCTGGAGATTTGATGGTGGACCCAGGAGAGGGTGAGGTTTTAGCAGGGGTAGGACCTCAGACAGGTACAATGCCATAGAGTCCACCCTCCAAACCACCTGTTCCCTCATGGGAAACAATTACTGACAATCTCCAGGGGAGGGATGGAGATCACGCTGAATTATAACTGTTCTTCAGATGGCAGAGATCTTCCCCTGGAGAAAAAGGTGGACTCTGTGTCATTATACCCTGCTGAGGTTGCCACAGCAAAATGACGCTGAGTGCTCAAGGCTGGGGCACTCTCCCAGAGCCTCTTTCTACAGCCCGTTGTATTTATTTCCACAACGGGCCTTATTCCTAGTAAAGGTAATAAAAATAATGCATGTATGAAAGCTTTTCAAGGTTAATAATCTCTTCAGGCTTAACCAGCATGTAACATTCACTTGCCTATAATCTATCCTACAGTGTAGCTTTCCATGTAGTTATCTATAAAATAAGCCATGTAAAAGAGGCATCCTCAGACATTTCACAGATCTGGCAAAAATCAGTCAGTTATTTAGGGTGTTGAACTGTCTCTGTGATATTTGAGAATGGAACCATGCATTATAAGATGTGTATGGCTGTGTGGTGATGATTGCCTTGTGGTGATGATTGCCGTGGATCATTTGCTTTTTTCCTGAGCCCGCTTGTGGGGAGTACATGGTATAAGTATAATAAAATAATAAATAATTTTTTTTTCATTTTTCTGCTCTTTTGATTTTATTGGAAATTAAAACACACTTTAGTTGAAACATAAGAACATGACTATTATGCATGCTGTTTTCCTTAGTACCAACTTTAAGTATTCTGTTTCTCTGTAACACTGTCACTAAGCTGTATGCTAATTTCCCCACATAGTCTTCATTATCTTAAAAATATATTACTGTACACTCATGCATTTGCTCCCAGTCTACTTTTGCATGGAGCTAAAATGGGTTACATGTATCAGAATGTAAACATTACTAGTCCTGATAGACAAAATGCATTGCACTACACTGATCTGGGAGTGTTAGCTCAATAAGACAAGGTTGCTTATTGTATAGTACCTGATAACAGGCTAAACAGTGATTTTTGTTGTTGTTGTTGTTCTGTGGAATAAATGGGCCAAAGCTCTGGACTCCATGGATAACTGTACAGATATTCTAACTCTGCCATACACGCTGTAGTTAAATCTTCCTCATAACCTGCTTGAATAAAGCTCACTTCTTGGAAGCTTTGCAGTTAATTCTGAAATTGTGTCATTTTCACAAAGAGTCTGAGCTTAAGAGCTAAATAAAAATTGTACTCTTATGCCCAGCACTATTTTGATAAAGGTATACAGTTAATTTCAGCTACAGTCAGAAAAATGCTTTTTACATTAGAAACTCCCCATACAAGGAAAGTTGCTATCTCATTGATACCATGGCTCTCTGAATTGGTTATCACCTCACCATTCCAATGTTCAGGATTAAAAAGGATGTTCATTACAATTGTCAACTTCTGATTGCAACTCATTCCATTAATTCAAGTGATGCCATAAACAAAAGGACAAAAAGTCATAGAAACCTACAGTATAGTACTACAGTTCCCTGGAGTTTAAGGGCATAAAATAACTATCACATCACCAGGTCAGAGTAAGACAAGAATTCCCAGAGGATCCACGTTCAATAATATGCAGGTTTAGAGTTTACAACTACAGCAGGAAAGTGAATAACACAGTTCTCACCCAATACAGAACATAGGGGCATGTAATACAAAAAAATGCCTGGAAACCAAGCCAGCAAGATATGTGTTAAACAGAGTGAATGATACTTAATGAACCAACTTTTGATAAAGTTCCTCATCAAAGGCTCAATAGTCATGGGATAAAAGGATAAGTCCTCTTGTGGATCAAAAAATGGCCAATTAATAGGAAACACAGAGTATGTATAAATGGCCAATTTTCTCAGTGGAAGGTGGTAAGCATTGGGGTACCACAGGGATCAGTACTGGGTCTGATGCTTTTTAACTTGTTCATTAATGATTTGGAGTTGGGAGTAAGCAGTGAAGTGGCTAAATTTGCAGATGACACGAAATTGTTCAGGGTGGTGAAAACCAGGGAGGATTGTGAAGCACTCCAAAGGGATCTGTCGAGGGTGGGTGAGTGGGCATCAGTGTGGCCAAGTGCAAAGTGATGCACACTGGGGCCAAAAAGTCTAACTATAAATACACGTTGATGGGGTCTGAACTGGTGGAGACTGACCAAGAGAGAGATCTTGGAGTCGTAGAAGATAACTCACTGAAAACGTCGAAACAGTGTGTGACTGCAATAAAAACAGCCAACACTATGCTGGGGATTATTAGGAAGGGAATTGAAAACAAATGAACTAGTATCATAATGCCCCTGTATAAGTTGATGGTGCAACCACATTTGGAATACTGTGTACAGTTCTGGTCACCACACCTCAGAAAGGATATTATAGCATTGGAAAAAGTGCAGAAAAGGGCAACTAGAATGATAAAAGATTTGGAACACTTTCCCTGTGAAGAAAGGTTAAAGTGCTTGGGGCTCTTTAGCTTGGAGAAACGACGGCTGAGGGGTGACATGATCGAGGTTTACAAGATTACGCATGAGATAGAGCAGGTAGAGAAAGAAGTACTTTTCTCCCTTACCCACAATACAAGAACTCATGGGCAGTCCATGAAATTGCTGATCACTCGGGTTAGAACAGATAAAAGGAAGTACTTCTTCACCCAAAGAGTGATTAACACATGGAATTCACTGCCACAGAAGGTGGTGGTGGCTACAAGCGTGGACGGCTTCAAGAGGGACTTAGATAAACATATGGAGCGGAGGTCCATCAGTGGCTATTAGCCACAAAGTATAGATAGGAACTCTCAGTCTGGGGCAAGTGATGCTCTGTATTCTTGGTGCTTGACGGAGGGGGGGGGGGACAGTGGGAGGGCTTCTGGTGTCCTGGCCCCATTGCTGGACCTCATGAGGGCACCTGGTATTTTTGGCCACTGTGTGACATACTGCTGGACTGGATGGGCCACTGGCCTGATCCAACACTGGCTTCTCTTATGTTCTTACGTTAACAAGGCTAACAAAGTTAAAAAGGGAGTAGCGAGGAAAGAGGTTTGCGCAGGTGATATTTACCTGTCTAGGAGAACAAAGTCTACAGAAGAGGAATACTATAAACAACCTGAGTTTCAGTTGTAAGGTCTAGATCCAGAACACACATACAACTGAGGCTTTGGAGAGTTATAGGAAAACTTCTCCCTGGGGCAGGATGATGTGGGTGCCCCAAAACAATGCCATAACACATTTTGGGAGTAAAACTGTATGACAGAGTGTTGGACTGGATGGGCCATTGGCCTGATCCAGCATTGGCTTCTCTTATGTTCTTATGTTAACATATTTAGAAGCAGGGGTCCTTTCGTAGAAAAAGAGGAGCTCATTAGCATAACTCATTAGCATACCTCATTAGTATATGCCACGTCCCCTGACATCACCAGAAGTGTGTCAGAAAGGGAATGTCAGTTTCAGCCCCATTATACCCTATGGGCCATTGAAATCAATGGCAAAAACTCTTAGGGTATATGAGGGGCTGGAGGGGTATATGAGGGGCTGTCCCATCCCCTCCATTGTTCTCTATGGTGGGAAAAAATGTTAACTTTTTTCCTCCCATAGAGAACAATGGAGGGAATGGGGGCAACCTATATGGGGGCCCGTAGAATTGGACCCCCTGGTCCAATCTTCTTGAAACTTGGTGGGTATTTCGAGAAGAGGCCCCAGCAGCTACCCTGCAAGTTTGGAGCCTCTCCCTCAAACCCCCTCACCTCCAGTTGCTTTTAAAGTTGCCACCAAATTTTGGTGGCAATTCGGCAGCGGGCTGAATCAGATTAGAGAATTTGATTCGGCCCGTGGCTGCCCTAGTGGCCACTCCTGAGCTGGCGGAGCTTTGTTCCGCCTCACTCCGGCCCCAACGGACCCCTGTTTAGAAGACATTTCCCAAAGAAAATGAAGAGGCTAACGAATACACAACCATTGCCAATGAAATGTCATATGATAAATTAGCAAACTCCTTTTTTGGACAATATAACCATGGGCTGTTAGACTGAGTTATAAAAGAATGGTGGCATGTGTATATAAACAACAAAACAGTATGAATCAAATTACCCTGAGAAGAAGATAAAAGTGCTCAAGTTTGGGCTCCTACAAATCGCCCAAATAAGGGTACTTGTGGGCCTCTTCTGCCTTCCATTACTTCAAATACTGGCCTTGAAGTAAAGTGTTCACGACAAGCCCAGTACAACTTGCTATTCTCCATTTTATTGAAAAGTAACTGTAAAACCCTAATAGCAGAGTGGACTAAACACCTGCCATTGATCTCACACTATGCTTTTTGTTTACTTGAACTGCAGCACTAATTGAATACTGTTTCATCCTTATATATTTCACAAACCTTTTATTAATACATGCCTTGGCTACTATTTCTATGGCATATAACCCTATACTA
This sequence comes from Lepidodactylus listeri, assembly GCA_029233225.1. NCBI lineage: Eukaryota > Metazoa > Chordata > Lepidosauria > Squamata > Gekkonidae > Lepidodactylus > Lepidodactylus listeri. The sequence continues at coordinate 46,798,862 of JARCFY010000006.1, read as the reverse complement.
CTGTTCCTTATAACAGTAAATATTTGAATACTTCCAGACATGTATTTATTATTTGCCGTACTTATAGTCCGCCTTTCTCATTGAGTCTCAAGGCATATTACAGAGTGTAAGTCAAATACAATCAACAGGATGGGATAGCTTAAATATCTTTTCCTAGAGACACTCATTATGCAGTGACATTTACAGATAATGTACCTATGGATGATTGCTATCCTGGCTATAACTGCATATGATATACGATCAACAGTCATGTATACTGCATTTCACAATTCAGGTAATTTGAGGATTATAGTCTTAAACTGACAGGTTTCACTGTGGCTGTTAACTTTTCAAATATGACTGGAATTTTATTCAAGTGCTACAAAAACCATATTTCTATTAAATTTCTATTTCTATTAAAAGAAGGTTCCCATAGATTTTGTTTTTTAATCTTTGATGTCTTTACATGCAAACAGAACAAAACACAGATAATGTGTGTTGCCTCGATAAGGGTACACTGTGTGTTTGGTCTGAGGAGTAGGGCCATGACTCAGTGGCAGAGCATTGGCTTTGCATACCAAAGATCTCCAACAGTTCCCGTTAAAAGGACAGGGTAGTAGGTGATGTGGAAGTCCCTGGAGAGCTGCTGTCAATCAGAGTAGAAAATACTGACTTCAAGGTTTCACCCATGGTTTGTCTCCTTATAAGGCAGTTTCATGTGTTTAGTTCCACCACAAATTTGTGGTGCTTCTGTCATTGCTTTATGAAAACAATCCATTTACTAATTCTAGTTGTTACTATTCATAAAATGGAATTGAAACTATATAAAAAGCAACTTTTATGTAAAATAAGGGGGAAAGCTCAGCACACAAAAGAAGACACACCCAACTTTTCTGATCAATTTTTCATTCTCTGAACAGGGAAGAAAAATAATGCTTTATTTATATTAAAGAGAAAAGCCTTCTGCACATTAGTAACCAATTACTTTTTATTAGCACAAATACAGTTATGAAAACTGTACATTATCTATTTTGGGTTCCAGAATTATAAATAAAGAAGCTCATTAGATAAAGAGTTCATTCACATCAAGAAATTTTAAATAGACAAAGTGACATATCATTAAGTACATTGGCAGACTTAATCTGCTGTCCAAAATGTAGTGTACAGTATAACAACTATAAATAGCTTTTTATGCAAAATACAGCTGTGCACATTTTAGAAAAATATCAACAATTTTTTATTGGAGCATTTGTTTTTAAAAAAGCTTATAAATCATACATAAATCATACATAAATGGAACTAACATGCTGACTTAAATTTATAAATGTTTTCAAAAGCCATATTTTAAATAATTTAAATAAACACATAATAATATTTAAATGTCAGTTATAAAATTAGTTTAAAGAAAAACTGGGGTGAATTGTAGCTAATAAAACAGTGTTTATGACATCGAGTCATGTTACAATTTAAAAACCTGATTCTCAATTAAGAATTACATTTCTAAATTTAAGAGCAAAATATGTTGTTTTAAGAAATAAAGAAGAAAGTTGTTAAAATTTTCATTTGTTGCCTTTTCTGTTTTCTTCTCAATTATACACTGGTCAAAACCCAGGATGCTTAACACACTTCCACTCTGTACCTTGCATTGCTTTGCCCCAGACTGCAAGAGCAGATCTATACCCATTCCTTTGATAGTCAAGAGTCTCTCTCTCTCCCCCACTCTCTCTCCAGTAAACCATGCAAACAACAGTAACAATAATCATGTACAAACAGGATAAAACCCTGAAATGTATTCTTTTCTAAGAAATAAAATAAACCAAAACCCAAGCCCTTTTAAAACCCTTTGCTTCTAAATTTTAAAATTCTGACTTTCAAAATGACCACACCATGTACAATTTCCCTATAAATAAACAAGCATGCTTTTGAGTAATGAGGGATACGGTAACTGCAATGGGGATAAAACAAACATAGATCACATCATCAACACACAGGACAGCAATTCTAGTTAAGACAAATAGTCCAAAATAAAAATTTGAGGCTTAAGTTTTAACTGGCTGAGGTAAGATTACAGACTCATTTTTAACAACATTAAAGGCATCAGACTGATAATCAGTCATTATTAACAGACTTAAATGCTCTACCTGAATGTATTCAACAAAAAGCTTGACACTTCCTTTTTTTAAGAAAATTATTATTTAATCTAAGTATTGAAGAACAGCTTCCATTGTGCACTCAGGCAAGACTTCAAATGCTAGTAATAACACTCAAACCAATGAATGACACAAGGCTTTTTAGACTATTTCTACCTCACTCTCCAAGTACGCTCATACAACCTGATGAATCTTGTAGGATTTAAAATAATTCTGCTTGCTACTGTCACAAGGAAGATAATAAACAATGGCTTCAAACAAAGTTGCATATTGCCTACTAAACCTTAATGTAAAATGACTTTACCGGCTTAGGGGGAAAAAAGTTCTGAAGAAATTGATCCAAGAAAAAAAATATATACTGCACATATGCTACAGGCTTTATTTTTGACTTTCTGATGCAGGGTGAAAAGTAGAGAAGTTTCCAGGCAGGTCTACATGACGATATAACGGCTACGGCTGTACATAGGATTTAAATAAATAGTAAATGAACAGATTCATGCATAAGCAAATGAAACACTATCTCCCAGAAAACTGCAAGGAGATCTTAAAAGCAGCAGGTAATGGAATAAGACTGGTGAGTGATGCTGCTAACTATTTCTTCTAATGAGATAGGAGTGAACACTGGAATCACTTCCACAGCAACAGAATCCTCGGACCACATTCCTCTGGCAGTCACTTTCCCGTCTCCCCCACCAAAACCATCAGACGACAAAATAGTAAGGCAGCTGTTTGCTTCCATCAACAAAAGTGCAGCTCCGTACATTTCCAGTTTAGTCACACTCTCTGCTAGAACAGATGGAGTAACCAACGCACTTCAGTAGCTGGGCTGCTTCAACAAGCTTGTGTGTGCATCCACATGATTTTTCTCCCCCAACATGGCTGCTTGCTTCAGGTTTCAGAGAACCACAAAGCCACAAATCTTCAGCAGAGGAACTGTTCAGGCCCCTGGCTGAGTTTTCCAAGTTTCATCTCTCTCTCTCTCGTGTCCCATCCTAATTTCAAGCCTCCTTTCCCCGTGTCTGAACATGACTCGCGCCATTTAAAGGCTGATGACACAACTGCCGAGAACTGTGGGTTTATGCCACAAGTTGTCATGACTTCACTGAAGGATCAAAACAGTAAGCATGTTGAATCACTTTCAGGCATAGCTAAAATTAAAATGGAGCAACATTAAAAATTGCAGATAATAAAGCTTCGTAATTCAAAATAGGAAGACATCAAGGCTGGAGTTTGGGGTAGAATTTCATATAAATAATATAAGAATAATACCATTCTTACCTTTCCTAATTCCAATCAAGTTAGAAAATGGACAAAAAGAATGGCTAAACCAACATTCAACAGCATTACCAGGACAATCATGATTGAATTAGGACCCTGAAAATGAAATAAAATGGGTTCTGATTACATTCATTAAAAAGTAAGATAAGGAATCAAACGTATTGGACCATATATATGCTGCCTGCAAATAATATCACAACAAGAAGCAGAATCAGACCTTATGCTCCTTGTATTTTTACCACCTCTTGAAAATAAAACCAATCTGAAAGCAATAGATTTTGCACCTGATTAAAATTTTTCCTTAGCTTGTTTTTTAAATGTTCCACTCAAGAGCCATATCTTTTTATAAAATACAGCAGAAAAAGTAAACACATGTGAGTAGGGTTGCCAGGTCCTAACTGTAATCTGGCAGGGGACTCCAGGTTCCTGCCCAGAACTTTTGCCACATGCACATTGCGTTGATATCATTGCGTCACTGACGTTGGGGGGGGGGGGTGATAATCTAGTTTGTTGGGCAAAACTCTTATGTTTTTGCAAAACTCTTATGTTTTTTGCTTTCAGAACCATAAAGTTTGCCCCAAAACTAGAGCAGCACCCCCCAACATTGGTGATGTGATGACATGACTTCTGGGTGATGTCATTGCATTGCCTGGTGATGTTCCTGTTTAGCGGTGGGGCTTTTCCTGTTGGCCAGCTGGCTGGCAGTGGATTGAACCCCGAAAATCTGGCAACCCTACATGTGAGAATATGAACTGTGGTGTATGGATGTAATATGATGGACTGAACTATTTTTCCCTGGATATCCAGTTTTACAGGGGAAAACAGAACAGCATTACAATTTCAAACACAGCTATGGGCTTTTCAGACTCATAATCAGATAAAAAGTGTGACAAACTTCTTGGCCTCCAACCTATCTGTACTAACTGTTTGTTCTATAAATACTGTAATGCAGTTTAGAAGAATGCTACAATCTGCTTTCATGGTAAGATAAAAGTAGAAGTATCCCAACAGTTGTTTGTTCCTCAAAAGAAATTAAAAATTAGCAAAGTACTAAACTGAAATGATTGCCCCTTTGTATTTTCCCTCACCTGATATTTACATTTTCACTTTGAGATGGTTGCTTTATAATAGAAATGTATGTAAAAAGGAGCGGAAACACATTCATATATCTAAACATTCAGCTTAGACTGAAATATATAGTTTAGGACTGCTGCCATAGCAAGAAGATTCTCTGTCTTTTCTTTTGCTTCATTTAACATATTAAAAAGGCAGTAATTTCTTCTCAATTTCTACTTGCAAGTGATTAGACATTTTATCTTAAGGAAAATGAAAATTGGCATACCACAACATATGAATTCTCAGGAAAATGAGATTAGCTCCTAAATTTATACTTCCTTCTAAGTGCAATAAAAATGCTAGTATGCACCAGTATGACAAATTCTTAATTTCTCAGCTGTATGATCAAAGTCTAACACTGCAATCCAAAGCAAAGTTACTTCCTTTTAAAGTCAACCAGTTTTGTAGAGCTGTTTAGTCTGTTTAGGACTGCATGGCAAATAATGAACCTGTTCTGAAGTAGGCCTGTCTATTGAGCAATATTCTATGCAAATTCCTGATTTTTAAAAAATGATATAATATTAATAAATACTTTATTTTATACACTTACCACAGCTTCACTTTGGCAAATGAACAGACACAATAAAGCAGGAAGGGTGTTCTTGTGATTCAGATCAAAGAGTGGGGTTTACAAGAATTCAAGTTATTTTAAATACCTGGTTTGACAGTTGATTTTTGACATCTTGGATTTGTTCCTTTCCTGTTTGTATCTCCCGTTGTAAGGGCCAGAGCATGTTATGAATATATGCATGGACTACTGCAAATGTACTCAGTATGATAACTTATCCTGCTGCAGATAATAATGTGTAATGTCAACCATCATGTTATTCTGAAGTCTGGCATGAAGAATTCCAGTAGCAAAGCTGCAATTTCTAGGACACATCTGATGTTTTATGGGAATTCTCTGCATCAGCTTCCAGAATGATGTGATAGTAGGTGCTGTGTGTCACAGCTGTGATGACTGTCTCTAGGCAACAAGTGATATTTGTAATGTGTGCTCCTGCCCTAAATTGAGGACCATGGACTCCTATTTCACTACAGTTTTTCCACATTGCCTGATAAATGTGATCCAAGCATTGGAATTAAGTTTGTGGATTAAAAAATTATGCTGTGTTTATTTCTTCATCAGGCAGGACAATAAATGACAGATAATCTCAAGGAAGGGAAGGAAGGATAGAGTAAATTACTTCATGGTATATCTAAAATCTACATCTGACTTTCCTGCTGGAATCATTCTACTTTAAAAAAAAAAACTGTCTATACCTGTTTTTAGTATCAAACCATACTTGTTCTAGTTTAAAAATCATTGTTTACATTCATTAATTGCCCTCCTGTGGTCAAGCTAGCATTATACTGCTTTAAACAAATCCTGTTGCTTAGTACTCTTCAGACCCAGGGAGTGAAATTTGAAACCAGCGTGAAATGAGCATAGGAAAAGACAGCAGTCAAACTACTTCAGAGGGGAGGTGTAAATTGGGCCTAAGAAACTAGAAAGAGATGCTGAAGCATTTTATTATACTAGTGATCACAAAGCATGTTGTAGAGAACTTTGTTCAGCTTATGGAATTTAGCCTTTAACTCTAGGGTTGCCAGCTCTGGGCTGGGAAATACCTGGAGATTTTGGGGGTGGAGCCTGGGGAGGGCAGGGTTTGGAGAGGGGAAGGAACTCAGCATGGTATAATGCCACAGAGTCCAACCTCCAAAGCAGCCATTTTTTTCAGAGGAACTGATCTTGGTCATCTGGAGGTCAACTGTAATAGTGGGAGATCTCCAGATGCCACCTGGAGACTGGCAATCCTATGTGACTGATGCTAGCTTTTAAACCACAAATAGTGTGACTCTGAAATGCTTCAGGGAGAAGCACCATAAATAAGGACCCACAGCTCTGCAGTGGCTTAAAATAGAAGGAGGCAACATTAGTCTCTGTATTCCATGACAGATTTGAACAGGTGGTATAAAGAAGCCATAATAGAAAAGCTCAGAACTGCCTCATCAGCTCTTATATAACAGTGAAACTTAATGCATATAACAGTGAAGTTTAAGGGGAAAAGCCTTGTTAAATAGTAAATTTAGAAAGAAAAAGAAATAACAAAGCCATGTGTGGCTGAACTGTGATGTATCCAGTGAATATTATGGAATTTTGTATCAAAGAAGTTCTAATCAGAAACAGGCAAAACTAGTCTCTGCTACAACAGCAGTTAAAAGAGAAAGCTATAGCTCAGTGGTGGACAACTTGCCTCCCTGAGATCATAGGCAGCCACTTACAATGAACATTCAGGGCTAAAGGTACCAATCAGATGACTTGGTATGTCAGCTCCCTTTGATCAAAAGTGAACTTTATTGCCCCTACTGCAAATAAGCTTTTTGCTACATAATATAAGTAACTGCAATGCATTTTATGTAATACTTAACCAATATTTATTAAACCAAAAATCGTTTTAATATTCCAAGAACTTAGTTCAAAACATTTTATGGTGCTTCAGATTAATCCATCAAAACTCATCAGATTATATCTCCAATAGCTCTGTAGTTTTCATTTCTGTGGACTGGCACACAGGATGATCTGTTTGTTCTGAAAGGCTAAGATAAGAGGTAGAATAAGGAAGATCATATTCTCCCCTGTGGCTCAAATGATAGTGGTGAAAAGAACAGAGGAATATCTGCAGGCAGCATTATTCAAAAGCTCTGTGCCTAATGGACTCTATAAGGACACAAATCCACTGGGAATCTGTTCTGCTGCAGAAAAATAATACAGCATTTACAGGAGATTCTCAAACTGAAAGACTTTCCCTTCCTTTGAAACAGTTAAACAGAGAGGAGAGTTATCACATTTGTGGCACATTTCATTTCTCAATTTGGAAAGGTAAAAAACAAGAATATGAACTGCCTAGATGACAAGTTTTGAAATCTATATGCACATAATCTCTGGTTTAGTTTGAATTACTGAGTTTTACCTGCCCTCCTTAATATCACTTGATTACACAATAATTGCCATGCAAATGCAATTACTAGATTAAATCCCATACTACCAAAATCAGGACAGCCCCCCCCACCCTCCCCAGCAACCTCTTCCATGAGTCATGCCAGATATGTGCGTCCATCTAATTTCTGACAATTTCCCCTACTGGCCATTTTCCATCACTTGTGCTGCATCCCATGTTGTTTCAATGGGTTTAGGGAGCTGCACTGGTGAGGGAAGGCAGAAAGAATAACTCCTGCCAATTTGTTCTGTTCATGAATAATATACGATTCAACCCAACGTGCTTCACAGGGCAGAACTGTCAAGAGTATACTGATAACTGTAATCAGACTCCTTTGTCATGAAAACACACTATGAAGAAGTTAGGTGCATAGCCCACAGTACGCTTCTTCCTACACAGGTTTGATAGCCAGGTAGGAAAAACCTTCCCTGTTAATCTGGCCATAAAATAAGTGCAAGATATTTTATATTCTCCTGTTCTCCAGTACTTGTAAATATTGGCTGTGGTTAGTATGCTCAGGTGTTCGTGTTCCCCAAAATTCTCTTTATCGTGCAGTAAAAACAAGGAGTTGGATCCTACTGCCTTTTCACTGGGCACCGGAGGGAAGAGGAAGGATCTGCTGCAGCCTCTGTTCCATGTGGCTTTTGTTCTATGTAAGCCCTATAAAGTCTGATAGTCCTTTAGGGGGTTATCATGTGGTCCACAAGCACCCTCTTTCACTAGTGGAAAAATCTGGTATCATCCAAACCATAATGTCTGAAACATCCCTGAGTGATTCTGTAGATGATAACAAAGTTTTCAGCTTGGATGGCTGCATATTATCCTGTTGGTTTCTCCTCCAACCTCTTCCCCTGCATTTCTGGTCCCTACTTTCTGCTCCTGACCACTGATTTTCTCTTCCTCATCCTTCTTTTGGCCTCACCACTGCCAACAAGAAAAGAAGCCATTTTGGACTAGAGCTCAAACACTGCCAGCACTCAGGCACCACCTCCTCCCATCAGTCCCTTTCCCCCCTAGCCCAGTTAATAGATCTTGGAAGTTGCCAGCACTGTGGCCACAAAGACTCTAGGTGCTGTCTCTCCTGCCTGTCTACCCCCCCCCCCCCGCGCATGGTTGTGGCTTTGGCTGCTACCACTTAGCAGTCCTTTCTTCTTCTGGCCCTGTCAACACATCTTGGGAATTGCTGGGAACTCTTAAAATGGTGACTGTGATCTTGCAATGGTATGCTTCTTTCATTTGGAAGGGATTTAAAAGCCCTTCGTCTTTGTTATCAGATTTTTCCGAAAACCTGAGAAGCTGATCCCTAAATTTCCTAAATTAGATCAAAAGGGATCTATTCTGGTTTAACTGTAATGCTTATTATTAGAATTCTAAAAACAACAAAATTTAAAATTGGTTGAAAAACACTGAAAATATTAACCTGAACAAGCAAATACCAAAAGTATCTTTGACCACCTGGCAAACATGAGCTTCACTGGCCATTAAGTAGCTAACTCACTCAAACAAAGAGTTTATAATTGTTTCTGAATGAGGACTTCAGGTTTAAATCAATAGTACCTACCGAATTGACTTCTTGTTCCACTGAAGAATGGAAGTTTTTATTAGCTGGATTCTTTGGTGTAGCAAATTCAGGTTTCTTAAATGATTCTTTGGCATCTACCTGAACCCCAGATCTGACAGGGCTTGGCTTCGGAGCTGATGCTACTAGTGCAAGGGCTGAAGATGATGGGTTGGCATGGTCCTCATCTTCCCCAAGCTCATATGGATACAATGTTGGATTCATTTTCACATAGTAGCCATGGTAATGATCATGCAACTCCCCATTATCTTTGCTGGTAGGATTGTTGCGGGGTGAGAACTTTGGCTGCTGTTTAACCAATATCTCCTCTTTCATGGGTGATTTTGAAGGAAGAGGCTTGTTAATTGTAGGTACTGTATTTTCACTGGTTATATTTTTTTTTTCTTGAATGAGTTTTTGTGAGGTGGAATTCTGCTTTTTGACTTGTTTTGCAGGAGAAGGCTCAGCAGAGAGTTGAGGACTTTGCCTTGGGCTCTCTTCCGGGGTCCCTGGAGGCGTAGTCCCTTTTCGATAAAAATGAGGCGACTCTTTTGGTGTAGGTGGTTTTTCTGGAGCTTTTTCTTCAGGATTTTCCTTAACTTCCATACCCTCTTGAAATTTTTGCTTTATGTAATCAGGTCCTGAAACAATTAAAACATGAATTTGCTTAAATTATTGCAAGAACAAGGATATATCAGTTGCATTTTCCACCAGTTGCTTTTATTCTTTCTCTCTCTCTTTTTGCAACTCTGATAGTTTACTTTTGGATTCACCAGTCTGATTTTCTTCTTTAGACAAGTGAAATAAAAGCATATTTAGTTCAATGCTGGAGGTGTTATGCAGCTCTTTACAAACACAATTTTTACAATCCCACCATTTCCCTAGTGAACTCTGTCACTGTATGCACATGCCTTACACAAGAACCTGTATTCTGAAACCATCAGGACCTGAGGTCCTGTTCACACTATTTCATCCCAGAAAAGCAAAAGGTAAATTAGTTCTGACAGGATAGTTCCACATGTATATCCTTTCAAAATGTGAGCCATAAATGCCAAGCGTTATGTCAGGAGAGGCCTTCAAAGAAGTGAAATGAGGACACCACTGAAACAGAACTTCAGAGTAGTACCTCCAGTGCTTTTAAATGCCACCCTTTCACTATTTGAAATTGTCCTTAGTGACATAGTCAAGTTGCAAAATCAGCTTTTTGTGGGTAGCTTTCAGAAGAAAAATCAGGCATCTGTTATGGCTTCCTTGAATTCCTTTCAGCTTGCCTGCATCTTTCCAGTACTGAAGTGCCCAGTTCCCAATGCTGTACCCGTAGACATATGCAAACGAGGGACTATCACCTTGCTTCTCCATTACGTTCTTCCTTTGCATACACAGCCTAAAATAGCATTAGCACTTTTGCTGCTATATCGCATTTCAAATACATGGGCTGAGCCTGCAGGGTTTGGCAGTTCACTTCAATGGGTGTAGGATCAGGTCTCTCATCTAATTTGCTGACTCCTATCACCTCTAAGTTTGTTTCACAGCATTGCTTTTGATCAAGTTTCTTCCTTCCATTTAGATTGATTATTCTTTTCTATTTTCTTACCTTGCCATTTTAAGACAGATTCTGCAACCTCTACCTTTCTGAAGCTATGACATGCACAAAAAAGGACCTGAACTCTTAGGCAATTATTCTTTAATCACAAGAAATACTTCTAATTCCAACTGTAATTCTATGTATCCCAGAGAATACTAACTGGAACTAAAAGAATTACTGAAGACATTTCTATCTTTATTAGTAATGGAAGGACAGCCCAATCTAATTTTACTTGGTATTTCAATCTTCACCAAGGTATTTTTAAAAAGAAACCTCCTTTTAAAAAACTTTTTTTACTTTATAATTAAAATATACTATTATAATAATTGATATATACATAGAAACATTAAGACTTGGCATATATCATATACATTGATTACATATCCTTCAAATGAATAATAATATCACTCCAAATACCCACTTGTCTATCTACATCTTGAAATGTTTGAAAAGCAGTTCATTTATATAGGCCAAACAGATCTCTCTCTCTCTCTCTCCCTCTTTTTTTTTTTTTACTAATCAGTCTTTTCTATGTCCTGGCAGAAATTAATTTAGCATCTGTTATCAGGTATACAGTAATCAGTTGTTTATCTGTAGAGACACAGTTAACATAATGAAGAAGAAGAAGTTCTAAAATACACAGAATTAAAAGTCACTTCCTATACTCAACCACCCTCTGATTATCCTTAGGTTCCTATCCTTCTGACAAAAAACCCCAAACCTTTGGATGCCACCCTCCCAAGTCACAAGTGACGTTCCATTGCCATTTAGAAAAGTGTGAGGGTTTTTAATTGTAGCTGCAGAATAAATACACCGGAGAAAAATGAATGGTACGTAAAGTGGATACAGAACTCGAAATCAAGATTAAAGGTTTACTGCTCTGACACCCTGCAGTAAGATTTGTGTGTGTGTGGCAAAACTCAAGGTATTTTGTCATCACAACCAAGATACAATTTTGCGCGCCCGCCACCTACTGCAACTTTCTAAAAAGCATGAGAACATTGGTTGAACATAAGTTAACTTATTTACTTTTGAGTTTCGTGCAGAATTATGTTAACCCTATAATTCACAATATTTTAGCCTTCATATATTCATTTGTGTAGTTTATATTTGTTGAATGAGAATTCATTTCATGCATCTATTAAAACAGGCTTTAGCTAGGAAGGCTTATGCAAATATGAATCTATTTTATGCTGTCTACATTGGCTGCCTACCCGCTTTCAGGTCAAATTCAAGGTGGTGTTGTTACCTACAAGTAAGCACATACAATACATGCCCTGGGATCCATACTGGACAGAGTTCCTCCTGGTTAGGAATCCGTGCAACAGTTTAGATTTTCCCAAACCTTTCTTCTAGAGGCCTAATTACATGATACACATTTCTCAGGTACGTCCCACGAAGTCCATTCAGCAGATGTAGTCTTCCATGACTCCCAAACATGCACTAGCCTGATTCAGGCTGGGATCAGTGTATGCAAGTAAGGGCGACTTAACTCATCTCTCTGCAATGGTCCTGGATAGTCACTATTTGCCTCTCTGGGGAAACTTAACATGTACTGATGGGGCTGCATGCTTCCTCAGTGAAGCAACAGCTGTTTCAGGTCTGGAAAATGGCATGAGGGTGAGGTGAACTTGAACACCCTCTCCCTGTATACTGCAGTCCTGATAAAAATTTATTTATTTTGCTGCATTTCTACCCCACTTTCCCCCCTGAATAGGGACCTAAACTGGCTCACATAGGCCTCCTCTCCTCCATTTTATCCTTACAACAACTGTGAGTGAGGCAGGTTAACAAGGAGAAGTAGATGAGTGTGTAATTGGACCAAGGTCACTCAGCAAGCTTCCATGGCAGAGTGAGGATTTGAAAATCTGATCTCCCAGGTCCTACTCTAATATTATAACCATTATACTATGCTGGCTCTCACGCACCTGGGAAGGCCTACGTGCACGTGGGAGGCATGGTTGCGCTGTGTGTGACACTGTATCAAATACAAGGTGGGTGAGCACGAGAGACCAACGTTTTTCTGTCCTAGTGTGAAAGTTGTTGAATTTCCTACAAAAGCTTGCCGGGAACCAAAATCTGAAGTACTTTAGCTACTAGGTAAAGGTATTTTTTTTCTCCCAAGGCCTTTTGTTGAGGTGATTCCTCTTGATCACTTTACCCCACTGAGAGCCACTTTGGTGTAGTGGTTAAGTGCGCAGACTCTAATCTGGGAGAACCGGGTTTGATTCCCCACTCCTCCACTTGCACCTGGCTAGATGACCTTGGGCAAGCCACAGCTCTGTACCAGCTGTTCTCTCAAGGACAATTGTCTCAGAGCTCTCTCAGCCCCACCTACCTCACAGGGTGTCTGTTGTGGGGAGGGGAAGGGAAAGGAGTTTGTAAACCGCTCTGAGACTACAAGTGAAGGGCGGGGTATAAATCCAATCTCTTCTTCTTCTTCTTCTACCCTTTCCTTTAATGCTTTTAAGCATTGTGCCCTGAGCCTGCTAAGGTGTATGCTGCTGTTTTATGTTCTCATGCTAATTAATACAGGTTGCTTACCTGTAACTGGGGATCTTCAAGTGGTCATCTGTGCATTCACACCCGTGGGATATAGTGTACCTGCGCTGACCCCGATTGGTATCTTCTAAAGAGAAAGGGATTTTTGCGCCCTCTGCCCAGTCACATGCAAGGCTCCAGTGTGCATGACCAAGGGAGGGGCATGACAATCCCGCCAGTTCCTTCTGACCGCTATCATCAGTTTCTGAGCAAGATAGGAAAGACCGACAGCAGAGGGGAAGGAGGGCGGGTGGTGTGAATGCACAGATGACCATTTGAAGATCCCCAGTTACAGGTAAGCAATCTGTACATCTTCTTTGTGGTATCTGTGCATCACACCTCTGGGAGATTAACAAGTGAGAAAACCCCCCACAAACATACCTGGGGGAGGGAACTGGAGGTCAAACTCACACAGCCTACAACAAAGCTCGCCCCACCGCAGAACGTCGGTGAAGACAGACATCAAGGGCTAGTGCCTCACAAACGTATGAGGGGAGGCCCAAGTAGCTGCATTACAGATGTCTCCCAAAGGCATTTCTCTGAGGAAGGCTGTGGAAGTAGCTACTGCCCTGGAAGTGGTGATATCAACCCTCAACCAACATGAAGTGGACCAGGCAAAGTCTTCTTTGCCAGAAAGCAGCACAGTTTGATCGTCTCCACAATCCATTTGGACAGATGCTGAGACGATAGCTTCTGACCTTGCCCCGGCAGGGCATGGGAGACAAAGAGGGCTGGAGATCTTTGAAAAGACCGAGTCCTATTCAACTAGACGAGCAGAGCTCTTTTCATATCCAGTGCGTGAAGACAACACTCTTCCTCATTCTGAGGGGTCGGGAAGAACACTAGAAGGGTGATATCAACCCTCATGTGGAACTCCGAGACTATCTTGGGCAAGAAGGAGATGACCGGAGCCAGAGTGACACCATCATGATGGAAAATAAGGTAAGGCGGGTCACAGAGGGAGGCATCTGTGATCAGAGTCACAGATGGGGTGGGTGGGTGGAAAGGGGCTCCCATCAGTAGATTCTGTGGATTCATCCACCAACTGAGGGAATCCAATACTGGTGCCGTAAGGTGAAATGTCCTGGACTAGAAATGAAACTGAGGGCAAAAACGACGAAGAAACCAGAGCTGGAGCAGTCTCATGTGCAGTCTGGCAAAAAACTATGACGGCTGTAGTTACTGCCATCAGCCCCAGAAGATGTTGGAGTTGCCCTGCTGTAGCCTCTTTCAGCTGAGGCGTACCAGGGTGATGATGTCGTCTGCCCTCTCGGGAGGAAGGAAGGCTTTCCATGCCAGTGAATTCATGATAGCCCCTATGAACTGGGCCCACCTTGCAGGGTTGAGCACAGACTTTGCCAGGTTGACGATGAGTCTTAAGGCTTCTAGAGTGTGCATGGTCAGTGCAATGTGGTCTCACAGTGTGATCTCTGAGTCCGCCATGAACAACCAGTTGTTAATGTACGGAAAGATCCATACACCTTGAAGGTGAAGGTAGGCTGCAATGACAACCATGAGCTTAGTGAATATGTGTGTATGTGTGTGTGTGTGGAAAGGCCGGACGGAAGGGCCTTGTATTGATAATGACCTTCCCCCACAGCGGAGAAAACGCCTGTGATCTGGGTGTATCGTGACATGAAAGTAAGCATCTTTCAAGTCCAGGGTCACCATCCAAACCCCGTTCTCGAGGAGTGGAAGAATGTTCTGAAGGGTCGTCATCCAGAACTTTTTGTACACGATGAAGGTATTGAGGTTTCTGAGGTCCATAATAGGACGGAGGCCTCCATCCTTCTTGGGAACCGTGAAATAACAGGAGTAAAAGCCCTGATGGAACTGCGATCGAGGAACGGCTTCTATTGTGTCCTTTTGAATGAAGTTCCAGATTTCATCTAGTAGTGTTGATGGAGCTGGGTGTAGGGATGAAATACGACTCTGTAGGCACCTGAAGAAAATCTATACGATAGTCCTCTGCAATGACAGTCCAATGTTATCTTTCTCCAGGCAGACAAAAACAGGGACAGATGGGTGGGAGTTTTGGCCAGTTGGCCTAAGTCAAAGGCTCTGCTTGGGGGGCTTGGTAGCCTTGGTCCTTGACTGGGAGGCAGTATTAAACTTCTGTTTGTTCCCATGGGGTCATGACTGGAAACTGGAGGATCTCTGCCATTGAGGTTCTGAGGAGGACTTTTGGGACGATCTGTGGGACCAGGATTTGTTCCAGGACTTCAACTTGGATTGTTTGGGGGGCTGGGAGACTCCCAGATTACTTGAAATCTTTATACTTTTGTCTTGTAAGACTGCATCCGCAGTGGAACTGAACAACCCCTTACCTTCGAAAGGTAGATCCTCAACAAAGGCTTTAGTGTCATGAGGTAGGGACATGGGGCACAGCCAGGCGTGATTTCTGGGTGTGACTGCCAATATGAGTGTTTTGGCTGCCACATCAAGATTGTGTTTAGTGGCATTAAGCTGATATTTCGCCAGCATCATACCCTCTTTCTGCAGCCTCCTGGCTTGATGGTTTATGTCTCCAGGGAGGGAACAATAAACTCAGTCATTTGATCCCAGAGGGCATACTGGTATCTACCCATGCAGGCCATATAAATGGAAATTTTAATTCCTAACGCCCATGCCGAATAGAATCTGTGCCCAAAGGAGTCGAGTTTCTTCCCTTCCTTGTCAGGAGGAGAGGAGCGGTTGCATCTGCCCTTAGACGAGGGTGTGATGACAATGGAGTTGGGTTTAGGGTGAATGAATAAAAATTCAGCTCCCGATTCCTGCACTCTGTACATGTGGTCAATCCTTTTGCTAGAAATAGGAGTACAAGCTGGATGAGACCATGGTGCTTTGGTCACCTGCAATAAGACCGAAGTTAATGGTAATGCAACGGCTGTAGAAGTGTACATCTGTACTATATCAAACACTGAGTCTGTCACAGTGGGTGGAGGCTGAACAGTGGAGAGCATCAGCATATTGGTCCTGGGTAGGATCTTCATCACTGGAGGAGGACAATGAAGACAATCCCGAAGGTTTGGAATGCTCCAAAGGCTCGGAGAAAGCAATGGGTTGCATCAGCATCAATGGCATCACTGTGTTGACTGCTCGGCATGGTGCCCCAGAGGCGGAATAGCAGGTTTGTGCCTCCTGCCTATTGGCATCAACTGCTGTGACTGTACGAACTCTGGCGTTGGAGGGTGCTCTCGGTATTGAGACAGGCGGGAAGATATTGACTGGCGATCCCAATCTGCCGGGGCACGTGGAGGGAACCAGGGCACAGCAGGCATGGGACAAGCTCCATAGAGGTACTGCCACTGATTGGCGACCCATAGAGCTGGGGTAATGCCCAGATGATCTATCCTGATACTCTGATCGATGCAGAGAGACGGCTGAGGTGCCAGTGTCCCTGTCTAGGTGTAGACTTTTGACACTGGGTGGCTGGGGCACTTGGGTTAAATCCATATCCAGTTCAGAGTCCGTGAAGTGGATAGGACGCAGGAAAGGCAAGGTAGAATCATCTTGTAGCTGCCCAAGGCCTGCAGAGTCAAGCACCGCAACCCCTGCCAGGGCTCTGTCTGACGCGATGTGCATGGACGAAGCACTTTTAGAGAAGGTACCCTTCTTGTGCTTGCTCTGCCTGTTGTCATAAGAACATAAGAGAAGCCAATGTTGGATCAGGCCAGTGGCCCATCCAGTCCAGCACTCTGTCACACAGTGGCCAAAAACACCAGGTGCCCTCAGAAGGTCCAGCAGTGGGGGCAGGAAGCCCTCCTTGCGCTTCTTGACAGGAGTAGGGGTTTTGGACTGGAGAGTTGACATCAGTCGTTTAGGCACCAATCTGTCGACATCACTGTACAGTTGCTGATCCCGAAGCTGGGGTCGACAGCAAAGCATGTCCGGACGTCTCTTGTGAAGACATCATCGAAGAAAGAGCCTGTTCCAATAAAGCGACGCGGAGTCTTGCGGCTCGGTTCTTCCTTGTCTGCTTCAAGAACCTGGCACAGTGAGCACAGGAGTCCACCAGGTGCGCTTCCCCAAGGCACAAAAGGTAAAGCGAGTGTCTATGGGGATTTTGCTGCCGCACTTTAGGCACCGTTTAAAGAAGCCCCACCGTTTGGCCATAGGACGGGGGTGGTGGTAGTAACCTTCCAAGGCAGAGTACTCTAAATTAGTTCTGTCCAATTTAGCTAAGTCTTTCAGGAAATCCAGTAGAAAAAGGAGAGAAGAACAATAGAAAATACCATCCGAAGCGAGGAGGGTCCTACCAGTGTGGTTGCCAGAAGAGAACTGGCGGGATTGTCGTGCCCCTCCCTTGGAATTGTGCACTGGAGCCCTGCATGTGACTGGGGAGAGGGCGTGAAAATCCCTTTCACTTTAGAAGATACCGATCGGGGTCGGTGCAGGCGCACTATATCCCAGAGGTGTGATGTACAGAGACCACGAAGAAGATTGGCCTGTTGTTAAGTATTTTCAAATTTCTGCCTTTTGGTTTTATGCAACTACCTTTTTATTTTATGAGACAGTGTTATCATTTTGATTTTATGAGTGCCACAAGAACATTTTATCAAGATGCAGGAAATAAACAGTTCTGACTAAATAAATAACCAGAATGAAACACAAAAATATAGGCATCACTATAGTCAAAATGTATCAACAATGCTTTATTTTGTTTGCTAGCAAGGGATTTAAAAGGGGGCACACACAGACTAGGATAACATAATACAGACCTCACTGTACTGTTGGCATTTTACTCCACTTGGTCTGCTGATATACAGGCAGAGTGGAGAAAGAAGTACTGACTGGGATGCCTGTTCAAGATAACTTTGAAGAAGTATTTTTTTATAAACAACAACTCATCATAGCTAGCAATGCAACTAGAACTACTTTTAAAAAATTCCTGAAGAAGAGAACACTTATCTCACTTTTTTTGCACTTTTGGATTCTTTGTACCCCTCATTTGTCCTATGGTGGAAATGCAATTCTATTCTTTTTTTTCTTTTTCTTTTCCATTTCTAAGGGGTTTCCCCTCTATTACTACTAGAAGGAAATAGTTTCAGGCATCCTATAAATCAAATGTCCTGACCTGGATAGCCCAGGCTAGCCCAATCTCAGAAGCTAAGCAGGGTTGGCCCTGGTTAGTACTTGGATGAAAGGCCACCAAGGAAGTCAAGGATTGCTGAGCTGAGGCAGGCAACAGCAAACCACCTGTCTGTCACTTGCTTTGAAAACCCTATGGGGTCACCATAAGTCAGCTTGGCTGCAACTTGATGGCACTTTCCACCATAAATAAAATGATTACTTATCCTCTCATATAAAAGAATACAAAGCAGTGATCCAAAAGCAGTTGCTCCCACTTGCTTTTCCCCTAAAGCAAAGAGCCTGTCCTAGATTTCATTCACATAATTGGAGCTGGAACTACTTCAGAATACCCCAGGAGGTACCAGAGTCAATTTGCAGGGAATGGCCATTTAGAAATAGCTGAACTCCTCAGTGGAGGATAGTTTGAAAAGTATCAACATTCTGCAGCAGCCATTTTTGTGACTAGTCCTGCCTGTCTCAACAGCCATTTTATGATAGTACCTTTCTCAAAATTTGAAAAGTGCCCCCAGTCTGAGCAAGGTAGGCCTTTCTCATCCTCAAAGCTTTTCTGGTGACACAGCAAACTGAGAAATGGACAGTTCATTTACTATAGGTCCTATGATTACAGGTCCAGATGTTTTAATTTTACAGATGTGTGGTTTTCCTGACAAACACCTGCTTAAGTAACCTGACTCTCATATGAACTGTTTCTTCTACCTGTTTTTCAAACATACCATAGAAATATAAAAAGCGTATGTACTGATTACTTGAGTGGTGTGTATTAAAAAATAACAGCTGACATCCTGAAAATGAGTCAATATTTTCATATCATGAAATACTGACAGAATGTGAAAGCAACAGGACTGTGTATCATATCTGTCTCACCACATAACCTAAGAACACACACAGAGAAAAAGCCCTCAGCAAACAAAGGAACATTCTGGATGTCACATACAAAAAGAGGTGTCTTTTAAAACTAAACAAATGAAACTCAGTGACTATAACACGAGAACCCTTTTCACAGACACACCTGCTAAGCAAGGTTTCAGTTAAGAACAAATATTTGTCAGTTATAAACAGAGATTTATAATAAAGATGTGGAACATGCTCTGGTAGAGCTCCTGTACAGAAACTTTTAATTCCCCTTGTTCTTGGTGGAGGCTTGTTTCAAAGGACCAGTAGAGATGGAGAAGTACTATCAACTGCATTACATTAGAGTGCTTTTCTTGAAGACTTTGTTTTCTGAAAGAAAAAGAATCTCATATTCATAGTTGTAGCTGGAGGCACTGCCTTACTCTTGGGTAGCCCTAAATAACGGGACATCCCACTTCTAACTTGAACCATAGACCCACAAAGTCAGGCCAAGGGAAGTATTCTCAGCCTGAACCACAGAGCAAGCCAAAGCTCTGGGAAAAGGGTATCCATTTTCAGGTGACACAACCTCCAACCTCCCCTTCCCTCCAGAAAGGTATGCATATGAAACAATGAGTTCCACCAGATAAAGTATCTACATTTCTAAAGGCTATTCAGAGGCCACCTGGCGAATAGCCCTTCTGTCTCCAGAACTTCACCTAGCCATTTTGTGTGCACCTATGTCTATATGAAAATCCTTTGTCTCCACAACTGTCCTTCCTGCTCCATCCCTCAGGATAACCAAGATAAATCAACCAAGTGTTCAGATGTTTAGTGATCCTTCCTGATGCTAATCAGGGACCCATCTCCCACCTTTTATCATCAAACCCATTCAACGCTATTGTGAATCCAGACTCTGCCCCTCTGAAACCTTATTGGTCACACCTAGGTCTTGCCCCCCCCCGGGACCCCGACTGGTCCCCTGAGACAAGCCCCTCAGTACCTCCTATTGGTATGTATTGTATTCCAATGTCTATATCCATCCACACATATGGCTATCAAGGTGTGCACTCAGGATGGCACCTATACTTTGAGTACACACCCAGAATCTCTTCTTTGGGCCTTCCCATAGTGCATAATGCTGGTTGTTGGTGCTATTCTCTTCAAGGACCTCTGCATGTCTGGACAAGTTGTATTACCCTGTAACTGACCCCTCTATTTGCTATCAATCACCTCTGTTTTCTTAGTTCTATATTGCTTGCTCTTTTTGAATGCTTAGTGTGCTTGTAATTAGGGACATTCTTTAATAAAAACTATTTAATTTACTCTTCAGCTTTGGAGTCTTCCTATTGTACCAGACCTTGGTATAAGTTGGTGTGTGATCCTTGGTACCCCTCTGGCCTCTCCTGCTGCATAGCTAATTTCCCCAAACAATGAGGCAGGCCATTGGCAGTAACAGTGTCTCATAGAAAAGATTAAAAAAAACATAGTTCAGTGTATTTTTCAAAAGGGTCAGAATATGAAGATATGTCAATATTTAAAAACTATGTTTTTAGAAGACTCACTTCTGTTTCACTTTTGGGGCAGGGTAAAATGGGGACAGGGGAAATATGGGAGCATGATTACCAAATGGTGCTTTGTATGAAACTTAATGTGCTCAAGGCAGTACATGTTTAAGGTCAATGGGACATCACTGCACTTTGGATGCCCATGCACTGGTGGTGTCTCTCTGCTTTTAGCTAGAGCACAATGTCTTTCTACAGCCTGATACACCGAAGGTCTTGGTTTTCCCACTGAAGGCTATACCTCACAAATAGCAGCTTGGTGTCCTTAGTATAATCTGATGTGGCAGCATATACCTCAGGGTATATAGACTGGGTTGTCACCAATATCTGTATGACAATCAGTTCTATCTCATGCTTTTGGCCAATTCCAGACAGGATGCAGAAACCCTGAACCAGTGCCTGGAGACAGTTATGGGCTGGATGTGGAATCCTAGTAAAACCGAAGGGCAACTGGTGAGCAAAAGGTCTGATCTGCGACTTAAAGTGTCACCTATTCTGGATGGGGTTGCACTCCCCTTAAAGGAACAGGTTTGTGATTTGGGAGTGATTTGAGAGTCCTGGACCCATGCCTACTTCTGGATAAGCAGGTGGCAGTTGTGCCAAGCGTGCCTTTTGCCAGCATTTGGTGGAGAATGCTGCAGCCAAGATGTTGACTGGAGTAAAACACAGGGACCCCATCACTCTAGGCTTGGCCCATCTACATTGGATCCTGATCTGTTTCTGTGCACAACAGGAAGTTCTGGTGTTCACCTTTAAAAATCCACATGGCTTGGGAGCACCATACCTGAAGAACGTCATAAATCTATCCAACCACTGCACTCATCTTATGCAGCACCACTTTGGGTGCCCCCACTTTCTAAGATTAGGCAAGTGGCACCCCAGGAGAGGACCTTCATGGTTGTGGCACCAAAACCTCTGAAACTCTCTGCCCAGGTAGCCTCATGTATCCCCTTTTGTCACTGCCTTCTACGAATCAGTGATACTTTTTGTTTTACCTGGTGTTCCACTAGTGATTTCTCCTTCTGGCCCTATGTTTTAATTGTCATTTTTATGTTTTTGTATGTGTATTTTAGCTTTGGTTTTAGTTGTTTTAATACTGTGTTTATGTATGGTTTCAATGGTTTTTAAAGATGTGCTTTTATTAGGTATGCTTTTAATCTGTTAACTGCATTGGTGATCCTGATCAGGGCAGAATGGTGGGGTATAAATTTTATATTTATTAAGTATGCAAGTATAAACCCTTTGAGAAAGATTACAATGGATATTTATTGTGCAGAGAGCTGAATGAACTATGGAGAGGCATGAACGGATATATTACAGCAAATCTATACTCTGGCCAATATGAAGTATGCAACCAGACACAGAAGTGTTTTTAGAAATCAGTATTGCCACAAGTGCCAATGAACAAAGCCTCTAAACTATGTCCATATCAGTGCTTATGTATGAAATTGTTTCTTCTGTTCTCCACTGTACCATGGAAACTTGAGCCACACATACACTATCAGCCTAACCAACCTAGCAGGGTTGTTGTGAGGAAAAAAGGAGAGCTGCTTGGGTCCCCAGTGAGTAGAAAGGCAAGGTATAAACAAAGTAAATAAATATATTTTCTCTGATTCTACAGAAGCCTGATAATTTTCGTCTAACAAATTCTCAATTTTTATAACGTAGAAGCATGTGCACATAAAAATGGATTGAATTCTACCATTCTATTCAGCCACTGAATGACATGTTGCACCAGTGGGATATGTTGCCCTTAGCTGAGAGCAGTTGTACACTACAACACAATAGCTAAATGTTTTAAGTCCACACTCCTGTTTAATTGTGGGATACTGTATAATTAGTTACTCCTTAAAAGCTGAAGTTTGTACTCATTCTCCAATAGTTCCAACAAACAACTGAACTCTGAGAAATAAATGTGTACTTATTTCAATGGGACAGTTGAAGCATCGCAACTTATAAACAATACGTGGCAACATCTGCAGTGAAAAAGATGTTACTGATTATTCCTGAAAGGGCATACTTAAATCTCTGTCAATTTCAGCTTCAGTATAACAAAGGGCACCTTTGTTTCACAAGTAACAGAAGTACCTAACTGAAATCTTAATGCCCCCCCCAACCCTCTATCATTAATTGGAAGGAAAGCTAAGCCGCTTGGATGGGAGACGATGAAGGAAGTCCAGGGTTGCTACACAGAGGAAGGCAATGGCAAACCACCTCTGTTTGTCTCTTGCCTTGAAAACCCTATGGGGTGGCCATAAGTTGGCTGTGACCTGAAAACACTTTCCACCATGTAATGTATGCAATGGCGACGGCCACTGCTGAGCACATGGCCTGAAAAGGCCAGAGCTATGGTCTGGAGAACAATGGCCAGGCTGGATCCTAATTCCCCCCCCCAATGAAAGGCTGTGAATATTCAAACAGGCCTATGATTGTCACTGGAGGGAAACTACACCTATCACACCATTTGGGCAAGGTCGGGGGTGCAGCTTACCTGTGAATATAAGCAGGCCCCCTGACCTCCATTTGTCATGCTTCATCTGATCCCTAAATAAACTATGCTTGCTGATTTCACTTCACCGCGTCTCCAACTCCAGTACTTTTCACACCATCACCAAATGTGTTAAATATAAGTGATGTATAAACACATTAGCAACTGGTGTGGGGTAAAAACTGCTGGTTAGGGGGCCTCCTGTCAAGAAAAGAACAGCCACATTGTACATTTATGGGAATGAAGTGGGAGGAAATGATCTGGGTCCCCATTGGGGAAATGTGGGGTATGAATGAATTAAATAAAATAAATAAAATGTATTACATTTTATCCATTGCAGCTTCCAGTTCTGCAGAAACTGCTGTACACTGTCAGAAAACACATAGATGGGCATTTCTACAAACTGTAAAACTCAGCCCATTTCAATGAACAAACCAGACTGGTGTGGTCATTTAGTACTGGGAGTTGAAATTGACACACCAGTTTCACAGCCTTCTTCTCAAGCTGTAAAGCTGGGTCTCCACCCCACCGACCCCAAAATGCCTTTTATTGATGCGTTGAGAAGCTTGTTTGGCAAAGGGGTAATACTTCCCTGTCTTCCAGTGCTCTCTTAAAGCTCAACACTGGAAAACTGAAAGAGTTGCCAGTTGCTTAGGCAACCAGGTGCATGCCCCTTTCTATCATCATGCTTCAGCAGTGCCCCAGAAAACAAGGAGGCATTTCTGTGTTGCCAATGCAACCAGGAAATTTTTCACAGTCTTCAATGCGCAGTATGAAAAAAAAAAGTTCAGATAACAAATTTAAGGTGCAAAGGCAAAGCATTTTGTAACAAACACAGTTATTTCCTGAAATTCTGATGCAATACTTCAGTTAAGTTCTGGTATAGAAGTCTTTACTTGAAAATATTCTTAAAATCCATATTCTCTGGCAATGTATAACACTACACAGCCCTTACTGAATACACAAAATGCAGCTAGATTCATATAAAGTATACAGGTGATGTACAAAAGCCACCCTCACCTTGTAACAAACTGTTTCCCACCTTAACGCTTCATTAAAGGAGGTATTATACAAAGTCTGTATGAGTAAAAAAAAAAACTCTTCTGGAAAGAGGTTATGCTATTTATCTATAGATTGACAAGTTCATGATGAAACAGAAAACACCACGTCTACACAACTCAGCCAAGCATCACCAACATTACCTGGTTGGTAAAAAGTTGGGGAAAGTTCTCTGGCGACTGCTCTGGCAATGTCACACTCTTGACGGGCAGACTGGCCAGCCTGGTCAGCAGCATCGGCTTTAGCTCTTGCATGTGCAGTTCTGTACGTGGCATAAAAGAGTGTTGATGAAATAAGGTCCTTTCTTGTTACTCACACTAATTTATACAATATTCCTGACTCTGGAAAATAAATTACAAACCTACATCAAGGGCATAAGATTGTGGTCCAGGAGGATCTCAAGAATCTTGGAACTAACTACTATAACCCCTTTTCAGAATAAAAATATTTCTGTCACTTTTTATCCTGCTGAATATGCTGCACAAATCCACAGGTTGATCAGGCCTGCTGAATCCACTGCAGTAGACCAATAGTGGCTCACTGAACTGTTAGCTTTTGCTGCCTGCCTAGACAGGAGGCCTGTCAGTTACCTGGTACATTTTCTGAAGGGTTGTAGTTGGTTTGGCTGATGGCAGATTGTGCAGGCCTGTGGTACATGCATTTGAATGAAAACTAATATGAAATCTGGACAAAATAACAGCACTGGGACACTGTTGCATCTGTTTGTATAGAACAAAGACCTAAATTAAATGCAAATAATATTTTATAGCTGGAGCACTTCTTCCATTTCTCTCCTGGAAAGCAACAGAAGGTAAACCTGACACACCATGATCAGTAAATGATCAGATTTAGGAGACAAACTTCAACATAATTTTCAATATTATTCGTCCCATTAGTGGAACCATACGTACTCTAGGTTATGTGATGTTTTTGTTTTATTGTTTAAAAATTATCCAGCACAGGCAAACGTTGAATTAGACTCTTGGGCCACTTCTACACTGTCACTTCTGTCACTCCTTTGTCCCTATTGCTTTGGGTCCCCCCCTTTTCCACATGTGTTTTGCTCCTTCTGGGACTACTAGAGAGAGCAAAGCACATTGGGAGGAAAACCCTGAAGCAATAGGGACAAATGAGTGACAAAAATGACAGTGCAGAAGTGGCCCTGGTCAGACTTCTGAACTAGAAAGAGATTAAAAAGTAACACCATTCAAATAAAATGTGATAGCAAAGCTGCCCAAGCAATTTCAGACCTTTAGGTAAAGGTACAGGTTTCCCTTGCTCGAAAGCCAGTCGAATACGACTCTAGGGATGCGGTGCTCAGCTCTGTTTCCAAGCCAAAGAGCCAGCGCTGTCCAAAGATGTTGCCGTGGTCATTTGGCCAGCATGACTAGACGTTGAGGCGCATGGAACACTGTTACCTTCCCACTGAAGTGGTACCTATTTATCTACTTGCAATTTCTTGCTTTCGAACTGCTAAGTTGGCAGGAGTTGGGACCAGAGATGGGAGCTCACTTCGTCATGCAGCACTCAGGTCTCGAACTGCTGAACTACTGGTCTGCAGTTCAGTGTCTTAACCACTTGAGCCACTGCAGCCCTTTACAAACCTATAAAAAGTAATGCTAACAGAAACTAACAAATCCACAATTTAAAGATTCTTAGCCATCAGCTGAAAAAATGATGACGTGCTTTTGGATTGTTGCCACTCCAGTACCAATTACTGGCTTGGATCCTATGTCATCATTCCCCTTGCACGTCTATCTGGCCATTATGGAGGCTTTCATCCACTGTGGCACTTGCTTTCTCTGCTGCTAACACTTCCACTAGCACATCAATGTTTTTCCCGTAGCCTTTACACATGCAGAAGTGCTACTGGAGAAGAGAGAACTGCAGTGAAGGAACAACGTTACAGGATCCAAGCCTCTGTCTCCAAGTGAAGCAAGCATACAAGGAAAAAGTCCTGAGAAAACTGACCCTAGAGCTAGCACTTGGAACCCATAGCTGCAGCTGTGTTCTTAACAACAGAGATGGTTTCTTATGCCTTCTCTCAAAATAAATAACATCCATCCATGTTACAAGCCATCACTGCTTCATGCACAAACAGTGATACAGCTTTTGACCAAATTAGGCAAAGCTGATAATGTAGGTTTAGTAGTAGCAGTTTATGAATTATGCTCCATTGTGTGATGGCTTCTGAATACAGACTGTCCTCTGCTGTTTACCACATTTGGAGCCCTACCCGATGGCTCTCCTTGCATGCAGTTTTCTCTCCTTCATGCATGAGTTGGAGGACAGGTTCTTAGCCTCTTCCACAGTTTTTCTCTCGCTTGACTGTACTACTACATATGTTCGAACCAATGTGCATTTCAGTCAGCATGACAAAACTGAAACTCGAAAGCACAAAGGGAGAATTCAACAACCGTTAACTGGACATTCTGGAAAGAAGGAAACTGTAGATAAAAGTTTGGATGTATTTTGAATAAGTGTAAGTGTAAATTCATACACACAAGTATTCTGCTTCAGCTAAACTTTCAATAACTCTTGAGAAGCATCTTTTTGCATTAGAAATATACCAGAAATCAAATTAATACACTTTGATTGTTTACAGTTCCATTCTTCCAGATGATTGATTTTACATTTCTTTTGCTTAGCTCCTGTGCAGGTGTTTGAAACTACTTTCTGCCACTGGCTCATACCAAACCACTGATAGGATATATTACTATGATGCTGTAGTTAACCCAGATGAATCCAACTATATCTGGATAAATAATACAGTCCAAGTGATGGAACAGTACAATCATACAGCTGACTTCTCCAATAATATTCCAAAAAGGAGTGTAGAAGCATGGTGCAGATGTGCTATTTTATATTCTATGCTACTCTTTATGTGCCCTGACTTGGATAGCCCAGGCTAGCCCGATCCCATCAGATCTCAGAAGCTAAGCAGGGTCAACCCTGGCTAGTATTGGGATGGGAGACCTCCAAGGTCATGCTGGAGAGCCAGACCATGGCAAACCACCTCTGAAAATCTCTTGCCTTGAAAACCCTACGGAGTCACCATATGTCAGCTGTTACTTGACGGCACTTTCCACCACCAGTACCATTCTTTGTGTAAATTATACTGTTCAGCATAATATGGCAATAAAATACAAATCAAATCAAATTTATTATGGTCAAGACCAGCAAGGTTACAATACAACTTTGGCAACTAATACATAAGGTTTAAAATCACAGCACAAATAAAAGGGCAATAAAATACACTAACTTCATTTTATAAGGTAATAATACCTGCAAATGAACAACCATCAAGCCTAATGCCTTGGTCTGATGAATGAGGTACATTACTGCTATATAAAACTGGAGATTACTACTATATAAAATTTGATACCATGCTAAAAGAGGCAACCTGTATACTTTGTAAGGGAGAATGTAATGGTAGGCAGAAAAGCAGGGCAATATAAAAGTGGTACAAATATATGGTTTGAAATGATTATGTATCAATTTGATGCAAACTGCACTAAATAAAATATTAAGTATTAAAGACTAAATTACTAGAGCCTTTAGTTGTGCCAGCGTGAAGGAGCAGATGTGGTAGGAAAACATGTCTGATATTTTATTTATCCTTTTTTTGCATTTCTTGCTGCCTGGTTCATTAATAATGTCAATCCATGATCCCAGACTCTGATGGAAATTGGTTCTCACACGGGGCCAAACTACACAATATATATTTTTAACGTTAGGTCCGAATCCCTGGATTGAACCCACTCACCCCATGGGCACACAGGAGCCTTTAAAGCCTGCAGAAGCCAATTTGACTCAAGACATACAGCCTTTCACCCCCAAACAAAACCAGCAAGGAGTGAGTGAAATGTGAGATTTGTTTGAATTTATTCTATTGTTCTTTAAGTTTCTCCACCTCCCCACTCATTTTAAATCTCAGCTGATTTTGTTACTCATGCATTTCAAGATTTATTCTATACTTATATTCATCAAAATGCTGCTTTACACACAGTTTTACACTGACATTCATTTTGTATGAATAGCTGTGTGTAGATTATCATACAACTATACATATGTGTAATCAGCTTTATGCAGCTAAAAACTAACCTTTATTTTTATTTTTTTTGAAATGGGATCTTTGGTTTCATAGTAGATTGCATATTTTGCCAGGATTTCTATAATGTTTTATTGGCATTCTGAGCTTTATGATCAACAAGAATGAAATGCAAAGATGAAACCCAATCAAGTTTTGTTGGAACTCCATGCTAGGCAATTCCTATTCATGGAGGTAATCTACTTTCATCAATGTCACGCCATTACCTAACAATATAATGCATGTATTACTCTGAATCAATGGTCTCTCAATTCAACTGATTTCTCTATACATAAGATACAATTACAATACTATTCATTTCTTTTTCTGTTGAAAGAAAGGAAACTCCTCCCCTCTATAGCTACTCAGATCAGTCTATGCTGACTTCATATATGATAGGTCACTTAGATATCTATGCTTAGGAAACAGTGATACACACTGAAATGTCCATTATCTGTTACCGAAACTTTACAGGGTAACATTACAAAAAACAAAATGAGCCTTAGCAGACCAAGTAATAACCTGAGCCTTTGTTATGCTCTAAGCAAACAATTCAGGAAAAGGGAGTTCTATGCACTAATCACTTAGCCACTGTGGCAGTAGGTATGACATGGGCCTCTCTAGTAGACCTAGCAACACCACAAAGGGTATTATTGGCACTCTCCTCCATAGCACCGTTCACCCTTCTGTTAAGTGCAAGCTCCTACGCACCAGGACATTTATCAGAACTCTCGTGCGTCACATCTTTGTACAGAAAGTACTGACAGATGGAAAAGGAATGTGCTGTTTCTGTCATCAGTATTATGATTATAACCACACTTCTTCTAAAAAGAACCTCTCCAGTGTTCAGTTTTTTAAAATAACGTTGGCATTAGAATATATTAGCAGATCGCTTTGAGAATATTAAGACTACTTTGCACATGTCACTAACAAAGGATCATCCAGGAATATTTTTTTCATACAAGGGTGAAAACTTTTGCATCATTTATACAGACCACTTAGGGCCAAGCCAGAGGAGAATACAACTCCCTTTTTTTTTTTTTTTAAAGAATTAGTTGCACAGGAATCCTATTTCGATAAAGACCAATTCCTCTTGTGCCATTTCCCCAATCTGAAATGGTCCCATGGAGCCATTATTTGCCCTGTTATTGCACAAATGCAGGCAGTGATATTGGTACCTGCAACCATGTTTATTTTCAAGAACACTCTTCCAGCATTTCAAAAGTTACAAGATTCTCTTCATCGTTTTGCCGTTATACAGCTTCCAAGTAGAAAGCTACCATTCAGCTGTCTTTTTACTCAGCCCCCCTCAGTGATACATAGGAGATAAAAGAAAAATCCATCCATCTCCTTGCACCAGACTGATTCAGGTCCAAATCAGATGTAGATTCTAAAGTGTGCTGCTAGATTCCAGACCACTAGCACCTTAGAGACCAACAATATTTCCAGTGTATGAGCTTTCTGGAGTCAGAGTTCCCTGTATCAGATACCTGGTGCTACTGGACTCAAATCTAGCTGTTCTACTGAAGACCAATATGGCTATCCTTTGAAACTATTCTAAGGTGTGGTGGAAGTAGTCTACACACAATTTTTTCTGACCTGGAAACAAACATCCTGGAATACAGTCACTTCCTTTCCACTACCTCTTCTGCACTCCAGAATGCATGTCCAGTTTTCATCTCAGCCAAATATTGCTCCATATGGCTAGGTCCTGCTGTCACAACTTTTCTGAATAGAGTTTTTAATGCCAAAAGCCAAGATCCAAAGAAATGAATTAAATGGAAAATCATCAATTCTCTGATTTTGCTCAGCTTTCCATTCTGGAACACAACTCTGCCTGTATGGCTTCGACTATTTAAAAAAAGAGTCTAAAAAAAGACTTGCTTCATTTCCTTACCTCATTCCTTACTTCAGTCATTCTCACTGAAGGCGGTTTTAAGAATTATAAAACAGTGCAATAAGAGCAGTAAAATATGTACAGTAAGTAATACCATAAAGCTGGATTACACAATTAGAAAACAATAAAATAAACAAGCATAATACATCTAATAAACTAAACACAATTAAGGAAAGAAAAGCAGAATAATACATCCTGTACCTTTTAAGCAACGGGGAAAATATGCTTAAAATTTTACATAGACAAAATCAAAATTCCCTTTACAAAAATCACACTTCTTCACTTGCATTATATCCACCCTGAAAACTATGTTTTGAGGTGGTAGAAAAATATTTTAAATATAACCTTTATTGTTTACCATTTTTGCACAATTCTTAGGAAAAAGTATATCTTACGAGATTTCCCTTTCTGCATTGTTTATAGCACACCTTATATTTGGTTGAGGACAGTGATGGTCTCATCCTCCTGGCACTCCCATCCCCGGTCTCCTTGTGCTGCAGTGGCACTACTGGAATTCATTAGGGCCACAGTTTAGAGTAATCAGTATGTTTTATTGTTTTAAACCACTTTCAATTATATATGTTATGAATTTTCTATGTTGTACACTGCCCTGAGCCCTGCCTTGGAAGGGGAAGGGAGGTCTAAAATCTAATGAAATAAATAAATAAATAAATATACCTTGTAGTATACAGTTCATTGTTTGCATTGTGTCCTAACTTTGTAATCCTAGTCCTATTGCACTGTTCATTAATTGTTTTATGATGTTTTATTGCATCATGTTAGGTTTTGTATATGTGCTGTGTCTTAACAAGGCAGGAAGGCTATAATTAAAGTAAATACATCAATAGTAGCCAAGGTACAACCAATACATTTCAGAAGTTTCAGTATATAATTTACAGCTGTCACCAAAGTAAAATTTACCTAAAAGTAGGCAATTAAATAAAATAGATACTTCGACATATTAAGAACTATTAATATATATATCCAACTATAAAATGCAGTATCACAATATATTTGGTGCCGCATCAACTAATTAGATACAATTTAATTTTTTGAGGGTTTTGAGCAGGTCAGGCATAGAACCTAGAAGTGCTGGTGCATTCAAGGCAGTGTGTGATCCAGGATCAGATATTTATGCTTTTCTAAATTTTAAACAGCAGGAGCTCGGTACATGTGAATTCTGCCAGTTGAGCACACAGCAGCTGGTAGAGGAGATTAGTTTGGGAAAATCACATAGGCAAATGGATAGAACATCCTTCCTCCACCTGTGTTCATTCCTTGATCTGATTTAGGCCCCTGTTGTGGGTCAGCCAGAACCTCAGCCAGAACATTACAACAGTGGGAAATCCTTGGGAGAAGAGAACTCTTCAGGAGGAGAGCTTCAGAGAATTAGCTTTGAGGCAGCAGAGTTCAAGCAACAGGGTAGTCAGAACTCATAACCAACAGGTGGGCCAAAGTCAACAGCACTCCCAAGCAACGCTCCCTCTAAGCTGTGGAGTCTTGTGAGCAAAAATTTCACTTTGTGAGCTACTGGCAATAAAGTTGTGAGTGAGTGATTTGGCTACTGCATAAATTAGCTTGCTCTGGAGCCATCCTTCCTGTGCTAAGACAAAAATGTGTGAGCCGGAGGCTACAAAACTGTGAGCTAGTTCACACTAACTCAGCTTAGAAGGAACACTGCTCCCAAGCCCCATTACAACAAATGAGGCTCATGTGCTCAGTACCAGCCCTACGGCTTCACCCCCACCCTCGGAACACAGGAGGCTAAGACTTAGAGCTTCATGAGAGAAGTTGGAGCGCATGTCTCCTGGCCCAATGTCAGCTGCTTGCTGAAGATGAGTAGCTGCAGGGTTATGTTCAAGCAGTGGGCTGCAATGGGGCTTGTTCTGCAGATAGCTATAAATAGCCAGTGAGGGTCGTGTCCTGTTTGAAAGCAACAAATAAATGTGGTAGATTCTGTGGTTAGAGTTTCTGAATGGTTCCTGCTTATGTGATCTTGGACTGGCTTTTGGATCTTGACTTTGGCTTGTAATCTGGTTTTTGGCTTTGTGAACCAGACCTGTGTATGACCTCTGGATTTCCTGACCATGCTCATTGGCTTATCCTCTCCAGTAATGGTCCTAGGCTTGTTGACTTCTTACTGCTCCTTGGACAGTGCTTGAACCCCAGTGTGTGCCTTGCTTATGTGTGTAACCCAGTGCATGACAGCCACATGGCTCCCTTGAGATTTTTTTTTAAAGTTTTCAATTTGGTCCAGATTAAGACCTTACAAAGGCTAATTACAGGTAGGGCATTCCAGGGTTACCCATAGAAATAAATATAATATTAAATGATAATAGTGGGATAGTGATTTAGTGGAGACAAACTGCTATTATTTAAATTATTAAAAACCCAAATTATTACACATCGTATATTTTTTGGTGTAGCCAGTTTGGTGTAGTGGTTAAGTGCGTGGACTCTAATCTGGGAGAACTGGGTTTGATTACCCACTCCTCCACTTGCACCTGCTAGATGACCTTGGGCAAGCCATAACTCTGGCACAGCTGTTCTTGAAAAAGAGCAGTTTCTGTCAAGGCTCTCTCAGTCTCACCTACCTCACAGGGTGTCTGTTGTGGGAAGGGGAAGAGAAAGGAGTTTGTAAGCTGCTCTGAGACTCCTTTGGGTAGTGGAGGGTAGGGTATAAATCCAATATCATCATCTTCTTCTTCAAACCAGTAATAATATTACATTTAAAAACTTTGCATTTTAAAATATTTTAATATTTAGAAATATCAAGAAAATATTCTCTTCTATTTTGGACAATTTAATGAGTTTGACAGCAAATGATTCTGATTAGGTTGGCACAGTGTTTATATTTGTTTATCCTAGATTCGTTAAAGTTGGGAGGGAGATTCAGTCATCTCCCAAGTCTCCCTGATTTCTGACGTTGTTTTATAAAGATTTTTTTCCTCAGTGGAAAAATTAAAAATTTAGGAACATTGAATAAAATCTCCCATATTTCCTTTCAGAATGAGTGAAATGCTTTTAATATAAGCTTCTATTCACTGAAAATAATTTCTACAAACTATATGGTATGAGTATTTTTATGTAAGAACATCAGTGGCATTAGCTACTGCTTGTGGATACATACCAATATGTTTAGGGCAGCAAGGAGGGGAATGTACATGAAGGCAGAGTAGCAGGGGGAGCAGGCAAATGACCCACCCCCCCAATTTGGTGAGTTCCTTTTGTTGATTTTTATTTTCTAGATTTGTTTTCTGGTTCAGATAGGGAAAATTTAAGAAATATGTGAAGAAGAAGAATAAGATGATGACTTGGTTTTTATACCCTGCTTTTCTCTACCATAAGGGGTCTTAAAGCAGCTTACAATTCCCTTCCCTTCCTCCCCCCACAACAAGCACCTTGCAAGGCAGGTGGAGCTGAGAGAGTTCTGAGAGAACTCTGACTAACCCAAGGTCAGCCAGCAGGCTTCACGTGGAGGACTGGGGAATCAACCGCCATTTTCCAGATTAGAGTCCACTGCTCTTAGCCACTTAGCATAGGGTTCAGCAGTTTGCTGTTGCCTCTAATATTTAATAAATTTGTAATGTTTTGAATAAAAGGTTGGTATTTCTTTTTTAACATTTTATAAGCATGCTACAAATAATACAATTTTATATGCTAACAAAGTCGTGAACGGATCATTTTATTTTAACAAAATTTAAGTCCATTTAGTTGTACAACAGAATTTTGCCAATAGAATTTTTTCAGCAGAAGTTTTCAGATCATTCACAAACATTTTGTACAATCTTAAACAAAAGATAGTAATAAGAGTATAAATATATATCTATATCTACAAACACAGTCAAAGGATGCGTATTAAAACATGTGTACAAGATTGCAACTTAGTCACTTTTTGGATTCTTTCCTGTTCTCATCCAGCGTTAAGAGCAGCAAAAAATACTCTAAAGGTAAAATATGAATATCATCAAGAAATGTACCAACTTCACAGCCCTGTTCTACTCTTTCCTGTTTCTCACTGGTACGTTTTTCCAAATGAAATCTATCCAACCACCACCTTAAGAAAACCTTTAACGTAACCTATCCTAATTTTGTATTATAAACTGACACATATCTTGGTAAGTATTTTAAAAATGTATCTCAATCTGAATATAGTTTCATTTTAAGAAGATATTAAAAGCTTCAGGAAATAAAAGTTAGAGTTTTTACAGAAGATCACTTGAGCCAAGTCTGCCAAGTTTATTGCTGGGAATATGCTTTTAGTCATCCATTGTATTTGACAGCCATGAAGCATAATTTTCCTGAGAAAATACAAATGAATAAAGCCCTTGGTGCCACAGTGCTGAAGATCAAAATGTGTTTAAACAGTATTTTCTATGATCACATTTTGTTTATAAGAACAGAATTTTCACTAAACCCCTCAATCGTCCTTTCTCCTAGCTAAAAAGCCCTAACCTCTTTAACCTTTCTTCATAGGGAAGGTGTTTCTAATGCAATTCTGCATGCTTTAATTCATTAAATATGTATACCATACATGTTTGAAAATCCAATGCAGAAATAATCAGAAATGGGAATACTACAAATCAAAACACCATTTTCTTCACATAAAATTTCAGCATGTGAAACTTAAAAAAAAATCCATTTGCCTTCAGAAGCCAAAGCAGATCTAAAGAGCCCAAATAAAAGGGACCTTAGTCAATAGCCTCCTTCTTGGAATGGCATCACTGTCTCAGCAGTAGGATCTGCTGCACCTCTTACTAAAGCTTTGAAGAACAAGTTTTAGAGACTTAAATTGATGGTAAATGTAAAAAAGAATTAAATTTTGAGGGGGCTACATAGTCTTTACTATGGCTGCAAAACTGTGGCAAGGTGTTCATGCTTAAAAGGCTGGACTTGAAAGATTTTCAAGAGGCAGCTGAAAAGGATAGATAATTCAATTCTTGGGAAGGATAAAACCTCCATAGCCTTGCTGGCTTACAACAAAACACCATGTTGAAAGACTGACAGAGGCTAATGGTGAATACTTTGGTTTTGAGTAATGGATTGTTAATCTACCACTATAAACACCCCAGAGCATGAAAGAGATTGAAAAGCAGAGATGAAAAGAAGGATCTAACGTTAGCAACAGCAATGATACATAACACTTAATCCTAGTTTAAAATTCCATTCTGTTTGGAGCAAATAAACTCTAATTTCTCCAACTGCCCATACTGAACACCACAGAAGAGCAGAATTTTATTGAAGACTTCCAAAACTAGGAAGCTTTCAATCATGCTTGGCATACAAGGCAAGTAGGAGTGGAGCACATGAACAAAGCAAACACATCATATTTGTGCCTGGATGCCACAAGCCAAAGTTCATTGTGGAGTCTGAATATGGTCATTATTTTGCCTAGTTATCCATATGAATTTAACAAAAGACAGTAGTACTCTGCTGCAAAATGGTTTTCCAGGAGTGCACGTTCAGCTTCTGTCCCTGTCTTGTGAAGCCCCCACTTGCCGGGAGACAGGGATCACACAATTTCTTTTGGTATTTTGACTTAATTGAAATACTTGCCCATTCCAGAGGACATTTGATGACTATCCAGGTAATCTGTTTTATGGCGAAGTCTTAATGGCCCTGCTGTGTTTTACTGTAGTTTTAAGTCACTACTATTTTATTGAGCTACTTCTTAATGCTGTTTGAGGGTGCTGCTATATTTTATCTGTTGGTTTAAGCTGTTTTTAATTTTTGATGTTAATTGATTTTACCATTTTATTGTTGCTGGGTTTCAATTTTTTTAATTAAAAAAGCCACAATTTGCTACAATGAACAAACAACATACTGAACATTGTCTTTAACAAGCATCAAGCCTACATAAAACATTGGGCTGTGGTCACACATACTTAATAATCCACTTTCAATGCATTTTCCAACTGGATTTTTACTGGGTGAACTGGCAAAATCCTATTCATAAAACGCACTGAAAGTAGATTGAAGGTCCAGTGGATTAATTCAAGAGGACAGGTATCGGACGCATTTATAGTATCCTTCAATGTTGACAAGTTTAAGGAAGAGAATGGTCTTGAGTTCAGGAGGTGGGAAGACCAAGGGCAGAAAGACGTAATTTACATTAATAAAATATTTGCAAATAAATACTACTTTTGTGTAATGTAGTCTGTTCTGTGTAACAACCGGCCTGCCATGTGCTCCCAGGTAATGACGCCCGCCGCATGGCCAGAGCACATGGTCAGGCAAAGAGGGGAGCTTGAATCTGGAGGAACAATAGACGTCCGGATTCTAAGCCTCCACCAATGTGGGACCTAGGTTCTCCATGGGGAGCCAATGCGGCCAAAGGCTCCTCCAGGGAACCTATGACAAACATGCGCATATGTAAAGCCCCTATCAGGTCTTTTGGGTGCGGCCGGAGCTGTGGCTCCGGCCAGCATATAATGAGGGCCCTGGAGCCCTGTAAGCATGCTTGATCTGACCATCTAC
Organism: Lepidodactylus listeri; assembly: GCA_029233225.1. Classification (NCBI taxonomy): domain Eukaryota; kingdom Metazoa; phylum Chordata; class Lepidosauria; order Squamata; family Gekkonidae; genus Lepidodactylus; species Lepidodactylus listeri. The sequence continues at coordinate 46,762,173 of JARCFY010000006.1, read as the reverse complement.
TGGACATGCTGAATCATTCAATAAAGGCTTCATGATTTCACTGTTCCTGGTCTCCCGAGTCCAGTACTCTTCATTTTGTATACTCAAGAGATCCACACACCTCACAGAGCAAGACCTTCACTTCCCCCTCCTATTGCAGCCCACAACTACCCAAATCTTATTCTTGTAGGTGGATCACTGGACCCTCTGGAACAGTATAGGCAAAGTGGGGGTCTGCAATTGGGAGAGGGAAGCAGGAGAAATCTGAAGACTTCAGTATCCTTAAGTTTTTAGAACTGCATGGTTAGATACGTATCACTAGTTTTGTATGTGATTAGGTAAAATTATGATATTAAAACCCTTGCTTTGAAGAGATGGCAGGGAAGTGCTAATAGTCAGGAATGACAAGAACCATTTTTAATCTAGCCCAAGTCAAAACTATTGTATTTCCGCCCCCAGCACTGACATCCAAAACTGTTTTTTGAAGATTGGTTAAATGAATACTAAATAGGGGCAGCAAACAGTGACTAACCATCCTGAGCACAGCAAATAAACATAAATGGGAATGAACCATTTGGTGACACTTATTTCTGATTTTGGAAATACAAGCAAATTGATTCACTTTAACAGGGGAGCAAACCTATATTATTCAGTGGTAAAACAGAAATCCAAAAATTTGCCACTGTACCTGTCTGCCTGGGAAACTGCTGTATGTCATGCAATTGTTAAAGCCAAAGGAGTTCTTCTAGAAGAATGGTGTGACTCCTTACATGACTTCAGTGCAAATCATATGGGACAAAGAATGCATCAGTCACCCTGGCATAGGAAGTCTTGCAACACATCGTCACCAGCTGTGATGTTGTTTTTCTAAGCCTAACACTAGATATCAAAATACTAGAGCACTGATTACAGGATCCAGCCTTCTTAGCAATATCATTCACAAATATTTATTTGATAGCCCTCAGTGCAAAGCACATTTCCAAAATACGTTACAGCCATACTTCAGTTAAGAATCATGGAAATGATCCATTATGCCATAGAGCAGTTCATATATGTGTGTTATAAATCCATTAAATGAATCCAGCAACTAACTATACCATGCCTTGACAAATTTTCTTGGGCTTTACAAGCCACCACAAAAATTTAGTAGCCAGACTTATTTTTCAGCCTTCAGAGTTTTATATTCTAACGAGTACATGTTCTAATTATTGCTACCACTGAACTCTCCACAATTTGTCATTTTTTTAAAGCTATGCAAACTGTCCAGGAGTGGCAGCCTTACCACCATACACACCTGCTCCAGAAGGACATGAAGGCTGAGTGGATGGGACTCTGGCAGTGGGCAGCCCTGCCCAGACACCACTAAATCAGACAGCCCAATCAGGGGCTGCAGGGAAAGAAACAAGGCAGAGGCCACACCAAGAAATGTGCCAGCAGCTGCCTCAGATCCCAGTAGGCCCAGCATAGGCCTTAGAGGAGAGGCAGGGCTCAGGTAGCAGGCTGCGCCCAAGAATAGACATATTCAGGTGGGCAGCTGTGTTGGTCTGAAGCAGCAGAACAAAGTTTGAGTCCAGTGGCACCTTTCAGACCAATAAAGTTTAAGCCAGAGAGGAATGGCCAGACTGCTCTTTCAAGGTATGAGGAGAAGAAACTCGCTGAGGGGGAGAGTAATCTCCACTCCTCTCCCTATCTGAGGCTCCGCTAAAGCTGGGCCAAGAGAAGGAAACACTGGAGGGTTCTGTGGCCCTGGAGTATGACCCATTGCCAGGGGAGTCTGACACAAAAGTGAGGCAGTGTATAAATAAATATGGGGTAACCCTGATGTCATGGTGCTGGAGAAGACTCTTGAGAGTCCTGTGGACTGCAAGGAGATCAAATTGGTCAATCCTAATAGAAATCAACCTTGACTGTTCCCTGGAAGGCAGATACTAAAGCTGAAGCTGAAATACTTTGGCCACCAACTGAGAAGGGACCACTCACTGGAGAAGACCCTGATGCTGGGAAAGATTGAAGGTAAAAGAAGAAGGGGATGGCAAAGGATGAGATGTTTGGACAGTGTTATCGATGCAACAAACATGAAATTAAGCAAACTCCAGAGCACAATGGAAGACTGGAGGGCCTGGTGTGATGTGGTCCATGGGGTTGTGAAGAGTCGGACTTGACTGTGCGACTGAACAACAACAACTGGTTGTCATTACAACAAAAAGCTCAAACCTCACCTAAATACACCAAAAATCACTTACAGCTAACAATTGCTGAAAATACTAGATGCCACAATGAAATTTCTAGGTGCCATGGTATCCTAGTGCTTGGGATTTGTTCAGCTCTGAACTATATCATATATAAGTATTAACTGGGATTAAAAACTGTATTAATTTACCACACTGCTAACAACAAATAATTATATACTGACTGCAGGCTGTCAAAACTTCTGCAAAAATATTTTAACAAAGTCTTGCATCCTTTGAAATATGTACCATTCAAAATGCTAGCTGATCTGGAAACAGGTTATGCTTTTAATGAGAATAAATGCAACTGATTAATTCTCTGTTATTTTAGAGCTCTATTGGTAAGATTATAGTTTGCCTGTATTATTGGAAACACCTGTTTTTTTCAGCACAATAAACCAAAAGGTTTATTCTTCTTTTAACTTCCAGTACAGTTTGGATATATAAGAAAAACAAAGTAGTGTGATAGATAAGATTGCAGCATTCCTTCAACCACATGTACGATTTATTAGTCATTATTATGGTGTATTACTATTAGAGTTGCCAGGTCTCCATGACACACCAGTAGGGTGGGTGGGAGAGCCTTCCTGGAGTGGGACAGGGTTCCACCCCCAAACAGTGATGCCCTCAAATCAGAGTGTTGGCACACTATGTGATGACATCACTTCCAGGTGACATCATCATGTTGGGGACGTTGCCATATGATGTTTCCCCTGCTGGCCGGTGGTGGGCAGAAGCTCCAAAATATGGGGGATTGCCCACCCCCGCCTGGGAAATGGGAACCCTAATTACTATCATAGACTACACACATAGTCAAATGCATCCAGTTAACATGCATATGGTATTTGTAGATTTAAAAATAAATGTATTGAATCACATTATAAGTGGTTGATCTTTGTCTTGTGCCTGCAATGGGAGGTGGTAGAGCAAAGGAGAAGAAGAAAATAAGGCTGCACGGATAGGTAGGAGAAAAAAAAAACAGGAGGCAAGGTAGAGCAGTGTTTTAGACCATTTAGATCCCAACATGTTTTGCTATATGCTTCGTCAGGGGATCTTACAAAAAAAATCTCTTTTTTTGTACAAGACGGGAACCAGAAAAGTTTCTTTGTAAGATCCCTTGACGAAGCCTATAGCTAAATGTGTTGGGATCTAAAGCGTCTTGTGACCTGCTCTACTTTGCAGCTTATTCTTTTTTTCTCCTAGAACAAAGGAGAGATCGTACACACTAGGGGATTGAAAGCAGGCCACAATGTTGTTAGTATAATCCAGTCACCTGAAATTTTGGAAGTTCTATTAGGGCAATTCAAATTTAGTCATACCAACTCTACCTTTTGGGAGAAGAGCAGTGGTAGAGGAAAAAAATGGGATACCTTCCAAACTTTTAGAAAATGTTTTCAAATGGGAAAAAATTAGGAAATGTTAGGTAGTACTTACAAAAAAGCTCTTACTTTTTTGTTTTGGAATGAGTGAAATGTTTTTAAGACAAGGTTTTATTTACTCAAAACTTATACCATACAAAACTCTTAAAAGACAATTTATAGTATTACATATTGATAATTCTAGGTATACTGTAGAAATATGCAACATATTTTTAAAAATACATTTGTTTTTCAAATGTGAATAATTTGTGATGTGTTTGATAATACATAATTAAAGAATTCAAAGTGTTCAATGTTATAAAGTTTAATGATATTCAAATATGCTAATAGTCCCTATCTATAGTAACTGTGTAGGACTGTTTCTGTTCAAATAATATACTTTTCTTTACTACAAAGTTTGCTTTCTAATTTCAACACTTATTTTTTCCTGTCTCTTAGGTGCTAAGGTAGCATAGCATACAGCAGTTTGCAGCTCTCTCAACTGAGTACATTTTCAATTGGCTTGTAGAAAATTAAAGCATTTGTAGTTTTAAGTCCAATAAATATGCCAATTAGTAAGAACATAAGAGAAACCAATTTTGGATCAAACCAATGGCCCATCCAGTCCAACACCTCCTGTGGCAGTGAATTCCATGTGTTAATCACTCTTTGGGTGAAGAAGTACTTCCTTTTATCCATTCTAACCCGACTGCTCAGCAATTTCATTGACTGCCCGCAAGTTCTTGCATTGTGAGAAAGGGAGAAAAGCACTTCTTTCTCTACCTGCTCTATCCCATGCATAATCTTATTGAAAAGTACTGGACTCGGGAGGCCAGTGGAGCGATTTCAATCATAGCTCTTTTATTAGGGAGTCAGGATCATATATACAGCATGGTGGTTTCTTGCAGGTCAGGATGGAGCATGGGGACAAAGGGATGGGGAAGCCACTTATATTTACAGGTAAACCACACCTTGAGCGTCCCCCCCCCCAAGGGGGCTTGGTCCAACAGGGATTATTCTCCTGCCAGGGGCTATCATAGGTCCATTCAAATATCCTCAGCCTCTGATAGGGGGACTGGCAGAATCCCTAGGTCCATTGTTCTCTGGGGAAGGAAGCTCTGTTGTTATCACATCCCATTACAGGCAAACATGCCCAGACATGTTCCCTGGCTGCAGACAAAGAATCAAGCACCGGACATAACATCTATAAACCTCGATCATGTCCCCCCTCAGCTGTCATTTCTCCAAGCTAAAGAGCCCCAAGCGCCTTAACCTTTCTTCATAGGGAAAGTGTTCCAACCCTTTTATCATTTTAGTTGCCCTTTTCTGCACTTTTTCTAATGCTATAATATCCTTTTTGAGGTGTGGTGACCAGAACTGTACACAGTACTCCAAATGAGGTCGCACCATCGATTTATACAGGGGCATTATGATACTGGCTGATTTGTTTTCAATTCCTTTCCTAGTAATCCCCAGCATAGTGCTGGCCTTTTTTATTGCAACTTTACACTGTCTTGGCATTTTCAGTGAGTTATCTACTACGACTCCAAGATCTCTTTCTTGGTCAGTCTCTGCTAGTTCGGACTCCATCAATGTGTATTTATAAGGATTTTTGGCCCCAATGTACATCACTTTGCACTTGGCCACACTGAACGCCATCTGCCACGTTGACGCCCACTCACCCATCCTCAACAGATCCCTTTGGAGTGCCTCACAATCCTCCCTGGTTTTCACTACCCTGAACAATTTTGTGTCATCCACAAATTTAGCCACTGCACTGCTTATTCCCAACTTCAAACCTTTAATGAACAAGTTAAAAGCATCAGACCGAGTACCGATCCCTGCGGTACCCTTACGGCTTACCACCCTCCACTGTGAACATTGCCTATTTATATTCACTCTCTGTTTCCTATTAATTAGCCAGTTTTTGATCCTCAAGAGGACTTTTCCTTTTATCCCATGACTACTGAGCTTACTTAAAAGCCTTTGATGAGGAATGTTATCAAAAGCTTTCTGGAAGTCAAGATATACAACATCTATTGGGTCCCCCTTGTCCACATGTTTCTTCACTCCCTCAAAGAACATTAACAGGTTAGTGAGACAAGATCTTCCCTTGCAGAACCCATGCCTTAATAGTTTTTGTTCATCAGTGTGCCTACTAATTCTCTCCTTAATAACAGTTTCCACCAACTTACCTGGGTATTGATGTCAGACTGACTGGCTGATAATTTCCCGGATCTCCTCTAGAACCCTTTTTAAAGATGGGAGTAACATTAGCTACCTTCCAGTCCTCAGGAATGGAGGCAGATTTTAGTGAAATATTACATATTTTTGTCAGGAGATCCACAAGTTCACATTTGACTTCTTTCAGAACACTCAGATATATGCCATCTGGGCCTGGTGATTTATCAGTTTTTAAGTTGTCTATCTGTTGTAGGACCTCCTCTCTCATCACCTCAATCTGACTCAGGTCTTTCATCACACCTCCCGAAATCAGTGGTTCTGGAGTGGGCAAGCATTTCTCATCTTCCACAGTGGAGACAGAGACAAAAAATGCCATTTCCTTATCATCCTTCAGTACTTCTTTTACCCCTTGGTCATCCAAGGGCCCCACTGCCTCTCTGGCTGATTTCCTGCTTCTAATGTATTTGAAGAAAGTTTTATTTTTGGTCTTTATGCTCCTTGCTATATGCTCCTCATATTCCCGTTTTGCCTGCCTGATCAGAGACTTGCATTTTATTTGCCACACCCTGTGTTCCCTTTAATTAACCCCACTGAGACTAGCTTTCCACTGCTTAAAGGAATCCTTCTTACCTTTTATAGCTTCCATTACTTTGTTTGTTAACCATGCAGGCCTTTTTCTATATCTATTTTTGCCTTTCCTAAACTGCGGTATATATTTTACCTGAGCTTCTAGGACTGTAGTTTTTAAAAGTCTCCAAGCTTTCCCAATGTTTGACCCTTTTTGCTTTTCCTTTCAGTTTCCTCTTCCCATGTCTCCTTATATCAGAGAAGTTACCCCTTTTAAAGTTAAAAGTGGTTGTTTCAGTCTTTTTGGGCAACTCCCTATTTATACAAATGTTGAACTCAATAACATTACGGTCACTGTTCCCAAGTGGTGCAATCACTTTTACATCTCTCACCAGGTCTTGGGCATTACTTGGGACCAAATCCAGGATTGCCTCTCCCCTGGTAAGTTCTGTGACCATCTGCTCCATAGCACAGTCATTGAGTGTCTAGAAACTCGATCTCTTTTTCCGACTTGAACACATATTGAGTGGTTAGTTAAAATCACCTATTACGACACAGTTATTACTCATTAAATGAGAGCCAGTTTGGTGTAGTGGTTAAATGCGCCGACTCTAATCTGGAAGAACCGGGTTTGATTCCCCACTCCTCCACTTGCACCTGGCTGGATGACCTTGGGCAAGCCATAGCTCTGTACCAGCTATTCCCTCAAGGACAGCTTGGGAAAGAGCTCTCTCAGCCCCACCTACCTCACAGGGTGTCTGTTGTGGGGAGGGGGAGGGAAAGGAGTTTGTAAGCCGCTCTGAGACTCCCTTTGGGAGTGAAGGGCGGGATATAAATCCAATCTCTTCTTCTTCTTTTTCTTCTTCTCTTCTAAAAAAAATCAATTTTGGGGGAAAGACATCTCTCTCACCTGGCCCCTCAATGCGCTCTTAGCAGTCACAGCAGACGGATGTGGACCAGCTTCAGTGTAAAGCAGCTTCATCATCATTTTGTGTTTTTTTGGGGGGGGGGGGGGGACAGTGGCACACCTCTACTAGGAGCTTACTCACTGTTCAGTTCTCCCATTAAGGGCATATTTAGTACACTGGCGTGAATTTGAACCTTCTTGAACTTTTCTATAATACTGCTGGAAGCATAATAATCTGTGATAGAGTGTTTCAATTCAAGTGGCAAGATTACACTGATGGAAATGACTTCGAGCTGTAGGTCACAGATGCTGATTGGCATGGAGTCGCTGCTTAGTCTCCTACAGCAGTTCTGTGCTTTGTATATCACATAAATGTAACTAATAAAATTTGAGTTCAAAATGTAATCTCTCTCTGTCTCTCTGTGTATAAAATTTCTACAATTCCATTTAGTGATATCAAACCCTTTTAGGAACTAAAGAAAAAAATGCTCTGAGCCTAGTGTTCCCCTTCTCTTGCTTTGCTAGCGATGATTCATTTTATGATACAGAAAATCATTTAATTTATTTTCATAAACTCTAGGTTAAAAGCTCCATTGCATTAATATGGATTATTTCAGTAAAATACAGGCTAGAAAATGCATATTTAAAGTACAATTCCCAAGACAACTATGTAATAAAGCAATATTATTTTTAATGATTGAATAAAGATCATGTTTTGCTTGCAGCAATTCAGTTGATGTGGAAAACCATGTTATAGCTGATGAGACGGAATCACCATAGCAACAATTTATCTATTAGAAGAGAAAAGAGAGGAAGTGTAGCAAAGCCTTTGCTCCTTGCCTGTATAAACAGATTCATTCTGATCCCAGATTTTGGGATTATAAGTGTTATGACAACATATAAATTAATATAAATAATTATTTGTAGTAGCATAGGGATGCTATAACAAATATTCCACTTTGACATGACAAAAATATGGTGGAGACCACATCACTGGCATGCATGACACCTTGCACTACATTGTATATGTTGCATTTACAAGAACAGCATGAATCCCCTTAAATGTACAACATACACAAATCACTCAGCTGTGACAAGGAAACACTATGAAGGGAATAGCACATTCACTGAGCTACTGAGATTAAATATATTTGCTATATAGAAAAATGTATATAGAATACATTTTATACATACAATATAAATGTAAATACAATATAAATACTATACAATATAAATATATATTGTGCCTATACATTTTATATATACAATATACATGTAAATACAATATAAATACTATACAATATAAATATATATTGTGCCTATTACTCCGTGCTTTGTGTTTAATGTTTTTCTAAAAATTCTTTATAAATTTCTGTGACAAATAGATGATGACTGTAGTCTACTAGTCATAATAAAACATGTAAAAACAAATACCACAAGGATTTGTTTTACTGACTAAATGGCTCAAAAACAGAATAAATCCAAGCAAACTGGCTTAACAGATTTGCGCATGAGACTGCCGTAAAAATTTGATTGGAATTTATGTAATGCACACTGCCAGGAGGGATGGCTATTATTTACCTAGGTCTTTTTCATTCACCTCCAATGCTCACTGACTTCAAAAGGCATTTACAGGGTCTAAGTAGAAGACATGCTGATATCAGCATTTTAAAAAAGTAAATAGCAGCTGTGCACTGCCTCTATTTGGGACTATGTGGAGAAAGTGGCAGGAGTTTAATCTGTTTGCCCCAATGTACTAAACTGGCCGAAGTGGCCTATAACATTCTCCCATTTTCCATTTTAGTGTCACAACATCCCTGTGAGGTAGTTTAGGTTGAGAGAGTCTGCCATGGAAGCTTGCTGGGTGACCTTGGGTCAGTCAGAGCAAGGACTTGGTTCTCCTAGCCTCTTCTGCATTGTCATTTTTGTCACTCGTTTGTCCCTATTTCTTGGGGTTCCCCCTCTTTTCCACATATTTTTTCTCCTCCTCTGGGACTTCTAGAGAGAGCAAAACACATTGGGGGGGGAGGACCCTGAAGCAATAGGGACAAATGAGTGACAAAAATGACAATGCGGAAGAGCCTGGTCCAACACTCCAAACACTACACCATGCTGGCTCGCAAAATGTCCAGAATTCACACAAACATGCTAGGGGTACTGTACTCTCTACCCAGGCTTATATTAGACAACAACTACAAAAAAAATTAGGTTTACATTATATTATATTATATTATATTATTTATTTATTACATTTATACCCCACCCTCCCAGCCATGGCCTGCTCAGGGCGGCTTACAACAGGATAAAAACAAAAATAAATTGTGTAATGGTCATAAAAGGTGCTAACAATAAAGGTAAAACATTAGATTCAACATTACATTTAAGATGGTGCTCAGACTTCTGTGCCATCCTTGTGGTCAATCTCGGTCTAATATTGTGCGGGGCCTCAGGCTGCCTCAAGATTTCAAAGGACAGGGCACTCCCTCTGGGTGGCTCCTAGTTGAATGCCTGGTGGAACAGCTCCATCTTACAGGGCCTGTGGAACTGCATAAGGTTCCACAGGGCCCTGATCTTGTCCGGGAGCTTGTTCCACCAGAGATGAGCCGCCACCGAGAAAGCCCTAGCCCCGGCTGAAGCCAGCCTGGCATCCTTTGGTCCGGGAAGGGTGAGTTGATGTTGAGACCCTGAACGCAGTGCTCTCTGGGGGACATGTGGGGAAAGGCGGTCCCTCAGGTATGTAGTTAGCAAACAACTGCAAAAAATGTAAGAGTAGGAAGGCTGACTAGATTATTTCCCCCCCAGACTCCACTGGCCATCCTCCAGATTGCCAAGAACGATGGGACACCAGAAACTGGGTCTTCCTCCCAGGAGCTTCATGTGGAAAATATGTTTTTTCCAGTGTGCACTGATACAGGTGTATGTGGATGTAGTGTCTCTCTGTTTATAGCAAGATAAAGAAAGGTGTGCAGACAAGCATAAACAATGCAGACAGGACATTACTGCAAACCAACTGTAAAAATATGGTTTGCATATCACAGAGAACTACTAAGGACTGAGACCAGAAATCATCTTGGGAAGTCTAACTGAAAACTATTGCTAACTCCCTGACCAGTTACTGGATTTGGTAAGAAAAGATAATACATGGCCCTTTCTGCAGTTCACAGTATGTGACAAGCCCTCACCTATCTACAGCAGTGATGCTAAATTGACAGATAGGAAAGAACTTGACAAAATATTCCAAAGAGTGATGCATTAACCATCCACTACAGGAGACAGCTGTATTAACAATCCCACTGCAGGATGTATTATTATTTTATTAACTATCCACTGTATTAACTGCTGGGGGGGGGGAGGAAAGAGGAAATAGAGTGAGGAGGGGAGTACAGGGGAAAGTGAGGCATCTCCCCACAAGTCCTTGAGGATTGTATTAACCATCCATTGCAGGAGACAGTGGTTATATCGATATAACTGTAAGATGCTTGAGGTCAAGATAGGTATTTGGATCCACCAGGTCAGCAAGGCAGGTTAGATCTTGTTCAACCATACTGTTTCTTGTTTCTTCAGGTAATTTAAAGGAATCCTTAAGTCACCCAATCCATTGTACACCCACATCTCCTCTATGAAAGAATGCACACACAGATGATTATACTGACACAGACTTGGCAGCAATTCAGAGAAAGTAGTCAGCACTGTTTCAGAGTTTCTCAGTCAATAATCTCACTTCATGTAGCATGGATATGGTTATTCCTGGAAACCACTGGATAATCTTCTTCAGTATACTGTGTCTACAACTTAAAGTACTACTAGTTAAATAGAAAGTGAACTAGAGTATGCGCTGACAGACATCAGCATCCTGTAAGGCTTTTAGTCACCAAAACTATAAATTTCAGGATAACGATAGCCAAGTAGTGTCCAGAGAACTTTAATATCAAAACTATATATCCGATATGATACAGAAATACAAATCCTAATCTACCCTCCAGAGAGCCAGAGGTGAGACAAAGAAATATTTCTTTTTTCTTATCTTGCTCTTAATTTGGTGGCTAGTTATAGCACACAAAATGCTTTTAGTGGAAGGTTTATTCTCAGAACCAATGATAAACAACGTGGGGAGGAAAATGTATTAATTATTTACTAAAAGGGTTTAAAGTAATTTAAAAATTTAAATTGGCATGCATCCAGTCACAAGAACAAGAGATTTCTGCTAATTCTCCTTACCACTGTAGATCCCCACCATGTTTCCATAATGTTCCTGACAGTCTGACAACCCCAAACAACAAGACTGCCGATTCCACAAGATATATGGATAGTTGGATACAGGTTCCTTCCAAGCTGAGTTAGTGTGAGCTAGCTCAGTTTTTTTAGCCTCCGGCTCACACATTTTTGTCTTAGGTCAGGAAGGATGGCTCCAGAGCAAACTAATTTATGCAGTAGCCAAATTGCTCGCTCACAGCTTGAATGCCAGTAGCTCACAAAGTAGAATTTTTGTTCACAAGACTCCACAGCTTACAGTTTACAGGAAGCATATTACTTGATTCCTTTGAAATATTTGTTTGTGAATATTCCTTTGTATACGTAAATACTTGGACATTCAATATAAATCAAGCTACGAACACACAGCAGAAGTAAGACCAGCCCACAGGAATCTATCTTAACACTGCCAAAATGGGAAGTCTGTCAAGTTTCACAAAACAAAGTTTGAGTCCAGTGGCACCTTTAAGACCAACAAAGTTTTATTCAAGGTATGACCTTTCCTGTGCATGCAAGCATCTTCAGATACAAAGACATCTAGGGCACTACTTCCCAAACTGAGGTCCAGGAAAAGTATTTCAGAGACTTCACAAGTCCTTTATAAGAACAATTTGTTGAGATATACTCTTAACACTGTTGATGAATGTTCCACGAGAAAAATAAACTGGTTTTTACTCTATTTTTTAAAAAAGGAATTTAGCATACAAACAGAGATAACAATAGACAACCACCACCAATTGTACTTTGCAAATGAATACCAGAAGTTCAATTTGTGTGTGATACTGGCCACGTCATGTGGAAGAACTCACTAGAAAAAGCAATTATACTTGGATTGGTTAGTGGCAAAAAGAAACCAGGCCACCAAAGAACATGGTGGCTAGACATAAAAGTCAGCACTAGCCTGAGCATGGAACAAATCAAAGAAACAGTACAAGATCGTAAAATGTGGAGAGAACTGGCCCATAGAATCACCAAGAGTTGGACACGAGTGAATGACTAGCAACAACAACAGCTGGTCTTCTGCTATTTCCATAAGCAGCTGTGGAAAATCTTCTAGGTCCTGTCCCTGGTTCATTGGCCTATAGCTACAAGTTATCAACAATACAAAAGTTTCTTGGTATCTCCAGTGCAAATTCCATTCCAACCATGGGTGAAATTCATTATTACCTGGGTGTTTTTTTCAATTGTGCCCCTATACAATCAATTATCCTCTGAAACCCAGAGATGTAAAATTTCTTGACATTCTGAAGCCATGGGGGAAAAAAAACATGGATTAGGGAGAGTGCTTAAATATACAATACTTTCTTTCCTATCAAACCTTAAGTTCCTATCAAACCTAACTTCTACTGCCTTAAAAAAATTGTGCCCACTATCCAAAGCTGCTAATTTTTTTTTCAAGGGAACTGATCTCTGCAGTCTGAACATCAGCTGCAATTCTGGGCAGCCTGGCAACCCTAGGCACAACAAGTGAATCTGCCTGCAGCCAATACAGGAAGGGGTGGAGCTCTGCTCTCTTTTTAGCCCTTTAAAGGACTTTTTATCCTTTTCCCAGTGGAGCTATGGGGATAGAAAGGGCCCTGGGGATCCTGGCATGATTGTAGTTACATTGGCATTTCTGGGTCAGTCAATGGAGGCAAAGCAGGATGGATGGGAGAGATAAAAGCAGTGACTGGCACAGGGATGAGGCATGTGGTTACCATTTCTGCTTGCCTTCAGGCTGCTAGCCACTGCTTCCACAGTGGGGAGCTTCTGCCTATACCTGTGTGGAAGCAGCTACAGTCTCACACAATAACAAGAAGACTACTAGCATATCTGGATTTTGTTAAACTTGAAAAGACTGGACACTTAGATATTGAATGATAATACATTATAGCATAACAAAGTTTGACACCTTCAAGACCAACAACGTTTTATTCAAGGTATAAGCTTTTGTGTGCATGCACACTTCTTCAGATACAGTGAAATATAACTTCTTCAGCCACTACATAAAGGTAGAGAGAGGAAGAGGGGGTTAGTAGCCAGGAAGGGCTAGTTAGAGTCAAGATGCATAAGTAACTGGGCAATTATAGCTGAGATTGGATTAAGGCAGTTGGTAAGATCTGTGAATAGCAGTAAATTAGCATACCAATACAAGAGTTAACAAACAGATGTGAGAACTGAGTTTGAGTCCAGGGGCATCTTCAAGACTAACAAGGTTCAGCTCTGGGTACAAGTGAGAATTGAGAGACTCAATATGTGCAGATGCACACTTCTTCAGATACAGTGAAGCAGATTTCCTCAAACATTACATATAGGTGGGAGGGTAGTTGGCAGGAAGGGCTAATTAAAGTCAAGCTGCATAAGTAACTGAGCAATAAATACAGCTAACATAGGAATAGCGCATTTGGAAAGACCTGTGGATAGCAGCAAATTGACATATGGATAATAAAAGAGTTAACAACAGATGCAAGAATTACGTTTGAGTTTGATGGCTCCTTTAAGACTGACGAAGTTTAATTCTAGGTACAAGTGAGAACTGAGTTTGAGGGAAAAATTTGAGGAAATCTGTTTGAGGAAATCATGTGTGAGTGCACCTGGAATTCATGGCGACCTCTGGTGACTGACCCCTACTGGCAGTTTGGAGGATATTCAGAGAGGTGACTTAATAAAGCTTGCCTCCACTTCCCGATTGCTGGTATTCCAAGGAGGTCATCCATCAAAGTACTTGCCAGAGCTGACCCTGCTTAGCTTCCGAGATCTATTGAGAGCAGGCTTGTCTGGGCTATCCAGTTACGGACAAACTTTGTTGGTCCTGATGCTGCCCCTGGACTCAAACTCAGTTCTCACATCTGTTTGCTACCTCTTGTATTGGTATGTTAATTTACTGCTATTCACAGATCTTACCAACCACCTTAATCCAATCTCAGCTATAATTGCCCAGTTACTTATCCATCTTGACTCTAACTAACCCTTCCTGGCAACTAAACCCCCCTCCCCCAGTCTACCTATGCATAATGTTTGAAGAAGGTTTGTATCACGGTATCTGAAGAAGTGTGCATGCACACGAAAGCATATACCTTGAATAAAACTTTGTTGGTCAATGTTGCCACTGGACTCAAACTTTGTTCTGCTGCTTCAGACCAACATAGCTACCCACCTACATTATAGCATATTAATTATTCTCAAAATTATTCATATTTAAGCACATCTCTCCAAATACATTTTATATGTCAATATGTAAATCATTGTTAACTAGTTCTGCAGATTGTCCTATGTGAAAATTTTCATGCTATAAATCAAGTAAGTAAAGTCTTATTTCCAAAAGCATTTCATTCTAAAAATAAATTTTTAGCTTTTTCAGCTGACGGAGAATTGCTCTGATGACTCTAGAGGATGGAGATCTGCATGGGCCTTTAAAAAGTTGCTCTCCAGTGCATGGAGGGTGCTGAAGGAGGAGGGGGGGTGCTTGGGGGAGTCTGTGAAAACTTTAAAATCAAAATGGGACTTTGGTTTGCTACAGTCTGATAACTCCTTATCTACAAGATGAACCCCCTGATTCACCAGGCCTCATCCACAAAGGACTTCACACTTGAATATGAATTAACAACATAAATTATTCTGGTTTTGGTCATATACACAATGATCTTCCTTTATTATTGGGCAAGTAGATGGAACTTCTGAGAAGGATTTCTGCTTCCTTCAACATGTGTGTTGTACCCTTCTAAAGCTCTAAGATGCAGTAGATGTTGGCGTGTAGACACTATGGCAACTGGGAGACTAAAAAGACGTGCATGTACTTGATACTTCATATATCATATGTACATAATTGGGCAGCTTACAATAACATTTTAAAATATATTCAGTTCAAATCAAAGATAAAATATCAAAAGCCAAATCCCCCCCTTAACAGATGACTGCAATTCAAAGTCTCTCAAAAGTCCTGGCAAAGAGACAGGTCTTGCAGCACCTCCCGAAGATCTCTGAGGGCCCCCTGCTCATGATAGAAAATACCAGGTGGGCTATCCTAACTGGTGGGATGGCCAACAGATGGCTGGCCTGATGACCGTAGTTAGTCCATCAAATATGTGGGCCCTAGGTTGTGAAGGGCTTTAAAGGTCAAAAACAGCACCATGAATTGAACTTGAAAACAGACTGGTGGTCAATTAAGCTGTTTCAAAATGGGCAACAAATGTTCCCTGCAGCTAGCCCCTAATGGTAACTGGGTTGCCACTTTCTGGTCCAGTTGTTGTTTCTGGGCTGTCATCAAGGGCAGTCCTGCAGAGGGCACATTGCAGTAAATCCAGCTGTGAGGTTGCAGAAGCATGGATCAGCATGGCCAGATCATCTGAGTCCAAGTGATGAGAGAGCTGACAAATCAGATGCAGCTGACAGAAGGTGCGCCTGACCACCATTCCAACCTGCTTTTCAAACAGCAAGGCAGAATTTATAAGCACCCCCAAGCTCCTAAACTGCTCTGAAAAAGTCAAAATCACCAATCAAGGACAAGTTGATTCAATCCATCTAAAATATCAGCCTTCCCAGCCAGCATTACCTATCTTTCCCACAGTCTCGACAAAGTTGGGGAATCCTGCTTTTTACAATGCCACAAAATTAATTTTTGTTTATACTTATACGAAAGCCTTAGGGGTATAGTATACATAATACTTCATAAGATTAAATATCTATTATTTTTTTTTTAAAAAGATGCCATTACCAGAGACACATCATCCTATAACTCTGTGAATGTAACAGAATCTTCCATGTTGTTTGCATTCCCTGCTTATTCATGAATACACATACTTTAGTGGCAGTGGGCCACTAAAGAAAAAAATTGATTCCCTTAGACTGGGTTGCAAAAAGGATACGGCCAAAAAAATCTGGCAATGCTTATATATAGCCTAATATGCAAATGAAAAAATATCCTCAGTTGTAGCAAATCTGAGTACTTTAGTCTGGGCTGGAAAAATTTTTTTTGTACTTAAACACTTTCAAACAACCAGCCTCTAATTATTTCTCACCACAGGGAAACTTAGGGCTTAAAAATGTCTTGCCACTTGAATAATACCTAGAGAACATGATTGCTAACCTTTTTAAAGGGTTAGAGAGACAATAATCCTAATCCTGATTCTTTTTCATATGGTAATTAATTTAAATGTATGCAATCTTTAAAAAGAGACACAGCAACAACAAAACTGGTAGCGCCTACTGCGTTGTAAATGAAAGAGAACAGGAAAAGCAATTCCAGAAACAAAACTGGTACATAATTGTAACAGATGTGATCAGAATTTGCTGAATAGGAAGCAAAATGGTCCCCAAGCTGACAGAGAGTACTCCCTCCCCAAATTGAAAATGTGTTGTACATTAGTAGAAAAAATTAGTAAAGAAAAAGAAATTAAAGGACAAACTGTCACAATAATTAGCCCCTACCGAACATTTCTCCTATGCCAGCTTCACTGAAATAAATGAATATACTTGCCTGTTCTTACCATACAAAGGAGAAATGCTCAGGGAGTAGAACTGGGGAGCTATTTCATAATAGATTTATAGAACATGGCTGAAACAATCTACTCTTTCAGATTCCTTTGCAGTCTACATTTGCAGGGACTCTGTGCTAGCTCTTCAGCATCCTCAATCATTCCAGAAATTTCCAAATGGATTGGGCTGGTACCTGTCACAACTGCCTTGGCAGACTAACAGTCCAGTAATTACTGCCCTCTGTCATCATTTTCCTGGGTACACTGCAAAATCTGACTGGGTGGCATTACCAACTGATGTTTCCAAATACGTTCTCAGGACTTTGTTGGCAAAGGTAAAACAGTTGACAAGCTAACCACATTTCTCCTCAGTCTGTTACCCAATTGTCCAATTACTAGCAAAGGGACATAAGCTTTGAAATTACTGTGTATGTACCAAGTATGCAATAGTGAGTTCTCCACTACTTTTATCCCACCGAAACTAGAGCTTATGTCTTGTTTCCCCTCTCTTGGGGCTTAAATCTGTTCAGGTAGAATTTCCAATTGGAGAAAAAATGCTGGAAGTTAAGCTACTCTTCCCCAGCCCTGACTTGGATAGCCCAATCTA
Source organism: Lepidodactylus listeri (assembly GCA_029233225.1). Lineage (NCBI taxonomy): Eukaryota > Metazoa > Chordata > Lepidosauria > Squamata > Gekkonidae > Lepidodactylus > Lepidodactylus listeri. The sequence goes on along the minus strand of JARCFY010000006.1, from coordinate 46,744,639 downwards.
GTCCGATATCGTCAGATCTCGGAAGCTAAGTAGGGTCAACCCTGGTTAGTACTTAAATGGGAGACTACTGAGGAAGTCCAGGATTGCTACATGGAGGCAAGCAATGGCAAACCACTTCTGAATGTCTCTTGCCTTGAAAACCCTGTGAGGTTGCCATGTCAGCTGCAACTTGAAGGCACTTTTCACCACTCTTCCCCAATACTGTGGTAACAACCTATATCAGCTCCACAAGCTTTTGTGTGGGATCCAAACACAGATCCCAGCATTATGTGCATTTTCAACCTAGTTTAAGTGTTGTGTGTAGAAAAATGTGAAAATACCCCCAAATTAGGGTTGCCAGCCTCCAGGTGGGGCCGAGGGATCTCCCGCTTTTACAACTGATCTCCAGCTGACAGAGATCAGCTCCCCTGCAGAAAATGGCTGCTTTGAAGGGTGGACTTTATGGCATTGTACTATGCTCAGGCCCTGCCCTCCCCAAACCCTGCCCTCTCTTGACTCCACCCCTAAAGTCTCCAGGTATTTTCCAACCAAGACCTGGCAACCCTACTCCAAATTTTATATAGACAGAAACACAAAACTGAAGCAAGTACACCATCTTGAGGAGTAACAAAGTGTTCAGAAAAGAATAATCATACAAGACACTACACAGCGTGGATATTTACAATTACTTTAATTACCTAACAGCTTGTAATTTCGTTGTAATTGCAAAACAGCCTTCAAAGTTGCATTTAGATTTAACCTTTTTTTTTTAAACCTTTTAAAAAAAGAGATGCTAAATATATAATCTCATCTGCTGAAATTCAAATATAAAAAATTTAAAATTATCAAAATGAATGTATATAAAAACGAGTAGGCTTTGATTTAAAGCCTATACCTGAATCTGATTTTTAAATTTAAAAAAGATTAGAAGTCGGATTTTACCAGAAGTTTCACAGAAGGGAGACATTTTTGCTCCCCCCCCCCCTTGTGTGGCAAATCTCCAGTTACCACCCCAATGTATTCTTGGGGGCACTCTACCACATAGGAGCAGCATTTAAGAGGGCATTTTTGCCCACACAGAGAGAGGCAAAGGTGGAGAAGTTGCACTCTGCAGCCTCTGAAGGAAACTGTAAGGGGGATCCATGCTTACATGACCAATCTTCTTATATCCTCTGGGTATTTTTATTATGTCCATTTAGAGGCATTAAGCCAGGAAAATGAATATGGACTTTCAAAGTCTTTTGTTCTTTCACAGTCAGGTGACTCAAGGATTCATGAGAAATAAGCTTCTTTCCTTGATGGCTGAGACACACAGAAATTCAACCTGCAAGCTGAGTGTACAATCAGAAGCCTTGTCAGTGTGGCACTTCTTTCAATAAAAAATCTATCTAGAACAAATCTAGTACCAGTCTATCTACCCTGACCTAGATGGTCCAGGATAGCCTGATCTTGTCAGATCTTGGAAGCAGGACTGGTACTTGGATGTGAGACCACCAAGGAAGGCCAGTGGTTGCTATGAGGAGGCAGGCAATGGCATACAACCTCTGAAGGTCAACTGCCTTAAAAACCCTATGTTGTCAGCATAAGCTGGATGTAATTTGACAGCACCTACTACTACCATGAGTCTATCTACCCTTGTTTCAGGAAGCTCAGAGCAGCACACATGGCTCTTCCTTTCTCTTTTAATCTTTACCATAGAGGTCCCCAATTGTTTTGAGCCTGCAGGCACTTTTGGAATTCGGACATAGTGTGGTGGGCGCAGTCACAAAATGGGTGCTACAGGAGGCAAAGCCAGACAGAAATCGCTGTCACAGCTTAATTCTAGTCACACAGCAAAGATCCTTGTGCTATGGTGCCAGCTGCTGTCAAAGCAATCTCCAATGGTCAGTCAAAGGCCTTACTGGGCAGCAGCCCCAGCTGGCCCCTCCCACTTTCTAAAAACACTTTGCGGGCACCAGGAAAGGTGTCAGCAGCACCTACAGACACCATGTTGGCAACCTCAGCCTTACAATAACCCTATAAGTCAGTTAGACAAACAGTACACAACTGACCCAAAATTACCCAGTGACATTGTTGCATACTAAGTTTATCATTGGACTCTGGATATATGGTATAATGTGTATAAATTTGCTTTACTGTGTTACCAAATTTCTATCATCCCATGACAGAAACCAGAACAATAATTAAACAAGGCCCTGTTTCAACTCTGCACTCAGTAATGAAGCTCACTTTGCTGACTTTGGACCAGTTACTAAGATGCACCTTAAGCTATCTCACAGAGATGTTTGGAGGATAAAATGAGGGGAAAGAACCATCCACATGGCCTGAGTTCCTTGGAAGAAGGGCAACATGAAGAGATAAAACCTGAATATTTATCCCAGCATGAATGGTTAAGTATTTTAGATTAGTATCTGGGAAACCTGGGTTCAAATCCGAACTTGTGCCTTGGAAGCTTGCTGGGTGATGTTGGACCAGTCACACCCTCTCAGCCTAACCCATCTCACAGGATTGCAGTGAGGATAAAATGGAGGAGAGGAGAATGATGTAAGCTGCTTTGGGTCCCCACTGGGAAGAAAGGCAGGGTACAAAGAAATTAAATAAATAAATGCAGTAAAGGTCATATGCATGAAGAACTGCCATTTGTTTAAGGCTTGGTAGCAAAACCTCCTGCCAACCTAGCAGTTCGAAAGCAAGAAATTGCAAACAGATAAATAGATACCACTTTGGTGGGAAGGTAACAGTGTTCTGTGTGCCTTGGCGTTTAGTCATGCCAGCCACTTGACCACAGAAAAAGTCTTTGGATAGTGCTGGCTCTTCGGCTTGGAAACGGAGATGAGCACTGCATCCCTTGAGTCGTATTTGATTGGCTTTTGAGTGAGGGAAACCTTTACTTTTACTAGCAAAATAGCAGTTGTTCCAAAGCTTGATCCTTGTCCCAAAATTTGGGACAACCAGCTCATGCTTCCACTGCACATATTCTCTCAAAAGGAAAGATCGCTAAACTTAGTGGAACGTGCTCTCACTTAGGCGCATAGGATCTTGGACACTGGTGCTTTCCCCTCTCTCAGGAAGGCTGATCTTGGAAAGAATCCTTCCAGTTAGTACTTAGATAAATATTTGGCTTCTCACCTGATGATGCCCCTGGACACTGGAGATCCTCATCTTTATTACATAAAAAGCTTGAATTACTTGAACTGGAGCTCATCTGTGACGTTCAGGCTATATTAATTCGCGCTTATGGCCATGCCAGAGCATGGCCTGTGTTCATAGTGTGCTGTATCTTGATCACATGCCAAATTTCAGAGGTAAACTACAGGATTCTTTACACTGCCATTTACAGATATATGCACACCAAGACTAATTCTTTCCACAGGTATTTACTGCAGTATAAAACTAGAATATAGTACCAGAATATGGAAGAAATTTACTTCAAAAATACTTTATTTGCATTGCAAATATGCAAGTGTTGGCCAAGGCTGTGAATACAGACTCAACAGATTGTGCTCAAGAAGTGCAGAGTAGAATTCCTTTCTACAACTTAGGGAATATACCGGCAGTGAAGTTCTTCACATCTATAGTCAACAAAACTAGTACTGACCCAGGGCTTCCTTCGCTTCTGTAGCAGAACAATATGAGGTTGATCACTCCTCTTTTCCTATTGCACCAAGCTTTTCAAGTCCCTTGGGATCTTTGCAATTGTTTTCTCATGTTTATGCCTCCTAATAAGCACTGCCTTCTCTGATCCTAACAGGCTCACCCATCCATGCCCCAAATGTGATCCTACTGCCCATCCTGAACAGCAGCATGCACACTAAAATGGTGTAGGGAGGAAATATACCACTATACCAAATGAACCACACTAGGCAAGATGCTGTACTATCTAAGGTTACTTAACAGTAAAGCCTGCCATAGTTCACCTCAGTGTATTATGACAGGGACAGGTGTATGATTTTTAATGATTTTAAGAAGCAATTTTTCAGCTATCCAACACTTTACTTTTGAGACACTGGATTAGACAAAGCATATCCTCATCTCAGTTTCCCCCATTTCACACTGTCAGCTCATTCATTCCTCTTAGGGTATGGAGTATGTTTTATGCTTCATGGTTCTCTTGCACACTGAATCACCTTAATTCAACTGTACTTTAGGGGTTGCAGCAAAGTCTTGGCACAGATGAAGCATTCCCTAGCACAGACGCAGCAAGATCAAGTCCAAGGTCATGTACACAAGCTTGAAGCTAACAGGGAGATAAAATAAAAACAAATACGGAAAATGTGATTTATTTGAGAGTGCAAAAGGACAATGACTACAGCATCAGTAAGATTTAAAAGAAAATGCAGTGGTGAACTATGAATACTGAAAGCAATAAGCAATTATAATGTCAGAGAATTAGGCAGGTTGTAAGTTGCAGCACACGGCTCCATGCACTGGCTTCTTTCACCTAAAGATTTTTGGCTATTTCCAGTCAGCTCCTGTCTTCTGGAACTCTTCACAAGTTGCTTATAAAACAATAGCTTGAGCTTGCAAATGCAAATGCAGAATAATCACACAGGATATGAAGATATTCATCTATCCACAGAATTCAAAATTCATATTGTTATGTGGGGTTTGAGTAACATATTTTGATAGTCTTCAGTGCTATCAAACCCCCCCCCCCCCCCACCGCCCTGGCAGCAGAACATGAGCTCTGACAGGGTTCTTTGGCATGGAACAATAAACTAATTTGTACTCTCGATATTTTTAGAATTTAAAATACAAAGCTTTCATTTGTTTGAAAACTGTCTTAAATACATGCCACTACTAGCTTTACTTCAAGGTTACAGAATCTGAGAAATTCAGAACCACAGCTACATATGTCTGTGTCCACGGCACATTCAAAATTCTATACATAACCACAAGGTCCTACAATGATTCTGGCCAAAAACACTATTTCAGCCTTGATGAAATAAGAGCAAAATGATCACCTATTGGGATGACAATAGTTCACAGTTAAGATGTCTTGGAAGTCATTCCCATTTCAAAGTAATGGTTCAGCACTGAAAACAACTGTTGTAGTAAACAAAAATATTTTATTTGGACAGAAGCAGTCTCATACAGTCACAACAGGACTAGAAACACGTTAGGTTAACAAATTAATGCTTTATAATGTTGAAAACACTGAACTCCTCAATACTGTGTTCTCATACATACAGCAAAATTATGGAACTAGTCATAAAAATTACCTTTAAAATATGCTATCTATACCAGAATTTTCATTACCTAATACTGCAGATTGTTTTACATGAATTTGTTACAGATTTTAAATGGATAAAAATCTGAAAATGCATATCACACTTTCCAAAAGAGAGAATGTTTCATAGAAACTCTTCTCCCCCCCCCCCCAAATTTCCCATTTTCTGTTAGAAATTTTTTAAGTCCTTGGAGAAAAAGCTATTTTCCCCACATTTCCAGTTTTCCCCTCCAGGCTTTCATATCTCTTGCTTTAGAGACCGCCAACCAAATTATAGCCCAGGAATTCTCTTTTAGAATCAAGAGTTTAGCCCTGGAATATGAGAAGTGAAAAGCAACAAAAGAATCCTTGGCTTGGCCGCTCCATCATCAGTGAATAACAATTCGTAGTCAAACAGAGGCATGTAAGACACACCTTCTTCTCAGGTGTAATTTTAAAAAAATAGTAAATAAAGTTGAAGATGGGGGAAGACAAAGGCTGGTTGCTTGGTGGGTGGAAGCAAGAGATGGAAGCAAGGCAAGAATATGGGAGTGGCCAGGAACAGGAAAAGAGGAAACAGTGTGGAGAGGGGGGAATCAAGGAGAGAGTAAGGCACCCTCTGTAAGTTCTCCCTATTATGCAACTGGGTCTGGCCTGGTTGCTAGCACCACAGAGTTTTCCCAAGGAGAGGCTGCCAGGAGGAGAGAAGGAGGTAACGCTGAAGAGTGAGGCAGATAAAGGAAGGCTGACTGGTGGGTGGGAAAGAAACAGGAAAAATGTGAAAAGCTATGGCAGCTTTCAGGGACGCGAAAGAGAAAATAGTGAGGATGGGGAAAGTGATGTCTCCCCTGCAACCCTTTGTGTGTCTCCCACTTGTACAGCCAATTCTTCCAGTGCTTTGTCTATTCTCAGTTTAATGTTATTATTATCAGCATTGTTTATAGTTTGCCTTTCTCACTGGAACTCAAGATGGATTAAATATGTTAAGAACTATTCAGTTTATCAGCAAGTACATTACAAAGTACATTTAAAAATTCAGTCTACCATCAAAGATTCTTATTAAACCAAAATAATGTTGTGGAGCTGGGACTGAAGGATTCGAAAAACAACACAAGCAATCAAAAGCAATTCATCCCTTATAGAAGTTACCTCCTTTGATAAGAATGCCTTCCAGAACACTTCTGTGGTTGGCAGATTCTGTGTAATGATAGAAGCATGGGAACCTTTCTAATAGCCTCAGGCGGGCCATTCCATGACATGGGAGCCTCTACAGAAAATGTGTGTGCCCTGGCCTCAGTTCAGGCACCAGGTCTGAACTTTAGAACAAGTCCAGATTCTTGCATAAATACTCCCATATATCTACTAAATAGACACTGCTTCAAATGCAACTACTACAATAAGAAAGATTATTCTCTACCAATTATAGAGCCTTTTGCTTTGGTGGTATTAGTATTTAGAACTCACCTTCTAAGAGCAGCCTATAAGACCTGTTTTCTTAAAATATTTCAAGGAATGGTAAGAAGGTGGTTATTTTCTATACTACTACATTAATTAGGACTAAGTTTGAGTCTAGTGGCACCTTTAAGACCAACAGTTAAATTCTGGGTAGCTTATCCCCAGAATTCAACTTATCCCCAGAATTAAACTTTGTTGGACTTTACTGGACTCAAACTTTGTTCTGTTGCTTTAGACCAACATGGCTACCCACCTGAATTAATTAGGACTGTTTTGAATGGACAGTACAGCAGGCCATGAGGAAGGATTGGAACCCTCTAACTCCAGCAAGCTTGCCTCCTTTACTCAGCCAAGAAATGCCAGGTTCAGAATTTGTGCTCTTTGATCAAGTTGTGGTGAGCAGAAAACAGCTAGGAAGATCACCAGGCCCCCTATTCCCCCATGTGTGTGCTGAAGAAAGGGGAGGAAGAAACAGGCTGCATTAAATCCTGTGGGGTACTTCTGCATCAGACACAGCATCCAGGATGGATAGGTTCAAGCCCCTGGTATTTTATACTGCTACTGTATGCTTTTGATTATTACGGTAATAAGCAGCCAAAAATGTAATTATGATTATGTTTATTTTTGAACATGAGTAGGGAGTATTGAATAGTCTGGCCTCACCCTTGCATTAAGTAGAACATTCACCTAATCAATGATCAGTGATGCTCTGTATTCTTGGTGTTTTGGGGGGGGGCAACAGTGGGAGGGCTTCCTGCCCCCCTGCTGGACCTTCTGAGGGTACCTGGTGTTTTTGGCCACTGTGTGACAGAGTGTTGGACTGGATGGGCCACTGGCCTGATCCAACATTGGCTTCCCTTATGTTCTTATGTACTTAATGGGACTGGGTTATAACACATACTAAAACTCCAAGATAAAGCAAAAAATGTTCTAATGCTGACTAAATAAAAAAGGTGTTTCTTATAGAAATGTTTATAATTTTCAATGGAAGTTACTGGCTAAGAATCAAATTCCCAGGAACAAAATAGAAAAACATATTTTCCAATTATTTTTTATTGTGATGTATATTATAAATATGAGAAACTGAGTGTTTTAGTCAGTACTGAAATATATAATCATACAGTTGATCCACTTTATATTCTTTAGAAAGGGAAAACTTGAAGACCAGTGGTGACAGGTAATACTCATATCCTTTAAAAATTTTTTCTAAAAATTGATTTATATTGGATTTTTAAAATTTTCTGGATTTTTTATGGGCTAGGTTTTTTAAGAGGAGATGCATTACTTCATATTTTAAGTTTTTTAAAAAAGTAAAAAAGTAAACTTTCAGTTCAACTAGAAAGCAGCAGATAAAACAAACATTTGGGTGTAAGGAACAGAGCTGAAGATATCAGCAAAAATATGGGCAACTGTGTATCAACGGGTAGTGAACTATATTCCTGTCAAACACTGATAAGCTAATTTCATTCATTTCCTTATTTAGTCAGACTTCTCCAGTGGCACACCAAAGAGCAGTGACAAGCACATAGGCTGTTCAGCTTGTACTTAAACATTTGTTTTTTCAGTGCTGGAGTACTAAAGAATCTCCAATGCTTCAAAGAGATCGAAGATTTACTGTATTTATTGAAGGAAAAAAGCCAATGTTGAACAGAAAAAATAGAAGTACAAGCAAATGCAGAAGAAATATGGTCTCTGTTCTTTTTTGCCTAATGATATGTTCCACCAAATGTTATCATGAATTATATCCATCTGGTCCCTCCCAAATACCCTCTTCTCCCTGGCCTCTTGTTTCCTTTGTTACAATTGGCTCACTTAACTCGCTATACTTTGAAGCTTAAGAAAGCTGGTTATTTTTATTTATTTGCTTCTGGGTGGGTGGGCTGTAAAGGAAAGAAAGAAAAAGGAAGCTTAATATTATCTATAAACAGCAAAAATTAATATTTAAAATTGAAATACTATGTAATAAAAACATTGGCCTAATTTTATAGCAGAAACTGACAGGTTATTTCTTTCAGATATTAAGGAACGTAAGGAACATAATATCATGTTTGCATAGTGCTTAAGGAAATTAAAACCTCCTGTAACACAAAAGTACAGCTGTCATTATAAATGGGATTTTAAATCTCTAAACCAGTATAAAATGGACATTTGCAGTATGCAACTTGCATATTTATACATACATTTTGGTTTATTGCACACAAATGCAGGGTTGAATTTTCATCTGGTATAATCTGCTTTGTCATAAAGTAGGGAGGTGTTCTCAGTGGATCTGTCAAACATTTGTAATGATTCCTTACTGGCTCTATTGATTCCAGGGTGGAGTGCTGCATTATGTTACTAACAATCCTACTAAATCAATGCAAATATTGGCACAACAAACAATCCTGTTGAATCAATGCAACTATCAGCACAACAAATATGAAATAAAATGAATGCACACTTTTGGATGAGCATGAGATTTCTTTGTAACATGCAAGTATGGAAGCAATGAGCTATTCAACACAAGATTTCTGTGATAACACTGACCTGTCTTGTTTGTTCCATGCCCTGAAACAGCCAAACAAATCTACAGGACTGAGAGGTAGGATTCTTAAGAGCAAGTTTACATGATATTTATTATATATATCTCTCACCATCCTTATTCAGAAGAAAACCCCAAGACAGCTAATAAAGATTGTTGTGTTTGTTTAGAATATGAAGCAGTAATAGCTTGAAAAGGGCTCTGGTAACCTAAAGCTCCAATTCCTATGGGCTAATTAATAAAGACTCCCATTGGTCCTCAAGCCAATCTAGATACCCAATCGCTGAGTCCTGCTTGGGTCCAATAGTATTGCTTGTATATAGTTACATTGTTGAAAGTTATGTGTTGGAACAGTATGGATGAAAGTGCTTCTCTCATAAAGCTGTCTTTTGAGCTGAACAATGTCATTGAATAAAAGCCTGTTTGTTTGAATTCATCGCCTCCTGCTCAATACTTTAAAAAGATACATTACATAGTACAAAACAGATCAGTAGATGTTGTCTCTCCCCCCTGCAGAGTACTGAGCTACTAATAGAAGGCCTGGAGGCAGTTGAGCCAATGGATAAGTCTTCCCCTCTGCTCTTCTTTTTAAGCTAAACTGCAAGGAGTTCAACCAAATGAGTCCAGGTGGCTACTCAGGCTGATTTAAAAAAGGCCTTAATCTCCTTCCCTCTATTTCTGTGACTAACCAGGTGCACTTCTGGTTGAGGTTCAGCTCTAAGAGTGTAAAAAAAGCTGCTGACTCTTGAGTTATCTGTGCTTCTGACAGAACTCAGGAATTAAACATGCTTAGAACTTTGAGTAAGTCACAATAAGACCCAGGAAATTTTTCAAGCAGTCTTCCAGAATTTTTTCCTGGTCACAAGGAAGGAAACAGCCTTTGTTTTAAACAATGATAAAACACACACATGAGCACATATTGTATATCTTAATAAGTGTATTAAAGTTCATAGTATTGCTGAAGCTTGATTTATTTTAAAACACCAATTTCTTTAAAATGAACATTTACTGAAGTACTACTGTAACAGGCAAACCTTTAGTAAGCAGTATCTGCTACTAAAGAAACTGTCCACCACTGTTATTTTCTGGGATTTTTCCAGGCACCACCATGCTTTCCCTGCCTCCGCTCAACCAACTGGTGGCGAATCTTGTGAACAACAAAACAATGACACCATGCGTACAGAGACAAAAATCGATGCTATGAACTAGAGTGTGAATTTGGCCTTCAGACGAAGAACAGCTGCCAGCTATGCTCCCATCCCATCTACTTGCTCTTAAAGAAGAACACTTTATCCAGATCAAAAATGTCTTGTATATATTTCTGTATCCTTAGCAAGATGGGATTAGCTGGACACCCCCACCCCAAAGCTGCAGAGAGATTCATGCATGGTGAGAAACCTGAGATTAATTTTTGCAAAACCCATAATCATATGGTTACTCCTCCCAAAAGTGAACCCGAAAACATGGAGCAGCATCATGAAGTGTTTTTATCATAGTAAAAAAGAAACTAAGGATTCTAGTCTTAAAAATATGAATAACCAAAGTAATAATATAGAGAATTTTAGACCTGCTGTAAGCCGCCTTGAGCCAGTTCGCTGGAAAGGCAGGATAGAAATGCGAAAAATGAATGAATGAATGAATAAACACCCTGGGAAACATGCTAATAGAAAAAAACCCCATGATCCATAAGATTTTAATCTTGGAAAACCTGTAACAAATGAACAAAAATGCAAATAACATCATTCATATAACTTTATAACTAATTCCAAGTGTGCCCCCTATCTGTGGATATTTATATCTATGGATCAGAGCCACACTTGCACTGAACAGATGTTTCTGCAAACTTGGGGGAACCCCTAGGTTTGCAGAAATATCTGACTTAAAAGAAAATTGGGGAGTTTAAATCCCCCTCCCAAATAAATATGCATTATCTGTGCACACACAGACAACTCATTTACCTTTCAGAGTCCTGCTGGTGGCTGCGGCTGCAGTGCTAATGGAACCTGGGAGCCACCGCCAGGCCTGGCCTGCCTGGAGCCCTGCCAGGTGAGCAGCTGAAAGCGAGGGGGGAGAGGAAGCATCAGTGGACCTATTCAGAGCAGCTCTAGGTGAACTGGGGAACCTCAGCAGGTCTGCCTGGAGCAGCTCCAAATGAGTTGCCAAGAGCAGCAGGGGGGAAACCTTGGTGGGCCCACCCACAGCAGTTCTGGGCAAGCTGCTAAGAGCAGTGATGGGGAGGGAAACATCAGCCAGCCCACCTAGAACAGCTTTGGGTGAGCTATAGAGACTGACCAGGGAAGAGAGGGAAGGCTTAGCAGGGCCCAGTGGTAAGTACAGGGAGCCCAGGGGCCATGGTGGGCCTGGGAAGAAAGTGGAGGGAGGAGAAAGGATTTCCAGCCCCATGAGTTTTGTGGGTCCTCACATGTATATTCTAAGAGTGAAGTTGGCCAAATCTGAGTAAACTTGAGCCCAGTAATCAGATCTGTGAATAGACAAAGCAAACCTTTCTAGAAAGCTAAAAAACACCTCAGGTTGGCAGAAAAATCTGAAATTAAAGAAAAAAACATTGAGAGGGTTTTTAAAAACTCAGAATTATAGCGTGCCTGTAGCTTCAAGCAATGGATTCCCTCAGTGGCTGTTACTAGGCAACCAAAGCATTCCAGGCTTGGTCCTGACAATAAAAGGCAGTGGGAGCGGACAAGGCCCCTTCCAGGGCTGTTTCGGCCTTTGAGAGAAGACTCATTGGAGCTAGGCCTAGGGTTGTGAACTCCATGGTAGGAAACTGCTAGAGATTTTGGGGTGCAGTCTGGGGAGGGGAGGGTCCTCAGCTGTATATAATGACATAGAATCCACCCTCCAAAGCAGCCATTTTCTCCAGGGGGACTAATCTCTACCATCTGGAGTTCAGTTGCAATTTTGGGAGATCTCTGGGTCCCACCTGGTAGCTAGCAACCCTAGATCTCTCAGCAACCTCTGGGTAACTTGATACCACCCGACTTGCATGACTCAGTGAGGCCTGGCTGCTTGCTATTGTTCGACAGCAGCCACCCTATGAAAGCCAGTGTGGTGTAGCAGAGCTTCAGAGTAGGGCCTGGGAGACGAAGGTTTGAATTCTCATCTTGCTGTGGAAGCTCACTGAGTGATTTTGGACCAGTCACAAACTTTCAGCCTAAACTACCTCACAAGAAGGAGAGGAAAATAATGTAAGCTGCTTTGGTTCCCACTGTGGAGAAAGGTGGTATATAAATGAAGTACATAAATAACAAATATAGCTGACGATGGGAAGCAAATAAAAGGTAGCTTGGTGAATGGCTGAGGAGAAATGCAGCAGGGAAAGGGGAGAAAGTATGGGGGCTGCCAGGAGGAGGGAAGAAGGAAATAGCATGGTGAGGAGGATACAGGGGAAAGTGAAGTGCCACCCCATAATCCCTACCTTGGCAGTGCACCTGGCCCAGTGGCTGGCTCCACACAACTAGGCCAGTTTTCTTAGGCAGAGGATTCGGGGGAAGAAGCTTAAGATAGAGAGGCAGATAAAGTAAGTTTGCTGTTGAGTGGGAGGGAAGAAGGAAGCAAGGAAACGGGAGAGGCTATGGGGGCTTTCAGGAAATGTTTCCCACTTGTTTGCTATAAAAGAAGAAGAAGAGGAGATTGGATTTATACCACGCCCTTCACTACGCAAGGGAGTCTCAGAACGGCTTACAAACTCCTTTCCCTTCCCCTTCCCCTTTTATATCCAAAACAATTTTAATGTCCAAATAGATGCACCAGAAAATACGGACCATAGCTGAACAATGTCAGCCTGAAAAATCTGCTATCTGTAAAGATGGTTTTGCTTGTTTTGACCTTCGTAGATTAGTTTTTCTTCTATATTCGTGAAAAAGTTATTTTGTTGATTTTTAAATTAATTGTTCTAAACCAGGGGTGGGCAAATTGCGGCCCACGGGCCACATGTGGCCTGCCACAGTGTTTTTTCCGGCCCGCCAAGACAGTCGGCCATTTGTCTCATTAAACTGATTCTAAAATTAATGTGCTTGCAGCTATAGATGATATGAAATTAGCACAATAAATAAATAGAATAAAACTACCATTATTTTATTTATATTTATTGATTTTTATGGTACAATTTATACCTTTTCTGAAATGCAAAGTTAACTAATGAATGCAATCATTTTAAAAGGTGTGGCCCTCCGCTAACCTCCGCTCCCACAAAGTGGCCCCCGAGCCAAAACAATTGCCCACCCCTGTTCTAAACTGATTTTTAAAGATTTCTTAAGAAAGAGAGATTGGATATAAACATCAAAAGTTAAGTTAAGTTATTGAGCTATTTGCTTGGTAATCAAGCATTTCAACCCTCAAATATATTGATCTGTGGTGTTTTTTTCACACATGACCTATATATCTAGCTTAGAGGAGACTTTTGACTATAGCCAGGAAAGGGAAATTCCATTTGTACAGTTAGTAAATTCCTTTCTTCCATTTGCTAGACTGATATGATCTCACATTTCAGAAACAGTCCCCAAATTTGCAGTGCTCTAAGTAAAGTGACCTCTAAATCCTCTTTTGATAACTTAAATTGATTTGTTTCCCCTTAGATTAGCATGGAAGGATTTAGCCACTACCTTTGGAATCACTGCTAAAAGCTGGATCTGGATGCTCTTAGATAAACAGAAAGCTTATCTAGTCAGCGAAAAATCTAAATGCATAACACAGAGATTAAGATACTGAAATTTAAAAATTGCTAACAGATCTTGAAGATAACGTATGCTATTAGATCCAAGGCTCCATTCCACTGAAGTATTTCTCCATCAGAGGAAGTCATCGGATCAAGATTGACAAAAATGAGTTGCTGGATCCAACCCTTTGATTCTGCTAAGCTTTCAAAGGAAAAGAATGTCACAGTCAAAAATGCAATCACAGGACAGTCATTAATATACCTCTGCTGTGCTCTTGTGTTATAAATTTGATGCAGGGACTTAATTGGAAGGATGCTCTTCAAAGGATCACCACTCAAGCTTCTATAGTGGCTATGCTGTATACAGCTGTGGCAACTTTTGGAATCAGCTTCTCACTTGAGTCACATGGGTCATACATTTGTGGACAACACTGGAGGGCAATACTCATGAGGTACTGAACCTGTCCAACTCACAATGGAAATTCATTTAAAATGTTACAGCACCAACCTCATCTGCATTTGCAACACTACTTATGAAAAACAAAAATCCTAACACTATACTGATAATACATGTCATAAAATACACTACGATTTCTACCTTGTATCTTAAATGCTGTTTCACACAAGATATACGCACTATGTACTATATGTTTTATTTATATTCCAACGTTCCTCCAACACAGGACTCAAACATATATACATAAGCTTATTAGGAAGTCTTCCATCCAAGAAGACCCTGACCTGACCCAAACCTCATCACCTGCAGCAAGGTTGCTAGTTTGGTTAAGTGCACAGACTCTAATATGGGAGAACTGGGTTTGATTCCCCACTCCTCCACTTGCACCTGCTGGATGACCTTGGGCAAGCCATAGTCCTGGCACAGGTGTTCTTGAAAAAGAGCAGTTTCTGTTAGAGCTCTCTCAGCCCCACCTACCTCACAGGGTGTCTGTTGTGGGGAGGGGAAGGGAAAGGAGATTGCAAGCTGCTCTGAGACTCCTTTGGGTAATGAAGGGTGGGGTATAAATCCAATCATCATCATTATCATCATCTCCTCCTCCTCCTCCTCCTCCTCTTCCCCTTCAACATGCCTTCTAACCATACCCTAGACCTTGAGTATGAATTTGTATGAACATGAAACACTGAGTGGTCACACAGCATACATTTATTCCTGTAATCAAGAACACAGTAAGACTGGGGCAGGTGAAAATCAAATCCCCCCCCCCCAAAAAAAAGATTCAGCACTTGTTCAATTATGTGATGACTTAAATCTCTATATAAAGAGGATCACAGAACTTCCATATAATCCATTATTAATAGAACTTTTTCAATGGTGCATCACTGAAGTGTCACTAACTGAAGAAGCATTAAATAAACCAACAAAAAAATCATTTTGTACACAAAAGCCATTTTTCATTTTGTTTAAATTTTGCAGTCAAGCTTTTTAACCAGATGTCTAAACCTATATATAAATTAGCACTTACATAGATTCTTTTAATTAAATTTATGGTCATATAGTCATCACCTGCCCTGAATGTTAACTTATACTGATATTAATGTTCCATTCTTCTACCAAAAGCGAAGTGGAAAAAGTCACACACTTCATGAAATGTAAAATATTCAAGGGAAAAGAACTTTGTCTGATACTGCCCATTCTGAAATTATTTGAACACCACAGGAGGTCCAAGGTGATGACACAATGTGGCTTGTTCACACCACCACTCAAAACTAGCAACAGTAATCAGTTCCCACAGAAATGGAATGACTGAGCCTAAGAACATTTTACAACAGATACAATCATCCCTTGGCAAATTTTCAAATAGTTATAACGACATCTTAGCACTAAATTTAAGACCGAGAGACACTCTTTTGTTAACATTTTTGGTCTCTCTTGATAAAAAAAGGGCACCCATACCTGGGAAAAAGACTAATCAACACACTTGTTCAAAAATTGAATTGACTTTAATGAGGCTCTGAATGAACATTAGGATTTGGCAGTTTCAGAGGATTTGGCAGTTTGAGAGGATTACAATCCAAAACCCATACAGAGAAATGGTAAAATGGAGTCGAATTGTGCAACCGACCCACTTTATTATATGAAAATATATAACCATCATCAGTCAATTCTTGGACCTCTATGACATGAAAATACTTTTAAACTTGTTCTACAATTCTAGTTCATCAGTCCCATTCTGTCCTCACATATGCATGAGCAACTTCCACAAAAATCAATGTCAACTGTACATTTCTACCTGAGGGCACAGCTGTCTCTCACAGCCATGTACCAGGGGGCTTCATTCTGGGTTGCAAGCAGATGAGACAAGCATACTAGTAGTTACACAGCTAATCTGTTTCCGCCTAAAGTACGAGCCCAGTGCTACAAGTACAAGTGTAAAAGTTCCTTTTGTTTTCAAAATCTCTTTACACAGTTTCAGAAAGGAGATTATTAACAACGTTCATTGACATAAAAAAGGAGCATCCCCATATGAGTGATCAGTGGATTTATCCTATAAAATCTCTAAGCTGATTCTGACTGCAAAGAGACTAAAAATGTGTTCGATAAAAGCTAGCATTAAATACTTGGTACTTTTTCAGACATTAATGATAGAATTGCATTAAGTCCTGTAAAATGACAGAGTATATGGATGAGCTTGCTACTGTGGGAAGCTGCTAAGAAACAACAGAAGTGCATCTTGATCTAAATTTTCATGCAGAGTTGCAGCCCAATTTATTGCTCAAGCTTAGTGAAAATTTTCAACATATCCTTATGCTGAAGCTTCCATAGCAGAGTGGGGATTCAAACCAGTGTCTTCCAGATCCTAGTCCAAGATTCTAGGGCCGAGGACAGACTGGCAATCTAAAGCGGAGGCAAAGCGGAGGGAACTGGTGCGGGGGAAAAACTCCACGGAGCTGGCCGCTCATACTGGCCAGAGCAATGCGGACCAGCGGCGATACGGAGTGTTCAGACTGCCACGGAGCGTTCAGACTGCTGCGGAGTCGGCGCGCGCGGCTTGCGCGCGCGCCTGCGCTTTTTTTTGTTTTCCTTTGATGTGTTTCACATGTGCGCACATGCGCATAACTTTGTGCGGCGTGTTCACACTGCCGCCTCCGGATGCCTCCCGCTTCTTCCGGTTCACACTGTTTGGAAGCGGGAGGCATGCGGAGGACGGCCCCTGAACACCGGTTTTACCCGGTGTCCTGGTAAAGCGGATGGAAAGCGACTGGGAGACGGGTAAGTACGAAACGGAGCCGACGGACAGATGCGCATGTCTGAACATGCTCCTTTCTTCCGTTTCCGAAGCGTGCCTGCCCCGCTTTACATTGCCAGTCTGTCCTCGGCCTAGGTAGTACACCTCACTGGCTATAGCACATTATTTAAGGACACACGAATCCCTTACAACCCTACCACTAGGGCTGCCAGATCCCCTCAGCCACCTGTGGGGGATAGGAAGGTAGGGTTGTCAGATCCAGGTTGGGAAATTCCTGGAGATTTTGGTTTGGAGCCTGGGCAGGACAGAGAACTTAGTGAGGTACAATGCCATAGAGTCTACCTTCCAAAGCAGCCACTTTCTCCAGGGGAACTGACCTCTGTAGTCTGGAGATGAGTTGTAATTCTGGGTATCCCGAAATCCCACCTGGAGGCTGGCATCCCTACCTACCACTTTTGTCTACTATATCTCACTGCCACATGGGAATCATTGATATAATTTATGTATATTGGAATCAACTTGATCCAGTGGATATTAAATGGATTGAGTCAGAATCTATACAATTCATTATCGGCCCTGGTCAATTTGTTTTCCTCAAATTTCAGGGAAAACACATAAAAATTATGGATGACTAACAAATGACAAATAATTTCTACAATGGGATTCTTGACGTATCACAAACACTACAACTGGCTTATAGCCAACTGAATATGCAGAAATTAACAGATAATTGTTACTCATATTTTGGCATAGTCTTGGCACAATTTCATTTTAATGACTTAAAATAACTTAAAATGAAATAGGTGTCTTAGAGAATTATATATAAACCATCCTCTGAGGCCTATTTGGTGACAGGTCCTTCAAGAAATGGAGATCCAAGAGGTTCTGCTTGTTAAAAGCCTCACCAGTGAAAGCTTGTCACTGGCTGCCAAACAATCTTAGGATCCCCAGGCTATTTTACACACAATGCCATACAATAATAATAATTATTATTACCTAAAAGGATTGTATTCAGAAGTGCCATCATCTTAGTACAAAAGCAGATAATTATGCATATTAATATACTTGGCATCAACTGAGTCCTATTCCTAAACACAATGTTCATATTGCATCTATAATAAGTAAAGCATTTTAAAGATTTGCAAGGCACTAGTCTTGCAAGTGCCCAGTTTAGTGTCTTGCGTAAAGTGAGACTAGTAGCGTCAGCTTAATCCAGAGTGGAAAATTGTCTGCCATGCACATAATTCAACGCAGTTCAGAAGGGTTGATTGCTGATGTTCATTGGAGAGAATGTAAAGTAAAATGTCAGCTATATGATTTTGCTTATTAATTCTCAAACAATAAATCACAAAGCAGTAATAAGAACACAGTACTGTAACCAGCTATAGGAGAACACCAGTGTCAACTCCAAGCTCCATAAATCTGAAATTAAAGGAATGCAAGAATTGTATCTACAGAGACTTTCAATATAATTAAGATCATATGATAACCCAGGAAACCCAGTCCTCTGCATGTTAACACCGTCTCAGATACACTGATCACAGCCCAGGATTATTTGCAAGTGGCTTAGAAACCAAGTATGCTGAAACACAGGACTGCAGTGAAAGTGTGGCCTCAGCACAAGGCTCTTTACTAACAAGTAGATTCAATGCACATTTCCACTGGGTATTCTCCATGGCAATGGAATACTGTAACACATTTGCAATGGTAGCATGCCATATTCAAGTATTATGGGCCAAACATGACTTGCTGTAATTACAAGTTGCTACAATAATGGCCTACGTGAATTCACTACAGCAGCATGGGACAAACAGGATTCAGGGTAACTCTAGAGAAGCTAAAAGAAGTTGACAACTCTGCATTTCATTAGCATGTAAACCTTTCAAAACTTGGCAGTTTGATGTTTTAAGAGCAGTGATGAACAATCTGGGTGCACACTGAAGCCGTGACACAGTGGCGCCACCATCCATCGAGTTGTAATAGAGAATGGCTGAGCTAATCAGTAACTAGTCCATTAGCAATCCTACACAGACTTATTTGGCATACAATCAAGTTTCACTGAGCTTAGTGAGCCTTACTTCTGAGTACACATCCAGAGAATTGGGCTGCAAGTGTCTTACTTAGTATGGAGATCAGATTTATTTATACAGTTGTAAAATTTCTGGTGTGTTCAAGTCTACACACTTAATTTTACAATCTGATAACAACCAGCAATTACTTCAGACGTATTCAAAGAAGCACAAAGTGTGCATAGCTTATGTGATAATTCAGACCTCTTGTACAAAAAACATGTCATGTTACAATTAAAAAGATTAACTAGAAATTTCTATATAAGTCTGCTTTGTATATTTCAAACAGCAGCAAGGTTAAATTAATTATGCATATTAATATGCATTAAAAACCCAACATTAATTTGGCATGAAAGTTACCTGTCACATTTGGGGCTGTATTATTACTCACCTGTGCTTGAAATTATACTGTGGCTTCATACATCATGCTCAAGAGCCACATCACTCACTAAATTTTTAGGTGTATACTTAAATCAGCTGAAGTGTACATCTAAAAATGCAAAATGTGAATAAAATCTCTTACAGATACATTCATCAGTTTTAAGTATTGAGCAGGAGATGATGAATTCAAACAAACAGGCTTTTATTCAGTGACACTGTTCAGCTCAAAAGACAGCTCTATGAGAGCAGCACTTTCATCCATACTGTTCCAACACATAACTTTCAACAATGTAACTATATACAAGCAATACTATTGGACCCAAGCAGGGCTCAGTGATTGGGTATCTAGATTGGCTTCAGGACCAATGGGAGTCTTTATTAATCAGCCAAAAGGAATTGGAGCTTTAGGATACCAGAGCCCTTTTCAAGCTATTACTGCTTCATATTCTAAACAAACACAACAGTCAGGAAACTGCAGTTGTCAATTGTTTCCTATTATATGTATGCTCTATGGCAAACTTGTAGCAGAGACTACCTCTGCTACAAAAGCTGGAGTTACAGACTCCCCCAGTTCACTGCTGCTAACATCTGCATTGTTACTATCTCTGCCTCCCTTGGTCTTTGTATGAATGAGGACCGTACAGCCAATCCAAGCATATTTACTTAAACATTAGTCAAGGAATGTTCTTTCACTACTATTATTCACCTCCGGCTGAACCATCCCCCCCCCCCAACAATATATGCCCTGATTGGAGAAAGGTATTTTTAAAATCCTGTTAAACCCAAGTGCTTTGTTTCATCATGTAGTCATGCTTCAAGCTTACTTGGATTTTACTAGGTTTAGTTAGCCTATAAAATTATTTTTACCACCTTGTATAATAAGTGTATCACTATAATACTCACACTGCCAGTATATTGCCAGTATATAATGAAAGCGCCAGAAGGATTCGAGTTTAAATTATGAAACCTGCAGAAGTGGTAACACATATTTCATGAACTACTTAAAAGTGCCACAAAATAAATATTGTTTGAATTAAGCCACTGCAGATTTTATTTCAAAGCTCAATAGAAGCACAAGAATACAATTTCCAATTGATCATTTACACAATTAGAAAACAGGGGACTCTGATTTTTAACTTTAGATTAGCATGGATGGCAGAGAAAGGATGTACATTTCTCTCTGCCCTTTAAATGCTAATCACCTTCTGGAGGGAGGGAGGGAGGGAGGAAGGAAGGAAGGAAGGAAGGATCACTTCCAGTATTATTTCCAGCAGCAGAAGCACTTTGGCTTTGTGTTGAATCTGGTTATCTTTCCCTACCAGAGACTCTGATGAGAATCCTTAACTGCACTTTCTGCATGTAATTAACATGGGATATTATTAGCAATGGAATAAAGTAAGACACTTCTGGCCTGAAAGGTTCAAGAGTCTAAGGCACACAGAGTCTGCATGCCTGAAATACACACGTGGACTGAACCAATTCTTATGCTGATTGCTGTTCTCCTTCCTCACAATTCATACTTGTGCTCTGATGTTCTATATAGTGCTACAGTTGCTGAGGGAGGAAGCTTTTGGAAGCCCCTTTGGAGAT
Organism: Lepidodactylus listeri; assembly: GCA_029233225.1. NCBI lineage: Eukaryota > Metazoa > Chordata > Lepidosauria > Squamata > Gekkonidae > Lepidodactylus > Lepidodactylus listeri. The sequence goes on along the minus strand of JARCFY010000006.1, from coordinate 46,723,557 downwards.
GTGCATTAAAAAGACAGAGCTGACGTTAACAAAGCTAAGAATGGAATTACTCATATCATGTTACTTTTAAATGATCCGAATTCTCCAAGAAGTCAGCTGTATCGCCAACAATTATGGCAATCAATTGTTTCAGTGGGTTTGATATAGATAGTGATAGGCTTGCATTGATTGCTACAAATTTTGTTTATATGGACACAGGTTCCAGACCCCCATACACACTGTTCATTTCTCTCAGTGTCAATCAGTGTCAATGAAATTTACCAGCCCATACTAATCTAGCCTCCAACACCTTCATACTCCAACTGCATCTCTCTCCAAAAAACAGCTTCTGCAGATTGCCACTTATGGATCCATGTATGGTCCATCAGAACCACTAATGCTTCTTCAGAAAAGCTTCAGTCACCCACAATACTATGCATACCAGCTCCTAGCTTTTTCTTGCTGGAACCAAAAATAGCAACTACTACGTGTGCTGCCCACTTTCTTGGGCAAACATGCATTAGGAAAGATACAGGCAAAAAGGCATCTTTTTTCACCACTATAAAAAGATATCATACAATTCAAAAAGGTCCAGGAAAGAACAACCCCTTTTTGGGGAGGGGGGGGGGGGTAGCTAGAAACTTTCCCTGCAAGGAAAGGCTGAAGAAGTCTGGAGAAAGTTGGAAAGATAACTTCATTCTCCCAAAATACTAGAGCTTGGGGGCATCCAAGACAAAAGAAAGCACTACCTCACACTACAGTTTAACTTTTGGAACATGCTGCCATCGCTTGCATACTAGATAAGATGGCCTCCAAAGGAGATTAGAAAATTCCTACAAGAATGATCCTTTAAAGACCATTAGCTAAATGAGACTTCTGTATTAGGATGTAGTATACTTTTTAATGACTACTACCAGGACACAGCAGGCAATGTTTCATGCTTCCACTACTAAATCTAGTTGGTCACTATGGGAACCAGATGATGGAACAGGTGGGCCATTGTTGTGATCCAGAAGAGCATTTCTTATGTTCGTCAGTCCCACTGGGCTGTGTGTGAATACACATATGCTCAAGCAAGAGCGATTAGAACAGAGAAATGTTAGACAAGAAAAACTCATACACTCCCTCAGCTGCTTATCTGCCTCAAGAGTTTTGTTATGCACATTTGCTTGTAGCATATAGTTTGCCTAGTGTGACTTCAACTCAATCAGTATTAGTATGCATATACCACAGCTACTTTCATCAACATGATGAGTTTTAAGACCATACCATCAATAGTTAAAATGCAGGCCCAACTAGATCTTTACCTGAATTCTGTTAAGTGCTACAATTGTAGAGGTGTGCTTAATTGTTGTTTCTAAGGCCATGCTCATTGATTCAACAACGCTGTTTGTTGCATTTGTTTCTTCTGGGACTCCTCTTTTCAAATGGTTTAATTACAGCAGACTATTCAAGCTTTCCTTAAAATCTGGAATAAAGCAATCGTAGCTGAAATAACTTCATGGGCAGCAGCTCCTGCTCCTCTCCCCCCGCCAACCTGCAAAGGAGAGGCAACAGAACTGTTCTCAGCAGTGGGTGGCTCCATTTGACTAACTCCTCTTTGCCCTGATTACAGGAGGTTTATGTTGTCTGTGCAAGCATAGATAACTTTCCTCTCTTGTGGAGCACTTAAACCCTCCTCGGTCAGGGTGCTCTCTTTTCCCACAAACCTGGACAGTATTCCAGGTCTGCCAAAGAATACCCCCATCTGAGAGCCCGGCTGGACTCTAATCTGGGAGAAATGAATTTGATTCCCCACACCTCCACATGCAGCTGACCTTGGGTCAGTCACAGTTCTCTTAGAGCTGTTCTGGAAAGAGCAGTTCTTGAAAGACACCTACCTCACAGGGTATCTGTTGTGGGAAAGAAAAGGGAAAGGAAATTGTAAGCCACTCTGAGACTCCTTTGGATAGTGAAGGGTGGGGTATAAATCCTCCTCCTCCTCCTCCTCCTCTTCTGTCTGAATCTGGCCCCATTCTCTGGGTCTATTAATTTGTATGTGGACCCTGTTCAGCATTAATTAAGGTTTTTTCCTCAGGTTTTTGAATGAGTCCACAATTGCTTATAGTAAATTTCTGAGCCACCTTTAAGAGCAGCCTCATTACACTGTAGTAATCTAGCCTTTGCATTACAGTAGCATGGACCAGTATGGCCAGATCAGCTGTGTCTAGATGGGATTTCTAGGCCTGTTGCACTCAAAAAGGCATTCCTTGCAACCATATTAACCTGCCCTCCAAATAATATAGCTGGGTCAAGAACCAACCCTAAATTTTAAATCAAGTCAGCTAACACAAGATTTAATCATCCAAAATACATAACAACTAGAGCACCAGCCATGCTAACCATTATTTGAATTTAATTTTAGCTTGTTCGCCCTCAGCCAAATGGCCATGCCATTGGCTCAGTACAAAGACTAAGGCATTCAAGAACCACAGCAAGTCAAGATAGACAATACTGAGCAAGATAGACCAATAATATGACTCATTAGAAGACAGTTTCCTAGGAACTAGTTCACACACTATTCTTGAAGAAAACCAGTAAAAGTTAAATAAGACTTTAAAACAAAGGTGTCGAACTCATTTGTTACAAGGGCCGGATCTGACATAAATGTCACTTTGTCGGGCCAGGCCATATGTGCCATAAAATGTAACACAAGATATTGGAGATATAAACTTTATAAAGATGATTTCAGATGCTGAATGGCAGTAGCAGGCATGATTGGATTAGGTGTGATATGCAGAAGCCTGGAGAATAGGGCTGCCAAGTCCAACTTGGGAAATATCTGGGGTCTTTGGGGGTGGAGCCAGGAGACTTTGGGGGTGGAGCCAGGAGAAAGGAAATGACATCATTTTGTGATGTCACATCCTGTGATGTTGCTTCCACATGCTGACACATGAACTCATGAAGTTTCCTAATACTGAATCAGGCCATTGGTCCATCAAGGTCAGTATTGACTACTCAGACTGGTAGTGGCTCTCCAGGGTCTCAGGCTGAGATCTTTAATGTCACCTATTACCTGATCCTTTTTTAGCTGAAGAGGCTGATACCTCCTGCATGTCAAGCAGATGCTCTTATCACTGAGCAACGGCCCTACTGAATCCTTCCTCATCTCAGCAGAATATGAAGCACTAAGTGCTACACAAGTGCTGAATATGATTTTCATATCATAAGAACAGGAGAGAAGCCACAGTGGATCGGCCCATCCAGTACAGCCCATCCAGTACAACACTCTGTGTCACAACAGTGGCCAAAAATACCAGGTGCCCTCAGGAGGTCCAGCAGCGGGGCCAGAACTCCAGAAGCCCTCCCACTGTTGCCCCCCAAGCACCAAGAATGCAGAGCCTCACTGCCCCAGACAAAGGGTTCCATTTAGACCTTGTGGCTAATAATAGCCACTGACAGACCTCTGCTGCATGGGGACAGAGAGAGAGAGACAGACAGACAGACAGAAAAAAGAAAGAAAGAGGGAGAGAGAGAGAAGGGGAAAAAACTGGCAGAGGCACTTACTTCCATTTAGACCTTGTGGCTACAATAGCCACTGATAGACCTCTGCTGCATGGGGACAGAGAGAGAGACAGACAGACAAAGGGAGAGAGAATGAAAAGAGCTGGAAGAGAAACTCACCTTGCCAGCCACATGCAAAAGCAGCTCCTTCAGTCCCTCCTTAATCTCTGGGCGGGGCTCTCTTGCTGTGGAAGAAGCTCTCTTGCTGATTTCTTAAAGGGGAAATGTCTGGCGAGGCTTTTTACTGCAGGGCAGGCTCTCTGCAGACATTTCCCTTTTAAGGCAGCCATTTTGTCCCCCCGGTGGCCATCTTTGGAAAAGCGGGAGGTAAGCTCTAAAAATCGGTGTTTCCCCCGCCCAAGCGGGGGACTTGGCAGCCCTACTGGAGAAATCAACATTGGTAATGAGACAGGAAACTTAGGTCTCAGTTTGGTACAGGACGATTCAATCCAGAGGATGCAGAGAATAAATGGAAATAAGTCTGAAGAAGTGAGCAGTGACGCACAAAAGCACATACCTTACCATAATTTTGTTAGTCTTTAAAGGTGCTGCTGGACTCTTACTCTTTCTACTGCTAATAGAAACCACAACATTCAAAAACTAGTGGGGGAACATTTTAACCTTCCAGGGCATTCAGTTGCAGACCTAAGAGTAGCAGTTCTCTTACAAAGGAATTTCAATGTGAGATTAGAAAGAGAAACTGCTGAACTACAACTGATCATGAAACTCAACACAATGCAAACTCCTGTACTGAAGGAAAGATGGACTCACAACTAAAGAACTGAGCAGTGACTCATGTAAGGTTGCCAAATCCCCACCTGGCATCCAGTGAGGGTTGGAAGCTCCATGTCCGGGAGCTTTGGGCATGCGCACTGCAATGACATCACCCAAAAGTGACATCGTTACGCTGGGCATACCGACAAGGGATGCTCTAGGGTTTGGCTTTAAGATTCTATTGTACCATAGAGTTTTAATGCCGACTGCTAGAGCATCCCCAGACAAACGTGCCTGGTACGATGACATCCCCTCCGGGTGGCATCATCGCACCGGGCACGTTGGCCTGATTCTAACACTTTGGGGGTGGGGTTCCCTCCAGCAGCCAGCTCCAGGCCGGCAGCTTGGGGCCTCTAGAGCGGGTAAACCCCCGCCCCCCTGGAGGGCTGGCAGCCCTAGACTCATGAAAGCTCATACCCTGTCACTAATTTTGTTAGTCATAAGGTGCTGCTGGACTCTTGCTCCATTTCACTAATAAGAAATGCAAGCTGTACTGTTAAGTTTCTCCCTCCCATTTGTTAGAAATGAAAAGGGGGATCTCTCCAAATGCCATGGGACTCTTTTTTCTTTCTCACTCTCTGGCATGCTCTCTCTGGCTCTTTCCCTCCCTGCCTCCCTCTCTGAAGTGTGCAAGCACACAAAAGCTTATATCTGGAATAAAATGGTGTTGGTCTTAAACACAAGATGCTCTCTATTTCTGGTGTGCTTTCCCTGGCTCTTTCACTCCCCTTCCCTTTCCTTCCCTCCCTCCCTCTGAAGAAAAGTGTTCTTGCACACAAAAGTTCATTCCTGGAAGAAAACATTGCTGGTCTTCTTAAAAGTGCCACCAGATACCATTCCCCCCCCCCCCGGCTCTTTCCCTCCCTGCCCAGAGGAGGAGAAGGAAGGGAAGGGGCCCTCAGCCAATCAAAGGAAGGCTTTCTTTCTCTCCTCTGAAGCAGGAAATAAGAGAGACTGACCAAAAGGAACTGTGATGAAAGAAACAGGAGGCAGGAAGCAGCACACAGTCAGTTACTCTCCGGCTGGATTGGAGCTTTCCAGGGGCCAGATATGGCCCACAAGCTGTATGTTTGACACCCGTGCTTTAGAAGTTTTAGCTTTTAAAAAATGCCATCCAAAATACAGTCTAGTTTTTCAAGTACGATGCAATACTAAGACTGCATTTTATTGGAAATTTTAAAAAGAAATCATAAGCTTTTAACCTGTTATCTAATAAGATGGTTCCTTGACCATACTTCAGACTAAGCTGTTGATGCAACACGGCTAGCTGATAAAGCTTGCCAAGTTCTGTCTTACTTTTTTATGGACTTAAGATACCAACATTCTTTGGAGAGCAAATTGTGTAACCAAGTATGTTCCCACTCTAGGTGCAGTCTTAAAGGTGAGTTCTATAATATACAACTTATTTATGCATGCGCCCAAAACCTTTTTTCCAAGCACATTATTCAAACATGAAGCTTCTTCCCTACTACTTGACAATTCTGAAAATTATTAGTATTGCATATACAGTGAATGTACTCTTAAGAGTTATGATCAAAACTGTTGAGAATCAGTTGCACAAGGTCATTTTAAAAATAGTGAAATACAAATATTTCCTTCCAGTTTATACTGTCGAATGTTTTTTTGTTAAGACTGTAATGCATGCACTGTAAAAAAATTTCTTCTAATTATCTAATTATTTAATTTTAATTATAAGTAATAATTAGGAGAGAATTTTAAAATGTTTAAAATAACCATATCCAAACTTTAAACAATCTGCATGAACATTTCCCATTCACATGTTCCTGGAATTACTTGATTCTGCACAGATTCAGGTGGGCAGCTGTGTTGGTCTGAAGCAGCAGGACAAAGTTTAAGTCCAGTGGCACCTTCAAGACCAACCAAGTTTTATTCAGGGTATAAGCTTTCGTGCAAGAACGCTTCTTCAGATCTAGAGAAGGTAAGAAGTGTGCTTGCACACAAAAGCATATACCTTGAATAAAATTTTGTTGGTCTTAAAGGTGCCACTGGACTCAAACTTTGTTCTGTTGATTCTGCATAGCTTGCCAGAGGACCAACATCCATTACCAGATGAAAATATTAATAAATTAGTTTGAAAGAGGCTATTGACAGGAATTATGTTCTTGTTAATGTTAAGATGAACACATGGCATTACATTAAAGAACCTAAAAGACCATTTCCTGCAAATCCATTTACCACCAGGTATCAGCTGCAACTGAGCTGTGAGAAGCATATTCTTGTGAGTTGGTACTTAGAAAATAACAACCTGAACTACAAAAGACACATCTAAAATAACTATTTACTTTCCTAGACCTTTTATGGCAATGCAATTATTGAGTGCTTTTAAAAAAGAAACATGACTGCTTTGCTTCACCTTCTGAAAGTACATTCCTCTGTAATTCCAGGAGGAGACTAACCCAGATCTTAAATCATAACCCACTAAATCATAGTTATGCAACTGGAGGCAGGCCTGTAGCTATGCTGGGGCCTCTTGGGGCCTGCCCCCCAACTTCCTGCCAAGGCCCCACGACTTCCCATCCAGCCCACACACCCCAACTCTCTGGGCTGCCTGGAAGACTCCATGCTGCCACTTCCCCAAGCACGCGTCTTCCAACTGAAGCGGTGGTGGAGGCCAGCGCCATAGCGCTTGCTTGCGTTTGGCAGGCACTTCTGCCTGGGTTTCCAGTATGATAGGATAGCAGGGCCAGGCATTGAGGGTGGATTCTTGACTGCTGCTGTCACGATCCGAGCTGGCAGGATGAAGCAGGACCCTGGAAAACTTGATGGGCACCCTGGGTCAATGACTGCAGCCCCAACAAAAACAGCAGCCTGAAGAATGGCTTCCCTTGCCCTGTCCACTGTGTGGGTGACAAGACTCCCTTTCCCCCAAGCAGCGCCCAGAGCTTTGGCTCACCTTTCTCTCCTCGCCCCATGCTGGACTTGGGAGAACCACCCTGGGACTGGGAGTGGCTTCCAGGGTGCATCAGTGCTTGCTTGCCTGCCCCCTCACCCTGCTGCTGTGTGTCCTGCTGTCCCTCTGCAGCTGGCCAGCTGGACCCCTCCAGCCCCCTTTCCTGGCAGCAGATGTTGCTTGGGGTGTGTGTGCAAGGGTGCCTCCTGACATTTAAAGACCCCATGAATAAAAAAAAATCCTGGCTATGGGGGCCTGACTGGAGGTTATGGGCCAGTTAAGGCAAGCTGAATATACCAGGGCATTTAACAAAATTAACAGAGACTTCTTTCTTTCTCACAGGTGTATGTCACAGGCCAAGGATTACACCCAGCAAATGGGGATGGTATACATGACCACATACTAGGGCTGCCATTGTCCAGGTAGGGCCTAAAGTCATCCTGGCATTACAGTTGATTTCCAGGCTACAGAAATCAGATCCCCTAGAGGAAATGGCAACTTTGAAGGATGGACTCTATGGCATCATATCCCCATAGAGGTTCCTCCCCTCTTCAGTTACTGTTTTACCCAGGTATTGCCCCCAAATCTCCAGGAATCTCCCAAAATTGAATTGGAGACTCTACCTGAAATGTATCTATGCCACCAAGATGCCTAAAAATAAATGTCAATAATTCCAGTACAGCCTTGTTTAATCAGGCTATGCTGTCTCACTCCAAAACCCTACAACCACTTCTCTTCTCAAAAATATTGAGCTAAACCCGCTGGTTCAAGTCACATGTGCAATTCCACTACAGGCAACACAATTTCACCACCTGTGAAATTCAAACCTGTACTTTTACCAATGTAAGTGCAAGCTGAAAACAGGCTTTTGGTTTGTGAAACTAAAGCAAGGGGGTGGGGAGGAAGGACATACCTTGATGTTGCAATTTCCACTTTGGTTCTGGCCATGGTAGCTGCACGCTGGGCACTTTCTAATGCTCGCTCCACTTTCTCTTTAGTTTTTGTGTTCCTTATCGGTATTAGCTGCTTCCTTATTCCACGGACCAAAACGTTGTTTTTATACTTTCCCTCTTCCTTGGTGCCATCTGGGAACATGGTACATCCATATCCATGTCTCTTATTATTTAGCCACTCCCCTTCATATTTCATACCATTTGAACGCTCACTAATACCAAAGCCACTACGTTTGTCATTCTTCCACTCTCCCATGTATGTTTCTGTTGTGGTAGCATCAACATGGTCTTCCACTGGGCAATAGTCACAGTCCCCATCCCCGAAACTAATGGTAGAATTGGCATCGCTAGAACTAATTCTGCTCATAGCAGCATCACTCCTGACAGAGCTACGTTTGCTAGAAATAGATGATTTTGATTCTGATTTTCTAAGTTTTATGCTACCGAGAAGGGATCCTCTTCTGAACAAACCTCCTTTTTTCTTACCGCCAATACTATCGGTATCGCTGTGAAAATTCAAGACAAACCCTCCTCTTGTACCAGCTGGACTGTCCGAGGTAATGTCATGTAAAACAGTGCCATTGCTCTGCTCACTACGGAGCGAAGCCAGAGATGTCCGGAGAGGTGAGCGAATCACAGTTGCCATGCCGTATGGAACACTCTGCCGCATACCATAACCATGTCTCATCCCTCCTGTCCACTGTCCCTGGTATGTACCTTTTAAAGGAGATAAAAAGCAAAGGAATTTAATAAATACCTAATTTTTTTTACATGTAAGTATAACTCAACAGTGCTGAATATTCAACTCCAGTGTTTTTTCACTGAAGTATATGAACAGTCTGAAATAGCTAGCCACCACCCAATAATTCTTACGTAGTCATGAGTAAACTGCAAACAGCCTACACTAAGAATACTAGTATTATTGATATTACTTTCACATAATCTCACAAGAGCAGTTTACTACATAACATAGGATCTTGTAATCAAAGTAAGAAAATCCACTGTTATAAGCTTGGCCAACCTTTTTGGTAAGTGTGCCACAAACCAAGCCTAAATCATGACATAGTGCACACACTGGGTGTTGAGAACATCATCTCTGGGTCCCTGAACTAGGAAGCAAGGCAGAACTGGGTGGGTAGAAAGGACAGCAGGGCAGAATTTACATCATAAGCAAACTCACTGGCACTCCTGTTCTTGTCCAGGGATGCTACAAATCCCTGGTTCTACTTGTAGTTTCTGCACTACAGGTTACCTCTAAGCCATTGGGTATTAGCATATCTGGATGCCGACCAGCAAAAATGACAAAACAGGGCTCTAATATTGTCATAAATCAGATCTTTGCAAAGTTAGCAGCTCTTAAGATATCGTACATGGGAATGCCTCAGTCTATCCTCGAACACTATGAGTTAGTCAGAGAGTTTTGGGATTGACTTGGGATTTGGGTGGTTGGGTGCTAAGCAGGGTTGGCCACAAGCCAGTACTTGCATGGAAGCCCACCGAGGAAGACTGGGTTGTGATGTGGAAGAAGACAATGATAAACCACTTCTGCTTATCTCTTGCTTGAACAACCCATGGCTGGGGGTCCTTATGATTTAGTTGTTACTCGATGGCATATTCTTCTTGTTGCTTCTAAACCCAATGCTATCAATCATTTTTTTAAAAAAATAAGCCACCTTCTGGGACAAGGTTCTTGAAGCATCTATTAATTTCAATTGGATAAATTAGCAGCTAATTTAGCAGCTAATGTTCCCTATGTTTCAGTGGGACATGGGCATGGCTAACCTCTACTGCACTGGGACTAACATACATAGTGTGAAAGCGCTGAAGGGTCAATGAAGCCTTTTTCTTGGCTGTATAGCGTATCCCTAACCATGCCTTGTCGTACATTTTTATGTAGGGAAATCTATTTCAGTGTGCTGTTTAAAGATCTGGCAGTAAAACAGAGCCCAGTTTATAATTTTCAAGTGTAAAATAAATACTTACCAGTTTAACAGATTTTACTGTCAGGTATTGCTGAAATCAAGTTAGATTTCAGGCTGGAAGTTAGTCCTATGTACACTTGGAAATAAATCCAACAACAACCAGTGGGGTTAACTTTCAAGTAAATGTGCAGAGGATTAGGGCTATCCAGCTGCAATCCTAAAAAATGTTTCCTATTAGTCAATTCTCTTGAAATTAAAGCCCTTTCATTTGACTGAACAGGTTTGGGACTGTGGTATTAGAGATGGAGACTGCCACTTAAAACATTCAGAATAATGTCCATTATATTAGAGTGAACTGCAGCCACACATTCTAGTTGCCAAGCAAGAAAAATGAATAAACCTGCAGTTTAAACATGCATAAGCAGCCTCTCCCAAAGCAAAATGAGGTAGTGGGATTGCATTTGCAACTGAATACATTTTGAAAGGATTGATCCAATTACGCATTTCTCATGAATTAATCAACTTTGTAGTTTTGAAGAGGGTTCTTCAGTACAATCAATCAGGGATTATGAGGGTTTTTTTGGTACAGTGCTCAACACAACAAAAGTACAGTATGTCAGTGAAAGTGGACAAGATGTACTCCTAATTGACCTGAATGAACTTCTGTCTGATACCCCTTGTGCTTACTCTGATGTCAGAAGACACTCAAAGATTAGTGTCTAGCACATTTATTTTGACAGTTTTAGAGATCAGGGCCAAGCATATGTTTGATTCAAAGTGGATATTTCAAGTAGTTATTCTAAAAATAGGGACCTATTGCTTTTACAATTTATACCCCATATGTGTGATTCTTAAAAATCAGGATTTTTCAGCCATTTGCTGAAGCATAAAGAAAAGGCAAGAAGTATTCAGATTTCTGACCATTGCTAAACTGTCAACACGTGACACAAATTTAACAGAATATATAGCATCTTGAATAGGTTGCTTGGAACGTACTATTTTTGCCATAAACGTACCACAAGTATATTCTTGCAGTACAAGCCTTTCACATCTTTGTATTCAGTACTTGGAAGCCCATTTCATCTACTGCCTCATGTTGGCAACTGATGAGTGGTTCACTTCTTATCAGTTGGTACTGTAAACAATTTACTCAGAGGCAAATTGCACCTTCATTCACTTTGACATTTTGGAAGTTACAGTGAAATCAGTGAGATTTCCTAAATACTGGGCCTATGAACATCAGTGTCAATACTCTAACAAAACTGCTGTATGAATTCATCAACAGAGACAACAGAATTCCAAATTCTAACAATCTTACTTAGTTCCAGAAAGGTAAAACTTATAATAGTCCTATTAGCTTGCCAAAAACAGTGGTGGTCTTGAAACTACAGAACCTTCACAATTTATTTTGAAAAAGACTTTGAGCGCTTTTGGAATAAACCAAAAGCTAGCTCAGAGTGTTTTCAAACGATACATAAGCTCCTAGCACATCCCATATCATTTAATGTAAAGTGTGTCCAAGCAGATAAGAGGGAGGGACCAAGCATGCATTTCTCAATATGGCATAGTACAGATTACATCCCCTTTATTAACGTTTTTAATCACACAGTCACATGATCAGGTGGTAACATGATGGCCTTTCCCCCACCTTGTTGATGATATCTGCTTGCAGGAAAAATGAGGATTCTAATTCACTTTAGGGAATGAACCCGCTTCCACTATATCTTTCCTGAGGAAAGGCTAAGGAGCACAAAAGAGTCCAGTCTTCCTTCTAAGGTGAGTTAGTGTGAGCTAACTCACAGTTTTTTAGCTTCCGGTGCACACATTTTTGTCTTAGTTCAGGAAGGATGGCTCCAGAGCAAACTAATTTATGTAGCAGCCAAATTGCTTGTGCACAACTTTAATGCCAGTAGCTCACAAAGTAGAATTTTTGCTCATAAAATTCCACAGCTAAGGAGTATTGCAAAAGACCATATGGATGTGCCCCAGAAAACCTGGGCAAGGAAAAAGCAAAACCTGTTACAGCTGCCCATCAACTCCACAATCTTGTTTCAATCCCAGAAGAAGGGGAGTAATAGCCAAGAGTATCAGCAGCACCATCCCTTGGCTTGAGAGGGTTACAGAGAGCTGAGGAGCCCACAGCTACATTGGGGGAGGGGAGGGGGGGGGGGAGGGGGGGAGGGGGGAGGGGAGGGGACGGGGATAGCAGTAGATTTATGGAGAAGGAAGAAAGCTGGCCCCTTGAGCAGTCCTACGTAAGAGAAAAGGAGTAAGCGATGTGTGTCGTTTCGAGCGTTTCAGAAAGGCACCTAGCAATTAACAAGCAGAAGGCGGGTGACGGGTCCCAGATGCTCAAAGGCTAAGCGGGCATAGGTATCATTCGTGTGTTTCACAAACTTGCGTGCATCTGTCTGGGCGCGTCAAGAGTGAACAGATTCTGGCGGAAAATACAAATGTCACCTGAAGCGGCTCTGTGCGTACCCCCCACATTTGCACCCGCACGTGTGAAAGAGCCCTGGACTGTGCACGCCCCCTTGTAAGCCCACCCCAGGCGCCCTCCAGCGGCCACTCCCTGGCTCCGCCCTCACCTCCGTCCCCGTAGGTCTCGACGCCGTAGCCGTCCTGCAGCCCATTGCTCCAGGTGCCCTCGTAGCGGGCAGGGGTGGTGAGGCTCTGGCGCACGCCGTAGCGGCCCTTGAAGCCGTGCGACCACTCGCCCCGGTACATCCATTTGCCCTTCGTCTCCACGCCCAGCCCGTGGCGCTTGCCCTGCGCCCAGTGGCCGTGGTAGGTGTTGCCGCTGGGCCAAGTGTAGGTGCCCACCACCTCGAAGCCGTGCGCCCACGAGCCCGCGTACTCGCCCTGCCCTTTGGGCCCGGTGCAAATGCCGTGCCCGTGGGCTTTGCCGTCCTCCCAGCCGCCGCAGTAGGTGCCGCCATCGTCGAAGTCGAACCTGCCGCCCGTCATTCAGGGGAAGCGGGGGACGCCCGGGCCGAGCTCGGCTCCGCCGCCGCCTCTGGCTTCTGCAGCTCGGGCTCGGGGCGCGGCGCTGCGTCCTCCGCCAAGGCGCCCAAGACAAATGCCAAGGCTCAGACCCAGGCAGCGATCCTCGGCGCCGGCGCCCGCCCCCAGCGCCGTGCCGCTCCGCTCCACCCCTCCGCCTGCCCCGCCGTCCCCTCCTTCCCCACACCCCAGCCCCGCTCACGCCCCGGGGGAAGGAGAGGAAATGGCGGGGAGAGGGTGAGGCGGAGCCCGGAGAGGGCAGGTGCCGGCGGGGGGGGGGGGGGGGGGAAGGCTCGTTGCTCCAGGAAGTCCGACAGAAAAGGCGCGCGAAGCGTCTCCCCTCCACTTGGGGAGGATGTCGTCCTGCCTCAGTTTGGGCGGAGGTGTGAGAGTGGGGCGTAGAGAGTTTTTGCGCGAGCTGCGAGGAGCAGCTTTGTGTGCTAGGGCAAAGCTTAAAGGTGGGTTTGTGCTCACCACGCGAAAGTTGTGGGTTCAGTCGCAGACTTGCTTTGCCAGACTTGCCCAAGAAATAGCTGTGAACCGTATATAATAATAAAGGCGGCGTTGTACGTGAGCATGAACAGAGTGCGTTTCCCTCACCATTGTCGCTCTACAACTGGCAGGCGCTTCGAAATTTCAATACACCAGACGCGCTGCCAGCCGTCTGGTCTACATGTGAAGCCGAATGAACTGTTTGACTTCAGGTGATAGATGAGGCAAGAGGGAGGGGCAATTGAATTGTTTAATGGCTGGCATAAAGCTAAATGACATTCCTGATAAATTGCTGCCTCTGAAACTGGTGTTAAACAGACATAGGGAACAGTTTAAAAGCTGACAGCCATATTTTTGAACATTCTTCCTATGTGCTTATTTCTTAAAACAAAGGCACTCTCCCTAAACCTAGTAGGAGACAGAGCAGTCAGGTTGAAAGCTAGCACTGCAGAAGACTGGCTGAACTCCCCGTCCCCAGCCTTGTTAGTTTACTTCTTGTAGGAAGTTCCTTTTTTATGTAGTAGTGCTTTTAAAAAAGCAAACGGTACTTGCAGTGTGAAGTGATACTGGCCATTCTAGCAGTTCATTTTATTGCATGTGTAGACTGAAGGCTATTCATCTGTTCCAGAACTAGATTTTCCATTTTCCCCTCCATGGTGAAGTTCTCAGTCTGTCAGTGGCTGCATGACAGCCAGGAATTCATCTGATGAGACTTCTTCCATTATGGACATACAGGGATGAGGTGATGTACTGTAGGATGTTTTAAAAGATGAATAAGCCCCCCCCCCATTGTTGGTACAAAAAAAGATAAAAAGCTGATAATGCTACTGTGAGGTTTATTTTGGGCAAAGCCAGCTTCTAATGCTATCCTGCCTAACAGAAAATCTTTAATTAAGCCCATGTCCTAATGTTCCTACCTTCTGAAGTATGGTGGGTGACTATGAAGGACATTTTCCATGGTGGTGCTCCATTTATGGCACTCCCTCAGAGTGGAGGGTCACCAGCTCTGCTAGGGTTGCTAGGGTTGCTAGGGTTGCCAGCTCTGAGTTTAGAAACTCCTGAAGATTTGGAGGGTGAGCCTGGGGATGGTGGGGTTTGGGGAGGGGAAGGAGTTCTGTGGGGTATATTGCCATAGAACCTTCCTTCCAAAGCTGCCATTTTCTCCAGGGGAACAGGTCTCTGTTGTCTGGAGATTAGTTGTAATTCTGTGGAATTTCTGGTCCCCACCAGGAGATTGGCAACTCTACCTGGCACCTTACTAATTTTGGGTGTAAAAGGCCAAAACATTCCATTTTCACCCAGACTTTTAACTGAGGTTCAATTGAGTGTTTTTGTAAGTTTCTACATGTTCATATGGTTGTTTGCTGGGATTTTAAATTGTTATTTATTTTTAACTTTTGTCTATCATTTTATTGTGTTAATATTTATGATAGTGACCTCCCATTTCATAACGTTTGAGATCATGGTTTTTTAAAAAAAAAATTGGTCAAGACTTTCACTCAAAAAGGACTCGGGATGCCTCACACACTCAAAAAAACCTGCATCAGACTGAAAATCACACAAATTCCCAACAGATATTACAGTAAACAGCCACATCAATATGCAGCAACGAAGTCCATTCAAAATGGAAACTGTGATAAGAAGGCTTGCTAATAAGAACAACAGAAAATGGGATGCCTGAAGCAACTTTTGAAAACAATAAGAATAAAGAAGCTGCCCTGTGAAACAATGAGAAGAAAGCAAAGCACCATTCAACTCTGTAATACTTCCTTCCAAGTAAACATGTGTAAGATTGGGCTGTACATGAGAGGAAAAAGGATTGCTTGAGAACAATAGAAAGGTATTATGAAGACAGTAGGATACCAAAAAGGAAGAGGGGGGAGATACATTTGATAGGCAATAGGAGGGGAAACTGGAATAAAGCTGGAATAAAAAACTACAGGAAGGGGAAACAATGGGATGATATGCAGGTTGTCATGGGAACGAAAGGCTTGAGTGGGATGGCAGTGTCACTATGACAGCCCCGTCCACTTCCCTCCCTCAGAGGCAAGATTTCCCTCTGTTTTTCTTTCCTTTATTGACTGAGCTGCTCTAGTAATGTTTTCTTCTTTGCTGAAGAACTCTGGCTGTCCCACCTATCACAGTACCATATTTTGGCTATTGGCTCAGCCCAGGAACCTGAGGGAAGGATCAGGAGCTCCCTTTAACTTAACCAACTTAAATGGCACTTAGGGCATTTTGAAATTCAAAAATAAGAAAATATTTAACATAGAGGGGAAAGGTCAGGTGAAATCAGGGGGTAAAATTTCTGAGGTAAAACCAGTGCACACACAGACTTTAGTTTTTATGTTTCAGGCTAATGAGAGTTTCTTAAGCTTTTCACAGTGACTTGAATTTTTACATTGAGAGGCTTTTGTTCCAGTGTTTTCCCCAAACACTCTAGCAGACTTTCTTTGAGTATTCTATGACTCTCGGTTTCCAGAAGGCTGGTGCACTCTTTCCAGCACCCAAACCCCTTCTCTTGAAAGACAAGTATTCATCTTGAGTACTCATCTCTTGAAACACCAGTACTTTAGACACTTTTAAGGTCTCTAAAGGCAGTTTCTAATCACACCAGACCAGGGAACTCTGCACTCTTCAAAGCTAACTCCCTGTTTGACTGGGTAGGGAATGTTCTTCTCTTTCTAGAAGACCTACCCCCTTTGCTTGGCCTGAAAGGGAGTCTCTGTCTGCTTCCCAGACTTCCTTGCCAACTTGCCCCCAGTTCTTCTATCTGTGTAAACTGCTCTCAGTCAGGGTTGAATTCCAAAACAGTACTCAACTTTTCTCAGCTAGGGCTGAAATCAGACTGTCAGTATTCAACTCAGTCAAGGCAGAAATTTGACTGAATCTCTCCTCAGCATGAAGCTGTCTTCAGACTTTCTCTGCTCAGCTGATGTTAACCAATCAGATTACTTGGAGCAGCCTGTCACTCAAGGCTCTCTGTTTCTGTGAAGAATTAACCCTTCATAGTCCTTCAGTTGTTTATACAGCACTTCTAAGTTTCTTAAAAGTTCAGTCTGTCACAGTCACACCTAAAATGACAGTCCTATAAAAAAAATGGCAGTCATGTTAGTTTCCCCTGTCCCCCAAAGAATATCAGCAAAATGACAGCAGTGTAACAGAATTATAACTGAGTCAAAGTGTATATTTAAGAATGACTGTCAGAGATAGTATAGTTGGTGATTTGCTGGTAGTGAGAGTTATGAGCATGATAGTCGCCTTAGCTGTGAATGAATTAGATGGTCTTAGGCAGCCACAGTTTTCTCAGTTTAGTATAGTGATGCTGTACTATGCTAGTGGTTGAGATGAAGGATGTACTATATAAATATTATTGGTGAGATGTTTTATATTTAATGAATAGAAGACATGAAAGCTTAGCACGGAGTTGTAATTACATTCATTATTTCATTACATTTACAAGATCTGTTCTTTATTTAAAAACTAGTTGCTTGTGTTACATGGAAGGCTAATGCTCAGTGTCTACATCTGAATTTACAACTAATGGTTACATAAAAAACTTCTGTGAGATTGGGTTAAAATACTGGGAGAGGATGGAGGAGACCTGGGTTTAAATCCCCACTCAACCATGATGATGCTTACTGGACACTTTGGGCCTCCTCATGGCCTCCTTTGAATTCCTTGGAGACAGTGTGGGATCTAATATAATAGATAAGAGAGAGAAGTGTATTATTAGCTTTACAGGCAGTGATAGATTTTCCGTTAGGTCATATGAAAGATGAAGCTATCACAGACTGTTCAGGATATATGGAATAAATGTTTCTTGACAGAAGAAGTCTGCATAAAACAAGCACTTATAGCTCTGATCTTCTATGTGTTTATTAGTATTTAGTATTATTTATTTGGAGCTTCTTTAAAAACTGGGATTACTTTCTAGGAAATGTATATTAATTATAGCTAAATGCTGTACTAGGAAATGTGTTTAGAATTGCAGCCTTACATGTACTGGTCGCTCTTACATATTTGACTGTTGATGCATTCTTAATTTACCATAATAATAATGGCAATTTTAGGGATTGTATACCACTTTGTGGGGCTGCAGTGGCTCAAGTGGTTAAGACGCTGAACTAAAGACTGGAAAATCGGTAGTTCAGCAGTTTGAGACCCGAGTGCTGCATGACAGAGTGAGTTCCCGTCCCTGGTCCCAGCTCCTGCCAATTTAGCAGTTTGAAAGCAAGAAATTGCAAATAAATAGGTACCATTTTGGTGGGAAGGTGACAGTATTCTGTGCACTTCAGTGTTTAGTCACGCCAGCCACATGACCATGGAGAAGTCTTTGGACAGCACTGGCTCTTCAGCTTGGAAACGGAGATGAGCTCTGCATCCCTAGAGTCGGATTTGACTGGCTTTCGAGCAAGGGAAACCTTTACCTTTACGTATACCACTTTGGCTCTTATCACAGTGTGCACCAGTGTAGCTAAAGTCAGCCTGCAGAACTGGCGGCAGAACAGTGCTGTGTATAAAACATATTTCATAAATTGACACTTACATTGATCTACATAGGACCTAATGGCACACTATGTTTTCTTTGTATCCTCCCCAAGTCTGTACAATGTGTGTTGCGTGTTACATTCCGGGAACTTAATTCCCAGTCCTGTGACAGCCTATTTGGACTGGAACTGTGGCATGCAGGGAAAAGGGACTTAAGTCTTCTCCCAGTGCCATTTTCCCATCCTGAAATTGCCCCGGGTGTATTGATGAATTGCATATAAGCTTCCCCAAAGGGGCAAATAGTGGCTCACCAGGGCTGTTTACAGCTTATGCCACTGTCCCTTAGTTGCCGTGGTCCTGGTTCATATTAGGCCCATGCGTACCTGCAAATTACGTTCCCAGCACAGAGCTGTAATGCATCCGAAGTCATGAACAAGTGAGGACACAAGTCAAATGTAATTAGACTTGATCAAATAGAGTTACATCCTGGATTCAGTCTGTATTTTTTTAGAAAGAGCTCCCTTACCAAATATTTAGTTAGCATGGGTAGCATTTAAATGACAAACACCCTGTGAAACTCCTGAGTAAGTTCTTTTGTGAATAATTGAAAAGAATGGAACTTTCACAGCAGCAGTTCTTGGTGAATTCCATCATTAATCAGAGGTTATGGCTGTTTTTCAAACACAAAAACACTTAATAGAAAATGGTTTGTATTCTGTAAGGTCCCCACTTCTTATGATTTACCAGTCACATGCTGTCCATCATTCCAGCTATTCATTATTTTTCACTAAATTGCCTAATTCTTCCACATGTTCTTAGCATATTTGTTTCAATATATATTTATTGTATGAGTGTAATTGTGCATATTCATGACTTTTTAAATCAGGGATCCTAAGCCTGAAGTTCAGACCCTGATCCAAAGCGAAATAAAGATCCTGCTTCCAGCTGAAGTCTTGAATATGCATTAAACTGAACAAGGAGAATATGTTCTGCAGCCTTAAGGCTCCAAGAAATGTGCTGGCAACCTGTCTGAATCAGTGCTTCTGTCTTCACATAGCCAGAAGAACCTGTGTGTGCATAGCGAGGACTGTATAATACAAACTGTTTTGCAGCTAGAAGTCTAAAATAACCTCTCTATGGAATTGTCGGTATGTTTGAAAAACATCCTGAACTTCTGATTAGTGAAAGAAATCTGTCAAGCGTGGCCGCTTGTGTAAACTTCATTCATTTTGATTCTCTACAGCAGAACTTACTTATCCATTTCACAATGTATTTATTTATTAAACTAGCCCATATTATAGAACCATAGAATTACAGAGTTGGAAGTGGCCATACAGGCCATCTAGTCCAAGCCTTGCTAAATGCAGGATCAGCTTAGAGCAGGAGTGGCCAAACTTGCTTAATGTAAGAGGCACATAGAATAAACATCAGATGTTTGAGAGCTGCAATACATGAACAAATATTACACACACATTTTTATTGAAAAATATGCAAATTTGCTTTTTATTAACATTAAGCGAGACTGCCAAAAATAAAAACAAAAGGTGTAGAAATAGATATTGATAGTGCAATTAATTTGTCCAATGATATTTGTTTGCTAATGATATTTATTTTTCTAAGAGAGTTGGAAAAAGAGAAAGAAACAAAGCAAATAGAAGGGGTGTGAGGGAGGGGGAAGGGAGGTAGGGAGAGAGAAAGGAAGGTAGGGAGGAAGAGAGGAAAAGAGGAAAAAGTGGGAAAAAGCAAATAGATGGATGAGGGGGAAGGAAGGGGGAAGAAAGAGAGAGAAAAACTAAGAAAGCAAATAGATGGGGGAGGGAGAGAGAGGGAGGAAGGAGGGGAGAGGTGTAAAGAAAGCCACGTTAACTTTAAATGTGTTCTCCAGCATCTACCATGCCCCCACACCAGCTGGCTTGGCTTGAAGAAGGGATTTAAAGAGACAAATGCCTTCTCCAAGCTTGGGGGGGGGGGGGGCTTTGGAACACATTTAAGGTTTCTTTCTTTCTTTCTCTCCTCCCCCCCCACTTCAAGCCTACCTAGGGAGGGGAACACTGCCTGGGGAAGGGAAGATTGATCAGGGAGGCATGGCTCACCTTTTCTTCTCCAGCACTTCCCCAGCTGCTCTGCTGGGAGCCGCACAATATGTATGAAAGAGCCGCATGCGGCTCCTGAGCCAAAGTTTGGCCACCCCTGGCCTAGAGCATTCCTGACAAGTGTTTGTCCAGCCGCTGCTTAAAGACTGCCACTGAGGGGGAGCTCACTACCTCCCTAGGCAGCTGATTCCACTGTTGAACAACTCTTACTGTAAAAAAGTTTTCCCTAATATCCAGCTGGTACCTTCCCACCCTTAATTTAAACCCATTATTGCAAGTCCTATCCTCTGCTGCCAACAGGAACAGCTCCCTGCTCTCCTCTAAGTGGCAGCCCTTCAAATACTTAAAGAGAGCAATCATGTCCCCCCTCAGCCTCCTTTTTTCCAGACTAAACATTCCCAAGTCCCTCAGCCTTTCCTCATACGGCTTGGTCTCCAGGCCCACAATCATCCTCATTGCTCTCCTTTGCACCCAGTCTATTTTGTCCACATCTTTTTTGAAGTGAGGCCTCCAGAACTGCTCACAATACTCCAGGTGCAGCCTGATCAATACAGTGGGACTATGACATCTTGCAGTGTGGATGTTATGCCTCTGTTGATATACCTCAATATCACATTAGCCTTTTTTGTTGCTGTATCACACTGGCCGGTGCTCATATTTAACTTATAGTGCACCCGTACCCAAGATCTTGTTCATACACGCTGCTACCCAGAAGTGTATCCCCCATCCAGTATGTGTGTTCCTTATTTTTGTTACCCAGATGTAGACCTCACCACTTCCCTATTAAAATTGCATCTTGTTCACATCCACTCACTTTTTCAGTGTATTCAGATTTCATTGAATTCTATCTCTGTCTGCTGGTGTGTTTGCTGCTCCTCCCCATTTGGTGTCATCTGCAAATTTAATGAGTATACTCTGATCTATGATCATAATAAATTTCTGATTCTGAAAAAAAATTAATGAGTAGCCCCTCCAAATCATTTATAAAAATTATTGAAAAGTACTGGTCCCAGAATCGAGCCCTGTGGCACCCCACTGGTCACCTCCCTCTATTCAGATGAAATGCCACTGACAACTACTCTTTGAGTGCGGTTCTCCAACCAGTTCCCTATTCACGTAACTATCCTAGAGTTCAGTCCACATTCCTCTAGTTTACCCATCAGAACAGTGGTTCTCAACCTGTGGGTCGGGACCCCTTTTGGGGTCGAGCGACCATTTCACAGGGGTTGCCGGCTGGCATCCAAGCCTGCCCCGCCCCTCCCTGCTGGCAGGAAAGGGCCCCACGCTCGATTGAGTGCGAGGTCTGGCCTCCCGGCTCTTTGCCCTCAAAGGGAGCTTTCCCTTTAAGGGCAAAGAGCAGCAGTTAGTTGGGGCCGGAGCCCTGCCCCCTGCTTCCAGCAACCCTTCCAGCAGGGGCCATGAGGAGGAAGAAGCCAGCAGGTAAGTCAGTGGCCGCTTCCCAAACCCCACCGCCACCTTTAGGTCGCTCCGCCGTTGCCTTCCCTGGACTCCGCACCGAAGCGCAGAGCCCAGGAAAGGCGGCAAAAGCCCCTCCGCCTTCCCTAGGCTCCACACCGAAGCGCAGAGCCCAGGAAAGGCAGCAAAAGTCCCCCCCATCACCTTCCCTAGGCTCTGCGCCAAAGCGCAGAGCCCAGGAAAGGTGGCAAAAGCTGCCCCCCACCTTCCCTAGGCTCCGCGCCGAAGCGCAGAGCCCAGGAAAGGTGGCAAAAGCCCCCCACCGCCTTCCCTAGGCTTCGCGCCAAGGCGCAGATCCCAGGAAAAGCAGCAAAAGCCACCCCCCCACCTACCTACCTTCCTTCTCTCCTCTCTCCCCCCTTTCTCTCTCTCTCTTCCCCCTTTCTCTCTCTCCCCTCCTCTCTCTTCCCCCTTTCTGTCTCTCTCTCTCCCCCTACCTTTCTCTCTCTCTCTCCCCCTCCCCCCTACTTGCAACAGCCTCTCCTTCCCACCTCCCTTCATTTTCTCATGGCATCTTCTGTTGAAGAAAAGTAAGTCTGAAGCCTGAATGTTTGTTGTGTCTTGTTGGGACTAGCTTGCAAATATATGTGTGTCTAAAGTCTGTTTTAAAGTTGTTTGGTGCTAACTGCCATGCAAGAGAAAACATCTGAAAAAGTAGCTTCATTGTTGTGTGTGTTGGCAGAATTTTATGGTTGGGGGTCACCACAACATGAGGAACTGTATTAAAGAGTCACGGCATTAGAAAGGTTGAGAACCACTGCATCAGAACATCGTGGGGGACCCTGTCAAAAGCTTTACTGAAATCCAGGTAAACTACATGAACAGCATTCCTTCAATCCAGTAAGCTTATAACTTGATCAAAGAAGGAAATGAGGTTGATCTGGCAGGACCTGCTGGGAACAAATCTGTGCTGACTTCCCTGGATCACCAAGTTATCCTTTAGATGCTTGCAAATTGATCCCTTTAATCTGCTCTGGGACAGAGATCAGACTGACTGGCCTGTATTTTCCTGGGTCATCCCTTTTTTGAAAATTGGGTTAGCACCTGCCCTTCTCCTGTCTTGTGGCACATCTCTCGTCCTCCAAGAGGTCTGGAAGATGGTGGACAAAGGCTCTGCAAGCTCTCTAGAAAGTTCTTTGAGCACTCTTGGATGCATACCATCTGGATTTGTACTTATTCAGAGCAGCCAGGTGCTTCTCAACTATCTGTCCATGTCAACCAGCAGCCTGGACACCGTGGCTTGCCTATTACCATCTCTAGATGAGCCTGTTGTCTTCCTCAGGGAAAAAACTAAGGCAAAATAGGCATTAAGCCTTTCTGTTTTTCTCTGTCAGAGTTTCTCCATTTTCACCCAACAGTGGGCCCATTGCCTCTTTTATTTTGCATTTGCTCCTCACATATCTGAAGAAGATTTTCTTCTTGTAGCGAGCCTCCCTGGCCAGCTTTAGTTCACTGTGAGCTTTGGCCTCTCTGATGGGTGGCCTACAGTGCCTAGCAACCCACAGGTACTCTTCTTTAGAGGGATGTCCTTGCCTCAATTTCCTGAACATTTCCTTTTTCTCCCTTAGCATATCATGGAGTTCTCTGTTCATCCACACTGGCTTCTTGGATTTTCTTCCATGTTTCCTTCTTGTTGGAATAGTGATGGCTTGAGCTTGCAAGAGCTCTTGTTTTAGGAGAGTCCACCCTTCACTTGCTCCTTTCCCTTCCAGCAGTCTTGCCCATGGAATGATTCTCATCATGTCTCTGAGTCTATTAAAGTCTGCCGTAGTGAAATCTATCATACACATTTGGGTACAAATTTCCTTGGTCCCCCAATGCAAAAGGAATTCTAGCAGGACATGGTCATAAGAACATAAGAGAAGCCAATGTTGGATCAGGCCAATGGCCCATCCAGTCTAACACACTGTCACACAGTAGCCAAAAATACCAGGTGCCATCAGGAGGTCCAGCAGTGGGGCCAGGACACTAGAAGCCCTCCCACTGTTGCCCCCACCCAAGCACCAAGAATACAGTGCATCACTTGCCCCAGATTGAGAGTTCCTATCTATACCTAATGGCTAATAGCCACTGATGGACCTCTGCTCCATATGTTTATCTAATTCCCTCTTGAAGCCGTCCATACTTGTAGCTGCCACCACCTCCTGTGGCAGTGAATTCCATGTGTTAATCACTCTTTGGGTGAAAAAGTACTTACTTTTATCTGTTCTAACCCGACTGCTCAGCAATTTCATTGCCCCCGAGTTCTTGTATTGTGAGAAAGGGAGAAAAGTACTTCTTTCTCTACCTGCTCTATCCCATGCATAATCTTATATAATCCCCCTTTAAAACGCTTTGTATTTAAGAGGGTCTCCTTGTAGAAGTCTACCTACCTTACTGGGAACCCAAGACTAGGGGCCTGGCGTTCTGGCTTTTCCTTGGCTTCTCACAGAGCCCCTAGTCTAAGAATCCCTAAGCTAAGAGACACAGGCCAAGAGCCCTTTGGCTCCTGCCCTTTGGCTCATTCCAGAGGTCCCCACCACATTCA
This sequence comes from Lepidodactylus listeri, assembly GCA_029233225.1. Lineage (NCBI taxonomy): Eukaryota > Metazoa > Chordata > Lepidosauria > Squamata > Gekkonidae > Lepidodactylus > Lepidodactylus listeri. Next base: position 46,699,393 of record JARCFY010000006.1, on the reverse strand, counting down.
CCCCATCTACCATCTCTTTTATGTTGGTCAGTATTAAGTCGAGTATGGCCGAGCCCCTCGTAGCTTCCTCCACCATTGGATGATGGAAGTTGTCAGCCAGACAGGTCAGGAATGTGCGTGACTGTGGACGCTTTGGGGAGTTTGTCTCCCAGCACACATCAGGGAAACTGAAGTCACCCATAACTACCAGGTCATGTGTTTGGATACCCTGTCAAGTATTTTTGTCAGGAGGTCTGTAGCAGAGTCCAATCACAATACTGTTTGTCCTTCCTTCCCTTATTCTCACCCAGATACTCTCCACTGAGCTGTTGCCCTCCTCATCCAGTAATTCCTGACTAACAAACCCTCTCCTCACATACAGCACCATCCACCTCCTCTTTGACCATTTTGGGTTTTCTTGAACAACTTATATCCATCCTCTACTACATTCCAGTCATGAAAATCATCCCACCAAGTCTCTCTAATGCTTATTAAATAATATCCCTCTGTCTGCATTAGAAGTTCAAGCTCTTCCTTCTTATTGCCCAATCTTTGGGCATTGGTACATAGACACCTGACGCCCCGCACCTTTGGCTCCATTAGACCCGCCCCTTTCAGGTGTGCCTCTGTTCTTTGCTCTTTTTCATTTAAATGCCTATATTGGTTGTCTCCTTCCTTTGTGGTGTCAGTTTAAAGCCCTCTTGATAAATTTCCCCAGGTTTCTGCCAAACACATAATGCCTGACCTTGACAGGTGAAGTCCATTGCATGCTAGTAGGTAGTTTTCCAGAAAATCTTGCCCGTGGTCCCAGAATCCAAACCGCTCCTGCTGGTACCACCAACACAGCCAGTGGTTCACCTCCATTATCATCTGTTCCCACTGTATTCCCCTTTCTACAACAGGAAAGATCGAAGAGAATATCATCTGTGCCCCCATTCCCTTCAGCTTTGTCCCAAGAGTATCATAGTCAGCCTTAATGCTTTTGATGGTGTTCATGGCCATGTCGTTGGTTCCCACATGGATCATCACAAATGGGTAATGCTCTATAAGTTTGATGAGTTTTGAGATCCTGTCTATAATATCTTTAGTTTTCGCCCCTGGCAAGCAACGTACCTCTTTGGCCAATGGGTCAGGCCTGGACACATGTCATTCCATACCCCTCAGGAGGGAGTCACCTATGACCAACAACTTCCTTTTCCTTCTCATGCCATTTCTTCATACCTCCCTGTCCACCTCCCTCTGTCATCCTTGTGTTTGTGATACTTCTGCTGGCAGTGTTTCCATCTCTGCCTCCACTGCAAGGGCCTGGAACTGATTCCTTAGTTCTAATGGGTGAGGAGTAGCCTTGCAATTTAAAGGCTCACAGCCCCCACCTCTCAACAGCCAGAGCAACAGCAGAGGGTGGGGCCAGCAACCAACCCCAGGCAAACAGGCCCTTTCTCAGCAACAAACCAGACAAAAAACACACAGAACCAATCAGAAATCCCTCTCCAGCAGGCTCCAAGCACTCACTCCCCCTCACACAAATATTTTTCCATATTTAATCTGGACCCTGGATGTGACTCTGTTTAATATAGTAAATGGGAATTTTCAAAACATGTTTCACAGATAGTAAAAGCTATTGGTGTAAACTCTAGTAAGGGCCAAACTGGGCCATAATAAGCAGCAGCACATCCTTCTAAGCCCACTGACTTCAAGGGAATTAGAAGGGTGTAACTCTGCTAAGATGGCATTGAAAGCATTCAATAGATTTGTTCTCCTGATTGTGGAAAGCCCCTAAGATTTAGATTACATCAAATTGAGGGTGCACCAATAATAATATCAGTCCCAGCTGAAACATAGCAGTATCCTTTGCATTAACTCCCTAGCCTCTTTGTGTCTTATGGCCACAGAGAGAGAGACAGAGAGAGATCGCTTTCTGTTGGGTTCTGTCTCTCTCTTTTACTCTCAAGTCCCATTGATTGGTGAATATTCACTTTCAGTAGGTTTAGTTTATGTTTAAAACTTGCTCAGTATTATATTCCCAGGTCAATTTGCCTAATAAAAGAAAATATAAAAAAATAAAGTTCCATATTTTGAATAAGCACAATTTTAAATTATTCCTACATTTCAAAAACTGTTAGAATGTGGAGAAACAAGAATGTTCAGTGGTTAGATTACATAGAACCAAGACTGTTAGATTTCAATCAGCCATGGAAACCAGCTGATCCACTTCCTGAGGAAAGGGCACCCTATAGGCTTGATACCTGTGCCTTTGGTCAAAGAACTATTCCTTATTTATTTATTATGTTTCTGGAACAGAAGAGATGCCCTATGATTGCAGAAAGGATGGAATATTCTGATAATGTACTGAGAGTGTTTGTAAGATGCCATTACTTACAAACTTCCTTAACTTGGAGTTGTGCAGGCCCTCTTCTTGCCTCTGGCTAGCTACACACCTGTTCATCCCTCAGAAATGTAGCCTGGCTCTCCTGGCTCTCTCACAGGGCCTATTAACTGGTTTTACTACTCTTTACATAGCCTTTGAGCATACAGCAGATTTGATGCACAGTTTGCATGCTTCTAATGCAGAACTGAATGATAAAGCAGAAAATGTGCGGTCTTTGCCGATTTCGCTATATTCCGAGAATTGCAAAGAATTAAATATTAAGGAGCTATCCTCCTTGAATCTGTCTAGCCCCCTTTAAAAGCTATCATACTTGTGGTCATCAGTGAAAGTGAATTCCACAATTCAGTTGCTCATTGAGTAACGTGTATGAAACATCTGTAAGAAAAAACAGATCAGAGCCATGCAAGAAATTTTCTTTGGAGCAAACTCAGGTGGTGATTCTGAAATGGCTTTTTCCTCCGTTGTTTTACCAAACCCACCTTGGAACAGAAATTCTCCTCTGCATTGCATGCTGCTTGATCATCGGGTTTTATGGTACCTTCTGCGTAGATTTATGGCCGTTCAGGGGTGACTTCACAGTCTGTACGGCATTGCCCTAGAGTATTTGAATGTGGTTTTGAGCTGCACCTTTTCCTCAGTGTTGAGAAAATGTGGAGCAAATGTCAGATGCAAAATGGCCCTGTGTTTTAGTTCTCTGGAGTATTTCCTTTCGCCTGTTGCTGTCCTTAATCTTATCAACCATCAGCTAGCTTAGTGCAAACATTATAGGAAAGAGAAGGAAAATTCTCTTTCCACTTTCTCTAGCTCTTGTGTCATTTTATAAATATTTGCCATAAAAGTGCAGTTTGTGTCGCCATTTTTCTACATTTGAATCACCTTTGATGGTGTGTTGTTTATTACATACGCAACTAGCTAGACTTGAGTCCAATAGCACCTTAGAGACCAACAAGATTTTGGGGGTATAAGCTTTCAAAAGTCAAAGCTCCCTTCATCAGACAAATAACTAGCATGCTGCTCCTTACTCTATAGAGTTTGCTGAGTACGACAGCCAGACAATATATATAGTAGGTGCCTTGAGCCACTGTGACCCAGCACTTGAGATTAGCTATATTTTGTAGGTAGAGAGCTATAGGCAAGTAATAAATAAAAGAAACACATTTGAGTTGCCTTTAAAGCATGTTATTGAACTTTGTTTTTGCACATAGCTGAAACATCTGTATGAAGAAAACAGCTATGCAAGCAGTTTTCCTTTCAGCACATTGTGGTTTTAGTCCATCCCCTCTTGATCCGAGTGAGTGTTGAAAGACGAAGGGGCAGGCAGTGTGCTGCTGGTGCCGAGGAGGCATCGTGCTTCCCTCAGAATAGCAACACCCATAAATATGGTCATGCTGCTCCTTCGCTTAGAGACCCAGATCACATTCCCAGTACCCAGCGGAGCCATTGGCTGCCCAGCATTCAAAGGCTTTGATAAGACGTTTTCAAATGTAGCTGTGTTTAAGAGAGACTTCATTCCTGTCCAGATCAAGCTGCCATCAAGTGAAAGGAGAGGCAGGCCTTTGGTCTTGGAGCAAGGAGTACAAGCTCTTGGGGCCATATATTCAAGTTGCAGCTGACTGGGTGTTCCAAGATATAGGGCATATGCTGCATGGGAACTTGCTGTTATTTGTGGCATGCTGAAGCACACAACTCCTTGCATAATGCAAACAGAAGACAGAAAAGGGCTTGCTGCTCTAGTGCACTCTCTTGTTACAAACATTGCCTATACTAAAGGTAGCAAAAGGCTCAGACAAAGAAAAGAAGGGGAAAGGTTCTTCATTCTGTGTTCCAGTCCTCTCTCCTGTTAGTCAAAAAATATACCTTCAAAGTAGACAGCATTTTATCCGCCATACTTATGAATGTTCTTTTGCCTGCCCTTCTCAAATGTGAATACACTGAAGAAAAGGACATGAAAGAGATTTTGGAAGGGAGGAATTGTAAAGATAGACATCAAAATTGGGTGGGTACTGGCAGCCACAGCCTTCAGTTTGCAAGACCTGGGTCTGTTAATGACAGGATGTCCATAGGGTTACCATAAGTCAAATAAGTCACATAACACACACACATACAAAGAAAGATAAAAGGAGGTTTCTAAAATTTGCTGTTTCTATTTCTCCATTCTAATTCTATCTATCCATTTTCTACTAGTGTATTTGTCTATGTAGTTACCAACAGTTATCCCAGAATTTTTGCATTAGAACCAAGAAGAAACCTGGTATACCATCCATATCCAAATCTTATTTATACCATCACATCTTGTGGCAAACTAGGGCTCAGTGAATGGCCCGGAGCAATAATCTCTTCAGATCAGTTTGCTCAAAATGATCTTATTAGTGTGTACAAATATTCCTTTTGTTCCTGCATTCTTGTTGCAGATGAGAGGATCTTCAGTCAGCAGAAAAGAATTATTTAATTACCACCATGGTCAAAGTTTCATTATGCTGATATGAAAAGCTGATCACACACATACATTTCTTCAACAAAAGATTGATATTATTTTCAAAGCAAAGCTAACCAAGTGCATTCACTTCATTTGCTTTGGATTTGGGATGGAAAACCTATAGTCTTTACCTCCTTGGATTTGGCAACCCAGTTTGGCTCTCTTCAGGCAATGAGGTAAACCATGATTTGTACTGACCATGGTTGAAGTTGCCCAAACAATTGGGCAAACCATGGGGTGGAGTTGCTTGCCTGGTTTTATTTTCTACTTGCTCAGTGTTGACATTTCTAGATGCAGTGGTCTCTGAAGAAAGAGCAATGGTTATAGAAATGGTTTGTTAGTTCAGGCATTTTGCCTGATCATAGCGCAACATTTATTTATTTATTTAATTCATTTATAGCCTGCCTTTCTTGCCGAGGCATAAAGCAGATTGCAAAATATGAAAAACAATGCAATCAGACAACATAGGACATCCAACCAACAATGCAATAGGACCAGGATTACAAAATTCAGTCATGGATCCCGATTTGCTGATGAATAGAAACTGTCTGTCTATCTACATCATGCAGGGGGCTGAGCTGATGAGAAGATTATATTAGTGCTCTAATGCCTCTGTTTCCTGTAGTCTTCTGGTCATGAGTCAAGGTGCTGACTTTGAACTGGGTCTTATGCTATGTATTTTAGAAATCATATCTGTCCTTAGGTCCTACCTTTTCACCATCCATGTGATACAAGTCAATGGGTAAGTACAAAGACAGTTTCAGTGATAACTTTTGCCCAGGAAGGCTTCTGATTGGCTGTGCAGATTTTAAAAAATGTTTCTTTGGCAGCAGCTACCACTATAGAACAAAGATCTTCACTGTGTGTTTGAAGGTAAACTGCAGCAGCCATGTTGTGGATGGCTCCCCCTCCTCTGGCAGCCATTTTGTGGCTGTGCCCACTATCCTGGGTCCGAATTCCAAAGGTGCCCAAAGGCTTTAAAAGGTTGGAGGCTCCTGCTATAGATGATCAACTCTGAGAGATTGTCTTAGGTAAATTCCTTCTCTTAGGTTAAGCAGAGTCTAGACCTACCCTTCTTTCATAAGATTTATACGATGTTTTGTTTTAGCAACTATTTAGTGGCTAGGGGTAAGTTTATGGATATTTTAATAGTATAGTTAAAAACTATGTTTTTAATTCTTTAAATAATAGATTTAGGCTAATATTTTTTCATTTGAGGTACAAGAATGCATTAGCAGGTCTCTTGTTCATAGTCAGCTCTTTGGAACAAATAATGTTAGTGTTCTGTCAACTGCAGTAGCTACCTATTTGCTTGCAGGCCGAGTTCAAACCTATAAACCTTTATGGCCTAGGGTCCTTGCAGTTATCAAACCACTTCTTCTGGTATATTCCCACATGCCAACTGCACCCTTCAGACAGCCTTTGTCTTGTGGTACCCTCTCTCGGAATTGCCCATTTGGTTAATAGTCCAGTTGTGGGCTTACTAGAATGGGAAGGTATGGAAGAAAGGCAGTCTTATTTCAAAAGGTGTTTGGTAGAGGGTAAATTGTTCTTGGAAGATCTGGCCATACTGTTTTCATCCTGTGTGCTGTGTTTATGTTGCTGATACTTATGCAGTGTTTTATGCATTTGCAACTTGTATTGCTTCATTAGCAATTAGATAAGGGGAGATACAATTTTTTTTAAAATGAATAAAATACATTTATAGTAGCCATCTTGATTCTAAGCCTCTGTGGATAGGCAGCAGGATACAACAACAAAGGCCACAGACCATAGAAGGTTAAGTACTTGTAAACTCAAGTGATTTTAGAGGGTGAGTGTACGTGCTTTTCTCTCTCCCACAGATAACAGTAAGTAGTTATCAACTGGCTGGATCATACTCATATGTAATATGCTGCAGTTGTATTCTTTTGTGAAACTCTCTAGCATTATTTTCTCCTGCATGGCTGTGTTTGAATGCCTGGCCCACCGAGAGTCTTTGCCTATTGCTTGTTATTTTACACTTGGATATTGACAGTGAATTGGAATGTAAAGTTATATGACTGAGAGAGGCAGAGATGTGAGGATCAAATTAGGCACCAATGTAATCCACTTGAATGGTCAGCTCAACGGGCTGCTTGGAATATTCTGGTGGGTAAAAAAAATAGAATGTAAACATGGAAGTAAATAAATGAAATAAAACCATTCAAGCTTAAGAGCTGTGATCTGAATGTTCAAAAGATGAGTTTTTGAAATATGGTCACGCTCATGTGGAAATGCAAAATTAAAATTAGAAGTGATAGCAGGGGTGGGATTCTTATCTCTCAGGTGAATGAAGTTATACATGTGCCTGCAGATCCACCCCAAAGGGTTTCTGCTGATATCATTAAAATGTAATAGAATTTTCTGCCATACAAGTTCTCTAGTGTACAAGAGCGACCCCTTATTATCTTAAACTGAAAATTCAGCTGAAGATACTATACATTCAGGGGCTGTAGGCTGCAGTCCATGGGACTCAGCAGTACTTAACAATGTATTCCATCCCCTGCTGTTTTGACTGCAGGTTGCATTTTATTGCAGAGAGATGGTAGGAAGCAGAATTTCAGTTTTGATGAAATCCTCCATGATTATAATGATGAGTTTTTTTCAAAAAAAAAAAAGAAGAAGACAACAGCAATGCCATCAGTATACTGAAAAGTGCTGTAACATAATTTGGTTTTAATATGTCTTTCAATATTACACTTTGACAAACTCCTGCTGTTTTAATTGACATAAAATGTAGCACCCCACCCATTTTTGCACTAAGTAATCAGAGCTGAGTCTGCATCCACAGATGTATGTGTAAGATGTTCCAGTGCATACCACTCTTTCATTGCAGACATAACAGGACCTTGTGTGACTTGCACAGATTACAAAGCAAGTGAGTAAGAGAGGTTGGAAAAAAACCAACTGATTTGCCTGGCCCCAGTCTTAAAAAGGCACAACACATGAGTAAGTCTGATGGCAGCCAATGCCTCTTACTATTAAATAAGACTGCAGCTTAGAATGACAAGATCCTAATTTTGAATTTAAAAATGTAGCCAACTTTTAACTTGGGCTTTTATGCCACTTTCCTTAGATACATTATTCACATCCAAGGATATAAGATTTGATGGTTAAATAGCCTCTCTGTTGTAGTTTTAAAGTGTCATACTTTTTGTTTTGTGGAGTACTTTTTATTATTGTGCTTTTCACTTTTATAACAATTTAATAAGGTTGTTATATGAAAATGACTTCACCCTGAACTGGATGGCCCAGGCTAGCCTGATCTCAATGGATCTTGGAACCTCAGCAAGGTTGGCCCCAGTTAGTATTTGCTGCTTTTTTGTGTGGCTGTACTCATGAGTACTGAAGACCAGCATGTGTGTGTGTGGGGGGGGCTCTCCCAAGTTCCAGTGGAAACTGTTGCAACCTTATATGCAAATACCAGCACTTGATTAAACCAAAAAAGCACCAAGGAAGTTCAGGGTTGTTACATAGAGGCAGGCAATGGCAAACCATCTCCATTCATCTCTTGCCTGAAAAACCTACAAGATCACCATGAGTCAGCTGCAACTTGATTTCATGTTCCACCATCATTAGAATGACATTGCTTCCTTTGTCCCAATGTAACACCATAGTACCCAATGAGGACAAAGTTCTACTTGAGTTCTTATTGGAAATGTGGAGTTGAATTGAATTGATTTCCACTTTAATAGCCAATGACAAGGATATAGAGCTTTCACCCTAGAGGTGCAGGGATGAACAGTGCCATCCAAAGCATAGTTACATCATTGAAGGGTGTAAATCTGCTTAGGCTGTTACTGTAAACAACTTTCCTATCACTACCCAGAGAATGTTACAGCCAGTGGCAGATATCAGTTTAGTACTGGAAGCATATTCTGACACTCCAGACTTTTTCTTGTCTTTGTAATAGCACAGAATTAGGAGTATAGCTTCCCAAACAACAGCAGCAATCTGTCTCCCCACCAGGGATTTCCCCATGGGAGCAAGGAAAGTCAGTCAGATAGAGTACAGAATCTGCAACAAGCATACATCAGTCTGATGTGGAAGAAACATCATAATTTGAGCTACACCTAATTTTTAACCCAAAATTTCCTCTGTAGACAGTCTTAAGGACAGCTGAACTGGATTAAGCGGTGACAAAATATACTTCATATTTTCCAACTAATGCTTCCTTATTACTGGTATAATTGTAACTTTGTAATCAATTTAACAACTGTTATATGATGAGGCACAATTAGTAGTTTTATGTACAGTGGAAATCAAAGGCACTTAAGAAGAACAAAAAGAAGCCATGCATGCGATGATAACCAAACTTCATAGGCTTTTAAAAAGTGAAAAGTCAAAGAACAATTGGGTGAGAAAAGGGAAGGTTTACTGCCTTCAAACTACATTTGAGGGAACAGATGCAATAATTTTTTGAAACATTTTTAGAAATATGGGGCCCTCTAGTGGCCATTCAAGGACAAATCATTTATACAGTGTGCATGCAGCATACCTTAGTTATGTGATTTACGTATGTGATGTATGTTCATTTTTCCAGGATCAGAAAGGCTCCTGTGGAGCCTTAAAGACTGACAGGTTTATTGAGGCATGGACCTTCATAGGCCAGCAGTTACTTCCTTGGAGGCTGTTGCGGACAAAGTTTATGCTCCAAAACGTTCAATACATTCATAGTAACTTTGTTGCAAAAGACTAAAACAGCTATTCTAAAATGTGTTTCTTCAAAGACAATGTTGTTCCAGTTGGTGGTACCCTTACCCCGCTGCAATAAATTAAGTTTGTTGAAGTCTTAAGGAATCCCATCCTGAAAATGTATTACTATTTTGGCCATAGGCTTATAAATATTGCATTACCACATTTCAGTTTTTGAATGCTGCAGTTGTTCCAAATATCTGGCCAGATGTTGATAGTGTCTCCTATATTGTTCACTGAAGACTTGCTTTGTTTATTCTGTTTATAATTAATTTTACTTCTTTTAAAACTAGGTGTTTTTTTAAAGTTTTAAAGTTTTTTTAAACCTGGTCATGGCTTAAAGAATGTGAGATACATGCCAATTCAATTAACAAATTAACAGTGATCGTTCTCTGTCTCTGTCTGTCTCTTTTTCTCTGTCTCTGTCTCTCCACCCCTCCCTCCCCTCTGGGAACCCTAGATTTGAAACTGCATGCATTTTTGTTCACAGTTCCCATCATGGTATTAGCATGACACATTTTCTTTGAAGCCCATCAAATCTGTTCCTGAAATATCTATATATGTATATGTATATTTATATATATTTCAGCAGTAGAACATAAATATCATATATATGAAATTATTATATCTTTTTAAAAAGAATTTTTAATTTTATATCAAACCAAGGCATGTTAAGAGTAATCACAATCAGGGTAAAATTCATGGGGAGAGTTTCACCAAATTACAGATGCAGAGAAGCAGGTGGAAAACAAACTTTGCAAGAGATACACAAAATTTTTCTGTCTTTGAGGATCTTTCTTGTTTCAGAATACAATAAACTTATTTGTACCTTCCAGGGCTATCTGGAAGGCTTTTGCTTTGTTGCACTTGAAGTTTTTCTGTCTGGGGTCACTTTTTTTTTGGTGGCAAATAAAAGAAGTAACACAGTCCAGGAAAAATCCTAGAATGATTTGTTTTTTTATTCATATAGCAACCCTCTTACAACTTCACTGTGTTCACCTTTATGCAAACTCTCTGAGGACAACTGAAACACCATTCTTCCATCTATAACTGCCATCAGGAATCTTATTCTCCTGGAGAATCAGAGCATAGTGAGGGCAGCTGCTTCACTTGCCAGCACTGAGCATGCTCAGTGCATGGAGCAGACTCAGTAACAGCCAGAGAGCAAAATATCACAGGCAGCCGCTCCTGACAAGACAGTGAACTGAACAGGGGGGAAGGGTAAAATGGCAGAAGAAAAGCAGGACCAGACTGAAGGCGGCATGGTTTTGCCTGAAGGAGATTCCGAGACAGATGCCAAACTTATCCTGTATCACTGGACACAGTCCTTCAGTTCCCAAAAGGTGAGTGGCTAGTCCTGCTGCTTCCAAGAGTGTCAGATTTCAGGACCCGGACAGCTCCCTGGTTCCATTCCACCCACCTTATGCATGGCTGTTGTGGATGAATGGGCGGTGCTTTCATCTCTACACAGATGCATGCATCTGAAGGTGGGGGGAGAATGAAAAGGAGTGGATGCAGAGGCCAGGACACTTCTTTAATAGGCCTCAGAGTGCTTACTGTTTGCATTGCTTGTAGCCCATTTTATGATTATCAACATTAGGTTTTTTCAGAAACAAAACATCAAAACAGAATTTCCTGCATGCCTCTTTATAATGATAAGTGCCATCAAGTCATAATCAACATAATGATGTCCCCCCTCAAGGTAAGAGATGAGAGATGGTTTACCATTGCCTTCCTCATCTTTTTTGGTGGTCTCTCATCCAAGTCCTAATCATGACTTATCCTGCTTAGCTTCCAAACTGTGATAAGATCAAGCTTGTCTGAGCTATTCATACAGATTATCTCAATTGAAGAAAAATGTCACAGGTGAAGGTCTTATTTACAGGAAGTATACACACACAGAGCAAATTAGAATAAAGAAATCTTCTAGCCAGTTTGGTGTAATGGTTAGGAGCACAGACTCTAATCTAGGAGAACCAGGTTTGATTCCCCACTTCTCCAAATGTACCTGCTGGTGTGACTATGGGTCAGTCATAAATCCTTTCAGAGCTGTTCTCTCAAGGGCAGTTCTCAAGAGAGCTATCTCAGCCCCACCTACCTCACAGGGTGTGTTGTGGGGAGGGGAAGAGAAAGGGATTGTAAGTCACTCTGAGATTCCTTAAGGTAGTAAAAGGTGGGGTATAAATCTAATCTCCTCTCCTCCTCCTCATATGGGCATCTTATAGACTTGGCTTGGGTCCAGACTAGTGTTTCTGTGGGTGCAGGGCTTTCAACCCATGCAGCAAGACTTTCTCATCTTTCCCCTTCCACAATAGCCCAAATGCCCCTTTAAACCTGTTCCTGGAGGACAGAGGGCCAGTATAGCACACTCTGCTATATCTATGTCCTTTATTCTGGTTACCACATTATCTCTGGGAATCTACTGAAATGTGCCATGTTTGTTTTGTGTAAATCTTTAACAGGAAAGTTTACAAATGTTTTCTAGGTGCGTTTGGCAATTGCTGAAAAAGAACTGAAGTGTGAAGAGCATGATGTAAGCCTTCCCTTGAGTGAACACAATGAGCCTTGGTTCATGCGACTCAATGCAGCTGGAGAAGTCCCTGTCCTCATCCATGGAGAAAACATCATTTGTGATGCAACTCAGATAATTGACTACCTTGAGGAGACTTTTGTGAATGGTAACAGCAAGAGTTTTTGTTAATGCTAGCGCTGCATATGACTTGCATGGTGCTTTGTTTACATGTCGATTTACTGTAGCTTAAGCAAACTTGAGGGACTTCATTTTGTCTGGATGGATGTGTAGTGTGCAATTTAATTCTTGCAGTACAAAGAAAAATGGGTGCTGTTAGAATACCCTTTGCAGTGTCAGTCTTGAGTACAAAAGATGGCCATAGAGGATGTTGGTAACCAGCTCTTCACCCCTACCTCCTTCATAGCTGCCTGTCACTGTGAGGTTTGACAGGTATGATACCACAGTGTCACACTGGTAAGAAAATATTAGGCATTACAACTTTGTTTTAGTTGTCATGTATCCATGTTTCTCCAGAAAAAACTCCAAGGCTCATGCCAGAAGAAGGAAGCATGTACTACCCAAGGGTTCAGCACTACAGAGAGCTCTTGGACTCCTTGCCCATGGATGCCTATACACATGGCTGCATTTTACATCCTGAATTAGCAGTAGACTCTATGATTCCAGCTTATGCCACTACTAGAATTCGCAGTATGTACTTTCATATCTTAATAATATTTCATGAGAATTCACTGGCTTCCTGTAGGATTACAAATCAAACTCAAATTGCAGATTTTTTGTCCTACAAAAATGTAACTGTAATATAACTGTACAAAAATGTGATTGTCTTGTGTCCTAAATGCTACTGGTCTTCTTGCAAACTATCATTTCAATGAGGTCACCCGCCTATCAACTATACAGTCTTCAGGCCTATTACAACAATAAAGGGGTTCACATGATAACGCTTATATTGCTGATCAAAAATAAACTCAAAACATGGGATGAATTTAAAAAGACTCTTATACCTACAGATACTCCAATAATCACATATTTAGGTCAACAATGGTTTAAACCAGGCTATAACCCAGAAACCTTCCAAAAATGGAGAAACGCAAATTTAACAAGATTTAGTGATATAACTAAACATGGAAAAATACAAGAAAAAGCAACACTGGAGCAATCTAGACATACAAGCCTACCATGGTTTGAATATCTACAAATAGCACATCTGTTTCAATCACAAAAAAATAAAATAGTTTGATAGATGATAAAACTATTTTGAAAGATTTTTGATTACTAAATCATTTAATAAGAAAGGTACAATATCACAAGAATATAAATCCCTGCTAGTAGAACCACAGTTTAAACCCACATCATCCCAGTTAGCATGGAGCAAAGACTTGAACAGAACTATCTCAGAAAAACATTGGAAACAAATATCGGGTTCCACAGTCTACAATTCAAGGTCAATTCCTATCCAAGCACAAGCAACCAAAGTTTTAGTTAGATGGTACTTAACTCCAAACAAATTGGCCCACATGCTACCATCTCAGTCTCCTAATTGTTGGAAATTATGTGGCAACCATGGATCGTTCTTTCACTGCTGGTGGCTATGCCCACGTATTAGTAAATTCTGGTCAGAAGTTATCCAAGAAATTAAAAAGGTTACAGGGTTATTTATTCAAAAGGACCCTGCATTAATTCTGTTAAACCTAGGGCCCAAATCCCATATCAGCAGTAGGGACGGAGAATTAATCTCAATCCTAATTACAGTGGCAAAAAACTTAATTGCAATGAAATGGAACAACAACACCACACCTACAAGGGAACAATGGTACAGAAAAATTTGGGAATATTTTTTATCTGATAAAATTACAGAATGGACAATCCAAAATGAAACAGCAACTGAACACAAGAGTGCAATGTTCAAGTGGATTAGATTTATAGAAACACAAGAGGATATTTTAAACAATGTTAAGCAAACTAGTCGTGTAGATCAATTAGCCTTGGTACTGTTTCATTTAACTAAGCAAGACAAAGAAAAATAAAATAAAGGTGGAAAAAGACTAAGAAAATATTTGATTGAAGACATTATGATAATATATTAGAACTGTACAGACCTTATAGCTGTACTGTATGTCATGTACTGTATTGTTCAAGATATGATGAAATAATTGTTGTATTGTAAAATGCTTTTAATTTTCAATAAATAAATAAATAAATAAATTTAAAGAAAAGAAAAGAAAGGGAAAGGAAAGCAGGCATGAGCATGCTGTTTCCACCCCCTGCATCTGCCCAATTGCCTGGTCATCTACAGAGTGCGACTGCATAGCAAAAGTAGCCATGTGCACACCCCTCCCAGCAGTGTTATTGATCATGAGGAGTGTATGCATGGCCAGCACACTCGTGCCTGTTCTCTACATGGTGAATTAATGTGCATGTGTGGGGGTGTTGTTTAGACTGGCCTAGTGGCTGAACAATATGGTCTTAGCACTTGAAATACATTAGCCTTAAAGACCATTGGGCTCTCTGTTGATAGGCTTCTTCATAAAAAGTTCCTAATGCAATATTTAAGTTAATTATATTACCATTTCATCTCTTGCTATTGGAATATGCCCCACGTTGAAGATCCCAGGGTATTTTTGGACTTTGATTGTACCGAGTTACAGAAGGGCTTTTATTCTGGCCTGTAAAAATGCCTTTCCTTCTGCAGCTATGATAGGAAGGTACTTTTGTATATCGTTTGGTATATGTGTGGATTAGAGAATATTAATACTACTTTGGTATATGTGTGCGGATTAGAGAATATTGATACTATTGGTCATATTCTTCTTAAATGCCTTTAGTTTTTAGATGTTAGAAATGAGTTGATATTTCCTTTGGGAAAAATTGTTTTGTGGAGGTCAGTGTTTTGCAGTTGCTAAGTGACAAAGAATGACAAATGACTTTGCAGGTCACGACGTATTTGGTAGTAGTGGTAGCTCACTGGACCTTTCAATCCCATTAGTGTTTTAGTTATGTTTTCTGTTCATGATATTGGTTGGATGAACAGGAATGCAGGTAGCATTAGTATTAACATTTACAACTAGCTATTTGGAAGAGATTTGATTAACTTATAGTGAGCTTATTTTTGTTTTTATCAGGCCAGATAGGAAACACTGAATCTGAATTAAAGAAGCTTGCTGAAGAAAACCCAGATCTGCAAGATGCATATATAGCAAAACAGAAACGTCTTAAAGTAAGAACAGAATATACTTATGGTTTAAGGTTTCCACGATATTGTATTAATGAGAAATATCTGTCGATACTGCATGTATTTGCCCAAAGAATAATTCCATTATAAGGAGAATTATTTGCAGTATAACTCCATTAATTCATGAATTCATTTATTTACTTATTCATTAATTCATTGTAAATAAGTGGATATGCTATCTGCCATTATTGCTGCTGGACTGTGTCTGTTTTGGTTGATTGGTTGTGTGTAGATGCACAATGTAGTACATCATTCTTTATATTTTGTAGACTAAACTTATGGATCATGATAACATAAAGTACTTAAAGAAAATACTGGATGAACTGGAAAAAGTTTTGGATCAGGTGGAGACTGAGTTGCAAAGAAGAAATGAAGAAACACCTGGTAGGGAATTCTTTATATTTTACTGTTAATTAGACTGTAGCTGCTTTAATTTAGCTATGATGACCCATCCGTCAACACTTGCTATTTGCCTACTCAGTGGTCTCTGCCTGGGGCTATCCATGAAAATGGTTCAGAAACTGCATCTTCTCCAACATTTTTGGCTCATTCTTTGATGAAGATGGGTCTTAGCACAGTGGCACAGGATGCCCCTTAGCACCCAGTTGTAACTCAAGATACTCAAGGGAAAAGTGGAAAAAAGTATAGAAGAGGACAACCAAGATGGTTGTGGCTGGAGCATCTTTCCTATGAGGAAAGATGCAGACTCTGGGATTTTTCCTTTTAGAACAAAAGGCAACTAAATGGGGACACAATAGAGGTTTATAAAATGATGCACAGAGTGGAGACAGTAGACAGGGTGAACATTTCCTACGTCTTCCAAAATACTAGAACTCAGAGGCATCCGATGAAAATGATGGGCAGGAGATTCAGGAGGGACAAAAGGAAGTGAGTGACTAAATATGGAATTCACTTCCAGCTGAGGTAGTGATGACCACAGGCATAAATGGCTTTAAAAGTGGATTTGTCAGATTTATGGAGGATAGATCTATCAGTGACTTCTATCCATGAAGTTTAAAGGGGAGCACTACATTTGGAGGCAGTAAATCTCTGAATTCCAGTGTTAGGAGGCAACATCAGAGTAGGCCTCAGCCTCTATGCTCTGTTGTTGGCCCCCTAGAGTAACTGATTGGCCACTGTATCAGACAGGATACTGGACAAGTTGGACCACTGGTCTAATCTGAATGAGCACAACTCTTCTTATGTTCTTACTTGTTATGACCTTTAAAGCCCTACATAACTTTTAAAAAAGCCCTACATAACTTTGGCTGTATACTTTAGGGCTAATACCCTGATTTGTATATAATTCTTTAGAAAGATACTAGTGGAGGACCCAAAAGGCTTAGCAGAAAGCATTCCATTTTCCTCTCCCCAACCATTTCCTCTTTCCTTTCCCTGAAAGCTCACATAGTCTCTCCAAGGATTGCCAGTGCAAGACTGACAACCAGTGGAAGAATCACCAGTAATGACATCATTAGTAATGTGATGACATAATTTCCACAGCAAACTATTCTAGTTTAACCATAGAGTTTTGACTGGATGATAGAATGTTGTCATTGATGTGATGAAGTCACTTTCAGTTGTGCTGGAAGTGACATCATTGGATCAGGATCCTGGCTATTGCCCCCTCATTACCCACCATTTTTCTCCCATTATCCAGGTAAGCAGCAGTGGGGAGTATTTGGAGTATTTGCAGAGGGTGGGAGGTCTCATGCTAGCAGGGGAAACCTTAGCCAGTTCCCTTTTCCTTCTCTCCTTCCCACCCACCAGCCAGCCTACCTTTATCTGCTACTCTGTCTTCAGTTTTCCTTCCTTCCGTCCCTATCAAAGTCTCAACCTGGAAACAGTATGGTTCAATTGACCAGTACTGGCCCTCAGACTGGGTCCAGTTGCTTAGGCCTGGCCATTGGACTGAGGTGCACAGTGGGTGACCCACAAGGATTGGGGGAGCATCTATTTCTTAAAGCTACAGGAGCTGCTTCTATTATTGTGGAGGGTTTTAAATCCCCAATGTGTATTTTTAATTTTTAAAAAAGATTTCAGATTTTCCTGCATACCTGGGGCTTTTCTGATGGTTATAGAAAGACCAGTCTTGTCTGTTCAAGGCTCCAGTTGCTGCATTTAAGTATCCACAAATGTGGCCATGTTGAGATTTAGATGTACTGATGACTCACAATTCACCAAAGATGGGCATTTCTCCCTGAAATGGAGGCTGGGAAAATAAAAATATCTTCTTACTTAACATTAAACACAGATGAATTTTACAACTTCTGACCTATTTTAGTACAAAGCATAGTACAAATGTCTTGATAACACAATGTGAAATAAATTTTGCTGTTTATGACTCTGGTTGCAAAAACAGTAAGAAGTAATAAAAATATTTTTTGTTTGGTGCTGGAAGAACTCTAGTAAAGTCTGAGGAACAATATCAGAAAATATCATGTTTTTCTTATTGGGAATGGAGTTTACTGCTGCTTTAGACAATCAGGAATACCTACAAGCTTCCAGTGTTTTACTCTGTTTTTATCCTAGATTAACCTATGATGCATTCTACATTCTTTGTTGCACTTAGTTTTAAGAAAATGCAAATATATGTGCAGGTGTGATTTATATTTCTCTTCAGCATCGAAGTCAAAATTTCTGTTTATCCATGGTTATTATCTTTAAAAATGTCATTCCCCCCCCCAACCCCAACCACCCATCTATTCAGATTGTTGCCATTCAGCATTTCATTGTTGTTTTCAATAGGTTTCTAACACAGGCAAAGTTTTTTTTGAGTAAGCTGCAACGGTTTGTTTCTTAAGTGTTTGGACCACTCAGAGGCCTGACATACTAGCAGTCTTATCCTAACAGATATGAAACATCCAGTTACTTACCTTCAGAGGTTCCCTGGACCTGATTCACTTTCCCCACAGCCATACAGCAGCTGCAGGGAATTTCATTTAAGAAGTCTGGGGGGAATGGATTCAGTTCAAGAAAGGGGTGCACCAGGGAGGAGGGACCCCAGAGACAGTTATTTGCCTCAGTTTGAGCACCACTTGGGCCTAACTAATTAAGATTGTATCATGTAGTTGGTCCTAATAGATGTTGCCTATTAGATGTGTCTTTGAACATTAGAATTGGAAGGAAACTGCAAGTCCTCATTCCTATTGCATCCCAGGCAAGAAGCAGCCACACTTAGCAGGTTAGGCCAGTCCTCTGAAGTTACATATGATACCATCTTAAGCATCTAAGCCCTCTGACTTGTAGTTTTAGAAGAGAGCATTCTCCTTAGGCACTGACAGTATCATATGTAACACGGGCTGTAGAAAGGCTCTGGGAGAGTGCCAAGGCCTTGGGCACTCAGCGTCAATTTGCTGTGGCAACCTCAGCAGGGTATAAGGACACAGAGTCCACTATTTCCTTGGCCGGGAGGGCAGGATAGAAATGTAAATAAATAAATTTTCCAGGAGGTATAGTGGTCTTTCTCTGCAATGGGGACCAAAGCAGCTTACATCATTATCCTCTCCCCCTTTTGACTTGCACAACAATCCTGTTAGGCTGAAAGTCTGTGACTGGTTCAAAATCACCCACTCAGCTTCTACAGCAAGAACCTGGATCTAGCAGACCCTGCTCTGAAGCACTGATTGCCACACCGAGGGTACCCAACCTCCAGGTAGATCCTGAAGATTGCCAGGTATCACAACTGAACTCCAGACAACAGGTCTCTCCTGTCCAGAGAAAATAACTGCTCTGGAAGGTGGACTTGATGGCATTCTGTTCAGCTGAGGCCTCTCCCCTCCCCAAACCCTGGCTTCCATAGACTCTACCAGAAAATCTCCAGGAATCTCCCTACCTGGAGCTGGCAACCCTTGTCATATCTGGTCCCAATCAGTTCTTTACAAAGGCCTGTAAAGAGTTTCCTTCCTTTGTCTGAACCAAGCTTGGTTGCCTACTGTGGCAAAACGGGCTTCAGTTTGCAATTCAGCTGTTTGCCTCCCACCCTCGTCCTGTGGGCATATCTCACTCCTTAAGTTCTCTGCCACCAGTCACTGAACTGTCACTGCCTTTTTAGAGGGCCCCTGTGGCCAAATCTCCCTATTTAGAGATGGAATCCCCAATCTTTGGGGGATCCCTGGAAAGTTGGCAACTGAAGGGTCTGGCCTTTCCTTGCTTTTCTGGGCTACCCCCTCCCTTTAGTATTGGGCAGAGCAGGGGAGACTATGCAAAACACAGATTATTAGCCTAAATAAAAGAATTTATTTTACTACATCTACACAGTTATGGAGCGCATACACACACACACTAAATGAATAAGGCACAACTGTAGGAGTAAGCACATACTTTGAACTAACAGGGCATAAATCAACAGGGGTTAAACACAATCCTCCCTGGATGGGCTGGAGTCTATATTTATGGTGCCCCGCCCCTTGGGAGGGTCCCTCTTTTCCCACATTTTTGGCCTTGGGGCAACTGGAACTGTAGTCCAACAGATGAGGAAGCCTCATTCAACCCAGTTAGTGATACCCCTGCAGGCCCCTCTCTGAAACTACAGCTCAATTGAACCTTATGGAGGAATATTTTAAACAAACCGCAGACAGCAGCCTTCTTACAAACACAGGTAACTGCCATTTCTTTACAACTACCAACAGCCACTGAGGTAAGTCACACACAGGAGGGAAGCAGGAGAAGGGTACAATGCCATAGGGTCTACCCTCCAAAGCAGCCATTTTCTCTAGGGGAACTGATCTCTGTCATCTGAAGATCAATTGTAACAGCGGGAGATCTCCAGGTCCCACCTGGTGATTGGCAGCCCTAGGAGGAAAGTGAGCCATAAGTAGGGGGTTGAAGAGAATGGTTTGATGGTTGCTGGCCCACCTCATTAGCCAGCCAGCCAGCCATGGCGGAACTAAGAAGGAGAGAGAGCCATTTTCTGGCAGTTTATTCTCACAGGAAAGTCAGTGGGAGGGGAAGAAGGTTATGCTGTAAGTCCATTGTGTTTTCACTGAAGCAGGCCACTGAGGGGACAGTTAGACCCACCTGGCAGTGGGCGGAGAAGAGTGGGCCCATCACCTAGTCGGTCCTTCCCCTTCGCTGGCTTCCTCTAGACTGAGGCCGAGATGCTGGCCGGTGGCTCTGTGGGTGGGACTGAGGCAAAGCAGGGAGAGAATGCAGCCAGTGGCCAGGGACCCCCTTTTGAGTGGCGGTCCTACCAGCCAACTGATTTTGGCGCCCCATGGAATCTTGCCACTTGAAAACGGCTTTATATAATAAGAAAAGATAGCTTTTATTCTTTTCACCTATGTCTATTCCACTATCTAATAAATGGAATCCAAAGCTTAACAAACAATTCCTGGGAGCCCCTTATTTATGTGAAGATCCTCTTATATACCGTTATTTCATTAATCAAAGCTACATACCATACCTTACAGACACACTCATCTATACCTGCCAGATTTGACTGCTTCCAAAACTTTGCCAGGAGTTGCCTTTCTGCAGCCAACAAGTTTTTAACTAGGAATGTTTCACTTTCAGAAAGATTATCCAGTAAAATGTTTAGCAAGACTATCTTGGGGTCACCTGGCAGTTTTCAATTTAGGATATTGTCAATTTCCCTAAGTATGCTGTTCATAGAAACTTTAGATGGGATCTCACATTTAATGTGGAAAGTAAGGTTGAATTTGGCAAGCTAACAGAATGTTTCTGCCTTGACATTTAAGGCACAAGAAATACAATTCCAATTTAAATGCTAGAGGGGAAAAATGAGGCATGGGTCTTTTCAGTAAGAAAACTACCTCCTAGCTGTTCTAACGTGAATCACACTGTTAAGACTATCTTAGGAGAAATCTGGGACCAATGACTACTCTGTAAACATCCGTTACAGATTCATGATCCTGGGTGGTATTTCAATTATTTCAATTGTTAAATTATTGAACTGCAGGATGTTTTTATTGTTTTATTTGTATTTTTAATCTGTTTTTTTTTATCCCTGCATTTTTAATCCCTGCATGCAGGGAAGGACAGGATAGAACTCCAAGCAATAAATACATACATACATAATAAATCAATCCTGTTGTATTTTATTCCTCCACCCCTTTATGTCTTTATTTCTAATTAGAAAATGGACACCAACCCTGGCTCTGTGGTGAATTTTTCAGCTTGGCTGATGTATCCCTTGCTGTTACACTGCATCGTTTGAAGTTCATTGGATTGGCAAGGAGAAGCTGGGGAAATGGAAAGCGACCTAACTTGGAAATCTACTATGAGCGAGTCCTGAAGAGAAAAACATTTCACAAGGTTCTTGGACACGTCAACAACATATTAATCTCAGCAGTTCTTCCGACTGCATTTCGGGTGGCCAAGAAGAGGGCACCGAGAATTTTTGGCACTAGTCTTTTGGTTGGTGTCATAGCAGGAATAGGGTATTTTGCTTTTGTGTGTCTTCAGAAGAGATTTGCCAACATGCTGCTATCAATTAGAGCAAGACACAGTCATCTGTAGATGCTGTAGACCCCAAAGAAGAAGACCTGATTTACAGGACAGGCCACTACATTTCCATAGTGCAGTACATTCCTGTTATTACTGAAACAAAATGGCAATGCAGAGGTAGTGGAAATTAAATCTTAAAAGAAAATTAGATAATGTAAAGTACTTTTCAAACTGTGAATCTTATGGAAATGTGCAGTTAGATACATTTCACAACCTTTACTACTAGATTCAAATCCAGTGCCACCCTACAGACCAACAAGATTTTCAGGGTATAAGGTTTCGAGAGACGAAGCTCCCTTCGTCAGATAGAGATGAAGAGAGCTTTGACTCTCAGAAGCTTCTACCCCCCAAATTTTGTTGGCCTCTAAGGTGGACTCGAATCTGGCTGTTCTACTGCTGACCAACACAGCTACTCTCTGAAACAATTTTTACTAAAAGCCATTCTTTAAAACGTTATTTAACGTGATCATTTAACAATTATGCATTTTCACATTGCTCATGCATCACTTTGAAAACAGCACATAGACAGGCCTTAGACTGGCACAGTAAATATGGCAAAATGTCATTCTTCTACATTAATTATTTATTTGGCAGAGATTGCAAGAGCTGATTGAATGTAGACTGACACAGTGGCACAAACAGAAATCACATTTGGAAAGCACATGAAAAAATTTGAATAGACTCCTGTAACATAGTAGGCAGGTTTCCAAGGGGCAGGTTACAGGTCAGCAGAGCATCAGAACCTCTTATCACCAATGCAGGTTAGTTACTATAATGGAATATGTGCTTTGCATAATACTTGCACAGAAGATATTTATACCATAAATTAATTCATCACTAATGTGAATCATGCACTTGATATTATGTATGTGTAATTTTTATGGAAGCATATTTTATGTGTGAATATAGTTCAAGTGGTGCCTCAGAAAATATCTTCTGCTTCCAGAAGAATGTATACATTTGTAAATGAAGATGTGTCCAATGAGTTGTAGTTCTCTTTTTTGCCAAATAAAATTGGTCTACCAACTAAGAATTTGCCTGTTAAGCACAGATCCAAAATGGTTTGACTCTTATGTATGATGGGTTCATTGGGCTTTAGATATGGAAGGCCATGCAAAACAATAATAGCATATTAGAAACACAGACCTTGCCAATGTTGGAAAGAGATCTCATCTCCTGATGGTCCCACAAGTCCTGAAGTTTGGTGGAAGAAATTCTATTGATATTTATCATTCCAAGCATCCAGGGAGGCTGGTTGCCACTGTCCATCAGATCATTGCTCTGGCCTGGAGTTTCATGATGTCTCTTGGTTTGCTCTGTCCTTGCTGTCTTGAGTACTTTTGAGTCTTTTCTTTGTGTCCTATTCTTTAAGGATTTTAGCTTAATACAAGGCAGAAGCATGATGGCAAAGCGCAGAGGACATCATAGTTTTAGCTTGCACAGGCAGCGTTTCATCTGAGACTACTGATTCTGCCATTGTCTCTTGCTCATCTGTTACCTGAACCGCCTGTCTTCGTTTGGATAGGGAATTAGCAAAGAGACAAAAAGCTGGCAGAATGGGCATAACAGGCAGGATCTTTTACACCTATGTATACCAGGGTTAATTTCAGGGAGAGACACTCTCAAATGATAAGGACTAAGTTTGAAATAAAGTGGTTAGTTTTATTGAAATATACTGATTAACAGCAAAAGCATACTCACAAAGCAATCAGAATACACATGCATACAAGGGTACAGCAACATGGAGGAGCTTAGAGATGTACAGGGATTTTTGAAGCAATATTTACCAGATCTAGATGTGCAGAGTTCCATTGGAAAAAGAGTGTGAATGGCCAGTGTATCACAAACAAAGGGGACCCAGACTGTGAGTCTGAGGATGTATTCTGTAAGGTGTCCTAGAGTGCCACACATGGTTATGGCTGAGCACCATTTTTATACACTAGAGGAGGTGTCCTGGGGGGGGGGGGAGGACTGTGGGTCTAAAAACAAAGGACTGAAAGGTTTCCCATCTTTGATCAGGGGTTTCCCAAACACCACCAAAAAGGTGTGATGGCATCCTGGCATGTGTATCCTGGTCTGGAGGATGTCTGTGGTACTGATGGCTGATACTGATACTTCAAAGTTAACACCCCTTGGTAACCTGGGCAAATGGTCCCAGGAAGAGGATTATAAATCTCTTTCCCAGAGAAATGTTTACACATTAAAGGAGATATTTCTTTAGGAGGAAGTCATAAAGGACAGATGTGGAAGAGAATTTTACACTTCAGAGAACTCTTAGGAAAAGAAGATCTCTATAGGA
Source organism: Lepidodactylus listeri (assembly GCA_029233225.1). Lineage (NCBI taxonomy): Eukaryota > Metazoa > Chordata > Lepidosauria > Squamata > Gekkonidae > Lepidodactylus > Lepidodactylus listeri. The sequence continues at coordinate 46,675,304 of JARCFY010000006.1, read as the reverse complement.
GGTGCTGGAATGCTGAGAACTTTGATACCTACCTGTGTTTGAGGGGGGGGGGGAATGCAGATTGTACGTAGACAAGGCATATGTTGTTTTCTTTTCCTCCAGGGCCCATGTTTTAGGCAAGCTCCTATGTTTATACTTGTGTGTGTGACCCCTCTTAGGACTGGCCACCAACCCAGGAGCAATGCCTTTTAAGGGACCCTGGACTATTTCAGGGGCGAGGTTGTCTGTGGCAGGCTGCCCTCTGATGCAGGGTACACAGGTGGAGCTACACACCATTGGTTCACCTTCAGCTCCCAGCAAGTCTCCTTAGGCAAGTTCATTGCAGAGACTGATATTGCAGAGTGATTTGTATATGTTGCCAAACTGTATAGAAAGAACTTTCACATCACCTGATATTGGTTGAAACTTAAGACTTTTAAATGCAGACGGAATACACCTGCCTCTTTGAATCAGCCTTCAGAGTTCTGGCCATGACACTTTCTGTCATTACATATCGCTTATATAAATTCATTGATATCTGGTAGACAGAGCAAAATGACCCCACATGCACAATATTGGGGGAAGGATCTGTGCCCCATGGTCCAGGGAACTGAAAATCACCATCTCAATCAAAGTTGATTTAGGAAACCCTCGACCACAAGTGTTGCAATGTCAGGCTGTTTGTCAGGCCAAGGGTATGTTTTCTCAGCATTCTTGGGCATCAGGAACCCACTCACCATTAACAGCTGGAAGGTGGGGTTTGGTGGCAACAGTAGAGGCTCCTTCTTTCTTTGCTGGGTCAGCAGACACCCAGGACAGCCCTCTTACACTGCCAGCCAGGTAGTGCTCCCGTGGGGTGACCTGCCTTCACTTGGTCAGGAGTGAAGCTGGTCAGCACCACCTACCCCAGCCACAGCACAACCAGGGCAGGTTCACAGGGGGTGGTGCAGCAGCAGCAGCAGCAGCAGCAGAAGAAGAGATTGGATTTATACCCCACCCTCCACTCCCCAAGGGAGTCTCAGAGCGGCTTACAAACTCCTTTCCCTTCCCCTCCTCACAACAGACACCCTGTGAGGTAGGTGGGGCTGAGAGAGCTCTTTCCCAAGCTGTCCTTGAGAGAACAGCTGGTACAGAGCTATGGCTTGCCCAAGGTCATCCAGCCAGGTGCAAGTGGAGGAGTGGGGAATCAAACCCGGTTCTCCCAGATTAGAGTCCACGCACTTAACCACTACACCAAACTGGCTCACCAAGCAGGCTGGTTCCTGGGAAAAGAAACAACTTAGCAGGCATCTAGTGGAGGTGGGACTGTAAGTAGTGCCCAGGGCTGTTCTCTGAAGTAAGAGGCAGCCTTGCAGATGGATGTCGGGGAAAGGCATCTGGCTTAATGCCAGATGGATGGGGGTGGAAGGAACCTGCCCAGGCCAATGAGAGCTTTCCTCTAATTTCCAGGGATTCCTGGTCACATGGATGAAATGGAAGTGGCCAAGAGGGTGCAGCATCCCATTGGTTATTTAAAGAGGGCCCAGAAGCAGACTGGAGATGTTGTGGATGAGCCTGCTCAGAGTGCCAGGGAGCAGAGGTCAGGGGAGAGGGGGAGGATCATGATGTTGCAGCCCCCTCCCCCCTTCTCACTGAGGCCTAGCGGTAGGACAGGTGGTGATGGAGGTTCCAAGTGGTGGGGCAGTGGCAGGAGGAGCCTCACAAGCATTTTATATCAGCCCCTCCTGTCTACTGCTATTGGTCAGATTTCAATAATTTTTAGAGATGCTGAGAACTTCACACCAAACATGTCTGGCAGGCTAACCAGTCGCATTGTGACACGAGCAGAGCCTTGGATATCCTTGTCTCACCGCTGTCTGATACAAACAGCTGCTGGACTGCTGCACAGTGGTTGCTAACTTTAGTTTCTTGATGAGTTGAGCACATGGCAGATTTCGTGTGTTCCCCCCCTCATCAGAATGCTTGCTTTTAAAATGTGCCTTTTCTTGTTTAGGTGATTTTTGTAACACTACTGACTGTTTAATAGAAACATGATCCTGATTCTCTGCTCAATTTTGCTAATGAGAAACATTCTTTTTTATTTAGGAAACATTGTTTTTCTGTTTTGGAGGTGGTAGAAGCAGATGAATACAATTTAACTTCATGACCCAGTTATTTTGGCAATTCTGATAAATTGGATATGCTCTGTTTGCAGGAATAGAATTTAATCTAACCCAACAACACTGTTTCTATGGTGGCATCTTCACCCCCCCTCCCAGTATGAACCAGCGTTGTTTGAAAGTAAACCTGATTGTTTTCATTGGGGCTTACTCTTGAGTATGTTTGTTGGATTCCAAACATGTGTTTGCATTGTTGTTTATCCACTCCAATTAACTGGCATTTATAAGATACAAGAGTGAGCCTACGATACTCATGGAGTGGGGGGAATGGGAAATCCCTCTCCACTTTCTTACTGGGCCCAGCGCAACTCAGGGGCTGGGCTGCTGCCAATGGTAGGGCCAGTGTGAGTCCTGGGTTGAGCTGCTGTTGGCAGCATGCCCAGCACAACTCAGAGACTGCACAGCCAGCACTGGCCCCCGGGCTCCTTTGTCCCTGCCACCAGACCTGGCATAGCCCCTGGCCTCTCCTGCAGCCACCTCTATGCCCAGTGCAGTCTTTGGTCTGCTTTGCCACACAGAAGGTAGGTAGTAAAGACTGTTCTCTGCATTGGCACAGATAACACGATTTTACTTTCGGGGGGGATTTGAACCCCCTTGAGTATGTTTCTGAAGATTTCAGATTTTTCTGCAAATGGGGGGAGTTGTAAGAAAAATCTGTTTAGAGCAAGTTTGGCCCCAATCAATTCTCCCTCTAAGCTGTAGTATCTTCTGAGCAGAAATTCTACATTGTGATCTACTGGCATTAAAGTTGTGAGCCAGCGATTTGGCTACTGCAGAAATTAGTTTGCTCTGGAACCATCCTTCCTGAGCTAAGGCAAAAAAAATATGAGCCAGAGGCTAAAAAACTGTGAGCTAGCTCACACTAACTCAGCTTAGAGGGAACACTGGCCCCAATCTACATTTTTAGTATCTGCAGATAGGGGGAACACTTGGAAAAATAGATATATAGATATGGATAGCACAGCCCTTGAAAGTTGATGTTTGCAGTGGTGTATAATTTTGATTAGGTATTTTGAAATGTGATATTAAAAATACAGAATTCTCTGGCCAATTATACAATTAGAATTTATTACTTGACTACTGTTCAGGAAAAATGAACATGCCATGCCTTTCCTTAGCTTTACAGTGTCAGGCAATGTCATTTTTCTCTTACTTTCAACTTTCTAGGCTTCTGGTTTGTCTAATTTATAATGAAAATTAATTATTTGGGCACACTACTATATTTTATACTTTTGCCTCCTGTGTATTGGAAATTTACATTTAAGTGCATAAAAATGAAATGACCGCCAGATGGCAGTGTTCTTCCAAGACTGCAATTGCTGGGAAAATCATATGCAGCTGTATTTTGTAAAATTAAAAATACAGTTTCTGATGTAGCTTTCTTCTAATTATGTTTTGAAAATGCATGTAGAAAAGTGGCCAGGAAGTCATCAAAGACTGTGTCTTCATACACTTCTATAAGAGTGTTACATATCCCAGTAGGAGATTCATTTAAAAGAATTCATTAAAAGAAACAAAAAGGAATGTAATGACAACTATAAGACTAACAGATAAGATCCCCAATTCTTCAGTTGACAGATTAATAAATATACATGGGAATTGGAAGGGAAAGTGTGATAAGTGGAAAAAAGATGCAATGGAATGTAAAATGCATAATCTGTTGCCCAGCTCAACCTACAATTCCGAAAAAAGGAGACGTCTAAGACTGGTGCAACTATTGGACCACCACATAAATTTCTCACACAAGTAAAGTGATTCTTAAAATCTTACAACAAAGACTGTAACCATATATAGAACAAGAAATGCCAAATGTTCAACCTGGATCCAGAAAAAGAAGGGGCACTAGAAATCATATTGCAAATTTACACTGGTTATGGGAGCATACGAGAGAATTTCAGAAGAAATTATTACAGCAAAGCTTTTAACTGTGTGGATCATGAAAAGTTATGGTTGGTTTAAAAAGAAATGGGTGTGCCACAACAACTGGTTGCTCTGATGTATCTCTGTTGGCCTATCCATCAAAGATGTTGTCTATGCTCAGATAAAGAAGTTGAAACAACCACTCACATTCTTTTACACTGCAAATTTTATTCCGGAGAGAGACATCAGTTAATATTTCCTTTACTCTCCCAATTTAAACCCTTTGATAAATATTTGAAATTTGCAGATACTGTGCTGCTGAAATATTTGTTGTAAAACACCAAGACATAGGTAAGCTTGGCAGAAGCAAAATATTGTTTTTTAGTAATAAATAAGTGGAAGTTTTTAACAAAAAACACAGATTGAGAAAAGTTCTCATTTGGGATACGATTACGGTTTTAAAGTAGATGGGGCTTGTGATTGTACTATTTTATTTTTGTTCTGCTGGTCAATTGGCTGTAACAAATTTGAATTTGAATTTGGTTGTTCTGATGAACAATCTGTACTCTGGACAAGAGGCTACTGTTGTACAGGTTTGACTTGTCCCAGAAACTTCCCCAGTATCTAACCAATCTAAACCCTTCCTCGTGCCCCTACTTTCTCATCTACGCATTGGGACCCCCACTTTGTGCCTGTCTGGTTGGCCCTATGTGCAAAACTGGCAGCACTTCCGAGAATGCTACTTTTGACGTTCTGGTCTTTAACTTTCTGCCTAGTAACCTAAATTTTTCCTCCAAGGAGCACACAACTACGTTTTCCAATGTCATTGGTGCCAATGTGCACCATGACTGCTGACTCCTCAGCATTATCTATCAACCTATCTAGAGAGCACATGATGTCTGCAACCTTTGCAGGCTAATCACCAGGCAGTCAAAATACCTGCTACAGACCCCACTCTCTATATTCCTAATGATCAAATCACCCACTAACAAAAATCCACTTCCTCCCAGCCCCTGGGGTATCCTTAGTATAAGAGGATATTAGTCCATCACCCAAGGAAGGAGTCCCTTCTAAGGGATTACTTCCCCCCTCCTCACACTGATGCCCTCCGACTTTGAGGCTCTCACTCTCCACAACAGCAGAAGAGGTGTCAGCATCGGAGTGGGGCTGTTCTGGTAAGTCCCTGAGGGTCTCTTCCCCAAACCTCTCCCTCTGCTTCAGCTTCTCCAGGTCGGCAACCCTAGCCTCAAGCGAATGAACATAGTCTCCAAGAGCCATGAACTCCATGCAGTGAGCATACACTGTCTGCAAAACACTGGATAGCCCCTGCTCCCCTGCTGTATTTCTTCTTTCATAACTGGTTAGTGGTTTAAAGGTATCTAGAGTATTGCACAGTCCCTGGACCTGATGCCCAGGCTAAGAGCCACAGGCCAAGAGAGTCTCACCTTTGGGCTCATGCCTCTGCCTATGAGGAGCCTTATAGTTCAGCAGCCCACAGCCCCTAGCCCCGGGCTCCCAGCAGCAACAGCAGAGGATAGGGCCTGCAATCAGCCCCAGGCAAACAGCTCTTGCTTAATGAGCAACAGAACAACAACCCAAACAGACTCAGACAAAAACACCACTCTCCAGCAGGCCACAAGCACCCATTCACGCTCAAACTCTGTCCTCTCACAAAGTAACCTCAGTTAATGCTCCCCAGTAGTTTAGCAGTTTAGGGAAGGCAAAAAAGAAAAGAAAAAGAAATACATACCTCCCCAGCAGCTCTCTCCTCCTAGGTTCTTTCTCCCAGCCCAGCTGTTTCAGTGCTCAGTAAGAGCTGGACAAGGCTGTTAATGGTAGGAAGTTTTGGAGGTCATTAATTCATAGGGTCATCATAAGTTGGAAGCGACTTGATGGCAGAAACACACACATGCACACACACACACACACACAGGCTGTTACACCATTTTTTGTTTTGCTATAAGGAAAGTCAACACGAAATTTATTGAGGATCAACCTTGACCAATCCGCCAATTGAGTGCATAGAGACCGTTGCTATCTGAGAGTCAGCATAGAGTATCAAACCATGTTCACATCCCTAATCCACCATGGAAGCTTGCTGGGTGATCTTGGGCAATGCGGCCTCCAGATGTGGGGTCTTGTGAGCAAAATTCTACTTTGTGAGCTACTGGCATTAAAGTTGTGAGTGAGAGATTTGGCTACTACATAAATTAGTTTGCTCTGGAGCCATCCTTCCTGAGCTAAGGCAAAAATGTGTGAGTCAGAGGCTAAAAACCTGTTGTTAGCCGAATTGCTTTAATTTACATTTAGCAACTGGCGAAATATCGGGTTCTTGCCAACTATACCAAGGTCCCACCCCTTTTGGGAGTTCCCAGTAAATAGGCAGTGAGGCTGTAGTTCAGTTTGAATGGGATTTACTGAAAAATATGTATTTCAAGCACACTAAATTGTAATCACACACACATTCACACAGGCCTAAGAAACAAAAACAGAAAATAGCATGTTTGCATGAGCAGGATTTTGATGGGAGGCGATACGTTACCTTCCTGAAGAGGAGTTGTCCGACTGAAGGAAGAATTGGATGGGGAAAGAAAATATAGAAAAATATGGGACACGCGGCTCGAACCTGCAAGACCACGTGGTTCTCTCTGTTCCGGAATTCCAGAGATTTAAAGATGGAGGCAAGGGTATGGGTATAGCAAGCTGGGCATAAAGGGTAGCAAAGCAGATAGGGGACAATGGCTCAAGAGACCGATTGCCTCTGTGCAGGGTCTTTTATTAGGTGGTCTTGGGGGTGGGCAGCACAGACCACATCCCATTAACACACCTACTAGGCGGTCCGTCCCTTTCTGACCCTACCATAGGTTAAAGGTAAACAAAAGGAGGAGAGGCCGGGGAGTGGACAATATTGCAAAACTGAAACTAAACAGGAACTCTACACCTGGGCGAGGTCCGATGACTCACCGGGGCCACTGCATTGTCTATTAATGGCCCTGGCCGACTGGGTGATGGCCTGACCATCAGTTGCTAGGTAACCACGTTAGCATAATCCGTTCAGGTATGTTGGAGGGGGAGAGGTTGACCAGCGTGGTGCGACAGAAAGAAACCTCATGGCAGAAGGAGTCTTAGTCTCTGTCTTAATGAACTATCTAGGGTGCCAGCCTCCTGGCGTGGACTGGAGCTTTCCCCTGCAATAGAGAATGCGCATGGCCCTTCCAATGCTAGCAACCCAAGTTCAGACTTATGAATATTACAATCCATAAGAGCACTAGAAGTGCCTTGCTGGCCAACACTGTGAGCTAGCTCACACTAACTCACCTTAGAGGGAACACTAATCTTGGGCCCATCACATACTCTCAGCATAACCTGCCCCACAGAATAGTTGTAAGGATAAAATGGAGGAGAGGTAAATGATGTGGGGTACTTTGGGTTCCCACTGGGGGAAATGGCATGTGTAAAGAAAGTAAATAAATTAATAAATCTGGACATACTTTTAGTTCTTTCCATAGACATTGCTCATTAGTTTTTCTCACAGTGGCCCCAAAAAGCCCCTGGACATAAATTATTGCTCCATTTACTCAGTTGATAAACTGATCAGAATAAGATAATGTTAGTCTTAGTATTTGTTATTTTTGTGAGAAGCAACCCAGGGACTGCACAACCCAGAACAACAACAAACAGAACTAAGAAAGCCCTAGCAAAAAGGATATCCTGAAGTGAGCCCCAAGGAGGCTGGTTTAAAATGCAAGCTCATTAGGTCAGGTTCATATCTGTTTATACCTTTTAATGTTCTCCCTCTTCAAGGAGCTCAGGACAGTCTACTGGCTCCTCATGTCATCACAGTAACCCTGTGAGGTTGGCTAGGCTGAGACAGGATGATTGGCCCACGACCACTCAACAAGCTTCATTGCAAAGGACATTTGAATCTGGTCTCTTCTAAGTGGTACATAGTGGCTTTCCAGCTGAAGTCAAGGGTTATGGTTGCAGTCTTACCACAAGTATTTCCACACTGGGCAGAGCAAGACTTGGTTCTGAATGAAAATGCAGAGCACTTCTAAACAGAACTGTACCCTTTGAAGTCTGTTTAGGATTGTACTGCAAGTTAAGTCCCACAACCTTTAACTGTATTGAGTCAAGGCTAACTTCAGCCTGTAATAATGAGTCCTTAGCCCTCTACACACAACCCCTCTGCTCATTGACTGAATGCACGGGGAGAGAGAGTGGATACAAAGCTCTCTGGCCCTGGCTGTTGTGATCACCAAGTCCTCCGTGTATACACTCGCCATACACTGCCTCCTTATGATCAGGAATGCTGTTTTTCGAATGTTCCCTATCACAGGGAGGGAGCGAATATATGAACCCTTCTTCTGCCATGCTCATGAGCCAGTGATCATCACATGGTGGAGGAGGGGCCAGCACCTTCCTGTCTGCTTTCCCTTTGCTCACTTTCAGTCACCATGTCGAACAGCCACATATACTGTGCTTTATAGTTGTTTGAATGTAACTTAGTTGTGAGAGGCTCAAAGGATCGTGGAATCATATAACCAAAGGGATGAATCATAGAAGGAAATGTAAGGTGATCTCTGACAATCTCCTTTTTAAAGTGTTCAGTTCTAATGTGTTGTTCCAGGTCATAGGTCATCACCAAATACAAGTATTGCACACTAGCAGTTCATATCTAATTCCAGCAATTTCTTATGGGTGGATGGTCATGGGTGACTTGCAGGTCATCCGCTGCCCACAAAGACCAAAAGGCACACTTCTTAACAGCCCATATCACAAGCACAAAGTAGGAGCATTTAAGTTATGGCTTGGTGGTAGAGCATCTACTTGGCATGTACAAAATCTCAGGTTCAATCAATGGCATCTCCAGTAAACAGGATCAGATGATGGGTGTTATGAGAAGGACCTCTACCTGAGACCTTGGAGATCTGCTGCTGGTCTGGGTAGACAATATTGACCTTGATGAACCAGTGGTCTGATTCAGTATAAGGCAGCTTCACGTGTGTAATTTGTATATTTACATAAGCATGGCAGAAGAATGAGCAAGGATTAACACAAGAAAGTCAAGTAAGGATAAGTGACCTCTGTTTAGGGTTGCCAGGTCCTACATGGCTGGCGGGGATGGAGGGTGGGGCTCCCAGGTCTTCTCCAGTCCTCACTTGGAAGTGACATCATTGCACCATCATTTTTAGGGGTGACTTTTTAGTTTTTGGGCAAAACTTTTGGGCAAAACTTTAGTTTTGGGGTTGTTGTCTTCAAAACCATAGAGTTTGCCCAAAAACTAGAGTGTCACCCTTGAAGTCAGTGATGTGATAGCATCACTTTTGGGTGATGTCATTGCATCAGGGACGTTGTGTGACGACATTCCTGTTTGGGGCTTGGAACCCATCCTCTGTTTCCCACATTAGGTACCTGGAGAAATGGATCTGTGGGAAAATTACACCCCAGCTACATCGGGTCAACCATTCAGAGTGCTGGTTCTTACTTGTGAGGCACTAGCAATGTAATCCTAAACAGAGTTATACCCAGGGCTCTGTTGGGGCCGGGGCGCGCCGGAGCACTGCTCCGGGAGAGAGGAGGCGGGGGGGCGGGCACTTAACAAAGCCCCGCCCCCGGCCTTCCCCCGTCAATGCTCCGGGGCCGGCGGCGCTCCGCCGGCCTCGGGAAGGAGAACCCTCCCCCCTCCCACTGCTCCCGGCGCCGCGGCAGAGCGCCGCTGGCCCCGGGAAGCCTCCAGCCATCTCCCCCCGATGTCCCTCCCTGGCCCGTGGCACGCCGCGGGGCCAGGGAGAAGCCTCCAGCCCACCCACCCACCCCATCTCCCTCCCTGGCCAGCGGGCATGCCGCCGGCGAGGGAGAAGCCCCCAGCCCACCCCACCCCGATCTCCCTCCCTGGCCAGCGGCACGCCGCCGGGCCAGGGAGAAGCCCCCAGACCACCCACCCACCCCATCTCCATTCCTGGCCAGCAGGCACGCCGCCAGGCCAGGGAGAAGCCCCCAGCCCACCCACCCGCCCCATCTCCATCCCTGGCCAGCAGGCACGCCGCCGGGCCTGGGAGAAGCCCCCGGCCCACCCACCCACCCCATCTCCCTCCCTGGCCAGCGAGCATGCCGCCGGGCGAGGGAGAAGCCCCCAGCCCACACACCCACCCCATCTCCCTCCCTGGCCAGCGGGCACGCCGCCGGGCCAGGGAGAAGCCCCCTGCCCGTCCACCCACCCCATCTCTCTCCCTGGCCAGTGGGCATGCCACCGGGCCAGGGAGAAGCCCCCAACCCGCCCACCCACCCCATCTCCCTCCCTGGCCAGCGGGCATGCTGCCGGGCCAGGGAGAAGCCCCCAGCCCACCCACCCACCCCATCTCCTTCCCTGGCCAGCGGGCACGCGGCCGGGCCAGGGAGAAGCACTCCCTCCTTCTTCCTTCCTTCCTTCCTTCCTTTGCCATTAGATAGGCTTGCCAGCTCTGAGTTGGGAAATACCTTGGAGATTTTTGGGGTGGAGCCTGAGCGTGGGTATTGCCTTCTGACACATTTCCAGTGACTTCAGGGGTGTGTGACCTTCTGACACTTCCGGTGACATCAGGGGGTGTGACATATGCAAATAAGTTATGCTAATGAGCTCCTGCACCTCCTTTTTTACGAAAGGACCCCTGGTTATACCCTTCTAAATCCATCAGGTTAAGGAGGATGTGGTTTCCGGTCGGAGGAATGGAGGTCTGACATGCTTTGCAAGTACGCAAGGCGGACAGCGGCTCTTATTGACAGCTCGGGTGGATCAATCCACCTGACGCAACCTCACACAGGTAGTGTGAGGACTAGCAAGCAATATAATCCAGGTTTGAGCAAGCTCGGTGAAGGAAAAGTCTCGGAGGAGACTTTTACAACACCTTGAGCACTGCAGCCGAAGAAGATTCCTGCAAGTATCTCTAAGGAGCCGAGCTGAGCTGATTAAATCAGCATAAAATCTCCAATTCCCCTGATTCCTTAACAAAGAAGACAAAGTTTAAACGTTGGGACCACATCTGAAGCGAAGTAACAACATAAGGTAACGAAAAAAAAGTTTTTGCCTTACTATTACCGCGTTTTGAAAGACGAAAAGCAGATCTGGTGAAGCAATAGACTGTTGCAGATTGGATGAGTGCAGTTTTGAAACGTTAAACAGCTGAATTTGAACTTAAAAAGCCAAAAAACCAAGTTGTTTAACATTCCTGCGGTTAAGAAGAGTCGGGAGGGGGAGCCAAGCATCGCGAGACAAAGAGGGGAGGAGGGAACCAAGCATCGCGAGATCAAGCTGTGAGGACTGAGGCAGAAAGTGACGGCTTGAGGAGCAGACAAGAAGGGATACGGAGAAGAACCAGAAGAGAGCAAAGGGGACTGTAAAAACTGCCGGACCAAAAGGACTACAACAGGAAGTGACGTGCGGAGAGCAGACAAGTAAACAAGAGGAAGGGACAAAAGGAAACTACGGCAAGCCAGAAGCAAGGTAAAAAGACTATAACCTTTGACACAAACCATAGAGAAGTTGCGCCCGCCATTTTGGATTTATAAAATTTTTAAACAGTAATATCTCATAAATTATATAACTTAGAAGGCTGAAACCAACGAAATTTGACTTGGCAAGACTAGCTTGTGTGATCACATTAATTGGTGTTTGATTTGGAAAACAAAAATAAAACCGATCTTTTTTAAAGAGACAAGACGGACCGCGGACTAAGATTGAGAGCAGCTACATGGTCCTCTCCTACAATGGCAGCAAAAAAAGAAAAAGAACTACTAGCTGTTATGGAAGCAATGGAAAAAAAAATGTTAGACGCTATAGGAGAGGTAAATGTTAAAATGAATGGCATAGCTGCACAAGCAGACAAAAACTTTATAGACTTGAAAGCAGAATTTCAAAAATTAACCACAAGAACACAAGACATTGAAACTAAAGTAAAAGAACTGGAAGAAAGTACTCAAAAGACAATGAGAGACAATGACAGGATGGAAAAGATGATGCACTATAAAGACATGCAAAACCATTTGAGATTCAGAGGGACTGAGGAAAAAATGAGTGAAGACATTTTTATAAGAATGCAAGAAGCACTAGCAGATTTCTTACAAGAACAGGAAGAGGTTGTTAAAGAACACATGGATCTTGTTTATAGAGTCAATTCTACATACGCAAAATATACCAAGAGATGTGGTTGTCCAATTTACAATGAAAAGGACAAAAGAACAAATCTACAAGAAGTGTTTTACTGATCCTTTTGAAATAGATGGAAAGAAAATTATAGTAATGAAAGAACTGCCTAGAGCAATACTGCAAGATAGGAAAAAATTCAAGCATCTGACAAATAAATTGAAGGAGAAAAAAAATTAGATTCCACTGGGAAATACCTCAAGGATTAAGCTTTTACTATGGCAACACCAGAGTAGTGATTAAAACCACAGGAGAAATGTACGCATTTCTTGGAGAGAATAAAGATGACCTTGGTGATATTTAAGAATATATCAAGATGGATTACAAAGTACTTACATGGAATGTAAATGGACTTAATTCACCCCAAAAACGTAGAATGGTAGGGCATTGGCTGGAGAAACAAAAATGTAGTGTAATTTGCATACAAGAAGCTCATCTTAAAAAACAAGACCACAAATATTTAATAAGGAAAAAATTGGGAGAAGAATTTTATTCCTTAGCAAGCAATAAAAAGAATGGTGTTGTAACATATGTCAAAAAAGATTTGGAACCTAAAGTAATATTTAAAGACAAAGAAGGAAGATATTTAGCTATTGAAATCTCACTACAAGGACAGAAAACTTTGATTGTGAATATTTACGCCCCAAATGGAGCCAAAGAAATTTTTTTTAAAGAATTACAAGTGGAAATGGATAATGTAAATTATGATCAAATCATGATGTTGGGGGACTTTAATGGAACTGTGAATAACAAATTAGACAGGTGCTTTAAGAGAAAGGATGAGACATTAGGGAAGCTTCCAAAAAACTTTTTTGAACTGATAAAACAAGAGAAGCTGGAAGATATTTGGAGGAAAGCTAACCCACAAGGAAAAGATTTTACCTTTTATTACAATAGACATGACTCGCATTCAAGAATTGACATGATTTGGATGACTACTAATTTAACGTTTAAGACAAGAAAAGTGGAAATTCTACCCAGAATAATTTCAGATCATAATCCGTGTTTATGGACTGCTGGTCAGGTAAAAAAACAAAAGAGATGGAGAATAAATGAGGACTTACTAGACAATCAAGAAATAGTTAAAAAATTACAGGAAGAAACAGACCTATACTTCCAAGCAAATATACAGAAAGAAGTAAAAATTCAAACCGTATGGGATGCATATAAAGCAGTGATGAGAGGACTATTGATATCATTAAATGCAAAAGATAATAAAAAGAAAAGAGAACAATATGAAAATATCGTACAAGCCATTAAAACAAAAGAAGAAGAACTGAAGAGTAGACCAGGGAAAAAGAAACTGCAAAAGGAAATCTGGATGTTACAAGACCAAGCAAAAGCTATTTTGAACCAAGAGACGTACTGGAACCTAAAAAAACTCCAACAAAAGGCATTTGAAGGTGCAAATAAACCCGGAAAATATTTAGCATGGCAATTAAAGAAAAAACGTGAAAACAAATTTATCACTAAAGTGATAAGAGATAACATTGAGATAATAGACAACAAAGGAATAAAGAGAGAATTTTTTAAATATTATGCAAAACTGTTTAAGAAGGAAAACAAAGACAGAAGAAAGATTAAAGAATACCTGCAAACATTAAAGTTACCAAAACCAACAGAGAAAATTAAAGAACTATTTAACAATCCAGTATCATTACAAGAGATTAAAAATGCAATAAATGACTCAAAATTAGGGAAAGCACCTGGACCAGATGGATTTACAGTGAAGTTTTATAAAACGCTACAGGAGTCGATCTCACCAGTGTTACTGCTATTAATGAGTGATATAGGAGTCACTGGTGAGGTCCCAGAAACTTGGAAAGATGCAACCATCTCACTTATCCCGAAAGAAAATCAAGACTTAACTAATGTTAAGAACTACAGACCGATTTCTCTACTAAATAATGATTATAAGATCTTTGCTAAGATTATAGCTGACAGACTAAAAGAACACCTTAAAGAAACTATACAAACAGAACAAGCAGGGTTCTTACCCAATCGCCAAATAAGGGACAATCTAAGAGTAGTAGTGGATGCTATAGAATACTACGATAAACATCCTGAAAAGGAAGTGGGTTTTTTCTTTTTAGATGCGGAAAAAGCGTTTGATAATTTAAATTGGGATTTTATGTTTGAGGTTCTAGAACATCTTGAAATTGGTGAATATATGCTTAACCTCATTAAGTCAATTTATAAAGAACAGAAATCCTCTTTAATAATTAACACTGAAAAGACAGACGATTTTAAAGTCGAAAAAGGAACACGACAAGGATGCCCCCTTTCGCCGTTGCTATTTATTTGGATTCTAGAAGTTCTACTAATAAATGTGAAGGAAGATAAAGATATTAAAGGCTTAACAATTAAAGGTTTTTCTTTCAAATATAGGGCCTTTGCAGATGATGTGATGTTTATAGTGGAAGACCCTATGACTACATTACCATATTTGTTACAGAGAGTAAAAGAGTTTGGTGACTTGGCTGGATTTTATGTAAATAAGAACAAATCGAAAGTGATGTGTAAAAATATGTCAAATAACAAACAAACTGAGTTACAAAATCTTATAGAATGTGAGGTGGTGAAAAAGACAAAATATCTAGGTGTGAACCTAACAACGAAAAATATTGATCTTTATAAAAATAACTATGAGAAATTATGGCTGCAAATTACGCAAGATATTAAAAAGTGGAATGTATTAAATTTGTCATTGTTGGGTAGAATTGCGGTGGTTAAGATGAATGTATTACCACGATTAATGTTTTTGTTTCAAACTATTCCAATTGTGAAAGATGTAAAAACATTCAAATGCTGGCAGAAGGAATTGTCTAAGTTTGTATGGGGAGGGAAAAAACCAAGAATCAAGATGAAAATAATGTGTGATGCTAAAGATAGAGGTGGGTTCCAATTACCAAACTTAAGGCTATATCATGATGCAATATGTTTGACTTGGGTAGGGACATGGACTGTGTTACAAGATAGAAAGTTATTGTCCCTGGAAGGCCATGACTGTAGGTTTGGGTGGCATGCATATTTGTATTATGGTAAAGCAAAAATGGACAATATGTTTAAACATCATTATTTGAGAAGAACGTTAATGGATACATGGACAAGATATAAAAACTTTTTTCCAGAAGAGATACCTATGTGGATTGTACCCGCAGAAGTTTTAAATCCAGTATCACATCACAAAGGACAAGATTGGTTGAAGTAGAGACTTATTAACAAGACATGGTAAAGACTTTATATTGAAGGAGCAGCATCAGATGGACTTTGATTATGGTTGGTTAAGATATAGACAAATATATGACATGTATAGAAGTGATAAAAAATCCGGTTTTAGAGAAAAAAATAATGAAATAGAACAAGTTTGGGAGGAAGGTGGGAAAAAAATGATCTCTAAAATGTATAAAATTTTGTTAAAATGGTTTAACGCTGATGAAATGGTAAAGGAACAAATGGTAAAATGGGCGATAAACTTTAACAAAGACATTAAAATGGAATCTTGGGAATTTTTATGGAAAAATGCTATGGGTATATCTACATGTTATAACTTAAAAGAAAATTGTTTTAAAATGATGTACAGATGGTATATGACACCAAAAAAAATTGCAAATATTAACCAGAATATGTCTAACAAATGTTGGAAATGTAAAAAGAAAGAAGGTTCTTTTTATCATATGTGGTGGACTTGTGATAAAGCAAAGACTTATTGGTCTATAATACATGCAGAAATGGAAAAAAATTTGAAATGTACATTTAAGAAGTTGCCTGAAATGTTATTGCTTGGACTTAAATTAGAAGAGATAAATGTAAAGAAAAGGACAATAATATGGTATATGGTAACAACAGCAAGAATGGTGTATGCACAAAATTGGAAAAATGAAAAAATACCAGATGTGTGGGAATGGTTGAAAAAATTGTTATATATGGCTGAAATGGATAAATGGACTAGAAAGTTGAATGACCTGTACTCAGAGACCTTTTTAGAAGATTGGAAAGATTTGAAAGAATATGTTGAAAAATACTGGGACATGAAAAATTACATCTATACATGGTTATAATAACATAAAGCAATAGAACTAGAGTATATGAATGTATTAAGGATAATTAGATAATGAAGTTGTTTTTATTTTAGGATTATATAAGAACATAGAAAGTAAGAATTAGTATATAAGTATTTTTAAGATATACGACCATTACCAGAAATGTAAACAGAGATATAAGTATTTCTATTTTGGATAAAGTGGAAAATGTGTTATGCTTCAGATGTGGTGGGAAACCGCCAATACAAGATAAAAACAAGATTATACAAATAGAGCAAAATGTTATATAATATGGAAAAAAGGATTTGTATAAGATAAATGTATTAATTTTAATGTTTTGAAAAATAAATTTTTTTTTACAAAAAAAAAAAAGGTTAAGGAGGATGTAACTTCCACAGTAAATGGCTTAAGGCTTTAGTACTTAGAAAACTATCTCCTCCCATAGTCCAGCACATCAGTTAAAATTTCCTGTTTTCTGTGTCCCTAACTGCAGAGGCAGTAGCTAAAATTATTGGTGATGACTCACTTTTGGAATGTCCTCTTCCTGGAGGTTTGTCTGCTGATTAATATATCTAGGCACCTGGGGGGGAAATTGTGTTTAGCCACACTTTTAACTGATGTTTTATCCCATCTTTATGATCTAGGTCTGTATTTTCCACACCTCAGTGTTTTATGGCTCTGCTTTGATGCTTCTGAGATTGTTCTATTGATTTTATTGTCTTCTGGTTTCATGCATTTTAATTTCTTTTGCTGTTTTGGCAAAGTACTATTTTAAATATTTTTTTGCTTTTTTGGCAATGTACTATTTTAATTATTGTTTTCTTTTATTTATTTGTTTACAAAATTTATATCCCGCCTTTCTGTCTTTACAAGGGCCACCAAGGCAGCTAACAATTTACAGCATGCACAATAAAATTGCGTTATAAAACTATTATAATAACCCCCACTTCCAAACATACCTCATTAAAAGAACTTTTAAAAGAGTTAATAATAGAGTTACAATACAGATAAAAGAGTTATAACAAATGCAAAACATGCAATATTGGTTAGGAAGGAGGGATCACTGAGGGAATGCCAAATGAAATTAAAAAGTCTTTATCTGCTGGTGGAAGACGGCAACAGAATGGGACAGATGAATCTTCCTGGAGAGTTTCAGAGTTTTGGTCCTATGATCAACACCCCCTCCCAGGTTGCCACTTGCCTAATCTCAGAAGGTGGGGGGAAGGCACCTGAAGCAGGGCCTCCAAAGATCATAATGGCTGAGCAGATTTATAGGGATTAGGTGGTCTTTCAGTTATGTTGGTCTCAAACCATATAGGGCTTGAATGACATGGTACCTATAACCCACTACTGCAGAGTTCTGTACCAATTGAAGTTTCTGAGCAGTTTTCAAGGGCATTCCCACACACAGCACATTGCAGTAATGTAATCTAGATATAACCAGGGCATGCCCCACAGCAGCCAGTTCTTTTCTGTCCAGGAAAGGCCACAGCTGTCTAATCAGTCAAATCTGGTAAAGAGCACTCATGGCCATAGCTGCCACCTGCTTATCCAGCAGTAGGAACAGGTCCAAGAGCACCCCCAGACAATGGACCTGTTTCTTTAAGGGGAGTGCAATCCCATCCAGAACAGGTGACACCTTTAATCCCAGATCAGACCTTCTTCCCACCAGTAGCACTTCCATCTTGTTGAGTTTAAGCTTCTATTTGTTAGCCACTTCCATTCCAAAATTGCTTCTAGGCACTGGTTAGTATTGGTGATCTCTTCCAAAAGTTTGTAGAACTTGTATTTAATGTTTCTGAAGTCCCTAGCTGTTGCCAACAATGATTTGGATCCAGACTAAATGTATACTGCTTCCCCCTCCCTTCTTCCACCCCCATGTCATTCCTCCCCTGTGTCCTTGAAGCAGCATTTTGTAAAGACCAGTGGGCTACATAAGGAGGCAGGAGGCAGAAAAATTCCATTCTGCCATAAGAAAATTTAGTTTGTTTCCAACCCAGTCTAAGTCTAATTTCAGTGCAGCTCAGTGGTGAAAAAGAATACTAGATCATGGCTGTGATCAGATGGGCAGTGTGACCTGCTGTTGCCCTGTCTCTAATTGAGCCAAATTATTTTATAACAGAGAATCCTGATCAGACTCACCCCTTTTAGTTCACTTCAATGCACTTTTACCCACACTTGAGTGAACAGACGGCAGCAGGCAGAGAGTCAGCCTGTTGGCTATTTTTTAAAAAGTGTATCATTTGAGCATGCCCACAAGCACTGATGAGCATGTTGGGATACATAGGGCGTGATCATACGCACCCATTTGCGACACAAGAAGGACGATTCTCTGCCGGCTCAAAGTGGCGTGATCACACAAGCACATCTGGGAAGCGTCCTGCAGCCGGTGTCAAAGTGTCGCAAACCACTTTGAGCCGGTGGGGAATCGGCTTATTTAGCTACCAGTGAAAAGGCAGTCTCAAATGGTTTGCAACGGCCCAGAACTGACCTTTCCTGGTGTGATCACGCCAGCGCAAACAAGTGGCGTTGGGGAGTGGGCTTTTTGGGTTTTTTCCCCCTCCCATCCTGGTATGCGCATCATCGGATGACCCCGAGGGTGGAGAGGCAAGTCATCGATCCCTTGTAGAAGCAGATAAGCGCACTGAAAATGGCCGGGGGAAAAAACCCAACTCGCTTGCGGCTGTGTGTGATCACACAGCGGCGTTTCGCCCTCACAGGTCCATGGACCTGTGTGATCCTGCAAAAGCGGCGCAAATTGCGCCAGCACAAATTTGTGTCACTTCCCATCCAGCTTATCTTGCTCGTGTGGACGGGGCCATAGTTCATGGGGCCGTTGGCCATTTTTTAAAAAGTGTGTCCTCTGAGCATGTGCACATGTGCTGATCAGCCTTCTGGGACATTTAGTCCTCTGTCTCTAAACTTTTCAATTTACCCCTTCCCCAAACCACAGAAAAAAGCTGCAGTTCAGGGGCATCTTTCTTTGAAAGTTCTAATGAAGAAACAAAGTTTAGAGCAGCCCCTGTGAGAGAGAGGGAGAGAGAGAGCTGTGTGAATATGCGGTTAAGGGTACTTTGCTAACAAGTAAAAAAATGGCTGCCAGAAAACAAGAGACCAATCAGACCTGCCTGATGGCTTAGGTGCACAACAGAGCAATCAGACAACAGCAAATCCATTTTGGAACCAGCTCAGACCAACAGGACTGGACTTTCTCAGGTTTCAAAGAAAATCGCAGTAAGGGGGGGGACAGGACTCAAATGACTGAGGCACGATAGACAGATGTTGCTGTCTGATTGTGCACTTTAAATCCATAAAAGAACAGCAACAGCAATGGATTAAACTGCATGTCTGATCACACCCTGGACTTCTTTTTTGGATAGGTTATTAGGTAAGGTTTAAGCCTAAAATTCAGCTCTTCTGCCACCAAGCTGTTCTTTGATGTGGGATTATCAGCATAGTAGCCTGTGTGGTGTAGTGATCAGAGTATCAGACTTAGATCTGGAAGGCCCAGGTTGGGTTCCCCACTCTGCCATGGAAACTCACTCAGGGTCCTTGGATAGGTCACACACTCTCAGTCTGACCTCCCTTGAAGGGTTCTTGTGAGGATAAAATGGAGGAGAGGAGAGTAATGTAAGCTGCCTTGGGTCCTCATTGGGACAAAAGGTGAGGTACACATGAAGCAAGCAAACAAACATGCAAGCAAGCAAGCAAGCAAATAAATAAATAAATATTTGGTTCTAGGCAGGGATGAACTGATATGTGTCAGAGACCCCAGATATCAGAAACCAACAACATTCCTTAAGCAGGGTCAGTTTATTGATTACAATATTCTGTATTGCTCTAAACACTTCTCATGTTAAGACTGCCATTACAAAGGAGGGAAGGGGTAGATATACCAGAAGGGTCGTCTGGTGGATACAAGCCAATAAGCAGCAAGCTAAAACTAACAGCTTTTAATTCCCAGCGGGAAAGCAGTGAGCGTCTCCCAATTCTCCAAGGTCAAGACTTATCAGAGAAGGAGATAAAAGATGCAGGAGAATCAAAACTTAGAATACCAGAGGCCAAGGCTGAGAACTCACCCCCCCCCCCGCACTCCCCATGGCAGCATAGCTGACAATACGCCATTAAAAAAAAAATACTATATTTTGGTTTTAGTTTGCCTTCGTTTCACTGCTGATATTGATGATGTTTTGGGATTTTTGTTTCTTTCATATTACTGAATTCTGTTTTATGCCATTCATGCAACATTTATATGTATGTGATGCAAAAGGAACATTGAAAAATTCATCTTCGATGCTCCAGATCTACATGCAAAACTCCTGAATGTGAATGGAGATGACATTGTGCCATAACTGGCAAAAACTTCCCCTGAAACGTTTTATTTTGCCCAGCCCAGTTGGTTCTAATTCATCAACAGCCACATAATATTCCCCTTTAAACAGGGAATGCATGGTAAGCAGAGTCTGATGATGTATTTAACTCATTTAAACTGAATATGGGCATTATGTACTGAACCAAACTTTTGGAACACCAAGTTATTTTTTTGGAATAAGGACTCCTTTTAAAATGAGTTTGGAGAGTATGTTTAGGATTGTCTCCAGAACAGCATCATAAATTTTGTGTTTTGTGTGTTTTAAGACAGTAGAAGAACGCTACAGTTTACTTAAGCTTTTTTCCCTAGCCCTCTAATCTCTATAAATGGGAGACTTCATCTGTCAAGAAGGAGTCTGTACTTTATAGCTTTTCTTTGTAATAGTACAGTGTAAAGGCCTTGATTTCTTCGTATTGAGAATCACTCAAAACTTCCAGGAAATTCTCAGCACACACACAAAAAATCAAAATAAATAATGGGAATCACAAAAGTTGCAGCAATGACAAGCCCAGTGTATAAGACTTACAGCTATCACAACATACAAAGTCCAAAGGCAACAGAAAAATTCTGGCAGTGTAGTACAGCACTCCTCAGATTTGCATAGAGTGAATGTGGTATAGTCAATACGGTGGTGGAAGAACCTGATTTAAATATCAATTTAACCATACAGATCATTGCATGGCTGGGGGACAGTTTGTAGCCCAGTTCAGACACTGGGTAGTATGGTATATTGGTACTGTTACTTTAAGGAGACTTTCTTGTTACTGGAAGAGGAGTCGGAGTTGCTGAGGGCTAGATGTGGCCTGTTCAGTTAGTTTGTTGTTGGGTTCCAATAAACACAGTTCTTGTGATCACAACTGCCTCCACTATGGATTCTTTCCCTGCCTAGAAATAGGACAGGAAGGTTCCACATGCTCACCCACAGGAATTTCTGGGATTTCTGCTGAGCTTGTAGTTGAGTGAGGATCATGAAGAAACACCACACCTGTGGTGGCACGTATGCCTGTGGTGCTGCAGTGGCATATCAAAGAAGGGCTACTGGAATTGCCCCAGTGGCAATAGCCAAGTGATAGCACCTCTCTCAGTATCTGTCTATAGAACTGACACCTTCAAATTATTGGTATATTTGGTTAAAATAGCAGAGTTTTGCAAAGTCACAGAAGTATGATACTGAGTACTGTAAATAAATCTCCCAAGCAGTAAAAAAGGTAAACATACATTATTCAAGTAGATCCAGTTCACATTCAGGTTGCAGTCAAAAGAAGAGAAAGAAGCCTAATCTAAAGAGTACTTTCCCTATTACAAATGGCCAGCATAGCTGGCATCATGTGTATGGGAATATGAGTGCATTGTATCTATGGGAGAGACCTGTAGAGACATGTGTCTCCATGGAAGGCCATGTAAAGAGAGAGAGGAAAAGCAAGAGAGAGAGAGGAGCAGTCAGAGGACAGCTCCAAGGTTAAAGACAAAGAGAGGCATCCTATTCAAGGAGATAGCACCTATACGCACTTAGAGTAATGTAGCTCCCCCCAGCGTCCAGGCATGCTGAGTTACTCACTCCAACACTTCCTCTTGACTCTGTATGCTGTTGAGGTTCACCATGTTCAGGTTCTCCTGCAGATCTTGGTATTTGTCTCTTGGTAGTGGTTTGGTAAATATGTCTTCTGTCATTTTCTCAGAGGGACAGTAGTGTAACTTGACAACCCCTTGCTTCTGCTGGACCCTTATACACTGATTCCTAATTCCAATGTGCTTTGTGTGCTGTTTCTTTCTGAAGGAGACATGGCTACACAGCTCTGCTTATCCTCTAGCAGTTGAACTGGCAAAGGTTCCGTAATACCAAATCCTCAAATATCATTATAAGCCACTCTAATTCTCTGCATGCTTTGGAAACAGATACAAATTCTGCTTCAGTAGATGAGTGGGCAACAATTTCTTTTTTATAACTTGCCCAACTTACAGCACTACCCCCTATCTGGACCCATCTCTAGTCCCAGTTGGGAAAGCCCAGCTTTCTGCCTCAGCTGGGTCCACCACCATGTTGAGGACCAAACAGACCCCCTTACCTCAGCTGCAGGAGTTGTCAGGGAAGGCCCAGTGAGGCAGCTTGGACTGGCCAACAGGAAAGGTGGCAGCACACAGCCCAGGAAGGCCAAAGGCAGACCTGAGCAGACAAAGGTCTGTCAGGGCAGCAACAAGCAGAAGAGGAGCCATGGACAATGGCCGGGACCTGTGGGAAGCAGCAATGAGCGGTTGGGGAGGCAGCAAGGTCCTGGAGGCCACCAGAAAGGGTGGTAGAGTACCCATGTCCCGGGGAAGCCTCTCCCGGGATCCGTCGTCTGGCAAGACTTTGCAAGGGCCAGTGGAAGTGGTGGCACACAAGCCATGGAGGTGGGCGACCCTGCCCTGCCTGGCCATGCCACCATGACACCCCTGGCAGGCATGCCCCCTGGCAGGCATGCCCCATGGCCTAGGGTTGCCAAGTCACTTACCTGCTGTAGTGGGGGAGAGTTGGTCCCGGCCTGGGACATTTGCGCATATGCAAAGCGTGTGTACAGTGCAATGACATCACCCGGAAGTGACGTAATCACGTTGGGCATGTTGCCAGCCGACGCTGTAGTAATCCGCCTGGAAATTCTATGGTACCATAGAGTTTTCGGGGTAATTGCTAGAGCATCAGCTGGCGATGTGCTCAGTGCGATGACATCACTTCTAAGTGATGTCATTGCACCGGGTATGTTGGCCTGAACTAGGCACTTTGGGGGCAGGGTTCCCCCTGCTGGCCTGATCCGGACTGGTGGATCGGGGGCCGTTTCAGCGGGAAACCCCCCCAGGGGACCTGGCAGCCCTACCATGGCCCCATGGGCATTGGTGAGCCAATGGCTCAAGCCTAGGCCTCATGGGCAGGGGCCAGAACCAATAGGATGGCTGGGTGGGTGTCACTCAGGAGGCAGGGTGGCATAAAAGGAGGCTGCTAGAACAGGCCAGGGAGGATAACACCCAGCCACCCAGGCCGAGTGCAGTGACGTGCTGGCAGGAAGGAGGAGGAAAATATGGGTGTGAGGTCAGCTTCCGGTTTGGCAATTTCGATAGCGGACATGACTCCTTGCAGCTCTGAGAGAGTCAGCCTGTAAAGCCCCGACAATATACTTATAGCTTTTGCAATATCAGGTCTTGTTGTCATTGCTAAGTATAGAAGCTTACCCAAGACAGCTTTGTAGTTATCGCTTTCTGGCAGTGCTTCATCGGGTACCTTTTCTTTGTGGAAGCCTGGTTCCATTGGTGTGGGCATTGGATTTACACCCTCCAGGCCCAGGCTTTGCAACATTTCAGGATCTTCTGCTTTTGACTAAGGAGGTAACTTCTACCTGGTTCTCATTCTATCTGTATTCCCAAGTAAAAGTTAGCATTGCCTAGGTGTTTGACTTCTACTTCCCTTTTTAGTTGGGTTATAATCTCAGCAGTCAATTTGATTTTCATGACAAATAATCAGATCACCAACATAGGCCAGACTAAATGTCCATCTTCCATCTTTGTGTCTACTGTAAAAATAAGGGTCAGTTTTGCTCTGTCTGAAGCCCTGATTGAGTAGCATCTTAGTCATCTTACACAATCATGCTTTTGCAGCTTGTTTAAACCTATAAAGCCCCTTTTGAAATTTACAGACTAGATGTTTATTCTTTTCACCTGTAAACCCTGGTGGCTGTTTCATGTATAATTCTTCTTCTATTTTGCCATGTAAAAAAGCAGACTTAATGTCTAAGCGTTCTGTTTGCATGTTTCTGGAAGCTTCAATGCTTAGGGGCATCCTAATTGTGGAATATTTTACAACTAGTGCAAAGTGTGGTCATAATCTGATCCATAAATTTGTGAGAATACTTTTGCCGCTAGTCTGGCTTTGTATCTCTCAACGTTACCTTTTGCATCCTGCTTAGCCTTAAAGTCCTAAGTATACCCAATGGCATTCTTACCCTTAGGTCAGTGAGAGTCCACGTGTTGTTCTTATGCAGTGCATCCATTTCTTCTGAGCAGAATGTGACACCTGAGTGAAAATTGAAGGGTGTACCTCAACATCATTAACTGAGTGGAAGGCAAGCGCTGCATATCCAAGACAATGTCACTACTGCTCTTACTACTCTGAACAAAGTATGCTAAAGGTTCACAAAGATGTTTCAGTTAACAAGCAGACTTTCCCCCAGTTTTGGTTGCAGACCACTGCTCTAAACACAACAGAAGACTGCTTACATGATGATGACAGAATTCTGTGAACAAATTTATTTATTTATTTGTTCAATTTATACCCTGCCCTCCCTGCCAACAAATATGACATTTCCTCCCATCATCATGATTCATAACAGCCATTGGGTGAACACAGATGGCAATTTGTCAAGAGGTAACTTATCATAGTGTTCATGTAGCCACTTGACCATGACACTGGATACTCTTGCCAAGTGGCAAGGGGAAGTTTTCCACACTTTTGCCACAGCAATCTAGGAAAGCACAAAAATGATCAGATTCTCCTCATGACTTGAAAGGATACTTGTGAGGACCATACAGACAATACTCTTGGGTCCTAACTGTTCATTTAACATCATGAGGGTGGCTGAGGGTGGTGCTCCCAGACAGAAGATCAGCACCCACACTTAATCAATATGTCTGATGCCATAAGTATATTGTGGCTCCCTCAGTCCTCATAGTCTATGATGTTCCCAATCTGTCCAAATTAGCTAGCCAGCATGAATAGTGCCAGCATGAATAGCGCCCCAGCATGAATAGCGCTATTATGAGTAGTAGATTCCACATGGATTTTTGAACACTTCCCATAAATCCATTTGAATATCTTTTCCCCAAGACATCTGAATTGGTACAAGTAGTGCTTATGGGGATACAGCCACCTGGGGTCTATTTCCTATTCTATATTCTCAAGGATTACTTCCGTTCTTATCAACTAACATTTGGAGGTCACTGGTTCCTTATCACTTTTTACATGTTATCGAAACATGTTTATCAGACGGAATATAATGCAGGAGGGAGGGAAGGCTGTACGCTTTGATCATTGCTTAGCTTGGTGTAGTTGTATCAGACAGGATCAAAAGAACGACAGTGCAATCTTACAAAATTGGACATGACTAAAAATGCCATCCTGAGTAGAGTTTGGGCTTTTTAAATTTGTTGAAGTAAATGGCCTTAGAAGGGTATAACTATGTTTAGGATGGCACTGTGTGATTTTGTGCACACTAACTTCGGCATCTCACTCCGGAGTTCGGTGGGATTAATTCCATGCAAGCATTTGATGCATGACCTGTTGAAAGCAACTGAATGGGAATTAGTCCTGATTAACTTGTTCCATTTATTTTCAGTGAGAAGTAGCCACAATGAATTTAAGCTGGACTTGACCCAGAATGTCACTGTTTTGAAACGTGCATTTTGCCTTTCATCAAGCTGGAGAAAACCTATGGCTTGCTGCATTGTTTTATTTGGTTGGGTATTCTATTCTTTGTGCTACATGAGCTAAGATTTCAAATGAATGGAGATGGTGGAATGTTCCTCTCTAAACCAGGCATGCCAAACATTTATGGGTTTTGCATGCTTTCATTTCAACTTTTGCTGATGAAGGACATTCACTGTGCTTCACCAAAAGAAGCCTAGTAAAAGAACCTCACATTCTTTTGTCGTGGGTCCTGGCTCCACTGATAGACTTATTCATAGTTCTTGGACAGCTCTCTCGCATCAGTATATATCATTATAGGCAAAAGTGTCTGGACGAGGCATTTGTTTGTATGGGTTCCCTTTAGCCCTTCAAGTGGCAGCATTGCTTCTGTCTCTGTTCACAGTTTATGTTGTGCTCAGTACTGAAATAGGGAGACTTTTAGCTAAGGCTCTCCAACAGCTATTTGACTTGCTTGAACCTTGCCTATTACTTGTTTTAGCTTCTGCTGTTCTCTAAATTTTAGACTTCTGAACTAAATTTTCACCAAAATTCCTATTAAATCACACTCTGAGGATAAAAGTGCTAAAGCCAAAGTCACAGAAATAGCATAAATGTAACAAAACAAAGAGCAATCAAGTCACATTTTTATCTTTCTACAATATATGATATTTTCCTCAATGACCTACTGTGAGGCCTGGTTGAGGCTCTAAGTCAGGTGGGGGTAGGTGGAGGACTGTGAGCTAGCCCCCCCCCCCCCATGATATCACTACCGATTAGGTGAATACCCTATGGTATCATTTGAATGATGGAAAAATTCCTCCAGGTTATGGCACCTTTGTGAAACTGAACTAGGAAGTTCTTGGTGTGTGTGTGTCCCATTATCCTTGACTTCCTTGATCCTAGAGAGGAAGCACCGGTAAATGTTTAGCAAGCAGAAGCTACCTTGAATACTTGGGGCTTGGAGGCAGGGTGGCCTTGCCTGGAACACAGGGATGTACCTATAGAAGAAACCTGACTCTTCTGTATCCTAGCAACCACCCACTTTGTGATTATATTGTGAGAACTGACTAGCCATGGAAGAACATTGTTTTACTGTAAAATACAATAAATTGTTCCCTTGGTTCATCCAGGTAGTGGTGTTGGTGCTCCTTATTCCATATCCACTTGTAATGGCACGCTTTGTGCAAGATAAAGGCAGCAGATGCTGACATTTCAGCCAATCAGGATTCTCTGGCTTTCTTTTGGAACCAGGAGGCTATTCAAGTTGGTTAGCTGGATTGCCACTGCTGTCTATTTAAAGGACAAAGAGGAACCTGAACACTCAAGCGCTGAGGTGCATTGACAACGGCAGCACATCTCACTCTCAGAGTCTGAGCTTTTCTATGCATGCAGCAGATTTTCTTACACTGCTTGGTTCCCTCTACTGACAGTGGTCCTGCCTGCTTCTGTGCTTCCCCAAAAACCCAGCCTTCATACTGAAAACAAGCTTCTCACGGAGGTCCTGGTTTGCCATGTAATTTAAAATGACATATTACTAAGACATGCAAGTCACTCACCTCCAGTTGAGGAAGCTGTACCAAGTGATTCTGCCTCACACGGACCCTGGCTGTTATGAAGTGCGGAGGGTCTAAACTACAGAATTAAATCTGCTGTAAGAAATGTGGGACCTGGGAAAGTATGGAGTTTGTTTCGTCTTTCAGTTGCTGTCAATCAATGCTTATTCTAGTGTTATGCAGAAGTGAATCTCTCCCCCCCCATTCCCTTTTTTAGATACAGCCATTTATTCCTCTTGTTCTCCTTTAAAAGAGAGATTTTTTTTTTGAAGCGAAATCAATGCACCTTTTTGTAACTTCATCTCTGGCAGTTGTTCTATGTGACACACCACAGGGGGTGCTCCCGGAGAAGGATAGGAGGGTGTGGGAAGTCATTGACTGCCTCTGAGCATTTACAGGGTGTAATCTATGCAATGGTGATGGCCACATGGCCACCGCCAAGCACAGGGCCAGGAAAGGTCTGAGCTTCGGTCTGAAGAACAATGGCAAGGCCGGATCTGAATTCCCCCCCAATGAGAGGTGCTGAATATTTGAACAGGCCTATGATTGTCACTGGCGGGAAACCACACCTATCACACTCTTTGGGCGAGGTTGGGGGTGCGGCTTACCTGTGAATATAAGCAGGCCCCCTGACCTCCGTTTCTCATACTTCATCTGAACCTTAAATAAACTATACTTGCTAATTTCACTTCACCACGTCTCCGACTCCGACTTTTTACAGAGTGACTTGAATTCTGCAGAATCTTCCTTCCTGCTCCTTCACTCTTCACATTTCTCTTTGATTGAAACAGAGTTGATTAGAAACAGACTCCAAATTCCTAAAAAGAGGGGGAAACCAGATTGTTGGATTTCAGGGAGAAACTGGGTAAAGAGGAATTAAGAGAGTTTCTCCTAACAATGCTAGTTTAGGTCTGTTGCCTACATTGGGGGGGGGGGACTCTCCCTGTTGATTCTGATGTTGTTGGCTCTTCTGGAGCCCCAAGCATAAGAACTCTGCTGCCAAATAACCAAGAATATACTTTACAGTGGGAGATGTATGTTATGGCTGCCGGTTAATCAGGAATCACATTTCTAGAGTCTCAGATCACAACTCTATTAAGCTTCATGCCTCTTTGGAATTTAGATAACTACAGTGAAGATCCTGCCACTGGAAAGGATATTTGTATGATATCCTGGCATTGTACAGGACCTAGAGCATAAACTGTTGGCATTGCAGGTAGCATTGAAATGGAATTATGTGCACACACAGTCTCTCTCACCCCCCCCCCCCACATACCCTGAGGCTGAGCCAAGGCAGAAGGGCCAAATGTGGACCCAAACCAGTTGCTGACATGATCAGTTCATAGTGTTTTATGTTGGGTTATGATTAAAACTATTGCTGACTGTATCCCTAACAAATATAGACAGTGTTTACCTGTGGTCCAGGATTCAAGACTTTCTGAAGAAGAGTTGGTTTTATACCCTGCCCTTCACTACCAGAAGGAGTCTCAGAGTGGCTTACAATCACCTTCCCTTCCTCTCCACACAACAGACACCCTGTGAAGTAGGTGGGGCTGAGAGAGCTCTGAGAGAGCTGTGACTGGCTCAGAGTAATCCAGCTGGCTTCATGTGGAGGAGTGGGGAATCAAACTTGGGTCTCCAAATTAGAGTCTGCTGCTCTTAACCACTGGCTCTCACTCTGCTGTCGGGAGTAGCCCCACCACCTTGCTGCTGCTTCCAGATCTTGCCCATACCTCATCGCTGGTGCTGCTGTCCCCAGAGGAGGTAAAATAAATTAATAATTTTTTTAAAATCCTTCTTACGTGTTCACTACCTCAGTCCAGTTTTAAAATAAACAAGTTAAGCCCACCATGCATTATAGGGCTTTCTGAATTCTTACTAGGTTTCTCTTGTAGCATGGGAGCAGATCTGGTGGTTGAACTCATGTGAGAAGAAGGAATCTTGTGAGAGTTCAGGAAATCATTGTTTGCTTGTTTGTTTATAACATTTATATGCCATCTTTCCACAAAAATAGCATCTCCAAGGCATCAAACAGCAAGGCATTAAAACATTTAAAGCATTGAAACAGCATTGAAAATGTATATGTAAAATATTAAACAATACAATAAAGACATATAGACACACAAACACACACAACCAGGGAGGAGGGGCAATAAGAGTTTACGGGGGGTACATCAAACAAAACAAAAAATGTTTTCACGCACTGGCAGAAGGTAATGACAGAGGGAGACAGACAAATCTCCCTGGGGAGGGAGTTCCAAAGTTTTGGGGTCATAACCAAGAAGGCCCTTCCTCAAATTGCCTCCCCACCCCACCTTGCCTTGCTTGTGTGGTGAGCCGTACTATTTTTAAAGAGGTTTGGGGGAGTGAGGAGATAAGGAAAATTATCTGCTTTGTCAGGGAGATGGCAAGCACCTGGCAGTTTATGGGAGGCTGGTGGAAGGTAAGAACGTAAATTGCCGGGAAAAATCCCTAAACATTCTGTCTGTCCAAACTCCATGGAATGTGAGAAAGCAGTGCAAGACCTTACTTTCTCATGGACTGCCCAGCTGTTTTAAATAATGCTGACATGCATTATCCATGCTGTGTATCTCCTGAATTCATCTACTTCTTTATTTCAGTATCTATCCGGGGGACAGGGTCATGTTTCAGGAGGGGCTTGTGTGTTGGCCACAGCTGGTAGCATTCCTGAGGCATAATGGCATGCCACCTGCTAGGGGAGTTTCCCACCCATGACACCCCTGATACCTGGGCCACCGGAGTGTTTTAGTGGAAGGCTTCCCGTTGATTGCAATTATTGCTGGGAACAAACTGTTTCAGTGTGAGACATTTTACAATCAACTCATTTAACTTGTCCCATGAATAGAAGAATAGCCAGTAAATCATCTGCTCAGATTTTTTGACAGAACAAATTTGTGAAATTCTGTGTTTATCTTCTTTATGGAAAATGACTACAGTGAACAAGAACAATGTTAATGGCAACGGAGTTTTATAATCACAACAGAGTCAAAATGCTTGCAAACAAAACTCAACTTGAAGAGGTCTGTTTCAGTCCAAATGAATTCTATATTAGCAGTAATGAATAAACAGAGATTTTGTGACATTGCTTATTTCCCTTCCCTAAGAAATTATTTTGGAGGCTTCCATATAAATGTGTCAGCAGATCCATCCATTCTGGTCTAAAATTATAGTTCCCCTTTGATACTGAACAAGTTCCAGCCAGAAGACTAGCTTAACTGCAAATCACAAGGAATTTACATTGCTGGAAAAGCTCACGCTGACTACAGAACATGGAGTAGCTGGGGAATAGAGCTACATTTAAGAAAAGCATAGAATTAATAGAATTTCATTAATTGAAAGGGTGCTCAAAAAGGTAAAACGAACTTTCACTGAGAAGATAGCAATAAGAATATGAATTCATTTGCATACAGAGCCTGCATTTCCAACTGCCATTCCCAAACCCTCTCCTGAGGGATGCCAGAAAGGATGGTCATTTGTCATCTGGGCTGCAAAAGAGCAGAATGTTTAAGAAGTCATAAAATACTTTCCATCCTTTTCTAATTAACCACAAACCCATGTGTTATAATTAACTGCTAATGATTAAATGGATGCTTGCATCCTCCAAGAAATTTATAAACAGATGTTGGTATAGCAGAGGGATTTAGACTGTAGTCCTGTGCATATTTCTTTGAGAGTAAATCCCACTGGACTATGCAGAACTTACTTCCAAGTAAACATCAAGAAGATTAGAAAGAATGAATCTCAGCTGTGAGCTAATGCTCTCATGCAAGCTCACTAGGTGGCCAGCCTCAGTTCCCCATTTACAATATGACTAACAAAACTGGCCTACATTTCCTGGCTATTGCAAGAATTGTTGAGACAGTGTAGATAGTATACAAAAGCGCTATGTAAATGCTAACTCTTTAGTGAACTGATGCCTTGTAGCTCATGTTTGCAATAATAATCCGTAGCATTCTCATAATGCCTTTTGAAGGTTCAAAGTATTTTTCACACATTATCAAGCTAGTCAAAATCAACTGACCTGGATTGAAGCCCAAATCTTTAGACTATTGGCAAAACAGTCAATGTGTAGTTTTCTAGTAAGCTGTCCCAAGTGCTGTTCATGGAAATTTTCCGTTGGAATAAGTGACTTCAGCATCATCAGAGTTGTTTGCTGATCATAGCAAGTTTCCTGTTCTTAGATGGCATACAAAGGCAGCAGCTATCCCACCTTTGACTGGACCTAAGCTGTCTTTTTCAAATTTCTGCTCCTGTCTGTTTTCCCCCTTTCTCCAATAGCCTGTCCCAGCAGCATGCTGAAGGTAGACAGGTGTTCATGTGATGCAGCTCTCTAGATTCCGCTTTACCTAGACTCATGGCAGCCTCTCCAGTGGACAACTCTTGGCACAACACTTGGAGTCCAGGTTGTGTACCAACTTTTCAAATGCAACTCCAGAGTCTGAAGTTTCTGTCTTGGTTATCCCCTTTTAGAAACCAGTGGGAGCAGACAGAGGGTTTCCAGCTGCTGAACTGCAAATGATTTTCCTGCACTTTTAATGGCTTTTCTTTTAAAAGCAGCCTCCTCCCAAACTATGCATTGGGTTTTAGAAGTGCTGGTGCCACACCATTTTCTTTTGCCATCTCCAGGAACTGCATATGCCCAGGAGGTCTGTCCCAATATCCCTTGCACAGAAGTCATTGAGCTGCAGCAACATTTGCATCCATGTTCTGTTTCCTAGCATCCCATGAACATCACAAGGAATCCTGAGAATGCTTCTCTGCAAAAGCATGCTGCTTCATTGTCACCTCTAAAAATGGTGACAGCTGAAGCAACCACATTTGATCAAACCAGTCCTCTTAAGAAAATATTAATGTTTTCCCTGTCTATGTTCCATCTTTAAAATTCAGGCAACCAGCAATTACAAAGTTTTGTAGACATACTTGGCACACTCGAAGTCTGCCATTTCCTGTATGGTGCTCTCTATCGTGCCTAGAAGAATACTTGTGAAGAACTTATTCTGGTAATATTACCAGTGGTATATTACACATTAGGTCAGAGACCCATGATAGGATCTCCAGATACGTTTAAAATGGCAACCATGGAGGCCCCACATGGATTAAAAATATGGTGCTAGGAGAAAGTTGTTGAAAAAGTCCAAATAACAAAAATGACAGAGAAATCATGATTCTCTTCCTCCACAGGCTTTTTAAAAAATCTGTCCTAATTTTACCTTTGAACAGATTAAGAAGGTTGGAACTCTTGAAGTGCAATGTTATTGTGTCTAATGGTTGTTGAGAGCCAGTTTAGTGTAGTGGTTAGGAGCATGGACTCTAATCTGGGAGAACTGGGTTTGATTCCCCATGCCTCCACATGCTGTTGCTGGTGTGACCATGGGTCAGTTACAAGTTCTTTCAGAGCTGTTCTCTCATGAGCAGTTCTAGAAAGAGCTCTCTTGGCCCCACCTGCCTCACAGGGTGTCTGTTGTGGGGAGGGGAAGGGAAAAGAGATTGTAAACCACTCTGAATCTCCTTTGGATATAAATCCAATCTCTTCTTCTTCTTTTCACTTTACCACACGATGTATGCTGGTTAAGACAGTCATTTGGAAATACAAGATTTTTGCCCTTCAGGGACTCCCCCACCCATATACTGTTACAAAGCCCAGAGCATGGCCATGTGCTGTTTGAAATGCAGACAATTTCTCTGACACATATCAACAACTACATTTTCTTGGACAAAGAGATGATAAATGATAATTTGTGAATTGTCTTCCAGCGATGGCTCAGTTCTTTGTAGGAGGACCCCACGTTCAGAAAGAATATCTGGAGAGCCAACAACAACAGCTGTGGCTAGTTAAAAATGAAAGAACTAAATAGACAAGTTGGAAGGTAAAGCTGGGCTTGTAGGCAAATGATTTTAGAGAATATTAAACACATTAACTAAAATGAAGGGTATGCAAACTTAATGAAATACTATGAAAAAGGTTACTTAAGGGACATTTCACACAATACTTGCCTTCCACAAAGTTAGTTTGAGAGGATAGCCATGCTGGTCTGCAGATAAAG
This sequence comes from Lepidodactylus listeri, assembly GCA_029233225.1. NCBI lineage: Eukaryota > Metazoa > Chordata > Lepidosauria > Squamata > Gekkonidae > Lepidodactylus > Lepidodactylus listeri. The sequence continues at coordinate 46,641,660 of JARCFY010000006.1, read as the reverse complement.
AGCTAGGTTCAAGTCCAATAACAGCTTAGACCAACAAGATTTTGGGGGCTGTAAGAGTCAAAGCTCTTGATGAAGGGAGCTTTGACTCTCAAAAGCTCATACCCTAAAAACCTAAAGTGCTACTGGACTCGAATCTAGCTCTACACATATTATATAACAGCAAAACCATGTTTGCCACACAGTATATATCTGGTAGGCTTGCAGGCAATGTTTGCTATTTGATGAATGCAAAAATAATAATAATGAAATGGCCCTGACTTGGACAGCCCAGGCAAACCCAATCGCATCAGATCTCAGAAGCAGAGGGAGCTTTGATCATAGCTTACTGTTGTTATCTCAAACAGAGCTACAGTACATGTCAAAGCACTGCAATCTGATGATCAACATTTTTTCTATGTTTCTGCTGAGCCTCTATTGGACACTACTAATCTGAAACCGACAACACATTTCAGTCCCCAGATGAAATGACTTAAAGGAAATATGGGGTAGGGAGACCTCCAAGGAATACCAGGTTCAGGAGGCAGAGGCAGGCTACCAAGCCACTTCTCTGAATGTCCTCGATGCCCCAGTAGGAGTTGCCAGAAGTCGCCATGATTTCCAGGCATAGGCACGCGCGCGCACACACAAAAATGCAAAAATACCCCCCCAAATGAAGTACAAAGGACTAAACCAAGATGAAGCTTACTGTTAGATCATTCATATAGAACATAAAATATATAGTAGGCAATTGAGTGCAAACAGCATCAAACAAGTTTTCAGTACATAACAATTCAATATACGGATAGTGCAATCTTAAATAGACTTCAATTGATTTAGGCAGCTGTGACTCTGTTTAGGATTGCACTGAAAGTGCTCCATACATTTCTAGTCAAGTCAAATCTGCTTTGATAAACATATTTCAGTACTCCATAATGTTACACAACCATATACCTGTGTAGGAAAGACCCACTTCTGTCAACTCAGTGCTCCTGGTCTACCATTAACACAGCCCTTGTAATTACTCAAACATCCTTTTTATTATTCAAAGCATTACTCAGATTCAGCTCAACAACCATGGACATAAAACCATCCACTATGGAGGATTCAGGAGCTCATTTTGCCCCTCCTCTTCATTCCAGTCTCAGACTTCAAAGGAAGGTGTGACAGGCTGTTCAACAAACTACACCATATTTTCTTTAAGTCATTTCATCTGGGGACTGAAATGTGTTGTTGGTTTCAGATTAGTAGTGTCCATTCAAATAGATGCTCAGCAGAAGCATAGAAAACATTTTCAGTTATCAGATTGCAGTACTTTGACATATACTGCAACTCTGTTTGAGAAAACAACATTAAGCTATGAATATGATCCTAGATTTGAAATGTTGGCGACATTTCCATCTCATTTATTTGGCTGGTTGCTTCAATGACTACAGTGTCCTATTCACTTGTCCACTATGAGACAGAGACTGACTCTGTGATAGAACCTGGCACATTCCCTATTTTCATAGAAAGCGAATGATCATGCCAATAGTTGAGTACTGGTTGTGGCATTGTCACCCTCTGTGATTTAGTATCTGGTCTAAGACAGATATTGATTAATGAATAAGAGGAAGCGCTCAACTTCCTCTCCCCACCTTATTCTGAAAATAAGGGTTCATCACAGGGACCATATCACTCTAGTCTTGTTCCACTGACACTGGCTTCCAATTTGCTTCCAGGCTCAATTTAAGGTGCTGGTATTGACCTTTAAAGTCCCATATGACCTGGAACTAACATACCTTAGGGACCTCCTTCTCCCTTATGACCCTACCTGTACACTGACAGTCCTGCCATCTTTGGGGGCCCTGCTTTGGTTGCCCTCATCATCTGAAGCTAGATGGGTGGCAAGGCAACACAAGAAAGGGCCCTCATAACCGTGTCACCAAAACTTTGGAGCTCCCTCCCCAGGGAAATTTGTCTGACTCTCCCTATCAGTGTCTTTCACCAGCAGGTGAAGACGTCTTTGTTTTGTACAGCATCCTCCCAGTAACAGTTACCGGCCCTCCTTCTGGTGTTCTTCATATATGTGTTTTTAATTAAATTCTTTTAGAATTTTAAAATGGTTAACCAGATAAAGAAATCAGGATTGTGCTGTCAGTTGATTAATCATTTAATTAACCAATTAACTTTCCTAAAGAACAAGCATACTTTATTTTTCATATGATGCATACTTTGCACAGCAGGCATCAAGTAAGAAAAGGCATTCTCTAGTCTCTCACATGAGAGAGGAGGCCTCATCTATGGTGGCATTTGCCATCTACAGTTTTCATCATACAAAAGATAAATGTTTCAACAATTCATTGACTAAACATTGTAGCCTTAATCATTTAAATTTATTTCACGGGGACAGGAGTGCAATTTCAATGAACTACTAACAAGTACACCACCAGGAAACTGAGGTTTAACAGTGCAATCCTAAATAGTAGAAAATACAACCTGTATCTGAAGAAGGGAGCGGTGACTCACAAAAGCTCCTACCCTGTCATGTTAGTCTTTAAGGTGCTACTGTACCCTTGCTCTTTTCTACTGCTACAGACTAACATGGCTAACCATTTTGATCTAATCCTAAACAGTAACACCCTTCTAAACCCATTAACTTCAATTGGCTTGGAAGAGGATAACTTCGCTTAGAATGGCACTGTAAGGCTCTTCAAGTACCTCCTCTTATATCTTTTTACTATGATCAAAGAGACACTTCCAGTGTTATTTTTGAAGCTCTGAATAGTTAGGACAAATATAAGTTAAATTCCTGAGTTTTGCTGTGTATATAGCTTCTCTGTGCCTTTCCTGTATTATGCCTGTCTTTGGATAGAATGAACCAACAAGTTCACCTCAAAAGCTATGCTTTCAGCTGGCCAATCAGTACCCATAAGCCTTATGCTAGAAAATTGGGAGGTGCTACTTGAATTAATGTTTTCTGAGTGACTTCCTGAATCCATTGACTTTATTAGGACTAAAACTATCATCAGAACTGCTAGAGCTCAGATACAAAAGAGCTTGAACAGTGAGCCCACTGGGGATCCAGACTGACACCTTTTGGGACAGACATTCACAACTGAACTTAGCTCAGGAGTGAACAGTTCTTCCTGATTCAAGGAGAAGCTGCCGGTGCATTGTGTGAATTGGCTGCCTCTTGCCACAGTCACAGAGCCACTGACATACCAGGCACCTGCATCAAAGTTTTGAAAAAGTATGAGCACAGGGTTGGTGGGAGAATCTGCACTGGAGTGAGAGTCAGGTATGTGCATTGGTAGAGGAGTGGGAGCAGGGAGATACAGAGCTCACCCAGCAGCAGAGAAAACATATCCTGCTCTGGGAGATAAATATGCTTGCCATCACAGGGAGGCAGAAAAGAAGTGGCCTCTAAATCCACAAGTGCATCCAATTAACCTGCATTTATGAAAAAAACCACGTTTAGAATAAATCAGATGTCTGTTGCTATAGCTATTGAATTCACAACTGCATTGTGGTCACGGTTGCTGTGACTAGTTGGTGAAAGTTCTTCGACTTACACCCTCTCTCCCCCACTGAAAAATGTTTCAGCCAAACTCATTTTGCTGAGAGCAGCTTAGAACCTGATCACCATTATGCTCTGGGGCAATCAAAAGAATCGGGATTTGTTTCCATGCCAGTGGGCTCTCACCCATCTTGGAAGGGAACTCTGGAACAGGAGGGTTCCTTTCTTTTTCTTAATAAATGAATGTTGGGGTGCCAATGGTCCATGCGGATTGCTTTGAAAACATTGTTTTTCCTCTTCCATCTCAGTACTTAGTCATTGCAGAAATTAAAATGACCAAATCTTTTAAAAATAGCATTTTCAATGGCAACATGTCCTCTTGGGGGAGCTTACAAATTTATTATGTGCTTCCTGGCTCAAGATCTGAAAATTACCTTAACAACATATACTTTTCTAAGTGAGCCTCATACAAAGGGAAGAGCTAATTTAACTCATACTGTTCCACTGTACATGATATCTGAATTGCTCCCCTCTCCTGTAACAATAGAATAGATGTGTTGTTTATCTACAACACTTTGAAATACCAGTCCAGTTGCCTATGAGACAGGCTAGTCCTGTTTATTTCCTGAAGACTGTCAGCTCAATCAAGTAATCAACATGGATTCAGGAGTGTGACAGGACAATTCCATTCCTTTAAATGGAGGGAATCAATCCATTCACACATTGCTTTGTAGATGTGCGTTGACGTCCCCCATTTCATCTCAAATTAGTGTGATGGGGACAAGATGAAGTGTAATATGATGATGATGATGATGACAATGATGACAATGATACCAGAATTCCCAAGAACTTGGCTAAATCTTGAATCTACCACTCAAATGTCTGACTGTGAGAATTAATAACAATAAAAATAAAAAATTGGTAGGACAGTTCTCATTCTAAAGAACAAAGAGAAAGGAGCAGTGCCTAGCAACTTCTGCCCAATTACCTGCCTCCCAACTATTTTTAAACTACTGACAGGAATTGTAGCCAATTCCATTCAAGAATATCTGCAGCTTAATTCAATTTCACCCCATGAACAAAAAGGAATTTTCTGAAAATTCCAAGGCACTAAAGATCAGTTACTGATTGCTAAAATGGTCTTACAAAATTGTAAAAGGCGGAAAACCAACCTGAATGTTGCTTGGACTGATTAAAAGAAGGCATTTGATTCACTCCTTCATACATGGATCTTAAAAACACTAGAAATGATAGGCATCAGCAAAACTATAATAACATTAATCCAAAATGCCATGAGTAAATGGAATACCAGGTTGATAGTGAATGGAGAAGAGATTAAAACAGTTAATATCAAATGAGGAATTTTCCAAGAAGACTCACTATTATCTCTACTCCTTGCCATAATACCAGTCACAATCATTCTCAACAGCATAGGCCTTGGAGCCTTCAAAGACAGGCCCAAAGAGTTCACATTTGTTGTATATGGATGACTTGAAAATGTATAGAAAGTCATCCTCAGAGATTGATTCTTTACTAAATACAGTTTGAATATTCAGAAAAGATATAGCAATGGAATTTGGCCTTGACAAATGTGCAGCATTAGCACTGAACAGAAGAAAGATCTTTGAACAAGAAGAAATCAAGATGCCAAACAACATCACCAAAACACTGGGCTTTGAAGAAGAATACAGATATTTTGGAAGCTGACAACATCAAACATACCCTTGTTAATAAAAATACAACCAAAGAATATTACAAAAGAGTTAACAAGATACTGCGAACAAAACTAAATGGAAGCAATATGGGAAAGGCAATTAACACATGGGCAGTATCAGTTCTAAGCTAGTATTATTGACTGGAAACAAGCAGAATTAGAGGCAATGGATCTCAAGACTCATAAGATAAATGATGCTGCATCACTCACTACACCCTAGAAGTGATATTGGTTGTCTTTACTTACCAAGAAAATTAGGTGGAAAGTGTCTCTTGACAGGTAAGCAAGCAGTTGAAGAAGAAAAATGAGCACTAAATGACTACACCAAGAAAAGCAAGGAGAAGCTTCTAGTTGAAGTGTACAAGGCAGACTTATTTAAGGTTACAGAAACCAAAGAAGATTAGATTTAAATCAAAACTCACGTTAACAACTGAAAATAGAAGCATTTGCATGGGCAATATTTGAAAGAAATAGAGAACAAGATAGTAAAAATACTTGGGAGTGGCTCCAAAATGGGTACTTGAAGAAAGAAATGGAAGGACTCATTCTAGCTGCACAAGAGTAGGCACTCAAAATGAATAGTATGAATGCCAAGATTCAGAAGATGAGTGATGACAGTAAATGTCAACTTTGCAAGACAAAGGATGAAACAGTCGCTCACATGGTCAGTGCCTGCAGTAAAATTGCTCAGACTGAGGCTGAGGACAGACTGGCAGTCTGGCCCACTCTGCCTCCACTTTAAAAGCGGAGGCAGAGCAGGCGTCCAGACTGCCGCATCTGCCCCGTGGAGGCACCCTGGACTTACCTCGTCCAGCGGCGTGCTCCTCCCGCAGCAGCTGGGCACCACTTCCAAGTGGTGTCCCGGCGGCTGTGTGCATGTTCCACCCGCTTCCGGCAGGTGTGAATGCACACGGGTGGGCGGAGCCACGTGGTATTTTGCCACCGCCACCGGAAGCCGCCCGCAGTGTGGACGCTGCAGGCGGCTTCCTTGTGGCGGCGTCTGAACGCCGTGCTGTGGTGCAGTTCCCCCCCGCCTTGTTCTGCTGTGCTCCTGTAGCGTGGCAGAACAGTAGTCTGTCTTCAGCCTGACTATAAAAAATGTCACAGTATGTTGCACTGGAATCTTTGCAAGAAGTATGGCCATCAGCCAAAAATATATGGGAGCACAAACCAGATAAATACCTGGAGCATAAGACCTCTGATATCACAATCGTAGAAAAAATGAGAAATTAGGGTTTGGATCACTGACACTGCAATCCCAGGAAGCAACTTAATGGCACTTAACACACACACAACTGAAGGAACCTCCACCTGTACAAAAGCATGAGAGTCCTGAGATCATCCAAGGATGTACTGACCTCCAAAAGGCAGGTTTAGTGCATCAAATTCAGAAAGCTGGGAAATTAAAGGGTCAATGCCTCACTGTGAAACACAGGTTAACTGACAGACTGCTGCCTGCCTGCACCCCCCTCTCTCTGACTGGTCAACGCCAGTGAGGGGAGTTTTAAAAACAGCTGCGTGCCGAGGAAAAGGGTATTTTTCATCTTACTTCACCTCTGGTGTGTCAGAATTTGGACAAGTGGAGTTAGTTTGGCTGTCAGAGGGAAACAGACAAGTTCACTTGTGAAGTGAGGGACACAGCTCCTTGCCCTTACTGTGTACCATCAAATCTGAGGAACAGTTTCAAATAAGAACTTTAGTCTTAAGTGTCAGCTAAAAACTGTCAAGCTAAAAACTGTTTTTTTCACTGGGTCAAGAACTGAGGGTCAGTTTTGTCAGGAGGGATTGGTCAGTAGATTGAAGCTGCCAGTCTAGCCAAACAGAAAGGAATATTGCTTCTAGGAAAAGGAGAATATTTCCTTGGCAGTTATTCAATGGGTCAAACTCAGAAGGAACCTCTGGTTGGTGCGAAAAAGGAAACGGTCTTAGATTCCTCTAGAGTCAAAAGGAAAGCTGTTATCCCATAGGGAGGGAGAATAAGTGTGGAAAGAAAGTACTCATCTCCAGAAAACTAAGGCTGAGGACAGACTGGGGATCTGGAGCGCCCTGCCTCCAGAGGGCGTCCAGACAGCCACAGCTATCCCCTGTTGCCGGCGCGGACTCACCTGTCCACGAGGCACCATGGTAGTGCTTCAGCTGGAGACACTTGGGAACTGGTCTCCAGGCATCTCCGTGCGCGTCTCTGGTGCTTCCTGTGGGTGTGAACCGCCGAAGGCACGTCGCACACACCGCCGAAAGTGTGGATGGGCTGCTCAGGCTGCTGCGGCTGCGCATAGCCACAGCTTGCCGATGCAGCCAGCAGCCACGCTCCTCTTCCCCGCACAGTCAGTGCGAACGGGGTGCACCGGGCTGCTTTTCTCGTGGGGCTTTTGGCTCCGCGGCTGTTCTGGGGCAGACCTTCAGTCTGTCCTCGGCCTAAGATAGTTATTTGAATCTTTTAAAGACACATTGTTACTGTTAAGAAATCTCTAACACAAACAAACCTCTCACTATTAAGAACTGAGTCTCTAAGAAACTAAGCTTCAACATATCATAATTTGTAAATACAACAAAAATTTACGTCAGTTTTCTCATCCTCAGCCTATTCTTAACCCAACCATGCCTGTTTAATAAAGTCATCATTCCTGTTTGAACTGTACTTTGTGTCAAGTGCCATTTACAAAGGAAATAACAAGTGGGCTCCTGCTTATCTATAATACATCTCTGGCTTGAGCAAAAGCCAAATATCTTCTCTACCACCGGGTGTTTGTTGTTGTTCAGTGACACTCATAAATTCATAAACTGTTTATTACCACACACTACCAAGAGGCCGCTCAGACAGAGTGCGGAACAGCTATGTAGTGTTTTGATGGGAAAATCTGCCTCACAGAAAAAGAAGCAGCAGGGGTCTATCATAGAGGCCTTATTTAATGAACCCACTCTTTTAGAGGTTATGATCGTTGCAGGGATCTGTATCAGTGTTTCCTGGACTGTGGCCCTGGGAGTTAAAAATTTGTTCATGTTTTTTACTATGGATGTAAATCATTTTTATTTTGCATCTGTGTTTATTAACATTTTTAACTATGATTTCATTTTGTGTTTTTGCCTCTCTGGACATTTTTGAAACAGAACCAGTGGCACATAAATTTGCTACATAAATAAATGTTATCGTTATCAAAGCTGACTAAACTGATCAGCCCTTTGGGACCACGGTGGCTGCTGAGGTGCATTATTCTATCTGCAGCATTTACTGCTATCAAACGCTAACAGAAGAAGGGCATCCAGACTACATGAGGCATAAAACAAATAAGTGCTTCCAACACATATAGGCTGAGGACAGATTGGAGCTCCGCTGCACCACAGAAGCGGAGGCGGAGCAAGCCGGGGCGAACTGCCCCGGAGTGCACCGTTCGCACTACAGCGCAAGGAGGCCGCCTGCAGCGTCCACACTGCGGGTGGCTTCTGGTGGCGGCGGCAGCAGAAGGACAATGTGCGGCTCTGCACTTCCATGCGCGTTCACACCCACCAGAAGCGGGAGGAACGCACGCCCATCCGCCGGGACACCAGTTTTAAGTGGTGTCCGGCTGCTGCAGGAGGAACGCGCCACGGGATGGGGTAAGTTCGGGCCGCCTCTGCCGGGCAGCTGCAGCTGTCTGTACAGGCCCGCCTCCTCCGCTTGCAAAGCAGAGGTAATGCGGGCCCAAACACCAGTCTGTCCTCAGCCATAATTTCTGCAGTAGGTAGTCCAGAGCTTTGAACCAGGAGTTTCTTCTTCTGTTGATATCTTAGGAAATAATAGTAAAAGCTGCTGAGAGAAGTGCTTCTGATTTTCTCAGCACTTCACTTATTAATTTGAGTAGTCTAATTCTATAGACACTCCTGCCATGGTATTGGATCTGTTATAACAAGAGTGAATGAAGCTTGTACTGACCTTCTTCGCTGTGGCCTTTCAGAATATTAGGTTTATGTTGATATTGCTCATACTACTTTGGACAAAATTCTAATAGAGTTTTTTTTAGGAAAAGTAAGTCAATGCAACCTGAAACCCACAACCAAAGTCAAAGTATTTACTGAATATTATCATATTTCAAAAGAAATAAAATCATTCTAAAATATGATTGAACTATAGAAATTATTACAGTTATGGGTGCATACTGTCTTAGTATTTGCCTACACATATATGATTCCCATGGAGACATGGATGTGAACAACATAAGGTAGAAATATGGACTTCCCAGGGAAGAGTCATAAGGAAGGAAGATTAATCTTGGTGCAACATATAGGACCTTCTCCCCAGCTATTAGTGATCCAGAAGCACCTCCAGAAGAGATACCCAACATCATGTCACTAGAGGCTGTATTTCCATTTATAGACCGCAAATGATGTAATGACAGTAGGGAAATAAATACACAGTCACTTGACCAGGAGGGGAATTAATAATAGTGATGGAGGAGAGACAGTATGTTCTTTTCCTTGTCTTTGGTTCTCCATGGCTCCAAAAAGCAACAGTCTTTAAGACTGACTTCAGAAAGAATTTTTATTTTCCTTGATGTACATACCTGTTTTGTCTATTTTAAACAGGCTTTCCATGTTTCTGAACAAATATAAAATGAAGCCAAAAGTAGGATAAGTGCACACACAAAGAGCAGTGATCTTTCAAACCATCTTCAACTCTCTATGACCTAATTTATTTTTCAAGGACTCTTTATGACCTTGTTATTCCTCAAGGACAACTCCAGGTATATCTTCCTTCCTGGATGATGTGATATAAAAACATTATTCCCTTTGTCTCTTCATATATGAAATTGGTCAGGACACACCTATCTTGTTCCTGGATATGAAAAATACTTGAAAATGATGTTTTCTTTCACACTGAGAGCCAAACTACATACTATATTTTTTTACTCTAAAAATCAGGTGCAGAACACACAGCTTCAATCAGGGCCACACTGTTCTTTCTTCCTGTTCCATTTCTCCAGTTGAAACTGCCTCCTGAACTGCAACTGAAAGAAGAAAGTCTTTGCCTCCTATGCATTACTTTTTTATTTTGTTTTTTTACTTTGAAGCTGCCATTGATGGTTCCAAGGATGACCACTTGCTCTTATCAGCAGTGTGGACCTTTTTGTTAATCTTTTGCCTCTCATTGCTTTCTTCACACCCTCTCCATCATTCACTCAAAGCTGTGGTTTGTCTAACAAGGGGGAAAATATAAGTATTTTTTTTCCTGCAAAGCTTTCAGAGGGGAGATTATTTAGATTTGGAAATTATCGTAGGAGGGAAAAATTAACTCTCCCTCTGGACTATTAATCCTATCACATGTGGAGCCCTTTCAGCTGCTCTAACACTGAGAGCCAAACACGGAACTCTTGTGGCAGTGAGCGGTGTAGTAAGAGCCAATCTTTTAAAACACCCCCCCTTTAGGTTTGGTGTATAATGTTGGGCAATGAATATAGTAGGCTGTATTGGAAGTAGCAGAACAATCCATTTCTGGCAAGGGAAACCTTCTAGCACACACTCAGTGGACACAAGTTCTGTTGATTGGGGCTATATACGAAATAATTTCTGTATTATGGCTTGAAACCTGCAGATGTGTCCAAGAGAAAAGACAGTTTGCTCTTCATAAAATATCTGAAGATCACTGACCTTTGGTAATCAGGGTCACACAAGCAACAGTAAATCACTGCAACTAGCAATGTTGTACAACTATGTTGTGAACCAAAGAAATATGTTAGGCTGTTTTGATTTCAGTGATCATGCATAAACGATGGAGTGTATATTTTTAAAATCCCATGTCTCCAACATATACTTTAAGCTGCAGGGTTTCTTCCAAAATAAATGATTTAATATGAGGTTTCTAAAGGCCTTGTTGAAACTTCTGTCCTACAGTAATAATACATTTGGCATCAGAAAAATGTATACTGTGTGCCTTCAGTCTGAATATAGAACTAGGAATGTGTACCATGAAAAAAATACTATTTTTAGGATCTGGTTTGGGGTTTGGATCCAGTCTCCCCACATTCAGGATTCTAATATTATTCAGCTCCATTATTCCCTATGGGAAATCTTTTTTGGGGGGGGATGGAGAGGGTGTTTTTTTTACAAATTGCCCCAAAATTGCACCAGAGATAGTGGTGCCTATCCACTAAGTAACCCTCAAGTTTCAAGTAAATTGAACCCAAAGATCCAATTTTATGGACAAGGTGCCCCCAGACATCCTCCATTGTTTCGGGGGGGGGGGGATTCCATGCTTTCTCCAGGGCAAAGAACAGCCAAATATACAAGAGTAAGCAAAACAACTACTGACCCAAAACCTCCCAATGCAAACAGGACCAACAAGGTGAACAGCAGAACCATGGGGCAATGTGGCAAGCAAAGACAACCAATGTAAAAGTAGAGAATCTAAGCCAAATGGATTTAACAAGGAGGGATGTACTAAAATGAATTACAGACTTGCCGATTGGCAGCAGTGGGAGATGCTGGAATGCACTTTGACTATAATGGGAGCTGGAAATGCCAAGTGACTTACATGGGCTCTATTACAGCACACAATGAAAATGTTGCAATAAAAATGTGGAATGGATTTACAAGGACGGTCTCTGGGTTCAGACAGACTGGTCAAGAACTGAAATTATAGCCCTCAAGTGGAATGACAGTGCCTAGGAGAGCAAAAATGTCCTGGGCCAGGAATGTTATTACCTGGAACCAGATAAACTGCTCAGGAACCAGAATGATAGCACCTGAGAGTAGAAGAAGTGTTCGGGGACTGGAATGACAGGCCCCAGAGTAGAATGATGGTCTTTGGAAGCACATAAACTGCTCTGGGACTGGAATGATGCCCTCCTCAAGAGTGGAATGACAGCATGGGACTGAAGTCAGTGCTCTCAGACAGGAATGACAGCCCCCAGAGGGGGGTAGTAGAAGTTTTCTGGGCCAGGAATGACATTTCAGTCCCAGAGTAATTTATCTGGTTTCAAGGACTTTCATTCCACTCTGGAAGCTATCATTCCTGTTGCAGAACACTTATGCTAATCCCAGGAAACTTCATTCCACTTTGGGGGATGTTATTCCAGTCCTAGAGCAGTTTATCTGGTTCCAGGAACTGTCATTCAACTCTGGGATCTTTCTGGTCCCAGAACACTTCTCCTACCCCCAGGGCCCATTATTCCACTCCAAGGGCTGCCATTCCAGCCCCAGAGCACTGATTCCAGTCCAGGGGCCCTCATTCCATTCTGGAGGCTGTCATTCCAGTCCCAGAGCAGTCTACCTGGGCCCAAAGTTGGGCTGCCAACACTTGACAGGAATGTGAATGTATGAAAGAGAACAACAGAAGGCTAGGAAGGACTTTCCCTGAAAAAATTAGCTTAACTAAGTAATTTAAGTTAATGACTTTAGCAGAGCACTAGATTCCTCTTCCTTCCTTACTAAAGTTGAATGCAATGAAAATCCCATTGATCTGAATTTTGAGGTTCTCAATCTGTTATTAATCTAGATCCAGGCATCTTACATATAAATATACATTCTGCTCTAAATGATTCTAGAAAGGTGTGGTATAGTGATTAGAGTGTGATAGACTAGAATCTGGGAAACCAGGATTCAAACCCCATCTCTGACATGTAGCTCATTGGATATTCTTGGTCAAGTCACAGCATCATATGTCTCACAAGATGGTTGAGTGGGTAAGGTAGACAATGGAAAACCACACCTGCCAGTCTGACCTTTCTGAAGGAAGGGTGGAATAGATAGACAGAATGCTTTAATATTCTTATTTCATCTAGCTGGAGAGTCTAGAACACCCTTCCCCTTAATGAATCTGTGACTCAACTGTTACGTAAAAAGCATGCTTTCCCATTCCAAGATTCCAGTCAGCAGATCTCGTTTGCCAACAGAAGGCAATTCAGTTGCATCATGGGTTTAATGAAATGTACACTGATGGTATTAAGAATAATCTGACAGAATAAATTGCAACATATCACTTAGATGTATGTCCTGTTAAGTTAAAAGCAATTTACTTTCCACTTAGTGTCCTTGGGCTGACAGCTTTTACGTCTTTTCTTTCTCATTATGCCCCACTGTTGTAACATCCAGGAAAGGCAGCATATGACTGCCCTTCCTTGATTGGGACAATCCATTTCCCTGTAATCCTGTTTATTACTAAACTCTTGATTTTAAACCACAACGGCCCTCTATTTAGATAATTAAATACAGCCACAGACTCATGACTTCAGCTATCTGCCAAACACAGTTTTTTGGACAGGAGGAGGAAAGACAATAGTTCAAAACAGCACATCCTCTACTTAAATCTCAGATCCATTTGTTAGAAACATGCTTAGTTTGTCAGCCTGTTCTAACATCTAGTTCTTACCCCCTTCATTTTCTTTCTCTTAGAGCAAAGTAATGAATGCTTCAACATTTAAAATACTTCCTGTGTAACAAATGGCCTTGTGGGTGATTTCAGAGATCTTGGAAATATATGAAAATAAGCCAACAGCTCTTGAAGAGCACTGGAAGGAATCCATCTGTAACTGGACCATAACCTACGACATAATTATTGCCAAACAAAAGAGTCAGCACTAGCTTGGTTGGAGGGCCAGTCTTCCAGAATAAAGCAAGATGTGTGAAGCATTTACAGTGTATTTGTCTGAGGCCCTGGTATTACAGAACCAGTTTAAACATATGAGGATATGGAAAGAGCTTTTTTATAAAAGCAAAAAATAAAATAAATTTGAAAGTCAGCCTCTTTTGCCACAGTGAAAAATGGAATGAGTTCCTCTCTTTTCAAAAAGGTTTCCCCTAAACAGTACAGTTTTCACAGAACAAAGATCAGGCAAATGTTTACAGGGACATGTCTTTTTTTTAAAAAAATGTTAATTCCACCATGTTATGCCCTAAGGCTGATTTACAAAGAAGACCAAACACTAACAAATAAAATAAAATACAAATTGAACCATGAAAAAAGTTACTGCATTGAAATCTTAACATCTTCAAGCTCTTGCAATTAATTAAATAGCTTGCTATTTATCCAGAGTGACAGGCAGGTCGTTGGTTGCCCAAGTGGGAATGACAACATGTATCATGTCTATATCTCATTATGCCTATGGCTTACCCGGGGGGTGGGGGGATCTACTATCTGCAATTTAGTCACTAATCATGGTTCTATAGTTTCATCAACAATGCAATGGGATTGGGTGCCTCCAACTTTTTGCTGGAATTGCATCAGCTAGAGAAAAGAACAAAGAGATACTCCAGTCACTGCCTTGATTGTGGTCTTTTTGTGTCTTCACCAAACCCCATCTGGTATATTGCTTTAGTTTATTGTTAGTGAATTTCTAAGGTTGTGATTAAAAGTTATGGAACTACTTGAATTGGTCATTCAGTAGTTTATACATCAAATGGATGGCGTTTTTCCCATTGTCCAAATCATATGTAGTCACAGTTCAAGTGTGTCCACATAACTGACCTACAAACATGTCCTATACACCAAAGGGCTGAATGTCCTCTACTCCTTAGAAATTAGAAAAATATTCTAAAGTGAGGGAGCTATAGCTCTTCAGCAATGAGGAAAGGAAACTAATTACAAACTTTCAGAATCCACCCACACATTCGGTCAGGTTATAAGTAGTCTTGGAATTGGGACTTTGTGCAAATTTCCGAGATATGCTCTGTGCAGTACAAAAAAGATGTCCATCACATGACCTGAGAACACAGTAACATAGAAGATATATGCTTTTGGACATGCATTCTATCTACATTGAAAAACTGCACCCATCAGAATTCCTAGATCAGGCTGTACCATTGTGTGGTGGACACCACAGCCAACAGATTTTAACATCATTAAAAGGCAGCAAAATATCAGTTATTTAACTTAGTATCTTTATGTTTTTTGCTGCAGCATCAGTGGTGGAGAGAACCATTTAGAATTTCCACCTCTGATGGCAAAGTATCTCAGGCTAGTTTACTGCATGCCTGGGGACAAGACACACACCTTTCCTCCCCAGCCTTTAATTTTATATGATGGTGTTCCTTACATGCCACAAAAATCAACCTGGCCACCTGCTAGGTATCTTCCTAGATCTGTAAGCATTCACACTACTGATTTCCTTCCCTTCTTGGAATCTGATCTTAAACCATTTCTTCTTTGAACAATCCAAGTATCATTTTATTGGATTTTAAACCCTGATTCTAAGACTGTTTTTTTTTAATTCCCCCCCCCCCCCCCATCTTCCTGACTGTAGCAGGAGCAGGCTATGCTACTTCCTAGATCGTCAGATACTATTCTTACATGAGACATATGGGGCAGATGATTTGCCTGGCAAGGCTGCCAAGAGAGGGGGATGGGGGAGGACAAAATTTGGGAGGGGAAGTCAGCTGAAGGGCCCCTGATGCCTGAGTCATGCTGTATTCTCCAAACCTTTTAAAAAAATCTTGATACAGTTCTGACTGCAGCCATTAGGGGCGCAGGGAAGGCAGAGCCTTTCTGCAAAGTTTACTATGAGGCTGAGGAAAACCATTTGGTGCTCAGATCCTGCTAAACCTATCAGCCAAGCCACCACTGGAGCAAGTCAAGATCAGCCAGGGCAAGCCTGGAAACAGACTCCTCAGAAAGTCATTATCTATGGTTTCCTTCTTTTTCTAGTTTCACCTGGCTCCTGCACAGCCAGATCTTGCAAAGGTGCAGTCCTGTTAAAGCGTGGTAACAACCCCCAACCCCCTTTCATTGTCTTTCCCTACATTACCCTCTTTTCCACACTTTTCTCCTCCTTCGTTTTGCTCTCTTCCTTTCATGATCTGCCATTAGTTTATCCCCACTTCTATTTTTTTTCTCCCCATCCCTGTTTTTCAGTCTCAACTTTTCATCTGTCCTGCTTGGCATTTTAGAACATATTTAACAGTAGTATAGCAGCAAACCTTTGTTAATATTATTAACAGATGGGTTTTAAAAAACATTTTCCCTATAATCCATCAAAATAGTAAAAACATTTATCCTCCCTCCACCCTTTACATGCATAATAACAGAATGTTAATCTGCCTTAGTGATAACAAATAAGGAACATAAATTAGAATATTTACTTATTTACTTTATTTATATCCCACCTTTTTCCCAAGGGAGATCCAAAGTGACTTAAATCGCTCTCGCCTCCTCTGTTTTACTCTCATGGCAACCCTGTGAAGTGGGTTAGGCTGCTGAGTGTGTGTGACAGGCCCAAGGTCACCCAGTAAGCTTCCATGGCAGAGTGGGGATGTGAACCTGGCTTGCCCAGATTCTGGTTCAATATTTTAATCACTATACAAGCTTAGCTTCCATTGCAAATAGCATGAGGGTGGTGGTCTGGAGATAACCTGGGCCAGAATCTGCCAGTTACTTTCATTTCGGCCCAGGAGCTTTCATGATCATCCTGAAGTTTATGGCCAGTTTTGAGATCCCTAGTTTTATTTTCTGATAAGCTATGCCTGCCACCCACAGTCAATTTGTTGCCAAATTTCTTTCTGCTGCCATTTCTATTCACTCTTTATTTAATTGACTGGTCTTCTTTGTTGGTATATTTACACGGCAACTCCTTTTACATTCGTCCCTTTTGCAATTACTATTTTCTGTTGCTGTTGTTCTTGTTCCATATGAGTCTGTAAGTGTTACATTCCAATAAAGCTAACTGGATTGAGATGCACATGCAGATCATTTTATTATTATAGATGTGTGGTAAGTTATTTGTTTTGTTATGATACTTGGTTTGGATCGGGGTCATATGGAGGGGGATAGAATCTTTCTCTGGGGGCCCATGGTGGCTCCTGGTCCCCTGGTGCTCCATGAATGTCCTGTTCTTCCTGGGAAAAAATGCATAGAACAGCCCACTTACACTTTCCTTGATATCAAATAAAACCTAGCCACATTGACCAAGATCATGGCAAAGATGAAAGCAAATGAGTTGGAACATAGGAGACAACAAATGAAGGACTGTTTTCTGAAGAAATATATTTTGGCTTGAATTTTGGAGAAATTACATCATATTTCCCTAAACTTCCTGAGTGAAGAGTAAGTTAAAATAAAAATAAAAATTAACAAAAAATGTGCTTGGCCTTGTGTGCCTTAACTTCCTCTATATTAGTTCTCCCCTCCCCCTGCAAAAAGATAGCAAGCAGATAGCATGAAGAGTACTGCAAGGAATGAGCATCGTCCATTTATAGCATTCTTACAGACCAAGAGACACAGAAGGTTGCAAAATATAATTCTCCTCTGGAATAGGTTTCTTTTATGAATGCTTGTCCATTCCATGCAAGAAGTTTGTTCTAAAGAGACTCATTTCCCCCTAGAATCCGCCTCGTGGAAGCCAGCTTTATAATAATAATAAAAGAACTGCAATAGTAAATTCAAGAGTATCCTCCTTTATCTAGTACAAGAAAGAAGAAAGAACAAGAAATGAGTGTTGCTTAAATGAGGGAAATCCAGAGAGTCAACATTCTAATTGTGGTCCTGCAAAGAACAACCTGTTTGCTTGCCATCTCCTTATACTCTCAAGTGCCGTCTTTGAAGCCAAATGCTGTGCTTATTCCAAAAATGACATCATGTTATCAGCTTGCTCTTTCATCTAAATTTCTCTCAGTGCAACAGCCATAAACAGTTTGTGATTTTTATTTTACCTAATAGGAAAACATTGGTAATTAAACTGGGGCAAAATGTTTTATACTCACCAAAGATCTACTTGCCGACTTGCAAAGCCAGGATTTGCCTGTGATGTCTTCCACATCCATAAAATGCTCAGCTGTTGTATAAGCATTAAATGGAGAGATGTCACCTTTTATTACATAAAATATTCTTTGAAATGCTGAAAGTAGACTTTATAGCTATATGGAATTCTTCTTCAGAGATAGAAAGGTTTGAAAAAGTGCCACATCACTTTGCACTTGGCCACATTGAACCCCATTTGCTACGTTGATGCCTGCTCGCCTACCCTCAACAGATTCCTTTGGAGTGCCTCACAATCCTCCCTGGTTCTCACCAGCCTGAACAACTTTGTGTCATCTGCAAATTTAGCCACTTCACTGCTTACTCCCAACTCCAAATCATTAAAAAACAAGTTAAAAATCATCGAACCCAGTACTGATCCCTGTGGCACCCCACTGCTTACCACCCTCCACTGAGAAAATTGCCCATTTATACTCACTCTCTGTTTCCTTTTAATTAGCCATTTTTTGATCTACAAAAGGACTTGTCCTTTTATCCCATGACTATTGAGCTTACTTAGGAGCCTTTGGCTGAGGACAGACTGGCAATCTGAAGCGGAGGCAAAGCGGAGGGAACTGGAGCGGGGGAAAAAACCCACAGAGCTGGCCGTTCACACTGGCCAGAGCAATGCGGATCAGCGGCGATACGGAGCGTTCAGACTGCCACGGAGCGTTCAGACTGCCGCATAGCCAGCACGCGCGGCTTGCGCGCGCTGCTGCACTTTTTTTGTTTTCCTTTGATGTTTTTCGCATGTGCGCACATGCACATATGCGCAAAACTTTTTGCCGGTGCGTTCACACTTCCTCCGGAGGCCTCCTGCTTCTTCCAGTTCACACTGTTTGGAAGCGGGAGGCATGCGGAGGAAGGCCCCTGAACACCGGGAAAAACCGGTGTCCGGGTAAAGCGGAAGGAAAGCGACTGGGAGACGGGTAAGTACGCAACGGAGCCGATGGACAGATGCGCATGTCTGAACGTGCTCCTTTCCTCCATTTGCGAAGCGTGCCTGCCCCGCTTTAGATTGCCAGTCTGTCCTCAGCCTTTGATGAGGAACTTCCTGGAAGTCAAGGTAAACAACATCTATTGGGTCTCCCTTGTCCACATGTTTGTTCACTCCCTCAAAGAACACTAACTGGTTAGTGACACAAGATCTTCCCTTACAGAACCCATGCTGAGTCTTCCTCAATAGATTTTGTTCATCAATGTGTCCACTAATTCTTTCCTTAATAACAGTTTCTACCAACTTACCCGGTATCGACGTCAGACTGACTGGCCTGTAATTTCCCGGATCTCCTCTGGAACCCTTTTTAAAGATGGGAGTGACATTCGCTACCTTCCAATTCTCAGGAATGGGGGCAGATTTTAATGGCATATTTTTGTCAGGAGATCCACAAGTTCACATCTGAGTTCTTTCATAACTCTTGGATGTATGCCATCTGGGCCCAGTGATTTATTAGATTTTAAGTTGTCTATCAGTCGTAAGACCTCCTCGCTTGTCACCTCAGTTTGACTCAGGTCTTTCAACACCCCTCCCGAAATCAGCGGTTCTGGAGTGGACAAGCACTTATCTTCCACAGTGAAGACAGAAGCAAAAAATGCATTCATCTTCTCAGCCATTTCCCTATCATCCTTCAGTAATCCTTTTACCCCTTGGACATCCAAAGGTCCCACTGTCTCCCTGGCTGGTTTCCTACTTCTAATGTATTTGAAGAAAGTTTTATTGTTGGTCTTTATGTTTTTTTGCGATATGCTCCTCATATTCCCTTTTTACCTGTCTGATCACAGACTTGCATTTTATTTGCCACAACCCATGTTCCCTTTTATCAGCCTCACTGAGACTAGCTTTCCTCCACTTAGCCCAAGCTGCAACAAGTGTTTGCAAGGGGCAAAAGCTGCCACACATCCAGCAAGACTGGACACACTGGCTGGGTGGGTGGTGTCCCAAGTCAGGATCCTCATATATGTACAGGCTAAAAACCTGACTGAGGAAAAATCAGGCTAGTTTTATAAGCATGAAACTGTGTTTCTAAGATTAGGCAAACAACTCCGAAAAGTCTGGCCAGAAACCTTTAGTTTCTGTCCATTAGGGGACTTCTTTGTTATAAAGAAGAGATGATTAGTTTACTTTTTTGCCCTTGAGTCTACGACGGACTCTTTATGGTTCTTTTTTTGCCAAATGTCAAAATATGGTTGTTTTTTTACTTAATGGATAAATTAGACTCAAATGCACTCAAAACAAATGGCAAAGGCACACTCTGCTGGAAGCAAGTGAGCAAGACTTGGCCAGTGGTGACCAAAAAAACAAAACAAAAAAAACCTCACACCCACCCTGGAGTGACTTTGCATCATGCAGCTGGCAAATCCTGCAAGCCAAAGAGCAAAAGCAAAAGCCAGCCAGCACTTTATTCAAAGCAACCTGCAGCAAGTCTGTTACTATTCCACAACATCATTTATAAGAAATTGCCATGGTCTGAAAAGCATTATGTGAAAGATAATTGGGGGGAGGGAAAAAGGGAAACAAGAGCCAGTGTGTGTAGTGGTTAGACTGTGGGGCTAGGATCCGGGAGACCCAGGTATGAATCCCCACTCTGGTATGACCTTGGGCCAGTTATACACTAACAGCCTAGCCTACCTCACAGGGTTGTTATGAGGATAACATGTAAGAGAGGAGAACAATGTAAGCCCCTTCAGGGAGAGGGTATAGATAAAAGTAAGTAAGTAAATAACTAAACAAACATAGTCACTGGGTGCTAAAATGGAAAATTTTTAAAATAAGTCTAAAGGTGACAAAGAAGTTGTGAATCTCCTCTGCCTAAAGGTTTGGCTTGTAATTCAAGAGATGGCCAATGCTTCTGAGCCATAAATAGCCAGTTGTACATTTATATATCTATTGATTTGCACCCTACTTTTCTTCCTGAAGAGACCCAAAGCAGTTTACAACAACAAAACAGATGATACACATAAACAAACCAACTCCTTTTGCTCTCTTAACTCCACTTACCCTTTTCCCCAGGAACACTCTTCATTCAATCACACACAGATGTGGGTGGAATGCTGTGTTACTTGAGAATGGGTTATAGCTAGGAAAAAATATTGCTCACACAAGGAATAGGTTTCTATGGAGTTGC
Source organism: Lepidodactylus listeri (assembly GCA_029233225.1). Taxonomy (NCBI): domain Eukaryota; kingdom Metazoa; phylum Chordata; class Lepidosauria; order Squamata; family Gekkonidae; genus Lepidodactylus; species Lepidodactylus listeri. The sequence goes on along the minus strand of JARCFY010000006.1, from coordinate 46,620,649 downwards.
ATCTAAATGTCTTTTTTTCCTTGCCTTTCTCAAACCTGTTTTAACCAGTAACCCTGAACTTGTGAACCTAAAATTGCCTCTTTCCCCTGATACCACCCCCAAACACACTTGTCTATACACAGACCTAAAAGGTTCTGAAACCAAGTTGAGGAGTGCAATTGTCAAGGTGCCTACAAGCATATCCCCTGACTTTCTGGGTAGCAAGGGCTTCCTCTGGACTGATGGCGCCAGCTTGATTTAGCACCCATCTCAGAGAGAGAAGGGCAACTCATTATATCCAACTGGTTTGTCTGGAGGGATTTCAGCTTTAAGGACTGATGGAAGTTTGGAGCAGTCCAGATTCTCTAGAGCTTAAGAAATGCTGACTCTTGGGATAATATGACATGTCTTAAAGTTTATAGGAGAATAGCACACTTCCTGTGCTATGCAAAGCTATATATGAGGGTTTTTTAAAAAACAAATCAGTGGGAATGGGAAAAGACCATCAGACCTTGCTGAAGGCAGGGGCTGATCTGACAGTTGTGATATTACATTGAATGTGTAATATCAGTGCAATGAGTGCACGTGTGTGTGTGTGTATGTGTTACAGAACATCCTATGTGGTGAGGGGAGGAGAAAATCTGCTTGCCATTTTGTTGTGTTTGTTTAGAATATGAAGCAGTAATAGCTTGAAAAGGGCTCTGGTATCCTAAAGCTCCAATTCCTATTGGCTGATTAATAAAGACTCCCATTGGTCCTGAAGCCAATCTAGATACCCAATCACTGAGCCCTGCTTGGGTCCAATAGTATTGCTTGTATATAGTTACATTGTTGAAAGTTATGTGTTGGAACAGTATGGATGAAAGTGCTGCTCTCATAGAGCTGTCTTTTGAGCTGAACAGTGTCACTGAATAAAAGCCTGTTTGTTTGAATTCATCGCCTCCTGCTCAATACTTAAAACATTTGTATGTCAGAGAGACAGAGAGAAAGAGAGAGAGAGAGAGAGAGATGTGTTGTCTGCATATTTGAATGATGGGGACACAGGGGTATGAGCCGGCCTTGGCTCGGAGGGTGGGATAAAAGTTTAAACAAACAAACAAACAAATAAATAAGCTGTAGGAAGTTATTGTGGCTGGACTGAAAATAGGATCTGTTGGATGAAAACTCTACAGTCTAAATGGGACAATATTGACTGACATTAGCCAGAAACAGAAGCAAAAATGGCAGAGTTCCATCCCTCAAAACCACTGGTTTCCTCTACCACCAAAAGAACTTAGTGTACCAACTAATTGCTTGAACTCCTACAGATACTACCTGTAGCAACTTCTTGGCCATCCACCTCTGGAACTGTTCAATGTATCTGGCTTAGGTCTGGCCTGGTGATGGCAGAAAGCGCCATCAAGTCGCAACTGACTCATGGCGACCCATCATGGGGTTTTCAAGTAAAGAGACATTCAGAAGAGGTTTACCATTCCCTGCCTCTGCATAGTAACCCTGGACTTCTTTGGTCGTCTCCTACACAAGTACTAATGAAGGCTGACTCTGCTTAGCTTCCAAGATCTGATGAGATCAGGCTAGCAATGGCTTATCCAGGTCATGGCAGGTCTGGTGTAAGCATCTATATATTTTTACTCTACACTTCCTCTAAGAAGTTCAGTGGGGTATACATGTCATCCCCCCCCCCCCCTGTTTTCCCACGACAAACCTGAGAGGCTGCTAGGTTGAGAACGAGTGACTGGGCTAATAAGGATTTAAACTCAAACTTGATACGACCACAATGCTACAATATGTCTAGATATGACTAATCTTTTAAAGGCTGGCATAATGAAATGTTTGTTCAGATCTTTAAAACCAGATAAATGTGTATCATAAAGTTGATTTAAAATCCCACACATCCAATGGGTAGAATGTTTAGCTAATTATTGGGAAAAGTCTTTTTAATTTATTGCAAGTGAATTTCTGAGGCAAACAATACACAGGTCACCTTTTAGAAGGATATTTCAAACAGATACAGTACAATGCATCAACAGCACATAAAAATTCACAATCTTTTTTATGAACACTAAGAAAAGTTAGATTAACATGGTTAAAGTATTCATGTCCAGTGTAGCTAATAAGATAATGAAGTTTTCCACTGCATGAGCACAGGAAAATTTCCCCTTTTCCCAAAATCTATGAAAAACATATTTTGGTGGCTATACAACATATTAAGAAGGTGTCTGATTTCTGAGGCCTAGGTAAGTTCTGCACTGTGTACATGGTATCATAAAGAAACAGGGCCCAGGAACAGCAGCCTGACAGGTTTGAAATCTGTATTCCTCACAGAGGCTTATAGGAATTTTCCTCTTCAATTATATATTAAGGGTAGTGGGACCCTAATGATTTTGGCTTGATATCTGTATGAAGGGCTGGAGCTGATGTTCAGTGTTTTGCATGCAGAAGGCCCCGGGTAACCCTGACATCTTCAGTTAATGGAGTTAAATGAAGCCGCCTTGGGCCAGCTTGTCTGGAAAGGCGGGGTAGAAATGCAAATAATAAAACAAACAAACAAACAAATAAATAAATAAATAAAGACTTCTCCCACCTCAGACCCTGGAGAGCCTCCACCTGTCAGAATAGACAGGGCTTAGACCAAAAGTCTGACTCACTATAACCCAGCCTCATTTGTTCATATCAGAGGGAGCATTACTAGAAGAAGGGCTTGAATGTTGAGTAACTACAGATGCTCAACTAGGAATCTGAATCTAATTAATGTACCAAAAGCTACACATGGGTTTAAAAGCAACATAATACACTCCAAGTGCGCTCGTTAAAAAAAAAGTTTCCAGCAGTTCCATTTTTCTCATTTACTTTCTTTCAGTACAGTGGTAAACGATCCTGTGTTAATACAGACTTCACAGTTCTAACGTATATAGATGCCTTACTGCAGCTTGGCTTCTTGTGGTATATACAGAAAAACAACCCTCCACATTTTTCATGTGCCAAAGAAATGTAAAATTTAAAACATCCTCCTATTAGAGCAGGTGCCGGAAGAACGAATGCGAGAGCTTTCTAATCGTAAACGGGTTGGGATAGCCCAAAGATACAGATGGAAATTTTGGTTTTGCTAAACAGGAAAAAGAAGAAAGACCCCAAAGACTTGGCAGAGATCTGGAAAAGCCCATTAGTGCAGCTGTGAGTTATTTAAAGAGAAAACTTGGTTAAGGACAAGCAATGGTGGAGTCATGTAGTGAGGGGCAGAGAGGCGAGAAGTGCTATTATGGTTGGGGAATGATTCTGAAGATTAGGACCAGATTGAAAAGCTACATGTGCTGGGGAAGGGGGAGAAAGAAAACTAAGAAAAAAACAGAGAAGTCTTTCTCAACATCAACCAAGGCAACAGAAGTTAGTGTTGTAGACAAGACTAAAACTTACTGTTTCCAAACAAATACATCTGGCTGCAGTCACACACACTAAATAATCCACTGTCAGTCCACTTTCAGTACACATTCCAACTGGATTTTGCCAGTTCACACAGTAAAATCCAGTTAGAAAGTGCACTGAAAGTGGATTATTTAGTGTATGTGACCACAGCCTTTGTGTTTCAAATTATATGGTATTTCTTAAGTATTTTAATAATTTTTTCTGTATCTTGCCAACAGAAGTAACACTTGCCAGCTGTCATGAATGCTTGTACATAACCTGGGACATGAATCCACGGGCAGGTTCTCCTCATGCCTATCCTATAAAAATACCAGAGTTATGTAGCAGAAATGAAGTTATGAAATAGGTTCGATCAAAGACCCCCTTTAAAGACAAATGTTTCATTCAAACATCCAGATGTGAGCTTCTCCAAGGACAACCAGACTATACTGATCCCATTGTTTTCACAGAGCCCTACTGCAAAATTTGTTGCTTGCCTAGCATGAATATAATTTATGTGGTGATCCTATATACACCTACTTGGAAACTCATGGGACCCCCTTCCAAACAGTTATTTATGAACATGTGTATAAAGTATACAGCAACAGTAATGAAAAATAGACAGCATGAATCTAAGGGCTAAATGTTGCCAGAACCATGTGCAATGTATGTGACTAAAATGAAAATGTGCACATCTTTTTAGTTTCCTACAGCTAAGCAGGAAAGCAGTTTGTATAGTTGAGCTGGCATTCTGTCTTGTCTCCGCTGAGTTCTTGTCCTGTTTTTTCCTATGCAGCCAGCTCTTCAAGAACTGGTATTGCTATATCTAGGTGTTTTAGCCACCACTATTAACACCAGCTCACCTCCTTGAGAGCTGAGAAGCACTGCAAGCAATGCTCCCTCTAAGCTGAGGAGTCTTGGGAGCAAAAATTCTACTTTGTGAACTACTGGCATTAAAGTTGTGAGTGAGCAATTTGGCTATTGCATAAATCAGTTTGCTCTGGAGCCATCCTTCCTGAGCTCAGACAAAAACGTGTGAGCCGGAGGCAAAAAACCTGTGAACTGTCTCACACTAACTCAGCTTGGAGGGAACACTGACTGCAAGAGTTGATTTCTTTGTTCCAACTGAGCCATAGCCCATTCTCTCCTGTTAACTGGAGGGTTGAAATCCAGGAACAGGATGGAAAAGGCAGAGCAGGGCTGAACAGAAAGCTGGGAACGGCACTTGTAAGTGGCAGCGCCTTTTGAGAAAAAGATGATAAGGCAGTCTGATCCACTCTGTCGGGCATACTTTACCTGTACCCTCTCACTCCTTGGGCAGAACAGGATTTCCTCAGCTTCATCTGCACACTACCACTCCACTTTTTCCAGAGTAGTACCAAGGTAATCTACAGAAATAGAAATTTGAGTTTCTGGTGGGAACTTGAAAGGCTAGTGCTCCTACAACCACATGAAGGATTTGACTGTTTTCATCATGAAGTCAAGAAAAACCACACAGATCAAAAGTTCATTTCAGGTAGCAGCCAGGATGCAAGGTGAGCTTCCGTTCTGTCATAGTAAGGGGATCAAGGCAAGTAGGGGAAGTGGAGGAAGATTCAGTTTCATTTGCCATACAAAGAAATGTGGTAGCGGAAGCCAATTTATAGGCTCAAAACTGCTGTCCTATACTCTGGATTACACACCCTGCTTTTCCTTGGTTTATTAGATTATAAAAAGGCTGAACAGGTAATATAGAAGTGTCAGCAGGCAGAAAGAACATCCAGAACCTGTCATTTTACTTTCAAAAAGTTACTAATTAGTTAACAAAGTTAAAGATGCCCTAAAAATGTCAGGCAAAGGTGGGTTAGTTTTAGCATTTGTTAGGGTCGCTCACCTGTTTCCATATCTGCTGTCTGAAGAGTGTTGTGTAACCTTTTCTGATTCTTGTGAGTGCTAGAAGTGCTAATGCGTAGCCACAAAAAATGTTGCAATTAGGTTAGCATCACTGATGTCATGGCAGAAATGCTCGTGTCCCCTTGTTCTGTTAACCAAACCGGACCCAGAAGAAGGGGAAATTAGCTTTAAAGGGGTTACAGAAAGGAATAATGCAAGACCGTGTAGCCTCTGTATACCAGTGTGGATCTTGGTAGGTGTACCCCACAATAAAATTATGGAGAGAGAGAGAGAGAATAACTGTAAACACAAATAACTTTATTGTATACAAAATAAAATAAAAAGGAATAAAAATGTAAGGAACTTGCATACACCAAGAGGGCACACTTACAAAAGGTAGAAGAGAAGAAATTGGGAAGTTTTAGGGAAGGGACAAACAACCTTAATTCCAGGGCTGCAGGTCTAGAGAGATCCGGGGGTTGACATAGCTGAGGTTCAAGGAGCAGAATATCAAGGAGAGAAGAGAAGCCTGCAAAGTGGTTGCAGGGGTATCCAAGTAGTGGGAGAACCAGGCACACTTTCCATTAAATTGGGATAGTCTTTTTATGAGGAAGGGTCTTGTAGCTAGACATGGGAACCCACTCTCACAGGAACATGATTGATCCAAGATATGGAGCTTGAATTTGACTGGGGAGTTTGAAGGTAACTGCTGTCAAAAACTGGTGGGAATATTAGTAGGGAAATACCTGACATTCCAATGTGGGGTGATCACTGAATGGTTTTAGCATATTTAATTATTTTATTTATTTATAATTTGCATTTATAAACCACCCTTTCCTGAGTACACAAGGCTCAGGGTGGTAGACAACAAGGAGTAAAAGTATTTGTAAATAATAAGACAATTTAAATGATACATAAATAATAAAAAGAGAAAACAGTCCCAGATGGCGCAACATCCACTTGTGTGTCTGCCTCATGGGGGTGGAGGCGAGCTGGGGGAATTGCACTTAAATCATTTTTTAATTCTAGCACACTCTTCCTCTTCTTTCCTGGGACTTCCCAATGTCATGGCTGAATGAAGGTGCCTTTTTAAGACTCCCCAAGTTTCAGATCTCCTGACATTTAGGTTCTAAGAGAAGAGTGCCTATTAAAACAACTAAATCTAAAATAAAAGTGGGACCCTGCTATGCAGGGGGGTCTCTGCTGGAGGAAAGGGTGGAGTCCTCACAGTTCCATCATAGTGGTATGGTACATTCTTGCTCAACTTTAGAGAAATATTGCAAGAGCATGTAAATGGCACCAGCTTTGGGAACAAGAAGGAATTTCCATCCGATCCAGGAACATTTTTTTTTACTTTCCCCTTTAGATTATTGTTTGTTTTACAGGGCTAAGTAATGTGGAGTTATTGCTTGTGCAGGAACCTCAGTATGCTATATTACATCTTTGCTTGTGTCATATTCTGAGCTGGATTTTGTGAGATCACCCTAAACTTGCATCAGTTTTTCTGTCCTTCAGGCTAACCTGAACTTGACACTATTCAAGCTAACCTGAACTTGACACTATTCAAGGAAAGAAAACAGCCGTCAAACTCTTTACCATAACAAAAAAGAAATCCTATGACTAATCTGAAACAACATTAGCAAAGTGTCTATTGTGATTGGCTATATACTCTAAGATTCTTAGTCCAAATAATATTAACTGACAAGCACTGTCTTAAATGGTTGGCAACAACCTGTACAGAGAAACAACTTCAGTGCAAAACTCAAAGGTCTAACCGTGTAGTCCTAAACACAGTTACACCCATTGATTTCAAGAAGGGTATTGTAGAAGGGTATAACTCTGCTTAGTGTCTTAGATCATTAACGTTTGTCATACCAAGTGTGTCACTATTGTTTCCTTTGTCTGTCCAGGCGCTTTATGCCTCTTGATTTTGTTTGCTTTGTCATGGTCTTCTCATCAGTAGAAATAAGAGCCCTGGTGGCCTCAAGAAGATCTCAAAGCCAAAGGTCTCTCAACCCCTCCAAACACCAAGAAGTTCCTGTCATTTATCTTAATGGCATCTGGGAATAACTTTTTTAGCAGTGATTGCTGGCTTCAGTGTGTAACTGTGGATCAAAAAGTACTAGTAGCCAGACAGTCCTATGGTGATCAATGAAAGGGTAGCCAAATGTAATATGCAGCTGCCAGTAACATCAGAAGTTGTTAAAGGAGAAGAAAGGGGATGCAAGCAGCACTTCTGGAACTTCAAATGGCCTCAGTTCAAAACGCTACTGGGAAGAAGCTATCATGAATGATGCTGACTAGGGCTGACTTTATTTAGGATTCTTAGTTGTAAGAGAATGCACATCCACATGCACACACATAAATAAGGGCTCACACGTGCATACCTGCCCCCCCACCCACAAGGCCTTCTGTTCTGGCTACTGTAGCCAAGATGGTGGAATATTTTATTTCTCCTTTCCAGATTATGGGTTGTGTGTCCCAAGATATCACAAAAAAGTGCTGACTCAGTGCAGTCTATGATGCCAAAATTTCCAGCTGTTCTCATTTAATTGTTAAGATAAGAGGTATGGGTAATGGGGCCTACTTTATTGCTATGAATTTGGAATGCAGAGTTCCAGATCCTAAGCTTCATAGGCTTGGAAGTATGAGGGTACTGGATATAGAAATCCCAAAAGTCTGAGAATTGGCAGGATATTGGGAATGGGTTGTAAGGTTGCCAGCCTCCAGGTGGGCCTGGAAATCTCCCGCTTTTACAACTGATCTCCAGCAGATGGAGATCAGCTCACCTGGAGAAAATGACTTCTTTGAAGGGTGAACTCTATGGCATTGTACCATGCTGTGGCTCCTCCCCTCTGCAAACCCCACCCTCTCCCAAATCCATTCCCAAAGTCTCCAGGTATTTTCCAACCAAATGGGTGGTCAGCTTTCTTACTGGCCGGGCCCCTGGGCCTTTTAAATGCCATTCTGCTATGCTTACTAGATTTCAGAGTTTAAAATGTTGCTGCCCATCTTTCAGATGGTACAATCCAGTGGGAACATATTAAAGCTGTCTTGCAACGACTCTACTGAATGCCAGAATGTTTCCAGGCCCAATTCAATAATTTGAACTTTTATTTCTATATATTCTTCAGCATAAAGAAAAGAATCATTCAGTATTTCCTGATATAGCAATTACATAACTGTGAATAATTAAAACAATGATTCTTTTAGTGGGGGTGGAAAACAGCCCAATCCTATGCATGTATATTAGAAACAAACTCATTAAGTTCTTCATGTGCTTTTGAGAGAATGGTCATCTAAGGACCTCTGCAGCCCACACAAAACATTCCAGTTAAGAGATAAAATAAATATTTATATCAATTGAACACAACCAAATTAACCACCTCCTACAGAAGTTTGATCAGAAGACATATTACAGAAGAGTGAGTAGTGGGACCTTGTAAGACAGTTTGGACAGTGTCAGCCCTTTGCTGTTTACAGTGAACAAGACATCAGAGGTCTCAGCAGGATCCTTACCCCGCTGCTTGCCTGCCAGCTCTGAATCCATTTAGCTGATATGTGAAAGGGTTAGGTGGTCACTTCAGGGAACCCAGGAAAAGGGACAAGTCTGTGCATGAAACAACAGATACAGGACTGCCTGACCTGTGTCCAAGGAGAAACAAACAACCAACAAAACTTTTCTCAGAAAAACTGCGACCTGGTATATTCAGGGTACTATAGGGTGAGTGTGCCTGTCCTCGTCACTGTCCTGGGCACAGTGGAGCTGGCAAGGAGAAAAATGATCATCACAGGCATAGAGCCAAGCCAGGCAATGTTGTCCCTCTGTTCTTCTTTGCTCCCACCAGGAACAGGGCCATCTTAGCTGTTGCTCCTACCCTTTGGACCCAGCAACCTGATAAGGCTTGTGCTCTGTGGGATCTTCCTGCTTTCTGCAGGGCACGTAAGATCGCTCTAGTCCATCAGGCCTTTCGTTAAATTTTGAGGAACTGCCCAACTTCCTGTACTTGGTAATTGTCGCTTGGCTTACTGTCCAGGAGTTTGCTTACTTATACTTATTAGTGTTTTATTAATTTTTTATTGTTATTGTATTTGAATAGCTGGTATTATTTTAATGTTTTGATGTGTTTTATTGAATATTTACTATGAAATTAGTCATAGATTTTCCTTGCTGTATGGCCATGGTCTTGGCATTGTAGTACCTGATGTTTTACCAGCAGCTGTGACTGGCATCCTCAGGGGTATAACACAGAAAGATGTACTCTGTGTCAATGTGAGAAGAAAAATGGTAGGCAGGTAATTAATATCTACTCAGGAAGTTGGGGTAGGGCTCAGTCACTGGCTGTGGTCACATGGTCCTTTAAATCAGGATTCACTGCTGTTCCCTCATGGACTTAAATAGCTTGATCAGACCGGCTGATCCTACTCCCGCACCAAAGCAGGCTCACTCCCGGGTCCCTAGCGCATTTTCCAACCCCAGGAAAATCAAGTACTTTCCCGGTAGTTGCACTTTAAACCCGCAATTTTCCTGATCTGGACAGCCCTCTCTTGCAATGATTGCGATTAGGGCTATCTGATCATTCTCCCGTGAGTTTTCCCCCCCTCAGCATTTGAGCGCATGAGCACTCAAGCGCCTGCCGGTCCTGGTTCCTCGCTCTGGGCCCCGAGCCCCACCGGCTGCCGCCTGGCACCCCCCCTGGCATGCTTCTCCCTACTTTCCATCAGGCGGCTGCCGGCAAGGTTCGGGGCCTGGAACGGAGCGCAGGGCAAGCCAGCCAGCCAGCCAGCCAGCCAGTTCCTCTGTGTGGCGTTTGGAGGAAGGCAGCCATGCGCGGGCATGTCGGTGGCCCTCACCTTGCCTCCCCCACCTGCCACTGCCTCTCCCAGACTCGACCCAACAGCTTGCTGAGTACTGTGCTGAGTACTGTAGAAAACAGTACGAAGTGCAAAAGTGGTCTGCCCAGGATAGGGGAAGGGGGGGGGGTGGAGGATCAGCCAGCATGTGGTTCGGGGAGGGATGTGTGCTCATCCCAACCCGAAAGAAAAAAATCTGGATTTAAAGTACAGCGGGATAAAATCGCGATTAGGGTGCCATGTGACCACAGCCATTATCTTGTAGGAGTTTCCCAGGCTGTGGCATGCTAATGGAGGAGCTTTCCTGAGGAGGTTCAAAAGCATATGGATTGGCTGTTGAAATTCTAATCTTAATCTGTAGTGCTGTTGTAAGATGTAGAACACTCTGGCCGTGAAAGCCTTCAAACATATTTATTATGAAATGTTTTATTGTAAACCACTCCTAGACTGTACAGGAGAGAATGTGGTATAAAAATGTAATGAAGGCAAGCATGAATGAGGATTCATGTGTGCCCATCCAGGCTGTGTCAAACCCACTAGCTACACAAACTGTTTAGAACCCTGGCATGGGTTTGACGTTACCTGGGCCCTAGCTGTTCAAAATGTCAAGCCAGAGACTAAACTAACCTGACAGAGACCTCCCCGAGAGCAAGTTCAGGGCCATTTCCACACTAAACACTTGTTCTGTATTTTTGTCTGTTGCGGCCATGCTTCCAGCTGAAATGGTTCTCACAAGTTTGCTTTGTGACAGGTTGTTTTCCTGTGCCTTTTCATACTTACCAAGCTGGGCTTTCCTTTGCATGTGATCTGTTTAAGAACCACATTTTAATTCCATCAGAATTTTCAACATCACAGAGGTAGTAACACACAACCCCCTTTTCATCTCTTTTGCACATGTGGCATAGGTTGACACAATGAGATTATACAAGGTGGGGTTCCCAGGGCAAAAGGGAACTCTGCCTGGGGCTGCCTTTTTTAACAGCACAGCCCCCCCCCCCCAGCATATTGGTCAGGAATACTGGGACCTCTATCAAAACATGAAGGGGAAGGAGGATGGGGGTTCAAATCTTCCTGTTGGGGTCAGGGGATTTCCTGCCCCCAGTTCCCACTGCCTGCTGCTTGGCTGGTGAGCAGGAGGAAATGCCTGGGAAATGGGGTGTGCCACTGGCATCCCCAGTGGATTGGTGCTGCTTCTGCTGCGACCAAGAAGTGATATAATCACACCAAGTGATGCTCTAGCATTTGCCTCAGACTCTATGGGTAAACCATACAGCCTCAGGTGAATGCTAGAGCCCCCGCATGCGAGTCCCTGCCTCCCCCATCTTCTGCTGATTGCCATGCGTGGAATCCCTTGAGGAGGACCCTGCTTCATACTTTTCTCTACCACTCACACTCAAGACACCATGATACACATACTCCTTTCCTCCCATCTTGCCTTCCAAGCCCCTAACCTCCAGGTAGGGGAGCCCCCTTTCCCTCAGCCCCTTGAATTGGAATTCAGTGCTCCATTAGCTTATACCACCTCCAGGGATTCTGTCTCTTCCCCTCTCCATTTCCAAGTACACTGGAGGTCCATGGTCCCGCAAAGAACTGGGAACTCTGTTTTGTGTGAGTGAAAGAGGCAGACAAGTGTGCAGCTGTCATCCTCCCATCTCCTGCTCCGTAACTCACTATCCTTTATCTGATCAGCTTGGAGCTGTCTGTAGTAGTCAGCACATTAAAGAGAAAAACAGGGACTTTAATAGCCAAGCATGCCATTCTGCTGTAAGACAAAACAAGTCTATGGTCATCTGCTACAATGGAATATCAACATGGTCTCAAGGTTTGTTTTGTTTTTTAAATGGCAGGCACTGCCAGGGGAAACAGCAGCAGCTCAGAAGAAAAGGCTAGAGAGAGAGGTGTGACAGTGCTTGGAAGTGGGCAATACCTTTAAGAGTGCAGCAAACTGTACCAACTCCACAAAAATTGCTTCAGGTGTGTTCCTTTCAGAAACATTTTGGTGCAAAGATGGTGTGAAAACACATGGGGAAAAGTTGGGAGGAAATCAGCAGAATGACAACAGGCAAATGGGGGGGAAATACTGTCATGAAGCCGCCAAGCTGGAGCAAAAAGGCCTTGTGGACATGATCCAGGTCAGAGGAAACACTGACCCACAGCTGGGCAAGACCATATGGCAACCAAGAAGAAGTAAATAACAGTCCTGCTAAATAACATTGGTTGCTTACTTAACGACAGTTATCCGGCATGAGATCGAAAGTAGTCAGCTCAATCACCTGCCCGTTCATCTCATGCCCTCTGTGTACCAGATGCAAGCAGGAAATGGATGACCTAGTTAGGAAGCCTTTGAACAAATTTGGATGCATCTGATTTGTTCCAGTTACGCTGCTTTCTTGCATGATTGGTCTGTCTTGTTGCCCCCATTTGCTGCTGCCACCTCCAGTTTTTAAAATTAAAAAAATCAGTTTGAGATTTTTGAGCTGAGAATTACTAGTAAGCCTGCACGTATTCGCAGACCTTACCAACTGCATTAGTCCCGTCTTAGCTGTATTTATGCATCTTGACTCTAAGTAGTCCTTCCTGGCTTTCTCCTCCTCCTCCTCCTCCTCCTCCTCTTCCTCTTCTTCTAACTGCTCCCCTCTCTACTGTTATGTAACGCTTGAGGTAATCTGTTTCAATGTATCTGAGGAAGTGTGCATCTACACATGCTGAGTCTCTCAGTTCTCATTTATACCCAGAATTGAACTTTGTTGGTCTTAGAAGTGCCACTGGACTCAAACTTAGTCCTCACATCTTATATTTGTATGCTGATTTGTTGCCATTCACAGGTCTTAATAGCTGATTAACAGCTGTTTTAATCCAATCTCAGCCATACTTATTGCCCAGTTATGCATCTTGACTGTAACTAGCTCTTCCTGGCAACTAACCCCTCTACCTATATGTAAGTCTTGAGGGAAACTGCTTCAATATATCTGAGGAAGTGTGTATGCACACAGAAGCTTATACCCAGAATGAAACTTTGTTGGTCTTAAAGGTGCCACTGGACTCAAAATTTATTCTATTGCTCATGAACCAGTTGATCTTGCAATTGGTTTTTTGCAAACACTTCTCAAATAGATGCTGCTGTCTAAGCAGGTGCAAAAAGGCAGACTTTACAATCTCTCGGATGCATTTACTGTGCAATCCTAAAAACACTTTCCTCTGAGTAAGTCCCAGTGAATAATGTGGGACTTAATTCTGTGTGGACCTGCTTAGGATAGCTCCATTCAAGGATGCCTTCAACTGTACAAGTGCAAAGAGTGGATGAACTGCAAGCAATTCCAGGTTTTACAGGTTAGTCAGTTTGATGATATGAATGAACACGATTCAAAGGGACACATTTTCTGAAGAAGGGAACACTGACTTTTCTTTGGCAAATGATATGATTTCATTTGTGGTAGTTGCTTGGTCTGAAGCTACTTAGCATCCTGCTGTACTTGAGATGAACTTTGCCAGGGAATCTTGAGGTGATCCAACCAGAAGCTTGCCTTCCATGTAAAGGGAATTTGAACAGCACAAGTTAGCCTGGTGATAGAATTTGCATCAAAATTCTCAGTTTTTAATAGGAACAGACAATAGAAAGAATAGGTTATTACACCATGCTTTTCTATACCTTAAGGACTCTCAAAGGTGACTTATAATCACCTTCCCTTCCCCTCCCCTCAACAGGCACCTTGTGAGACGTGTTGGGCTGAGAGAGTTCTGAGGGAACTATGACTGGCCCAAGGTCACACAACTCATGTGGAGGAATGGGGAATCAAACCATCCTCCAGATTAGAGCCCGCTGCTCTTAACCACTACACCACACTGACTTTCACCAAGAAGATAGCTTGGGGGTTTGGAGGCTCCTGTCCCTGAAATATTGGTCTGTATCGTCCAATGAGATCAAGAAAGGCCATTTTTATAATTCCCAGACTATTTCAGTTAACATATTTTTAGCCTCCACAAAGCCATTGCCATCTTTCAAAGGTTCACAGACATAAAATAGAATTCTGCCACAATTTTTCAGTAATGCATATTGATGATATCTTTACTTTTAGTGGGGGTTACAGTCAACATATATAACATGTGCCAAGGGATATAATGACTTATCCCAATTGGTGCTGAAGGTAGTTATCCCAAATGTGAAAAAAGCAGTCTCAACACACCTGTACATACAATCCCATCAGATTTTTTTTGCACTTTTAGGAATATGCATGTATGCATTGGTAGTACACAGGACTCAAAAGGAACATATGAAATGAAAGAACTGAAAACTGACAAACTGCATATATACAGCGACAACTATAACATCTAGAATACTACTACTACTACTAAATAGGGCAAGGGAGAATTTCTAATTGGTACTACTTCAGGAATATGATCTTCAGAATTTCACAAAATCTGGAAGAAAATTCCAGTTGATTGGAATTTCAGATGCAACTCTGCTTGATGACAAATCTGTACCAGAACCTATTCTTCAGATATATGACTAATCAGATTACTGATGTCTTACTTAGGTATTGGATTCAAAATCTTATTTCTGGGTTCTGAACTTTGAAATGGGAACAATGGATCAATTACTTCTGTATTACAAAGTACTGACTGAACCAATAATTTTCTAGGAGCTCATTTTCTAGGAGATCCTGCAACTAACTAACTATCTATCTATCTATCTATCTATCTATCTATCTATCTATCTATCTATCTATCCATCCATCCATCCATCCATCCATCCATCCATCCATCCATCCATCCATCCATCCATGTATATGTGTGGGCGCGCGCATGCACACACACACACATGAACGCACAGAATTAAGAACAACCACAGTTGTGTGGTCATTTTAGCCACTAGCAACTAGGCTTAAGCATAAAACTTGAATGAACTGTAATGAATGAGAATATCTCTAATGAAATCAACATTCTTAATGAAAACAGAAGTGTTCATTTAGCTGGTATTAAGGATGAACAGCACTTTGGGAAAGGTGGTGACTTCCAGTTATTGCTTTGCCACAGAACTTACAGATGGACTTGTTTCTCTTTGAGGGTTGTGAGGTTTTGGAGCTCCTTTAGTGTTTCTGCCAGAGCCACAAGCTCTGATTCTCTGAACTCAAAGACTTTACTGAGGAATGGGCCATACACTTTCAATTTATAAAGTTTTTTCTCTTTCTCTCTTAAAAAAACTATTAAACATTTTCCAGATCCCACATTTATTCTCCACCCAGCCCACCCAGATTTTACTTTTGTCCTCATGCTCCTATGTAGTTTCCAACAATGCATTCAGTCCAGCCATCGTTTTTGAGATCAGTCATAGCCAGCTTCCTTACAGAACCTCTCCTGATCAAGACAACAGCACTCCTTTGGTCTGTAAAGCAATCATATTGGACAAGTGCCTGGGTTCAAATCTCTATTTAGCCCTGAAACTGACTGGTGGGTAGCCCTGGGCCAATCACTGTCTCTCAGTCTAACATCTCATAGAACTATTGTAAGGATAAAATGACTCACTTGAAGTACACCTTACTGGGCTTCTGAGACGGTCAGATAGAAATGTGTTGCATAATAAAGAAATATAATACAAAATGTTTGTATAGATATATGGAACCACAACAGATAGGACTGTGGAGATTGTTGGCAGTGCTAACATTTGCCAATCTGGAAAAACATGAAAAATTGATTTATACCATTTAAAAGAAGTTACTATCATATGCTGTCTGTAAAACACTTTCAGGTTGCTAAAGGGCTTGCCACAGAACAGAATCTAGCCTCTATAACTTTGTGATATACAGAGAGAATAGGTATGAAGAACTCCAACTTTGCATTGCTTTCCTGAGTTTTTTCTCCTCCTTCTCCTCTTACAGAATTTTCTGAAATCTCCGATTTGTCTTTAGAATATACAGTAACAACTCATCACATACTTCAAGGCCCTGCTACAGCTCTAATCAAAAGTGAGAGATGTGACTAATTCCTCCAGAGGAGAATTCCTGAGAACAGATGAGTCCAGATGAGCTTCTTTTTCTACAATCAGTTCTGCACAAGAAACTCCCTTGCTGGATCTAGGCACTGATGTGAAGCTTATGACATCCTTTACAATACTTTTTGATAGTCTCCAAGGTGGTCAAGTTATAGCATTTTTGAAAATTATTGCAAAGATAACCCAATGAAAAAAAACAAAATAATAAAATCACAATATATATAAACAGCTATGGACAAACAGTCAGTAACTCATATCACCAGTCCACAAGCCCTCCTGACAAAAGCAGCTGAAGAAAGGAAATTGGAAGGCAAAAATACATAGATTTTCTGGCTATTTGGTGGAGACCTCAGCTGCCAGATATGGGACTTCCTTGTAGTTTCCCAGACTTTACATAAATTTCCAGGTTCAGCCTGGGACATCTAGCATTAAAAAGGGTATTGAATACCAGGTTGGTAAGCCCCCTGTCCAAGACTTGGGACAGTTGTTGCCAACACTGGATTAGAGGGACCAATGGTTTAATTCATTATGGTAGTTCTGTATGTTTTACATGTCTGAGGCCAAAATCCTTATAAAGTGAGCCACCCTCACTTTATGTGGAAAAATATAAATCATTCTTCTAATAATTTTCTATCCATTTTAATTGATGGTTGCTTCTTTTGCCACATGTTTCACAGCCCACAGTACTAGGATTCCCAAATGCTTATGAAAACTGGCTTGATTCTTCTTTAGTAAGCCATGAATCTTCATCTATTACAGAAGATTTCATCAGCAAAAGAAATCCAGTTTTTTCTAGCAGTGAGCAGGCTTTTTGTTCTGTCTTCCTAGCCTGTCAACAACCAAATAAGGAACACTTAAAATCTATATACATGCCTATTCCCAGAAGTTTTTTGACATTAATAAATAGCAAATTCTTCAGTTTAATGAACAAATAATGCTGCATTTCTCCTCATCTACCTAAGATTTTGGGTTGCTCTTCTCTCATCTGCTGAAGTTAGTGCCAAATGTAACTTTGGAAGATGTAATGCAGTTCTGCAGATCTACAATATTTATTTTTTAATATATTATTTATAGCACACCTTTCTCAGTGAGACTCAAGGAGGGTTGCAGAAATCTGAAACAAAGCCTAGGAATTAAACACATGCTAAATAATGCAAGAAATGATATTACATAACTAAAAATACAGTGCAGTAAGAGCAAGACAAAAACATGCAGTGAGCAATAATACATATTGGTAGTACTGAATCTTATTTATTTTAAAAAGTGGATTCACAAAGTGTTATTACTATTTTGTGAGCTTGGGAAAATAAACAATACAGTAGCATATGACACGTTATAGGAAATACCAAATTTATCATTAGCATTATGTTTATAGCAAGATTATGAGAAAGTCCTGAATTATTGATAGAGACTGAATATTATTCTCAGAAGGATTTCAGAATATAATCTTCCTATCACTGGGTAATATGACCAGTAGAAAGTAAACAGATACCTATGTGGTAATTTTAATATTCATATCCAGTTCAGTGAACATAATGGTGGGCATTTATAACCTATGCCTGAATGAGTTCTAAAGCAAGACTAAAACTTGCAATAAATGTGAAGAGATTTCTTTACCTCAAAACCCTCCACCACATAAAACAATACAACAATGCTTCATATAAATAAACACATGGGTTTAACAGTGAACAAAAACATGAAAGAGATAAGTGTAATCCAACACTTGTTTCTTGTTTGTGAAACTTTACCAATGGGTTCCAGTTCTCTCCTGTGCCAAAACATAGTGCCTAGACCTGGGGTGTCAAATATGTGGCCCATGGGCTGGATCAGGCCCCTGGAGGGCTTTTATCAGGCCCGCAGAGGAACTGGCTGTCTCCTGTTGCTTTTTCCAGTTCTGCTGCTGCTGCTGCACCTAACTTGCTTTGTCAGATTCTCTCAATCGCT
Organism: Lepidodactylus listeri; assembly: GCA_029233225.1. Taxonomy (NCBI): domain Eukaryota; kingdom Metazoa; phylum Chordata; class Lepidosauria; order Squamata; family Gekkonidae; genus Lepidodactylus; species Lepidodactylus listeri. Next base: position 46,602,609 of record JARCFY010000006.1, on the reverse strand, counting down.
CAGGAGAGATAGATAGGCAAGCTTCTGTTTCCTGCAAGGGCTGAGGCTCCTCCCCCTCGGGGGGGGGGAAGAGAACAAGCCAGTGCTTGCTTCCTGGCCAAGCTGCCTCAATCGCACAGGAGACAAAGGCAAGCCTTTCTTCTCCTCCATTGGCTGAGGCTCCTCCCTGAAGGGAAGGAGGGAGAGCTTGCTTTGCTTGGGTGCTTCAATTGCCCAAGAGAAATACAAAGCATTTTTAAGATGCACAAAAATTTATCCAAGGTATGAGCTTTTGTGTGCCTTGCTACAATTTGTGTGTGTTTGTTAGGCTTGTTGTGCTGTGGCTCTCCTGGGTGCAACTGTATTCTTTCCCCCTTTTCACTGTATTCATGTCCTCATGATCCAATCTTTCTCAGTAGGAAAGCAATGTGAACTATTTAGATGAGGAATAACAAGAAGCCAGTGAGGCGGATTAGGCTGAGAGTGTGTGTCCAGACCAAGTTCACTCAGCACATTTCCTTTGGGGATTTTGAACTTAGACTTCCTACATAGTAGGCTGATACTGACCGAGGAAGACTATAGATTTGCTGACAAACACATAGCCCATGGTCTGTGTCATGGTACCGTCTCACGTTCTTGACCAGCACATGAAGCAATTTATGTACAAAAGCTCGCAATGCCCAGCCATTTAATGTTTCCCCCTGGATCTTAGGCTCAGAACTCTGAGGATGAGATTTCTGTAGTGAATGTCAATAAATCAAAAGTAGGTTTGCAGCTTACAGATACACACTTGAACAGCATACTCAAATTTTAACAGCACAGACATTTTGATGTCGTAATTTAGAGCAAGAGGTGTCAGTTATCAGACTTTGTTAAATAAACAAAATATTGCAAGAGTGCTAATGTTTAATTTTTTTTAAAAAAAGCCTTTGTGTTTGTGTCCTTTATATACTTTATATCTCCGCTTTTTGGCATTACATTTTATGACACACATGGCCCAGCCCAACAACATCTCATTTATGTCAGATCCGGCCCTCATAACAAATGAGTTCAACACCCCTGACCTAGACTTCAATCTGCAGCTTGAATAACAGCCCTGCAATAATAATGGGTTAAATCCAGCCAGTTTCCACAATCTTCTGTTACAGCAAGAGATGTCCTGGATCTTTAGGTTGGGCACATTAGCCCCTGGTGGTCTGAACTCAGAATGGGATCTTTCTTGTTTTCTGTGAAGTAAAATGTTATGTGGGTCCTCAAGTGTACTTGATGTCTGCTCTATGTATAGGAAATTACATAAAAGACTGTATAATGTTGTGATATGTTGATGCATACAACTTTAATGTCTTTAATGTTTTACTTTGCTACAACTAGTAGTTTATTTAAGTATGTTTCTTTAATGCATCGAACAACTGCAGTATGTGCATAAACCCTCATTAATTAACTGATTGGCCTATGTGTCTCTTTAAATTGGTGGTTTACGTATGCTTACTTGCAGCTATCTCAAGCTTGTCATTAGGGACGCTTGCCACCATGCATTTGTGAATTCTTGGAAACTAGATAAACTCTATGTTTTCTAATTTTGTTTTGAAACCTTATTTATTGCAGCTCTTCTAGCAATATTTTCAATCCTTAGGTTAGTGGAAGTCCCACAAGCCTTATGAAGACTAACAGCTGATAAGGATATCGATTCTAAACAGGCCTGTCGTGCAGTACTAACTTTGACGTCTTCATGCTCCAAGGGACTTCTCTTCGGCTGTTAAAGAGAATGTTTTTTTCTGTTCTTATAGCATAAGAGGATTGTTTATAGGCTCAGACTGTATTTCAGCAGGGTTTGTGTCCCACTTGTAATCGTATGTCTTTTAGTGTAGTAATGGACACTTTGTACTTTATTTGTACTTTGCAAAATAGGGAGAGCCAAGGAGGCAGGTGAGCAGGGCAGTGGGCGCCAGCAGAAGGAGGTGTCATGATGCCTCTTTCCACTTGCTGCCTGCTGCCCTGCTGCCTGCCTCCTCCTCGGCTCTCCCAGGGAGAAGGAGAGTTACTGCCAGGTGATGTGATGTCACCACATTGGGGGCAAGATGCCCCCCTGCCCCCTCGAAAATTTTCTGGCTACAGGACTGCCTGGAGATCTCTTGAAATTACAACTGATTTCTAGGTGACAGACATCAGTTCTCAGAGAAAATGGCCACTTTGGAGGATGGGCTTGATGGCTTTATACTCTGCTGAAGTCCCAACTTGGACTCCATTCCCAAATCTCCAGAAATTTCCCAACCCAGAGTAGGTAGCTCTAGTTGCCATCCACATACAGAGAGTAAGAAGGGAGGGAAACAAGTGAAACAGCAACCCGACCCCCACCCCCAGTATGAGTAGGAGCCTTGAAACGAATATATGCAGGAGTGGATTTAACTCGACCCCTTCAGCGATATTCTCCTTTTGCCGGGTGGACACATCAACCACATCACATACATACTTCTGCAACTTATTTTCACAGAGGCAATCCTCCCCCCACCCGAAGGGTGCATGTTTTAGGAGGGGAGGGGCTTAGAAACACCAGTTATTTTCAAACAAGGGGCATGTACACATTAGGACAACTACAAAGGAAAACACAACTGCATACCATTGTTGCCCCTCCCCATCTCTATACATTATTCTGAAGCCAGTGTTTGAGATGGCTAGGTGTGGTAGCTTGTGAGTGCCAGTCTTCCCTCATCCAGTCCATTCCTTTTAGCCCTCTGTTAATTTTCTAACAGCATTCAGAGGCAGGAGAATATCACTTCAGAGCTCACACAGGGTGGTCAAATTTAGGCTGGGAAATTCCTGGAGATTTGGAGGTAGAGCCTGGAGAAGGCAGGATTTGGGAAAGGGATGGACCTCACCATTGATGTAATGCAATGGGGGTCCACTCTCCAAAGCAAGCATTTTTCCCCAGGGACCTGATCTTTGTAGTCTGGAGATCAGTTGTAATTCTGGGAAATCTCCAGGCCCCACCTGGTGGTTGGCAGCACTCGATCACTGGTAACTGAGATGTAAGCTTCATGCATTTTGTGTTGGTGCTAGTACTTGCATGTACATGAAAGATATAGTCCCTTTGCTACAAGTCACTTTTGTGATTCTAGCTGAAACTCTTATGGATCAAACTGCCTGTTATCTAAAGCCAACTAATCTTAACAACTTGGCTATAAATAGCAAGCATTACAATTTCTTTGGCATAGCAGTTCTTGGTGATTTCATTGTATAAATGGGAAGGTTAGGGAAAGACCAATTTGGTTTTCTTAGACTGGCATGCTACATGCCAAATCAATAGTCCATCAGATTAATAGCACTTTGAAATACATGTGTTTAGAATTGGAATTTGAAACATTTATTTTTCTTAAAATGTAACCTATGAAAAACCATTCTACTTTCTCTGAAAATATACTTGTAATTACAAAGCCATGGCATAGTGCTCTGAGTTGTATTTTAATAATGTCCACATTATTCACCAGCAGAGCCTTTCTTAAGGATTTTTGACTGGGAGGGGCCAAAGTGCTAGGGGACCTAGGGGATTAAACTGTAGGGTCCAGTCATCATTCCAAAATTATACCGAGCCCTCCATTGATAGAGTTCACTAGTTCACTGTCTTAAACACGAAGAGGAATAATGAACAGCAGTTTACTTCATTTGTATTTTGCATTTCTTGTTGAGACTGCAGTTCCAGCAATGCATTGTACAAGAACAGAACTAGTAAGCTAACTGATTGAATTAAATGTGTTTGTCATTTTTTATGCTGCTTTTCATGCTGGGGGTATGTATGGAATAATCTTTACTGAGAGGCTATAATGTGGGTATGGGAGCCATGCCCACTGTTCACTATGTTAAAGGTGTTGCCTGAGACGATGATAAATAGCAACATCAATAAAGCAACAAGTAAGGTAGGATCAGCTGTATATGTTCAGTAGCATGAGCTCTTTGTATGAAGTGCTTAAGGGCAAATCCTTCCTTTGTTTCCACACTTTGAACATCCCCCCAATACTTACTCATGCATGAAAAGTACTGTAAGTAAAAGTCCTTCAGGACAGATTCCTCAGTGCTATATGGTGATATTCCTTTTAGATTTTGAGTCTTGACAGAAGTGAAAGGAATGTAATGTAAAAAAAATTAGAATTTTTATTTTATTTATGTAAAACATTTTAATACCACCTTTCCACCCAGTTCATGGTCCACAAGGTGGAAACAGCCAAAACATTAAAACAAATTTTAAAATGATAGGGTGGGGAAACAGTGATAGTGGGGGACAAATGAATCTCCTTTGTGAGGGAATTCCACAGTTTTGGCGCCAGGACTAATCTCAGGATGCCACTTGTCAAACCTCAGATGGCAGAGTTGCCTGAAACTAGGCCTCTGAAGATGACTGTAGTGGTGGGTAGGCTCATATGGGAGTACGTGGTCCTTGAATAACTGCAATCCCCTTGTAGAAAAGCAACAATATTATTTCCAAGACTTCACTGATGTCCAAAGAAGTCTCTATTTTCTGTTTTCTTTCTTCACCCAGTCACTTTCGTGTATGCTTCTATTTCAGGTTTGTTCTATTCCCATGGCTAACCTTTGCATGTCAGCAAGCAAGCAGATAAGCCTCTCATCTCAGTTGAGACATACTGAAGACCCTTTGTTCCTCTGCCCTCCCCCCTTTCTTGGCCAGCATCTTCTCAAAATGTGTCTGTTTCGAGCATTCCAGAGAATTGTGGCCCATTCTGCATCTAGCATTCGCTGTTTTACAAAACCCACATTGGAACAGAAATTCCCCTCTGCATTGCATGCCACTTTCACTTTCTCTGACTGCCGGATTTTATGGTAGCCTTCACACTGGATGCTGGTTTCATTTTCTTTGATCTCTTGGTTTTATGGTACCAGGGTTGCCTCCAGGTCTGGGTTGGAAAATACCTGGAGACTTTGGGAGTGTATCCAGGAGAGGGTGGGGTTTGGGAAGGGAAGGGGCCTCAGCATAGTGACAATGCCAATGGTTACATTCCCCCCATTTTTCTCCTACCTCCCAGTTGAGCACTGGGGGTAATTGGCAGCAAGGGGTGAGGTGGGGGTCTCCCACAGAAGCAGGAGACCTGGCAACCCTGCTTGTGACTGATAAAGGAGATGCTGCTTACTAACTTGGTCTGCAGATTGCCCGCTTTGTAATTTTTTCTCTCCATGTTTTTTTCCTGGTATAGTATTTTTACCCAGTTTTGAATTTTGTAATAATAATAGGGGTGTAAGCAATTGATGTTTTAAAATATAAGGATTTGGAATTATTATTCTCTTCTTAGATTTTCTAGAAACTGTAAGCTGCTTTGAGTCTTAGCTTCTAGAAGAAAAGTAGCATATAAGTAGGCTAAATAAATAATACTGGAAAAATACAAACAATATTTATTGTTAGGAAGACCACCTGTTTAGAGTTAACAGCTTGAAATTTTAGCTAGTATTTTCGCCGTCGGTGTTCTGTTTGTAGTATGCATTGTCTTAATGATATGAGGATAGTGATACTATGTCTTTCTTTAGTGACCATTTTTCTGTTCCATCTTAAAAAAATATTAAGTTCCGTTACATATGCACCATTGTGTACTTAATTTTTGTTTTCCTTTTCATCCAAGAATTCAGGGGTTATTACCAAAAAACATTTGTTGACTCAGCATTTACTAGTCTGGTGAAGACTGCTTCATGCTGGAGTAGCATTAAAGATGTGATATATATGTGAACCCTAAAAAACTAGTTTCTGGTTGCAGTCACACATGTGAGATAAAGTGTGTGGGGGGAAACAGAAACTATTTCCTTCGGCGGAAGTTGACCCGTAGTTGCGCGATCACACAGTCTTTTGAAGCTGTGGGCACAGCCCGCCACTGCATGATCAAACACAACCATGAGTGAATTGGAATTTTCTTTTTTGCTGTTTGTTTCCAGTGTACTTAAATGAGGGATCGAAGATTCAATGTCAGCCCTTGAGGGCTCCCTATGGTGTGTGTGATGATGCGCATACTGAAAAGGGGGGGAAAAACAATGGCACAGAGTTGCCTGATCAGACCATCCTGATGCCATGAGAGTGTGCTGGAGTGATCAGACAGGAGAAAGTCCGCCCATGGCCAATGTTCCCTCTAAGCTGCGGAGTCTTGTGAGCAAAAGTTCTACTTTGTGAGCCGCCGGCATTAAAATTGGGAGTGAGCGATTTGGCTGCTGCATAAATTAAGTTTGCTCCGGAGCCATCCTTCCTGAGCTGAGACAAAAATGTGTGAGCTGGAGGCTAAAAAACTGTGAGCTAGCTCACATTGACTCAGCTTAGAGGGAACACTGCCCATGGCCCATAGCAACCCATTTGCTACCGGACTTTCCCTGGTGCCTATTTACTCTGCTTTTGCAGTGGAGCAACACTGGTTGCTGCCAGCTGCAGGATGCTTCCCAGATGTTTGTGTATCATTACGCACTTTAAATCTACCCTGCATTCATGCCTATGTCGGGGCTAATTGTGCGTATAATTGCAGCCTCTGTTACTTTTCCTTTAAGGCCTGTATGGGAGAGGCCCCACTTAGATCTTGTTCTTGGTGCTGGTTGCAGTTTTGTGGTGTGTGTATAAGTGTTCTTTCCCAGCTGGAAGCAGTAGAGAGACCTGTTGAAGCTACCAGAGTCTCCTATATGCTGACCACAGAACAGGACTGAAGGGTGATTTGAAGCAGGACCCACCACACTTCACATGATACTGCAAACAGTAGCAAATGATCAGTTATTATATCTGTACTACTGCACTGTCCTAGCTCCTGCACATAGCAGCACAATGCCCCCCTTTCTAATGATCTCTGACCAGAGGGAAAACATAAAAACTGATCCTACAAACTTTTGTTACCAGTTGTTTTTTAAAAAAAAAACACAAAATGGCTTCCTGGAAAGTTTATTGTATTCCAGATATATGCAGTCATAGCTGGCAATTAAAAGAGGCTGAAGGGGCCAGACAGAAATACCCACTTAATCAACCAGAATTTCTGGCATTATCAACAGGCGACACCCTCACCACAACTCCAAGGAGAAGGGCCCACTGCCATTACGGATGTAGGCCATCCTGCTCTCAAAAAGTTGAACGTTTTGCTAATTCTTTAGAGTACTAGAATGATTTTACTCCACCATTAACAGAGACTGATCTTTATGAGTCCTGTACATAATAGGTTTATAAGAAACCTAATTAACCTAGGAGAACAGCCAGGGTGTTGAATGGAAAATGTCTTTACAGTACAAGGTCATTTCACAAAAAAATATTGCTGTGGTTTTTGCTTCTCCAACTAAAATGTTAATTTAGAGTGAAATGTTGTCTACTCACATTTCTCAGTCTTTCAAGGAAGAACAGGGTGGTTGATTACATGGCCTGTTCTTTGAACTATTGACCCTCTTGAATGAACTTCATAACACGATTTGGTATGTTAATTATAACAATGATTCTATTCTTTACTTTTTAGTTTTCAGTGGAGCAGTGTGAGGACCACACAGAAAAGGATAATATTTCTAATTGGAACACCTAGATTTACAAGATGGTTCTACCACTGTACTACTTTAGGTGACCCTGTCACCCTTGCTAATGTTCCAGATGGAGGGGCACATGCTAAGTGCCAAAATTAAATGTTGGTGGAGCATTGTGGTGTATAGCTCGCATCCTTTCCATTGTGTGTATAAATCTGACAGCATCTGTTACAACTGATGGCAATAGCCCCTTGGCTCCTGTACCAAGTACCCAAATCCAGCTGAATTAGCATCATCTGTGAGCTAGGTTCTGACAGCATCACAGCTATATTGTTCCTAGAAAGAGGAGGATATTACTCACCGAATTATTCAAAGGGTTTAACTCAGAATGGATCACTGGTTTGTGTGAAAAGAGAAACAGTCTTAGACTCTTCAAGAGTGAAAAAGGGAAAGTTATAATCCCACAAGAGAAGTATTCAAATACAGGAAGACAGTACTAACTTCCAGGAAACTAAAATAGCTTTATGAAACTTTATTAAGACACATTGTTGCTGAAAGAAATCTCCAAGACAAACACATCTCTCACAGTCAAGAATGGAGTCTCTAAGAATATAAGCTTCAATTATACTCTGTTGCCTGTTCAAAGTATTCTAATTTGCATAACCAACAACAGTTACCTCACCTTCTTGTCCCCTACCCCATTCCTGATTCAACTGTGCCTGTTCAATGAAATCAAACTTTTTGTTTTAACTTTACTTCATGTCAAGTGCCATTTCCAAAGGGTTTTATAAGAGGGCTCTTGCTGAGTTACAATAAATCTCTGGCCTGGGCAAAAGCCAAATAACTTCTCTCTCACAGGGTGGGACACACAGAAAGTTCTAATTCTATAATAGAAACACTCTACTAAGAGGCTGCTCAACCAGAGCGGGGAACAGTGTTTTGGTGGGGAAGTCTGCTTCACAGAGAAGAAGAAGGTGTCCATCATACTTGACATGAGAGGAAGTGGGTGTGAGCGAGAGAAAGTATGTTTCTGAATTAGGGTTGCCAGCCTCCAGGTGGGGCCTGGAGATCTCCCAGAATTACATCTATAGACCAGTTCCCATGTAAAAAATGGCTGCTTTGGAGGGTGGACTCTATGACATTACACCCTGCTGAGGTCCCTCTCCTCCCCAAACCCCAACATCTGTGGGCTCTGACCACCAAATATCTAGGAATTTCCCAACCTGGAGTTGGTAACCCTATTCTGAATGTCTATTTTAAAATTATGATTACAAGTTTCTCATACATGTGAATATCTTTTGGCTCTCAACCAGTACTTTCATCCTTGAATCATATGTTCATCTCTGTGAAGCTGAACATTCTTGCAATTCTCAGACACTTCTGTGACTGGGCCTCAACAAGCTGTTTGTATCTATTGATAATGGGCTAGACAGCTTCTAATGTACATAGGTCATATAATTGTTGCCACTCTTTGTCTTCTTGTTACTGCCATTCAAGGCTATTCTTTTCTGGGTCTCTACAGTCTGTTCTTGGCATTGTTCCCTGAGAGGCCAGGTTTATGTGTGCCACAACATCCTCCATGATCTTTTTGGTCAAATCCAGCAAAGCTCATACCTTGAACAAACCTTTGTTGGTCTCAAAGGTGTCACTGGACTCTAAATTTGTTGTTCCACTATATGTCTGGCCATATCCATGACAGTAGTTACTTTGATTTTAATGGATTTATTTTCTGGTGCTATGAATGTGACAACTTTTTTCAGCATTAAACACAACTAGCCCTTTCTCCTTTCAAATGTCTACTTGAGTTTTATTTTTAAAAGGTAATGTGAGGACTGGCAGGGACTTGTTAAAGACACAGGTGTTGATCAGATGTATTTGTTCTTCATCCTTAAAGGTTTGTGAATCTCTCTATTAGCACTTAATCTGTAAATCAGACCCTCTCAGGCACTTCACAGTACTCGCTGTTTTTTCCCCAGTTCCAACCAACAGATATTGCAAATAAAATATATTTATTTTGTTTGGGGCTTTCCCACAGGCTATTTTTAAATGATAGCTTTTGACAAATGGTACTAGCTGAAGTTCAAAGTGCTCGGAAGAAAACTCAATTCCCTCTTGCTCTGTGTGGATGTTAAATGGTTAGGGGACCATTTGGTGACTTTGGTTCATGTGCGTGTGTGTGTGTGTGAGAGAGAGAGAGAGAGAGAGAGAGAGAGAAATTATTCTGGCATTTATGGCAAAACGGTTTGTCCTAGGTCTTTGGATGGTGATTTGGAAAGCATTGCATCTTGTCTTGTTCCTTGCTGGGGGCTGGATTTATTGTGTATGAACCAGCAAGACAAGATGGAAAAGGATTAGGACATAGAAATTAATGGATAGCTGTGGCAGGACATGTGAAGATGGTAAATTGCCCTTTTAAATCTGAGGCAGTATAAATTTCCTATCTTGGTTCTGATTATAGTAAAAAGGAACACTCTGGCATGCCAAATACATCCAAAAAGGACATCTGACAGGGTGTAACAACTCTTCTGACTAAGAATCCATGTGGCAGGAAGAGGAACAGTACAGTACATATTATTATCAGTCTGTTTCCGGACTCTGACCTCAGCAAGTTGTTTCTTTTTAACAAGATCTTAATCCAGACTGACTTTGAATGGAACATGAACGGGAAGCATAAATGATCTGTGCTTTGTCTCTTTTGCGTCTCAGTCAAGTCTGACATAGAATTTTTGTACAATTACACTCTTAAATTAAACTCAGGACTATGTAGGAGATACTAGGATATCTCCCCTTGAGAATTCCGAGGGAAGAAAGATGCTGAAATATCATGCCCTTCCAAAGCCCTGTCCCTGAGCAGAGTTACAAAGAACTTATTTCACTGATCTGGTTTGAAGCCATATACTGTAGTAACTGAATAGCTTCCGATAATATCCTTCACCTTCTCCAATGGGTACTCTTCCAAGAGTAGAGAGCCTTACTTAGTGAGCTACCCTATCCAACTGTGTTAACCTTGCCTTCTTCAGGGAAGTCTTCATGAATTTGCACCTCCAGATTTGATAGATTCAATGGCCATGGGATTGGGCAGATGGTTGTAGCTGAGTATCAGAGTCTGAGGAGTTGGTAGTATCAGAAGTTGGGGAGAGGCCCACAGCGTTGTGTTATCCATGATATTCTTTAGCAATCATATGCATTTTCTTACCCTTGATTGCAGCTCCATAGATAAGACGGAGTTTGAAGAGGCCAGTGTCCTAGTAATACCAGAGCAGACATGAAATATTTAAGCTAATGGGAACAAGGCTTGGAATTCACTTTTAAACAGCAGCACAATGTGTGACAAGATCGTATCAATACAACAATACAACAACAAAAAATATCTTGAAAATCATATGCATCATTCAAAAACAGCAGTGTAAAATCAGTGATACACATTTAACAGAAGACTCTTTGGAATGGAATCACTTTACAAGCTCTCCTGAAGGCAGCAAGGAATTTGGTAACTCATTCCAGACTGCTGGACATGCTTGGAATGGACCACCATCAACAGAACCTCCATATAGAAAGATTGTATTGTTTATGCTTTGTGCAAACTGTAAACCACTTTCAGTCCATATCATGTGAAAAGACAGTTTTAAAATATTTCAGCTAAATAAAGACTACCACCTGCATTGTTGAAGTGCTAAACACCCCCCTTTGCCCATTCTGTAACTGTGACTTGTACAAGCTGTAGTTTGTGTGATGTCTGAATGCAGAAATCATTGATTGTTCAGTGGCGCCAGCCATCTCATCTTCCTGTATACTGACAGGGAACCACAAAAGAAGAGAAACTCTTGCTACTTCTTGCTGCTCTAGCTGCATACTTTCTCATGACACTCCCACCTTCCTTCTTCTATGCCTCCTTCCCAGCCAGAGATAATTCACTAAGCTAAGGGAGGCCAGGTCTTCCACTTTGGTGGGAGACCTTTGCCCCCCTGCTAGCTCTAACCACTGCCACACAGCTGGGTGGGTGGAGGAATTTTGGGGGAAATGGGGTAGCCATAAGTGTTGCCAGCAATTCAGTGACATAATTTCTGGCACAGCATGGCAGTAACACTGGCCCCCTATAGCTGCGTTCAAATGGGCACTTCAATCCACTGTTGCCCCGCCTCTAATTGAACCAGATTATTTTGTGACAGAGAATCCTGATCAGACTCACCCCTTTTAGTGCTCTTCAAAGTGTTTTTACATGATCAGTCAGCAGCAGGCAAAGAGTCAGCCTGTCAACCATTTTTTTAAAAAGTTTGTCCTTGGAGCATGCCCACAAGCAGTGATCAGCCTATTGGGATATGTAGTTCATGGGGCTGTTGGCCATTTTTTAAAAAGTTTGTGTTCTGAGCATGCACACAAGTGCTTGCTGAGATTGCTGGGATATGGAGTTCCCCGCCGTTCTCCCCCTAATCTTTTCAATGTACCCCTTCCCCAAAGGACAGGAAAAAAGCTGTCTTCCTTTGAGAGTTTTTAAAAAGAAAACCAAGTTTTGAGCAGCCCCTGTGGGGTGTGTGTGTGTGTGAGAGAGAGGTTCATATATGCAGTTATGCGTTCCTCACTAACTAGTAAAACAAAATGGTGGCTAGAAAACAAGAGACCAGTCAGACCTACCTGACAGCTTGGGTAACCAACAGAGTGATCAGACAGCAGGAAATCTGTTTTGGAACCAGCTCAGATCAACAAGACCAGACTTTCTCATGTATTAAAGAAACATGCAGCAATGGGGGGGGGGGGAATGGGGCTCAGATGACTGCGGCATGGCAGACAGATGTTGCTTTCTGATCATACACTTTAAATCCATAAGGGAACAACAATGGCAATGGATGAAACTGCCCATCTGAACGCAGCCTATGTGATGATATCACTTTTGGGTTGTGCTGGAAGTAATACTGCTGGCAAGAGTCCTCCCTGTGGAAATCTCCTGCTGGTTACCAGCCTCTGGCTGGCAACCCTAAAAGCTGGACTTCAACTCCTGCCTCTTCTGAGGGTAAGATTAAAAGTTAGCAGGACAAAATATCTTTCTTAACATATGTTTTTTATTAAATTGCTCCACACAAAACTTTGTTGTAGTATAAAGTAATTTGCAATACACATAGTGCCCTACCTTCCTCCTCTTAGAGAAATCCCTCTTCAGCCTCCCTCCCTTTTATCTCTGAGGGGGAGAGAGAATGACCTAGGAATCAGAAGAGATAAAGATCACACATCTTATTCCATCCAGAAATGCAAATTTCAGGCTTGTGTACCCTCAGTTTGCCTCGGGCCATGCAGAAAGCATTGCTTCCTGCTTTGTAGTTCACATTTTAAAGGGAAAAAAAGTAGAATTTTACAGGCAATGTCTTTTTTTCATTAAAACTCTTACAACAAAGCTGGGAACACAGTTTCAAGTAGAAGAACTGAGTGGAAGTTAATCTCCGTCTTTCTTTCCTGCACAGCCTTGGGCAAATTGAGACTGCACAATCCTGCATTTTATAGACAGAATAATATCCATGATCATTACCTCATCTGAGCCCTTTGCCACTATAGTGTATTATTTCCTAAGCTTTTGTTTTCTTTCTGAAAGAAGACAAGTTTGGACAGTGTGGCAAAACAGCAAGAGGAAAAGGAGGAGGAGTGAAGGTTGTAAAAGATTTCAGAGTTGAAATGTTCAGGAATCCTGTGATCCAGCTAGACAGATGTGAGATTATGCCAATAGATGTAGTCCACAACAAGTTTCCTTAAACAGAAAGTCCTTTATTTGCAGAAAAGATCTTATTGGTCAAATATGCTTCTTTTGTTAGTAATGCCCAAGCATAGGAATACAACTATAATTATACTTGATATGAAATATCCACCAATCAATTGGGAGGATTATTGGCATCCGAATATACTGGCCCACTATTCCCAAGGAAAGCGCGGCAAACTAGGTTCTCAGGAAAAGTCACTGTTCAGATTTTGGGGCAGATGTTCCCAAGGAAAACCAAGGAAAGGAACTCATAACATGTGAATAATATAACACATAATAGGAGGCTTTCAGCTCAAGGCTGTGAGCTAGGGAAAGGCGAACGAGAGATAAGAGTGGAGAAAAAGCTAATGAGCAATAAGGCATGCGCAAAGCAAGCAAAGCGAGCGAGACACGCATTCTGGAGGTGGGGGTTAAGCCACTGATGCTATCTCTCATCCAGGACCTGGAGGAGGCGAAAGAGAACTCAAAACTAAGGCAAGGTTAATTGACCATCAGATAGACGATAACAACCTTAGGCATTGATACATAAAACGAACTCAGCAGAATTATTGATAATAACAGTCCACAGAAACTTATGGCAGTGCTAACTGACAACAGAATGGATTTGGAGGAAAATTATCCTTAGACAGGAGGAGGGGAGATGGCATGCCCTAGACTTTTACTTTCCATAACAACCAATAGCCAGCAGGCTGTATACATAGTGGGCCTTGCCAGCAAACTGACAATGCAAGATAGTTTAGGATATCTTGGAGGCGGGAAAGCAAGCAAGCACCAGACTACTGGAATTTATAAATATACTCTCATCTGTTGTGTATATCTGGTATTAACAAGAGTTTTTGTGGTTTGTTTACTGTGACATCTGAATCCATTGTGTCTTCAGACTGTGTACCCCTTACAGCTTAAAACAAATAAAATTAGGGGGAGGTGACAGCAGTCAGCATGTTGGTAATACATTTCACTATATTCCTTTCCACTATATTGGTAGCCTCGGACTGTCACCCTGCGCTGAGCCTTAGAAAACACAACAGCACTTTGGGGTGGGGGTGGGTGGAGAGACTCTTGCAGTCTACTCTGGGTTTTTTTTAAAGTGAAATACGACAAATTTACAGGTCAAGTATAACAGAGGTGGAACAATCGAGGTCAGAACCCCGTCTAACCTAACAAACAGGAAGCTCATTAAACGTTATCAGCGTGCCTATACTACTTATTTCAGGTTTTTTTTTTGTGGAGTGATAGGTATGTAAAATGTATTAAATGTATTAAATAAATGTAAAAAAATTGTTATCAACCTGCCTAAACTACTTATTTATTCACAAATTTATATCCCACTTTTACTGTGACTGAAGACAGCTTACAAATCATACTGAAAAGCATAATAGGGGTGTATGGGAAAAAATCATTTTTTCCTGCTCTATAATAGCCTCTGGGGACTATTAAAGTCAATGAGTCCTATACGTTATAATGAAGAATCAATCTGGGGGTATCTGAGATTCGGGGGGGGGGGCTGTTTTTTTTAGGTAGAGGCACCAAATTTGCAGCATGGCTGCTGGTTCCTCTCCTCAGCCCCCCCTCCAAGTCCCAAAAATATTGGATCTATGGGCCCCAGAGGGAGGTGCCCCCATCCTCCATTGTTTCCAATGGAGGGGAAAATGCTTGTGAGCTGGAAGCGATAACCTCTGAGCAGCTAGCTAAAATTCTGTGCACCTGCGCCCCCTGGCATAGCTTAGAGGGAACACTGCTTAGGACATCTTGATACCTTTCAGAGTTATCACTGTCTTCCTGTACTGTTCTCACTGGTAATCTCTGAAGTTTCCTCCTGTTTTTGCACTGATTTTGGAAATGGTTAGGTTTGCCACATGTCTTGCTGGACATTTGCCACATATGCTGGACATTTGTCTTTTCTCTTTTTATGCTGTTTCCCACAATATAAACAGGTACCCCTTCTCTTGGCTTCTTTTCCTGCTTAGGCCCTGGGTGCTGCTGTACTGCATGTACTTGTATGTTTGTTGGGCCCATTTATATTTCGACCCTGTCTTTGTATATTTCTGCTGCCCTGGTAATTTCTATACAATGGGTCAGAGTTAAATTGGCTTCATGCAACAACTGCTCATGCAGCCTCTGATCTCTTGTCCCACACACAATTCTGTCTCTGGTAAGGGAATCTGTGATCTCACTGAAGTTACAGAATGCTGCTAGTGTCCTTAATGCAGCTATTTAAACACCTGTCCCCTCTTCGGCACCCTGTTGCCTCACAGAGAAGTTATAATGTTCAACAGTTTCATTTTGTATAGGTATACAATACTCACCCAGTGCCTTGAGCAATTGTTCCAGGGTAATATTAGGGCCAAGTCCAAGAGACTTGCATACTTCTCTTCCTTTCTCCCCAATGAGGTAGTATAACAGCTTTACCCTTCACTGTGCATCCTCTCTGTCAAAGGAAAGAGCTAAATACAGTTCAAACTTTTCTCTCCAGCACTTTCATGCCTGTGCAGGATTGGCTGCAGTGAAGCCCAGTGGTGCTGGAGGGGCTTCAGGCCTTGTTCCATGTTGCAAAAACAGTCACTATGTGGTTGCAAAACTATACACTGCATGTGTTTATCTGGGGTCTGTTATTAAACTGTTTCCCCCATGTTTCATGCAAGGTAATACGCAGCTGAGAGTCAGACAATAATAACAGTGAAGGCCTTTATTAACAAAACTGCTTCTGCCTTCCCTGCTCTCCCTGCTAGTTTCACTTCTCTCTCCTGCTGCTCTTTCTGCTGAGTCACTTCCTGTAGCTGTTCCCTCACTCTCTCTCTTCCCTTGTGTTCCTAATTCACTCAGTTCCACATATATGGTTACAAATGTGATCCCCGATGGGCTGGAATCACTCAAAAAGAAAAGAATCAGTAAAGACTGCACACAATGGACAGTGGCTATGAATAAAGATAGGATTATGGGTTTTTGAAGGGATTGTTTGTCCTCCTAGAAAGTCTTTTTTGACTCAAATTCCAGGGTGAATATTCAGAAAAACCCAGTACTGTCTGCCTGGCACACTTGGATTGGCTTATCTTTTTGTTTCTCCCTCTCTCCCCCCCCCCCCCCCCCCCGGTAATTGGCTAAGCTAAGCTAGAGCCTCAATGCCTAGTTTTTGTATAGCATTATGTCAAGCTCTTGTCAGGTCCAAGGGAACCAGATTTGGAGGGGGAAGGCTGGGGAGGGGAGGGTTTGGGGAGGGGAGGGACCTCAAGAGGGTATAATGCTGTAGAGTACACCCTCCAAAGCAGCCATTATCTCCAGGGAAACTGATCTTGGGTGTCTGGAGAGCAAGTTTAATAGTGGGAGGTCTCCGGTTACCACCTGGAGGTTGGCAATGCTAGCTGTCATATAGCAGATGGAGCTGAGTTGTTTTTTGTTGCCCCAGAAGGTTGGACCAGAACCAATGGACTACAATGAAAGCAAAAGAGTTTTTGGCTAAACATTAGGAAGAACTTCTTGACAAAGCAATTCTTCAGTAGAGCAAGTTTCCTCTGAAGGTGGTGGGCTTCTTTGGATGTTTTTAAGCAGAGGCCAGATGACAGCAACACTGATTCTGTGAATTTAGGCAGTTCATGAAAGAGAGGGCAGGAAGGGATGAGTTGGTGCTCGGGTCTTGTGGCCCTTCCTTACATGTCCAGGGTAATGCCAATTGCCACTTTCAGTTCAGGGAGGACTTTTCTTCCAGGCCCGATTGGCCCAGGGTTCCTGAAGGTTTTTTGCCTCCCTCTGAGCATTGGGGGAGTAGGGTTGCTAGATCCAGGTTGGGAAGGGTTGCAAGGTCCCCCTTGACCACCAGTGGAGGATGGAGGAGTAGGGCTGCTGGATGCAGGTTAGGAAACTCCTGGGGATAGAGCCTGAGGAGGACAGGGACCTTTGTAGGGTACAGTGACATAGAGTCTGTCCTCTAAAGCATCATTTCCCCCCAGGGGAACTGATTTCTATAGTCTGGAGACAAGCTGTAATTCTGAGGGATCCCCAGGCCCCACCTGGAGGCTGGCCACCCTACAACCAGTAAATCTGTATGGGCAACTGAGCAGCAGAGCCAAAGGATGAGGACAATAGTGTGTCAGCAAAGGGGAAAAAAATAAGCACTTTAGTTCTCTTTCCCTGTATTTCTTTTTATTTCAGTGTTGGAGAACTACTGCTGAAGATTAGGTTTTCTAGGAAATGCTGCTTCTATCTTGCTGTGTACTTTCCAGACTCATGTCTGGCTTGCTTCTCTGTGTGATCTTTTAGATGGGCCTCATTTTAATGGATGAGCCCTGTGGAAACATTAATGGCTTTCCAGATCAGAGAGTATTGTCCATGGGCTCAGAGCCACAAAACGATGAAATGGATTGTTGAACACAAGCAGCGAAACATAACTAAACAACAATTTGCTGATACTTGAATAGAGAGACTTTCTTAAAGGGGCTCTAAAACTTTACCATTGTAAAGGACATGTACTGTAACGTGACATCAGACTTTTCCTATAGCTTTCCTGTGCATGTCGATTGAGTTGTATGGCACAGAATATTAATCCTGTCTGTAGACAAGGGCCCTCAAACAGACTACCATGAAACACATCGGTCCTATACTTATGATATATTACTGTACAGGGGCGATAGGCTTACAGTGGCAGTGGGAACAAGCTATTTGGCTCTCATCTCATATTCTCTCCATAGGTTTGTACTGCCTAACCTTGTTCAAGCTGTACACACCTAGACTTCATCCTTGTGATTGGGAATACTTGTTTCTAATTGTTGCTGATCACACAGATGGAGCCTATATGCATACGACTTGTAGGAACTGTTAGCATGTGTGGTGAACAAGGGCCAGGGCTGGAACACTAGACTATGAGTGGGAGGCAGAGCCAGAATACCCATTCTCCCTCTCAGTGCGTAGCCTGGGGCCAATTATTGTCTCGCTTTCACCATGCATGTCCGTCAGGCTTTTTTTTTTTTTCATTCTGCATTGATTTGTCTTCCTTCAACACTCAGTTTACTTTCCAGTCACTGTTTCCCGGGTTTTCTGGGAGTGCTTTTATGCTGATTTTCCCCTTGCTTCACTTCCAAACCAAAGGTAGTTCAAAAGCATACAGATTCCCTTGGATTACCCTCCTTTCCCTGCCCCTCAAAGGCAACTCCACTGTCCACATTGAGGTCATTTCTCCCACTCTGCACCTTCTGTCCTCCTCTCCCCTCCACTGGTATACAAGCTCCATTTTCTCCTCATTTTAGGGTGTTTTTTTTACTAGCAGCATGAAACTATTGCTACTCTTGGATTGCTGAATGAAAAAATTAAAACTGGGGGGGGAGTCCTGTGCACAGCGTATTGGAGTTGCAGCCAACTTTGCACAGGTGTGTGCACACAAAACACATTGCCAGTGATCACAGCTTGCAGTGCCAGTGTCAGTGGGTTCTACCATGCATTTTGTACAGTCAACAGGTTCACCCATATTATGAGATCGTGTGACTCTTTCCCATTTTTCCCACAGTGGTCGATAGCATAGCAGAGAATCCCCTAGTGCGGGGCAATATGGAAAATGGGGCTTTGCAACTGCTTGTCAGTTTCAGATAAAGTCTGGTAGATTTCAGCAGTGGGTTTTTGCACTTTGTGTCCCTTTCATTCAATGAACTAACACTGAAATGCATGTGTAAAACCTGAAGCATGAGGATTTAAATTGAAGTCGCTTGTTGGATGCTACTGTGCAGCTGCGAAAGAGCAATTGCATAATTAAAAAAAAACAAAAACTTTGGACGCTACCTTCCACGCATCACAACTGATGTTCCACCCTGATTTAGAAAAGTGCATTTTTAAATTGGAGCTGCAGAATAAATACTCCAGAGGAAACAAGAATGGTGTGTAAGGTGGGCACAGAATCCGAAGTCAAGACTAAAGGCTTACTGCTCTGAAAATCTGCAGTAAGATGTGCATGCGTAATGGGCCTGAGTTAAGGTGTGATCACCCCATAGTTATCTTCACAGCTAATGTAGGGCACAGGATCTTCCTCTACCACTTTGTTCTTGGTTCCTAAATTGAAATGGAAACACTGGGTAAGTCAGTGCTGGTTTCTTTCATGGGAAGAAGGCAAGGTGAGATATCCAAAGACCTCAGGGGGGACACAGCAGGAGACTTTGCTGGTTGCCCAGGCAAGTGAACTTATTCCTGAACTTGACTGCCTGTCTAGATAGAGAAAAGATGTACTTGGTCTCTTTCCAACAGACTAGACAGGTGAACAAGCCTGGCCTACTCTAGACTACTGCTGTTAGAAAGCTTCTTTGCTAGCATAGATGATTCCCTAGATCTGCTTACTCTGGTGATATACAGTGTGATGGTGGAGCAAGGATGAATCCCTGGTTTAGAATTTGTTGTGGGCTTCAGTTCGTGGGCAGTGACAGCTGTTAAGATGGGATGAGATCATTGCAGGTGAATAGAAGCCTAGAGAGGAAGACCCCCTCCCATGCCTTTGATGGCAGACCTGCCAGATTCAGCTAAGACAGGGGCTGCCACATGCAGAATCCTGGCTGTAAAGAGACAATGGCTGTAGGCCTTTACAGGCTAACAGTGGGAGAGAAAGCTGATCAAGGACTTATTAGACTTGGGCTAGAATCCCTGTTTGGATGAAAAAACTTACTGGGTAATGAATCTTACTGGGTGGGTAACATCAGAACATATAACAATAAAAATCAATTCACAAAATTAATCTAAAAACAGCTAAAACCAGAAAATAATTAAACAAAATTTGGCGAGCAATAATTTCATAGGGTGGCTTCTGTTGAACAGTACCAAGCAGCCCGGCCTAGCTGAATCCTGAAAGTCAGGTGGTCTCAAGTCACCCAGAGGGTGCTGCTAGGCCTAGGTTTGCCAGCCTCCGTGTGGGACCTGGAGATCCCCCAGAATTACAAAGGCACTCCAGACTCTGCAACATTATATCCAGTTAAGGCTTCTCCCCTCCCCAAACTCTGCACTCCTCAGACTTCACCACAGAATCTCCAGGCATTTCCTAACCTGGAGCGGGCAATCCTAGTGCCAGGCCTGGCTCCAAAATAGGCCTGGAAAGTGTCCTGCCCCCTTCCTCTGCCTTTTTAACCCAAACATCCTGCTATTTAGCTATTCATACTGCAGGAGGAATCCTCCCCCATCTCAGCTCCAGTTCTGCTTTTGCTTTTTACCCTCTTCCCCCACTCATCATGTCTGATTGTCTCTTTGGCTATCAACCAGTCTAGTTCTCACTGCTGATGTGGTGGGGCCTGGAGTAGATCTCTGCAGCAGCCATTTCAAAAGGGTTTTTTGGGGGGGGGGAATTCAACCTTCCCCAAGGGTTTGTGTGGGTTTTATTGGGGGGATTTGTTGGATTTTTGTGCAGACCCATAGAGTCCCCTGAGTCTGTAGAAAAACCTGCTGGGTGAGAGTGCGCCCTCTATTTGTGGAAATAAGTATCCACACACAGAGGGGACTGTTGAGAATTAGATATATAGATGGAATGGAGAGCAAGACAAGATGCATAGGAGAGATTAGGGTAATATGGAATGAATGTGAGACAGGAAATGTACACTGAATGTACACTCCTAGTGAGATCCACAGGGCAGCTACCATTGACATTGCAGCAGTATACCTTGAACTTCTTCCTGAACTTGAGTGCTGTCTAGACAGAGAAAAGAAGATGTACTCGGTCTCTTTCCAATTAGTATTCCATTTCTCTAATCATTCATGCTTAAAGTTCATATGAAAGTCAGGAAGCCAAGATACTATTTGGATATGTACAACTTCACTCTCTTACGGGAATCACATCACATACTTCTCTTATTATGATATTTTGCCCTTTTAAACTCATGTAATAACCATAGTCTGTTTGGCTTTTTATGATGCACATGTCCATGTTCTTCTTAGGAATTCCTTATTGCCATTTAGTTCACACTTTCACTGTCACTGAAGCATCTTTTTTGGCCACAGTCCTATAGGATGAACAGTGAAGAGGATTCATTAAAGCTGTGAAATGAGTTACAAGCTTCCTTTGGCAATATATTGTGGCATTTCTTACTACATGAAGATTTTCTAGTGTTTTGTATACATTTCTTTCATGTGCTCTGGATCTCCTCAGTTCACAGTTTCTGAGCTGCCCTACCTTGAACTTGCATTCTGGAAACAATGACAGGTTATAGCATTTCATTTGTTTTGGAATTAAATATTGCTGGAGACTTTTAAGACTGATTCAGGATTATGAATCCCTTATATGAACCTTTAGTAGGAACTTTACATATTGGGAAACAATTGATGTCAAGCTTGGCTTTCTAGATGGTTGTGATCCTTGGGGAACCAAGAAGGGATGCAGAAGGAGGAACAACTGAAACGTCTTGCAGTGTAAACTCAACAATAATGTTACTTTTGTCCACCATATATATCTTGTTAAACATTTGTTAAGCTATTATATCATATACTCTGTTACATATGCTTATAACATTTGAAAAATGAAAGTCCTTAATTTCCGTAAAATTGCCCTCACACCAGATTTTTTGGTAATTAGAGAGCCAGTCTGGTGTAGTGGTTAAGTGCGCGGACTCTAATCTGGGAGAACCGGGTTTGATTCCCCACTCCTCCACTTGCACCTGGCTGGATGACCTTGGGCAAGCCATAGCTCTGGACCAGCTGTTCCCTCAAGGACAGCTTGGGAAAGAGTTCTCTCAGGCCCACCTACCTAACAGGGTGTCTGTTGTGGGGAGGAGAGGGGAAAGGAGTTTGTAAGCCGCTCTGAGACTCTTAAGTGAGTGAAGGGCGGGATATAAATCCAATCTCTTCTCTTCTTCTTCTCTTCTAATTATATTTTCTATTTGTTTTTCCCTATTCCTCCTTTTTTTCTGTATTTCTTATATATATATATTTAAATGTTACCTTTATCTGTCCTTTATTAAAACTACCTTTCCTCCTTGTTCTACAAGGTCAACATAGCTCTATAATTGCTGAATTTTGATTCATTACAGACCATTGACAAGTAATGCACTTTACCTATAGTTATTTGCTTGGATGAAGCCCTAGCTGGATTTGTTTTATCAAATCAAAATTTGATTTATTTATAGAATCTTTGATTTGTTAGATGGAAGTTGAAACCAATGTTATGTTCAAGTGGCCCTTTATTCATCTCCATTTGCCAGACCCTCATGGATGACACTTGATTAAAGTATATGGGGACAGGAGATTATATAGATTATGCTCCTTCAGAATGAGCTGTGGTTCAAATCTCATTTCAGTCATGATCTTGTTAAGAGGACTTGAGTAAGCCACTATTTCTCAGTCTCAGATCCACCCCCATATATTATGTTCATACCAACATAAACCTGGCTTTAGTTAAGACATGCTAAAGCCCCTGATATGCTTCCTTCTCATCAATAAATCCAAGAATTTCCCTCAAATGTAGTGTTGCCTAGGTAGTTTTGGACAAACTGCTTGTGGGTAAGCATGGAAATAGTTCATTGCCTTATGGTTTATGCATCAGGCCCTAAATAAAATACTTGGACATATTCAGTCTTTGTTAGACATGTGCTAAATAAGGTGGGTTTTTTTTATTATCTAGCATGTTGTGAAACACTCATTGAGGTCAGCAAGGATTTTCTGAAAGTGGGATTAGTAACACAATATAGTAATCTGACCATACGTCTTAAACATTATGAAATATTCCTATGTAAAACTTGGAAATTAAATACAAATTATTATAGTATACTAGGTATGTTATAAAGTTTGGATGTGGCCAGATGAGCTTTAGCAGGAAGGGAAGACAATACCTTTGCCAGCTGAGTATCATCTCTGTTGAGGCTTGCTTCCACCTGTCCTGAGTTGTTGTTGTTTTTTTTAAAAAGCCTTGGGCATTGCCAAGCTTGCAACCCATTTTCAGTCAAGTCGGCCAATGATTCCAGGACCAGCCTTAGATGCACTTGCTTTGCTTTTTTTCCTTCTTTTGTTTCTTTTTGTTAATATGGTTTATTTTTGTAATTTTCTTGTTGTAAGCTGCTTTTGTTCCGGGGGGGGGGGGGGGGACCAAGACAGAAATTTTTAAATAAATAAACAAAATGTTTACCTTCTTCCAAGGAGCTCAGCACAACATACATGGGGATTTCACCATGTCGCTTTTATCCTCCAAAACAACCCTGTGAGAAATGTTAGGCTGAGACAAAAAGACAACTAGCCCAGTATCAGCTTCTGAGTTTCATGGCTGAATGAGGGTTTCAATCCAGGACTCACTGGTCCTGGGGAACAAGAAATTGTAACTAGTACACTACGCTGGCTAATTAATTCATATTCCTTAGGTCTTCTTGCAAGGGATTAGAAAATATGAAACATAGTAAGAGTTTAAATACAGCTGTCCAAACCAATTTTTGTCCCCTTTGTACTGTATTACAAAGCCCTTACTGGGCTTTGTGTCTTATGAAAACAGTGATATTTGACACAGAAATGCTGACTGCAAGGTAAGAAAGTAAAATCTGTTTTCTAAATTTATGTGGCCTTTTGGGCTGGGTTTTGTATTATTAGTGCCTATCCAAACACTGTAATCAAAACCTTATTTCAGATGCCATGGAAACACACTGTGCTAGCTTTAATAGCAGCAAACAAACTGCTCCAAAGAACTCTACTGAATTAAACTGAACTGGGAAGTTTACAGACCTTTAAGTCTAAAATTCCCTCAAGTAAAACAATATACAATTGATACATAATTAAAGCTCATACTTGACTTTTAGATAATCATAGCATTTAGTGCCTGATGCATTTTAAATATGTTAGGGGGTACTGCACATTATGTTTTTGCTCCAAGCCTAATGCTTAGATCCAATGCCTGATGGGTTAATTCCTGGCCATCAGAAAGAGCCGCCTATGAATACAATTTTGAACACATATACAAATCATGAGTATGTGGTTTCTATGCAAAGCACACATAAAACTGATTGTGTTGAGGTAAGCCATGGGAAAAGCACCTGTGATTCCGCTCCCTTCCGCCACACACTCAGAGTCAGGTTGCCAGCTCCAAGTTGGAAAATTCCTGG
This sequence comes from Lepidodactylus listeri, assembly GCA_029233225.1. Lineage (NCBI taxonomy): Eukaryota > Metazoa > Chordata > Lepidosauria > Squamata > Gekkonidae > Lepidodactylus > Lepidodactylus listeri. The sequence goes on along the minus strand of JARCFY010000006.1, from coordinate 46,578,390 downwards.
AGATTTGAGTATAAAGCCTGTTGAAAGTGGGGTATGGGGAGGTGGGTCTTCAGCTGCATGTAATGCCATAGAATCAGCCCTCCAAAGCAGCCATTTTCTCCAGGGAAACTGATCCCTTTAGAATTCCAGGAGATCTCCAGGCCCCACCTGGAAGCTAGTTCACAGTAATATTTGTATAAGTCTACAAAAGATATCCTTATACCTGGCCAGTAGAACTTCATAATTAGAGCCAACTTGTAAAACGAGAGAACAATTATTTACCTAAGGATTAAACTAGAGTTCTATGACAGGAACTTCTACTTGTTCTTTAACTTCAAAGAAGCCATAGCAGTGCCAAATCAAAGTGGCTTTAACATCAGAGAGATCAGAGATCCCTAATCAGTACTTCTTTCTGGCACAGAGCAATGATCCATCACTCTGTCCTTCAAATCACTAATCTCACACCGAGTGTTCCCTCTAAGCTGAGTTAGTTTTTAGCCTCCAGCTCACACATTTTTGTCTTAGCTCAGGAAGGATGGCTCCAGAGCAAACTAATTTCTGCAGTAGGCAAATTGCTTGCTTATGACTTTAATACTGGTAGCTCAGAAAGTAGAATTTTTGCTCATAAGACTCCACAGCTTAGAGGGAGCACTGCTCACACCATAGATGCATGTGCATATTTTCCCTGTTTAGCACATGGGGGGAAGCCTTAAGTGAGGGCAGTATAGAAGCCTAATGAAACAAACAAACAAGGCCAGGGGGCCAGAACAGGCCCATCCAGGGCTTTTACCTGGCCCACAAGCAACTGGTATGTATGAAAATATAAGGTACTTCCCCTTTTATGGTATCCCTTGGGGGAAACCCCTAGTTTTGCATATGATTAAATGCATTTATTGGGGCTTTTGTGGGTTCCCCAGTAAATCAATTACTTTCACTGCTAGGAATCAATTGCTTTTGTTTGTATTTTGAGTAAAAAATATTATTAATTGGGTTTATCTGGGTCCTTTATAAAGTTTATATCTCTGGTACCTGGAGTTAACATTTTATGGCACACATGGCCCAGCCGACAAAGTGACATTTGTGTCAGATCCGGCCCTCGTAACAAATGAGTTTGACACCCCTGCCTTAAGCCTGTCCCTTCATTCTTCAGGTCATGTGGGCTGCCTATCACTAGGGGAGGGAGTGGAGAAAAATAACCTTTATAACCTGAAGCTGAGGTGCTTCCTCTGTTTTTTCTTCTCCTCCTTCTCCTACCTTAGGAGTAGCAGACCCAGGGAATGAAACCACTGAGACAAACAAGACCCATGCTTCTACAGAGTAGGAAAGCCCTCCCTCATCCCTTGAGCCCATGCAATGAGTGGCAAAAACCTTGGAAATGTTGTACCCAGGACCCCCAGTTGAGACAATTGTGGATGACAAGAAGACTGACCAACTATTCTGAGAGGACAATATTCCTGTCAGGCATGCATCTGCAGAGTCACTCTGTCCCTTTGCTGCCCTTCTTGCTGCCTGGGAAAATGAAACTAGGGAGTGAGATGCCAGAATAAACAAGTCAGACTGGAAAGTACATGACTGCTCTCAAATGTCAGAAATAATTTTGTTCAGATCTACAGCATGACTGTGTTCTTGGATTGAGAAGACAACAGTTCATCACCCAACAAGCAGACCCATTCTAAAGGCTTGCCTGCTTCCTGGAGAAAAAAAAAAATTCCCTGTCCCTTTAATAGAGGCTTAATGGGATGTTTTCTACCAGGTGATATTCTTTACCTCCATACCATGAAAAGCTTCAGCTGCCCATTTCACGCACAGCCTGTTCACCACCCTATTTCCCCAACCCTAACTATTTTCCCCTTCCTCAGAAACTCAGAGGAGCTGTCAGCACCTGATTAACATGGTTTTAGCATTTCCTGAATGCTTCATCCGCAAACCTGCCTCTCAGCATCCCTGGGCCACCTACTTTGGCTTCAAAATGAACTCTGAGAGCTACAAGCTGCTCATAGTAAACACATATCCACAGTCTCTGCCAATTCTGTGCAATACATTCTACAATACACCACTCAGTTTCACATTTTTGTTACTTTTCTATGTTCCCAACTTGGTTTGATTTTTATTATTTTTACATTTAAAAGCCAAGCTGCTCACATCTGTGGGATCATCTCTCCCCCCCATGCTCTACCTTGACAGCTTCGCTCATCTGAGCAGGGCCTTCTGCAGGTGCCAACCTTCAAATGGGCAAAATCAACAACTGCCTGTACATGTGCCTTCTCTGTTATGGCCCCCACCTTATGGAATGGTCCGCCTGAAAAAGTCAGGAAGGCTACCACTCTCTTAGCTTTCTGTGAACGATGTAAAACTGAACTATTTTAGAGGGCTTTTCTAAACAAAAGGGCTGTGCTGTAACAAAATGGTTCAAAAAGGTACTCAGGTCAAGGGTTATGGACTGTGGCCTATACTACTGTGTATAGCTCATGCTGCCTCTTGCTATAAGTAGGATCCTACCAAGTAATGGTTACATCATTTAATACATTGTGTTAATACTTATGCTTCAGTCTAGTTCTATTTTCAGATTTTTGGTTGGTTCCCCATTGGTATAATACAAATACTATTGCATTGTTTTACTGGATTTTCCATCGTGTTGACTGTATTAACTTACTGTGCGTAATCCACCTTGATTTCCAGTGAGAAAGGCAGACTATAAAAAAATTCAAATAAATAATAACCTTTAAAGTTATTCTTAAGTTTAACATAGAGAGAGGCAGATATTCTAGTGCCCCAGATTTCTCACCCTGTTGCTGAACTCACACAGGTACAACTTTCTCCTGTCTTCCTTTTCAAGATATTTTATCTTGGGTGTTGTGATGCTTCATCACTGGGCTCTCTAAATGCACATCTATGGCAAGCTATTCCCAGCTTTCTGAGTTAGCCCACTAGAGTAAGAAGGCCTAACTAATACATATACTAAAGCTTCCAAAAGACTACTTAACTACTCGTTACCTGAAATAAGTGAAAAAGTAGCCCTATTTTTAATCAAGGACCAACTGAAAATTGTTTAATTGCTTATATCTAAATTACCCTTGTTACCTCTATATTTGCTTACCGTCTGTTTGGATAACTTGATATATGCCAATAAAGGCTTTTTGTATTGTATTATTGTATTGACTACAGTTCAGGACAGTTAATACAAATAGTTGGACAATGGATGGTGATCAAAGGGAACTGAACAATTAGGACTGATCACAACAGGTTAAGGATCACTTTCCTGCAAGACTTCCCTGGGGACAGAAACTGTTAATCCTGTATAAATCACCTTTTAGCTTTAATCATCTGTTAAAAATTTAGCTTTAAAATTTGAATCAGTCTAAATTATGTTTTGATTAAGTCCTCATATTCCTAAAATTTGCAATTTATCCTGAGTCAGATTATAATATTCTGTTACTCGAATCAGTCCCAGTGTGAAACCAGACATGACAGAGTGTCCTCTACGTCTGTACACAAGATCTGGTGTTAACTGGAATAGTTTCTGTCTGCTGTATATACGATTTCCAATTTTGACTACAGCAATTTCTAGAGCAGTAAGAGAAGGGTGGAAAATGAACCATTTAACTCCATGTAATAGTATTATCCTAACAAGATATAGGCTGCAATCACACACACTAAATAATCCACTTTCAATCCACTTTCAGTGTACTTTCAATGTACTTTCCAACTGGATTTTACTGTGTGAATTGGCAAAATCCAGTTGGAAAGTGCATTGAAAGTAGATTGAAAGTGGATTATTTCATGTGCGTGATCACAGCCATCGACAACCAATAGAGAAACAGTGAGAATAATGATAATAGTAGGCAATTGTATTACAGAAACCAAATAAAACAATCAATATACTCCAATTCTAGCATGTAGTTGTGTCATATTAAGCTAAGTTTCCAATTATAGATATGTGTAGATCTAAATTAGACTCTCCCAAGTTGGATAGTCTGGAACAAACCAACCCTGAGAGAAGAGGTACATGAAGGACTGCCTAAAATGGCATCAAAAGATGCAATGGGAGAAACAGGGATGGGATAATGGGAGGGATTGCCTGGCCAGGATGCAATGGGAAGGAGTTGGCTGTAATAGGATGAACTGGTTTGCAGCAGGAAGTGGGATAACTAAGAGAACAGCAGCAGAAAGGAGAACATGAAATGTTAGCTTGGGAAAGGAAAGGAAAATATGAGAAGAGAAGTTATACTCTGTTGTCCTGAAGAGAACGAGCCTGATGCTGTAGTGTTTGTGGTGACTGAGAGATAGTTTTGGATGAAAGCCAAGAATTGAGGGCTTGGAGAGATTCTCTAATGTACTTGAATTTATGTGAATGCCAATGGGGAAAGTTGGTAAAATTGTGCACACAAAAGCTCTTATCTTTAATAAAACTTAGTTGGTCTTAAAGGTGGACTTTGGGCTGGGTGCCGATTGGTGCAGTTATGGATCTAGGACCCTATAGTAAGTACTGGAAAGTTTGGGCTATGATAGGCTAATGCATTTGTCTTATCAGAAGAGGCGGACTAGAATATGCTTGGAAAATGCATCTGGAGTAGGTGTTAAGATTGCCACAGATATATTGAGAGTAGACCAAATGGTTCATCTTGGCTTGATTATAGTGTTCCAGGGACTGCATTACAGGAACCATAAAGAAAGTTTGATATAATTGACTATCTTGCAAAACTAGTATCATGCTTTAGGGATAAGAAGGTGTGAGGGACTTTGGAAGAGTCAGAGACTTTGTATCTGAGCTGTTGGTCTATTCCCATGTAACAAAAGCTTTTAATCAATCGTGTGATTTTATCAAGGGAACAGGAACAAAGAAAATATGCACTTCTTGTCATTCTGACATACTGAGGCCAAAAGTTCTCGGGACACTGTGCTCCCATGCTCCTGGTATTTTTAAGTCCAGAGATCTGGTGTAGGTTGCTGCCCCATGCCTTTGATTTTGTATGGTAAATTTTTTTTATGGGGTGCACCCATAACTGATATCAATGGGGGCCCTTTGGGCTAAGTAACAATACCAACCTGCTGCTTGCAAATCTTGCTTAGATCTAGATTAAGTTGTAGCTGGGCAGACTTTATAGATATATCAGGGGTGAGAAGGTATTAAGTTAGAGAATTTTATCCTTAGCACACAATTTTATCAAAATGTGCTATGTCCTTGGGTTAGCTTATATATAGAAGAAGCACTCTGTCTTCTTCACACAGGTGCTTAACTCATATATTTCTTTCACTTGTCCAAGACTCTGGTGCTGTGATGCTGTTACACTGTGCTCACATAACATGTTTTTAAAACGAATTCTACCTTATTCCAGTTATTGAGCCATAAGTGTACTTAAGAGCACAGTCAGTCTCTCATATTTTATACACTGAGTTCAAAAGTTCATGGCCAACCGTGAATAGTAAGCTGCCCTTCACCAATACTAACTTCTTCCTGTACATTCACTTTGCCCAAGAAGTTAGCCACCATCTGTGGCAGAGTTTTGCTGTGGCCCACCACTTCCCAGTGTCTTCACATATCTTTCCCATAATTTTGTAATTGATTGAAGAAAAGCCACCTTTATCCTCTCAGCTCTACTTCATTTCCAAATAGAATTGCAAGCCCCCAAATGGACACGTCAAAAGCAGGAAGGGCTCAAGTGCAGTTCAGTATGTGCTATAATTCCCTTGGTGGTTCAGAAGGGGCAGTTTGTTCAGTGGAGTTCCTACCTTCCAGAAGTAGATTTTTTTTAATGTCACAGAAATGTTATGGGGTCAGAACACATGTATACTCTAGACATATGTCTCTATGAAGGCCTTGAGCCTTGTGAAGCAAGGAAGATTAGAAATGCTGTTAAGACAGTAGGTAAATAAATGTGCCCACTTTCCACTTGCAGCCCATAAACATACAAAAATACACATGCACAGGTGCCACCAAGTCACAACTGACTTTTATTGACACCCTCTCTAGCAAGGGGCTTTCAAGATGTGAGAAGCAGAGGTGGTTTCCCATCACCGTCTCTGCAGAGCCTTCCATGGTGGCCTTCCATCCAAGTACCAGCGCTGCTTAGCTATACCATGCTGCCTTCACTCCTCATACTAAAATAACCCAGTGTTTTAAAAAGAACAAAGTTTGAGTCCCATCTGAACCAGGGTAAAAAAGCAGCTTTTCCTTTACCGCCCTTACTCCTTGCCTGTTGCTGGCATAGATTTAAGACAATGGCCAACAAACCAGTAACTCTGTAACTAAGTGGAGGAGTGCCACCACAAGTTTGTATGGAATACTGAGTCCCAGATTGCATGGAATCAGAAATTATGTTTATTCAAGGAAACAGCAGAACTGAGGAGACAGCAGATGCAAATGATAAAACTGATAACCAAGAACTTAATGCCATGAACCCATCAGAAAGCAAAAGCAAGACATTCCACTCAGGTGGAGTAGAAATGAAAAGCAGAGAGAGACGTGAAGGAAAGAGAGAGAGGTCTACAGCTACCCATCCTGAAGTCCAATGAGGTCCAATACCAATGCAGCATCCAACTGTCTTGGCAGCAAATTATCAAAAGGAGAAAAAGCAGGGCCCTGAACTGTGTGCTGGACATGAGCCCAAGCAGCACACAAGACAATGGTAGTTTGGAGGCAGCAAAAGCAGGGCAACAAAGGTCAAGTCTTGGGAACTGAAGCAGTGGGGATGGGGACCATGATATGGGTAGAAAAGGGAGTTCATAAACCTGAAAATGATAACATGTGGGTGGCTCTAGAAAGGGAGGGGGTTCTAAGGCTCTTGAGGGAAAAAACAATCAAACCTGGATAAATACAGGATGTGGTGGATATAGCTTGCCCAGATATGTATATAGATCCTGGGAAAGGAAAATGGATATGCTAATATCTACCAAGCTGTGCCAAAAGGTCCTCTGATGACATTAAAATGTCCTTGATCTGAACTTTCATTTTTGGTGAGAAGGGCTTTCCATGTGACTCCCTGGGATACTTATTCAACTCCTGTTAGCATGACTGAATCAGGTTTGGACTTGCTTCTTTTGCTGGCTCTCTGCCTTTTGTTTCTGTATTTAACAGACGCTTGTTTATTTCCCATAATGCAAAACATCTAGGCAAGCAAATCTAAGCAATAAGGCACACTGCTGAAGACAGGGAAGAAATGGAGGCAGCCTGGCAAGAGAATCTAACACATGAAGTAGTTATTTCTTGATTCACTGTCATTTACATGACTCCTCTATTTGACTTGAAAGTTAACGTAAAATGTACAAGATTCTTATGAAAAGAGACATGCACTCAGTTGTTTCCTGGCAAACTGGATTCTTCACAGAATGGAGATAGTATCAGAGGGTATCTGTGTTTGTCTGCAGTAGAACAGCAAGATTTGAGTCCAACAGCCCCTTAGAGACCAGCAAGATTTTGGGGATGTGATCTTTCATAACTGAAAGCTCCTTTTATCAGATACTGTCTGACAAAGGGAGCTTTGACTCTTGAAAGCTCATCCCCCTTCCAAATATTGTTTGTGTCTAAGGTTCTGCTAGACTCAAATCTAGCCATTAAAAGCATGGAACAAGTTTTAAGAGTCAACTTCTACTAGATTTAATGCCAATATTTGGTTTTGTACATGAGAACAACATATTCCTTTCCTTGTAGTCTGTTGAGGTCTCCCAGTATTCTGTAGTTCAAAGAGACAATGCAAATGCAAATCACTCTGATTGTTTACTGGGTTCCATCCATTTTGAAATGTGCTATTGGGCAAGCAGATCTGGACTGGAAAAAACAAACAAATTGTAAATGTAACTGCAGGCTCAAAAGCAAGAGGCAGAAAAAGTGTTGCTGCACTCCTAACTAGCAATGAACTTTTGAACTCCTCTGTCTAGAAAATGGGGCATGTGTTGACTGTGAAGTGGGCCAAGTTCCAGATGAGAATATGATGTTGATTGTGGGAGAAAGAGCTAAGGCAGAAAGACCGCTCATTGTGTGACATGTGTATGCACCGCAGCATGGTCCAGGCAGATCATGGATGATTCTAAGTTTTTGTGGGCCCCGGGGAAGGACTGTAACTGGGCCCTTTTTCCTTTTGGTACAGCCCCTTTCTCCTCTATCTACTCTTCTTCCATTTGTCCCTTCCATCTGGCTCTACCTTTTCTTCCTCAACCACACTCTTTTCCATTTCAATTTGCTGACTTTGGTCAACTGAAAACATAGTTTATAGTTTAAGACCCCCCCCCCCTCCTCCCCAACTCTCCTATAGATTATTTAACCCCAATTGCCTACAATCAGGTGAAAAGGGGGATGCAAACTTTGATTAAAGGATTGGTTGCATGTAAACTATGTGTTCCCTAAAGGTCTTTTATTTGGGAACCTGCTAGATGAAAGCTGTAATTATTTATGAGGTAAACAGAAATTGCTTTTCATAGATATTTGGTTAGACAGACAAGACACAGATGGAAATGAACAACAAAGGTTTCTTTAACAGAAAATAAAAATTTGAATAGTCTCAGTGTTTTGTGTGGATGGCTTCAATATATAATTTGAAACTGGCTCTCAACTTTACCCCCATGGGTTAACAAACTTTCTCCCAATGAGAGTAACTACTTTGCAGGTGAGCCTCAATTGAGGTAAATAAACCCTGAGGGGAGATTTGATTTCACTTTCTCCAGACAGGTTATGGAACTTATCTTCATAACTCACAGAACCCTTTCCCAGTTCAAAGTTGCTCTTTTTAAGAAACAGAGCTCCTGTCCATTGAACCTGTACACATCCATTAGGAATTTAGGGCCCTTAACAGGTGCTTATTTGTCTCACTGAAACAAGCTTTCTTCCCTAAGCTGAACCCAAACCCTCTGAGGAAAAACTTTCTGCCCTCTTCTCTTATACTGAGGCTGGCTCACCCCCTCTCATCCAGAGGCATTCCATGGGCTCTGACTGGCTGACAATCACTTGGATCTACATGAGGCCAAAATCATAAGGATTGGTTCAGAGCCCTGGAGGAGAGGCAGGACTTTGGAGAGTGATTGCCACAGAGGCCAATATTAACCTTCCTTATGCTTATTAAATCTTCCTCCTTGCATAATATGCAAGCTTACTGAGCACTGTGGTGGGTTGGGGGTGGCAAGAAAGCACTTCTCGAGGGAAATGGCCCACCTTCTTTCAGTGCCGCTGCTTTCATGATATATAAAAGAATTCTTAAGAATGACTGCCCATATCACACTTTCCCAACACACACACACATACACACACACACACACACAGAGCCAAAGAAATAGTTATTTACTGACATCCCAATGCTTGAGAGTATGTACAGCTGAACCACCTCTGAACTGTAAATCATGATGGAGCACACACTATGCCCTTCCTTGGTAAAAACCCAGTTAACCTTGTTTGGTCTAGATTTATCAGGAAAGAAAACTCAGATTTTAAAACAACAAACAAATGGAACAATGAAAAAGTGAGTTACAGAGATACAGTTTCTTTACAGATTATATATATTGTTTTGCAATGGAGACAATGCCAGTAACTGCCAGATTACTTTTGACTGTAAACGCTGTTAATTTCCCCCAGCATTTTAAAACCCTGTAAACATAGACCTCAGCCTCATAAGTTTCAAATATAGCAGAATGACTCTACAGGAGATCTTAAACCAGTGTGGGCCACTTCAGGCTACTATAATAACTAAACAGTTATCTTTCTCCTGAAGAGAGTGGAGACAGAGCTAGATCCCTAACCGGCCTGATTAAAAAACCAGTTAAGAAGTTCTGTTTCCCTCTGCCCACTTTCTCTACCTTCTCCCTCTGAAGGTTCCAAAAACCCTCATCGGCTGTTGCTGACTTTATCCAGCAGACCACCAGGGTACAAAGGGGGTTGGCAGATATGAAAAGGGGTCCAGACTTGGGTCTGTCTGTGACAAGCACCAAGCTGATACACCTAATCCTGTTTCTGGACTGGTGTGCTGCAATGTAAACGTACCGGAAGATGAGGGAGAAACAGATATCCTTTTGAACCCTGTAAATTTGCAGGGTGTGTGTGTGTTGGCTGCTGCACATGTACATAGATACTTGTACATAGATTTTGTCTGAAAGATCTTGGCATATTACTGGATTCATAAGATGATGACTGACCTATAGCTCAAACTAACCACTGGTAAATGTATAAACACAAAGGAACTTGTTAGCCTTGAATTTTTAAAAACTAAATGATAGAAAACTGTGACATACTTTTGATTAAAGTTGTTGTTGAACAGCCTATAACAGCCTGCAGTCCTGGGGCAGGGTGACATGTTCTTCCAGATAAATCAGGAAGTAGTCCAAGTAAAATTTGTAGGCCCTTTATCTTGTAATACAAGCCTCCAGCAAAGAGAGATGATGTATTAACATTTTCCTAATGAACTATAGTACATTTCTAACCAAAGCAAAGTCTATTTTGAGAATGTTATAGAGTCTCCCTAACCAAAGTTCTCTTTCTGCTCACATGAAGCCTCGAGTTCAACGATATTTTGTCACTTCGGGAAAAAAAGTATACATTAATATAACCCAGTTTGGGGTTGAATCCAAAGAACTGTGTGAGAGAAGGAAAATAGCAACTCATGCTGGTCTGAAAATGCACATACAAGAAGTTGTGCAAGAGTTCAGAAGTGCTATAAGGTCTAACTTCTATAGGAGTTCTTATCCCACCTTTCTCACACACCAATGTGGGACTAAGAGGGTAATCACATAGATTAAAACAATATATATACTAGCAAAACTAAAAAGCGAACATAACAATAACTGAATTCCCCCCAAATAATTCTTTGTTTCTTCAAAATGCCACTATACCAATGCATCTGATTCTCAACATGACCAAATCTGTAGATACTTAAATCTGGAGACTGGAGCCATGAACAGACAAGACAGATATTTTGACAAGCCTGAGAAAAGCCCCATGTTTGCAGAAAAATGTGACATCCAAAACAAAAAACTAAACCTGGGGTAAACCTCCCCACACAAATTATAGAAGCATATACTTGTAACTTTAAGAAACTAATGCCCTCTGTGGCCATTGCTAGGCAACTGCAATGGTATAGCAAGTTGAAACCTTGGTTTCTGTCAGTAAAAAGCTGGGGAAGCAACAGGGCCTTTGAAGGAGGACTCATCAGAGTCAGGCCCATTAGCAACCACTGGCTGATCTACTACTATGCTACTTGCATGACTCACCCAGGCCCATCTGCTTGCATTGTTCAATGGCAACACCCCCCCCCCCCCACAAAAAAAAAGCCAGTGTGGTGCAGTGGTTAGAATTTCATATTAGGATCTGGGAGACTCATGTTCAAATCCTCACTGTTCTGTGGAAGCTCATTGGGTGACCTTTGGCCAGATACACATTTTCAACTTAATTTACCTCACAGAATTGTTGTGAGGATAAAATGGAGGAAAAAAGAATGCTGTAAGCCTTGTAAGCATAGAAAAGGAAGCATAGAAAAATGATTATGGGGTTTGCCATGAGGAGGGAAAGAAGAAATAGTGTGGGGAGGGGGATATAAGGGAAAGTGGTGTGCCTTCTGAAATTCCTTGCAGGTTCCCCATCATGCAACTGGGCCCAGTCCAGCAGCCAGCACTATGCAGCTGGTCCACTGGCCAGCATTGTGCAGCTGCTGAAACTGAGCAGATTTCCCAGGTGAGAGAAATCTGCAGATGGGGGCAGATAATGGTAGGTAGGTTTGGGGGTGGAAAGGAAAGAAGGAAACAGAAAAAAGTGAAAGGCTATGGGGGCTTTCAGGGACAGGAAAGAGAAAATAGTGGTGGAGGGGAAATGAGGTCCTCCCCCCCCCCACAAAGTCCTTGCACTCAAAACTTGATAAAGTTCACTGCTGGGACTTGCTGAATGGAGTGTTGTGTGTTAGAAATTTTCCATCCATAAAGATCTTGTTGGAGACACCCAACTTTGGAATGCTCCGCCCAAGAGATTCTTTTCATACAGGCATTCTCAGAATGTTGTTTAAGGCAGTGTTCTCAGCCTTCTATATTTTACATCCATGAATCACTCTATCGAAGAACCTGGGTCCTACCACGATAGAAACATAAAGCCCACTTTTCCCAAGGATGTTTCTATGCTTACAGGCATTCTTTTATTATATTTATCAATTACAGAAAGTTTTGAGGGCATAAAAAATTGCAGTGGCATTACTGGGAAGTAATTTTATTGCAGTGACTAGTTAAAATGCATTGAGGGAGTCGGAATTTTTAGTAATTGTTAATGGAAACCTTGTGCGCCACCTAAACTACTTCTGCATCCCACTGGTAGTAAGTCTCAGAATGACTTTTTCTGTTATGATAGAAAAAGAAATAAGTTAAATTTTGCTCTTGTCATTTTTTTTCTTGTTGTATGTGAAAGCCAAAGGTTATGACATGTTACTACGACTGGGTTTACCTCCATAGAGAACTGGCCCTTGTGTATCTGGGAGGTGGGTTTTTCCTTCCAGGAAGTTACCTTATGACAAAAGCACCTGGGAAAGGGGTCCAGAACTCCTTACTTGCATTCAGAAAGTGGCAGGGTCAATCCTTGACATCCTTAGTTAAAGGATCTAAGGTAGCAGATGTTGGGAAATACCATTCTTAGCCTGAGAAGGCCCTGGAAATGTGTTGCAAGGCAGAGGGGACAGTGCTGGGCTGCATGAGTCAATGGAATGACTTGGAATATGGTAATTTCCTGTAAGGACTATTTCCTTATGTAGATTTATGGATCATATAGCCGTATAAAACCTGTGGACTGAAGTGACACTCTGTGAATTTCCCCAATGTCTATGGTAAAGACTGTAGACATTGGGGGCATGCCTAGAGAGTTGCTCAATTCACTGAGGTTGTCCCCTCCATTTTCTCCCACTGCTCCATTTAGTAACTGTGGGGGAATGAAGGCAGGGATGGGAGTTTGCCTGCTGAGGCCAGGCAAATGGTAATGCTAGGGCCCAGACCTAAGTTCCTTACTGGTTTTGGCAGAGTGATTAATGCAATGATGCACAACCTGATTTAGGAATTAATATACTTAATAGGAAAAAGAAGAGACAGAGATAGGTTCGTAGCTAAGAGCGGGGATAAGACTGAATGTGGGTGGCACTTCTGAGAAGAAGGGGTAAATTGCCCTGAGAGTAGCAATCTGGAGACAGACAAGGAATGATGCTTAAAAGGAAAGAAGGTGCTGACCTCACTATCCTGTCTTCTTGCTGCCCTCTGTAAGGTTTTCTTCTCTTCTTTGTACACCAGACACTGCCTTTTCCAGCAACTGGTGGAGAAGAGCAGCAAGTCTACTCTGAGTCCTGAAGCTCTGTGAAGATTTCTCCATGCCTGAAATTGGAAAGTGCCTACCTGGCCCACCTCTGATGTTGTGTCTCTGAGTGGTAGAGATCCTGTAAGCAGGTGTCCCTTGGAGTTTCCAAAGTCTAAAGGGACACATCCATTGCAGATACACAGCAGAAGGCTGATTCTGCATTGGCTTTTCCCTCCGTTGTTTTAGCTAACCGATGTTGGAACAGAAATTCCCTTCTGCATTTCATGCTGCTTTCACTTCTTTTGATCATCGGATTTTATGGTAGCCTCCACACTCCATGCTGCTTTTGCTTTCTTTGATCATTGGATTTTATGGTACATTCTGCATCAATTTATGGCTGTTTAATGGGCCGTTCAGGGGTGACTTTGCAGTCAGCGTTGGGGGTATTTGAATGTTGTTTTGAGCTGCACTTTTTCTTCCCAGTTGAGAAAATGTGGAGTGAGTGCTAGGTGCAGAATTGCCCAGAAGATGGGAGAAGGCCTTCCTCACTGGCTGCTGTCTGTCTTCTAGTCTGAACTGCCTGCTATCAATCATTCCTGTTCCAGCATGAGTGATGATGCGTCTACTAATCTCATGTAAAAAAGATACCAAGTCTCCAATTTGAGTATGCAATTGCAATTCAGATTGTAATTGAATTGTATTTTGGCGAGCAAAATAGAGAGCACTTGTTCTGGGTTTTGAGAATCAGTGTGCACTTGTTTGCTCTGGTACCAGCTTCTTAGGCCCAATTTACACCTCCCGTCTGAAGTAGTTTGACTGTTGTCTTTTCCCAAGCTCATTTCATGCTGGTTTCAAATTTCACTCCAGGGGGTCTGAAGAGTACTAAGCAACAGCATTTGTTTAAAGCAGTATAATGCTAGCTTGACCACAGGAGGGATATTAATGAATGTAAACAATAATTTATAAACTAGAACAAGTATGGTTTGAAACTAGAAACAGGTATAGACAGGTTTTTTTGAAACTAGAATTATTCTAGCGGGAAAGTCAGATGTAAATTTGACCTTAATTTTGAATGTCACACCTCATTGGTCACATTTACAGTTGGACTCCTGGCCAGCTATGATCTGATGCCTTTTCTATGTATTGGCAGATATGACTGGAGTAGATGCCAAGAGACTCCTACAAGGATTAAACTGTTAACCACAACTGTACTGATTCAGTTGGGAAGAATTATATGTTGCTGATCTTATTAGCAGTTGCAATTAACTTTGGCTCTGGGAAAGTGACATTTTGAACATGTTCCACAGATAAGTTCAGGGAAGCAGGGACAACATATCACATTTGTATAATATGTCTTAAATATACTCTCCTAAATTACTTGGTTTTATATGTATGTGTGTGTGTGTGTGTGTGTGTGTGTATATATATATATAGAGCTAGCTGATGTAATTGCATAATTCCTTGATTATTGTTGAAATAGGTGCACTGCATACTACTCTGTGGTGTTTTCTGTACTTTTCTTGCTTTACATTTTCTTAGTTCCCCTCCTCCCCATTGCATGATTAAAACAGGACAATTAATTTAGATTCCCAACTGTCTGGATTATTTTGCAGGATAGAGGTTTTGTCTCTTGAACTGCTCAGGAGAAAAGTTGCTGTGAAATCCAGTGCTCATAGTGGCTTTGGGAGAAAAAAGTTAATAGAACTAAATTGTGCAAATAAAGCTGTTATGAAAAGCACAGGGGGATCCTAAAAGCATACATGTGGAATAGTTCGTATTATAATTGATCACTCGCTTGAAGTTTTCTGAGATGATCCTATGAATAATCACAGTTAATATAGTCCATGATCATGGAACCTGTCTGAAAATTATACATGGGTGAAGTTTTTCTATAGGAATGCCTATTTGCTGGATCAGGCCCCAGGTCAATAAATACGTGATATGAGATAACAAATCTGTGATATGTGTCTAACTAATAGCGGCTATCCAACTTCCCTTAGCTAAGTATAATGAAGCCATCTACTTGTCTTCTACTTTTGGTAACAGAGCTCCAGTGTCGCTAAACAAAAAGTTCTAATCTTTGTTGTTGCAACTCATTGAAGCTTGTGGGAAAGACTTTTATTGTACCATTTTATTTTGTGAGCCACCTTAAGCAGGCCTCTGGATTTTCTAAAGGAAAAAAATTCCATAAGTTAATGATATGTGAAGAAGTGCTCCCTTTTCTTTCCCCCTATCTCTATTGTCAATCATTTTCCTTGGATCAACATAACTGAAGAGTGGGGATGGTTTAAATCAGGATGGGTAGCTGTATTAGTCTGTCTGTAGCAGGAGAAAAGAACAAGAGTCCAGTAGCACCTTAAAGACTAACAAGAGCTCATACCCTGCCACAAAGTTTGTTAGTCTTTAAGGTGCTATTAGACTCTTGCTGTTTTTCACTGGGGATGATTTGTCTTTATTGACTTTCTGGTGATAGGAATTATGTAGGGCTTTTTTCTTAGAGTGCAACCAGGCACAAAATGTGCAGTCCCAAAAGAATGTTTTGCATTTTAAAACTTCAGGTCATGCATAGTTGTATTATATTCACTGATGTATAGGACTGTCAACCTCCTGGTGGCGGCTGGAGATCTCTGGGAATTACAACTGATCTCAAGGCAGTAGAGATCAGTTCACCTGGAGAAAATGGCCACTTTGGTTGGCATCAGGGCTATTTTTGGGCAGGAACACACAGGAATGGAGTTCCAGCTGGGTTCTGAGTTGGCCATGCCTACAGCCTCCCCCCTCTCGGTTTCCCCAGTCACCTCGCAAGCTGCGGGTGCCTGGGGAAGCCAAGTTGATCCAGGGAGGGAAGGCAGTTTAAACTGTGGGGCACCTGGTGAAGCTGATCCAGAAACTGCCTTCCTTCTGTCAGGTTCCCCTTGCGCCCTGCAAGCCACGGGGCACCTGGGGAAGCCAATCCTGTGAGGGAGCTGCACTGTTAGGGGTGTGGCCTAATATGCTAATATGTTTCTGCTGTTGGGTGTGGCCTATTATGCTAATGAATTCCTGCTGGGCTTTTTCTACAAAAAAACCCTGGTTGGCATTATACCCCATTGAAGTCCCTCCTCTTCCCAAACCCTGTCCTTCTTAGGCTCCACTGCCAAAATCTCCAGGTATTTCTCAGTCCAGAGCTGGCAACCCTATGAATGTGACTGGTAACAATATGAAAAGTAAAGTCAGTAGAAGTTCCTCTCAATTGTGATCAAGCATACCTTTGCTATTCCTCACAGACTCCACAGGTATGTTGTAGTAGTACATTAGGCACATGAAATATCACACACAACTGTAGAGTTCCAGATTAAACCTTGGTTTAGTAATATGAACAACAAAAAGTGAGAAAAAGTTTATTAAATCTAAGAAGGAAGGAAGGAAGGAAGGAAGGAAGGAAGGAAGGAAGGAAGGAAGGAAGAGGGATTTAGCTACTAACCAGCTCTGTTGAGCTATCAGGTAACTGATGACACTTGCCTACAAATTGACTGATTAGGAATGCTTGCTGAAAATCCTGGCACATATTGGACTAAAATATATCCTCTGTAAACACTGATTAGAGAATGGTGATATTCTTATGGGCTTCGGTTGAACAAAAATGATACCATAGGCTGAAACCTTGCAAAAATTCAGCTAAAAATTAATAGTATGGATTGATTTCTCCTGTCATCTTTTCTTTACTGAATTTGTTTGAAGACCTGAACTAGATGTAAAGATAGGGAGTCCTGTTGGGACCCTTCCCTGATTTCCAGTGTTAACAGAAGCCATATGTTAAGTAATGCTGCCCCCATCTGGTGGAGCTCTTGTAATAAATCATTGCTTCCTCAGCACTGGATTTCCATTCCAAAGTTTTAATTGATGAGATGACTGTGTCATTTTATGACAGAAATTATGCTGTACATGTGTATAGAGTTAACTAAGTCCATCAAAGATGTACTAAGTTCCGAATTAATCTTATTGGTAATGGGAAAAAACCCTTCTGGCCATTTGAGGGTTTGGTGGTTCTTCCAAGTAACTGTTGTCAGAACACAATGTGACATCCTGAGGCAACACTAAGCATGGTGAAGAAAAGTTGACTCACAAAGCCAGTAATGACTTAGAATTCCTTTGATGGTAGTTAGCTGAATGTGAGAGGAAATCTTGAGATTTTGGCACTGAGTATTTAATATGTGAAGCAAGTTCCTTCAGTCTTTTCTGGTTTTTTAATATCAAAAGAGCAAACTGTCAAGTTATGTACATTACCTGAATTTTTATTTAGAGTTCAGAAAGCTGTAATTTCCCAACAAGCAGCAAGAAGGTTTCACATCCCATGCCAAAAATGACAATATTCAAGAACCAGGTAATTTATTCTGAGCAATTTTATTCAAGTCAGAGCACATGTGTTCCATGTTCAAACACACTGAATGGAAAACATAGCCTTTTCCCACTATCAAAAAAATCCAAACAAACTAGGATTGTTGAATAGCCATTGTTTTACTGGTTTGATGAGGAAGCGTGCGGTCACACTGACCTGTTCGCAGTGGTTTCTCTCCCGGTTTTGTTTTATCTGCCCTGAGCCCGTCCGCGGGGAGGGCGGGGTAAAAATGTGAATAAATAAATAATAATAAATTATCTGCTACGGTTTGTTTCAGGAGTAAAGGTCACACGGCCTCTCTCAAATCACCGTGATCACGCTCCCCATTGTTCAGACAGCCTCGCTGCTCTTTGCGGTAGCACTCTTAAAAAAAAACTTTTGCGCATGTGCTTTTGCGCATGGGCAAATCACTGAAAACAGCGTACTGCATTTTATTTGAAAAGATCCTTTGTTCACAGGATTACACATGTCTATGAGCATATAAAATCTTAAACGCTTGCGAGCGCATGCGCATAAAGCCAGCCGGGGGTGGGGGACTGTGCCTATCGGACGTTCACATAGGGGAAATCGTGGGATCGAGATGGGAATACCCAGAAAATACTTGTTTTTCCAGGGGTCGGTAAATGTGGAAGAAAAGTGGAATGATTGTGCGAGTGCGCCTGCTTCGGAGTGGAATCTGTGTGAACAGCTGATTACAAAGCAAGAGGAAACAGGAGTGGGCACTAGGGCACCCACGGGCCAAATTAGATTCTCTGATCTGATTCGGCCCGCTGCTGAATTGCTGCCAAAATTCAGCGGCAGCTTTAAAAGCAGCTGTAGGGGAGGGGGTTTGAGGGAGAGGCTCCAAACTTGTGGGGTAGCTGCTGGAGCCTCTTCCCCAAATCCCAACAAGTTTCAAGAAGATTGGACCAGGGGGATTGGACCAATTCTACGGACCCCCAAACAGGTTGCCCCCATTCCCTCCATTGTTCTCTATGGCGGGAAAAAAGTAACATTTTCCCTACCATAGAGAACAATGGAGGGGATGGGACAACCTGTTTGAGGCCCCGTAGAATTGGACCCTGTGGTCCAATCTTCTTGAAACTTGGTGGGTATTTCGGGGGAGAGGTCCCAGAAGGTACCTTGCAAGTTTGGAGCTCCTCCCTCAAACCCCCTCTCCTCCAGCCCCTCATATACCCTATGAGTTTTTGCCATTGACTTCAATGGCCCATAGGGTATAATAGGGCTGAAACTGACATTCGGCTGGTTATGCTAATGAGTTATGCTAATAGGTATGCTAATGAGCTCCTGCACCTCTTTTTCTACGAAATGGCCCCTGGTGACTGCACCCGAAGACTGTGTACCAACAGGCAACCAATAAGGAGGTTTTATAAGTCAGTAAACCACAGACGCAGTATAAGATGTTTTTCCATTGGCCACATCTGTCAAGCCACCAATTTCCAACTTTGCTTCACTGTTGACTTTCCAGGTTCTGTACAGGCAGAATTTTTAAAATGAAGAACTGGCAGTCTAATATCCCACTGAAAGTGGCTGTACTCCTCATTTTTGCAGTCTCTAGCTATAAGGATATATGCTGTATAAGGTAAAGTGGATTGTTCCTCCTGTCTCCTGCTATCCTATTCTTATCCAAAGCATCTTACAAGGCCATCTGAGGATAATTTCAAGTACTTAGCTGTTCATTCTCTAGGTGACCCGGGTTTTCTCCTTCTTGGGTTCCCGTTGTTGTTATGATACATGTTGCTTTAGTTGAGGGCACTAGGCCACAGTATCCTTTCCTGTTGGGGCAGGTAACTAGCTCCAACTCTTAATACTGGAATCACAGGTTTCTTTCTTTTCTTTTTTTTGAGAAATTTTTTATTTTATTTTACATATAGAATATAAGTCCATTTGGTTAACAAAGAGAAAATAGGAAACAAATTAAATAGTTATACAATATGTCCTTAATCATTGTACATATACTTCATGTTTCCTATACAAAGCTGGAATCACAGGTTTCAACTGTGAAACTGTGATGCAGAACCAAACACAAAACTTCAACACAATCTCCCAAACTCTTACTTACTGGCTATTCTAGGTTGTAAACAGTATTCTTAATGGGAAGTACTTTGCTGGAAAAGTAAGACCCAAGGATCAAGCTAAAAATAATTCTGGTCATGCACAGTTCTCATAAGATTTAGGGAAGGTCACACCTTAAGAACTCTAAGGACGTTACCAAATCTTGTGATAATGAATACAGAATAGTTTTATAAAATAAAATGTAGATCTCTTTTAATATACTCTCTTTTTTGTATTCCTGGCACTGAAAAGACAAAAACTGAAAAGAACAGAAATACAAAATGGGTGCTTATCTAAATATTACTTCATTATTTAATTCACTCTTTTCTCTGTGTTTTTTTCTTTTGTGGAGGAACAAGACATTCTAGTGTGGCTTTTTCAGGAAGAAAACAGCAAGGGAAGAGAGTAGGGTTGCAAGCCTCCAGGTGGGGCCTGGATATCTCCTGCTTTTACAACTGATCTTCAGGTGACAGAGATCAGCTCCCCTAGAGAAAATGGCTGCTTTGAAGGGTGGACTCTATGGCATTGTACCATGCTGAGGCCCCTCCCCTCCCCAACCCCCACCCTCTCCTGTATCTGCCCCCAAAGTCTCCAGGTATTTTCCAATCTAGACCTGGCAACCCTAGAAGAGAGGGAGGAGGTGGGAAGTTGAAAGATAGTTGAAAGACATTTATTTATTTATTTATTTATTTATTTAATTTATACCCCGCCCTACCCCCCAAAATGGGCTTTGAACAAAGTTTAAATCCCTTGCACATTTGAGATATCTTTTAAGTCAGAGGGGGGGGGCCTTTGTAATGAGAACTGCATATGGAACTAGTTGGTGATACATGTGAGAGCAGAAGAATGTTGGTGGTTTGGAGACTGTTTTGTGTGTACCAGGTATATACAAGTAGTGATCTGAGGTAGAAGAGACTACTGGAGAGACTGGTTGTGCAAACATGGTATTTTATACCCATGAACAATCTCCATTTTAGAGACAATAGTTCTGAGTTTCTAGCACAACAATTAAAGAGCTCTGAATCTGATAAATAAAACCACATTGTCAGCTCCTTCTTACTGTACTGCCTTCACTATCAGTATTTAAGAATGATTAATTTTTCATGCAAAAACTTCTGTTGTTTCTCCTAAACTGTTTAGTCAGTTTCTCATCCGACAGTTCCAGTACTTCATAAATACACAACCAATGAAAATTATAACAGTGGCATTAACAGTATTTGTTTAGTCATAATGTTGCTCATCCCATTATCATTATTCTCATTTCAGTCCCTAAATATGGGATGCACATGGTCTGCTTGGATCAAAGTTGCCTTAAATCAGTGCCAGTCTTAATTATAATAGGCTCACTTGAGTCAAATATCTTATTTTTTATTTAGAGATCTAAAATAGCATGGATTTTACATTTTAATTTATTTTAAAAGCTAATGCTAAGATTACTTCATTTCAGTAACAGCTGGACATGAGGAACAGCACTAGAAGTGACTGAGAAAGTTCTTTGTCAACAACAGAATCGGTAGACAGGGAACTGTATGTTAACCCTGGAAATGCTGTACTCAGTTTATAACCAAAGGGAATAAATATTGGAAGAAAGTCTCAGTACTTAGTCAAGTATTTTGCACAATGCTGTTTGAACCCAAAAATAGTAATAACAATAAGAAACAGATCTTCTTAGTATACAGCAGTAAGCCCGAACATGGCATGCATAGGCACCACCAGGGCTAGCATCGGCATACCCAGATGTGGGGTGTCTGCCAGGCCCCAAGATTTCTGGCAGGGCCCACTGCTACCAACACCCCCTGCTCACTCACCTGCTACCACTCTTCTATTTGTGCTCCCTGCTCCATGAGCTGCCTGATCTCAGTAGGGAAAGGTCTGCAAATAGCTGTGAGCATGGGCAGTGGGAGTGCTTGTGAGTGGATAAGCGAAGGACACCCAAGCAGATGGGAGGCATGCAGGTGGGTGGGACAGAAGGAGGGCATGAGTGGGGGAGGCAGGGCCCACAAAAACCTGAAACTGGCCCTGGACACCGCAGTGTCCATCAGTGTGTTTCCTGGTGCCCAATCCTTCTTTCCAGAAGTAAAGAGTTAATACTGGCTATAGCTTTGAGCTCTTTTTAGATAATATTGCTTACATTGAAATCAATTCACCTAGAGGGGAAGTGGGCATTGGTCTGGCCCCACCCCTGCCTATACATGATCACTAGTTCATTACTACAGTGTCTACATGCATATACTTGGTGTGTGTAGAGATGCCATACTCATGAATCCGTGATTGTACAGAGGCAGGGGTTGTAGGCAGCATGATTGTATGTGTCCCTCCTTTATTTGTATTGATTTTAAGCTGTAGTCTGCAAACACCTGTATGTCACATACATGATTCCTACAAGGGATAGTTGTCCCACTATTTGGTCTCCCTTCCTCAACATGTGTCTATTTGAAATTGCATATGCTTACATATTGCTTTACACTAAGTCAACAGCCAACAAGACCCATCTCTGTTAGCATAACAAACTGAAATACTATTTGCATACCATTGAACTTAATCAGAATCTAACCAAATAGCTAGAATTTAATGTTGGGCTGGGTAATAATTGCAGATGCATATTTATTATTAACTTGACAAAATGGCTTGTATGGTCAGTCAAAAAAAACATTGAGACTATCTTAGAATAGAAAGGTATGTGAAGAATTTCAGTACATCCTAATAATAACTGTTGAATGTTGGGAGGAGAATATGAAACACTGTGTGGAAACTTAAAGCAACACAGTGAAAACACCTCTATTTTAGACAGAAAGCTCCAAAATAATGAACACACTTGTGACAGACTGCACTTTTTAAAAGCTGAGAAGTGCTGTGCAAACAGGTAAAGGACTATGAAGGGTTAATTCTTCACAGAAACAGAGGGCGATTTCGCACTTGCCGTTTGCCTCTCATTCTCTCCAGGGTTTTTTCCTCCAGAGTACATTCTTCTTGTTCACACTTGGAGCTGAAGCTCCTCATCTGCCCCGCAGCTTCCATTTCGCATATAGCGACTGCCATGTGGTTTCCATTCCCATTCCCCTCCCATCTCCCCACTCGCTCCTCCCCCCTTCCCTCCTCCCTCGTTTTTTTTAAACGCATGCGCAATTGTGTTATTTTGTTATGATTATTTTGTTATGATGTAATGAGGCTTCCAGTCCCCCCTCCCATCATCCCACTCGCTCCTCCCCCCTCCCTTCCTCCCTTGAATTTTTTTTTAAACACAGGCACGATTGCGTTATTTTGTTATAATGCAATGACGGTGAACAATAGCACCAAGAATACAGCACATCACTTGCCCCAGACTGAGAGTTCCTATCTATACTTTGTGGCTAATAGCCACTGATTGTCCTCTGCTCCATATGCTTGGTTAGCATCAGCTGAGCAGAGAAAGAGCTGAGAACTTCATGCTGAGGAGAGATTCAGTCAGATTTCTGCCTTGACTAAGTTGTGTCCGATTTCAGCCTTAGCTGAGAGCACTTTAACACAGATGCAGAACTGGGGAAAAGATGGCAAAAAAGTTTGGGAAGTAGGCAAAGACCAAAGAAAGGGGATAGATCTACTGAGAAAAGGAATTCCCCTACCCAGTCTAAACACGGTGATAGCTCTGAAGAGTGCAGAGATCCCTAGTCTAGTGTGGTTAGAAACTGCCTTTAGAAACCTTAAGAGTCAATTAAAAACTCAATATGAGTACTCATGTTTCAAGAGAAGGGTTTTGGGTAGGAAAGAGTGTTCCAGCCTTCTGAATACCAAAAGAGAATACTCAAATAAAGTATACTGGAATGTTTGGGAAAATACTGGAACAAAAGCCTCTCAACATAAAGATTTAAGTAACTGTGAGACTCATTAGCCTGAAACCTAAGCACTAAAGTCTGTGCATATACTAGTTTTACTTCAGAGTTAACTATATTGAATTACCTCAGAAATTTCAACCCCTGATTTCACCTGACCTTTTCCCGCTATGTTAAATAAAATACTTTATTTTTTATTTTATTTTATTTTCAAAATGCCTCAAGTGCCTTTTAAGTTGTTTAAGTTAAATGGGGCTCCTGATTCTTCCCTCAGATTCCTGGGCTGCACCAACAGCCAAAATATCATACTGTGACAGGGTGCGACAGACAGAGTCCTTCAGCAGTGTTGGACTAGTCCTAGGAAGACCCACATTTAAATTCCCACTCATTGTGAAGTCATATCTGACCTTGGATCAAGGTGGGTAGCCGTGTTGGTCTGAAGCAATAGAACAAAGTTAGAGTCCAGTGGCACCTTTAAGACCAACAAAGTTTTATTCAAGGTGTGAGCTTTCGTGTGCATGCACACTTTGTCAGACGATGAAATTGAATTACATATCATACTTGTATATATAGGGGTAGCTTGTTAAATTAGCATGCAAAATAGTGAAGATATTTTTAACAGATCAAAAGAATGACAAGCTTGGTTTCTGGTTATCATCTGTTTGAGTTCAACTGTGGGGGACAACATAGGTAGTAAATATGTCAGAACTGGAAACTGATGTGCTCTAAATTGTGAGAATCCTGTCCTTAGAGCCCATCCATCTCCTTTCTAGCATGAAGGTGAACTTTACAGTGTCATGGCTGTACAGAATATTTGGGATACTTTTTGGAGTTAAAGAATCCACTTGATGAAGTCAAGAAACAGATTAACAAAGCCAGAATGGTATCCAGAGAAAACCTGTTATAAGCCCCAAAAAGACAATAACAGAACACCCCTTGTGGTCACATATAACAAGAAAGGTTTCTATGCCTATGTTCGGAGCAAAAAGAAGAACAGGGATGGGGTAAGCTCATTGCTCGGGGAATTTCAATAGAGATAAGTGCAAAGTCTTACACTTAGATACAAAAAATCAAAGGCACAGATATAGAATGGGAGGGACTTGGCTTGACAGCAGCACATGTGAAAGGGATCTAGGTGTTCTGGTTGATCACAAGCTAAACATGAGCCTGCAGTGAATGTGACTGCAAAGAAAGCTAATGCAGTCTTAGGATGCATTAACCAAAGCACTGTGTCCCGATCACACAGGAGGTGGTAGTTCTGCTCTATTCTGCTATGGTCAGGCCTCACCTGGAGTACTGTGTCCAGTTCTGGGCACCACGTTTTAGGAAGGATGTTGACAAGCTCGAGCATGTCCAGAAGAGGGCAACCAGAATGGTGGGAGGGTTGGAATCCAAGTCTTATGAGGAAAAGCTGAAAGAGTTGGGTATGTTTAACCTGGGAAAGAGAAGATTTAGAGGGGACATGATTGCAGTCTTCAAATATCTGAAGGGCTGTCATGTAGAAGATGGAGCAGATCTAATCTCTCTTGCTGTGGATTGCAACGCTAGATCTAATGGGTTGAAATTACAAGGGAGTCGATACCGGCTAAATATCAGGAAAAACTTCCTAACTGTAAAAGTGGTTAAGCAGTGGAACAGACTGCCTTGGGAGGTGGTGTATGCTCCTTCACTCAGAGTTTTCAAGTGGAGGCTGGATGACCATCTTTCAGGTATGTTGCAGGACTATCTTTCGGCTATGCTCCTGCAGAGTGCAGGTGGTTGGACTAGATGACCTGCAAGATCTCTTCCAACTCTAACATTCTATGATTCTATGAACTCAATACAGTTCAGTGCATCATCATTGACTTACAACCTCTACTGAACAATGACAGTTCTCTTTCACAAATACTGGGAGGTAAACCTTTTCTTGTGCACAGACAACCCCCCAATCATAAACAACTCCTCACCCACAATAATGCAACATCTAATTTGAACATGGACACTGGTACCAGAGCTTGCAATAAACCCAGATGCCAACTTTGCTACCACATACACCTTGGCAACACAGTTGCTGGACCCAACAACACCAACTACACCATCTCAGGTGCATTCACTTGTTCATCTTCTAACCTTGTATATGCCATTAAATGCCAGCATTGTCCTTTGGCTCTGTACATAGCACAGACAGGTCAAACCCTACACCAAAGGATAAATGGACACAAATCTGACATCAGGAATCACAAGACCGAGAAACCTGTAGGGGAACACTTCAACCTTTCATTCATTGGCTGACTTCAAAGTAGCTATTTTATAGCAAAGGAACTTCAGGAACAGAATGTAAAGGGGAATAGCTAAACTACAAGTTATTACTACACTTGGAACAAACACCCTGCCAGGACTTAACAGGGATATTGGTTTCTTATCTCAATACAAATGCTAACTCATCCAATCCTCACATATGTATTCTCACCAAGAAGGGCTATACATCCCCTATATTTTGATGTTTTCTCCCTTTTCCCCTGAAATACTATATTAGAATAGCGATTGTAATGCAATGCAATATCTTGTTGATCTCTGACATAACACTGTACCCCAGGAAAAGGATTCTGTCAGTTAACTCCATGTTTTAGTGAAGCAAAAGGTTATTACTACTCTTAACAATCAAGAATATAATTGAATATGTAGTGTAATTTGGAATGGTAGATTTAAATGTAATTCTCTGTTCTGGGGACAAGGAAAATGCTCTACACAGCTAAGATGCTGTAACGTTCGCCTTCATGCTCGAAAAGAGATGGACGGGGTCTAAGGACAGTGTTCGCACAATTTAGGGCACATTAGTTTCCAGCTCTGTCATATTTATTACCTATATTAGAAAATAAGAACATAAGAGAAGCCAATGTTGGATCAGGCCAGTGGCCCATCCAGTCCAACACTTTGTCACACAGTGGCCAAAAACACCAGGTGCCCTCAGAAGGTCCGGAGTGGGGGCAGGAAGCCCTCCCACTGTTGGCCCCCCCCCCAAACACCAAGAATACAGAGCATCACTTGCCCCAGACTGAGAGTTCCTATCTATACTTTGTGGCTAATAGCCACTGATGGACTTCTGCTCCATATGTTTATCTAATTCCCTCTTGAAGATGTCCATGCTTGTAGCCACCACCACCTCCTGTGGCAGTGAATTCCATGTGTTAATCACTCTTTTGGTGAAGAAGTACTTCCTTTTATCTGTTCTAACCCGACTGCTCAGCAATTTCATGGAGTGCCCACGAGTTCTTGTATTGTGAGAAAGGGAGAAAAGGACTTCTTTCTCTATCCCATGCATAATCTTATAAACCTCGATCATGTCACCCCTCAGCCGTCATTTCTCCAAGCTAAAGAGCCCCAAGAGCTTCAACCTTTCTTCATAGGGAAAGTGTTCCAACCCTTTGATCATTCTAGTTGCCCTTTTCTGCACTTTTTCCAATGCTATAATATCTTTTTTGAGGTGTGGCAACCAGAACTGGTTCCCCCACCCCCAGGTTGAACCTAAACAGATGATAACCAGAAACCGAGCTTGTCATTCTTTTGATCCGTTAAAAATATCTTCACTATTTGCATGCTAATTTAACAAGCCACCCCTATATATACAACTATGATATGTAATTCCATTTCATTGCCTGACAAAGTGTGTGTGCATATGAAGGCCCACACCTTGAATAAAAGTTTGTTATCTTAAAGGTGCCATTGGACTCTAACTTTGACCTTGGATCAATCATTGTTTCTCAACCTATCCTACCCAAGAGTAGAACCATGTTTGCCACCCTAAACTCCTTGGAGGAAGGGAGAGATTAAAAAAATGAAATAAATGTTTTGCGGTCCATCATTTGATGTGCATTTTCTATTGCCAGGGCAAGGAACAACATACAGTTAAATCTAATGTTCCTATGTTCTTTTTCTTTTTTTTAACCCAGAGTAAATACATTTGATTTAATTAAATACAGAGAATTATAAGGATCTGCAACTATATTGCATACCTTTGAATGCAAAGAATGCAAAAACTTTCCTTTGTGTTTTTTTCTTTTAAAAAGGTCATTTTCCATTATATGCTTTACTTCCTCAACTGGATCAGAGCAGACTATTAATTCACTATGTAAACATCTCTTTTAAGAAATGTTTCTCAAAAAATAATATTCTATAAGTCAGATTTAGTAATAATTCACCTACAAGTTCCAGCTTAATACTGGAAACCTTTAAAAAGTGCCAGCCAAGTTCTCCAACCTACATACTCAATTGTAAAACTCTGTAATTTTTTTAGATGTTTGAGAATAATGGATCATGAGAGACAGAAATGTTTAGCTAAGGAAAATTATTTAAAAGCACGTCCATTTTCAAAGTCATTTACGCTAGGAAGAACAAAGCCATAGAATACACATAGAATACACGGAAGGAAAGTATACATAAAACCGCCAAAGAAAATATTATGAAGGAGGAACTAGTGAAGGGATCAGAGGCAGGTAGTATGACTGAGCCACTGTTTCTGGTGTAGCGCTTCAGGGGAAGTGGTAGCTATTATAAATCATGGTTCAATTCTGATGAGAAAAATACAGGGAGATGTTGAGAAGATATTTCTAAATACCTGAAGCTCTCAGAAAATGCTGCAGGATCTTAGAAAAAACTTAAGAGTGTTGTGCATCATAGCTCTGATAGTTCTGTTCTGGGCATGAGCAGAACTTTTGTGTCCTATACCCTCTATAACACCTGCTGCTGGTCCAGCTGCTGTGGCAATGGCAGCAGCAGGGAGTCCTCACTGCCCTTCTTTTCTCTCTGCTTCTCCTTTCCCAGGCTTCCAGTATGCTGCTATAGTTAGGAGCTCTGGGACATGTCGATGCTGTTACTGTAAACTGAGACTTAAGAAGACAGAAAGGTAGGAAGCAAGAACGGAATTAAACTTGTGCACATGCAGTGATCCTAGAGATGTGAGTGGTAGTGACCATACTGCAGGCCAGTGATTCTTAATGGGGGCCAAGCACTCCTCCAGGGCATTCAGAACTTTGGGGAGAAATGGGGGGGGGGGATTCAGGATTTTAGGTAACCTCCTCTCTGTACTTGCAGTAGTTTCTGCCAGCAAGTGAAACGGGAACTGATTTATACTACTCTGCACTAAGAATAAAATCCCAGACCTCACCTCCCAGCTCTTAAAAAAGTGGCACACAGCAGATTGGGATCAAGCTATCATTAAGCTGATCCACCAAGCACAATGAAGATGGATCCAAGATGAATCCAATGAAGACGGAGGTCCTGTGCTTGAGTTGGAGCAGGCCAGGGATAGGGACCCCACTCCTGTCCTTCGGGGGGGGGGGTGCCATTGGTGCCGGCGCCGAGGGTCAGGAGTCTGGGAGTGCTCCTGGATGCCTCCTTATCAATGGAGGCCCAGGTAGCAGCCACTGCCAAGGCAGCCTTTTACCATCTTCAGCTGATTAGGCAGTTGGTTCCCTTCCTCGAACGTGATGACCTAGCTACAGTGATCCATGCTATGGTCACCTCGAGATTAGACCACTGTAACGCTCTCTACTTGGGGCTACCCTTGTTTTGGATTCGGAGGCTGCAGCTAGTGCAGAACGCCGCGGCCAGGTTATTGATGGGCCTCCCTATGGGTGACCACATCCGGCCTGCCTGTGGCTGCTGCACTGTCTGCCTATAGCATACCGGATCTGGTTCAAGGTGTTGGTGTTGACCTTTAAAGCCCTATATGGTCAGGGGCCTGCCTACTTGAGAGACCGCCTTTCCCCATATGTGCCCCAGAGGGCTCTGAGGTCAAGCACCCAGCATCGCTTGACTATTCCCGGTCCGAGGGATGCGCGGCTGGCCTGTACCAGGGCCAGGGCTTTCTCGGTGGCGGCCCCATGCTGGTGGAATGAGCTCCCAGATGACATCAGGGCCCTGCAGGATTTGTTGCAGTTCCGCAGGGCCTGCAAGATGGAGCTCTTCCGCCAGGCTTTTGAATAGGAGCCGCCACTGGGGAGATGGCAGGACAACATTGCCCTGGTTCCACAGGACAAACCTTCTGTTGCCGCTACTCTCCAGGAGCACGTAGATGCCGCCAGTACGGCTATGTGAGTTGTTTTATAATTGTTGTTTATTTATGCTTTTAAATTGTAAACCACTTCGGTGGTATGTTATGTTGTGAGCCGCCTTGAGCCAGTTCGCTGGAAAGGTGGGATAGAAATGCGAAAAATAAATAAATAAATAAACAAACAATGGTCTTATTAAATGTATGCCTAATACCTCTGTATCATATCCATGCATCATAAATATACCAATAAAAATCAAGTGGCATTTGTATGGAGTGCTGGGTTTATATCCTAGTCTCTTACTTGTTCAGTTATTATGAGCCTGTTTGCCCCCATGGATCTTCTCAGGGACTCCTCTGGAGGTTTTTATATCTCACTTTTCTCCAGGGATCATTTCGTAGAAAAAGAAGTGCAGGAGCTTATTAGCATAACACATTAGCATAACTTATTTGCATATGCTACACCCCCTGACATCACCGGAAGTATGTCAGAAGGCAAGAAAGAAAGGAGAGAGAGAGAGAAAGAAAAGAAAGAGCTGGCAGACAGGGGACAGCTACTAATCCAAGCCTCAGAAATACCACTATTCTGGGAGGATAGCTTCAGTGGTGGCTGAAGCCTTCAGAAGGCTGGTCGGAGGAACAAGGACCTTTCCAGGGGATGGGGGTCATTTTGCTGCAGCCATGACACAAGCAGGCATTCTCCCGGGGGGGGGGGGCTGGCACCAACTCCTGGACCTGTGCTCCTCCAAGCTCCTGCTCAAAATGACCCCTGCTTTTCTCTATCTTAAAGAGTCTCAAAGCAGCTTACAAAATCCTTCCCTTCCTCTCCAAAATAGTCACCTTGTGAGGTAGGGGGGGCTGAGAGAGTTCTAAGAGAACTGTGACTGGCCCAAGGCCCCCCAGCCGGCTTCATGTGAAGGAGGGAAGAATCAAACCCAGTTCTCCAGATTAGAGTCAGCTGCTCTTAATCACTACCCCATGCTTGCTCTCCTCTTGGTCAAGCTCTCCCTTCAAGTGGTTGGTTTGGACGGCTCTTCTTAGGTGGCAGCTTTAGCCTTCCCAAGCATGGCACTTCTGAGGTCTACCTTCTATAAGAAATATAGCAGTAACAGTCTCAGTAGGTATCTTGCAGTTGGTTTCATAACAATTTTGGGGCATAGTTGTAAAGCTGGTTTCCCTTTTTCTTTTCTGCTTCATTACCTCCAACTTGGGTTCTCTTCGTAAGCAACCTTGAGCCATTGTGGTCAGTGGCAAAGGCTACATATATATATTTTAATAAATTAATAAATGGGGAGGGGTCAATAATAATGTCAGTAAGGGATTAAAGGTTAAGAAGAATCACTATAGTGATTAGTGCTAGAAGAGGTTTACCAATATATAGTTCAATTAGCAAAACAGGACAGCAGCATCAACCAGCCCAGAGAGATGGAGATAAGCCCCATAAATCAACCAGACTGAAAAAGCTCTACAAGGACTATTTGAACATAAGTAAAAGTGTTATGCAATAGCTGTACGTCATTAGTTCAAAAGGCAAGATGCTGGGAAAGTGAACTGTCCATTTAAGGACAACTGGTTCCATCCAGTCTTAATCAGCAGAGCTAGTTTAAGGGTAGGCTGGTTCACAGGAGAGTGTTATGTTGTACGGAGAACAACATCAGGTTTAATTTGCCTCCACTTCAGGGTAAGCAGAACCCAAGGCCTCCTAGTTGAACATCAGCTCTGTGATTCAACATGATGACGTGTGTTCCTTGCTGGGCTCATCCCATCGATAGTTCATAGAAATGTCTGTTGGATAACTTCCATCTTCTAGGAATAGTGCTGAGTCACCACTGGCTTCAGGCTGGACAGGCTGTTGTGATTTATAATGTAATGACCGAAGAAAATAAAGGCAGAGTGAAAAGGCTTTCCCAAGATTTTGTGCATGTCAGTGGGATTCTTTTGAACAGCAAACCATAACTTCCCATGCCCTATTACCTGCTTTTGAAACGAGACTGAGTTTCCACATGGTTTGTGGTTGGGATGGGGCTGCTGAGCAAGAAGCATGAACGTAAATGCTCCCTGCATGCAGACCTTGTGTGTGTGCGTTGAATCTTGGCCTCGGTGCTGACAGGCTACCCTGTCCCAAGTTCTCAATAGGAAAGGCTCTACACAGTCTGCTGTATGGCAGCTTTCTTCTGTACAGTTTTAAATCCCTATATATATAGCCATGTTGGTCTGAAGCAATAGAACAAAGTTTGTGGCCAGTAGCATCTTTAAGACCAACAAAGTTTCATTCTGGGTATAAGCTTTTGTGTGCATGCACACTTCCTCAGATACAGTGAAACAGTTTTCCTCAAGCCTTACATATAGATAGAGAAAGGGTGGAGGTGGGGGTTAGTTGCTAGGAAGGATGTGAACTGAGAGAATTAGCATTCACATACTGTACCAAGGGCGTTATTTCAATCTTAGTTGTACTTATGCAACTTGACTCCAATTAGCCCTTTCTGGTGACTAACCCCACCTCTATCTATATGTAATGCTTGAGGAAATCTGTTTCAGTGTATCTGAAGAAGTGTGCATCTACACATGCTAAGTCTCTCAGTTCTCACTTATACTCAGAATTGAACCTTGTTGGTCTTCGAGGTGCCACTGGACTCAAACTTAGTTCTCACATCTGTTTGTTGACTCTGGTATTTGTGTGCTAATTTGCTGCCATTCACAGGTCTTAGGCCCAATTTATACCTCCCCTCTGAAGTAGTTTGACTGCTGTCTTTTCCCAAGCTCATTTCAGGCTGGTTTCAAATTTCACTCCAGGGGGTCTGAAGAGTACTAAGCAACAGCATTTGTTTAAAGCAGTATAATGCTAGCTTGACCACAGGAGGGCAATTAACAAATGTAAACAATAATTTATAAACTAGAACAAATATGGTTTGAAACTAGAAACAGGTATAGACAGGTTTTTTTAAAACTAGAATGATTCTAGCGGGAAAGTCAGATGTAAATTTGACCTTAACAGCTGCTGTAATCCAGTCTCAGCTATACTTATATCACCCAGTTATGTATCTTGACTCTAACTGGCCCTTCCTGACAATTTAACACACACTCCACACTTGTTCATGTAAGCTGTTCTCAGTCCTCACTGGGAAAAAAGGTGGGATATAAATAAAGTAAATAGATAAATAAATGAAGAACAATTATACATGTTCACTAATCCACCAGTTTCTTTCACCTTGAGCAGAAATGCACTAACATCATACAGCAGTTTGGTGCCTTATTTGGTGTTGATAAGATAGAATTAACAAGTATGCTGGTTCAGTAAGCACTTCTTTCTCCAAATAAGATATTATATGCGTGAGTGGGGGTGAGGAGTTAATCCGTTTCTCTGTGTTTCTGTATGCTTTCATAAGAGCAAGTCTGGGAAATATAAAATAAACATATTGTTTTTAAACAGAAGTTTTGATGTTGCTCAGCATGGGAACAGCTGGAATATTATGCAATACTCTAAGCTCCAGTTCAAAAATAATATTTAAGTTGGAAAAGTGCTCCTGTGATTTACACCTAATGTTGGTCGCAGTCTGACGGATGGCCAAATTGTAAGGGGGGGGGAGAAAATGTCCATTTTCTTAATTCTACGAAGCAGTTGAAAAATGAAAACAACCTAAGTTTAAAGTTAACTTTCAGAACTAGGGTTTGCTCTGTTGCAAAGATGTCACACTTCATCTATGTATTTATTTATTTAGATTTATACCCCGCCTAGCCAGCAGGGCGGGCTCTAGGCGGCTAACAACCAATAAAATCAACGATCACAGCACAATTTAAAATTTTAAACTCATCTACATAAAAAAACAGGTAATAAGAACATACAGATATAAGAACCCAACAGATAGCGACAAAGCAGAACCTGCGTACAATAGGAGCAGACCCTGTATCCCTGGGCATTTCCTTGTTGATTTCCCAGCCAAGATCGTCTGACCAGTGACTCCAATGGCCCTTTTCCCCCAGTGGTGGCTCCTACGTATAAGCATGGCAGAACAGCTCTACTTTGTAGGCCCTGCGGGACTGAAAAAGGTCCCACAGGGCTCTGATGTTCTCTGGGAGCTCATTCCACCAGGATGGAGCCACCACTGAGAAGGCCCGGGTCCTGGTAGATGCCAACCTGGCCTCCCTAGGGCCAGGGAGGGTCAGGTAATGTTGAGTGCCTGACCGCAGTGATCTCTGGGGTATATATGGGGAAAGGCTTAGATAGGCAGGCCCCTGACCATATAGGGCTTTAAAGGTTAATACCAGCACCTTGAACTGGAAAAAGAAAGAAGGAAGGAAGGAAGGGAGGAAGGAAGGGAGGAAGGAAGGAAGGAAGGAAGGAAGGAAGAGCTGGCAGAGAGGGGACAGCTACCAATCCAAGCCTCAGAAATACCAGTATTCTGGGAGGATAGTTTCAGTGGTGGCTGAAGCCTTCAGAAGGCTGGTCGGAGGAACAAGAACCTTTCCAGGGGACGGGGTCATTTTGCTGCAGCCATGACACAAGCAGGCATTCCCCTGGGGGGTGGGGGGGTCTGGCACCAACTCCCGGAGCTGTGCTCCCCCGAGCTCCTGCTCGAAAGGACCCCTGAGTAGTCCAGCCTCTAGGTGACCATAGCATGGATCACTGTCGCCAGGTCATTGTGGTTGAGGAAGGGAACCAACTGCCTAATCAGCCATAGATGGTAAAAGGCTGCCTTGGCAGTGGCAGCTACCTGGGACCCCATAGTTAAGGAGGCATCCAGAAGCACTCCCAAACTCCGGACCCTCGATGCTGGCACCAACGGTGCCCCCCTGAAGGCGGGCAATGGGATCCCTACCCCTGGTCCACTCTGACTCAGGCAGAGGACCTCATTCTTCATTGGATTCAGTTTCAGTCGACTCAGCCTGAGCCAACCCACTACATCCTGAAGTGCCCATCCTAGGTCATCTGGGGTGGCTCCAGACCACCCGCCCAACAGCAGATATAGCTGGGTGTCATCAGTGTACTGGTGACAACCCAGCCTGTGTCTATGAGCAATCTGGGCAAGAGGGTGCATATAGATGTTAAAAAGTATCGGGGATAACTGTTTCAATATATCTGAAGGGTCATATGGCCCATTGGAGTTCCCCAAA
This sequence comes from Lepidodactylus listeri, assembly GCA_029233225.1. Taxonomy (NCBI): domain Eukaryota; kingdom Metazoa; phylum Chordata; class Lepidosauria; order Squamata; family Gekkonidae; genus Lepidodactylus; species Lepidodactylus listeri. The sequence goes on along the minus strand of JARCFY010000006.1, from coordinate 46,543,795 downwards.
CAGTGCATGGCATCCCTCTACACAATTCAGGTTCAAGGTTAGGAAAGCAATATATTTCCTAGCAAAGGTACTAATTGTGTCCATGACTTCTGGATATTGACTGCTGGAGAACCTGGCCTTCACCTGGCAAACAGGACAGGTGACATTAATGGTGGAAAGAATGTGTGTACGTGTATGTTTTGGCAGTTGCCTTCTTGGCCACATGAGCACTAGGAAGCCTGAAGGCAGCTGATAAGCATATATGTCCTCCAAGGACAGTAAATATTGAAATAAGAAAAGAAATACAATTTAATTTAACAAAAATTTGTCTTTTACCTCAAAAAATCCAGTAACTGAAACTGCAAGAACTAGTGTTTAGTTTTGTGGCAGAGGACAAAACATCTATGATGGTGGGACAAAGTGGAATAAAGGAAGGGGAAGGAGATACAGATATGCTAGTTCCCCTTCCAACATTTGTCCCATCTCAAGAGATGCTGGCTGTGGGGATAGGAAGATATACCCTTCTCTGACACTGGAATTGTGCACTGCCAGATCTATTAACAGTAAGATCTCTGTTCTCCAGAGTAATCTGGTGGAACAGGCAGTAGACCTGGCTGGCATGACTGAGACCTGGGTGAGGGAGGGCAGAATTGTTGCCCTGAGTCAACTAGTCCTCCCAGGTTTTTCAGTCCTTCACCAGTCCCAGACTAACAGGCAGGGGGGAGTGGCACTACTCATCTGGGAGGTTTTCTCCCTCAGGCTACTCCCTGAGGCAAAGATTGCTGGCATTGGATGTGTGGGCCTGGTGTGGGAGGCAGAGGAGAGTTTGGCCATTTGGCTGGTGTACCATCTACCTAAAACAATGGCAAATGCCCTGTCAGGCCTTTTGGAGGCTGTATATAACTGGGCCTTGGAGTACCCCAGATTTTTGGTCTTGGGAGACATCAACATCCATGCAGACGATGAGACCTCCTCTCAGGCCATGGACCTAGTGTCATTCATGGCAGCACTGGGACTCTCCCAGTTTGTTTCAACTTCCACATATCAAGCAGGCTGCATGCTGGATCCGATCTTTGCCTCAGGGATTATGGTGGACTGGATTACTGCTAATGCAGTTTCATGGTTGAACCACCTGGCCCTGAACGCCCGGCTGGATATCCCTAACCCTCCCTGTCTAGGCAGTGAGCAAATTTATGCAGAACCAAAATAGGTTCCAGAAAGCTCTGTGGGATCCAATTCCCTCTGGCAGCGTGTTGGATGCACTGGTGGAAGACTGGCAATCCCATTTTTCTGAAGCCATCGACGAGGTCACTCCCCAGCATTCACTTTGCCCCCATACCAAACTGGCTCTGTGGTATACCCTGGAACTACAGTAGATGAAACAGGAGCTAAGACGACTAGAGAAAGGGTGGTGATGAATTCATGATGATGCTACAAGAGCATCCTATAGGTTGTTTATGAGAACCTATGAGATGGCATTGAAGGCCATGAAGAGATACTTCTACGCAACCTCCACTGCAACTAAAAGCTCTCGCCCAGCCCTATTATTTAGAATTATTTGGTCATTGACTACTTCGCCTCAGGGCATGCCAAATGCTAGGCAATTGACAGTTGGTTGTGAGAGATTTGTGAGCTACTTTGCAGATAAAGTCTGGTTGCTCTGCCTCAACCTTCTAACCACATGATACAATAAAAGAACTGGAAGCCCACTGGCCATCTTTGGGTCCAGTTCTAGACCACTTCAGTCTGCTCTCCCTGTGTGAAGTTGACAAGACCCTAGCAGCTGTGAAGCCTACCATGTGCCTCCTAGACCCCAGCCCATTGTGGCTGGTCAAAGCCTGCAGCGATGAGATGTGGACCTCCCTGAGGGAGATTATCAAACTGTCCTTTTCAATGGGGACCTTCCCATGGGAACTGAAGGAAGTGATGTTCTGCCCTCTCCTCAAAAATCTTCTTTGGACCCTACGGTCCTTTAACAACTACTGCCCAGTGTCTAACTGTTCCTGGGTAAGGTAGTAGAGAGGGCAATGGCAACACAGCTTCAGGCTTTCTTGGATGAGGCTAAAGTCCTAGACCCCTTCCAGTCTGGTTTTCACCCTGCCCATGGGATGGAGAGAGTGCTGGTCGCCCTGGTAGATGATCTCTGGAGACATTTGGATCAAGGTGGATTGGAACTGATGATACTTTTTGATCTGTCAGCAGCATTTGACATGGTTGACCATGATGTGTTAACCCACTACCTTGCTGAAGTGGAGATACGGGGGCTTGCCTTGCAGTGGCTGACCTCCTTTCTTCAAGGTCGGGGACACAGGGTGGTCCTTGGGGGACAGTTATCCCAACATCACCCACTGGAATGTGGCATGCCACAGGGAGCAGTTCTCTCCCCTATGCTCTTTAATATCAATATGCGCTCCCTCACCCAGATTATCTGGAGATATGGGTTGGAATGTCACCAGTATGTGACCGCCAATGGACCATCTGCACCAACTGGAAGTCCAAAAGGAGTTTGCTGATGCCACTCGGGCAAAGACATTGAAGTTTCGCCATCTTGCACTGTATTTTTAAAGTTTGTATTGTATGTTTTATATTATGGTTGTTTTTATGGAATTTTATAGGAACCGTGTTGTTAGCTGTTCTGAGCCTGCCGGGAGGCAGGAAGGGCGGGATAGAAATCTAATAAATAAATAAATAAATAAAATGTGGATGCCACCCAGCTGTATCTACTGATGAATGGCTGCCCGAACATGGCCCCAGGAGATCTAGACAGGGTGTTACAGGCTGTGGCTGGATGGTTACAACAGAGCCAACTGAAGTTAAATCCATCCAAGACAGAGGTCCTGCACCTGAGTCACAGGGGATTTAGTCAGGGAATCAGACACCCAACCTTTGATGGGGCTCCATTGGTACCAACACCAAGGGTGAAGATTCTGAGGGTGTTCCTGGATGCTTCCCTATCTATGGAAGCCCAGGTCACCGCCACTGCCAGGTCTGCCTTTTTCCATCTGAGACACATCAGGCAGTTGGCCCCTTATCTCACCCACCACAACCTGGCTACAGCTCCATGCAATGATCACTTCCAGACTGACTCAGCTCCAGAAATTGCAGCTAGTGCAGAACACCCCCAGAGCAACAGCCACTGACTTCTGCTGCAGCACCTAGAACAGCAGACACTGGCCTCCAGACCTGGGCCAGCAGCACCAGCTGGCCTCTACCACTGCTGTGGCACCAGGAGCAGCAGCCACCAGCCTCCACTGTTCTTGGGTATGGAGCAATGGCCACCAACCTCCTCTGCTGTTGTGTCCTCATCCACCATGCCCAGGCTCACAGCAGCTTCCAGCTTTCACTACCCCTGGGCCTATAGCAGCTGCTACAGGCCTGAAGTGGCTGCTGGAATCCATTGTGACTAAGCTGGAGTGGCTCCCTTGTTTTCTGCACATGTGCAGGGAACACTGTTTTACTTTTCAAGGATTTAAACCTCCCCCCATATTTTTTTAAAAAAATTCAGATTTTTCTGCAAACTTGGGAGTGCCCCAAGTTTTCTGAAAAATCTGTTTAGCCTCCATGTGGCCCTGATCTGTGGGTTTAGCTATCTGCATATGGAGGCCATGGGTGACTATTAGCATATAGATGATGGTATTCAAATATTGTTCTCTGTCAATAATAGATACCATTTTAGCACCAGAAAATCAGCTGTTTTTGCTTAAAAGAAGTGGAGATTATACCAATCACATTTTCTGAACAGGAAAAGGTTATTTTGAATAGAAAAGGTAGAAAATTGATCAGTTTCTACATTGTATGAAAACTATTAGACCCTTGTTGTTTTGCTGCATCTTTATGAGTTGTGGTTCTTTATAACTCAAAAGCTAAGCAGGATGTTTTTGGTATTGTTTGCAGCAAAACCAAAGATTAAGAGGCACAGATAACTTACTGAGGCACAGGTAGCTATTTTGGGTTTCTCCCAAAGTGAGAAGTTTGTGGGAAGTTGACTGGGATGGGTGCCAGATTAGTAGTGCACCTGTTGGCATTTGTTAAATTGGTACTATAACATCCTTTCTATGGTAGATCTTTTTCATATTTCTAATTATTTGCTGATATTTCTTTCACAAGTGAGTATCTTAATCTGATAATTTTTGTGTTAGGGTTCTGTTCTTTTAGAAGCTCAAAATACTAAGTTTGTCCCGTGGAACTCAAACTTTCCTCTAAAGTGAAATTATGCCAGTCAAGACAGCCTTTCCATTTCAGTTCACAGTTTATGTAAAGTGAACCTTTTCTCAAGTCGCAGCCCTCATGGCTTCATAGCATCTGGATTCTTTTGAGTTCATAGACTGAATAAACTTGAAATGCCACATAGAACTTGAATAATAGAAGTTTTTGATTTTAAAACCCCTCTCAAATCAGATCTGTATCTTCAGAAAAATGGGCTAAGCACTCAAAAGATTCATGAAATAGTTTCTAACAAGTGGGGGACTCACAAGGGGGCATTTTACTTCCCTCTTTTCTTTTCCTGGCACCACCCACATAGCCTCTCTCCTTTTCCTGCTTCTTTCTCTCCTTTCCATCTACCAGGCTAACTACATTTATCCCCCCTCCATCTTTAGCATTCCCTTCTTCCCTTTCCTGGTAGTGCCTCTTGCCAAGATGCATGACGCTAGGAGAGTTCAGCCAAGTTGTGCGGAGGGCAGCTTGCAAGGTGTTAGCCAAATTGCCTTGATTTCTTATCAATACTGGGGAATTAGAGCTTATTAATTAATTGGCAATAGGCAAAAGGGGTCACCATCAATATATACAGAGGTCCCACCCCTTCCAGAAGCACCAGAAATAAACAAGGAAGCTGGCTTCAGTAATAAAGTAGTTTCTTTACTGAAAGGTTCTTATTCAGGCAAACAATACAGATTCACACATTCACTTATACAGAGCCTAAGAAATAAAGATAGAGCAAAGATGGTTGCCTTAGCAGGAATATCGTTGGTATCCATTGAGGGCAATAATTACCTGTCCGGAGAGATGTTGAGTTCCTGCTGGAAAATAAGGGGAGGCTATGAGGGGATTAGGGGCATGTGTCCTGAACCCGCAGTGACACGTGTAGACTCTGGCTGTGCAACCAAGAGCCGTGGAGGTAGGTTAGGATAAGAGGTAGTAAAAGCTAGAGAGCGAACACATTGCTGGGTGTCCTCTTTTATTAGGGGGCTCTGGAAGAGGGCTTGACTGGACCCTTCCCTTGAGACCACCCCTTGATGTTCCACCCCAAAAGTACTGTCCACTAAAGGAGAGGGGTTTAAGGGGTTGGACAATGTTACATTCTACCTAGATTGTGACAGAGATACCTGGAGGGCCGATATGACTCATCAGCTAAACCCTTTGTTTCACTGATGGGCTTAATGTCTCTGAGCTGCAGAACCAGTTTCCCCACTCCTCCACTTGCACCTGCTGGATGACCTTGGGCAAGCCATAGCTCTGAATCAGCTGTTCTCTCAAGGACAGTTGTCTCAGAGCTCTCTCAGCCCCACCTACCTCACAGGGTGTCTGTTGTGGGGAGGGGAAGGGAAAGGAGTTTGTAAGTTGCTCTGAGACTCCAAGTGAGTGAAGGGTGGGGTATAAATCCAGTCTCCTCCCCCTCCTCCTCCCCCTCCACACTATTTTCTCTTTTCCTCCTTCTAGCATCCTACATATCCTCACCTTTCCCTGCTTCTTTTTCTCATTCCCACCTATCCACCGACCTACCTTTTATTTGCTCCCCATCTTTGGCTACATTTATTATTTATTTACTTCATTTATATCCTACCTGTTACCACAATGGGACTCAAAGCAGCTTACATCATTCGCCTCTCCTCCATTTTATCCTCACAATGACATTGAAAGGGTAAGTTAAGCTAAGAGTGTGTGATTGGCTCAAAGTAACCCAGTCAGCTTGCATAGCAGAATGGAGATTCAAACTGGGGTTTCCCAGATCCTAGTATGAAACTCTAACCACTATATCTCACTGGCTTTTGTGGGGTGGCTGTTGTTGAACAGTAGCAAGCAGACAGGCCTGGTGAGTCATGAGAGTCTCATGGTATCAAGTTGCTGAGTGGTTGTTGCCAGGTGTGGCCTCAAAGGTGAAAACAGCCCTGGAAAAAGCAGTTCCTCCTTTGAGTATCTACAGATGGGGCCATGTTGACTATTAGATATACTGATATATGCTTGTTGACTTCTGAATGAAAATAACTATTACATAGCACTTGGTGGAAATGGCTTATTCTCAGTAAGTTTCTTAAATCATGAAGAGTACAGGCCAAGACTTGATATAACTCTTCTTCACTTAAAATAAATATAACATAGGTTTTGTATATATACTTAGCAACAGAACAAAATTCCAGTCCAGTGGCACCTTTAAGACCAAAAATAGTAAAGCACTTTTTTGTGTAGCATTTTGCACATAGTTTCTCATCTTTTATGATCCCCAAAATAAAAAAAGTCCTTGTAAACTTAAAGACTAACATCATTAGGTTGCGGTCACACGTGCCAGTTGAAGTAGAGGGGAAGTGAGACGATTCCCTCCAGAGGAATTAGATCCGTGGTTGCGAGAGCACACAGCCCTTTGTTGCTGTGGGCCCAGCCCATCACTGTGTGATCAGATGCAACTTTGCCATTTGTTTTCCATGTGCATTAATGAGGAATCGCACCTCAGTACCGAGGACCCCCTATGGGTATGTAGTGATGCACATACTGCAAGGGGGGGGGGGGAAATGGCACTGAGCCAGGATGGCCTGATCAGACCATCCCAATGGTTCAGAAGCATGCTTGCATGATCAGACAGGGAAAAGTCTGTCCGTGGCCCATCGCAACCTATTTACTACCGGATTTTCCCCAATGTATTTTAACTTTGATTCTGCAGCTGAGCAACGCGGGTTGCCAGTGGCTGCGGGACTCTTTCCAGATGTTGCTATCTGATCGTGCCCTTTTGATCTGTTGGGCTTTCATGCCTATGTCAGATCTTCTGGCGTGTGTGATTGCAGCCTCAATGTAGCATAAGCTTTAGTGGATTTGATTGTCCCACTTTGTCAGCATGAAGTGAATTCTCAGGGCAGGAAAATAATTGTGGAAAATGGGTTATACAGCACCTAAGATTAAAGATCTGCCCTGGTCACCCATCTGAATCCAAGCACAATTAAAAATGTTGGTCCTTACCTGTAAGTTCCTAAATGGCATGGGTACTTGAAGGACTGCCTCCTCCAATAACGTCCAGCTTGCTAGTTAAGATCCTTTCCCCATGCCGTTTGTTACAGCTAGGAAAATGAGGTGGGTGGTGACTGGGCATGAGGGCATTTCAGTGGTGGCAACTCTGCTTTGATGTGCCTTCTCTCTTGAAGTTCACTTGGTGCCTAATTTACTGTTTTTTAAATGACAAGCCCAAACAATTTTTGGAACCCAGGCTTTTAACTCACTGGCTCCATCTTTTAAAGCTGCTTTTATGGTCTGCTTCTAGCCTGAGGACTTTTTAAAAAAAAAAATAAAGATCATTTTAGGCTTCTAGATGTTTTTATGCCTTTTAATAATGTTTTTGGCTTGTTGCCTTACATTGTTATTTTTAAGGATTTTATTGCACTATTTTTACCCTAAGCAGATCTCTGGAGATGCAGCATTTAATTCTTCTAAATAAAATGGTAATAAAATAACTGATAAATTCTAATTCAGAAATTCCCCCCCTGGATTATTCATTCCTTTGTTGAAGAAACAAATCAAAGGTTAATGAAAGGCATGTCAATAGTGAATCTGGGGTACCGAGCACTTAAAGATATTGGGTTCTGGAGTATGGTTCACACCAGAATGGCTATTACGTAATTATTTAGATTCTATTCCTAAACAACATCATGAAGCTGTATATCTTAACTGTGGCTAGGATGATCCTAACAAAAGCATGGGAACAAGCAGAGCAACCAAAGCAAAAAAAAAAACTGATTGCAAACCTTGCTTAGCAAGGTTAAAAATATTGGTTAATAATAGACATCCTGACACATTAGAAAAGAGATGGAAATATGTTATTGAATGCATGGGTAGTTTTCATGTAGACAAATTAACAATTTTTCTTAAATATAACTTTATTAATAACATACAACTTTTTAAAGTAATCTATTTGTATAATTTTTGCAAAATAAAAATAAGATATTAGGTTTTTGTTTCATGTCCCCTTTTGTTTTATATACATATTCAGTATGCCCTTGGTGTGTGGAAGACATTTGGGGCACATCCCAAGTTATAAAAGACATGGTTTCAGTCTTGTTTGGAAGCTCAGGGCCATTTCAAATAAAGTATTTTTGTACCTGGATATTTTCTTATCCAAATACAAACTATACAGAATGCCGACAGTTCTGAAGCATGTGTGTGTGCAGCAGTCTTTGTAGCTTTGAAATGCAATCAAGTGGATCAGGCATCCCATTTTAAAGAATTAAATGCCAAAAAATTGCATGTGTGTGCATTTCACAATTAGCATTGTCCACCCGACTTTTGTGCTTTGATACTGTACCAGGATATAAAAATATCTCTTTCAGAGTTCATAGAGGTAAATAATGGTCAGTCTGAAATTCACACTCAAGTATAATAAATAGCTCCCTTAAACATTTTCTTCTGCCAACTGTTGAGTCTCCACAGAGAATTGATTTCACAGGCATAACCACAGTAAAGAATTGAGAAGGAAGAAGGAAGAGAAATGTCAGAGAGAAGGCTTGAAATTCAGCCTTCTGCTTCAACTTCTAAATCAGGAGAATTGGTATCCACTGTCACTAGAGATGATGGAGTGGGTAGTCTCTCATCTGAAGAGGTGTAAAGCAGCTGAGATACTAGGCCTGACACTGATGGAATTTCTTCCCTGAAAGGGAGACTTAAGTTCCCACCCACATAGATTATGAGAAATTTAGAAGAGGTGAAGTCAACATTTCCACAGCTGGAATTCAGTTTGACATGGATGACATTTATCTGTTTCTTAGCTTGCTTAGCTCCCATTGTTATTTTAAATGACTTGTTTAGAAACATGTCAATGTAATATGACAAGGAGTATTTCCAGTCAAAGTCAGTAAAAGACTGGTGATTTTCTTTCGGCTGCTATATGCGTCACACTGCTTTGAGTTGACCAGCTGCCAGAATAAGTTATGATCTGCTGAAGTGAACCTCACTTGGCACGATTTAAACCTGGCAAAGATTTCTGGACTGTTGCGTACATTTACTTGATGAACAAGTCCACTATTCTGTGTTATACTGTACACTATTTCAGATCAAATAGTTCTTGGGTACAGATGGTGTTTCAAGTGGTACGGACTTTCAAAAATTTGATAAAATAATGTAGTTTTTCACATGAGTGTTATTTCACCAATATAAGGTTGATTTCTAATGTGTGTATGTGTGTAGTATCTATATAAACAATCGTGTTTTACTTCTGAAACCACAAATTCAGCTTCTTGCCCATAATTACCTCATATGTCATGTATGTAAAACATTTGGGTCAAGGCCAGAAAAGTACACCTGTGCTTATACATATAGTATTTCATTAAGATTGCTCATTTTTAGTCTGAAGCTATAACCTGTGCTTTTAATGGTAGACTGATAAATGTAGTTTTCGATGCTGCTGTAAGAATAAAACCATGTTTCTAAGGGGTGCTAATTAGATTTTGTGGGTGGTAGATATGTAGGCTTGCTTTTAAAAGCATTTTGTTATACTTAAAAGCATTTATTATACTTTCTAATACCTCATAATATCAGAAATGTACACCCAAAGACCAATCACATCTTATGGGAAATACAGGGATAGGAGAGGGCCTTCCTGTCTTTCTAAAAACTTGTACCTCTTGACACTTGTCACATGTGGATAACTAGCTGTTGTATAGCGGTTAAATTAATGAGCTATGTACTGAGGATTCCAAAGTGCAAATCTAATGTGATGAGAAGTCTCCAATGAGATAACAGCAGCTCAGGTTGAAGAAAGGGAGGGGAAATGGTAGGTTGAAATAGGCTTAATCTCTCCTTTCTGCATTACTTCTCTGCTCCAAATTATTCCCCTCTCCCAATGTTGCTTGAAACAGTGGACTAATTATAGAGAAGATTATTGAAGTTATATACAAGCATATAAGGAAAAAAGTATATAAGTGCTGTAACTTTAGCCCTGAAGAATTTTTGGAAAGGCACACACGAATACAAATACAGATGCTCACAATTACACCATACCTTCTGCATCTCCCATGCATTTCCATCTCCTCCCCCAATAAGATTTCCATCTTTAATGGTACTTTGCTAAAGTCAAATAGAAGCCAGTGTCAACTGAAGTCAGATAGCAGTTTTGTCTAGAAATGAGGATGACTAAGACTGAGGCTCATAGGCGTAGAGTACGGGGGGGCTCGAGGGCTTGAGCCATCCCCAAAATTTCCCGGGGGGGCTCAGCCACCCCCGGGAAACCGCCCCGCCTGCTGCCGCACCTCCCCGGGTCCTTCTGAGGCCCGGCTGCCGCTGCTGGAGAGGGAGAGGAAAGGGGTGGCGGGCAGGGGGGAGAGAGAGGCACCGGAAGCAGCGGCTGGCGGGCCTCGGAAGGGCCTGGGGAGGCGGGGCGGTTTCCCGGGGGGGAAGAACATTGCTCCAGCGAGCGTGCGTGCTTCGTGCGCACGCTAAGGAGCCCCCCCCCCCCGGATTTCCAAAAGTCTATGCCTCTGCTGAGGCTGTAATCCTAACAATACTTACTGGGACTAAGCCCCATTAAATAGAATGGGACTTACTTCTGAGTAAAGCTGCTTAAGATGAGTGTAGACCATGGATATTTGACTTTCTTCAGTTCTAGGACGTTCCTCTTGGGTAGTTACATTTGGTATTTTTCCAAACTAGTTCAAACTCACTGAGGATGAGCTTCTGAGCAGAACAAACCTAGGTAGAAATTTCTGAAGACTCAACCTGAGATTTTTAAAACTCATATAGATCCTCATAAAGATCCTCTTTAGTAAGGACACAAGTACAAGATGATGAGTAGTATATTTCACTGTTCCTTTAAAACTGTTTGTATTTTAGAGACATGGAAGTTTTAAATTTTTTGTATTTAAAAAATACACACACACACACAACTGGAATAACTGAATTTGTACTTAGTATTTTGGCTAAATACTTAATAAAGAATAATCTGCATTTGTACCCCTTAGCAAAAATATTTGCTGAGCAGCATCATTTCCATTTTGTAAAATATTCTGTCTAGTTATCTTACCAGAGGTATTTGTCTGAGAATTTGGCTCAATGGCAAAGACACTAGTGCTTAGCCCAATTCATAAAACTGTAACTAATCTAGCCAGACATACAATATTGACAAAGTTAAAGGTATCTCCTTTAGTCTTTGCCAATTTCCCCCAAATTGAATGCAGATGTGTTTAGAAGAAAACTGTTGACAATAGGTTAGATATTAAAATAGATGTGGGGAAATACTACTAACCTGTTGGTGAAAGCATTTTGAATCCAGGAGATACAAATGGCAGAAATACCTCTTGAAAGAAACCATCCAGGAAGAACTATAATAAAGCAAAATTAACCAAAGCTATTTTAAAGTACTTCTCATACCAATTTATTCTTTTTAAAATGATTGTTTGTTATATACTATTTGAATTTTAAAAATAAACCAAAACATCTTTGATATTTTTATTTCTCCTTTGAGCCATATAGAATGTTCTAGATTTTCACAACACTTGATCTTAGCCAAAAACATCTTCTGTTTGAGGACTATCTATTAAATAGATTTTTGGAACTAGATTTTCACAAACCTGTATATTCAGTACATCTCACTTATAGTTTCCTCAAAAGAAATTGCTGGTCATATCAGTTGCTTTGGACCAGATCTACAAAGTTGAGAATAACCCATTAGCCATGTAAAGTACATTTGGTTTGTCACCATGGGGGATGTTTTCTGCAGATCCCTTCATGACACATTGTTCCCTTAGACATTACTTGGGATTGGCTTCTGGATATACAGGGTTGGATCCTATGAATCCCTTCTACTTAGCTGGATCTTATTACTTCGTTACCACTAAGTCTTCCTCCAATGGAAGAATACTTTCATCAACAAAGAAAAAATTGTTTCCATCATAGAAAGTCTTTTTCCATTAGAAAAAATCATTCTCCAGTAGAGGAAGTCTTTGTCCTTTGTTCCTAAAGAAGACTTAGCAGAAGAGAGTGATAGGATCCAAGCCATATGGACCTGTTCTACTCAAGGCTGGAATCCAAGTTTCAAGGTTAGAGTTAGGTTACTGGAGCTGGAACCTACAGTACTGTAGCTTAGACGTTGATCCAGCAAAGGCTGCAGCTGAAGCAAAGCTTTAAATATTCTTGCACTTCAAAGTGATTCCTGGAGGTGGCTGAACTGCTTCCTACTGTGGTGGTGTCAGTTGGTCAGCACTTGTCTGAATCCTGGGTCTTTTTGCCTGATGAGGAGCAGTTGGTACCCTTATCTATGACAGAACCATGTTTTCCCAAGCTGCAATACCTAGGTACTACTACTACCAAGCATCTCCTCTGTCTTCATGGATAGCCAGGCATCCAGCTAATCCTTATAGAACTGAATGAGGTAAAAAATGGAGTAGACATGAATAGCAATGCTTATAATTATACTGAAAGTTAAATAGGACTAGAGTGGCTGTGTTGAAGTCAAAGACAGCTGAGGAGGGTTGTTACAGGCTGAATGAACCAGGTGACCATCCCAGCCTTGAGCATACTGATGCTGTTGGCCATATGTCTGTTAAAATGTGCAGCTCTACTGCCAGCCTAGAGAGATAGATGATACTGCACATTCAGAAGTAGCCAATAGAAAATGGAGAAGGGTGATAATATGGAGCAGAGCAGGGGTAAGGCCTAAAAAGACAGGATGAAGTAAGCAGCATAAAGTATATAAGAATTTGCTTTGTCTTATAGCAAGAACATAGAGATTATTTTATCTATTTTGGGGGATATGTCTATGCCACTTACTCAAGCTGGCCCACAATTAAAACATAACAATAGAAAAACAATGCTTTAAAAGACAAGCTATTAGACATAAACAGCGTAAAAACTATTAGTTACAGCAAGAATGTGCAGAGATAGTACCATTGCACATTCCCAGACTTAACAAAATTGTGAGGACAGGAATGCAGGGATGGCAGCTGTGGGCAGAGTAACGTAACATGCTTGTCTGCTCCATGAATGCCATCAGTCGGCTAGATAACAGGGCAGCCCTGCAGGTGTGTGTTTGGCTGCAACTGTGACATCTACATTGTCACCACAGTAATGAGATCTTGCTTGGAAGCCTGTGGGACTGGGAGGGAGGGAGAGGAGTTTGACAAGGCTGCTGGTGGATATTTAAGCCACAGCAGCCTCTAGCTAAGGAGGAAAGATCCTGGCTGTCTCTCCATATCCAGAGAGATGACAAGCAGGGGAAGGAAGATGAATCAGGGTTGTGAAATAACTCCTCCCCTTGTGAAGCTGAGGCCCTGAGAGAGGGTGATCAACGGGGGGTAGAGGGCACTACTAGCAAGTGAGCCCACTCACCTTCAAAGTGTTCCAGCTGAGCAGAATAATAGAAATCAATCTGGAAAACTCTAGACATAGTTTGACTAGTAAAAAAAAGTTCTGCGGAACATCTACTGTATGCTAGATGGTCAACCAAGATGAAATTATTGTTTTCTCATAAATTTACCTGATTCTGGATCAATGGAAGGTCACTTTTCAAGCAACATGGCAGGGGCATCCTTTGTCAGATATACTGTTGAGCAATAAAATGATAAAACAATAGTTAGATTGATATGGTTAAAATATCATCCTCTTTTTCCATATTTTTCTTTTGATATAATGTTTGCATTCAGAGTGTATAATGGCATTATGGTATGAAGTTCCCAACAATGTTGTGGGTCTGGAATTACAAAAGAATTAAGCATTATTGGCATCAATGAATTATTTTACCTCAGATGGCAAAATGCCAAACAATTGTCAAGGGTGGCAGCGAGAAGTTGGATGACTTGCCGTAGGCTTCCCACACATCTCAAGAATGATGCTGAGTTCAAGTGCCATTGCTTCAATCTAGTACTTCAGTCACGATGCCACTCTTCCATGATGGCTTTTCACTAAATACCTCCTAGCTACAATGCTGCATTAGAACAATGCTAGGTAAACATATTATAGTAACCAGGCCCTTTTTCTGTTCTTTTCATGACTTGTCTACTGTGAATAACCTCGTTTTAAGCAATGACATCACAAAACAATTTTGCTACAGTTTTGAGGGGGCTTGGTCTGAAAGATTTCCTCAGGCCTCCCAGTCCTGGCGCTGAGTTTTCCTGATATTGGAGGAACTCCAATCTGTAACTCCATAGTATGGGATTGCTGGCTCTGGGTCATTGGCTATCCTTCCTGCTGCTGTTGCATTCTTCACGGACCTGGTGTTATGCCCTCAGCATTTGCTGTATAAGTGGGCTGAACTATTCACTGCCTAAATAATTCCAACTACATTCTACTAAATCGGAACCAGATGTTCCACTGACCCCCTTTTGCTCTTGAGTCAAGCTGCTTCTGTTGTTTTCCATAGGCAGACAGACATTCAGGTGACCAACATATTTCTCTGCTCGTCAGCTTATTCATTCCCACTTCAGAGTTTGCCTGAATCAAAATAAACTATCAGTAGTGGCTCAAGTGTCTGCTTCACTCGGTAGTGATTGATCCACTAAATGTTTTGCTGTTGCTTGAAGCTACTGATTCCACATGCTCTAATCTTGTGATAAAAACTGGAAAACTCTGCCTGCCTGCCTGTCTGGCATATATTATTTGCATTTGGGAGTTACACAGTATCACTGGTAAAAAGGTAGATAATGTTGAAGGAAAAGAAGAGTTGATTTGTGTTGCCTTGTAGGGAGAGAGAAGGGGGTGTGAAACAATATCCTAATACCCTGCACTAAAAAACAGATGGCACCCAATCACTGTGTTTTCTGTGCAAAACTCCACCCCTCCAGTTTTGGCTGCAGAACAGACCCATGAAAAGGGCTGCATTTTCTAGATCACACAGACTGTAACATATAAAAGCTGTTAGCAGCTCCTGTGGCCAGCAGCTAGAAAGCTTGCAGTCTTTCTCTCTCTGTGTCTCTCTCCTTCTCTTTGTGGGTTTGTAGTAAGACACACTCCTCTTTCCAAGGGTTCACACTAGAGCACAGAAAAGAGCTGTTTAACTTGGAAGAACAATACACTAGGCTTTTGGTTCTGCACAGAGGTAAGCCACTGAGCTCAGTCAGTTTGCTTTGCATGCATTTTTATTAACACACATCCTTATTTTGCTGGACTCAGTTTAACAGTGCAAGTAAGACATTGTTTCCATGTCTCCTCATGTTTCTTGTCTATCGCTTTGCTTATAAATTTTTATCAACGGTGTAATTATAAATGACCAGGATGGATGTATCTTTTTCATCTTCAGAATAGCAGATGCTTTTTTCAGTCTCTCTAGTTGTAATAAGATTGGCCAGTGTGAACAAATCTTGCTTTATGTGGCAGTCCAGTTTGTGTGTACAGTTGCTAAGTTACCTGAGAGAATGTGGAGCTCTCTTTGATTCCCTGGAAATATCATATTTTGGGTTTTCTTGCCGACATTACTCATCTTGTGGGAACAGCTATAGAGGGAAAAACTGATTTGAGAGTAGAAGAGATTCACTTTGATACCAGTCACTGTCTCTAAATCCTTTTCCTTTACAGATTGTCTCTGTATCTTCTGACGTAAAGTGGAATTTCCCTCACCAGCCCCAAAATGATAGTAATTTCTGCCATCAGTGGTGCTCTGTTAATTTTCATTCTCTATGAAACAAGTGCAGTAGAGCTATCCAATTCCACTGACCCATTCCTGTCAACCAATAATTACACTGATGTTGAAGCAGCTCTGGCAGCTCATCAAAATTATGCAAGTCTCCCCAAGGCCAGGAGGAAACGATACATTTCACAGAATGACATGATTGCCATCCTGGATTATCACAATCAAGTCAGAGGCAAAGTCTTCCCACCTGCTGCCAACATGGAATACATGGTAACAAGACCTTTATGTACTTCTTTACCATTTCTGAACTTTATGAATTTGGGCCCAGAAATGAAAGTATAAATCTGAGATTGTGATTTTTCTGAACAATGCCATTATTTCATTCAAGTTAGCTAGGCCAATGCCTTTTGAAACTGCTTTGTATCTTTGTGTGTGCTGGGTAACATAGTGGCCCACTTTCCAGCATGGTTCCTTTCTGTCTTCAGAAACATGTGGGCTCTGACATAAACTGCAAGTATAGCAATTTTATAAGTGATTTATGTTAATGTCAGCTCTGGGGTTTATCTGCATTGCAGACTTAAATTTGTTTAACAGTCATTTCCTCTCCCTCAGGAACCCTGGGAATTGTAGTTCTGTGAGAGGACTGTGAATTGTAATAGTCTTCTGCTAGAGTTGCCAAATTCCAGGTGGGGTCTGGAGATATTCTGAATTACAACTTGTCTCCAGACTACAAATATCAGTTTCCCTGGAGAAAATGGCTACTTTGGAAAGAAGACTCAAAGCATTATACCCTGCTGAGGTCCCGCCTCTCCTTAAAGCCAATCTTCCCCAAGTCCAACCCCCAAATCTCCTGGAATTTTCCAGCCTAGAGTTGGCAACCTAATTTCTTGGTCCCTTTCGCTATAGTGTGTATTCTGAATGTAAGAAATCTCTTGCACAATAACTTTATATCTTTCACATAGTAGAATAGAGTCATATTTTACTGTTCTAGTTGATATGCAGTATAAAAAGTTCCTTTATATTGTCTGAATCTGAAAGTTGGCTTCAAGAATCACTTTAAGGAAATGCTCCACAACTTGCAGGATGATTTCTTCTGGCTTCTTACTCCTACTGAAATGCAGCCTGGCCTTTGGCTCCATCCGCCTCTATGTCCTCTGTTGCTATGATTTGGATTGTAAACTGTTGTGGGGAGGGGCCATGGCTTGGAGGTAGAACATCTGCTTGACATGCAAAAGGTCTTAGGCTCAATCCCTGGCATCTCCAGGGTAGTAGGTGAGATGAGATCCTGCCTGAGATCCTGGAGAGCTGCTGCCAGTCTGAGTAGACAATACTAACTTTGATGGATGAAGGGTAGGGTTGCAACCTCCAGGTGGTGGCTGGAGGTCTCCTGGAATCACAGCTGATCTCCAGTCTACATAAATCACTAATTTATTTATTTAAAACATTTATTCCACTTCTCCTGGAGAAAATGGTTGTTCTGAAAGGTGGACTACGCTAACGAGGTCCCTCCCTTTTCCAAACCCCAATCTCCCAGGCTCCAACCTGAAATCTCCAGGTATTTCCAAACCTGGGGTTGGCAACCCTAACCAAAGGTCTCATTTAGTATAAGGCAACTCATGTGTTCTTTGGGACAGGAATTTGTCCTTTTATTATATGTCTGGGATTATATATCCCACACTGATGGTTCTAGCTAAATAACTAAAAAATAGGGAAAATACAGAAATAAGCTTTTAAAATCTGCCCATGTACTATAAATATGAATCCAGGATTACTATACTTAAAAAGGAAGAAAAATCCAAGAATAGTCAGAATGGCTGATCCACTGCAGGTCAGGAATTCATTAAGACATTTCACAAAATCATTAAGACATTTCACAGAATCAGTCAGGATTATAAGTGGCTGGCTCATTATAGTTATGCTTAACATATCAACAAATCACTGTACTCAGATTTTCATGCTCTAGCAGATTTTTGGCTATATTTTCTCCAGAATCAGCAACCAGAATATTTTGCATTTATGTTATCTTTAATTCTCTCTGTGGAATATATCTACAATACAGTCTCCAAAATGCTTTAGCTGGCATTCCATTTCCCCAGGGAACTCTGGGAACGGTAGTTCTTCTGAGAAAGGGTTATACCTCTGTAAGAGGCAATTCTTAGCCTCTTTAACAAACTACAGTCCTGAAAATTCTTTCCAGGGGATTGGAGAAGCCATTTAAAATCTGTTTGAGTTTATAATACTGTCTCTTACGTTAATACACTCTCTCTACCTTTGTACTTCATATCAAGCATTTAGTAAAACAGGCTCTTGTCCATGAAAAATCATGCCACAGTAGACAAGTATTTTAAATAGCAACAGTCCTTTTTAGTGTTTTCCTATGCAGTTTCTCCCCAGAGCAGTTTTTCTCTATTTTTATCCAAAGATGTTAATTCAGTATATAATATTGTCACATAATCATAGCTCATTTTGTCCCCCCTCCCCGCGGTCAGAAGAAAAAGACATGGGATTGGATTTAATTTAAGGCCACTTTATTAACTATTTACACCTTTTGCAGCAAGGGCAAACCCCAAATATGGAAATAGGCCAAGGCCATGTATTGGGTGGCCCACCTTTGTCCTGGGTGCAAGCCATACCTCTGACTCGCCACCAGCTGGCATGACAAACAGGGTGCCGCCCTGGAGTTCTCCCCCCAAGCCATGAAACTTAGAGGGGAGGAGCCTAGCCAGGCCGGTTCCAAAGGCAGTCCCCATTCTCCGCCCTGGGCTGCGAAACCTGAAGGCTGAGCCTCACGGACTCCTTGAACTCCAACAGGGAAGGTGCCATATGGTGCTCACTGGATTCACTTTCCCATTTCCTGCACTAACCTGCCACTGCCAAAGCCAAACCTCTGCTTAGGACTTTGTACTCCACCGGGCAGCCTAATCCTGCCCGCAGACCTTGCTGCAAGTCCTCCAGGAATATCATCGCCCTTTTCAGAGAGATGTACCCCCATCATCCCTGTACAGGTCGATCAATTCAGCCTGTATCTCAGGGTGAGGCAAGAACTGACCCATTCTGTCTGCCAGTGCATTCCTTAGTTCTCAGTTCGCCTTCCGGCAACCCCTGCCCAAGCATCAGGATCCCCCATGCTGCACCACACATGGTATGGCGATATAGCAGACCACATGATCTGCACACCAGGCCATCTGCTCCACATCAGCCTTTGCCTGAATCACCAAAGCCTTCCCTTCCACAAGGCCGAGATAATTTTCACCCACATAGATTGACAATACCTGAGGTGGAGGACCTCATCTCTCCTTGAATAACAGCAAGATGAGGCCAGGCCACCTCAAGCCCTGTCACCCCAACCATTCAACTGTAGGTAGCGTTGCCAGCCTCCAGGTGGGACCTATTACAACTGACAGAGATCAGCTGTACAGAGATCAGTTCCCCTGAAGAAAATGGCTGCTTTGAAGGGTGGACTCTATGGCATTGTACCATGCTGAGGCCCCTCCCCTCCCCAAACCTTGCCCTCTCCTGGCTCCACCCCCAAAGTCTCCAGGTATTTTCCAACCCAGACTTGGCAACCCTAACTGTAGCCAACTCACTGAGCCCCACTTGTGAATCAATGGGCTTCCTTATGGCCTGGTAGGCTGCCCAACAGACCATACTGTGGCCACAAATGGTGATTTTTCACCTTTCATGGTGGCTGGCAAAACCTGGAAAGAAAGTACAATTAACAGCAGAACACAGTCCATTACAAAGTATTAAGCGGATGAACATAAGATTTCTAGCACCGTGATCTCCAACACCACAGCCGTTGAATGGCTGGACCCACAAAGCCTATAGCAGCTGCTGAGGAGGCAGCCCCAATCAGAAAAGAGTCCCATCAACTGTGAAACCAAACACATACATAAGGCTTCTGGAGATATGGAAATCTTTTGCTGTACCCCTGCAGACACCTCTCCCCTGCCATTCCAGTCTATTGTCAGCTGCAACCTAGGCAGGCAGAGAATATCCTGAGCAGAGACCTGCCTGCCACAGAAGTACACCAATATCTTGCTTTGGTGTTAGCAGCAGTCTGGAGTGCAGGAGATCCTCTTCAAATTGTCATAGCAGCCAGAACTTTTGGGCTTAGGGATGAGGGAGACCAACTCACTATCACTCTCACAAATCTCTCAGGCTCCAGACACAGTCTGATAATTGTCAATTGGCAAAGAACCTCCGGGGCATTAACTGGAAGAGACCTTTTCAGACAGGATCCTCCAGGCTGGATAGTTGGTCTGACTGGGTCCCCCTGTGATACACATTCCCCCCAGATTGGATTCAAGACTTTGAACATCTTAACTCTCTTAATGCTACACAAAGAAGGGAGTTATACTCTGTCAGTAGGATTAAAGAATCCAGCCACCTTGGTCTTTAATACCCTCCTCCTTAACACAGATGCTTTTAGAAGAAAATGTTTATCTATTTATCCTGCCCTCCCAGCCAAGGCCGGCTCTTACCTTATAGTTGGTTCTTGTGTTTTGAAATCAGATATTAAGGCCAATGCTCATATGATGTAATTCAAGAAGACAGATCATCTGAAGTTTACATATGGCAAGGCTGTGGGAAAGGCTGGAATTGCCCTTTAATTTAAACCACTGAAAATGGCACTTGAGGTGTTTTGAAGTTCAACATTAACAAAATATTTTATTCAACACAGAGGAAAAGTTTCTAACCACACCAGACCAGGGATCTATGCACTCTTCAGAGCTTACTGTGTGACTGCATAGGGAATTTTCTTCTCTCTCTTGATCTATCCCCTTTCCTTGGCCTGAATGGGAGTCTCCATCTAACTACCCACTGGTCCTTGCCAGTTCTCCTGTCTGTGTTAAACTGCTCTCAGTTAGGGCTAAATTCCAAAAGTCAGTACTCTACTCTTCTCAGCTATGGCTGAAATCAGACTGAATTCTCCTCAGCATCCAGTTCAGAACTGTTCAACTGATGCTAGCCAATCAGATCTCTTAAAACAGCCTGTCACTGAAGGCTGTCTGGCTCTGTGAAAAATTAACCCTTCACAGTCCTCTAGCTGCTTGCACAGCAATTCTAATCTTTTAAAAAGTGCAGTCCATCACACCCCTCTTTACTCCAGCTGCTGTTGCACATGCCTTTTGCATGTGCAGATCCCATGATCCCCAGCATGGCCTTCAAAGAGTACCTTCTTCTCCCTTTGCACCACGGAAAAGCTGGTTGGATCCAACCCTCTATCCAGGGCTCTGTTGGGGCCGGGGCGTGCCGGAGCGATGCTCCGGGAGAGAGGAGGCGGGGGGGGGGCGGGAACATAATCAAGCCCCGCCCCCCAGCTCGCTCTCCCCGGCCTGCGCTTTGGTGCGGAGACCCGCCCAAACCAGCAACCACCGCGGCAGCAGCAGCAGCAGGAGTGAGCACGCCGCCGGGCCAGGGAGCAGCCTCCAGCCCCCCCCCCCCGATCTCCCTCCCTGGCCCGCAGCACGCCGCCGGGCCAGGGAGAAGGCTCCAGCCCCCCAATCTCCCTCCCTGGCCCGCGGCACGCCGCCGGGCCAGGGAGCAGCCTCCAGGCCCCCCCCGATCTCCCTCCCTGGCATGCGGCCCGCCGCAGGGCCAGGGAGAAGGCTCCAGGCCTGCCCCCCGATCTCCCTCCCCGGCCCGTGGCACGCCGCCAGGCCAGGGAGAAGGCTCCAGGCCCGCCCCCCCGATCTCCCTCCCTGGCCCGCGGCACACTGCAGGGCCAGGGAGAAGGCTCCAGCCCCCCCCCAATTTCCCTCCCTGGCCCGCGAGAAGGGAGAAACCCCCACCCCGCCCACCCACCCACCCCATCTCCTTCCCTGGCCAGCGGGCACGCCACCAGGCCAGGGAGAAGCCCCCAGCCCACCCGCCCACCCCATCTCCCTCCCTGGCCAGCGGGCACGCCACCAGGCCAGGGAGAAGCCCCCAGCCCACCCGCCCACCCCATCTCCCTCCCTGGCCAGTGGGCACGCTGCCAGGCCAGGGAGAAGCCCCCAGCCCACCCACCCCATCTCCCTGGCCAGTGGGCACGCCGCCAGGCCAGGGAGAAGCCCCCAGCCCGCCCACCCACCCCATCTCCCTCCCTGGCCAGCGGGCACGCCGCTGGGCCAGGGAGAAGCCCCCAGCCCACCCACCCACTCCCTGGCCAGCGGGCACACCACCAGGCCAGGGAGAAGCCCCCAGCCCGCCCACCCACCCCATCTCCCTCCCTGGCCAGCGGGCACGCCGCCGGGCCAGGGAGAAGCCCCCAGCTTACCCACCCACTCCCTGGCCAGTGGGCACACCACCAGGCCAGGGAGAAGCCCCCAGCCCGCCCACCCACCCCATCTCCCTCCCTGGCCAGCGGGCACGCCGCCGGGCCAGGGAGAAGCCCCCAGCCCACCCACCCACTCCCTGGCCAGCGGGCACACCGCCAGGCCAGGGAGAAGCCCCCAGCCCGCCCGCCCACCCCATATCTCTCCCTGGCCCGCAGCAAGGTGCTGTGCCAGGGACAAGCCCCCAGCCCTCCCCCTCCTCATTATTCCTGGGTCGTGTGGGGAGGAGGTAGTAAGGGAAGAGCTGGGCCTGAGTGGCTTTAAGCCACTGGGGCCCAAGCAAGGGGGGGAGAGAAACACCTTGTCTGCCTGTCTGTCTGTCTTCCTTCCTTCTCTCTCCCCCACCTACCTACCTACCTACCTTCCTCTGTCTGTCTGTCTTCCTTCTCTCTCTCTCCCCCCCTGACTACTTACCTACCTTTGTCTGTCTGTCTGCCTACCTGCCTTCCTTTCTTCCTCCCTTCTCTCCCCCTACCTACCTACCTACCTACCTTCCTCTTTCTTTCTTTCTTCCTTCCTTCCTTCCTTCCTTCCTTTCTTTCTTTCTTTCTTTCTTTCTTTCTTTCTTTCTTTCTTTCTTTCTTTCTTTCTTTCTTTCTTTCTTTCTCTCTCTCTCTCTCTCTCTCTCTCTCTTTCTTTCTTTCTTTCTTTCTTTCTTCCTTTTTTCCTTCCTTCCTTCCTTCCTTCTCTCTCTCTCCCCCCACCTACCTTCCTTCCTTCTCCTTTCCTCCCTCCTTCTTCCTTCCTTTGCCATTAGATAGGCTTGCCAGCTCTGAGTTGGGAAATACCTTGGAGATTTTTGGGGTGGAGCCTGAGCATGGGTATTGCCTTCTGACACACTTCCAGTGACGTCAGGGGTGTGTAACCTTCTGACACTTCCGGTGATGTCAGGGGGTGTGGCATATGCAAATAAGTTATGCTAATGAAGCTCCTGCACCTCTTTTTTTACAAAAGGACCCCTGCCTCTATTCAGTTCATTCATCCTCAGTGATCTTCTTCTTCATGCAGAAACTTTGGCATTACAGACATTTTTGGAATGGAAGGGGAGTCACACATAAATACACACAAACATGCATAGAGATAAAGGGAATCATACTGAGCAAAAGGAAATCCTAGTGGCTGTGCTGGTTTACTAGTAGACAAGTTTTTAAAGTATTCTAAAAATGGATTCCAGATTTTTTTCCTGAGGTTGTAAAATTGTAACTACAGTACCTCTTTGAAGCCAAATGTACCATTGCCACCACCTGGGTTTGGATTTCCTTCTCTTTCCAAGCTTTTCTTAATAGACAATTGGCAGTAAGTGCAGAATGATGAGCAAAAGTTTGTTAGCCAGACAATACCCACACCGCCAGTTATTAACTCCATAAATTCTAAGGAACAAGAAGAGCTTATGGTAATTAATTTGCTTAGCTGATTCTAATGAAGAAGTTTCCCAGGACTCTGCAGGACCATAACGCATGAGCAAATCCATCCCCATTTTTGCCATATCTCCTGCAATGTGTTAGTTTCAAAGATCCTAAAGCGGCAAAGAGATATGAAAGAGAACTGTTATTATTGTGTCAGATACAAATCTAATAATGATTGAGGTATTTTCCTCTATGTCTAGTTCCAACTTGGCTTAATCACTCAACAGATTCTGAACTCCACTTTCAACAAGGATATTCATGAATGTGTGATCTACATAGCCAAAGCAGGGGTAGGCAACCCCCAGTATGCATGCCGAACAGCAGCACACCAGATCATTTTGCTTGGCAACAGGACCAGTTTTCTATCCAAGGGACTAACAGTGCCTCTGGGGCTGGCGGTACCTCCGAGGCTCAGCTGGTTGTCAGTGGCTGAGGACAGACTGGCAAAATGAAGCGCAAGGGAAGTGGGGCAAAAAGACCTGGACTGAGTTGTCATGGGGCTTTCTGTTTGCACTGGGTAGACTGATGTGGGACCATACCAGGGAGGAGGCGGAACAGAGCATTCACACTGTGGGGCGGCCCCTGGTGGTGCCACCACGGTGGCACATGGTTTTGGTCCATTTTGCTGACCTGATCAGTGGGTTCACATTACCGGCGCCACTTGATGTGTGGCTTATTTGCATCCCACTGCCAGGAAGTGGGATGAACATGCACCCAGATGGCTTGACACTGGTTTCACCAGGTACCTGTTTAAAGCACGATGAAAGCGCTTCAGGACCAGGTGAGTGCAGCACGGCAACACCAGGCAGCTGTGGCTGTCTGAACAGGCTCTCTTAATCTGCTTGCAAAGTGGACCTATATCAGGTCAAACTGCCAGTCTGAACTCAGCCAGTATCCTGAATAAGCATGGTCCTTGGCATCCTCCTCCTTTTTATACATCACTTTTCTCCCCAGTGGGGACTGAAGCAGCTTATATCATTTTCTGTTCCTTCATTTTATCCTCACAACAACGCTATGCTGCATGTTAAGTTGAGAGTGTCTGACTGGCCCAAGGTCACCCAGCAAACTTCTCACCACTACACCACACTGGCCTATGTTGTGGGTTTTCAGACACCTGATCCATAAAGATTGCCTACCCCGGTCTTTTAGATTATCCCCCATTCTCCAGCAAAGAACCATTTTTCAGTACTTTTGCCAAGGCTTCACAAGCATTAGGTCCAGAATCTGTTTCACATATAGAGTCCCATCTTATTGGAGAGGTAGGAGTCTTTTCACTTCATGTGGAGACTAGCTTTCTGCTAATCCACAAAGGATAAAGAACCGTAGAACTATCTTCTTCAGAACAATGTTACAGCAAATACAACAGGTACACACTTCTATCACAGCATTAAAATTATGGGTATATTAATGCATTCTGTTAGTATGGAGCAAAAACAGATTCACCATAGAAATGCATTTTATCATTATGAAATCCTCACCTCTTCTCACTGAACTCCCACAGTTAACTCTCCTTGCTCTGCTTTCCATACTACATATGTGCCTTGGAGTGAGGAGAAGACAGAATGCTTACATAACATCATGTTAATGTGAAGAAAAACCCCAAATTTCTACTCTTGCTCTTGGATCCAATAGTTTTGATATCATAGTCATGTGTTTCTTCACTTGGGGAAAAATGTATGAGGAGAATAAGCAGACTGAAAAGGGGAGAAATAAAAGGATAACACCCCCATACTCTAGGTACCTTATCCAATTAAATTGCTCTAATGTTTTGAAACATTTATTCTTCTTAAAGGTCACACAGGTTATTTACTCATAATGATAGTGTCAGCTGGGTAGCCCTGTTGGGTCTGCAGTAGTTAGGGATGCCATACCCCCAGCAGGGGCAAGGCTCCCCTGCTTTCAGTCCCCATCTCTATGCTGGCAGGGGGAACCCCCCCCCCCCCAAAAAAAACCAGGGAAGAACACCCAAATTAAATGTGATGTTCTTACGTGACCTAGACATAGGCACACTGGGGACATGGGGGGGGGGGAGTGACACTCTGGTTTTGGGGCAAAACTCTATGGTAGAAACTACTTCCAGAGCCCAAATCCAGAGCGTCATCCCCCTGATGTCCCTGAGGAGCCCAAGTCACTTCTGGGTCATGTCGGCACATCACATTTATTTTGAGCATTCCTCCTTGCTCCCAGTAAGTTCACCCCCACCCTCTGCTGGTAAGTCTGAGGGACCTGGCAATCCTAGAAGTAGAACAGCAAGATTCAAGTCCAGTAGCACCAGCAAGACTTCCAGGGTATAACTTTCAGGAGTAAAAGCTCTGTTCATCAGATATGTATCTGATGAAGGGGGCTTTGACTCTTGAAAGCTTATACCCTGTAAACTTGCTAGTCTTTAAGGTGCTACTGAACTCAGATCATATTCATATTGGTTATTTGGTTTGTTGCATGAGATCGCCACCAGTATTCAAGCATTAATTAATTTATTTTTAAATGGCCAGCCAAAACATGAAGGCTTAGAATGTTTTAAAAATGTAAATGACAATAAAATGCTTAATTTCCCCTTCCCTTCCTCCGTAAATCCATACACCATACTTAATCCTGACCAGCAAATGCTTCATTAATGAATTCAGTTTAAGGCTCTTGTAAGCCCTCAAGAGAAAGGAGTTCCATAAATATGGAGCAGTTTTTGAGAATACTGCTGTATGCTCACCTGGCTCAATCCTAAAAACACTTTCCTGGGAGTAAGCCCCACTGAATAAAATTAGACTGACTTCTGACCTGCTTAGACTTGAGGTTTTTTTAAAATAAGGCATGGTCAAGTTCTGAGATTTATGGAATTTATGGGTTCAGGGTTTTTGAAAAATATAGGTTATGACCAACATTTTTTTTTAAAAAAAAACAAAGCTCTGGAGCACCTGCCAGTAAAGTGATCTTTCCAGTCCAGCCTTCTGGAGATATGTGATTGTATTCCACAGCAGCTATATATAAATTTTTATATCATTGCAGTGCTCAGTGTGTGCATTTTAATGTTATGAATAAGCTGGATAAGCAGAAATCCTGTTACCTACTTCGTAAAGAATTCGCATAGTTCTGAAAGAACCATTGTTTCATTACAATATGTTTATCTTAAAGTCACAGAAGCATCTTGGATAACCTCAGATTGCTAACAAGCATATGAAAAGAAAGCCTGTCAACATGACCAAATAGAAAGGGCATGACATTAGCTTCTTTTTGCCAGAAATGTCTTAAGTTTGACAGCTCTTTTACACAGAGCTAACTGAATTCCTATTCAGATCATGCAGTATATATACACTTAGCACCTCTCATCATTTTCTGGAAGAACTGAGGACATGGTGTTCTTTTGCTAGGATTAAGTCCCTGTCTTGCAACAATACTGCATTTTGAATGGAAAACAGAGACAGAAAAAATATGCCTTCATACTTCATATATTGTTTCCTAAATAGTCAATGGGTGGTCACTTTTTAGCTTTTTAAAAAATAAACAGAACGTGATTGGCGATGGGGCCCTTCAGTATCCAGTATACTTGTGATTCATGCTATGGTATCGTTTATTACAAATGGAACGAACAAGGGCACTTCAGAACCAAATATGTCCATCCCATAGTTCAATAAATGAATCATAACAAAATATACATGTGAATAAGATGAAGGAAAAGAACTACAATGTTTGTTCACATTGTGAGGGAAATTTGATTAAATTTCATACTTCTAAAATTTGCTCTTCAGTACCATTTTTTAATTTTAAAAATATTTTATTGAAAGTTTTTTTTAAAAAAAACAATAAAAAGTTAAGGAATTAGAGGGAAAAAGAAGGAAAAGAAATATAAAGAAAAGGCTTCCAATTTTCTCTGCAGCAAATACAATTGTGATTACAAAATTATCTTTTACTCCATGGTTACAAAACAAAGTTCTCTTTTTTCTATTGTCTATTTTTTTCTTAATCATAAATACCACAAATCATCAATTCATATCTATTTCATGCAAAAAGTCCATGGCGGGGATTTGCTCTTCAGAACCATTGAGGTTTCCAAGCTGAGAAACAGTCTACGCATCACAGGGATATCTTCCTGTCCACATGGATATGGTTTAAAGAAAAAAAGTCACCACTTGAAGGCTGCCCATTATGTAATAGGTTTCCCTGCCCATGGCCTGGATCTCTAGTGGCCACTCATGCATGTGAATAGTGTTTGGTCAGATCAACTAAAGAATATAATGGAGAAATGCATCACATTTAGTGCAATCCTAAGCACAGTTGCTACCTTTCTACGTCCATAGAAATCAATGACTTTCGAAGGGTATAACTTTATTTATTATTTTATTTTATTTAAATCATTTGTACTCTGCCTTTCTCCTCATATGGGTACCCAAAGAGGCTTACATTGTTCTCCTCTTCTCCATTTTATCCTGCCAATAACCCTAAGAGATGGGTTAGGTCAGGGTGGCCAAACTTGGTTAACAGAAGAGCCATATAGAATAAACATGAGATGTTTGAGAGCCGCAAGACATAAACAAATGTTACACACATGTTTTTTATTGGAAAATATGCAGATTTTCTTTTTATTAACATTAAATTATTATTAAAGAGAGAAAGAGAAAGAAAGATGGAAAGAAAGAAAGTGGAAAGAAAGCAAATAGATGGGGGGAGGGAGAGAGGGAGAGGTGGAAAGAAAGCAACTTTAAAAGCGTTCTTCAAGTCCCGGCACTGGCTAGCTTGGCTTGAAGAAGGGATTTAAAGAGACAAAGGTCCTATTCAAACTGGCCAGCCCGGGGGGGGGGGGCGGGCGGGCTTTGAGAATGTATTAAAGTTAAAGTTGCTTTCTTTCTCTGCTCCCCCCCCCCTCAATCCTCCCCTGGGAGGGGAACACTATTTTTTTTGTACCTGATCTATTTTCTTAATGGTCAAGGGCATGGATCCATTTGAAGTTTTCAGCATATACAAGGGTTATTCAAACTGGCCAGCCGGGGGGGGGGGGGGTGTTTCAGCATGTACAAGGGTTCTTGCAGAAGTGTGAGGGGGAAAACACCCTCTCATGCTAGGCCCTTGCACTAAGTTATACATTTTGTACCATTTTTCTACTTGTACAAGATGCTGTGCAAGCAATTTCTGGGCACTACAGAAAATGCTAGGTGTTTCACAACCTATTCCGCAAACAGAACTGTGCTGCTGAATCCTTACCTAAATTACATTGCTTTAACGGCCAACTGGCCACATGCAGCATCACACTGAAACAACCCTATATTATCCCCTCTTACATTTAATTACCACTGACAATATTTTTCTACTAATAATGTGATCCTATTATCTGTATCTAATAGTAACATCTGAATTAGACTCCGCAAAGAAAGATAAAATTTATAAGATAAAAACTGCCCTAAATATTTCTTCCTCAAATCCTCCCCAAAACAACAGGACAGCAAAAGATGTTCCAAAGTCTCGATATGACTATCCCCACACTCACATCTTCTATCTGAATAGGAAAGACCTCCATAATGACCCTCAGTAACCTCTAGTGGTGTGCATGAAAAAATTTAGCTGTGAACCCGAAAAATATTGTTATTTCCCAGTATTCCCAAATCCCAATATCGGTATGATATTGGCATCAGTGTTCCCTCTAAGCTGAGTTCATGTGAGCTAGCTCACAGTTTTTTAGCCTCTGGCTCACACATTTTTGCCTTAGCTCTGGAAGGATGGCTCCAGAGCAAACTAATCTATGCAGCAGCCAACTCGTTTTCTCACAACTTTAATGCCAGTAGCTCACAAAGGAGAAATTTTGTTCACATGACTCCACAGCTTAGCGGGAGTATTGATTGGCATGCAGATAAATAATCGAGAAACCTGAATTTATTCAGCATTTAAAAATGCCTTCTCCTGTCACTCATGGAGGCATGCCGCCATGGTGGCGCAACTCAGAAAGTGCCTTCCCTTCCCTTGCAGAGTCACGCCATGGTGGAGACATGCCTCCACAACTGAGGGGAAGTTAAATGCCTTCTCCCTTCACTGGTGGAGGCGTGCCACCCTGGTGGTATGACTCTATGGTGAAGGGAAGGCATTTAAAAATGTCTTCCCTTCACTTGTGGAGTCACACCACTGCTGCAGCATGCCTCCATGAGTGAAGGGAAGTTAAATGCCTTCTCTTTTCACTGGTGGAGGGGATGCCTTCTCCAAGCTGCGCCACAGCAACAGTAGCGGTGGAACTCAGCAATATAGCTGGCCCGAATAAAAGTTTGATAAGGTCAGCTTTTATTCGGGCCAGCTATATCAGCAGCCAAATCAGATTGTCTAATCTGCATTTGGCTGAATAAATACTTGAAAAATACCAAATGCACACCCTAACCACTGATAGAATGGTGTTTAGTCTAGCCAGCATAAATGCCCTTCTATACTGTGACACTGTTAAATTAAAAACATATTGTGGAATAAAATTAAAGCTGATTAGGCCATGAGTGGTTATATGATGGACCCCGGCACTTCCCTACTATGAAGCAGGTTTTCCTGCCAAAAAATTGTTCCCAACTGTAACTGAGCAGCCCCAAGTAGCATGGATTAATTATGATTTTAAAAGTCTGTCTGTCCCACCCTGTCATGAAGATCTATTTTGTCTTTTAGCCCAACCCAGGAACTTGATGGGATAAATAGGATCCCTCTTGTTTTTTCCTTTCAAATGGCACTTGAGATGGTATAACATTCAAACAGGAATAGCGATTTTATTTAACAGGCAGGGATTGAGTACGTGTAGTCAGGGGTTGGAAATGCTGAGGTAAAAATTGATGTTAATACAGATTATACTTCTTTTAACAATCAGAATAGCGTTGTTGAAGCTTATTTTCATATATTCTTGGATCTTATCAGTGAGAAGTGTTTGGCTGAGTATTTTAGTTACAATTACAACATTTCTTCATATAGTTTCCTATGGCTTCTCAAGTTTCCTGGAGACGGTCTCTTTGTTTGTGTTCCTAAACTCTCCCCCTTTTTGAAACCAGTTTATTTCTGTATCCTGAGGTGTCTATATAGAGAGACAGTCTGGTGTAGTGGTTAAGTGCGCAGACTCTAATCTGGGAGAACCGGGTTTGATTCTCCACTCCTCCACTTGCACCTGGCTGGATGACCTTGGGCAAGCCATAGCTCTGTACCAGCTGTTCCCTCAAGGACAGCTTGGGAAAGAGTTCTCTCAGCCCCACCCACCTCACAGGGTGTCTGTTGTGGGGAGGGGAGGGGAAAGGAGTTTGTAAGCCGCTCTGAGACTCTTAAGTGAGTGAAGGGCGGGATATAAATCCAATCTCTTCTTCTTCTTCTATATCAGATTCCCTTCACAACAGACCAGGGGTCTCAGAACAACCCCCCCCCCCCCCCCCGGTAACTGGGCAGAAATTATTTTTCTTCTCCTCAGAAGATATAACCCTTTTCTTTTGGCCTGAATAGGAGTTTCAGCATACTTCCCAATCACTGTCACCAAAATCTCAACCCCAGTTCAGGTGTCTATGTAAAATGGACTTCAGCCTAGGGTGACTCTTAGACATTCAGTTCTGATACTGAATTCTTCCTCAGAATTGATAGAAAACAGTTTAGGTAAGGAATAATTTCCCTTTACTCCAAAGGTGAGCCTGTCTGCTTGACTCTGTCAAACTCACTGACTCCAACCAACTCTGTCAGAAGCCAACTGACTGGCTTACCAACTGGCTGAAAGACTCCAAAAACACCATGCCCTCAGCACTCAGCTAATCTTATAGTTCTCCTCAGCTGGTGCTGGCCAATCAGAGTAGGGAGGGAAGGGGAAGGGAGCAGACTGTCACTGAAGCTCTCCATTCTGGCGGCTCTCTGAAATTGCTGCACGAGGAAACCTATTGTTAAGTGCAGTCCGTCATAGGCTACTAAGCACACTCATCATGTTCTCTCCTGTGTACTTCTAAAATCCAAAGATACCACTGCTAACTCAATTTCTTTCATCTCATATGCTTAGTTTGAGTTAAAGCCCAATAACTGAAACATGTTTTCAATGGACATTTTCCAAGAGATCAGTAGCAGATCTTTTCTAATAAGACTTAGGAGCCCCTCGTTAGACATGAGCATCTTATGATATAACAAAAATTATCTTTCCCATGCTAAAGCTTCCAGAGATTTCTGATTTAATTCTGCTCTGAAGGCTACCAGAGACACAGTTTGGCATGCCTGATATGCTACAGAGAAATTGCATTAAAGGTTGGTCAATTGCTTCATCTACCACATCAATCAAAATCCTAACACCATATAATATTTGAGGAATTACCTTCGCATTAAATGTTTTGATTGCTATAGGTATAAAATTATAACCCTGGGAATGAAAAAAGCATATTAGAGCATTAGTGGATACTTTTAAAAATGTTTTTCAGATGTAATTTCCAGGTTAAATTTGCATGAAATATAATACCCAGATAATTAAATTGTCTAACTTGGACAATTTTCTTTCTGTTAACTTGCCTTTTATATTCAGGAATATTTCTTGCTTTAGAAAAGACCATGATTTTAGATTTCTGGGTGTTTATACATAATCCCTCATTTAGACAATATTCAGAGAAGGCCTAATGGGGAGCAAGAAAGGAGCAAGGTATCATCCGCATATAGTATTAACAGTATTTTTTTTATCTGCCAGAGTAGGAGCATGCAACAAGTGGGGAGGTAAAAAGATAGTTAGATCATTTATGTATAGATCAAACAAAAGAGGGGCCAATAAAAAACCTTGCCTAACCCTCTTATTTTGAGGGATTTCTTGTGTCAGCTGTCTTAAAAGTCCGTTTGAATTTGGGCCAAGGAATTAGAATATAATCATTGGATTAGCCATAGTAGCCTTTTGTCTATTGAAGTTTTTTCTATTTTTTCCAAAGTTTCTCTCTTGTGACTGAATAAAAAGGTTGTTTTAAATCCTTAAAAGTTGCGAAGAGATTTCCTGATTTTACCACAGTGTATTTTTCCACAAGCAATCATAAAACCAAACTATGGTCTTCAGGAGACTGGCCTTTATGAAAGTGGGCTTGTTCAATTCCCAGAATGTTAGATGAATAGACCCAAGATTAGGGTTGCCATCCCACTGATGAGTGTGGGGTTTTCCCCAATTTTAGGGTTCCCAATCCACTGCCAGCCAGCTGGCTGGAGGGGGGAGCCCTGCTCCTGAAGAGCCCCACTGCACCTGATGTGCCTGGCAATTACATCATCACTCTGAGCACATCATGTGGGGGATACTCTAGCATTTGGCTAAAAACTCTATGGTGACCATAGGGGTTTTAGCCAAATGCTAGAGAGTCCCCTTCACTACATGCCCTGAATTTTTTCTACTTATTTCAGATCTATGTAGGGGACAGGCATGCCCAACAAATAAGAGAGATAGCATAAACTATTTCTCTCCTCCCCCCCCCCACCATTTTATGCATCTGCCCTGAAAGGGAAACATCATGATCACTGCCTGAAATCTATTTAATTGTAGCCTGTCCTTTCCTTCGGGGCCAACATAGAGAGGGTGTTACCCAGCAAGGGTTTCTTCTTTGCAGGATGTTTACCATTAACTGCCTTGGAGAAAAGAGGAAAACCATTGAATGGTAGTTCCCCATATTTCTATGCCAGCGTGGTGGTTATGTTTTCATTTGTTCATTGCTGGATCCAAGCCATTATACAACTCATCTCCTATTTTACAAACGATGTCTGATTATATTTCCTTAGTGTCAGGATCTTGTTATCTCCCTTTTTCATATCCTCCTAATAATTCAGTATGTTCTTTTCCCTTGTGACCTCACTCTGTTTATCCAAGATTTCTAATCCATGGAGATTATTGCATGTTGCCTTGAATCTTTGCAGGCTCTGGGTTTTTGCTGAGATGAAAGTATATTTTTAAGAAAGATACAACTTCAACATTTGAAGATGGTGCCAGATTAGCAAGCTTCTGGGTGAATGTACACCCCTTCTTTAATGTCACTGGATAGAAATATTAATGGAAAGAAAATATTTTATTTCCTACATCTGATTCCTTACAAAATAATGAAACATCCATACCCTGGATTTGGAGTTAAAATTAATTTGCAATTTTAGTCATCTTGAATTACTGGTCTTATCACTAACCATGGGAAATACTGAAATCTCTTGAAATAGCAATATTTATGCACTCAGCACTAATAGATTAATGCTAGATTACTGTAATCCACTTTACATGTGGTTACTTTGAAAATGGTCTGGAAACTTCAGCTCATCCAAAAATGATGCAGCCAGGTAATTGTTAGGCATGGTACACAGGGCTGAAAGATCTGCACTGGCTGCCCATTTGTGTCTGGGCACAATTCAATATGCTAGTTCTTACCTATAAAGCCCTACAAGGCTTGTGGCCAGAGTACTGGAAAGACCAACTTCTCCCATAATGTCCCGCTCACCAGTCACAATCTGATTTACAAGTTACAACCCCCTGATCCCAGTGCCTTCACATTCAGAGGTGAGGCAGATAACACCCAGAGACAGGGTTTTTTCTGTAGTGGCACCACACTTATGGAATGCCCTTCCCCTTGAGGGTTGCCTGGCACCTATGTTACTCTCTTTTAGGTGCCAGGAAAAGACCCAGGTGCCAGGAAAATGCCTGTTCACCCAGACATTTAATTAAAGGGCTCATTTATTTAACAGTATTTTAACCTGGAAATTGTTCTTTTAAGCTTTCTGTGTTTATGGTCGGGTGGGGCTTCTTAATACTGGATTTTGATTAAAATCTTTTAATCGTTTGCTTTTATTATTTTTTTCAAAAAAAATTGTAAGCCACCTTGGGCAGGTTGCTGGAGAAGCAGCATTTAAAAGTTTTAAATAAATAAACCAGTAACAACTTAGGCCGAGTTCAGTAATGAATTGCTTTGGCATTAGCATAGATATAGCAAAGGTTGCTTGGTGAGTTTCAATGGGATTCATACAACACTGGTAGCAGGTAACATGTACTTGCTACAGGTAGGTCAGGATGAGACTCTACAGGACCTGGAAGAGCTCCTGGTGGCCATGCTCAAGGAAAGCAACTATTGATGTACCAGAATCTAAGCTCAAATGAATCTTATTTCTCTAAGCAGAGACTTGGAGCACCAAAGCCCTGCCCATCAAAATATAGTATAAAAGACAGCGTTCTGGCTTGGAGTCGTATGGTGTGGCACCATAGAATGGTTTTGGTTGTTGTGTTTTGCTTTTTCCAAAAGTTACACAAAAAAATTAACAATACCAGACTTTTTTTAAAAAAAATTGAAAAATGTATTTGACTCCACCATCAGACTAGACTGAAGGGCAGGTGGTGGCAATTCTCATATTTTCCCAGAAACAAAAAGTATTTGAGTGCTTTGAAGAGGGCTTATATAAACACACTTGCAAAACTTTTTTGAGTTCTGCTGTCCCACTTTCTTATTTTGGATAGCCCATCACCTATTCATTAGACTAATAAAAATGATGAGACAGGATCTAAAGTAAAAAATGTCTGGATGAGAAACAGATGTGAGGTCAAGGATATCTGGATTTTTTTTCACAGCAGGGATGTTAAGTGCACTTCTTGGCTCAGGCACTTCAGTCTAAGTTCATTGACTCTGCAAAGGTTTGCACCGGTAGTTAGTTAATGTTCCGTGTAAAAAGTGACTTCAGTAGTGGGAACTGCTGTATGACAGAGAGGGCAAGAGAAAAGTGTGCGCATGCACCATCAAGTTGCTTCTGACTTAGGGTGACTCTGTTAATGGCCTCTATAATGTCTTATCATTAACAGCTTTGCTCAGGTCATGCAGTGCATATATTCTCCTGCTCCAGGACCTAAACCTAGGAGACTACAGGCTGAAATCCCAGTATCAGAGGTGATTTCAGTATTATATTTCTTTTTGTGATCTGAAGAAAACATGTCTTATTAATATTAGAATGGTCAGATGTAAAAATGAGGGACACAGCTAGGAATCATTATGGATTCTTCTCACCTAGCCATGTACCTTACACCCACCTGAGAGCATTCTGCAATGACAAAGACCATTTGGGCCACTTCATATAGCGAGAAGGGAAATCCAGCATCAGAAGCAGCTGCCATGAGTGACACTAGCCAGGGAACATAGTATGACCACAGCCATATATTTTAAAATCTCCCTGTTGCCTTCATTTTGGCCAGACTCCCTTCCCATAATTTTGCAGGAGTGAACTTTGAGTAGAACATGCATATAGACATTATGAGCAAATAATTTCCATAATGTATTATCAATAGTCATGTCAGGATGAAGTTTTTAATGGATTAAAGTCTAAACATGTGTAAAAAGGTTCAGATTCATAAATGTTACCCCACCATGATATACTGTACTTCACACAGCAGGCTTTCACTGCAGCAACTGGCCCCAGACAAATCTAAAATTATTAACATGTTAAAAAATGTCAAGCCAGGAAATGTGTTAATAATGAAAGATCACAGAACTGTTTGAAAGACAAATAGACTTTGGAAAGGATCTCTTCTTAGTACAAAGAGCTTCTCGAGCCATTAAAAAAAGGAATGGCCTATTTTCAATGGCTTTGGCATAAGTGGTTCTTTCCAGTTCTCCGAAAGTGGTTTGATCAAATGAATATGTACCATATGCAGATTTAATATGAGTGGAAATCCTTTTAACAGATTAGTCTTCCCAAAATAAATTCAGCCAGGTTCCTTGTGAAAGGCAGTCAATAGAAGTAGGCATTTGTTAATATTTTAGTGCGCCCAATATCACCCCTAATGTCTTGGTTTATATAGTAGAAAGGCAATATTTTATGAGATTTAGTATTTGAATGTCTAGTGGTTAAATCTGTGTATGAACATTTCAAATGCTGTCAATGCTTTATTAAACTACTTCCATTGAACAAAACAAAGGGATATTGAAATTGCAGCCCTGTTTAAGTTAACCACTGCATATTTATTGATTTTGCTTCTTGAGGAGTGCATCAAAATGTATTCCTTAGAAATACTATTAGACTTGATGAGTTCAAGAGAGCAATCCTAAGGAGGTCTACTCAAAATGCTCTCCAGGTCTACTCAATAGCAACTTATTGCCAGGAAGCAGTGCAATTCTAAACAAAGTTGTATCTTTCTAAGTCCATTAAAGTCAGTGAGCTGAGAAGTGGTGAAAAGAAAGCATCTGCAATAGAATATCGACAAACTGTGCAGTGTGAGAGATGTGAATGATCATTTTAATGGGGTAATACCTTGTTTATATTCAGCTGGATTCTAGAAATCTTTGTTAACAGACCTCCTATCTCCACCAAATAACTGGGCAGAAAGGGGAGGGGGTTGACCCTATAGAGTTTTCCAGCTGAGAAGAATATCTCTGTGTGTGATGTTTGTCTCACAGTGAACTGGCTAAAACAGCGACATGTTTTAAAATTTAAATTTTGCTGCAGGCCTGCAACATGGTGCATGCCTTTTCATTTTAAAAATGAACTTAAGGATTTAGATATGTACTGCTCATAGATAGTGATTACTTAGCTAATTGCTTTATTCTAATTTGTTTTAGTGTATTAATCATATTTTGAACACTTGATTGTTGATTGAAAACAAGAACCACTCTTGCATCCATAAAGAGACCTCTAAGAATCCAGGTGATTTCATATTCCAAATAAACACACCATGTCTGCCAAATCTGCCCATGAGCTCATATGTTTTCATCACATGGTATGCACTGTAAAAAGAAGAGTAGAGTCAGTTTCCAGTCACGGATAAACAGCATACAGATATGGAAATATCTTTTTCTGTATTTAATCAGTGGGAAAACATAGGCAGTTTCATCTCCCAGATAACTGGTCTTCTAGTTGTTTCCCCAAATCTATGTTTCAAGAGTCTGTTGTCTATACATGTCAACAGTCTCCAAACTGCTTCACTCATACTAATATGAGTGCCTTTTTAGAGTACAATATGTTCTTCTTCCAGTTAATTAGGCCAATAAAGTGAACCTGTTTTTGAGTCTAACTGTAAAGTGATTTGCAGCCTGATCTAGGAAGGTTTTGCCCATAGAAAATTCAATAGGCCTTACTTGGAGAAAGGTGCACTTTAAATAAATATACAATTATGCTCTAAGCAGCTTTAGGCTATGGTCACACACACTGAATAATCCACTTTCAATGCACTTTCCAACTGGATTTTGCCAGTTTTCACATGGTAAAATCCAGTTGCAAAGTGCACTGAAAGTGGATTGAAAGTGGATTATTTAGCGTGTGTGACCACAACCTTAATGTGATACTAAGAAAGACATAGGCTGAGGACAGATTGACCGTCTCGGCCGCATCTGACCCCAGGAGGCGGCCCGAACGCATCGCGTCCGGCGCCGCGCTCCTTCCGCACCAGCCAAACACCACTTCAAAGTGGTGCTCGGCTGGTGAGGCGCGCCCCACGCACGCGTTCCACCTGCCAGAGCGGGTGTGAACGCGCGCAGGCAGGGGCAGCCGCGCAGCGTTCGCACGCCGCTCCAGGAAGCCACCCACAGTCTGAACACAAATCTGTGTGAATGCAAATCTGTCTTCAGCCATATATCCCACTTAAACATGCTGACAGAAATGTTGCCTTACAAGACTATGGCCTCCCACCTCATAGTGCTCATGGGAGAAATCACTTATTCAACTTACT
Source organism: Lepidodactylus listeri (assembly GCA_029233225.1). Lineage (NCBI taxonomy): Eukaryota > Metazoa > Chordata > Lepidosauria > Squamata > Gekkonidae > Lepidodactylus > Lepidodactylus listeri. The sequence continues at coordinate 46,505,734 of JARCFY010000006.1, read as the reverse complement.
CCTCTATTCAAACTGTGCTTGCATGTGAAGACTCTATATACCATATAAACACAAATAATTTTTTTTTCTTATGCGATATTTCAAGTACAGGAACATTCCTATAAAGTAACAACGCAATGAGAATTGCAGCTCCCTTTATCTAAGAATATCGTATTGGTTTCTAAACTCGCTAAAGGAACTATATTACCCATATATAAAGGTTTTGAATTTGGCATCCATCACATGTTCCCAGTCAAACTGGTCAAAGTTTACATTCGCTAAAACTGAATTCCATTTATCTATAGGTTTAAGAGCTCTCATTTTCATCAACACTAGCATAGACAGAGCGTTTTTCTAACAAAAAGAAATCCCAAACTTTGTTTAACCATTGCACTATGGTAGGAGCCGATTTAGGCTGAGGACAGACTGGCAATCTGGAGCGAGATGAATGCGGAGGAAACTGCTGCGGGGGAAAAACTCCCCGGGGCTGGCCGTTCACACTGGCCGGTGTATTGCGCTACGGTGCCGATACAGAGCATTCAGACTGCTGCGGAGTGGCCCCACGTGGGCCGGCCTCTGCAGCTCATGATAGGGCTGTTTTGGCAATTTGCGCATGTGTGCATGTGAGCGCACATGCGCAAACTGGCAAAATGCCGTGTTCACACTGCCGCCTCCGCTTGCCTCCCGCCTTCTTCTGGTTCACACTGCCTGGAAGCGGGAGGCAAGCGCAAGACGGCCCCTGGACACCGGTTTCTCCCAGTGTCCTGTTAAAGCGGATGGAAAGCGAGTGGGAGACGGGTAAGTGCGAAACGGAGCCGACGGACAGATGCGCATGTCTGAACGCGCTCCCTTCTTCCACTTCCAACGCGGGGCTGTCCCGCTTTACATTGCCAGTCTGTCCTCAGCCTTATTTTTCCAATTCTGTGCTAGAACCACATTGGCAGCTGTAAGTAAGATATTTATCAGTTCCAGTGTTCTAGGAAACGGTGGGTCAGGAGGCTTACTAAGGAGTAGCACTACAGCCGGGTCAAAAGGAACTGTATGCCCAGTCAGAATTTCAATTTTGTGTAGAACTTGCTTCCAAAACAGCTCAATATGAGTGCATTGCCACCAATTATGGAAGTAGGTGGCTCTAGATCCACACAGTTTCCAGCATAAGGGGGAGGCATTGGAGTGTAAGTGGGCTATTTTGACCATCGCATTAGCACTTTGAGGGCAGCTGACTGTATGTATTGAGAGTTTGAAAGTTTGGCATGCATATACCACATCTCTTCCCATTGCTCATTGGTTAATGACTGCTCTAAATCTTTGTGCCAGGCACCCTGGTAGGTCTGAAGTTTGCTGTTCATAAACACGAATAATATCAATACATGTAGTCATGTGATTCTGCAGTGTACAGTTCCATAGCAGACTATATGATGTAAAATTTTAATCAACTCTACAAAGTAATAAAAATCAGCACATCACACCCTCACAGATATATGTGGCTATATTCAAACACAGTTATGTTTGAGCCTACAAAACTATATCTGAAAGATTTAATTAACTCTTTCCAGTGGCAATTAAAGAATGTTCCATATTTTCTTGATTCCTCAGTCTGCAGAAATTCTAAAAAGAGAGAAGTAAAACAAGTGTGCTTTTTAATGGTTCACAGGTAATTATTTGAATCAAGATATCTACTATTAACTGTGGATTGGATGACTGCCTTAATGAAATGATTGATCAAAATGAGAAAATTGGCATGCCAATACATTAACTTACTCCAACAAAATACAATGTTTCTACAACTGTCACAAAATTTTCCAAACACAAAACAAAAGTTGTTAAGATATCGTTGCAGTTAATAAATTAAAATGTTGACAGTAAAAAAGAGAGTAAACCCCCCACCCCCATCTTGTTTTGCATAATGATTACTAATTTTTCTGGCTTGGTACTCAATACTGTTTTAAACAAAATTCCCTGAGGTTCCAAGAAATGATGACATCTTTGGATGTGTAATTTGCATGATGTTAACTGGTAAGTCAATCCAGAGATTCCTTATGAACTCAGTACCTGCTATCCCCACTCAAAAGAGCTTGTCCATGCTTTTCAGTGGAGGGACCTGATCTGTGCATGCAGTTATGTGCCTTGGAACTGGATCACTGAAGGGGATTCTGGGTTTGTGCATGCAAGAACTATGGATCCTTTTTGGTCTACGAGTCATTGGCAGGGATTTACTTTTGTTTTATTTTTGTATAACACTTAATATATTTTATGCAATCTTTGTAACAATCCAAGTTTCTTTGGAGCTCTGGATGGGTCTGATTATGTGTTTCTTGTCCTTTGTTTCTGCAGAACTCCTAGCAGACCACTAGCCAGCCAACTGCATGGTTTTACATGAACACAAGAACAAAAAAACAAAAAAAGCACTGTACATGGGGCTGGATCCAGACTGAATTTTCTCCTAACCGATGGGGAGGGTTATTTCCAACCAATTTCCCCTTCGTGTTGCAGAACTCCAATTTGCCTCTGTATGGCCCCGTCCACACTGTCACTTTTGCTGCTCATTTCTCCCTATTGCTTTGGGTTCCTCCCCCTTTTCCATATGTGTTTTGCTCCCTCTGGGACTACTAGAGAACAAAACATATGGGGGGTGGGGGAACCTGAAGCAATAGGGAGAAATGAGCGACAAAAGTGACAGTGTGGACGGGGCCCATGGTGTTCCTGAGGGCCCCTGTCCTCCAGGAACAGTATTTTGGGGGGATCACTGGGCTACTGAGGGACTGGGGAGAGGAAAGGACATTCTGTTCCACTAACAGACATGAGCAGAAAATTTAGTCTAGACCCAACCCATTGTCTCTAACACCAGGCCATATTTAACTTATTGCACACACTGAATGAATGCAAAATGATCCTCATTCAAGGAGGTCTATTCCAAGAACACGTTTAAAATACTTCTATACATTTACTCTGGCTGTAGCACTGAGATATTTATGGCTCAGAATGGAATTGTGTGTATGCATATTTGTCATGTTGCTCTTGATAGTTCAAAAGAAACAAATTTCTAGGAACTCATACAGTTGTTTGCTGAATGTCTTTTGGTCTGTTCGCTTGAACCTGGGATGAGAGTGAACAACTCATGGACTATATTTGGCAACCAAACTAACAATCAGTCCGAAACCTCTGGGCTGGCTAGGTGTGGTACAAAGCCTTCTTCTGTTATCTGGCCATCAGACTAGTACCACCTGTACTTCAGACTCTAGCTCTTTTGTCACTAACCTCAAGGACCTTAACTGGAATACATATTGGCTAGGTCTCGATTTGAGTTCAGCTGATCACAACCCAGTAGGGAATTGTTAGAACCATCAACTCTGTGTCTTTCCCTTCTTCATTCTTTTTGTTCCATGACAAGTTATTCTGATGACCCACTTTTTATCCTGGCTGTGCTCCAAGGGACTTCAGGAAGGGGTATATAACGTTCCATTCCCTATTTTATTACTACAACAACTTTGTGAGGCAGACTAGGCTGAGAGTGACTGCCTAACGTCACCAAGTGAGCTTTGTGACTGAGCAGGGATTTGAATTTTGGTCTCTTAGTTCACTATCCAGTACTGTAGCCACTATACAGCACTCCTCCTCTAAAACTGAATGAATAACTTCTGTAGCAGCCCCACACCATTGCATATTCCCCACCAAATGATTCTTTGGGAAAACTTTTTTTTATTAGAAAGGGATTCTACTTAAAGGGTAAAAAAGAAGTCCTGAGAGTGAGGAACCATGTAACATTTCCTTGGAGGAAGGGTGGGGAAAAGAGAGGAAGACAGGAAGAGCTCATTTTGTTTACTTAGATTATGAAAAGAAAGACTGAATGACATTTGTGTCTGCCTTCAGCAGTTCATGAGTCACTATGGCTAAGACCCAGCATGATATAGTATCTAGAATGATGAATGAGTTTTGATATGGGAACCTAAGTTCAAATTCATGTTCCAATATGAAGGCCTGTTGGCTGGCCTTAGGCAAGTCAGAATTTCTTGAAAGAATCTCCCAGAGAGACTAAATTGCTGCTCCAAGAACCCCCAAGGAAGGGTGGGACATACAGGCAATATGTTATTGAAGTCAACTGATTCATGTTTGGTTAATCCATCATGATTGGAAGAACAAAAATGGCCAAAGAGTGGTGCAGGTAGCAGCTGCAATCTGCTTTTTCTTTTTCATGATTCGTTCAGTATGGGTGCGGTTAGACAGCCTGCTTGTCCCACTGTGGCTGTGTTTCTGATTTGATCTGGATTTTTTGTTCCAGGGTGGTTTGATCAGACATCTCAGAGTGGCTCTCTCTCACCTTGCTCCTGCTTTGCTTGTAGGCAGATGGGAATGTTCTTCTTCCAGCCCGGCATGGCTCCTTCAGGCTGCAGCAGGATGACCAGCAGTGAGGGGAAGTGGCAGTGCTTCCTATTCCCCAAGCCTCACAGATGCCTGGGGAAAGTCAGTGGCAGCTCTTCAGGGCAGCCACAGTGGGAAAGGGGCTGAGGCATTGGCAATACTGGTGGTGCTGCTGCTGCCTCCCTCTGCTGCTGCTTTATATGGTGAACAGCTGCCTTAGTTTGGGGAAGGGATGGGTGAGGTGGCAGCTCTGGAGGGAGGAGGGGGCTCTCTCTGGTTTAGCTGGCAACAGATGCATGCTGAGGGGGTGAATGGAGCTGGCCAGGGGCTGGGGGACAACAAAATGCACAAGTGGTGCCTAAGAAGCTTGCAGCACATATCTACGCATGCACACATTGGTAACTTGAAAAAAATGGTGGCAAAAGAAGAAATGAGCAATCTGACTTCCCCAAAGGCTTCACCCCACAAGAGAGTGATCAGACATCTGCAGAAGCACAGTGAAACTAGTAGGATTCATGAATATTGGACTTTCTGTGGTGTCAGGAAAGCTGGGTGTGAGCATGGGGGACTGACAACTGTAGGGTGTGTTACAGAAGCTGCTGTCTGAATGAGCAGCTTAAATCCACTGGAGAGAAGCAACAACAACAGATTAAAGTGCTCATCTGATCACAGCCTATAATTATAATCTATGAACCCTCTCCATGTCAGTATTCAGTATGGCTAAAGAATTTCTTTTTTCCCAGGTTTGGGATGAAAATCTAGCCAAGTCTGCAGAAGCATGGGCAGCAACCTGCATTTGGGACCATGGTCCATCCTTCTTATTGCGATTCCTTGGACAAAATCTCTCTGTAAGAACTGGAAGGTAGGCAGATAATGTCATTTGATGTAGTTTCTTGAGGGCAACAAGTACTTTATTTATTTATTTTATTTATTTATTGAGATTTCTATCTTGCCCTCCCAGCCAAGGCTGGCTCAGGGCAGCTTCTGGTGCAAATGAAGACTCTTCCAACCAAAGGTATCTTTCATTTACATGATTGTCTATCTTCATACACACAATCAAATTTAAAGAAAAGAAGTTTAAGTCCAGTGGCACCTTTAAGATCAACAATGTTTTATTCAAGGTATAAGCTTTCATGTGCATGCATACTTCTCCAGATACAATGAAATGGAAGGTACCAGTCCATACATATAGGTAGAAGGTGAGCAGTAAATTACCATACAACTTAAATGAGGATGTTTAACAGTCTGCTGCTTCAGACCAACCCAGCTCCCCACCTGAATCTGTCACAATGGAATTTCGTCACATAGCAACCAGTGAAGTATGGAAGCGTGTTTGTGCAGGAGTTCTGTGTAGACATGGTGGGACATGTTAGGCTGTGGGTGAATGCAGTGATCTTTGATGCAGCAAAGTCACCGTTCCAGTTCTGGAAATGAAGGTTCTTGGTGTGGTCCATGATTATATGAAGTTTAAAATAAGCAATGAGATATGTTTGACACAAACACAGTCACCTTGATCAAACTCCCTTGCCTATATGCAAAGCAAGCCACAACTTGAATCAGCTCAGTGTTTCCTGCTGAAGTTCATCTGAAGCACAGCTCCATGTCAAGAAACTGTACAGTAGCCACTTGTGGTGCATGGCAAATAAGTAACAAATAAGTTGTAGCTTACAGCTGCTTTTCCCCAGTCAGCAAACTAAATTTGCCAGAGAAGGGGCACATATTCCCTGATCAGGTCATTACATTGATTTACTTACAAAGCACAGAATTGCTTCCAATTTGTCCTTCTCTGTGCCAGTGCAGTCAAATTCATCCTTTAAATGACTGACATTAGACAAATTTCATTAGTTGCTTCTTCATTTGTGCAGTCAGAGGCATTTTTCTGTGAAGTGCTCACAAAACTGACTGGGCTTATGAGCAGATATCTAAGGAACACAAAAACACCTAAGTAATAAGTCTCAACTCAAAACCTCAGTTTTTAAAAAAATACTACGCCTTTTAAAAATTGGAGGTGGCATTGCTAACACACATGTGGTAGGGGATGGAACCTCCAAGAAAGCAGCGCAATGTTGCAAATGGATGCATCCATTTTAGTTTGGATACAATAAAAATCATTCAGCTCCATAACTGTGATTGCCAAACGGGATGTGACCTGAAGCTGCAGGTAGTCAAGCATAGCTATCCAGATTGTCTCTAGTTGGTATCATTATGCAAAGCTGTTAATCAGACAAGAGAAAAATAAAGCTAAATTTAAGATAAAGCTTTTAGATATATAATTTCATATATCTCATATCTTAATTCTATAAGCTTATCTTTCTCATTTTTTAAATTCAGAGCCAATGCATTTGTGATCTTAGCAATATCACAGAAAAATTAGCTCAGTTCTTCCCACTGCCATGATCATACAAATGCTATGCCTTCCTCCTTTTGAATGATCAGCTTGTGCTGGTACATCTGCAAATATATTACATGAAATAAAAGTCACATTAGAGTATATATTTTATGCACATCAGTTATGTGGAACATTAAAAAATGTCCCCCTCTTTCTGATTTTTATTACACCTAGATATCGATCCATTCTCCAACTGATAAAACCATGGTATGATGAGGTGAAAGACTATGCCTTTCCATATCCTCAGGACTGCAGTCCAAGGTGTCCTCTGAGATGCTACGGGCCCATGTGCACACATTACACACAGGTTATATAAGTTCCATTGTTCTTATGTCGTGCTTTAAATCAAAGCCAGTCTGTGTTTGGGGGGCATGTTGTTTTTAATTGGACCTTAACCAAATGGCAATTACTTTTTCTTCAGATGGTCTGGGCTACTTCCAATCGAATAGGCTGTGCAATCCACACATGCCACAACATGAATGTGTGGGGATCAGTTTGGCGACGAGCTGTTTATTTGGTATGCAACTATGCTCCAAAGTAAGTAGCTCCCTTTTAATTCTGCTTACTCCTATATATCATATTCTATCAGGCCATCTGGTTGGGTTGCCTCTTTCTCCTTTTATCTAATTTTCAATTATCTAATTTTCCCTGGTTCCTATTTGGGACATCTTTCTGGTGCCCATGTTCATGAGCAAATACCTGGCAGTTTCTCTTCACTGTTTGCATACACAAGGAATAATGCGAGGAAGTTATAGCTCAGCTTGGCCAAAAGCATTTCTATCCCTGGAGAAAAATCCATGTGGGTAGCTGTGTTAGTCTGAAGCAGCAGAACAAAAAAGTTTGAGTCCAGTGGCAACTGGACCAACAAAGACCAACAAAGTTTTATTCAAAGTGTAAGCTTTTGTGTACAAAGCACACTTCTTTAGACAAATCGGAATAAAATCTCCTCAAGGGCTACTTACAGGAAAAAAGAGGGTAAGGGCAGCCATGACTATGGCTGGGTTATGCTCATTTCAGGGGCCCTATTTCAGATTTCAGCATAGTGAGAGACAAAAAATTTCATTGGGGGTGGAGGGGGCAAGACTCCCAGCAAGGTTTAAAAATACTGCTATGGGATATTTCAGGATTAGATTTTTAAAAAACTAAAAATGTCATATGAGAACTTATGATCACTATGTATACCTTTGAATAATTCTTAATTTCTTCTGCATTTCAGTTTAACATGCATCTATTAGTCATGCAGAGGGGCAAAGAATGATAATACATAGTATTTTGTACTGCTTTTGAGGTTTCATTATCTTTACATTATCTTATCTCTGTTCTTTCAATAGCCCTCTAAATTAGAGCAGCATTATTATCCCTGCCTTGCCTAAGGCTACCTCTAAGTTTACTGTAGAGGAAAGATTCAAATCAGGGGACCTCCTGATTCATGGCTCACTTTCTCCTACCACTTCTCAGGACTATGTAATCCTCAACACTTTCAGTCTCTCAAGAACAATAAAGAACATTCAAATCCCGCCCATCAGTACTTGAAAACTTATTTAGATTCTTTTGAGGTTTCCATGCTTGCCCATGAACTTGGAAACTTACTTATATGGCCATAAGGGATAGAAAATTTCTGTTACTAAAGAACAGTTAACAGAACATGTCATGAAGCCAATACCAAATTCTGTTCCTTTTCTGTTCCAAAAATACAGAAGACAAAGAACCCTATGTATAACAAATGAAAAACAAACTTTATTGATCTGAAAGTATTCCTCTAAATTACTAAATACATTATTACTTTTTTTCTCAGAGGGAACTGGATTGGAGAAGCACCATATAAAGTCGGGGTGCCATGTTCGGCTTGCCCTCCTAGCTACGGAGGATCTTGTACTGACAACCTGTGCTTTCCGGGGGTGACGTCAAACTACTTATATTGGTTTAAGTAAAATGGTGGAATGTTTCAATAACTGTTATAATAGAGTGGTTGTGTAACAAAATTTTGTCTATTGAATTTTGCACATAGTGTATGTGTGTGTATATATATTATATATATATATATATATATATATTATAATGATAATGTACATTGTGCATTTAAGATGTAGCATAAATCTGGCTACCCCTGCTGAACTGATGAAGACATCAATACACACTATTTATATATTAATAGCTGGATAAATATGCATTGAAAGAAAGGAAAAGGGAGAAAGACACTTTGCAGCAAGCTTATCCACAAACAAGCAAAACTGGGGGACTTAGAATGAAGAAGATTCAGTAACAGAAATTTTGCTTTCTAAAATAGGGTCAGGCACTGAGTGAAAAGTCAGGCCTTATTTTGAAGTAATCCCTGGAATGAAGTAATCCCTGGATCCCTGGGATCTGGAATGTCATCAATGTCTTCTGGCAAAATTCAGAATGTGTAAGGGTATGAAGGCCTACAGGCTACATATATAGTCTCAGCTAACAGAGACTGGTCAGGTAGAAAAGTATCATCTGTGGGTTCCGTGTGTGTGTTTGGGTGTCTGTGCATGCACTATTCTTTAGAATGAAGCAATAACATTCTAACAAAACAATCTAGAACTAAGGATAACCAGACAAGCCATTTTAAGACAAACTGTTCTTAAATTGCAATGGTTTACATTTGTAAACGTCTTTGCTGTAAAATCTACATAGTAGGAGTTCCAAGGCTGTTTGCCTGAAAACATGTGCGCTGTTATAATTGGGGTCCAATGTTATGAACTGACATTAAGGCAAACAATCAAATATGTTGCTGCAGCTAAAGTTACATTCATTACAAAAGCAGCAGAACTATCTTGGCTATGGCATTCTGGTCACATTACTCCACCTCTTAAAAACTTCTGTTACCAATGACCACAGTATCCATAGGATACTGCATGGTAGGGTACCTGCACTGAATGGAGCCATGCATGCATATGCTTTTGCATCTGTTCTTCCAGCTGGTGCAGCAGAGCTTCAATGTCAATATCATTGATGGCCAATGTCATGGCAGTATAGATTCTAAAATCATGTCCAAATGTGCAGCGTCACTAGGAACAGCTGTTGGGTTCCTCTATCCTGTGAAATCTTCTAGACAGAAAACAGCCAAAGGTGCCTTATTTAGAGTTGCTCCTCATTGGCCTAAGTTGCCCACACTTCAAGAATTATGGTTTTTCTTGAATTGTCCCTAACTAGCTTTGTTATGGTTCAGTTAAATTGTGTGGTTAATTTGTTACACAGGAATAATAACTGCAAATGAACCATGTGTTGGAATGAAACACCAGAATGTCAGAACAATCATCAGTTTACAGTCAGTTTATTTAAAAAATCACATCTTTTGTCATTGACTACTGAAGATCATTAGTGACAAAACCCAGAGCAAGTAAAGAGTACACAATCAAGGTCCACTAAAATAATATTTTCCTGAGGTCTGAATTATGCTAACTCTTGAGGTAAAGGAAGCAAATATATGTTACATCATATTTGCATCCTTCTCTGGTACGCCGCAAGGACTTTCAGTCGGACATCACTTGCAAATTTCATGTTCAGAATGCAATTCTGAGATATGTGGTGGTCTAATTCAGACTGTGACTGTGGCATGCAAGAAGGCCCATAAGTCTTCCCCTGTTCTGTTTTCTTTTTCTAAAATGGCTTCAGGGAGTTGCTGTTTGCCCTGTTGAGAAAACCATGTGTAGCCATTAGTACCTTGCCAAAGTGGGGAAAATAATGGTAACCTGGGGCTGTTTCAGGTTGGGAAAATAGCATGGGACAGAGACATAAGCCCTCTTTCCCCATGCAATACAGTTCCAATACAAATTGGATCCTCACATGTTGGATTCCAAACATGGAAGTTGTGAGGCACTTCTGATCAAAAGTCCCCATGGTGGACCAGAGGAGGGCATGAGTATAACATAACATATAGGTTGGCCCAAACACAACTTCACAGTTGTTAAGAGGGAGTCACTGATATTCAAGTGCTCACTAACAAAATAAGAATATCAGAGATATGCGCTCTTAATAACTTCCTCAATGTTACTGACTTTAATAATTATGCAGGTTCAAAAACAGGTTAGTTATGATAACGCAATGCAATTCATATGTAGTGTCAGCTTCACTGGGAAAGCAAAGGCTTAGACACTGCATCTCAGTGGAGTAGATTCTTTAGGTGTCTTTGCATGGGTCAGTAACCCGAGATAAAAACTTACACATAGCTGATATTGTTCTTGGGAAACAAAATATGACTTAGCATGTTTCCTCTGTGCATGTGTCATAGTGTTCTGCTGAGATTTGCATGCTCATGTGGCAGATGCTGGTCAAGCAACAGCTCTCCAAAAGTACAGAGCTTTATAATGTCTCATATCCATTGCCAAAGTATTGAAAGGTGATCTCAGCACCGGGAAGAGGGATGGTCAACATGCCAACCCAACATTAATTGTTAATATTTGGGGGAAATGACATAAAAACTGTAATAATTTCCAGAAACAATGTGGTATGCTTGCCAAACAAGTAATAATAATACTAATAGTAAAGTTATGATTCTGTAATGTAGTTAAATATTACAATGGATAGGATATATTTATATACATACATGTTATTGCAGTATTATTCTTCTAAGTTAATATGAATAAGCTAATTATGTGGAATAGTTTTTTTAAATAATACAGGTAATGAAACTTTGCTTTCTCAAAACAGGTGCACAGATCATTTCACAGTATTCAACAGTGGTGCTAACAGTGGGTGAAGCTCTGGCTCTTTTGAAATTGGTCAGCAATATTTTTATGCTCTTTCAATGAAGCCAGGATTTCGCTCACATATCCATTATATGCATACTTTACAGTAGCAGGAAACAAATACAAGATAAGCTATTTCATAAGAGCAGCTTCTTTAAAAGCAGGTGCTAGAGACTTCAACTGAGCATTTTTCACATTGCAGGAAGGTCTCTCAATAAATCAAATATTTAACATATAACTGAAGGCAGATTTCCCATTTTAATTATATAGGAGGGCATTGTAAAACGTTATGCTCTGTTTACTTGAAATCCTATAATACTTATTTCCTTTCTGTGAGTTGATGCCAGTGTTTTTTAAACTGTAATCCAAGAAACATAATCTATGGGCAGAGCTATAGGGAGGAGCTGTAGATCTGAAACAGTACATGCTTTGCTTGCAGAAGATCCCAGATTCACTTGCTGGCTTTTCTACTAAAAGGACAGCAAGTGCTGGGAAACATATTTCTCTGCTTGAAATTTCTCATTCAGAGTATACAATAGTGAGCTAGAAGAGCCTAGGGTTGCCAATCTCCAGGTGGTGGTTGGAGATCTCCCGGGATGAGAACTGATCTCCAGGCAACAGAGGTCAGTTCACCCAGAGAAAATGGCTGCTTTGGAAGGTGGATTCTGTGTCATTATACCTCATTGAAGTCCCTCCCCAATCCCGCTCCTCAAGCTCCACCCCCAAAATCTTCAGATATTCCCCAACCTGGAGCTGGCAATCCTAGAAGAACCTGATGTAACATAATAGAACTTCATATGTTTAAGGAAGTTTAACAACATTCTTCAAAGATGAAACCTGGGATTTTTCAGTCTGCATAACAGTCTTCCCATGAAGACGGCTAGAATAACATCTGTCAACACTTGTATGTATTTTTGCAAAATAAAGTCCAAGTAGAATTTTAAATATGCCGTAGGATGCACTCAGTTGGCATACAACAATTACAAAAGGCTCATAGATTTGGCTTATGATCTGTGTTCACTGGCAGATACAAATTCTATATACATTTCTAGAGAGAGAAAGATGGGTTTCTTGGAATATTAATGTATGTGACATGTAAAAAGTTTGAAAACCACTGGTTTGTATCATAGAAAAGTGGAGAAGTGGTAATTTACTTTCCTGACCAGTATCAGTGGTGCTCAGTAGATTAGCTAATTGTGTAGCTGTGTGTATTTGCTAAAAACCAAGCCAGATACAGTTCTTGAATGTACTTGCGTAATCACATAGAAAATATCTGGAGGATCAGCCACACAATTGCCATTTTGATGTATTGCTAGCCAAATACAAACCATACAATACAGGGACATGAGCACAAACTTAGCCATATGAATGTTCACAGCATTTTGTAGCTCAAGTTTCATACTTCACAGAAGAGGAGGTCTGGTAGCTAGTTCCTTGGACCTGTCATTGATTTATGTGGAATTGCTACTTCTCTCAGTGTTTTCATTATGAAGTGGCTGTGTATGGACTGAAATAGGTTGGGGTAAAAATTGATCAAGTTCACAGGCTTTCTGATTAAAATAGATATTCCACTGGAAAATACTTCTTTTGGATGTAACTTTTTTCTCCTTCACAGCTAGCTTTTAATACCATAATAATTGCCTATGGCTTCTGTCTGACTGCCTTACCAAACAATAGCAAGTAGCCACATTTTGGTGCTAATCTTTCATATTTGCAGTGTTCACTATATACAGTGGTATTAGGTGTCCCTTGAGTGGGAGTTTTATTTTTGCTGTTACCAGATATGATCTAGTAATTGTCACCTTCCTGACAAGAAGAAGGGTTGTATCCCATAGGATGCCAGTAATTTTCTTTAAAAAGAAAATCATCAGTAGATGTGAATTATTCAGATGGGAACTAGTGGGAACTATATATACATTTGAGGCAAAAAAATAAAGGTTTGCCAAAACAACCCACAACCAATCACATCAACATTAGGCAGTTCTCATGGTTGCCAAATGGATTTTTAGTCAGAAAATGAGAGAAGAACATGTGCCATATAAATATTGATTTAGATTAAAAAGGATTACATTTGTTCAGTTGTTCTTCTGGGAAATATACAGTGGTACAGAAAACATCTAAAAATAATAATGAGGTAAAAGCTGACCCTCTTGTTAGGGTATGTCAGGTTTCTTGAGTCAATCACAAACTTCCACAAAAGGATGTCCCAACTGGCTTCTTCCAACCAGTGAAATAATGTCTAACAGTGCAACCTTATTTTTTTTTTACCATCAAGTCACAGTTGACTTACATCAATCCTGTGGTGTTTTCCAGGCAAAGGACCTTCAGAGGTGTTTTGCCATTGCCTGACTCTGTGTCATGACTCAGGACTTTCATGGTGATCTACCATCCAAATACTAACCACATCCGACCCCTGCTTAGCTTCTAAGATCTGACAAGACTGGGCTAGCCTGGGCTATCCAGGTAAGGGCAGTACGATGCTAAACAAAGTTATATCCTCCTAAACACACTGACGCTAATGGATTTAGAAGCGTGTAACTCTTTTTATGATTCCTTTAGAAATGCACACAATGTATCATAAACCAAGAAAAACACTGCATATTTAAGGTGCTATATTATTAATTGAGCAGGTCTCCAGCTCAGACAAATTGACTGAAAACTATCATGGTTTAATAGTAACCGTAGATTACAATAAAAATCAAGCACAATCCAAACAACAGTAAACACTTTAAGAAGCATTGATTTCCATACTATTGACTTAAAAGGCACAACTATAGATCATGCTCATAGTTTAGTATCTAGAGGCATCATCAAAATAATGAATATATACTATGACTTCAGTTCAGGAGCTATTTAATAGTGCAACCCTAAAAACAGTTGCACCTTTCCAAGGAGTAAATAGGCTTAGAAGCATGTAACTTTTTTTAGGACTGCGCAAATTATTACGTGTCATCCTAAACAGAGTTACACTGATGCTTCAGCTCAGACTATCTAAATAGGCATGGTTGAGATCACAACATTAGGCCAATTAAATGATTTTGATTTTCATAACATGCTGCTAGGAATGCATTTTTAACTATAACAATTCTGATTAATACAGTCTTGTAGAATTAACATGAAACATGACAGAAATCTAATATTCCAATCAATTTTTTAAAACAAATATATTACAAGATGGAAAATAGTGAGCATTTTCCTTCTTATTAGCATGTCACAGCAATTATATATCTTTTCAGGTTACTCTGATAAACTTACTTCAAAGCATAATCACATTTGTCAAAGTATAAAAGGCAAAGAAAAATTTATTGTTGGAGATAATGCCAATTTTGAAGTCAGGCTTCCTTAACAGGTCTTGTTGACTGCCGTTTTAGAACAATATAAATAAAGGGCTTGAAGGCTGTGGATAGCATCTGTAACTATTTTTCAAATGCTGTGTAATTGGGGGTCATTTTGACCAGAATGTCAACAGATGCTTGTGTTATGTGTGAAAATTTTCTCTAGATAATGGTCACAGTCTTCAAACCATTTCTTTGCATGTTTATATGAATTCTGTACCTCTGAGTTCAGAATATTAATCTATGAGATCCAACACCAAGCTGCTTTTTAAGTATGCTGTCTAACAACAACAACAACCCATATGTGCAACAACTGATAGAACATCACGCAATGAAACACTAAGGAACTTATGAAAACAACTCTCTCAAATGCCTTTATTACTCTGCAGCAACCTGAGCTGAGTCTGCCAAATACTATTTGAGGGTTCTTTATATACTGCATAAATGTTTAAGTGTGACAAATCTATATTTACAAACAAAGTTATCATGCAGGTACACTAATCAAGGTGGCGAGACTGGCTGGACAAACATTGGTTGTCAGTCACATAACTAGCACTAATAAGTTGACCTAACAAAAGATGTGTATTCATATTGTAAATAAATGGATTTAATTTTGTTTTCAAAATGCTATCAAGACCTTATATGCCAATCAAACAGCAAAAATTCAAACCAACAACATTCTAGGGAGACCAATTACAATACAAATGGGCACAAGGCAAGGCTGTCCAATGTCACCCTTACTTTTCGCATTGGCAATCGAACCTATGGCTAATGCAACCAGAAGCAACTCACAGGAATAAAAAATAGGTAAATCCTTGCACACCATTAGCTTGTATGCAGACGACTTAGTCATCTTCCTTTCCAATCTGGAATCTTCATTAATGGAGCTGCAAAAACTCTTCCACAGTATCCAACCTTTATTTGGGCTGAATGTTAATCTCGACAAATCAAAACTAATTCCTATCAAGGTCAAGTCAAACAAAAAAATAAATAAAATTCAATCCCAGTTTCTTAACAAATGGACATGTTCTCCTTGGAGATGCCTAGGTCTACCCATCCCACCTGATTTAAAGGACTTAATTGATTGCAATTTTCAAATTATATTTCAAGAGGCTAAAAAACAATGAAACAGTGGAACAGCATGGGTTTTCCTGGGCAGATAGGATTAGCATCAATAAGAGCTTGATTTTTCCAAAAAATTTCTTTGTATTAAGAGCATTACCAGTACCCATTCCAAAAACAGTACTACAAAGATGGCAAAAGGCAATCCTTCAATTTTTTTGGAGCTATAAAAAGCCCAGAATTAAATTCTTGACCTTAAGATGCTCTACAAAAGAGGGAGGCCTGGACTTCCCTGATCTTACTCTGTATTACGAAGCCATTCAACTGTCATCAATCATTTGAATACTCACCACTGAAACTCCACCCTCCTGGCAACTAATAGAAGAAACCAAATAGGATTCCATACCATTAGCAGATATAATTTGGCAACACCCCACAGAAAGGACTATGAGAATAGAAGCAAACCCTTCTCTTTTTTAAAATAACATTTTAATTGATTTTCTACAAACTATAAAAACTGATCCCTACACTTACAAAACTATCCCTAATTAAAGCAAAGAATATAAATCATTTTTAAAATATATATGAATGAAATTCCCCATATAGCAAAATACAAAAAACTGAAACATGATAATAAGTTTCAAGTGATACTGGCTATGCATTTGTAGATTCAAGCTTGTGGCAAAATAGATTTCGTAAACTTTCAAGTTGTATACAAAGCTATTTCCCCCTCTTCCCTCTTCTTTTTGGTTTAGCAGGTTCCCTTTACACTGTCAGTTGTTTAGGGGCAGCTGCCCCCTTTGCTGAATCGGAGTCCTCTGAAGACCTACTTGATGAGCTTTCCAAGGCCGAGGACAGACTTGTAGTCTGCTGCGCCTCCACGGCGCAGCAGACTAAGGTGGGGGGAATTGCCCCCGCCGCACGGCTTTTGCACGCCGCTGGAAGGAAGCCGCCTGCAGCGTTCAGACTGCGGGCGGCTTCCTACGGCGGCATGCGAACGTCGCGCGGCTCTCCCTCCTGGCGTGTGTTCACACCCTCCAGAGGTGGGTGGAACGCGCGCCGCAGCAGCCAGGGCACCACTTTTAAGTGGTGCCTGGCTGCTGCGGGAGGAGCACAGCACCAGACGCGATGCGTCCGGGCCGCCTCCTTGGGGCAGATGTGGCTGTCTGAATGGCCGCTCTGCCTCCACTTTTGAGGTGGAGGCAGAGTGGCCGAGACTGCCAGTCTGTCCTCGGCCCAAATCATGCCTTCTTTCTCTTCTTCTTCCTCTGCTGCCTTCTTTTCTTTTGTTAGTCCTTGTTGCAAATCCAGAAAAGTCTCTGCACTTTTGGGAGAGGTGATCTTTTCTTTTTTCTCCTTATAGCTGAATACCAAACTCTCTGGAAAAATCCATCTATAAGGGGTGGAGTTCTTTTGCAGGAATTGTGTCAAGTTTTTATATTGCTTCCTTCTTTTTCTTATCTCAAATGGAATGTCTTTCAAGACTCTGATTTCCACATCTTTGATTTTTAGGATTGTCCCATTAGTGGCCTTGAGCACCAGGTCTTTTGTTGATCTCTCAGAGAATTTCACCATAATTTCTCCAGGCAGGTTTTTCTTCGTCACAAAATCAGGATATGTCCTGTAGATAATATCCATTTCACTTTGCAAATAATCTGCTTGTAAACCTGTTTTTGGAGCCAAAGCTTCACTTAAGATTTCTTTCAAATTCTCCAGCTTTTGTTCTGGGACACCTTGAAATCGTAGAACATAAGACACTTTTTCCATCTGCAGCCTCAAAAGTTGGTCTCTGTCAGTTGCTCTTTCTTTCTCCACCACTTGTAATCTTTGATTCAATATTTTTGTTTTGTTTTCAGCTGATTTTGCTGATTTAACCATCTCTTCTATTTTAGTATTAGATTCTTTAATCTCTTTCTGGAGTGTATTAATACTTTGGTTCATTGTAGTCATCTGATCCAGCAGAGGGTGCAATGCTACCGACAACATGTTTGGAAAGTCTATGGCAGCTTCCTGTTTAGGAACAGGAAGAGAAGAAGCTGTAGCTTTTGGAGAGGGTTTCCCTCTGGGCGCCATTTTTTCTCCTCTGCCAGCCATTGTTTACTTCTTGGAGGAGTTAAAGTACCATTTTAAAAAATGCTGTTTTAAGAAGGATTCCACGCTACTTGAACCCCATACGCAGCGCCAGTGGTCCCAGCCCTCCACGTTTCAGTCTTTTAAAGAGAAAGGATGGGGGGGCAAAAACTTTCCCTCCCCTTTCACCGCTTTGTTTCAGGGCTACAGGGTGCTTGTTAGTCCAACTGAGTGGACCCGCTGACTCACATTTCATTCAAGGCTGCACTGCAGGTAGGGGTATTTTCATTTCTTCACTGCATTCTTTGCTCACCAAGCCGGTGTGCTGCTTTAGGTGCCAGAGGCTCTATGGTGATGGGACCTTATGAGGCAAAGAGGCACCTCAATCCTTTGGCTGTCTCCTCGGGAGAGGTGCCTCTCATGCCCCAGGCTGGGAATCCCCTACAAGGGCTCGGGGGGGGGGACCGGAATCCAGCCGGTACCCCTCCTGTTTGCCGAGGTTGCAGGCCACTCCATGTAGCACTCTGCTGGAGTGCGCCTGTCATAAAGCCACCAAAACCAGAAGTCGCAAACCCTTCTTTTAAAGCAGCTTTAGGGATCTGGGACAAATGTCAGAAAGAACTGTTACCAGTGAGATCTCTATTATCATCCTTCCTTAATCAAGAATGGTTCCTACCGGAAAAAGAAAAGACAGTGTTTTGAAAATGGAAACAAGCAGGAGTTACCCATCTAATAGACCTCACTGAAAAAGGTGAGTCACTTATTAAAGCAGCATTAGAAAAGAAAATTGGAGAGGAAATCCCCTAGTTTCGTTATTTCCAGATACAACACTTAATACAAGACTCATCCTGCAAAGAAACAGCTTTAAATCCACTCTCTGACCTTGAACGTCTAATAAACCACCACAACAGAGAAATTAAAGGACTAATTTCAAAGCTTTACAAAATTTTAAACTCAGCGTTGACATTATCTGCTATGAATTCGCAAATTCAATGGCAAATGGACTGTAATAAAAGGCTACAAACCACGCATTGGGAAAAAATCTGGAGATCTCCGAATGACTCTTCAAAAATCTTTTGTATTAAATTTAATACATTCAAAGTCTTGAACCAATAGTACCTAACACCAGCATGACTTAACAAGATAGATCCAAAATTCAGTAAACATTGCTGGAAAAACTGCGGGCAGATAGGAGATTTTATACACTGCTGGTGGCAACGCCCTCTGATGCAGAAATTTTGGATTCAAATTTTATCACAAATTCACCTTATCATGGGATATAACTTACCTCTGTTACCTGAGACAGTTTTGCTGGATGTATATCCAGATACCTGTATTAATAAGACAACAAACATATTAATATCTACCCTGCTTACCATAGCCAGAATAACCATTGCACAAAAGTGGAAGGAGAAATCTTGTCCCACTTTGACTACTTGGCAAAATAAGGTCTGGGAGCATTTTGTACACGGCAAAGTGGTCAACCATCAAATAAATATGAATAATAATACTTACCAGAAGTCATTCCAAGCCATATGGTTTCCTGCGGTTACTTACCTTGCAGAAGGAGGAGTGATCCCTGCAAATAAATATTACCACGAGTTGTTACATTTTTGATAGTTTAATTTTATCTTCATACTTAATTGTGAAAGCGAGATGGAGTCTATGAGAGCTAGCTTATATTGTATCTTATTAGACAAAGATATTTTTAGGTTGTTGTTCACACTTGTAACACTGTTGCATATTTCAATTGTTATATTGTAATAAAAAATGTTCAATCTGTCTATTTACACAGTGTTACACAGTGTTCTGATGATTTCAAGAAACTGACATGACACCTGAAGTTATGCTTCTTGTAATCTGAAACCAACACTTAAATCTGTTTTTGTATGTATTTATATAACAAAAAATATTGTCTCTCTTTATATTCCATTCCCTTTTGTTATGGCAGAGCCTTACATTTAAGATATCTTAAGAATATAGTTCATTGTTTGACACTGATATTGCAATGAATAAACTTATTTTTTTCCATGTTTTGGTTACCTTACGAATTATGATAAGTATTATCATCTGAACTCTTGATCTTGTACAAGTATGAAGCAGATTATTTTGAGTGAATGTACAGGACTGTGTACTTAAATAAAAACTAAAGGTCATTATTTCATAGGTTCCATTGCTGATAACCAGACTCTGTTGTTTTCATACAGGCATTATCTTGCTTGTCTGCATAACAAATCTAGGAAAAATATGGAATCAAGGCAGCACTGTTGTTATAATGTTGAACTTCAGAATGTACTCAGATGCTGTACTTAACATTCTCTATGAAAGCAATACATTAAACCAGATCCTATATTACCATGTCAATAGACAACATAGCTTCCATTCGTTTGGATGTGCTGATCAAGCCAAGCTTCATTCAAGATGGCATCTGAACATGTGATGCTATTGTTTCAAACTCCTCTCAAGGACATGAAAAAGACAGATGAAGGATTTGTGGGTGTTAATTATGACCAATATAAAATGAAGGACCTATAACCTTGCTAGTTCTATAGAAAAAAAATGTAGATAAATGCAGCTGAGGCTGATATATTCTAATCAAATTTGCTAACACATATTAAGCCCTCTGCTTTATTTCCCAGGAGATGAAAATAGGAACACTTCTTTGTAGTTGTAATAGATGTGTTTTTATATCAAAGATTACCTGAGCTCTTTCCACCTGCATTGTACACTGTCAAAGACTTTTCTATACCTACTGTACTCAGTGAACATTTACCCTGGTGTGTATGTATTCTATATATGAAGAGTATTGGACTCAGAAGACCAGGAATGGTGAAATCATGAAGCCTTTATTGAGTGATTCAGCATGACCAGTAGATGGTCAGAACAAGCATGCTTCCAGGGCTCCAGGGCCTTCATTATACCACACCTCCGGCCGCACCCAAAAGACCTGATAGGGGCTTAACATATGCACATGTTTGTCATAGGTTCCCTGGAGGAGCCTTTGATTGCATTGGCTCTCCAGGGAGAACCTAGGTCCCACATTGGTGGAGGCTTTGAATCCGGATGTCTATTGTTCCTCCAGATTCAAGCTCCCCTCTCTGCCTGACCATGTGCTCTGGCCATGTGGCGGGTGCCATTACCTGGGAGCACATGGCAGGCTGGTTAGAACACAGAACATACTACATTACAATATATAAAGAACAGCTAAACTTAAAACTATTCAACAACATTTGCAATCTGGTTAGGTAGTTATGGGGAGGATAGTACAGAAGTAATACATGGTATTGTGCGTATCTCCATGCACATATATAGATATATAGATACATATGCATAGGGGCAAGCTGCATCCAATTCAGAGATCTAGTTCTTACAGTCAGGCAAAGGGAAGGAGAAAAATCTTCAGACTGTAGTATGCTCATATGTGTACAGTAATAACTTTTAAAGGTCAATCCTGAAGTTACATCAAAAGATTAAATAAGGGATAAGCTAGGAACAGGGATTTATCTGAAACACAGAAGTATCATAATATGGAGGCTAACTCTAGTAATAAGGGATAACTGGAAGTCAAAAGGAAATTATATTTCCATTACCTTCCATGTCTGCCCAGACTCCAGAATGTTCAGTGGCTCCTCAGAATGCCTTAAAATAGAGTTTCATTGGTCCAGTTAAAACAATTCAGTTTATCCATGGGTAACAATGTTTGGATCTGGCGGAGGACAGGAAAGTCATGGTTGTAGCTTATAATACTACAGTTGACAGTGTTGATTTGTACAACCTTATCCTGCACTTTAAAGGGGGCTGCGGTGGCTCAGAGGTTAAGATGCTGAGCTGCAGGCTGGAAGGTCGGTAGCTCAGCAGTTCAAGACCCTAGTGCCATGTGACGGAGTGAGGTCTCATCTCTGGCCCCAGCTCCTGCCAACCTAGCAGTTCAAAAGCAGTAAACCGCAAGTAGATAAACAGGTACCACTTCGGTGGGAAGGTAACAGTGTTCTGTGTGCCTTGGTGTGCAGTTATGCCAGCCACAGAAAAAGTCTTCAGACAGCACTGGGTTTCAGCTTGGAAACAGAGATGAGCACTGCCCCCTAGAGTTGGATTTGTCTGGCTTTCAAGCAAGGGAAACCTTTACCTTTATCATGCACTTTACAGGTGAGCATAAACAAACAAAATACACATATCTGGCCCATGTGGCTTACAATTTAAAGACTGACAATGGGACTGAAAATAACAAGGGATAGATAGTAACAAACCCCAACTAGGGATGATTTTGGATTTATCATCCCTGCTGTTTCCCCACAAAATATAAGCATTTTCAGCATTATTTGTGAATCAATAAATCAGCATTATATATATATTATACCTATAAATGGCATACGTATGTTGGATCTCATTTATACCCCACATGTCTTCCCGATGGGGACCCAAAGCAGCTTACATCATTCTTCTGACCTCAATTTTATCCTCACAACAACCTTGTGAGGCAGGTTAGGCTGGGGTGGCATGACTGGCCAAAGGCAACCCAGCGAGCTTCCATGGCACAAGTGAGGATTCAAACCTTTATGGTCTGAAACTAACCACCACACTATGTTACGATATGGTCATGGTAGGGCAGGGGCTTATGGGTGCATGCATGTGTCTGAGCGGGTACTTTTCTACTTTCTTCCTCTAGCCCAGTGTTTTTCAACCTTTTTCGAGCTAAGGCACATTTCTTTCATTGAAAAAATCCCGCGGCACACCTGACAATATCTCACGGCACAATGGTTGAAAAACACTGAAATACAAGATAAATGGGTCATTAGTTGCCTCAGTTCAAGTATTAACTATGACAGTATTTCAAATACACGTAATAGCCACTCAACTTGAAATCGTAAGTTACAGATCCAAAGTGTAATGGCTCCTTCCCATAACATTGACCTGAGTTTCAGAAGAAATATAATGTGGATGTATTTTAATACTGCGATTCTGCTAAAGTTTTTCAAATAGAGAGTTTAAACTCTTACTCTTATGTGAATGGCATTCCGCTGAGCATAAGTGATTTGAAGAGAAACACAGTACACCCATTCTTCGCTGAGGGACAGTTACTGATTTGAACCCCACCCTGACAGAAACAGCTAGCTGTTACCATCAAACATATTCATGTTTACTGGAATGTCTTGGTGCAAATCACCCCCCCCCCCCCACACACACACACTGGAAGAAACCAGCTTACTCTGCTGGAGGAGTGAATGCCCTTGGTACCAAATGTTCCTGTCCTCTGTATTAACATCCACAGGTCTAGCATGACTCTGATTCAGCACACGAGTCCTCCTCATGCATTTAAAACCATCTCGCAAGGCCAAGGGGAGCTGCGCCTCAACGGCGGCTCCCTCCTACCTCAGGCCGGCCACAGAGCGTGCGAGCAGAATCAGCGAGAGAGCGCCACTGTTCTTTCTCGCATGTGCAAAAGCGTCCCGGAAGGTCAGCCCAGAAGGCACATTTCTTTCACTGAAAAAATCCCGCGGCACACCTGACAATATCTCGCGGCACCCCAGTGTGCCACGGCACAGTGGTTGAAAAACACTGCTCTAGCCCTCTAATCTTCAGTTCTGCCATCATCTGACTAAACTAAACCTTTCTTGTTTACCAGCAGTTTGAACACCATCAAAGGCTCTCTGTGCATGTGCAGAGTTCCCTTTTTCTTTGTGTGCATGCATGAACAAGCAGCTAGGTATGTGGGAAGCAGTTTGAACAGTCTGCTTTCTTAAAGGAAGAGGAACATTGGTACCAGGGTGTTTCATTTCTTTTAGCTCTCCCTGCACTCCTGGGTGAAAGTCATTCCCGGGGGGGGGGAAGGGGGAGACCCTTTTCCTGCTTCCTTCTTTCCTTCCCATTCACCAGCTAACCAATTTTTATCTGCCCCCATTTTCAGCTTTACCTCTGTCCCTCCCCTTAGCAAATTCTGTGTGGGAAAACTATGGCCCACTTGCGTAGTGCTGGACAATAGGTCAGGCCTGGCCCAGTTGTGCAGAGGTGAACCTGCAAAGACTTGTGGAGATCATCATACTTTTCCCTTTATGCCCCTTCCAACATTATTTCCTAGAATCATAGAATCACAGAGTTGGAAGGGGCCATACAGGCCATCTAGTCCAACCACTGCTCAATGCAAGATCAGCCTAGAGTATCCCTGACAAGTGTTTGTCCAGCCACTGCTTAACACTGCCAGTGAGGGGGAACTCACCACCTCCCTAGGCAGCTGATTCCACTGTTGCACAACTCTTATTGTAAAAAAGTTTTCCTAATATCCAGCCAGTACCTTCCCCCTTTCCCTCCTTCTAACAATACCTATATTCCCCACTTTCCATGCTTCCTTCTTTTCTTCCCACCAACCTACCTTTTATCTGAACCCCATCTTCCAATATATTTATTAATTATTTATACTATCTGTACCACATTACCTTTCTCCACTGTGGAGTCCCAAAGCAGCTGACATTATTCTCCTCTCTAATATTTTATCCTCACAACAACCCTGTGAGGTAGGTTAGAGTGAGAATGTATAACTGGCCCAAGGTTACCAGCAAGCTTCCATAGCAGGCTGGAGATTCAAACCTAGGTCTCCCAAACCCTAGTCACACTCTAACCACTACACCTCACTAGGTTTCGTGGGGTAGTTACTGTTGAATAGTAGCAAGCAGATGGGCCTGGGCGAGTCATGCAAGTCATGTAGTAGTGTGATTCACCTGATGGTTGCTGCCAGGCCTGGTTCCAAAGAGTCCTTCCTCAAAAGCCAAAACAAATCTGGGAATGGCCCTGCCTCTTCCCCACCATTTACTGTCATAAATGAAGGCTTGAAGACTGGCAATACTGTTGTGGTTGTGTTGTGTACTAGTCACGAAATGGCGACCACCATGCGGTCAGAGCACATGGCCTGATTTTACCTGAGCTTCAGCCAGGTAGAACAATAGACAGTCGGATCCAAAACTACCACCAATAGCCAGCCTAGGTCTTCCGCGGGGGACCTATGAACTACAACTTAAGACTTAAGGCCCTATCAGAACTATGCGCATATGCTAAGCCCCTATCAGGTATTTTGGGTGCGGCCAGAGGTGTGGCTCCGGCCGGCATATAAGCAGGGCCCTGGAGCCCTGGCAGCATGCTTGATCTGACCATCTCCTGAACATGCTGATTCACTTAATAAAGTCTTTGCTATAATCATCCTACAACTCGCCTCCCGACTCCAGTACTTTCCACTGGCGACGAAGGTGGGATCCCGATGAGCGACTCATCAGCCGCGCCGAGCAGTGGAGCTCCGAGCACCGAGCCGCCGGCTCAACAAGCCCCAGAGGACATCGCTCGCAACCTTGCTCCTGCCTCGGCAAACATGGCTGCCGCAGTGGGAAACATCCCTCCATTCGACACCTCCAAGCCCATGCACTGGGATGCATGGGTCAGGCAGCTCGAGTTCCTCCTGACCGTGCACGGAGTCACCGAGGCCACCCTGAAGAGGGCCTGGCTAATGGGCCACTGCGGCATCGAGACAATGCACATCGCACAGAATATCATAGCACCCCAAGACCTGCTGGACGTCTCCTACAACGACCTCAAGAAGCTGCTCGGGAACTACTTCGCGCCAAAACCATCCATGTTGGCATTCCGGGTCCAGTTCCTCAAACGGAAGCAGCAACCGGGAGAGAATGCCGCCACGTTCCTGGCCGACCTCTGCCGCCTGGCAGTCGGGTGTGAGTTTAAGAATGTGGAGGACAACCTGCTAGGCAGCTTCGTGGCAGGGGTAAGAGAAGCCAAGCTCCGCCGCCGGCTTATCACCACCCCCGAGCCAACCCTCGAGAAGGTGCTGCAGGCTGCCATCGCGTTCGAGATGGCCTACAAGGACAAGCAGGCGTCCAAGGTCCACTGCATTGCCTCCTCCAGGTCTGAGACAGATGAGGACGAAGACGTCCACCAGCTACGCCGGCGTGCGCAAAAGGGTGAGTCTCGAGGCTGCGCCCGGCACACCACGGCCGCCGACGCCTCCACTTCTTCCAACCCCAGCAGGCTGCTTCCGACGTGCACTAGCTGCGGGGACCCCCACGAGAGACGCTCCTGCCATTTCCGAGATGCCGTTTGCAGAATGTGTGGGAAGACGGGGCACATCGCCAGGGCCTGCCGCTCCTGGAATGTGCAACAGTCCTCCGTGGCCTCCACCGCTCGCTACGAGGCAGTTGACAGCACCTCTTCGGCCATCCTGGTACTCCAACTACGAGAGCCCCTCCCCGCAGCGATCCAGGTCAACCTGCGGATTGGGGGCACCCCCTGTTGCATGGAGGTTGATTCCGGGTCTGCCTACTCCATAGTCTCAGCGGCCACTTTTAAAAAACTGCGCTGTTTCCGCAGCGGAGCCCCCGGCTGCGCCGGCCAACTGCCCTCGTGCTCCGGGACTTTCAGAAAAACCCGGTCGCCATCAAGGGGCTGGCGCAGGTCCAGGTGCAATACCAGGGCGTATGCAAATCCCTCGACCTACCAGTGGTGGAGCGGGACCTCAACAGTCTGCTGGGGCGCGCTTGGTTCAAGCCCTTGGGGGTGGGCATGACAGGGGTTCACAAAGTAGAGTTAGCAGATTACGACTCAGTCTGTGCGGAATTCCTGGCCGTTTTTGACGGCACCCTCGGTTCCTACCGGGGTCCTCCAGTCTCCCTGGAACTGGATCCGGCCGTATGCCTGATCCAGGTGCCAGCCCGGTGGCCAGCGTTAGGAATGTGGCCCAAGGTGGAGGCAGAACTAGACAAACTCGTGGCTCAAGGCGTGCTGGAGCCAGTTCCCCATGCAAAATGGGAAACCCCTATAGTGACCCCGTTGAAGTCTAATGGGGAGGTCCGCATCTGCGCGGACTACAAATGTACTCTGAATCGGGCATTACAGGACCACTCGTACCCGGTACCAGT
Source organism: Lepidodactylus listeri (assembly GCA_029233225.1). NCBI lineage: Eukaryota > Metazoa > Chordata > Lepidosauria > Squamata > Gekkonidae > Lepidodactylus > Lepidodactylus listeri. Next base: position 46,478,916 of record JARCFY010000006.1, on the reverse strand, counting down.
GATCAGCCACGTGCTAGCATCCCTAGCGGGGGCCACGATCTTTGGGAAGCTGGACTTGGCTCAGGCCTATCAACAGCTCCCAGTAGACGAGGCAACCGTGGAAGCTCAAACCATAGCGACACACAAGGGCGCTTTCAAAGTGAAAAGGCTCCAGTTTGGGGTCAGCATTGCCCCTGGTCTGTTTCAGCAACTAATGGACTCTGTTTTAAAAGGCATTCCAGGGGTGAAGTCATTTTTTGACGACGTCCTCATTGCGGCTCCGGACATCGCCACCTTCAAGACACGCTTATGAGCCGTTCTGCAGTGTTTCCAGGATGCCGGTCTCAAGGTGCGAAAGGACAAGTGCACCTTGGGAGTACCTTCAGTAACGTTCCTGGGGTTCCACATGGACGCACAGGGCATCCACCCCACCAAGGAGATTGAGGATCGGGTACACAAATGCAGCAAATGCCAAGAGTCGCGGCCCGATCCTCCCCATGCCCCCGTCCGGCCCTGGGAGTCAACTGACAAACCATGGTCGCGGCTCCATCTTGACTTTGCTGGACCGGTCCAGGGGCAGTTGTTCTTTATTGTTGTGGATAGCTACAGTAAGTGGCTGGAGGTAGTCCCAGTGCGGTCTACCTCGACCGAGGCGGCCACCAGAGCCCTGTGGCGCATCTTCGCCACCCACGGAGTGCCAGACTCGCTCGTGACGGACAACAGAACGGCCTTCACGTCGGGAGAGTTCCAGCGCTTCACAGACCTGTTCGGCATCCGGCACATCCGCTCGGCACCGTTCCACCCCGCAACCAATGGACAGGCAGAACGGATGGTTCGCACAACCAAAGACGCCATCAAAAGGATGGACACCGGTGACTGGGAGCTGCAGCTAATCAAATTCCTTTTCAGCCAGCACAACACCCCACACACGGGAATGGGTCGCCGCCCAGCGGAGTTGTTGATGGGCCGGCGACTCGGCACCATACTGGATCATCTCCACCCCGACTGTGCCATCGATGCCGATGCAAGGACGGAGCTCCGGCCAGCCGCCCGAGGTTTCACGGTCGAGGACCCCGTCTATGCCTGGAACTACGCCCGGGGCCCAGGGTGGATCCCGGCATGGATCATCCGAGCAACCGGCTCGCTCTCGTACGAGGTCGGGACGGAAGAAGGAGCAACCTGGCGGCGCCACATCGATCAGCTCCGGCGGCGCACTCCGGACCACACACCAAGTGTTCCCGAGTCAGCACTTCCCACGGAGCCATCACCAACCCAGCTAGGGGACCCTGATCCGGAGGACGAAACCTCAGAATCCCTACCAGAGGAGCAGCCCGTGGACGGAGCGCCGGCCAAGCCACAGCCCAGTGCTCCCGAAAGCAACCAAGAGGGCACCCCGATCCCAGGGCCTGCCGAGGCCCCGCGACCTGCAACGCCCCGGCGCTCGGGCCGCGAACATCGCCGGCCAGAGTACCTTCAGGACTATGTCTGCCGAGTGGGACCAAACTATGGGGGGAGGGGTGTTGTGTACTAGTCACGAAATGGCGACCACCATGCGGTCAGAGCACATGGCCTGATTTTACCTGAGCTTCAGCCAGGTAGAACAATAGACAGTCGGATCCAAAACTACCACCAATAGCCAGCCTAGGTCTTCCGCGGGGGACCTATGAACTACAACTTAAGACTTAAGGCCCTATCAGAACTATGCGCATATGCTAAGCCCCTATCAGGTATTTTGGGTGCGGCCAGAGGTGTGGCTCCGGCCGGCATATAAGCAGGGCCCTGGAGCCCTGGCAGCATGCTTGATCTGACCATCTCCTGAACATGCTGATTCACTTAATAAAGTCTTTGCTATGATCATCCTACAACTCGCCTCCCGACTCCAGTACTTTCCAGGTTGCCTGAGAAACCCCCACAGTGGCCATTGAGAGTGTTCTTTTCTTAAAGCTACAGGTTCTGCTTCTGTCTTTTTGGAGCATTTTAACTCACCCTCCCCACCTTTTTATTTCAGACTTTTCTGCAAAACTGGGGCTTTTTAAAGGTTTGTAGATAGATCTGTCTTGTCTGTTCATGGCTCCAGTCTCTGGATTTAAGTATCCACAAATTTGGCAGTGCTGAGAATTAGATCTCTCAACAGTATTGCTTAATTGAGCCAGCGTGGTATAGGGGTGAAGAGCAGTGAACTCTAATCTGGAGGTTTGATTACACACTCCCCCACATAAAGCCTGCTGAGTGACCTTGGGTCAGTCACAGTTCTCTAGAACTCTCTCAGCCCCTCCTACCTCCCAAGGTGCCTATTGTGGGGAGTAGGGGTGTAGAGTTTTATAAATTTGGGGGGGTGGGGGTTCTTTAGCGTGCGCACAAAGCATGCGCGCTCACTGGGGTGATGTTTCCCCTCCCCCGGGAAACCGCTGCCCCTTCCGAGGCCCGCCAGCCACTGCTGCTGGTGCCTCCCTCTCCCTCCCTCTTTTCCGGGTGAAATGCCCAGCGCGGTGATGTCACCTGGAAGTGACGCCATCACGCTGGGCACGTTGCCAGGGCGATGCTCTGGCAATTGCCCTGAAACTCTATGGTGCCATAGAGATTCAGGGCGATTGCTAGAGCGTCGCTTAGCAACGTGCCTATCATAATGGCATCACTTCCGGGTGATGCCACCACGCTGGGCATTTTACCCGGAAAAGAGGGAGGGAGAGGGAAGGATGGAGGAGTGGCCAGGCCGGGGGGAGGGGGGAAACAGGCACCGGCAGCAGTGGCTGGTGGGCCTCGAAAGGGCCTGGGGAGGCGCAGTGGTGAGGCGCAGCAGCGAGGCGCAGCAGCAGGTGCTACGTTTTCCCGAGGGGGGGGCTCAGTCCCCCTGGAAAATTTCGGGAGTGGCTCAAGCCCTCGAGCCCCCCCATAGTCTATGCCTATGGTGGGGAGAAGAAGGGAAGGTGATTGTAAGCTGCTTTGAGATTCCTTAGGGTGGAGAAAAGTGGGGTATAATATCGAGCTCTTCTTATTGTAGTTGTCTACATTTCTTCATATATTCTGATTGTCCAGAAATTTAGTTATTTTGAATGTATTATGAGTATAAAGTACCTCCAAACACAATGGGGTGGAATGGTTGCAGCCTGCTATACCTGTGTTCCTAGATATGTGGGTACTTGGGTACAGCTTGGGAGGGTCAAGAGTGGGTCTGCAGGGGGAGTGGGAAATCACCTCAAAACATCCCATCTCTTACACAGGCAGGTGTGCTTTCCGCACGTGGAAGAGGAGGTTAAGGTATAAGCCAATGTATCTTGGATGTATTATGCTAGTCACCTAAACTGCAACCCATACATTACTTATTCCAGAATAGTTCAAGGAAATCCTATAGGAATACCCCAGTTTCAATTGTTTATTGACTGCCTTTCAAGTGAAAAACTACCCAGCTGAGATACAGTTACCTTCCTCACAAATGACAAGGTTTGGCAAATTCTAGGATTGCTAATGCTAACAAGAGACTGAATTAATCCACAGTTCTTTCGTCAGCTATTCTTTTTGCGCTTCTCAGCCAAGCCACACTACAAGTGCACTAGGAACCACTGACAAAAGCCAGCTGAACACTGACATGCTGGGAATTTGACCTTTCCCCCCATAGGAATAAATCTAACTTCTTCTTTTTTTGTTGTAAAGGGCTCTTGTCTTAGAATTTTTATCAGCTGCCTGACTGCATATAGTTCTCATTTGGAACACTAGTGAGGTGTTATGATTTGTTTTCATATGGATTAGATTCTTTTGAAAGAAGTCAAAACAATAATGATCACATATTCATCATTTACGGTACTGACCACAATGTGATAAGCATTTAACTAACTGAGAAGAAGCAGGTTTTGGATCATGCCGACAAGGTCCCCCTTCAGCATCTAGCAACACAACTACAAGCAGCTGCAACCTCTCAGTAGTTAGCACAAGTTCCCTGTGTACTCCCTGCCTATCATGTCTTCATGTGGTTTACCAAGCTGGAAACAAATATAATGCTGTGCCGTGTTGCTTACTCTGCAGCTTGCAGTAAGTACATCACAGATGATATGCCAAAAACAAATGTGGTAAATCTAGCAGAAAAGTTGACCCAAGCAGTAAAGAATGCTTAGTGCTTTAGAACTTGGCTTGTAGTGACATTCTTTAGGTGCTAGTGTTTTAAGCTTTTCTGTTATGGCAACAGCGTACAGCTGGTTTAAAAAAACCCTGCCTATCATGCAGCCAATGTTATGCACATTTAGGTGTCTGGCTGGGTTGGTGCCCTCAGCAACTCATAAGCAACAAGCGCAATTGTCAAACATTCCTTTACCAAAGGCGTGGACTGGACACCAAGGGCCCAGGAAGACTGGCAGGAGGCCTCCTGAATCAGATAACAAGCCAGGCAGGGATGTCACCATGCAGGGCAAGGGGGAAGTCAGTTCAGGGAGTCCCACTCTAGAAGTGAATAAAAGCAGCGTTGAAGCAATGGAAGAGGTCTCTAAAGAACAAGGGCAAGTTTGGTCTGTGTGCTGTTTGGAAGTAGTGTTTTTCCTGTTTTCCCATGCCAGGGCTATTTTTGGGCAGGAACACACAGGAACAGAGTTCCGGCGGGCTCCTGAGTTGGCCACACCCAGCAGAAACTCGTTAGCATAATAGGCCACACCCAACAGCAGAAACTCATCAGGATTGGCTACATTAGGAGTATGTGGCCTAACATGCAAATTAATTCCTGCTACAAAAAAAGCCCTGGGTTTTGACAATAAACAAGGTAAACAAAATAAGAAGCAAAAGGTGGGTGTGGCTGGATGACCACTCTTCTGGTAATATGGGAGTGTGGCCTATTATGCTAATGAGTTCCTGCTGGGCTTTTTCTACAAAAAAAGCCCTGCCCATAGCACTGTGGTACATTTGTTTACATCCTTGATTTTCCCTGGCTTTTCTCCAGTCTTTCCCATACCTGCTTTACTGCAAAGTTTTAAGAAAGATCACAGCAAAGCCTGGTTGGATATTGTGAGAGCAGGAATGTCCAGATGTTCCCAGTCCCACTCACGTAATGGCCATGTTCCCTCTCCAGTCCCTGTGAAAGCCCTTAACACCCCTGTGACAGGGACATTTTATTTTATTAATCCAACACTGAACATTATTATATCATTATAATGACGTGTCTATCTGGTTCTCTGAATTCCCAACTTTCATTTAAAAATAGAAATATCTAGCCCTTGGGGAGCTATATAGGGTAGCCAGCTCTGGGTTGGGAAACACCTGAACATTTTTTTTGGGGGGGAGGGGATCGATCCTGGGAAGGGGAGGGTTTGGGGATGGACCTCAGCATGTTATAATGTCATAGAGTTCACCCTCCAAAGCAGCATTTTCTCTAAGGGAACTGATCTCTGTCATCTGGAGATCAATTGTAAGAGTGGGAGATCTCTAGGTGTCACCAGGAGGCTGGCGGCCCTAGATATGTCTTTCTACTTCTATCTGTAAAACACAATGGATAGAGACTTAATTTAAAAAAAATAAAAAAATCATATATTGTTATAATGATATAAGCTCAAGTTAGCCTGATCTTGTCAGATCTTGGAAGCTAAATAGGGTCAGCTCTGGTCAGTATTTGGATGGGAGACCACTACGGAATACCAGGGTCGCTATTCAGAGTCAGGCAACAGCAAATTACCTCTGAACATCTCTTGCTTTGAAAACCCTAAGGGGTCTCCAAAAGTCAACTGGGACTTGAAATCTCTCTCTCTCTGTCTCTCTCTCACTCACACACACACACACACACACACACACACACCCCAACAAAAATATTCAATTGCTGATTTTTGTTTTAAAAGGAAACATCCTGATGATGCGCGGGGGGGGGGGTGGCTGTTGCCAAGGAACTGGGGCAGGGAAAATGTGGGACACCTGCCATGTGAAAGCCCCATTGCCACCACGCTGTATCAGCAACTGCAGCATTGACAGAACTTTGGCTAGATCATACTCTTCAATTATGACAGAAAAAGGCTGGTCAGAAAGGAGCTGGTAATCCCATTTTTACTCCTTCCTTCCCACAGATTCCTGCACCACTCCTCCCTTTGACTCACTTTCTTCCCAGTTCCCTGTTCTTTAGGCACACCTTTCAGGAGGCCACACCTACTGATACTGAGCAAGCATCCAATTTGCTTGGTATGATGAAAGTTATGATCAAAATATTCTGTAAAATACTTTTAACACAGTGTCATATAGGAACCAAATTAGCTGAATGGAATTTTATAATGATATAAATGTAATGCTAATACCCTTTACATTTTGCAAATGTAGTTACCATTATAGCCATTATATGAACTGTATGTACATAGAGTTACGAGGAGGGGAAACAACTTTTGAATTTTTAGAAAAGGAAAGAAATTAAAAAAAAAAAACATGCAAGAAGTTATTTCCACCACCAGAGAGCACCACAACATTATGGTGAATAAAGAAATGTGTACTACCAATGGTGAATTTAAAATCAAGATTGGCAAATGATCATGTGAGATCTAGTGGATTGCTAACCTTCAAACTATGATTCCATCATGTGAGATCTAGTGGATTGCTAGCCTTCCAAACCATGATTCGAATGAAGGAAACAAACAACTAGGTGTCAACACATTTTCAACAAAGTCCATGCTAACTAACATCATCTTTCCAGCAAACTAGACATGAGTTGTGAATTATTGGTTACCCCAGGCATTTCTAACAATCTGACTTTACAGTTCCCAACAGATCGTAAAAAACAAAAACAAAAAAACTGGACTGTATGTTTATAGCAGCAGTTTGATGTCAAGAGCAGACAAAGAAATTTTGGTGCTGAGGTAATTCACTGCAATAGGCATGCAGTAAAGCCTTATTGCCTGCTAATGTCTATTGCTATTAAACTCTGGCAAAACAGGGTCCAGTAAAAAAGTGGCAGCTCTCTGCGAATTTTTCTAAAAACCCCCGAAGAATGGGTTTGACCAAGCCAGGCACTATATGTATGAGGCAAGCAAGAACAGAACTTTCATGGAAATGGATACTTACAAACCACAACACTATCGTTGGAAAGAAATGATATGCTCTGCTTCATTTAAAAATAAATAAACAACAGGCATTCACTTTGCTGTCAGTTTTTGGTACTTTGGGGTTAAAGAAATCACAGCAGTGTATTAGATAAAAGAGTTGAATGTCCTAAGGTAAAGCCTCATTACTTTAGCATTCTAATTAATGCCTTCATGGAAGGTGCTTGCTATTACTGGCTCCAGTGCCTCTGTAATTGACAGGCTAAGAGATGGGGGCAGGCTATGTTGATATAGTGTATGGCTGTTTGTGGCTTTCCCATTTCAAAGGATATATTAAGGCTGGATCCAGATTACAAATGTTTAATCTGGCAGAGAGCTGTGGTGGCTGGTAAAACAAATATTGTGTCATTAATATAGCAGTATCCACAAATGGGACTGGCGACATATAATGCTGTGTCTGTGGATATATTCAAATTGTATGGTGGGTCCTTAACTAACCCCATTCTGCCTAGGTACACTCATCTTTTGAATACCTAAACACAACAGAATGAGTTAAAATGGTATTTTTAGTCTTCACTGTAAATTAGCTGGAATTTGTGGTTTCAGCTAATATTCTTAATTCCATGTGGACTGTGGTTCAGTGGGCAGTGCATGCTTTTTAAATTTCAGCTTGTTCAATTGTTATTTTGGGGGTTGTTTTACAATACTTCCTTTAAAATAGTAGCACACTTCAAACATACTTAAGTTGATACAATAAACCATAATCATACAGTTCAGTATAGTTGATTACATAGATCCATGCATTTTAGAATGAATTTTGAACCCAACAATCTTTTCTGACCGCTACTTATGTTCTTATGTACGAGATAATGTATTATCTCAGACACACACGCAAACCCTAAACCAGTTCAGTAAGAGGAACATAAGAAATCTGAATGTTAAAAGCTGTGGAGGGAGCTTCAAAGACTTACAGCTTTAACCTTTTGTGAACTGATGCTTACTTCATGAGATGAATGAATGTTACCCTCAGTTGGCAGCAACTGTACATACACAGTGTGTGTGCCATTACTAAGTGAGAGCAGAAAAATCAGAAATCTAAGGGACATATATGTTACATTGTTGTTCAGAATACACACAAGAGCAAAATCCAGTCAAGATTAGATGATACAGTCAGAGTAGGAGCTGAACACTTCCATTTGGTGAAATAAGATGAACAGTGTACATATCTGAAGAGGGATGGTGGAGCAATGTGTCAGGGGCATCCTCTTGGGACTGGCTGATGTAATACAAGAAAAGAAGAGCCAAGTCAAACTCAGAAACTGAATAAGGAGAAAGGGGCAAGCCAAAGGGAGCAGGAAATAAAAAACTCTCTTTCATCATTACATTAGAAAGTTCAGGCTGATCCAAGCCTCTGGAACTGGCAAGAGCTCATATCTAGAAAGACCCTGGCAGCCAGGACTCTAAAGGTGTGGAAACAGGCACCTGTGTAGGGGTGTGCAGAAAGAGGATGGGCCTAGGTCTCACACAAAGGGCTTTTGTCCCAAGTGCTGAGATACAAGATAAAGGACATCAGGTTTCCACTTGCTGGGCCAACTCATGGTCAAAACCACCACCAAGTAGCACTCACTGAGACTTCTCCAGGCCAACTTACCCCAACAGGGGACCATTCCTGGGACAAACATACAATAATACTGTTAATTTATTTTTTTTAAAAAGAGGTCAGGTCTAACCTTTTTTGAATGACCTTGAGTACTAGAATGTCTTAATTACTTTAATTCTGGAAGTGGGGGAGCGATAAGATTGTGGCTAAGCTTTTCACCTAGTATGCTACACATCAGATGTCCCTCTAGCAAGTATGTTGCTGCATACATGGTTTTGGGGGTGATAATGTAATATGAAGTGGACCTAGAACATGATTTATAAAGCAGGATCCAAATGATGATAAATACAGATCAGTTTCATCTGTGCATTTGCTAAATTGGGCCTTCCTTAAGAGATCATAGTTGTGACTTTGGCTGAGCAAAACACAATAACCATGAAAATAGTCAGCAAACTGACAATGCTTCACTGCCATCTATTGGATATAAAAGGAAAAATTTACACATAAACATGTTATTGCTCAACTAGTTCTCAAGGAGTTAGAGCAAAGGAAGAAACTGACAATGTGGGGAAGATTGTCCTTTATTTTGGACCAATGTCACAAAGGTTTTGTTAGAGATGCTGCATACTTCACTGCATTTGAATATTCCATGTTCAACAGTTGCTGTAGCCTATGAGCTGAGTCCCAGATCCAAGATGAACAGCTAACATACAGCTTTGCAGCTATGCAGCAGATATAGTGGCTGCGTTTCATTTTCTTACCTTGCAGACACTTTTACATCTGTGCCGTAGCTGGAATTGATTCTTCCCCAGGGTTATGGATGATGAGATCAGGTAATTAAATGAATGGGAGGGGAACTATGCCTCCCATAAGGCTGTGTGACAATGCCCATGCATGAGATAACCTCATTAACAGAGACAGGAATGAACACCAAAGGGTCAGACTTTCCTTAATGCACAGCTGACTGATTTGCTCAAACTTTCGTTACAGCAGTTTTTGCCTTGCAGTTTGCAATGAGACAGGTCTGTGGGAAAGGAGGGAAAGCGGAGCTCTCATTGGGCTGTGTGAGAGCATGCATATGTGAACCACTGATGACTGCACTGTACTGTAATATTTGAATACTGAAAACTAATCTAAAGAACAGGCTCGAAGTGTTCACAAACAGCCAAATATTCACCAAAAATTTCGGCTCCCTGTTTATGTTCAAACATCTTTGCAAGTTTTTAGTTTTTTCCTCATGGCAACTAAGGTAGGTTTTTGAAACCTGAAAGTCTGCATCTTATCACCAAAATCGTAATCCAGTTAAACCACTTAACTAAAACATATAACCATTTAATTTCCATTGTATTTTTGAGATAGAATTCTGTCATTGCATAACCAGTCCAATGTTGTTGTTGTTCAGTCGCACAATCGAGTCTGACTCTTCACAAAGTCAGAGTTAAAGTCAAAACAAATTGATGCACACTGGTTCAGCACCATTTCAAAGTGTCTGAACTAGGCATTGTCCCACTTTTTAAGGTTAATGTCTGAACCACGTGAACCTGAACTGGAACTGAGCTGGGTTTACCATTTGCCTAGTGTTAGCAAACAATTTTCTGCTCTTGCTCTCAGTCACCCACCCTAGATAATTTGAGAAGAAATTGGCATTAATAGTGATGTTCTAGGAGCTCACCCAAAGACCATAGAGATGGTGACACTTTAGGAATTTACCCAAAGATGTCACCCATAAATGATATCATGTGCATTAACCTTTCTCCTGGAAGTGACATTGTATCCTCTGTGCCACTCCAAGAATTTCCCCAATCTCTTTGATAAAGACTGGTAAAGACAGAGACTGAAGAAATTCTTAGACCATCACCAGAAATGATGTCACATTCCTCTGAAACACTACACTTCACATGCACTGTCCCCAAAATCTCCCTGCATTCGCCAGCCCAGGGCTAGAAACCCAAAACTGAACCCAAACTTTTAATGGGTGAGCTCCATGGCCAAAATTCTAAAATTTTAAATTGTACAGATGGTTTGGATCTGATATGTGCATTTTTGTGGAGTGTTCCATACCCTATCACTGTACTGCTCAGGAAAATTTGAAGTCTTCCTACAGCCTAAGGAGCCTTCCCCCATCTTGGGGCTATTCCTCCAGCAGAACAGCTTCCTAAGAGCCAGTTTGGTGTAGTGGTTAAGTGTGCAGACTCTAATCTGGGAGAAACGGGTTTGATTCCCCACTCCTCCACTTGCAGCTGCTGGATGACCTTGGGCAAGTCATAGTTCTGTCAGAGCTGTACTCTCAGTGACAGTTCTGGAAAGAACTCTCTCAACCCCACCTACCTCATAGTCAATGCTCCCTCTAAGCTGTGGAGTCTTGTGAGCAGAAATTCTACTTTGCGAGCTATTGGCATTAAAGTTGTGAGTGAGCAATTTTGCTACTGCATGAATTAGTTTGCTCTGGAGCCATCCTTCCTGAGCTAAGACAAAAATGTGTGAGCCGGAGGCTAAAAAACTGTGAGCTAGCTCACACTAATGCAGCTTAGAGGGAACCCTGCTCATAGGGTACTTTTGTGGGGAAGGAAAGGGAAAGGAGTTTGTAAGCCGCTCTGAGACTCAGAGTGAAGGGCAGGATATAAATCTAATTTCTTCTTCTGTTGGGGAATGCTCTTTAGGGTGAGGAAGTATTGAAAACTTTGCTAAGCTGAGTGATAGGATAAATAGCAATACATTTGGGTGCATCGGAACATATCACAAGAATTTGGAGAAGGTGTAATACTTTCATCAAGAGCTCAGGGAAAGTAGTTCTTCAGATAAAGGGGAATTAAATTAAAAACAAACCAATAAATAAAAAAATAAGTTTACTCAAACCTCATCTCAGTTACGAGCTTAAATTGGTAGAAAATCATTATCTGTCAGCTGCATTCTCCGTGAAATATGGAAAATAATGGAAAAGCTTTAACATTATTATTATTATTACCATAAGAACAAGAAAATAGAGATGGTTAAATAGCTTGGCAGTAGAGAAGATTTCCTCACTGGTTTATGCTTTTTTTGGTGAGAATGCCCCATCATACGTTTTACAGCAAATCCCCGATCTTCAAATTTCACTCAGGGCTCAAGTAGAGGGATTTTTTTTTGCTTGTTTGTTTGTTTTTACAAATACACGGAAACTTCCAGTTCTGCAGAAAAATGAAAAAGTATAAAAAGGGATTAGCCCCACCCCCCAAATAAATAGTGATGTCCCCACATGCAGACATTATGAAACTTTCCCCAGCATTTGTGTGGCATTTTTCTTCTCTTTCATCTGACACCAAGGAAATCCATGTTTGTAGGAGCAGAGGTGATTTTTTTTCACAACAGTCTATGAACACAAGATTTTAAAAAAATTAAGTGACAAACTAAATGTTACATTTTTAAAAAAGAGTTGTGTTCCCTGAAGCCACATTACAGTTGCAGGGAATTAATTCTTTAAAAATGGAGACTCCAAAGGGGGCCCCTCCTGCCTCCCCTTGTAGTAGTCTCCCCCCGCCCCCCAAAAAATGATGCTTAAGGATTAACAACTTGGGTAGCTAAAATCACCGCAATCAGTATTTGCACCTGTAGCTTGTTTGCTGTTGGGAACAGATAGATTCCTGAATTTGATGCCCTCAAGAGTATAATTGTAGTGGGTTAAACAAATTTAGATTCCAGTGGCTCCTTTAAGACCAACAATGGTTTATTCAAGATATGAACTTCCACGTGCATTCACACTTTTTCAAAAAAGTGAAAAATGTGCATGCATATGAAAGCTCATACCTTGAATAAACCTTTGTTGGTCTTAAAGGTGCCATTGGACTCTAAATTTGCTCTACTGCTTCAGACGAACATGGCTGACCAACTGGATCTGTAGTGGGTTAGTTGGCTGAATTGGGGGCAGGGCTACTGTTAACACAACTCTTGTGCCTTAAGGAGCATGCATGCTGGAATCCCACTTCTCTGTCTTGGGCTGCGGTCACACTGACCTTTAAATTGGGATTCGTTGCTGGTTCCTCCCAATTTTAATTTAGCTGCCTACATGAAGAAGAAGAAGAAGAAGAAGAAGAAGAGGAAGAAGAAGAAGAAGAAGAGATTGGATTTATACCCTGCCCTTCACTCACTTGTAGTCTCAAAGCGGCTTACAAACTCCTTTCCCTTCCCCTCCCCACAACAGACACCCTGTGAGGTAGGTGGAGCTGAAAGAGCTCTTTCCCAAGCTGTCCTTGAGAGAACAGCTGGTACAGAGCTATGGCTTGCCCAAGGTAATCTAGCCAGGTGCAAGTGGAGGAATGGGGAATCAAACCCGGTTCTCCCAGATTAGAGTCTGCGCACTTAACCACTACACCAAACTGGCTCTTAGAACTCTCAGAACATGGTTCCTGGGCTGAAGCGGGATGTCTCTCACAATTGTTCCGGATTTCTCGTGCTTTTTCAGACCCCAGGAAAAATGAGTACTTTCTGGGTCTTCCCTGGCGGATGGAGGGAGGGACGGAAGCAGGAGTGGGAGGGAGGCGGCAGGGACATGGTCCCAGCAGGTGCGCGTGTGAAGCGCGCACACACGGAAGAGCCCCCGCCCCCCCCCCCGGGATTTTCCAAACTCGACGCCCCTGCTGGGAGGAGGATGAGTGCCGTGCCACTGCCTCACGTGGTCGGTTGATCCAGCCCCATCGAGGCACCCTTGGAACAGCTATGCAAAGGAAAGTTGAATAGGTTTGATGAAATACAAGGACCACAACTGAGAATAAATCTATGTGTGGAAATATCATTAATCTAATCATTGAGCAAAAACAGGGGGGGGGAACAGCCTACACACTTCAAGGATGTACTCTACAGTTCAAGAAAGAGATGGCAAGCAGAGCATCTAAACATGCATTGGGTCCCTAATTTGAACAATGCCTTCTCCCATGTAAAGTATCAGGCATGGGTGGGTTTTAATGAGCTCAACTCGAGTTCCTGGTGGGTCACTGCAGTCTGAGTACAATGGTGACTTGTCTTATCCAGTACACAACAGTTTCATGTGTGCAACAGTTTCATGTGTGCATGTGAGAAGAATGACCCACAGGGGCTTGCAGGTGTATATTATTTTCCATGTGCAATTTTACATTGGAGGCAAGGAGGAAATGCATCCCCTGTCATTTTTACAACATAGCCATGGAGGCAGTGACATGTCTGGAATAAATGGCCCATTACTGTATCAATTTGGCCTTCAACATGCATTACTGGACAGGGAGCAAGTGGCTATGATTTTAATTTGTTGCTTAAACAGAGACACTTCTGCATACCCACATCCCATTGAAAAGGGAAACCTACCTGGATAACGTCTCCGAGTCCAGCTCGGTCATCCTCCCTGTTGCCAAAGCCTTGCGAGCAAGTTAAACTGGGGAGGGCGGTGACTGGAGAGTGGGTATCCCTCCCAGTCTTCCAGGGCGTCGAAAAATGCTCCCTTTTCCCTCTTAAACTTTGTTCTGCACTGGGAGGCACTCCTGTCGATGCCCTCCCATGCGAGCTCCCTGGAGACCTCCTCAAAGATGGAGATTGTCTCCATGTGCGTGCTTCTCATTACTCGAGGTCCTGCCTCAAGTTGCAGCAGGACCTCGAGCATTTTCTCAACTTTGTCCTCCATCCAATACACTCCGAGACTGGAGGACATTTTCACAGTTAACCGGGGGACCGAATGAGCGCTTGCAGTACCAAGCGCTTGCATTAGGGGAAGTTTTGAACCGGATCAATCCATTAAGCAACGTTGGGAAACATGGCACGGTATGATGTATTAACTTAATTTTTGCCATGTAGAGGATGCAAGCTCACCCACGACAGTGAGGCAAGCGTGAAATGGAGGATATTAGGACCATTTCTCTCACTGAATGAGGGTTTCCTATTCCTTTGCTTGAGAGCTCTCAACCCCCACCCCCACCCCTGGTAGGCTGCTCCAAAGTTCAATTGGTCGTTGAAGGGCAGAACAACAGTTGTGGGGAAGGCAATAGTGGCTAGTTTTGGGGCTTATACCAAAAACCAGTAACTTTCAATATATTTGCCACAGCCACCAAAATTATTATATGGAAACTCAACTAGCAAGTGCCCTACCTTGCAGGGCTGATGTATTGCTGGGTTGATTGGCCCCTCAGTCTGTCAGCTGGAGTGTTAGCCTGTGGTGCTGGTCAATCAGAATTTTTTTTTTAGAGTGTTTTGTATATTTTGTGTGTGTGTGTGCATGTATGAGTGCACCTCTAGAGGACTTCACTAGTTGATAGACAGTTTGCTTGTATTAAAGTGGACAGCAAACTTTAATTTCTATATTAGTTTCGTAGAGCATTTTTCTGAATCTGCCTCTCAGAGCTGCCCCTTTGTTATTTCATTCTCTTCCAAAGATCCTCTCCCTCTAGTGTCATGGTCTTCCTCCCCCCCTTCAATCTTTGCCAATCTGCAGTAATCCATTATAGTATCAGGAAAAAGGGTGTGGGGTTAAGAACTTCTCCATCAATCTTGCATGTCGGGTGCTGCTCATCCCCAAACTTTCTTGTAATGTGGAAGTGTGGGATGGATTGCCATAACTGTGGGATGCCATTCACCATGGTGGCATGTCATGGAAGATGAGGCGCTGGGGCTCAGTAGCATAACTAATTACAATAACTTATAAACATATGCTACAACGCCTGACATCACAGGACTTATGTCAGAAGGCAAGAAAGAAGAAAGAGAGAGAGGGGGAGAGAGAGAGAGTAAAGAAAGAAAGAGCATGCAGATAGGGAACAGCTACTAATCCAAGCCTCAGAACTGGCACTACTTGTGGAAGAATGGATTTAGTGGTTGCTGAAGCCTACAGAAGCATGCACGGTGGAACAGGGAACATTCCATGGGACAATGTCATTTTGCTGCAGCCATGACATTAAGGGGGGGGGGACCAAATCCCAGTGTTGAGCTGAGCAGGTCCTTTAGTGAAATGACGTCAGCTGTCACGATTTTGGCCCTGGAGACCTCATAAACTTAATGGAGTGCTTCTTGTTTGGTGTAGTGGTTAAGTGCGCGGACTCTAATCTGGGAGAACCGAGTTTGATTCCCCACTCCTCCACTTGCACCTGGCTGGATGACCTTGGGCAAGCCATAGCTCTGTACCAGCTGTTCCCTCAAGGACAGCTTGGGAAAGAGCTCTCTCAGCCCCACCTACCTCACAGGGTGTCTGTTGTGGGGAGGGGAAGGGAAAGGAGTTTGTAAGCCGCTCTGAGACTACAAGTGAAGGGCAGGGTATAAATCCAATCTCTTCTTCTTCTTCTTCTTCTTCTTCTTCTTCTTCTTCTTCTTCTTGTTTACAAAAACTCCTATGGAGTACATGGTTGCCTTACTGGGTGGACCTCAAAATATTGACCCACGCAGATTTGACCTTCCCTCCCGAGATCCCACACACTCAACCGTGGCCTCAAGGCAACAACCCCAACGAGTAAAGGAATGGTACATTATTCCTGGACCATGGCCTGTTTCTAAGCTTGGGACTTTCTACATGGATCAAAACTTTCACATTAGGGACTGCACAGCAGCACACAGGTATGATTGGGGTGCTTTGTTGCTCATCCATGAATAGGCAACAAATGCCAATGTGGAGGGTACCATCCTTGCAAATGTAATAATTGCACCCCAGCCAAACCCGTGCTTACATTCGTTCCCAAATTAAAACCTTGGGAAAGCCACAAGGTACATACTCCCTACTGTGGCGTGTGGCAAGTTTGCACTAGCAGGATCCATTTGGGAATTTAACCCCTTTTGCCTTGGCAGGGGATGTGGTTATGGTTGGAATAAAACACACTGCTTGTATCATCAATGATATTTATTTCAATGTAAGTAACAGTATTAAAAGCGATAAAGTACAGTTGTCTTAGAACATCAATACAGAAACTGCGATTTCGATACCTGAAATATTATACAAACCTAAAAAGAAATATACATTATAATCAGCGCCGGGCATGCTGCCTGTTCATCCACTGTGTGTGTTAAGGCTGTTCTGACTGCCTGCCCCTTTTTTTTGCCTCTCCTCACTCACTCGGGTATTTTCAGTTGGCAAAGGAGGAGCCTCTGGAAAAGGCTCAGTGGCCATGTCCTCATCTGGTAGAATGACTCCATGGCCACATTTCTCGCAAATGTTTTGCAAAATGGTGCATGCACATATCACAGTGACCACATTTTCCTCCTGGATGGGCAGCTTCAGTGACAGGCAATGCCACCTGGCCTTCAACCGCCCAAAGGCATGCTCTACAACATTGCGTGCACGAAAGTGTACCTTGTTGAAGGCAGCTTCCTCATGGCTCAGAGCTCTGGTATAAGGAGTAATTAGCCACTTCCTTATGGGGTAGGCCGCATCCCCCAGTATAAGCGGGGGAACCACCACACCCTCTATGGTGATTGTGGGGTTACCTGGCACAAAGACCCCAGTGTCCATGGCTTTAAACAAGTTCGAGGAACAAAACACATATGCGTCATGATTCTTTCCACTGTGCCCAACCCGGACATTAATGAAGCATCCTTTATCATCCACTCTTCCTTGAAGAAGCATGGAGAAGAACACCTTCCTGCTGATGTACTCCCCGGATTGGCGAACAGGGGCGCGAATTTGGATGTGGCAGCTGTCAATTGCTCCAATGCAGTGTGGGAAGCCAAGTTCTGCAAACCTGTTCATTGCCTGTAGTTGAACAACATATGAAAAAGTAATGAAATATCACTTTGAAAATGCATATCCTACAAGACCCTGCCAGCATTACTAATGCAATCACCCTACCCTTCACTTTTGGCTTATCTCAAGCAAGCATAATCAAGGCAGCACTTTGACAATGCATTTCCTCCAAAACACTGCCAGGCTTGCTAATGCAATCACCCTACCCTTTACTTTTGGCTTATCCCAAGCAAGTATAATCAAGAATGCCCTTAAAAGTTTGTCCACCCATTTACAGTGGTGATTGCTAAAAATGGTAGCACACAACTTGAAATACTTATATTTCACATACAGCACATATGCTAGATTAGCTGTTTTGCAAGAGTCCACTGTTACCTATGAGAAACATGTGTCTTGACCTATGGCAAGCCGTTTTGCTATTCAGTACAGCATGAAGCATAACCCTTGAAGTATTTAATTCTATATATGCAAAATAAGCAATTAAAAATAAAAAAGTTAGGCACTTCCATGCAATAAAGAAAAATTTTTGGACAGGAAGAGTACACAGGTATTACAGATTAGGGCCCAGTGGTTCATGTTGCTTACCCTTCCTGGAGGTCCTGGATGGATGATGGTTCTCAGGAGCTCATGTTCCATGGCCAGACAAACCTCCACAACAATACCAACAACTGTTGAACATGCAAGGCCAAACTGCTGCCTGACCTCCCTGTAACAGCTGCTATTTGCGAGCCACCATATGGTCACCGTGATGCACTCCTCAATGGAAATGGGCAGCCTCATGTTGGTCCCTTGGTGCTCGATCCTTCCACAAAGGGACTCTACCAACCAGTGGAAAGTTGCACGAGTCATCCTGAAGTTTTGCAGCCACTGTTCATCATCCCATATTCCCATAACAAAGATGTTCCACCATTGTGTAGACCTCAGGTACATCCAGCATCGGCAATATCCAGCGGCCTCGGCCAGACTCAGTAGCCGGGCCCTCGCTTGCAAACCTCTGCAGCGGTGGAGCTGCTTTCTTGCATGCGAGCGTCTACACAAAATTGCCCTCCTCTGTCTTGTATGAGATAAGGCTTCCTCTTCATTTTGTAGCTCCTCCACGACCATGATCAGTGCCCTGACGGCTAGCAGAAGGAGGGTCCAAAAACTGCTTTGTGGATCCATGCTGACTGAACGAACGAGGAAGCAGCAATTGCTGAAATCGCACAGTGCAAAATGCAATCCGAGAGCTGAATTGCCCATGTGCATGCGCAAATGAGTGCTTAAAAAAAATTTCCCACACCGGGTCATGGTTAGATATACAAGCAACTGGGGCCGGTGATTTGCCCATACACATAAGCGCATGCACAATTTAGGGTTTTTTTAAAAAATTGTGCTGCTGTGAGGAGCGGCAGGACAGTCTGATCCGTCGATCACGCAATCAGGTTGCTTTGGCGAGGGACATGTGATCATCTTCTCCCAATGAAAATTAATTCGGAAAATAAATATGTGGGAAGGGAAGCATGGCAAAAGGTCAGTGTGACCACGGCCTTGGACTCCTTATGGATGTTTGTAAGTATTTACGTTGCAACTGAAAAATCTTCAGCTGTTTGCAACTACTTCTGGAGTTCAGTGTTATGTAGTTGCAGTTCATTTTGTTGATTTCTTTTCCATGTTGAAGTCTGAAAATATCCCAACATGAACTGCAAAGGAAAAATCTATCATTGATAATAATCTATTGTTATTAATCACTGTGTCAGTATGGTGTCATAGCTAGAGTGTAGGACTAGGAACTGGGAGACCCAGGTTCAAATCCCCAATCTGTCACGGAGGTTTGCTGGGTGACCTGAGGCCAGTCCCTGAGGCACAGGGAAGTCCAGTTGCCTTACAGTTTTTTGTGAGAATAAAAGAGAGAAGGGTAAGATGTTGTAAGATTTCTTGGGCACCTACTAGGAAGAAAAGTGGGGAATAAATATCCAAATAAATAAAATTACAATGTTGTTGGTATTTATGTACCTGCTGTTAGCATTTATCTGTAGTAATGGGCTAAAACTGCTAAATGTTCTCTTGTGAAATCCCATTGTTTGAACCAACAGCTTTGACACTTGCCTGCATCACTTTATTTTTGCAAAAAACCATGGAATATTTTTTATCCCAGTGTTACACTGGCTGAGGTTAAAAAATCACCCTAGTGTGAAAATAATTAGGCTTCTAAGGTTGTTTTATGCCCTGGGTGCTTTTCTGTTTACAGAAAGAAAACTGAGTGGCAAGTGGTTACACTTTGGGATATTGTTTACTAATGTGTAGGTGACCAAGTCCTGAAAGAAGGAAGTTGTTAAGCCACTTCTTTCTGCCAAAAAAAAAAAGAGAGAGTGCAATTTGGGTGGAATTTCCCCCAGAATATTTCCAAAGGATTTAAGTATGGCAAATAATAACAGTACAGCTCCAACTCAGAAGCTCACTGAAATATCCTTTTGGGGGAAAATACTAGATGTACGGACCTGATTAAGATCTGTAGGTGTCTTTTTCCTGTTGAATCCTGTGTAATAATTTGAGCTCCTGGCAATATTTAACCTGGCTTAGCACTGGCACTGCTTATTTTTTGAAATATCTCCCCAGAATTTCAGGAGGAAAAAAGCCACTTATTTTCGAAAGGTCAGCTTAGCCTGGCAACACAATTCCCAGTCTTTTATATGTATGCACTAAAGGCTAGCTTTCCATTCTTGCCATGACTTTGTGCAGATGTATTAGGCCAGAATACACCACAGGGATCAGAAAACAGTGTATACCTCAGTTTGCTTTATACCTTTAGAACCCAAACTTTGTGACTGGAAGGAAAATTTGAAGCAGTCCAGATGACAGTATGGGTAAAAAACAACTCTGAATTTTACTAGCCTTCTTCATACAAAGTCTTGTTTTTCAGCAAACCCAGTTTGCATCTTTTTGTTCTTCCACCAATCTTATATGGTAGTCTTATAATAAAAAAGTCACAGTTGGGTTAGCTCTTCCAATTAACATGATCCAAAATCAGCACTGATCGCACACAGGGAAGCAATTATTTGATTGCTCTGTTACATGGCCTAATCCATTTCAGGGAAATAGACGTAAAGTCTTTCTTCACACCTAATCACAGTGTGATATTATAGCACAAACCAGAGAACTATATCATCACTCTGCTATATGCTTAGCAGAGCTACTGACAGAGGTGGACTAGGAGGACAAAATTCGGGGGGCCCAAGCCAGATGGAGGGCCCTTGAACCCAGCATCGTGCTGCACTGGCATCAACTGCGGGGGGGGGGGGGGGCTTGGGGGTGTGAGCCACCCTGGAAATTTCCTGGGGGGGAGTGAGCCACCGGGAAATGGAGCACCCCCGTGCCTGGCCACCATGCTGCCGCCACTCCCCCACACCGCCACCAAAGCCGCCGCCGCCAGAGCTGCTCTCCCCACTCATTCCCCCCCCGGCTTGGTCTGGGAGAGTGGCAGCCCGGCACAGCAGCAGCCGCCCGGCACAGCCGCCCAGCGGCCCGGCACAGTGGCGGGGGTGGCCCAGTGCAGCATAAGCCCCCCGGCACTTTCAAAACTCTACGCCCCTGTCATGCTGCATCCAGCTGTCTATCTTTTCATTTATTTTTATTGCCCTTCTGACTGCAGCCACTAGGGGTGCAGGGAAGTCTGAGCACAGCACTCTACTATGGCTAGACTTGCCTTTCTCCAAGACTGAAGCAAAGCTGCTTAACAGACCATACTGAACCCATCAACCAAGGCAGCCCTGCAGCAAGACGAGACAGCATGCTGATGGCTGTACAGTAATTGCCAGCCTGCAGGTTCTTTTCTCCAGTCTTCTAGCTTTCTTGTCTTCCTTTCCTTGCACCTAGCTCATCCAGATCTTGCAAAGTGGTAGTTAGGGTGTTGCAGCAAGATATAACAACCTTTCCCTCTCTTTTGCCTTCTTTCCCTCACTTTTCTCATTAATTTCTCTCTCCTTCCACCTAATTTTCCCATGTCCTCCCACTTTATTTTCAGGTCTAGGTCTCAAATCTTTCTCATCCCTATCCTACTTGGCAACAGAATGTACTTAATGGTAGTATAGTAGCAAATCTTTGTTAGTATTATGAACAGAAGGGGGGGAGTTAATATTTCCCTATGATCTAACAAAGCTGTAAAAGGATGCTCCCCTCCTCTACTTTTGACATATTTGGTAATGGAACATATTTTAGTGGTTATACATGTAGAAGAGCAGTTAGAGCTTCCAGTTCAGGCATTGGGTTGTTATAATTATCACTGTGTTGTTGAAAGATCTAATAGCCCTTTGTAATGTCATTAAAAACTAGATTTATAACACATGTCTTACCCAGTTGTTCTCCCCAACAACCCTGTGAGGTAGGTCTGGTTGAGAGTATGTCACCCGGTAACCTTCCATGGAAGATTGGGGATCTAAGTATTAGAGATAACCTGGTTCAGGGTGTTCCAGTTCCCTTCATTTCTGGCACTGCAACTTCCATCATCATTCTGGGGTTGGTTGCCCGTTTCCAAACACGTAGCACTATTTTCTGAGTTATGCCTGCTATAAACAGAGACCTCAAGCTTCCGTTGCAAATAGCATGGTGTAGTTGTGGTTTGTCTCACCTGGGCCAGGATTTCCCCATGCCTTTCAATTTCAGCCCTGGAACTCCCACAATCATTCTGCAGCTGGTGGCCAATTTTGAGTCTCCTAGCTTTACTCTCTGATGAGTTGTGCCTGCCAGCATGGTGTAGCAGTTAAAGTGCCATACTAGGAACTAGTAATCCCAGGTTCAAATCCTCTCTTTGCCATGGAAGCTTGCTGGGTGACCTTTGGCTAGTCACAAACTCTCGGCCTAGCCTACCTTGCATGGTTTTTGTGAGGATAAATTGAAGGAGAGGAGAATGACGTTAGCTGCTTTGGGGGCCCCTTTAGGGTAGCCAACCTCCAAGTGGCACCTGAAGATTTCCTGCTATTACAGTTGATGTCCAGATGACCAAAATCATTTCCCCTGGAGAAAGTGGCTGCTTTGGAGGGTGGACTCTGTGGCATTATACCCTGATGAGGTCCCTCCCCTCCCCAAATCCCACGCTCCCCAGGCTCTAAGCCCAAAATCTCCAGATATTTCCCAGCCCAGAACTGGCAACCCTATCCCCATTCGGGAGAAAGGCAGGATATAGATAAAGTAAGTCAATAAATAAAAAACAGATGGGGAGAGAGGCTGATTCTTTTATTCATGGTAACGGCAAGTCAGGTGATTTGATTTGTTATGATAGTTGGTTTGGATCAGGGTCATAGGAGGGAGGAAGATTCCAAGGGTCCATGGTGGCTTTCAGCAGCCCTGGTGGTCAGTTGTAATTATACTTTGTATGTAGCAAGGCTGATGTTCAGTCAGATGAAATGCAGCATGGTATGCCATTGGGTTGAATCAGACTGCTTGCTTTAAATGACTAGTACATTACCAAGCTCCTTGTGCAGAGCGAGAAGCACATGTAGTTGAGCTATCTTTTCTGCATAAAATAGCTTAAAATTTTTCTCTCTGTGTATACTAGTTGGAACATGAGTCCTCCCCCCCCCACACACTACTAAGTCACATGTTCTCCAGCAGAAATACAAATGTATCACATATACACAGATACAGCTACAAAACTAAACAAAACATAGTCTGTGAACAAATGTTGCTTTTGGATGAGGCACCTCCAAGATAGCCAATGAATACTTTAAAAATGTATTGCTCACACAACATTTTGTGGCTTGGGAAGAAAAAAATAGTTCTTTAAACTATTTACATTTTCGATCTGAAACAGAAGCAAGCTGTCTATGATAACAGAGGAATGAAATCCGCCCCACCTCCCCCATCTAAAATTACCAGGTTTACTATCCAACAAGGAAACCGTTTCTAACGTTCTGTTAACTACACCTTGGCTTGTGTTAAATGGTTTATTCAAAAGGGATTAAACATTACAGTTTGTATGGCCTACATCTCCCTAGCAGCAAGGCTATGCCTATTTACCTCTTCAGGATTCTGGAATACATTCAACACAGTTCTTTCAAAGGTTATACTTCTCTCCCCCCGCCTTCATGTACACTGTCCGCTGTACTCATTTTGTCTTGTCATGCAGGTTTCCAGCCAATATGATGGACATGATCCCAGCAAAATTAAGAATTTCTTAGAGCCACTGATTATAAATCCCATGCCAACCTGTTGTAGCAAAAATAAGAAGTAATCTGCCTTAAAGACTAACACATTTACAGTGCAATCCTGTGCTATGTTACGCCACTTACTACTGCACTATTAGTATGGCAGAAGCTGGCCCGCTTGGCAACAACCATTCTATTGACATATTAGTCTTTATGGTCCCACAAGGCTCTGTTGCTTTTGTATGGGATCTAGTCTTTAAAATTCTCAGTAGAAACATAAGCCACAGTCCAGTCAAAAGTAGGCACTTATATGGCCTTTCCACCCAATGAAGGGCTCCCCAAGGCAGTAAACATTTGGAATATTAAAACACATGACTGAGAAGGTTCTTTCTTGAGTAGCCAGCTGTCTGGCTTCAGCTGTTAGAAGCACCCAAAGCAGAGCCTTCAAAGATGGCCTGAGTGCCAGCTTTGTATGCAAGCTATTGAAACTCTGGTCTGCTTTCCCACTGTCAGGTATAATGCCTGAACCTGGCATCAGCCTTGACTGTAGAAGAACCTACCACACATGAAAAGTTCTTCCTGATTTCAGAACTATCTGTGCCACCAGAAAGGACAGTCTAAACTGAGGGAATACATGGGTTCCTGAACCATGGGTTCCTGTAGTTCCATTTATGGTGTTCTTCTACAAGTTGAATGTGATGATATATTAGGGATGCTAGACCCCTTATGGGGGTGGGGAGTCCCCTGCTCCCAGGCCCCATTTCTCTACTACCAATCAGCTGGGTGGTGGTGGGGCCTTTCTGTATAAAAGGGAGGAAGACCCAATGATTTAGTGATGTGCCCATATAACACAGAAGTGATGTAGGCATGTTGGGGGTGTCAGGGTGATGATCTGGTTTTGGGGCAAAAACTCTATGGTAGAAGCTAATTCTGCCACAGAGTTTTTGCTCAAAAACCAGAGCATCACCCCAACGTCCCCAATGTGCTGACATCACTTCCAGATCACGTTGGAAGTTATGTGGGAGTGGTGCTGAAACTGGCTGAAACTACCTGCTCCTGGTAAGCCCACTCTCCACCCCTTGCTGGCTGCCCAGAAGGACCTGGCAACCATATAATATATTAATCAAGAAGATAAATGTCAAAGTCATATCTTCATTTATTTAATGTAACTGGATTCTAATCACTTTCCAGTTCTGTGAATCTATATGGCCGAGGACAGACTGGCAATGTAAAGCGGGGCAGTCCCATGTCGGAAGTGGAAGAAAAGAGCCCGTTCAGACATGCGCATCTGTCCCTTGGCTCCATTTCGCACTTACCCGTCTCCCAGTCGCTTTCCATCCGCTTTAACAGGACACCGGGTAAAACCGGTGTTCAGGGGCCGTCCTCAGCATGCCTCCTGCTTCCAAATAGTGTGAATCGGAAGAAGCGGGAGGCATCAAAGGGAAAACAAAAAAAAGCGCAACGGCGCGCGCAAGCTGCGCACGCTGGCTCCGCAGCAGTCTGAACGCTCCGTATCGGCACCCCTGTGCATTGCTCTGGCCAGTATGAATGGCCAGCTCCGTGGAGTTTTCCCCCCGCACCAGTTCCCTCCACTTTGCCCCCGCTTTACATTGCCAGTCTGTCCTCGGCCCATGATCACAGAGCACTCCTGAAACCCAGCTGGGTCTCTAATTTATATATTTCCTTCTGCAGAGGGGGATGCATAAGATAGCAGTATTACATAAGTAATACTTTATGACAATATTTTGTATGCATGACTCCGAGCAGCTACTCTGAAATGATTTAGATCTAGAACGATTCTATAGAGGTACTGTAAAATAATCAGTTTGAAAATTTCCCTCTGACCTTCTGAAATTCTGATAGAGTCTTTGGAAGGTTGAAGGATTTTTCTCTACTGGTAACTTGTAACTTTGCAGACAGATGATGGCCTGATCAGCTAAGTTTTCTCATTTATCACTTATAGTTAAGATCAATTTGCTTTACCATTTCCAAAGACATCATTTATAAGACATAAAACACATTGCTATACATTAATTTTCCAGGAGAGGGAGTGAGGCACCTACAGACTTACCTTCCTTTAGCTAAGTGAGGCCTGGTGGCTCATATTTAATTGTCAATTCTTTTTTAAATAATAAAATGACAACATTTCTGGGCACTTAAATGTGTCTAACAGAGACCACCCATTTTTGCACCATAGTGTGATGTATCTATTGAAAATAAAACACTAGAAACAAATAGAAATGTCTAAGAAAAAGTATTCTTAAAATAGGTAAGTTGTAACTCCACGTGATGATGCAAATATGTGCATCATGCAGCAGTAACATGCCTACAGAATGTGTGAATATTTCATATTTCATTAATTTTATGAACATCTGTGGAAAAAATATTTCCAACAGTGGTCTGAAGGTGTTCATTAAATACATTAGTTGAGTTTGCAGTCTCAAAATTGTTCCAATTTTATACACACTGTTTTTCACAACACAACAGTACTGAGACTTGTCAATATTTTGTATACTGCTTGCTTGTTATTCTATTCTATTCTATTTATTTAATGACATCTATATTTTCAGGAAATTTCCATCTGGACACTGACCAGCTTCACCTATGTTGCTGGATTGTGTACTCTCCGGCCATAATGGTTTGATTATAAACAAGACAATCCATAGACCACCTGGGCACATTAAATCACTTTGAAGTCAAAGATCAGGTAGGAGCTTAAAAAGCTGCTGCAGGGCAGTCAGTTCAGTTGGGGGCTGTGAGAGGGATGTCACATACCTGTAATACAGGGACTTTACATGGAAAAACCAACAACCAACTGGGGACAGCAAAAGGTCATCTAATCATACGTAGTTTCAGGACAGCATCAGCTCATCACTGGCTGTTATTAAAGTGCATTCAACCAGTATTCAGTTTCTCACTAACCCAAAAGGAAGGGCAAGAGAGTGCTATTCACATAATGGAGCCTTCAGGCAACTTTTTTTTCAAGTATGGCCCTGGCTGGAGGCTTAAATAGTTGTATAACAGAGATCTGATCCCTGCTTCTCCAGCAGTTCATCCTCTTTCTCTGCCCATTTGGACCATTTGGTTTCTGTGTGGTAGCTTGGCCATGTTATAGTGCCACTGGGGGACCTTCAGCTGGACAACAGGTTTCCTGATGAAACTTTAAGTAGCGCCATTAGGAAAAAGAGAAGCTACTAACTGCAGACCAAGTAGAGGGGGATGACCATGGTTGGAAAAATGGCATGGGATGAAGAATATATTTTTTTTAAAAGCTGGTTCTTACCTTAAAGTCCCTAAACTGTTTGGGGCCAGGGTTCCTGAAGGACCATCTCCTTCTGTATTGTCCAGCCTGCCAATTAAGATATGCCTCTGAAGCCCTACTCTCCGTGCAAACTGCCCTAAGAAGAGAGAGAGAGGTAGCAACTTGGGGCAGGACATTTTCAGTAGAGATGGGCATGAACTGGTTCACGAGCCACAATTCAGCATGAACTTGGCCCAGTTCGTAGCTCCCGAACTGACATTCAGGGAAGGCTCCTTCCCTGAACATTTACAGGACTTTTGCCTGGTTCAGTTTGGCTGTTCAGGTTATTTCAGCCTAACAGCAGATGGGCACACTCGCCCGGCTGTTAAGCTCAAATGGCTGCAAGCTATTTCAGTGATCTGTTTCTCTTTCCCTTGCTTGGAAGCTGCCGGCCATTTAACCGCAGCTTGCAGCAACTGGGAGAAAGGGGGAATCTGAACTAGCCTGTTCAGTTTGGGCATTTTTGGCTCTGATGGGGGTTTGGTTCGGAACTACCCGGAATCAAACCAGAATTGCTGAGTTCAATAAACCCAGGCTTTCAGTTAAAAGGCTTTTATATGTGTAGCTGTTTTATGATTTATTCCTGTTTGAAAGTCCTTTTAATGAACATTTTTAGAGTGCACAGTGGTTGTTTTATGCAGATTTTGGTTTTAATTATCTTTCATATTGATAATCTATAATGATTTTATGTTATGGTTCTTACTTATAAGCCACCTCGAGCAGGAACCTTTCTTAGCCCCATGCTTCAATTCAAAATACCTGCCTTGTTCACCTATTTAGTTTAAAACAAAAACAAAGCAATAAGACCTGAGAGATCCAGACGCAGATTTCCAACATAATGTGTTCTTTTGCCAAAATTCAGTGACATACTATTGAGGAAATCAAGCAGAAATATAGTAGCAGGACAGCAGAAAGATTTGCACACATTTTTTTCATGTTAATCATTTGCAGAACAATCCTAAGAACATTTTCCTGGGAGTAAGCCCCATTTTGTAGACTTCAGTAGCATCTTGATTAGATCTGCTTTGGATTGCACTGTTAATTATACAATGTAGTCTTCCTATGCCTTTTTAAATTTCACTAACAGAAAATTGTTTCGGGAATGACTTTCACATATAATATATTTTAGGCCGGTCTTAGTTGTTGCATATTTTTGATGCTAATGGAAGTTTCATGCAATGGCAATTCAAGAAAATTGGTATATATAACAATTGAGTCTTGAATTTCATCCTTCAAAACTATTGACTATGTCAATGAACTTAGAAGGGTATAACTCTGTTTAGGATTTCAGTATTAGGCATCCATCAAGACGTTCTGTGTTTTATAGTCTGTTCGGTGTTTTATAGTCTGAATCCTTTAATGAATTTCCACATACCATTAATCAAATGTAGTGTCATGAGTAGAACAAATGGATGACACAAACCTATTTAAGATACATATGAATGCAAAGATCATACGTAAAACATATTGCAATGTAAGTCTGCTGTCTTTCTATTACACATTTCTTGGCCCAAGACCAAATTCAGCAATGCTAGAATGGCAGTGCATTTTACTCGATGAACAAAATTGGAAGTAGAAAAGGCAGTGTTTCAGGCATGGATGTAATTTAATAACTTGAGTAATGAAAAACTTTTGCACAATGGGATGTCAAGATCTCAAACTCCTAAATGGAACAATGCAGAACAAATGAACAGTCAGAATTAATACTGGAAAATAATATGTATTAGATTTTTATCCTGCTTTCCATCAATTAGCTCCTAAAGAAGTAACTATACTTTAGTACAAGTAATAACTATAATGTCCTGGCATGATGGAAGGGGGGGGGGGGCTAGCATCATCTTACCCTTTCTGTGATGTCTTGTACTTCTTTAATCCTTTCATAGTTTCAAGGATGAGCAGTGAAATGATTATAAGCATAGGACACACTAAACTGTGGAGTCTTGTGAGCAAAAATTCTACTATGTGAGCAGCTGGCATTAAAATTGTGAGTGAGCAATTTGGCTACTGCATAAAATTAGTTTGCTCTAGAGCCATCCTTCCTGAGCTATGACAAAAATGTGTGAGCCAGAAGATAAAAACCTGTGAGCTAGCTCATACTAACTCAGCTTAGAGGGAACACTGATTATAAGGCAGTATCACTTACAGTATTTTGCATTTGTATAGTCCAGTGTCCAAAGCACTTCACATACATTATCATTATCATTCCCAGTGCTTAAGAAATTGAACCAATGACCTCCTAGATCACAAATTCACCATTTAAACATCCTGCTAATAGCAGCCCATTCCTATGCATACTTTAAAACAGTATTCATGGCATACCGAGAAATTGGCTGCCAAGGAATATTCATAGCCTGGCTTGACAACTGAACTGACAGACACACGTTACTTGATATAGTGCCACCAAGTTGTCATTATTGCTCCTCCCCAACCTCACTTCTTCATGTCACCAACTCTTCCTTTGGTGCAGAAATTAACCAAGAAGTTCAGAGCTGGGTGTCTGCTCCTGACTGGGCCCCAGAAGAAGAGGAAGAAGAGAAGGAGGAGGAGGAGATTGGATTTATACCCCACCCTTCACTACCTGAAGGAGTCTCAGAGCAGTTTACAATCCCTTTCCCTTCCCCTCCCTACAACAGACACCCTGTGAGGTAGGTGGGGCTGAAAGAGCTCTCTTGAGAACTGCCCTTGAGAGAACAGCTCTGAAAGAATTTAGGACTGACACAAGATCACACCAGAAGCTGCATGTGGAGAAGTGGGGAATCAAACTCGGTTCTCCCAGATTAGAGTCCATGCTCTTAACCGCTACACCAAACTGGTTCTCGATCAATGGGTAGGGCTGGCTCATTCCATTTGGCTACCCCAAATGAGCCACTTCCCATGCTACTTTGACGACATGCAGTAACAGCAGCAGAAAAGATGGGTGGGGACTAATGCTTCCTCTAAGCTGTGGAGTCTTGTGAGCAAAAATTCTACTTTGTGAGCTTCTGGCATTAAAGTTGTGAGTGAGCGATTTGGCTGCTGCATCAATTAGTTTGCTCTGGAACCATCCTCCCTGAGTGAAGGCAAAAATGTTTGAGCCGGAGGCTAAAAAACTGTGAGCTAGCTCACACTAACTCAGCTTAGAGGGTACACTGGTGGGGACCTCCTCCCAGTACCTCTTCTGCTCAGGTCCAAGACAGGCTCCAGAGGCAGCTGTACTATGCATAATAATATCAATTATATTTGGTGGAATATGGATGGACAGCACCTGTGGCAGTGACAAAGATCTGTACTGCTGTCATAGGTTCAGGGCAGGCTCCAGTTGCATTGACTCTGAAACCCACCATGGGCACCATCCATCCTTGCTGCCCATGTGAAGAAGCCTTGGACCTGAACAGTGGCAGCAAGGAAGGTCTCAAATCGCACCTTACCATCTCGGCATTGCTGCTTGGATGCAGGTCAGGCTTCAGACAGAGACTTTGCTTTTATTTATTTAAGAGATTTCTATGCCATCACTACTGTCCTGCTTAAGGTGGCTTACAATTAAAATAATAAATTGTCAATATAAAAATAGCAAGGCATTAAAACAAGCCACTGAAGGAGACCTCAGACCAGAAGCAGACCATTTTGAAAACTGGAGATAAAAAAATTGTAATTAAAAGCCTGGATTAAAAAAAAAACATTTTGGACCAGTACTTACAAGATTTTATTTTTTTTTTAAAAAGAAATCCTCCATCTCTAACCTGTTCTCATTCCTTTTTATCCACTCCTCTGCCCCCTTTCCCTGTGGGGGAACTGTGAAGAAACTGGACCTCCAGCCAATTTCTTATTGTTTCATTAGACACAGAATTAAACTTTGGTTAAGGCTTCATAGTAAAGATCTAGGTTTACAAATGGATTGGAGAAATCAAAAAGGAAACATCCGGCTGCTGTCATGGGAAAGTTTGTGCCTTTGAATAACAGAGACCAAAGAGACCCCACCATTTGGTCACTGAACACACACCTCTCACTCTTTCTGCTGATTCTTGTTTTATACTAAGCATCCTGTTGTAAACTGCTCCTCTGCAGAATCATCTGTTGTCACAGATCCATGTCAAGATAACTTTTTTAATCTGAGTTTTGGATTGGCTAGAAGAACCTCTAGCCTGTCCAGATCTTAGACTTTAAAGACTTAGCTTTTCTGCTCTTTTGTGTCAGTTGGAGCAAAGCCTGCTTCAGCTAGGGTTGCCAAGTACTTACCTTCTACCGGCAGGGGGGAGTCCTCTTCATCCCGGGAGTTCCCAGGCACGCGCGCAAAGTGCGCGCACTGCAATGATGTCACCGGAAGTGACATCATCGTGTTGGGGATGTTGCCAGGGTGACGCTCTGGCAATCACCCAAAAACTCTATAGTACCATAGAGTTTTTGGGATGATTGTTAGTGTGTCGCCCCCATAATGTCCCCAATGTGATGATGTCACTTCCGGGTGACGTCATCACACTGAGACAGTCGTCCTGACTGGACAACTTTTGGGGGTGGGGTTCCCCCCACTGGCCGAATCCGGTGGACTTGGCAGCCCTAGCTTCAGCTCTCTGGAGGCATGGGTTAATCCTACAATGGGTTAAGCCCTACCTAGTTTACAAAGAAGACTTGAAATGATTGCCTGATTTCACCCAAGAAACAACATTGTAACTATGGATTGGGAATTAACTGTGTAGCTAGAACTTTAACTGGTAGCTTCTTTTTTTCTTTCTTACTGCTAAATTCCTTTGGAAATATTCTGGCACTAATAAAATATACTTTCACTATATCTGTTTTTTCTGAACTTCAGATGCTGTAATCTAAATCCAGTACCTTGACTGAAAGCATCCACCTTCTGGTAAATTGTTCATTCTGCAAGTGTCCTGCCTTGCAGGGTCGACTTTCTAGTTAAATCCCAGAAAGATCGGGAGTCTGCCCACTGGTTTCTGATTGTAGGGATACTGAAACAGGCTGGTGGCAGGTTTGTTGTGTAACTTTATGCTCTGCCCTTCATTCCAAAGATCCCCTGGATTGGGAATTCTTGACAGGAACTTCATTAACTATCCCATGGACGAAGATGAGAGAACATCAAGCAACCAAGCAAGGAAGAGACTGAGCAAGGGTGTGGGAAGCAGTAAGTTTGATAGATTCAGTCTTATGCTCATCTGTTATTAAAGCTGAAAAGCCAGGCTTGGAGCATGCCTGAAGAATGCATTGAGCCCTGTTCTGACACAACACCTGTCTTCAATCAGTGTGTGTACATAGAACTACAACATCTTTTGGAGGTGCTTCACATGCTACACATCTCGCATATCTACCGTGTCACATTGAGCATGCTTGAAAGATGGAGAGATGGCAAATCTGAAGATCATGATGTAATCATCTTCTTTCTCTCTCATTCCCAAAATTAACACATTTTTTCCTTCAGTAAAAATGAAAATCAAAAACAGACCAGTAGTCAGGGCTATTTTTGGGCAGCAACGAACAGGAACGGCATTCCGGCTGCCTCCTGAGTTGGCCACACCCAGCAGGAACTTATTAGCATAATAGACCTCACCCAACAGCAGAAACTCATTAGGATTGGCTACATTTGGGATATGTGGCCTAACATGCAAATTAATTCCTGCTACAAAAAAAAGCCCTGGGTTTTGACAACAAACAAGGTAAACAGAATAAGAAGCAAAAGGCGGGTGTGGCTGGATGACCACTCTTCTGGTAACATGGGGGTGTGGCCTAATATGCTGATAAGCTGTGCTGTCAATGGTGTTGCCTAATATGCTAATGAGTTTCTGCTGTTGGGTGTGGTCTATTATGCTAATGAGTTCCTGCTGGGCTTTTTCTACCAAAAAAAGCCCTGCCTGTAGTGGAAAGATTAGGCGCTGAAAAACAGGTATGTTCACAACAGTCAACTAATACTACAAGTCAAGTATTATGGACATGAACCTGACAAACCAAAGACACACATACACACACAAATTAAGAGTTAGGACTTTACAAAATATGAATATTTCAGAGTAGATATTAGGTGAAGGGTACTTGAGAAGTATCTGTAGCTAGTACGGGCAAACTGCTTCTTGGGTTTTTACTTATAATGCACTCTTCTACCATTCAAAGCTGCTTTAAGATATTCTTACAAGTTTGTTTATGAATCTGATCAGCAGAATGTTCTCACCCTTGCTTCAAGGTACAGCATTTAGTATTCTGAAGTAGTATGTTTTTCAGCGTGGGAGTTCTCATGGGAGAAGCAAATGTTTCATGTATACTAGTTTTGTGGTTGTGCCACTGAGGGACTGTGGTTTCAGTGGTGATTACTAGTTCTCTTCACTGCCTAGCATGCCTCTTTTACCACTTAAACAAGCAGGCTGATGTTGTGGTGGGGCTAGCAGCCAAAGGGTAACGAGTCAAGTCCAACCAATATACAGAAAGCAATTCTGTGCAACTCCTTCTTGCTATAGCAAGCTATAATTAGTCAGTAGACTGGAGAAGGGATACCTTACACAAAATTATGATTCCAGTGAAGAGGATAGCACATAACAGAAATAACCTCACTTAATTGCTCGAATTTCATATATGAAGGTGCATCTTTCACTTGTAATAGAATCAGGCTTTGTACTATTCCATTTTCGTTTTTTGAGTTATCGCCTTTAATTTTATTTCATTTATGTGCATTGTTCATACTATGCAGTGTCTAACACTTGTCATATAATAGTTTCTTCTGTCTCTCTTTTATACTCACTGATTTGTTTTCAGCTTTAATTGTCTAGTTCTCAGGAGCCAAGCTGCAGTGTATAACCAGCAGTATCTTATAGCCATGTGGCTTGCTTCCAATGTGGTTGTCCCTGGGTTTTGATTAATCTATGCCAAAGGGCCCTCACACTTACATCTACAGCACTACCATCAAAGGGTAAGTCTCCAGGCTGATCTACACATTTTCTTCTTCATTTTGCAACACAGTGATAAACAACAAATTATGCTGGCCAACAAACTTGTGAAGACTTTCTCAAGAGTTTCAATGAATTCATTACATAGACCCTCAGAGACCCTGATAGACTCAGAGACCCTGATATGGATTGCCTAGGGTCGTTCAGTCAGCCCTGGTTAGTACTTGAATGGCAGATCACCAAGGAAATCCAGGATTGCTATGCAATCCTCTGTTCATCTCTTGCCCTGAAAACCCTAGGGCTCACTATAAGATGGCTGCAACTTGGCATCACTTGTTACCACCAATACTCATAGGTCAAGGACCATCAGGGGATGAAAGTAAAAATGTATGATGTCCTAGAACAGGCTAGGTGCAGGACAGGTCAACTGAGTCAGAGCGAGAGGGAGGAGAGGTGTGGGCACAGCTGGCACACCATGGTCACAGTCGAGCTCCCAGGTTGAACATGGTGTAGTTAATTTTGCAGCAGCAAGAAGAAGAAGAAGAAGAAGAAGAAGAAGAAGAAGAAGAAGAAGAGATTGGATTTATACCCCGTCCTCCACTCCCCAAGGGAGTCTCAGAGCGGCTTACAAACTCCTTTTCCCTTCCCCTCCCCACAACAGACACCCTGTGAGGTAGGTGGGGCTGAGAGAGTTCTTTCCCAAGCTGTCCTTGAGGGAACAGCTGGTACAGAGCTATGGCTTGCCCAAGGTCATCCAGCCAGGTGCAAGTGGAGGAGTGGGGAATCAAACCCGGTTCTCCCAGATTAGAGTCCGCGCACTTAACCACTACACCAAACTGGCTCTAAGTTCTTAGGCAAATCCAGAAATCAGAGTCAAAACACAGTCCAATGTCAGAGTCACGAGTTGGGGCAGGGTCAGCAGCAGGAAGGTCAGGAGTAAAGTGACACATGGCTTCCACAGCCAGTCTTCCACTCTTTCCATCCTTTATAATAAAGACACTCATCTTGCAGCTAGATTGCATCATGCAGGTGCACTCACACGCATCCTCACTGTCTGGATCCAGGTGTCGCTGGGCTGCTAATCACACTCTCCCCTGTCTATCCAGCATTTCATGCTGAACCCACCTTAGTCTACGCTCCAATGGTTTCGGAGATGGGAGGGGGAGGTGCATGATGGGATGCTCCCTGATACTGAACCATGGGGCTGTACAGCTGAGATACTGCTATCAGGGCACGAATCATTGGTTGGCAGTGCAGAAGTAGCTTCCTCTAGCAGGCTGTCCATAACTGCTGTGGGCTCAGACCTACTTCACATGCCCATTCCTCTTCTGAAGAGTCCTCTGCCCTTCAATGTTAACTGCCTGGCTGACCCACAACATATGAACTGGTACTGAGCACTGGTAAGGAAGTAGCTCAAGTGGTACCTCCCATCTATTGCTTCAGGTTCCTTGAGACAATACCAGTAAGAAATTTAAGCTGCTTTCACTCCTTGCACTCATCACTTTTAGCATATTCTGACCCATTTACCCTTTTTTTTATGTGATTTCCCAACCTGTTATGTGCTTATCTCACCATGTTAAATTATACACAATTTAATTTGATTAGGAACTTGATTAGTTAAGAACAAGCCATGACAGGCTGTATCAAAATTTAGTGATACGTAACAGGTATACGACACATACATCTCTTTCTCTTTTACCAATGTTTGTCACTATAAAAGAAGTAAATTGCTTGCAATTATGTTGAATGTTCTTTTATATCAGTCAGTCAGTCACTCATACCTTTTATATAAAAAAACCCTGACAGATGTCCTGAAGGAAGATTATATGTAACACCAAGGATCCTTGATTGGATTCCCCAGTGTGTAATTTAGAATTGGGGCCAAGGTGCTGGGGAAGGGAGGTTAACTGTTTCTCTGTGCCATTTCCTCTCCTGAAAATCCTCCTCACCCCCAGCTACTTTTAAAAAGAAACAGAAACAGTCCAGTATCCTTTTTACCTAGTGCAAGCAGCTGGGAGGGACAGTTTGAACTGAGAAAATACCACAGGGGCAAGTAAAAAGAAAATCTTCTCCTCACCATGGTCCCAAATTGTAGTGGACTTCCCCTGGGAGTTTGTTGAAGCTGAATTACATGTGGTATAATTCATTCACAGATCCAAAACATTGCATGAAACAACTCTAAAATCAAGTGATCAGTTTTGGTTTCTCAGATTTTCCTTATTCCCTCTATAAGACAAGTAACTTACATTTGTACTTTTTCCAGTGGTGGATTCCCAGCATCCTAGATTTTGGGGGTTGATTGCTAAAGACTGCAATAATTTATGAAAGTTCTTTGAACACCTGTTTGTGCCATGCTGCTGCCTGAAAATGTCCAATTTATCCTGTTAGGAATACTTAATTTTCTTCCACAACCTTGTTTGATAGATGAAAATTGAGAGTGGCTAAGAAGACTAAATATATGGGCTTGTGAAAATTCCCAGTACTCTCAAATATCTGTTTATTTATCCTTATCTATAAAGATGAGTTGGAGTGGCAAGATTCCATGGGGTGCCAAAATCAGTTGGCTGCAAGAACTGCCACTCAAAAGGGGTCCCTGGCCACTGGCTGCATTCCCTCACTGTGTTGCCTCAGTCCCGCCCACAGAGCCACCGGCTAGAGTCTCGGCCTCAGTCTGGAGGGAACCGGTGAAGGGGACAGATTGGGTGCTGGGTCCACTCTTATCCTCTGCCCACTGCCAGGTGGGTCTAACTATCCCCTCAGTGGCCTGCTTCTGTCAGTAAAAAGACAATGGACTTTCAGCATAACCCCCTCGCCCGCCCACTGGCAGCTTGCCCATTTTCCTATCAGAATCAGGGCTTTTTTGTAGAAAAAGCCCAGGAGGAACTCATTAGCATAATAGGTCACACCCAGCAGCAGACACTCATTAGCATATTAGGCCACACCACTGACAGCACAACTTATTAGCATATTTAGCCACACCCCATGTTACCAGAAGAGTGGTCATCCAGCCACACTCACCTTTTGCTTCTTATTCTGCTTACCTTGTTTGTTGTCAAAACCCAGGGCTCTTTTGTAGCAGGAATTAATTTGCATGATAGGCCACATACCTCTAATGTAGCCAATCCTAATGAATTTCTGCTGTTGGGTGTGGCCTATTATGCTAATGAATTCCTGCTGGGTGTGGCCGACTCAGGAGCCAGCTGGTACTTCGTTCCTGTGCGTTCCTGCCCAAAAATAGCCCTGGTCAGAATAAACTGAAAATGGCTCTCTCTCCTGCTTATCTCCACCATGGCTGGCTGGCTAATGAGGTGGGCCAGCAACCATCAAACCATTCTCTTCAACCCCCTGCTGTATGGCTGACTTTCCCCCTAGGGCTGCCAATCTCTCAGAATTACAAGTGCTGTCCAGATGGCAGAGATCAGTTCCCCTGGAGAAAATGGTGGACTCTGTGTCCTTATACCCTGCTGAGATGGACCCCCTATGACAGCCAATGTGACATAGCAGTCAGGGCTTCAGAGCACAGTTGAGGCTGCAGATGGAGGGGAGAGATGGAAAGCTGAAGACTGAGGGGAAAATAAAGATTGGTTGATAAGTGGCTGGAAAGGAGATAGGGTTGCCAACTCCAGGTGGAAAATTCCTGGATATTTGAGGGATGGAGCCTGGAGATGGTGAGGTTTGAGAAGGAGTGGGACCTCAGAGAGATACAGTGCCATAGACTCCACCCTCCAAGCCAGCCATTCCTTCATGGGGAACCATTGTTGCCAATCTCCAGGTGGGGGCTGGAGATCACTCAGAATTACAACTGCTTTCTAGGAGAGAGCAGGAGGAGATGGGAATCTGAAGCCAGGGGGCAGATAATGATACATTGACGGTTGGCTGGGAGGGAGATAGGGTTGCCAACTCCAGGTTGGGAAATTCCTGGAGATTTGAGGGGTGGACCCTGGAGACGCTGAGGTTTCAGCAGGGGTGGGACCTCAAATAGGTTTAATGCCATAGAGTCCACCCTCCAAACCACTCCCTCCCTCACAGGGAACCATTGTTGCCAATCTCCAAGGGTGGAATGAAGATCACACTGAATTACAACTGCTCTTCAGATGGCAGAGATCTTCCCCTGGAGAAAATGGTGGACTCTGTGTCATTATACCCTGCTGAGGTCGCCACAGCAAATTGACGCTGAGTGCCCAAGGCTGGGGCACTCTCCCAGAGCCTCTTTCTAGAGCCTGTTATATTTATTTCCACAACGGGCCTTATTCCTAGTGATGTAATATTGTCAAACAGTTGCCTGCAATAAGCTTATTTCTAAACCCTGTATTCTCTACACTTTTTTTATTTACTTCATTTTTACTTCACCTTTTCCCCCAATGGGGAACAAAAGTAACTTATATCATTCTCTTCTCCCCCATTTTCTCCTCCCAACAATCTCTGGAAGGTAGGTTAGGGGGAGAATGTCGCCCAGAAATCTTAGATGGCACAGTGGGGATTCCAAACTGGCTCTCCTAATCCAGCACTCTAACCGTGACACCATACTGGCCCTCAGTTACATAACACCATAACATATTATTTCCTCTGTCGGATTTTTAAGTTTATCTGAAAAATGCCTTTAATACAACACCTGGCAAGTTTTGCAAATTTCAGTTTTACAAATAGTTTTGAGATAGCTTAAGTGGATTTGCTCATCCACTGCTTAAATATCAGGGTTAAAGGAAACATTATGAGAATCCTAAAATCCCCAAGTGACTTAATAGAAAATATTTGCTATGGCCAGACATAGGATTTCTGAAAAATACTCTTCTCTTGTAAGCAATTTTAGACTGGTCCTGTGTTTAAAGAAGTAACTTTCCTCATATATCATGCATTTATTTATTTATTTATTTATTTATTCTTTCAGTTTATACCCCGCCCTCCCCGCGAACGTGCATATACATTTAATGTATGTATGTGCATATACATTTAAAACAGGAACATTATCACAAAGATTCTGAGATCCTGATTTCTTTAATGCTACAATTGTACAGGAAGTCAGTCAGATGAAGTATGTTGCCAAATTTTCTGACTACTTTGTTTTAGAAGTTCAGGTTTCTTTTATCATTTTGTTCACA
Source organism: Lepidodactylus listeri (assembly GCA_029233225.1). Taxonomy (NCBI): domain Eukaryota; kingdom Metazoa; phylum Chordata; class Lepidosauria; order Squamata; family Gekkonidae; genus Lepidodactylus; species Lepidodactylus listeri. The sequence goes on along the minus strand of JARCFY010000006.1, from coordinate 46,440,307 downwards.
GGCAGGGCAAAATGACAAATGTCCCTCTTCTGTCCATATTAATGAAATTTAATAGAAATCACTATTAAATGTGACATCTGTTTGTAACTCAATTACATAACAATTATATATAATGTATAAATGGAGTAAATAGATTGAAAATGGCACACAAGGATTAAAATGGTGTAAAAATATAAGAGAAACAAATGAAAACAGGACAAAACAGGCAAGGAGGAAAACAGCCTTCCCAGCCATGCACAAAAATGAAAAAGAAATGAACTCTTGTATGTTTCTCAGATCAATTATCCCCAATCTTCAGCAAGCCCAGAAAAAAAAATTCTATAAAAGAAGTTCTGGATGGCTAATTTTTTGAGCTGTGAGCCCATCCTTCGCATCTCAACCTGCATACCTCTTTACCTTCACATCCATATTGGTGGCCTTTCATGTGTACCCTTCTGGTCCTGTGTTTTGTCTGTCTGTTTTAAGTGCCTCCTGCATTGCCAGTTTATCTGTCCATTCCATTTCTTATCTTTGTAGTGCACCCTGAGCAGAGGTATAACCTTCTGTTTTAAGTTGAAGGACTTAGGACAGCCCTGTCAGTGTCTTCTTCCAGTCCCCCTCCTCCCTAGCCCTCTTGGATTTCAGCTCCATTCAAGACTGGTCTCCTGCCCAAATCCTACCCTGTCCTGAAATGCAGGATCTTATCCTGACAAGGCTGTACAAGTCCTCCATTTACACATCTACCCACTGATCTGAAGTTGAGATGGTTTCCTTTATGCTTCATGGTCCTTTGGGTTATACAATAGGGAAAACCCCCCTGCTTTTCTATTATTTTTAAAGAAATGTGAAAAAAATATACATCTGGAATTAATGCATTCTGCAATACTTGAAAAGCGATCCCCCCACATATTTGGAAACACAGAACATTTCATATCCTTCTAGTCAGAGTGGTAAAATATATATGTCTTGCTGACAGGCCATTTTTTCAAACCTTATCAGTGGGTGGGTGGTCTTTTTAGGAGCTAAAGGAGGAAGCACATAACAGTCATACATTTGTAGAGTATAAAGTGGGTTACCACACTGTTCCTGTAGGTATAAAGCATGTAGTTTTTACTATGCATGTAACATTCAATAATCCACTCAACATGTATTGCATGAAAGAACCAACAGGGTAAACATCTCAGCCCTGGCCCAGCTCCATCTGCCAGTTCCATCTGCTGGCAATTCTATCTGTCAGCCTGTGTGTGGTCACACAGGGATTATACATTAATGCTGCTCGGACCCACCTGTGGGTAAAATTGTAATGCTGCCAATCTTGTGTAGAATGTCTGGGATGTATTTTTAATGTTTAATACGGAGTGTTTATTTTAATTGATTGTAATTTAACCTGTGTTGTAAGCCGCCCTGAGCCTGCCATTGGCGGGGAGGGCGGGATATAAATCCCAAGAAATAAATAAATAAATAAAAGAGGTCAGAATATAGTGTTCTGATGTTGGGGGTCCCTACAGTAAACAAATGTTTCAGCAGTACCAATGAAAAGCTTATGGTTTTAATATAAAGCCCTTTAAATTCCCTTCCTCAAGGAATTTTATGTTTATGTTATAGAACAAGTCTCTGAGTCTTATTTACTTTGTTATTTTTGGATCACTGTTATCATCTTTGCTAAGTGGTCTGCTACAGAGAAGTGCAATATGGAAAAAAAGATGAATTGCCAATGTCCTGGCTCTAAACGAGATATTGCAAAATGCAGTGGCATGCCTGTTAATGGTGACACTTGTGCGGGCTCATATTTGGCAGGTGCTTTGCCAATTGCATTGGTTACCAGTTGAATTCTGGATCCGCTTCAAGGTGCTGATAATAACCTTTAAAGCCTTACATGGCCTGGGACCAACATACCTAAGGGACTGCCTTTTCCCGTATACACCCAAAAGAGGGTTACGGTCCATGGATCAACATCTCCAGGTAGTCCCTGGTCTGAAAAATGTCTGTCTTGCCTCAACCAGGTCCTGGGCTATTTCCGCCATGGCTCCTGCCTGGTGGAACATGCTCCCCATTGAGATTAGGGCCCTGCAGGATTGCCTTCAATTCCGCAGGGCCTGTAAGACGGAGCTGTTCCACCAGGCTTTTGGTTGAGGCAGTAGATGTCCAATGTATGGCCTCTCTGAGGTTCTTGTCACCTATTTAACAACTGCTGGCCGTTATTTACATCTTACCATGGGCCAGGACCTCTTGGAACCATTAATTTTTCTACTGTAGGTTTGTGACCAACATTTTAATGTATATGACAGTGTCTTAATATTTTAATAATTTATTATATTAACAAAATATTGTTTTCATTGTAATGATGAGATGTTGTTACCTGCCCTGAGCCCGCTTGTGGGAAGTGCAGGCTATAAATATTAATTAATGAATAAGCACTGCAATTTTGGGAATGTGTGAAACAAAATGGACAGCATTAGGACATTTTCAGTCAGAAAATTACAGTGTTTTACTCTGGGAATGACGAACAGAAGAAATGGACTTGCACTACTAGCGAGGCAAGATTTAGAAGAGGCATTCAGGGGCTATAATGCAAAGTCTGACCAAATAATATCAATCAGACTACATGGCAAGCCTATCAATATAACCATCATTCAAATTTATGCCCCAACTACAGACGCTAAAGAAGAAGAAATTGAAAGCTTTTATGCAAGTGCCCAGGAAGAAATTGATCACACACCTAAACAAGATGTGCTGATAATCGCAGGTGACTGGAACACAGAAGTAGGAAACGAAGCAGAATCAAATATTGTTGGAAGATTTGGGCTAGGAGCATGAAATGAAGCAGGAGAACAACTCACAGAATTCTGTGAAGACAGCACTTTGTTCATTGCAAACATGTATTTCAGGCAACCAAACAGATAATTGTATACATGGACATCACTGGACAGCCAATACAGAAATCAAATAGATTACATAACCAGAAGATGGAGTATTTTCTCTGCTAAAACAAGACTGTTCCAGGGCAGACCTTCAGTCTGTCCTCGGCCTGAGAGTGTTGTACTTCGGTCACATTATGAGAAGACAAGATTCACTAGAAAAGACAATAAGGATAGGAAAAGTTGAAGGTAGCAGGAAAAGAGGAAGACCCAACTTGAGATGGATTGACTCAATAAAGGAAGCCACAGCTCTCAGTTTGCAAGACCAGAGCAATACTTTAATTTAACAGAGCAAGGCTGTTAACAACAGGATGTTTTGTAGGCCATTAATTTGTAGGGTCGCCATAAATCAGAAATGACTTGATGGCACAACAGACAGAGATGTATATATATTCCTGTTTTTTTTTAAACAAACTGTTTACTGTGATACTTACATTACATTAAATGATATAAATATTTCTCCCCACAGCAATTTATGTTGCCACTAATTTCTCTAAATAACCTAGAAGAATATGCACAGATCTCCACCTTAATGGTCCAAAGGATGTCTGACATTAGTAAGTTAGGATACTTTTACACATGAGATTTAAATATTCTTGCTTTAATACATTGGTACTGATGTAGAGGTGCATTCAAACAAGTGAGCACCTGTGTGAAAGGTTAGGTGGAACAAGTTGCATTGGAGAACTATGTGTTATGTAAGAGACTGACAACACATTCCTAAATATATCTGAGAATTAATCCTCAGAATTAAGTCAAATGTATTCAGTAAAGCTTACTCCCAGGAAAGTATGCACAGGACTGCAGTATTTTTGTAGAATTAACTGTGGGTCCTGAATTAAAAGGACAACCCAGCATATGGTGTTTTTCTGAGTGCTTCATCTGGATTTGATTCCTTTCTTTCGGATGAACTACCAGAATGACATCTTTGGGTCCCTCGAAACAATTAGACTATTAAGAAATTTTTATCCTATTGATTGCAGGATTTGAACATGCTTAGAAAATCCTTAACATTGGCTGGACTGTGCCGCATAATACTAACAATTTTGATAGTAGTTCATTCAGTTACCAACTACTTTGTACTAGACAGAGTATCTGATGAATTTAACAAGCTTCACCTAAATCTAATTATATTTTATTCGTGGTTAATATTTTTCTGGATTGTTCCCCCGGAGTCAGATGGGATCCAAAGGTCATCTGGTTCAAACCTGTGGCCCCAAATACAACCATCTACCAGCACACAATAGATTTAGAACACTGTTTTCTGCAAGGAGACAGCAATTGCCCTGCAGAACAAAGACTTTTGTCTTCTCTATGCTAGCTGCAACTCAATGCTTGTTTTATTATTAATATAAAGATTCTTTATACCAACTTTAAAAAACTCAGAAATGGGCAAAAACCTCTGGCCTGAGATCTATAAAGCAATTTGTCAAGGACAAGGAAGCACTGTTCAGCCAGGTTAACACTCAAGCCCATAAGCTGAATTGTAAATGACTGGCAAATAAGCTATTAATTAAAATGGAAATTGAATCCATTTTATGGGATTTACAAGAGAAATCTGATTTTCATGAGGTCTCTTCTGAATGTTCACTGACTGCAGCTGGAGGCAATACTTTAATTTTTATGTAATCCAATTCAATAATTAAAATGGTTTTTTCCATAGATTATAAAATATTAATAAAATCTGAACAAGTTTAGCCAAACTGCTGTTGGTAATACAACCCCCCCCCCCCCACTACTAATAGAGCTGCCGTTTTGGTTCACTGTCCATTCTTATTCAAACTCTACACACCCTCAACATTAGCTAAAATTGGATGTTGAACAGAAAAAAATACATTTACATTAGTTTACTACATGAAATCTGTTTTGTTTTGTTTTAATTTAAAGAAACTCTAAAGGGAAATTCAAAGGAAATGTACAGAAACTGCAAACAAATACCTATAGTATTAGGTAATCAGGACAGGCAGCTCCCTGGATTGCTGGATGAGACATAAGATGCAAGGGCTGGATCTGGAATGTGTATTTGTGTGTGTGTTTTCCTCAGGGGGTATGACAGCTTGAGCTGTCTTAGGTTATGGGTATGCCTTCCTACCTGAACATAATCAAGAGGAAAGGTCTTAAAGCCGCGTGTGCTTGCCCTAGGTTTAAGAAGGGCTCGCAGCATGCTTCCTTTGGCTGGACTGGGCACTCACTTATCATGTTACTTTGTTGTTTGGAAGACATTGTGTATTTAAGGGTTCCCCAGATTCTGTAAGAAATCTATCCTGCAGGTTCCTGAGCAGACCTGAAACAGTTCTGTTTCCTGCTGCAACATCTCACTTTCAGCTTTCTAGACTATTTAGAATTAGAGATGGGCATAAATTGGTTCACAAACAAAAATTTGGGATGAATTCTGGCCAGTTTTTAGTTTGCAAAGTGAAGTTCGTGGCAGGTCAACCGGCACAAACTTCCCATGATCTTTCAAGCTATTCATGGAGGTTCATGCTAGTTTGTGAACAGATACATTCCAGACACTGCCTCCACTCAGTCTTAATTTTTACCAAACTTTGAAGCAACATAACTTGGAGGTTATGTAGAAGAACATCTGGGGGAGGTCCCCTGTGACTTAAATGTATCTAGCTTGCACAGGATCTATTCTATACACACCTGTACCTGTCAAAATGACTGCCTGTCACCAAACTCGCAAGGGATCTCCAGCTGACTCTCCTCTACCTGACCTCCAAGTTTGGTGTCTCTAGCTTGCACAGGATCCATTCTATACAGCCCTCAACCTGCACCTGTCATTTCCCCAGAAAGCATTTTCCTGAGGCACCTTCTTTGGGGGAGGGGGATGTAACTCAGATCCTGTAACTCCAATCCTCACCAAATTTGGAGGGCAGGTAGTGGAGAGTCAGCCAGAGATCACTTGTGAGTTTGGTGCCTCTAGAATGCGGTGGGGGGGGGGGGACTGTTCTAGTGAACCATGAACATCACAAATTGAACCAGTTTGTTTGGCCCCTAAAAGTTCACAATGGTTCATGGTTCCTAAACTGGGCATGCCGCGAACCAAACTGCATTCTTCTGGTTCATGCCCATCCCTATTCAGAATTTATCATATTCACTTATGTTTTATTTATTTATTAAGTCTCTATCTCATCTTTCCTCAAAAGTGTACATGGTTGTCCTCTCCACATATGATCATCATCACAATCCTGTAGTTTAGGATGACAGATACTAGGTGGCCTAAATTTACCAATGGGATGATAGTTTAGACAGACTTTGTGGCCATCACTCTAGTAAACATCAAGGAAACAACAATAACATAGGAATGGTCTTGTGGAGCTTTCATTCATCCAAGACAGATGTTCTAGCAGGGCTAGAATCACCAGCAGGAGACATGTAGAACTGGCAGTAGAACAAACATCCCCACCCCTCAACTATTGCTTTCTAGTGAAAGCACATGGAGTGGAAGGGAGGCAATGCTGAAGCCTCTCCTGCCACCACATTATGCTCTTGTAATACCGGGAGTGAAAATATTCCTGACAACTGGAGAAAGTCACGGAATCAGGATGGGTGCTAGAGTCCAAAAAGTGGGTTACATGCAACCACTCCCCCCATAGTCTCTTTTTGCTGGCACTGCTTCTGGTTGTATAGTCAAACTAGGACCACAAGAATCCTTAATGTGGAATACGCATTAGAGACTGAACAAGGCAATTAGTCTATCCTTTTTGAAATGATCAGAACTGGGTTTCAATTAACAACTTTTATAGTGTTTATTTTATTTGTGAGGAAACTTAAGCAGGTTCCCTGAACATAAGAACAAAAGAGAAGCCAATGTTGGATCAGGCCAATGGCCCATCCAGTCCAACACTCTGTCACACAATGGCCAAAAATACCAGGTGCCCTCAGGTCCTCCAGTGGGGCCAGGACACTAGAAGCGCTCCCACTGTTGCCCCCCCGAGCACCAAGAATACAGTATATCACTTGCCCCAGACTGAGTGTTCCTATCTATACCTTGTGGCTAATAGCCACTGAAGGACCTCTGCTCCGTATGTTTATCTAATTCCCTCTTGAAGCCGTCCATGTTTGTAGCCGCCACCACCACCTGTGGCAGTGAATTCCATGTGTTAATCACTCTTTGGGTGAAGAAGTACTTCCTTTTATCTGTTCTAACCTGACTGCTCAGCAATTTCATGGAGTGCCCATGAGTTTTTGTATTGTGAGAAAGGAAGAAAAGTACTTCTTTCTCTACCTGCTTTATCCCATGCATAATCTTATAAACCTCGATCCTGTCACCCCTCAGCCGTCATTTTCCAAAGCTAAAGAGCCCCAAGTGCTTCAACCTTTCTTCATAGGGAAAGTGTTCCAACCCTTTTATCGTTCTAGTTGCCCTTTTCCTCACTTTATCAAATGCTATAATATCTTCTTTGAGATGTGGCGACCAGAACTGTACACAGTACTCCAAATGAGGTTACACCATCGATTTATACAGGGGCATTATGATACTGGCTGATTTGTTTTCAATTCCCTTCCTAATAATCCCCAGCATAGTGTTCACCTTTTTCATTGCAGTCAAATACTGTCTCGACATTTTCATTGAGTTATCTACTAGGACTCCAAGATCTCTCTCTTGGTCAGTCTCTGCCAGTTCGGACCCCATCAACATATATTTATAGTTAGGATTTTTGACTCCAATGCGCATCACTTTGAACTTGGCCACATAGAACCCCATTTGCCACGCTAACACCCACTCGCCCATCCTCGACAGACCCCTTTGGAGTGCCTCATGATCCTCCCTGGTTCTCACCTCCCTGAACACCCTGAACTGTCCCCTGGAGAGACAGCATAGCAATTTAAAAAACAAACAAACAAATAAATTGTAACAAGGGTCACTTCAGACTTCAAAGGAAAATAGGTTTCTGCAGTTTTCCCATGGTATGAGCATGATTTTTCTGGAGTAGTCAAGGTATCTGTGTGTATGAAAACAGGTGCTGAGCATGCCTCCATGATCCAGGTACTTCTTAGATGTGTTAACACGGAAACAAATCGTATATATTTTTTGTTTGTAAAAATGGTTAAGATTTGCCTGGATAAGTTCAATATATAAACTACTTTTACAAATAAACAAAGCCTTTTTTAAAAGCAAGTACAATGCATTTTACATCTTTTTGCTTCTGGCCTTTTAAATAATATTGCTCATAAACTTTCTGTAATTTGAAATTATCAACCATGTACATGTAATTTGCTTTGCTTTCTGATGTCCATATGGGAAGAGGTTCATTCTACTCTCAGTCATACTTACATCTGTCAAGGTTACAAAATGTTATGTTCACACAAATCAACAACTGCAGTCAGTGCACAGTCATAAAGCTTAAGTGCTTACTGACTTACTGCTCATTTAACAGCCCAAACTGAAGCTGTAGTTATCACAGGATCTATATTTTCTGTTATATTTTTTCAGGGCATAAAAGTTGCAATAAATTTTATGAGATTCAGTGGAGTATCCTACTGGATTAAATTCTGATGGTACAGGAATCTGGAAGCTTGCATATCACCCCAAGCAGCCATCACTGAAACACACATATATACTACACTATATAAAGAACCAGCTTCCATTGACCTAGTATTGTAGTACTGAGACTATAGTTAATATGTTTTGGCAAAGGGCGGAGGAAACAGTGGTGGAAACTGAACTCAGATGTAGTGATGCTACTCCTCTAATTCGCTGTACATCAAGGGAAAAAAGGCCTGGTTTGTTGAAAGCTGCCGCCCCCTTCCCCCCTTCCTCCTCAGGTTGTGGTGGAGGTTGGGAGGCCCCAGACTGGGGTGGGGGGGAAGGTGGCGGCAGGGTGCTGCAGGGCTTCTCCAGGCCCATCAGCCTTGCGGGCAGGCCCGGACAGGTGGAGGGGGCGGCGGGGCGCTTCAGGGCTTTTTCAGGCCCATCAGCCTTGCAGACGGGCCTGGAGAAGTGGCGGGGGTGGCGGGGAAGGGGGCGGGAGGGTGCTGCCGGGCTTCTCCAGGCCCATCCGCCTTGCAGACGGACCCAGAAAGGCTACGGGGCGGCAGGGAAGGAGTTCTCCAGGCCTGTTTGCCTTGCGGGTGGGCCTGGAAAAGCAGCAGGGGTGGTGGGGAAGGGGGTGGTGGGGTACTTCAGGGGTTCTCCAGGCCCATCCGCCTTGCGGGCAGGCCTGGAGAAGCAGCAGAGGTGGCGGGGAAGGGGGCGGGGGGGTGCTGCAGGGCTTCTCCAGGCCCATCCGCCTTGCGGGCGGGCCGGAGAGGCGGCGGGGAAAGGGGCGGCGGGACACTTCAGGGCTTCTCCGGGCCCATCCACCTTGCAGGCAGGCCTGGAGAAGCGGTGGGGGTGGCAGGGAAGAGGGCAGCAGGGCACTTCAGGGCTTCTCCGGGCCCGTCCACCTTGCAGGCAGGCCTGGAGAAGCGGCGGCGGCGGGGGGGTGCTTCAGGGCTTCTTCAGGCCCATCCGCCTTGCGGGTGGGCCCGGAGAGGCAGCGAGGGTGGCGGGGAAGGGGCCAGCGGGCCCTGAGAGATGGCTGGGGCAGCAGAGAAGGGGTTGGTGGGGCGCTTCAGGGCTTCTTCAGGCCCATCTGCCTTGCGGGCGGGCCCAGAGAGGCGGCGAGGGCGGCGGGGAAGGGGGTGGCGGGCCCTGAGAGATGGCTGGGGCAGCAGAGAAGGGGGCGGTGGGGCACTTCAGGGCTTCTCCAGGCCCATCCGCCTTGCAGGCGGGCCTGGAGAAGCGGTGGGGGTGGCGGGGAAGAGGGCGGCGGGGCACTTCAGGGCTTCTCCGGGCCCATCCACCTTGCAGGCAGGCCTGGAGAAACGGGGGGGGGGGGGGGCGCTTTAGGGCTTCTTCAGGCCCATCTGCCTTGCAGGTGGGCCCGGAGAGGCAGCGAGGGTGGCGGGGAAGGGGGCAGCGGGTCCTGAGAGATGGCTGGGGCAGCAGAGAAGGGGGCGGTGGGGCGCTTCAGAGCTTCTTCAGGCCCATCCTGGAGGCGGGCCTGGGGAAGCAGCAGGGATGGCAGGAAGGGTTGCGAGGGTGCTGCAGGGCCCGACCGCCTTGTGGGCAGGCACTGAGAGATGGCTGGGGCAGCGGAGAAGGGGGCAGTGGGGCACTTCAGGGCTTCTCCGGGCCCGTCCACCTTGCGGACGGGCCTGGAGAAGCAGTAGGGTTGCCAAGTCTGGATTGGAAAATACCTGGAGACTTTGGGGGTGGAGCCAGGAGAGGGCGGGGTTTGGGGAGGGGAGGGGCCTCAGCATGGTATCATGCCATTGAGTCCCCCCCTTCAAAGCAGCCATTTTCTCCAGGGGAGCTGATCTCTGTCAGATGGAGATCAGTTGTAAAAGCGGGGGATCCCCAGGCCCCACCTGGAGGCTGGCAACCCTAAGAAGCGGCGGGGAAGGTGGCGGGGTGTGTGTATTGCAGGGCCTGTCCGCCTTGCAGGCGAGCCCGGAGAGGCGGTGGGGGAGGCGAGGAAGGGGGCGGCGGTGCGCTGCAGGGCTTCTCTGGGCCCATCTACCTTGCGGGCGGGCCCAGAGAAGCGGCGGGGAAGGTTGCGGGGGTGCTGCAGGGCCTGTCCGCCTTGCGGGCGGGCCATGAGAGGTGGCAGGGAAGGGGGCGGCGGGGCACTTCAGGGCTTCTCCGGGCCCGTCCACCTTGCAGGCGGGCCTGGAGCAGCGGCAGGGGCAGTGGGGAAGGGGGTGGGGGTGCTGCAGGGCCCGTCCGCCTTGCAGGCGGGCCTGGAGCAGCGGCAGGGTCAGTGGGGAAGGGGGCAGTGGGGCGCTGCAGGGCTTTTCCGGGTGGGGTGCCTGGGAGCAGTGGGGGGAGGCATGTGCCCACCCCCAGGCTCCTCACTCCTGTAGCGGCGCTCCGCCGTGCCCCTGGCCCTTTCCCACAGAAGCCAACATAATTGTCCGCTGACCCGCCCCTGAGCGGGTCGTCGGCTGACATCATGCCGAGCGTCTCCCCGAGGCCCCTGACGTGGGCTGCCTGCGGCGTTCACCCGGCATCGCCACCCAAAGCGGGTCAGGCGGCGGGATGCTGGGGAGGGGTGAGTGGCCGGGGCGCGTCACGGTGGGGGTGGGCGCCTTTCGGGCTTGGGATAAATGGCTGGTGGCAGAGCCGGCACACGGGAGAAGCGTTGAGCTCCTCAGGCTGGCTGCAGCTTGGAGGCGGGAAGACGCCGTCTGTGCTGCGAGAACAGAAGGGAAGGGACGTCAAGCTCGGGAGAACCCAGAAAGTGGCCGAGGGGAGGGCGCGGTGACGGGGGCAGGAACGCGGAGAAGCAAATTCTGCCGCCGGCGGCCCCTTTCTCTGAGGGCAGGAGCCCACTTGTCCCAGCGGGGCTGCTGCAAACTTTCCCGGAGAGGACCTGAGGGAGAAGGCGACGCGCTTGGTTCTGAGCGAGGCAGACAGCGACCTGCTCTCCAAAAAGGCGCCGAGGTAAGAGAGTGGAGCTCTTGCGCTTTCTTTTCCCTGATGCCCGAAGCCTCTCTCCCCACCCCCGGGGTTAAGATCCCTGGAAGGAACCAAGCCCGTGAACTGCAGTTCGGCCAACGCGCCAGTGAGGGGAGACCTCGAGGGATGAGCTAGCTCGCTGTGCTCACGAGGGGAAGGGGGGGGGGGAATCACAGTCGCAGGCAGTCATCACGGCACGCAGCTGCATTTCTCGCGGGAAAGTGCGCCTGCTGAGACAAGTGAGGCAAAAATGGCACCTGATAAAAGCTTGCGAAAATGCCCTGATATCAAGTGTGGTACCTTGTAATCTTGTGGAGGATTGGCTCTTTTAGCCTAAGGGAAGACACTTTTTGAGCTAAATTGATCACATGACTGAAGTAGAAAGTTTATTATTCCTATTCATGGGAGTGGAACCACTGAAATCAGTTTCTGCTCTAAAGTGATGCATGATACTGTTCAGCACTGGAAGAATTTTGTTCCTCCTCTGCCTCTCCCCCAATAACTTGGTCCATAACTTTGCTACATGCAGTTTTGAACAAAGATGAGGAAACACTGGTGTGATTGCTTACTTTTCAAACTAAGTAGTCTTTTTGAAATAACAATTTAATGCTTGCACATTCAGCTGATTTCTGTGAGATTTACATGTTGCTTAACTGTTGCAGAGTTACACCCAAAGGACTATCCAAAACATTTGCCAGTAGAATTTTTGAGAATGCTGATATAGTTTGAGTTACTCATTGAAAAGACATCAAGTAATTTATTCCTTGTATTGCAAAATAAACTTAACTTGTGACTTAGATGTCTTAAAAGTCTTGAATTCTCTTGTAATGTGGAGCAAAGAATGACACAAACCAGCCAGCACTGAATACTGTTAGTGCCACTGGTTTTTGTGGCTGAGTTAAGCATGTGATTAGATCTCTCCCACTGAATTCAGTGGTACTTTTGGCTGGACTGTGCATTTTTTAAAAAAAACCAGACTCTGTATTCTTATTTTAAGATTATCTTGCAGTTTAAAAATATTTCAAAGAGTTGGTATTGTAAAAGGACAGAATTTATTAGTTAATTCTATGACTGGCTCCTTTTAGTATGTTCATGGGGAAAATGTGTTTCTTTCATGCACTCTATCAAATGAGCATTGAAGTACAGCCTGCTTAGTACACTCTTCATTTCATGAATCTGAAATATCGCTTGAAGCCCGCAGCGTCAACATTGAGTGTCTGCATAAGCTGGCTCCTTAGTCTCCCTAGGTACCACCTTGATATACTGGTCTTTATAACATCATTTGACTCTTGTTGCTCAGTTGATTAATTCAAGACAGCCCTTAAATCTCAAAATCACCTCACTCTCTTTTGTTGTTACAGCCTGCATACCTGGAAGAAGGTTTTCTCTTGGAGTTAACCCAGAGGAGTTTTGAGATCATTCACGATGAAACAAGTAGCAGAGGAATGGATCAAAGTAACAGTAATGCTATGCATAGCTCAAGCAGTTTCTTCCATGGTACTTCCCAATGCAACACTTTTTGAAAAGCTGCTGGAAAAATACATGGATGAGGATGGAGAATGGTGGATTGCTAAGCAAAGAGGGAAAAGAGCTATCACAGACAGTGATATGCAAAGCATCTTGGATCTTCATAATAAATTACGGGGTCAGGTTTATCCACAAGCATCGAATATGGAATATATGGTAAGGAGGTGTTGCTGCTGGGTTCCAGAAAGTACAAATTAAAATATTTTTGTACTATAGAACACAGAAATATTATGCTTGATGTTGATCTGTTCTAGACTACTTGTTTGCTTCTTATATTTCATAAAGTGATACTATAGAATAGGAACGTGTGTTTTTCTTGTGGACTCTACTCTTTGTTCCAGAAATATTGAGAAAACTTTTCCATTCCAGGTTTTGTAAAAATTAAAATTTAAATAATTGATGAATGTCCAACATGACCTTATGTAGCATTATAACACAATATTTTCAAGGACCTGTAAATTAAAGCCTTGATTCAGCCAAAAAGTACTCTTTAGCAATGCTCCCTCTAAGCTGTGAGCAAAAATTCTTCTTTGTGAGCTAGTGGCATTAAAGTTGTGAGCAACTGATTTGGCTACTGCATAAATTAGTTTGCTCTGGAGCCATTGTTCCTGAGCGAAGACAAAAATGTGTGAGCTGGAGACTAAAAAACTGTGAGCTAACTTACACTAACTCAGCTTAGAGGGAATGCTGCTCTTTATTCTTACTTATTTAGTTAGAACGATTTAGAGTCCCAATGAAATTTTAATGACGTAAAACTGTTGAACTTAGGCTAAGGAGCCAGTTTGGTGTAGTGGTTAGGAGTGTGTCCTGGCTCCTCCCAGGACTCCTGGGCAGGTGCTGGCCTGCCAGACGCCCCCCCATCGCCAGCAACCACCCCAACTCCCTGAGGAGCCGCTTCACTCACCAGCATGGCCCCGGCACTGACAGGAGGGCACGATGATGGCCGGGGCGAACAGGAGCAGCCGGCAGACGGTCGGAGGCGATGAGAAAGTGGTGCGGCCCCGGCCCGACGGGAGAGTGGCGGCTGGGTCCAGGGATGAGAGAGACAGCAGCAGTGGGGTTGGGGAGAAGCCTTAGCCGTGGGGGAGCACTGCGGCGCGGCGGCAGGGCTGCAGGATGCAGCCCAAGCCGATGAGCCACATCAGTAGGTGGGCAGGCCATACACATGGGCAGGGAAGAGGACAGAGCCAAAGGGGCCGGCGTCTTCCCTTTTCTGGGGAGGCGGGGCCATGGAAAGGGAGGGGTGGCCAGGGAGCGGGGCAGGATAAAAGGAGGAGGGGAAAAGGCTGATGAAGAGGGAGACAGCAAAAGAGAGAGAGAGCCAGAGAGAGGGCGGAAAGAGATGGAGCAGAGCGAGAGCTGAATCCAGGTGGAGGGGGGGGAGGTGAAGTGACCCCCCCCCCGGTCCTCCACATCTGAGGCCTTCATAAATCCTCCTCCGAGGTTCCTGCCAGGCCTCCCAGGACTTCCCCCTTTTCCCCTCTTGCTACCAAGTGGGACTGGTCAAGCGACACCAACCCTCCTCGTTGGGACGTCCCAGTGGCAGGTGAATGCCGGCCCGGTGAACGGCACAGCCACAAGGGGGCCGCAGCAACATGGCCACTGGCGGCTCACCCCCGGGAACCCCAAAGGACATTGACAGAGTGCGGACTCTAATCTGGGACAACCGGGTTTAATTCCCCACTCCTCCACATGCAGCTGCTGGTGTGACCTTGGGACAGTTACAAGTTATTTCAGAGCTGTTCTGTCCTGAGAGCAGTTCTAGAAATAGCTCTGTCAGCCCCACCTACCTCACAGGGTATTTGTTGTGGGGAGGGGAGGGGAAGGGAAAGGAGATTGTAAGCCGCTCTGAGACCTCTTCAGATAGTGAATGGCAGGGTATAAATCCAATCTCTTCTTTTTCTTCTAAATTGTTTCCAAAATTTACAGGTCCTTGGAAAATCTTGTAATAAAATGTTGGATAATGTCCTGTTGGACAGTTCTCATGCATAGCTGTTGGACCTAAGTTTGTAAATATAAACTGTGCAAAGCTCAATTTCGGGGAAAAATGTGTCTGCAAAATGAACTTCTGCTTTTCAGAATGGCTATCCACCTAGTATGATGTTTACAAACATCAGCTTATAGATAGGCTCAGCCTCTCACAGGAAGATAGGATGGACTATCTAGAGAGATGGAGTTTGATCTGCTCCCAGTTCTCTGCCCAGGATAGCTGCAGCAGTCACTTGGAGCCACTCTGAACTCAGAGTAGTTCCCAAACATTACCACTGTTCCACCCAGACTCACTGGTGGGGAGTGGGTCCTGAAGCCATGTGAACTGTGCAGTGGGGGGGGGGGGAGATGGGATTCCCCTTCCTGCAGGTCTCGTGGGTGGAAGGAATGGGGGAGCACTGGAGTTATCACTGCCTGCCTGCTGGAAGGGAATTGGGTTGCATGACTCCTCACTGTGCCTCACCCCCAAGATGTCACCCAGGGAATCAGGTGGGGAGGTTCAGCACTCCTTGCTGTCCCCCCACCGCTGAGCTGGCAGTGGGAGAGCCAGGTGGTGGCAGTGGTGATAATTGTGGTGGAGTGGCTGGGAGCCATGCCAGCCCAGCAGCAGTGATAGTGGGGGGAGGGGTTTCCCCGTGAATATTGCTGGTCCCTAATTGTATATTCTAACAGCCAAGTAGGCCAGATCTGAAGATACTTAGATGTGGTGATTGGAGATGTGAACACGCAGGGCAGATCTTTCTACATACCTGAAAAATGCCCAAGGTTGCATAAAAATCTGATGTTAGCCAATTTGCCTTATTTTATTAATAACTGTGGAATTATGAGTCTTAAATGGCAATAGGCATTAAATATGGGACCATTAACCTGTGTATATGGGAGTTGGATTTCCTAGAGCCCAGAAATAGGCTAGATTACTAAAGCAGTGGTTTCTTTACTAAAGGATTTGCACACATATAATATAAAATCAAGCATACATACAAGCAATACAGATCTAGGAATTCAGAGAGAAAAGTACAGAGATGGTTGCATTAGCAGGAAGTATCCTTGGTGGGGCAATACATTACCTGTCTGGTGAGATGAGTTGACTCTGCAGTGAAAAAGGGATAAAAATATGGGAAGGGCTTGTGAGTTGGTCAGCAACACATGTGGGAGGTTTCAAACATTGCTAAGCATGGAAGCAAGATAGCGTGGGAGGTTAGGAAGGTAAAAGCAAAAGACAGCAATGGCTGGATGCTCTCTTTATACCTTAAATGTAACCTGAGGCTAGCACCTTTTGGTCATGTGGTCCCCAGGAAATATTAAGAAACTTAAACTGTTGATGGGTCAGAAAAAGGGATTCATCATTGGGCAACTGAAACAATGGTTTGGCTAACAATGACACCTCTTGGGGGAAGGATATAGACAAAAGAGAGAAAGAAGGGTAATGTCTCTGCTGCATAGTCTGTACTTGGACTTAATTACTGGATGTTTAACAGCTGTGCTATCTTGATAGGTGGATGGAGGGCGTGATGGCCTGTTAATTCATCTTGGGACACACCCTTTTGTTTTAGGCTGAAGAGGAGTACGTGTTTCACCTGGTGATGTTAATACGTGAGGGTGGGGTGAGGAATGCCTATGTGTTGGAGAAGGGTGCTTTTCATGGCATTTGTATAGGAATCTCTAGGTTTATTCGCCTAGTGTGGCTTCCCTCTGTGATCTGCTGCTGGTT
Source organism: Lepidodactylus listeri (assembly GCA_029233225.1). NCBI lineage: Eukaryota > Metazoa > Chordata > Lepidosauria > Squamata > Gekkonidae > Lepidodactylus > Lepidodactylus listeri. The sequence goes on along the minus strand of JARCFY010000006.1, from coordinate 46,423,734 downwards.
CTGTGTGTTTTAGGGGTCAGGGCTGCTGGTCTGCCTTCTGGTGCTTTCATAGCTGCAGAGATGCAGGAGCGAGAGGCATCTTGTAGTCCATGGGTCCACATCTGGTTGAGCATGCTGCTTAAGTGCAAGGTTTCCTGTGGCTGGAGCACATGCCTTCAGTCCAGTATAAGGGCACTGCTTCATGGCTGTAGTTCTGTCCATTGCCTTGACACACTCATTTCACAGTTCAGCTTTTGCAATCATATTTAAGAGTCTTTAGAAATGCCTTATCAAGTGGCTGCTTGGCCACACTGAAACCTAACAAAATACATTAGGAGAGTTAAAGAACAAGCAAAATGATAACCTGTGCCTTCAAAAAACAGAAGCTGTCAGTGGTAGTTGCTGGGCAACCACAGCATTCTAGGATTGATTTCTCTCAGTAAAAGTCAGGGGGAGGGGGCAGGACCCTTTCCAGGGTTGTTTTGGCCATTGAGGAAAGACTTATTGGAGCCACACCAGGCAGCAACCACTGAGTTACTTGATACCACCTGACTGCATTAGTCACCTAGGCCTAGCTGCTTGCTGCTGTTCAATAGCAGACACCCTGTGAAAGCCAGTACAGTGCAGCGGTTAAAACTTCAGAGTAAGGTGTGAGAAACCTGGGTTTAAATTACCAGTTTGCCATGGAAGCTAACTAAGTGGTATGCCAGTCACTATCACCCTAACCTCTTTCACAGGGTTGTTGTGAGGACAAAAAGGAGAAAAAGAGAAAATATAAGCTGCTTTGGTCCCCACTATGGAGAAAGGTGGGGTATAAATGAAGTAAACAATAAATATAGCTGAAAACAGGAGGCAGATAAAAGGTAGGTTGGTGAATGACTGAGAAGGACAGAAAGGCAGGAAAAGGAGAGAGGATATGGAGGTTGCCAGGAGAAGGTTTGGTGTTTGTGAGTAAAAGGCAGGGGTAGGGGGCAGGTCCTTTCCAGGGCTGTTTTGGCTTTTGACAGGAAAGCCTGACAGCAACCACTCGGTGACATGGGCATCAACTACGGGGGGGCTCGAGGGCTCGAGCCTCCCCTGAAATTTCCCGGGGGGGGCTCAACCACCCCCGGCAAAAGGGAGCGCCTGCCGGTGGCCAGTCAGCTGGCCAGCTGGCCGTCGCCGCCTCTCCTTCCCCCCCACCCCCGGCCTGCCCTCCTGCCTCCCTGGGGCGGGGGGGGAAGAGAAAGGCGGCGGGGACATCCCTTTGCGCAAGCCAAGAGCGGGTCCCCTTTGCGCAGAAGTGCGGCCGGCGCTCAGCTCACAGCACCCGCCCCGCCGAGGCCGCCGTCCAGGAGCCTCGGCAAGGCAAACCAGGGCAGGAAACACAGCTCGTCGCCGAGTGGGGACCTGGCCTTTTCCTCCCGGGCCGCCTCCTCCCCCTCCTCCTCCCCCCCGAAGCGCCACTGACCCGAGGCCCCGAAGACCTTGGCGAAGGCGCGCTGGAAGGGGCGGCAGGGGACCAGCACCAGGAGTTCCACGTCGTGGCACTCCAGCCCGCCGGGGGCCTCCTCCGGGTCTGCCTCCCTGGGGCGGGGGGGGGGAGGAGCAGCGGGTCTGCCTCCCTGGGGCTGGGGGGGGAGGAGTGGCGGGGACATGGTCCCGTGCGCACGCGCACAGGAGAGCCCCCCCCCCCGGATTTTCAAACTCTACGCCCCTGCTCGGTGACAATACCAATTGATTTTCATGATTCACCTAGGCCTGTCTCACGGTTTCTCTTCAGCACTACCCTATGAAAGCCAGTGTGGTGTAGTGGTTAGAACTTCAGAGTAGGGTCTGTGAGACCCAGGTTTGAATCCCTGTCTTGCTGTGGAAGCTCACTCAGTGATTTGGGGACAGTTACATACTTACAATCTAACGTATCTCACAGGGTTGTTGTGAAGATAAAAAGGAGGAGAGAAGAGTAATGTAAGCTGCTTTGGTCTCCTCTGTAGAGAAAGGTGGGCTATAAATGAGGTAAATAAATAATAAATATAGCTGAAGATGGGAGGCAGTTAAATGGTGGGTTGGTGAATGGCTGAGAAGGAGAGAATGAGGCAGGGAAAGGGGAGAGGATATGGGGGTTGCCAGAAGAAGGGAAAGGGGAAATAATGTGGGGAGGGTGGTACAGGGGAAAGTGGTGGACCCATGTCCCTCAACTCCTTGATGGTTCCCTACCATGCAAATGGGCCTGGCCCAGTGGCTGACACTACACAACTGTCCCATAATTACCCGAGATAGAGGTTGCTGGGGTGGGGCAGGGAAAGCTGAAGACAGAGGGACAGATAGAGGTAGGTTTGCTGTTTGGTGAGAAGGAAGCAGGAAAAAGGGAGAGGCTGAGGGATTTACAAAAAAAGGAAAGAGAAAATAGCCTGGGGGTGGGGATGAGATGTCCCCTCAGAAGTCCTTGTGGGTTCCCACTTGTATATACTAACTGCTAATTTGTGTAATAATCTATGTAGGGTTGCCAGCCTCCAGGTGGGCTTGGGGATCTTCCACTTTTGCAACTGATATTCAGCTTACAGAGATCAGCTCTCCTTGATAAAATGGCTGCTTTGAAGGGTGAACTGTATGGCGCTGTACTATGCTGAGGCCTCTCCTTTCCCCCAAACCCCACCCTCTCCTGGCCCCACCCCCAAAGTCTCCAGGTATTTTCCAACCCAGACCTGGCAACCCTAATTCTATGGAAGGTATTTTTAAAATTTATTTAGAATATTTGCATTTTACTTCCCCCCCCCCCCCCCGCCCGGGGTGGGGGGGAACCCAAAGCAGAAAACTGTACATGGAGAAGAAGAAAACAAACAAGAAAGGGAGGTTTCTGATTTTTCAGACACGTCTTCTCTCTCCAGGGGACAGGAGCTCTTTGGCTCACTCTTCTGGGTGTACCCAGACCGTATGTATCAGTGTGCTCATACCTGTGTTAAACAGCTAGTATTAACTAGCAGGATCATCCCCTGTTCCTCCACTGCCAGGTACAGTTAGTTTGAAATGTTACTTCATTGTTGGAAACTTCTGAAAAATGCTTCCACATAGCAGCTGTCCTGGAGGAGCTGTAGCACTTGAAATCCACCAAGCAGATCCAGTCACCTGGAGAGTTTTCTTGACAGGACCAGTGTCCTCCATTTCTTAATGTTATTTCTTCCTGAGAGGAGCTTATGAGCAGCACAGTAAGGAACAGTAAGACACTGGAAGTGAATGGAAATGACCCTTACAAGGCAGGACATTTTGTTTGTATCCCATTTGCTAACAGCTATAATATCAAACCAAGAGCAAGCTACTAGTCAATTTATTGTAGCATGGTCCCATTTAAGCAATACTGATAATATACTATGAATGAGCTTCCTTTGAAGCCCCTTCAAAGAGCTTCAGCTTGTGCAGAATTCTCCTACCTGCCTTACAAGTGGTACAGGGAAGCAAGATCAATAATCTGGTATATGCATTACTTTCAGTCATGTCAGAGCTACTGCAGTTATTTATTGTGTGATATATTTCTGTACCATATTCTCAACAGAGATACTGAGGCAGGTTCCAATGAATAAAATACATTCAACCAATAAACTATAATAAAAGAAATCAATAGCAGCCTTAAAATCAAGCCAAAGAGAACAGCTAGAATAGTAGTACAGCTTTCAGCTTCACCAATCAAAGTAGCAACACGAAGACCCAAACAACAATGGCTGTATAATGTGTACATAATATAACCAATTAAATTAAGCATAATCATCACATTAATGATTTAAAATGCCCAGGTGAACAAAATGTTTAGCTAGGCTTCCGAGAGTTATTACTGTAAATTTGGTTTCGGGCAAGGTTTATAGTGTTCCTGTGTTACTGGAACAGCACGGGAACTGTTTGCATGTGCTCACTCTTGTCCTCTGTCCCTCTGGCAATGTCTTCAGACAGAGAGGAACCACATTGGTTGGTGGAATGACATAATTCCTTCCCACTACAGCATTTCCCTTCAGTTGCCATCCCATTTCAGCAGCATATGAATTGAGCTTTTAGAGATGGCAGATGTGTTGATGCAGAGAGTGGGACCGACTTGGGTGGAGTTGTCTGAGGCCACAGAATCAGGACTTCTAAGGGTCCATAACTAGAATAAAGGAGAACTGATCTCTGTCATCTGGAGAGCACTTGTAATTCTGAGTGGTTTCCAGCCCTCGCCTGGAGATTGGCAACCATACTTCCCCTGGTGGAAAAGTAGTCTTTCTCTGCAATGGGGACCAAAGCAGCTGACGTCATTCTTCTCTTCCCCTTTTTGACTTGCACAACAACCCTTTGAGGTAGGTTAGGCTTAAAGTCTGTGACTGGCCTGAAATCACCCACTCAGCAAGAACCTGGGTCTAGCAGATCCTGCTCTGAAATGCTGACTGCTACGCCTAGGGTAGCCTACCTCCAGGTGGAGGCTGAAGATCACCAGGTATTACAATTGAACTCCAGACAACAGTTCTTCCGCCCTCCCTTGGAAAAAATGTCTGTTTTGGAGGGTGGCCTCTATGGCTATCTGTTCAGCTGGCCCCAATGAGTATTAAGATAGTGCTCTTGGTGAAAAAACCTATTCTTATGGCTTTGTTCCAGTGTTTGCTATAGAACTTGGAAACTTCTTGCTATTTTTTTTAATCCTATTTGGTACTTTGCTCTAGTAACTTTCGCTGCAACAACAGCTGGCTAATTAAGCTTGTGACCTTGCTACCTAGAGTGCTACAGTGCAAGATAAGAACTAAAGGAGGGCAAATTAGAAATTACTGAACTTAATCAACCTAGTTTTGACAAAGAAATAAATATAAAGTGGGGTACGATAGGAATAGAGAAGTAAAGGAGATAGAGACTTCTACCCCCTTCACCCTTCCTTTCCGACTTGTTGACTGCTGTAACTCCAACTATAGGGTAAAAAGGGGTGTGTCCCTTTGAGGAAGAAGGATCTCTTCCTCTAAACAAGAAATTGAGACTATAGGATTTTTTCAGCCCTGTAAAACTACAGAATAGATATGCCTGTCTCAAGACGGATGCTGATGGGATTGATGAAGGGGAGGACTGGTTATTAGTCCAAACTACCTTAAATACTGCACAGACAATACATCAAGAAGCAAATGTTTTGCCCCAGTAGGAGCCCAGGCCCAAAACTGTATGCAATATGGAGTGGGATGTGTTAGGACATCAAACTATTCTAACTGCGCAAACAGTTCAAAAAATCTGTACCCACCTAGAAACAATTATAGATCTAATACAAAAGAGATTTGATTCCCCTGCAATAATTCAACAGCCAGTGAATGTTTGTCCCTTAGGGACCCCCAAGGGACTCGATTCTATCTCTGACAAAGTTGCTAACAGGAATGAGTTTCCAAATATGAAACACCTAGCTTCATCAAATGACCTTGGGGCCAAGAAGAAAATCACCCCAAAATTAGTTTTCAATCTAAAAGGTATTGTAGTGAACATCTTTACTTTTCATGGAAAACATATTGACTGATCTACCAAGTGGAAGGCAACAAACCATTTAGCAGTCCTCCTGAATTTTGTACCATCAACAATTGATATCACCGAATTAGAAAGACTCCCTGGATCTCCATATCATGAGCACTTTTTATTACTGTTTCGCTCCAATAGAATACCTTCAATTATGCTATCACATGCAGTGGACTTCCACAAGCGCAGAATCAGATTTCAAAGACATTTTAGAAACACTGTAGTTCAAAAATTAGACTTACTAATTCCAATCAACAGAATCCAATCATCCAAAACTGCCACTGCAACACAACTAAAGACAGCATATGGCCCTATATGGCCCGGGACCTACTTACTTGAAGGACCGCCTCTCTCCATATGTTCCCCAGCGAGCGCTTCGGTCTGGATCCCAGAACTGCCTGACCATCCCAGGGCCGAAGGAGGCCCGTCTGGCAGTTACAAGGGCCAGGGCCTTCTCTGTGGCGGCCCCTTACTGGTGGAATGAGCTCCCAGATAACATCAAGGTCCTGCGGGATTTATTACAATTCCGCAGGGCCTGTAAGACGGAGCTCTTCTGCCAGGCTTTTCAAATAGGGGCTGCCTAACACTTAATACTTACATCTTGGCCCTGGCCTGATTTCCATTCGCCAGTATGTGACCAGACAATGTTGGGGCATCTGGGTGCTGCCTTAATACTCTTAACTGAAGATACGCCATCTATATGTTCTTAAAAATGTTTTAATGTTTGTTTAATATGTTTTTAATTATTTTAAGAAATTATATTGTTGCCATTTTGGCTTGTTGTTAGCCGCCCTGAGCCCGCCACATGACGAGGAGGGCGGGATACAAATCTCAACAAACAAATAAATAATAAATAAACTAAAGACAGCAGATAAGACCTCTCTGCTAATAAGGGACCAAGCAACGCCTCTAAATCAGACTAAACCAATGAGAGCCTCCACCACAGAAAATTACCAACTATTATCAAATGTCAATTTGCACGACAAGGTGGAAGTCAACTCAGCCTGGCCAGAAGAAGAGATTTTATCATCCTTTGAAAATCTGCCTGAGCAGGAACAAGATTCATTCGTAAAAAGACTAGATCATCTGGTATTTACTCTAAAGGGCTTAAAGCACTCATCATCCATCAAGCATCAGTTCACAAGCCTGAGTCCTGTTCCTTTGGATGACTTGATGGAAATTCCAGAAAACTCATTAGACAAGCATCCACCTTTAGAACCAACAGTGATCATAAAAAAGAGTAATATTAAATCTAATCTTGTTGCTCCCCCAGACGATCCTGTATTCTGTATAATCTTTGAAGAAACATCAAGAGAGGTTGACAATAATACGCCAAACCAAACAGAGAAGGGGAATAATTCAAAAAATTCAAATGCAACACAGAAATATTTGGAGATTGTTTCATGGAATGTGCCCGGCTGGAACTGGTGCATCAACCAGGACTATTCCTTATTCTGTCAGAAATATGATATAATCCTGGTCCAGGAAACATGGACTGCCCAAGATCTTGTGATGAATGGTTATAAATCATATACTATGGGAGCCACAAGTGGAGGGGGTCCTGGGAGGCTAATGGGAGGTTTCGGCATTCTTGTGTCTACCGCCCTTACAGCGAAGATTACTGTTCTGTACCCATTAAATAACTTAGCAATGGCTGTCCTCATTCAACTAGGCACAGATCAGATATTAGTGGTGAGTGTCTATCTCCCTCATCATCAGAAAAAAGAGTCCACATCAGTAATTTGGGCCAATTTGGAGCACTACTTTAAAACTGTGAGGAGAAATCTTTTTGGCAGTCATCGCTTAAATAAACAAACATAAGCTTCTTTGTTCAGAATACTTACATTTGGGTCGGGTCACACGGTCCTTTTGATCGGGATTCACTGCTGTTCCCTTGTGGATTTAAATCTGCTGATCAGATGGGCCAATTTGCCTCCTGCACCGAAGCGGGCTCACTCCCGCAGTGCTCCCGGTTCCCTAGAGCATTTTCCGACCCCGGGAAAATCAAGTACTTTCCCGGTGTTTGCGCTTTAAATCCGCATTTTTGCCACTCTGAACAGATGACTCTCACTTGGATTGCGATTAGAGTCGTCTGATCAGTCTTCGCACATTTTTTTTAAGTTGCCTCCTTTGAGCGCATGAGCAATTGTGTGCTGAAGCGCATATTTAGCTGTGGATGTTAGGAGGAAGGGAGGGAGCCCCTGTTGTGCTCCAGGCAGCTGCTGCCGCAGCCATCCCTGGTTTCCAGGGACCCTCCGCTTTGGCTGCTGCATAAGTAGCCTGCTCTGGAGCCCTACTTCCTGGGCAAAGACACAAAGGTGCGAGCCAGAGCCTGGAAAACTGCAAGCGAGCTCATGCTGAGGAAGCCCGGGTTGCAGGCAGAGGCACCGGGCTCCGGTGGGGCAAGGGGAGCCGGGGCGCATGGCTCCTGCCTCACATGAGCTGTAGCAGAGGCAAAAAGCTTGCCCAGGAGCTCAGCCAGCCCGCCCCGTGGGCATCCCCCCACACACACTTTGTAGAAGCTGGCAAGAAGGAAATCCTGCCATGGCCTCTGCAAACGTTTGCTTCAGAGTGAAACCTCCTTGCGTTGTCAAGTTCGTCCGAAAGCAGGGCTGCTGATCTTGGTGTGTGGCCATGTTGCTCTGAAGCAACAGAACAAAATCAAAGAGTCCAGTGGCACAAAGAGTCCAGAACAAAATTAAAGAGTCCAGAGTCCAGTGGTAAATGTAAAGAGTCCAGTGGCACCTTTAAGACCAAATGGTAGGCGGCTATCTAGACGCTGCTAGAGCCATGTCCCACAATGGTTGCAGATCAGGGAGGGATGTTTGATCATCTCCAACCCCCGGAAAAAACTCCCAATTGGTTTTAGTGGGTCCAATATCGCAGTTACTTTGCCATGTGACCACAGCCTTTGTGAAGGCAAGAACATTAATACAGGTTCCAGTTTCCCTTCTTAACCACTTGATAGCGATCACCCCCCTTTATAGGAGCTTTTTCCCTCAGGGAAGGGATACTCATCCCACTTCCCAAATTCAGGATCTTTCTTGATCCTCTCACTATCCTTAATTCTCCTTTGCTCTTTCACTCCACAATCAGCTGGCATTCTTAACCGCCACTCTCTACTGTAGAATTCCATTTGAATCCCCTGTCACTCAAGGTTCTCATACTGGGTTAAAGTATTAACCATTTACTGTCTGTTACACATGCTTTGTTCCATCATGCTTTCTGTGTTGCCTTAATGCCTCAATCAATCCCAGTTGTATACCCTAGCTGCCTCTATGAGATGATTCCACTGCCACAGTTCTACTTCAGTCTAGCTATTTTATACAGCTATTTTCTATGCCCCCTCTCCAGAGCACTTGCTTAAGGTGACTTACAAAACATTATAAAAACCCAACAGCATAAACATTGTTAAAAATTAACAAGTTAATTTTAAAAAAAACTTCTTTAAGGTAAGAACCAGCACTTTGAGCGGTTCCTGAAAACCAGCAGCTTGTGATCTTTCAGCAAAAGGGGTGATAATGATCCCTGAATCCTGTCCGTGACATTACCTTTGCTGCATTTCAAACCAGCTGAAGTTTCCAGGCCATTTTTAAAGGCAGCCCCATGTAGAGCACATTACAGTATTCTAATCTGGATGCAATCAAGCATGGATTACTGTGACCAGATCACACTTTTTAAGGAATAGTCATAGGTGATAAAAGCTGCTACATTCCACAGAGAAGGCCTGCTTCTCCAACCATAGGCCAAGATCCAGGAGTTCCTCCAAGCTATAAATGTGCTGCTTCAGGGGGTGAGCAAACACTTCCCAGACAGCTGACTCCTCAGTCCTTAAGCACCTTTGTTGTTGACCAACAGCACTTTAGTCTGGACTGAACTTCAGTTTATTGGCCTTCACCTATCCCATTACCTTCCCAAGTCATTTGTTCAGAACTCCCAGGACTGCTTATTTATGTAGTGCTACAAGAGGAATCTATTCTGGTCCTGTATTCAGACTTTCCTTATTATCTTAGTTACATCTCCATATGGTGAGAATAAACACTAAAATGTATGTACATTTAGATACACATTCTGATACACATTTGAATGCACTTCAGATTGACTCCCATGATTCCTAAGCCAATGTAAAATACATGCATGGAATACTATGTCGATGTACAGATCTTCTTAGCTGGATCCAAATATTGTGTACTATTAAACTTTGCAATTTTATATGATATTTCTTAGCCAGTTTTTATTTTCTGTTTCTCTTTTCATTTTAACTTGTATTAATTAATATTGTAGATGTTATAAAAAGTAAATAAGTACCATACTGTACTGTTATATTTACTCTACCCATCTGTTCCTTATATTTAGAATGAATACAGCATTGAGGCTTTACATCATGCCACAGTAAATGTTTACTTTTGTTGGTGCCAACCGTATGCATACTGTCTTTACTAAGTCTGAACCTTAGCTCTTTTTATTTTATATTAATAGGTCTCTGCATCAAGCTGTGCAAGGAATCTCTGTCTGTTTGTATGCCACTCCAAAAGATTGTGTGGTTCTTTGCCTAAAATGTGTTGCGTACGTCATTAAACTTAAAGCAGATGACAACAGAATTAGGAAATGAAAATTGTTGGCTTGGATTCTTCCAAAATTATCACTGACAGGAATTGTTTTGGCAGCTTTCTTGCCTCCCTCCTTTCATGGCAGCCCAACATGCCCCCTGGTGCTGTGCTAGGGAACTGCATGAGCGGGGAGCCAGAGCTCTGCAGTGGGAAAAGGGAATCAACAAAAATTGCTCCCACTCCAACCTGCAGAAATGTTAGATTAGATCCAGATAGTCTGACATCTTTATTTGAGGTCTTAGTTTTATTATGAAGCTAAATGTGAGTCTTACAAAAGGTAAGTCTTACAAAATGTGCATTTCTGGTTACCATGTTAAAACTGAGCTGGTTTGGCCTTTGAAATGTCATCATGGGGAGAAGTAGTTATCCAAATTCAGTTTTATGGTTACCAAAAATAATAACTTCCCACCCTACAGTTAGAGAGCTTTCTTTAGAAAGCTAGGGAACTGCATGAGCGGGGAGCCAGAGCTCTGCAGTGGGAAAAGGGAATCAACAAAAATTGCTCCCACTCCAACCTGCAGAAATGTTAGATTAGATCCAGATAGTCTGACATCTTTATTTGAGGTCTTAGTTTTATTAGGAAGCTAAATGTGAGTCTTACAAAAGGTCCAGTACAATGTGCATTTCTGGTTACCATGTTAAAACTGAGCTGGTTTGGCCTTTGAAATGTCATCATGGGGAGAAGTAGTTATCCAAATTCAGTTTTATGGTTACCAAAAATAATAACTTCCCACCCTACAGTTAGAGAGCTTTCTTTAGAAAGCTGATAGTGAGAATATTGCAATATGTAGGCCCTCCACATGCCAAATTTGCTGAAGTTCAGCGTAACCCCACATAAACAATTTATTATGAGGACACTATATAAAAATAAGTTAGAGGAGAAAATACTAACATAAATGTTTGATCGTTTGTCTCGGAGAGAGAGGTGGCCTGCTATATTAAGGGACACTGCTGAAACTATGAAAGTTTAGTAGATTAGAATGTTCTGTTGTTTCAAGTTCCCTCATTTTCTGCAACCCTTGACTCTAGTATTAATTAAACCATTTGGAGAGACACAGTGAGCTGCAGAGAGACAGTCAAGCAGGGCAGTTTGGTCCGTAATTAAACTCACAGTAATTTGGATTCAACCCATTAGATTACCGTTCCATAGTATACTAGTTGTTATTAATGGTCAGTATTAATCCTTAATATTAAACATTAGAGTGTTTCTTATTTGCTTCCTTTTCAAATAAAATTTTCATACCGGCCCTATACCACTCACCATTAATTTTTGTTGGAGCAAGCCCCTTCAGTGACTATCTGAGGATTTTAGTCACTGGAAAGTTAAGTATGAGGAGTTATTGCATCTGGATTATTAAAACACACACAAACAAATGGCTTATTTGCTCCAAGTTTACATGTGTTGTATTTTTTTACTGTAGCAAATATCATTTGCCAAAAAGGTAAAACATATGAATACTTCTTATGTCTGCATTTAAGCATACACAGTGGAGGATTTTTTTTTAGCATGGATACAGTAGAAAAGATAATATTATTCAGTGATGTTTGGGTAGTCCTTTGAAAGAAGGAAATAATTCAGACACACCCTGCGTATTCTTTCTAGTCTCAACAGTTCCCTATGCATTCATCTGTCACTATCAATCACAGTAAATTAAATGTTTCATGGATGACATTTTCGCAATGCTCTGGACAGCCGCATTTTATCATTTTCCATAGAAAATGATTTTCTGTTAAAAATTCACTTGATCACAAACATTGTCTTTGCTTGCCCAAAGACACTATTGATGGATTAACTAGATTCATTCCGGCAGTTAATTGGAGTTGAATTATAGATTAGCAGTTTGAATAAATTGATATTGGGTTGGGGTGGGGCAGATAGATAGTGAAATTCCATTAATGATCCTCAAAGAAAGGAAAAAACTTCCATAGTTGTGTATAGAGGAAGAAGCTTGAGGAACTGTCTGAAGATGCAAAATTAGTTTAAGATGGCTTTGTGGACAAGAGTGAAATAGGGACAGATGCAAAGGAAGACAGCACTATTTGCTACAGGAAACCAGTTTAGTGTAGTGGTTAAGAGCACCTGGGAGAACCAGGTTTGATCCCCCACACTTCTACATGCGGCTAGCTGGGTGGCCTTGGGCAAGCCATAGTTCTCTCAGAGTTGTTCTCTCAAGAGCACTCTCAGCCCGATCTACCTCACAGAATGTCTGTTGTGGGGAGAGGAAAGGAAGGAGATTGTAAGCCACTCTGAGTGAAGGGTGGAGTATAAAGCCAATCTCCTCTTCTTCTTCAGTTGTTGTGAGCTAGTGAATTTTATGCAGATATAATGTTAATCTTAATAATCTTTCAAGAGCAGTTCCAACTCATCTGGCTATTTAGGTAAAAATGTAAAAAGCTTCAAAAATTCTATTAAAATGGATAGAGATGTGAAATGCATTTTAAAATTTATTTGTTTAAGAGACTCTAGGCCCCTTTTGTTAAAGCATTCACACGCAAGGTAGTTTGTACTCATAAAACAGAAAAGTAAAATATGACATTAAAGTCAGTAGCATGGTTACAGGAAATCATAAATAACTAAAAGCAAGAGATGCTTTCACATAAAGGCCCTCTAAAATAAATAAGCTTTCAGCTGTTGTAGAAAGGGCAATAAAAGGTAGCAACAAGGGAGGAAGGAATTTCACAATTTAGGTACAATTAAGAACATAAGAACATAAGAGAAGCCAATGTTGGATCAGGCCAATGGCCCTTCCAGTCCAACACTCTGTGTCACACAGTGGCCAAAAATACCAGGTGCCATCAGGAGGTCCACCAGTGGGGGGAAGGCCAGGCCCTGCCTGGAGCCCCTGTCAGGAGTCAGCCACCAGACACAGTGGGCCTTGGAAGTCCAAGCGGTCCCTTTAGCCGACATGCCTGGCATCCTCAGCACACACCAGGAGACCCCCACCTATCTGCTGCTCCCTCACTCCCCCGCAGCAGCATTGCGGATTCTCTCCAGGTTTGCCCCAGGCATAGTATGAAGAGGCAGAGTGGAAAGGAGGTCCCAGCTGGTGGAGGGGCTGCACAGATGAGTGGCCACACTGGCCTCTGGGCTGCTGGGCCACAGGGGGATGCTCAAAGGTCACAGCCGAGGAGAAATTGTGGGAGGAATCGCATTGCTATTCTCCCTTTCAGGCACCAGAGCTAGCCTACCTCCCCAAAAGCTCAGACCTCGGGGTTTCAGGGAGTCTTCATTGTGTCTGAGAATTGCTGAGAAGGCCCCCATGCAGTTCCCCACTCAAGGCACCTCTGAAAGTGCATGTTCGCACAGGACTTTTCTCCCCTTTCAGACTACTTTGGTGCAGTAACATAAGAGAAGAAGAGATTAATCGGATGCCTCGGATTCAAGTCATTAAGGACTTTAAAGCTCAGAATCAGCACTTTGACAAAAACCTGGAAGCCAGTGTAATTGGTATAACATTGGTTGGACATATAATTCTGAGTTAATATTTAGGCTGTTACAGTCAACCATCAGATATTCTAGATAGTCTTCAAAGGCTGCCCCATATAGAGTGTCTTACAGTACTCCAGTCTGTATGTTACTAAGGCACGAGTGATGGTGGCCAGGTTTGCTTTGTAGACTTCGGAGAATAGTTCTGTAAACAAAGAACTGTCAAGTGATCTAAGGCACATGCAAAAAAAAATTGTGGAGATCATCTTATGTTTTTCTATTTCATTGTTTCTCAGTTATGGTCTCTTGATAATCCTGTTTTATGGGGGGGGATTCTTCATAGAAATAGATAGGATCATGGACTGCTACAGGTAAAATTGTATAATGGAAACAGGAATACACTGCATTTTAACTGGGTATACATATTTCTTTTTTTTCAAAATTAGACTCATCTAATGTTGGGAAGGAATCCGGTTGTTTGCTCTGAAAGCAGCATATTGCAGTGTGTTTACTCTTTGCCTCTGACACAATAGTCTGTATGGTGTAAACAGAGGCTGGTAGGTCTTGCCTTGTGGCAAAAGGTTTGCCATGTAACCAGGGCTTTTTTGGTAGAAAAAGCCCAGCAGGAACTCGTTAGCATAATAGGCCACACCCAACAGCAGAAACTCATTAGCATAATAGGTCACACCACTGATGGCATATTTTATTAGAATATTAGGCCACACCCCCATGTCACCAGAAGAGTGGTCATCCAGCCACACCCACCTTTTACTTCTTATTCTGTTTACCTTGTTTGTTGTCAAAACCCAGGGGTTTTTTTTGTAGCAGGAATTAAGTTGCATGTTAGGCCACATACTCCTAATGTAGCCAATCCTAATGAGTTTCTGCTGTTGGGTGTGGCCTACTATGCTAATGAGTTCCTGCTGGGTGTGGCCAACTCAGGAGCCAGCCAGAACTTCGTTCCTGTGTGTTCCTGTCCAAAAATAGCCCTGCATGTAACCATTTCCATATATGAGTTTAAGTAAATATTTTTCTTAAAGATTTTTCTAAAAATTAAAACATACTTTCCAATGGGTAACCACATTAGGAAAAAGCATATTTCCCTTCAAAATATTAACATATAAAAACTAGGTCCAATTTTTGTTTCTTCTTTTTCCCCTTATTCAAATATAGACATGGGATATAGAGCTGGAGAGATCAGCAGAAGCCTGGGCCGAGACATGTCTGTGGGAACATGGGCCTGCAGCTCTACTTCCATCCATTGGACAGAACTTGGGAGCACACTGGGGAAGGTATACACAGAAGTATCTGTTGCCAGTAATAGAAAATAGTATGAACCAGGGCTCATTTAGTAGCGGAGCTCTTCTGCATATTAGGCCACACACCCCTGATGTAGCCAATCCTCCAAGAGCTTACAGTAGCCCCTGTAAGAAGAGCTCTGTAAGCTCTTGGAGGATTGGCTACATTAGGGGTGTGTGGCCTAATATGCAAAGGAGCTCCTGCTATGAAATGAGTCCTGGTATGAACATTGGATTCTTTGCTTAAATAATTGGTGCAAACATAGATTCTTTTGATGACACTAGGTGTTTTCTTCTTCCATAGATATAGACCTTTAACATTTCATGTCCAATCATGGTATGATGAAGTAAGAGACTTCAGTTATCCATATCCTCAAGAATGCAACCCTTATTGCCCCTATAGGTGTTCTGGCCCTGTGTGCACTCATTATACACAGGTATGTGCATTTACTTTCCAGATTATTTTAATCATATATTTATAGGAAAAAGAAATCAAGACAAAATTGATACAAAATGAGGAAGTCATAAAAATTATTTTTGCACAGAGACATTTCAGAACCTTTATTAAGATTTACTGAGCCATGCAACATTTGTTTGACTTGTCAATCTATTCAAAACAAAAGAGTATACTTATTTAATTAACAGATCTTGATTTAGCTTTCTTTAATTATGCAAGGACACTAAACAAGATCATTTCCTGGAAGATGAGGACACAATGGCTTGGATTCATCAGAACTTTTCCATGGATAAATTAAAGCAATTCTAGGGCAGGACTTCCACTTTTGAAACTTGATTTTCTCATCCTCTCCCCCCCCCCCCCCCCCATAGCCCCCTGCAGTGTTGCAAACTTTCTGGGATATTTGAGGTTGTTCTGGGAGGCAAGAGAATCAAATTACATGGGTGGACAATTGTCCATCTTCAGAAATGCTCTGGTGGATCCAAACCGCTATGCAATAGATTATCAGCTAAGTATCAAAAACATTTTCAAAACACAAGGCAATGTGCTATGCAAAAGATGCATATGTCTGTGAGATGGAAAGTCAGTTTCACTGATGTTATAGAACAACATATTTGTTAAATTCATATTTATTTAATAATCCAATTTAAATTATAAATGCCATTTTTAACAAATAAATTTAATATGTCTTTCTTCTAAGAGTAAAATGCTGTCTTTATCATGATTAAAAAATTATTCTAATGAAGTTATGTATTATTTAAATCAATGAGTTCTGTCCACTTGTACCAGCTACAAATATGCCACATATATTATTGTACTGAGTTCTCTATGTGTGATTGTATTATGCCTGCAAATTTGTTTACATGTATGTGTGTGTGTGTGCAAAGTAAAATGAGATAATTGTTGTTTTTTCCTTTTTATTGATTACATTTTTATCAATACCTGTCTAGTGAATTAACTAGTTTTATTTTTATTCTCTAGGTAGTATGGGCAACAAGTAGCAGAATAGGTTGCGCTGTTAACTTGTGTCATAATATGAATGTCTGGGGACAGATATGGCCAAAAGCAATTTACTTGGTGTGCAATTATTCTCCCAAGTAAGTATGTAAAGCAGACTAAGGATCTAAATACATATTATAGACAGAAATGTAACAGATCCCCAATGCCATTTTTATAAAATTTGATCTGGACTAGAAAATACAGAGAGGACACAAAGAGTGTCCATTCCAAACTACTCCCCTCCATCAATGGAGTACTGTAATAAATATGTAACAGTTAAACATCACTCCCACTTCTCCATTCCTGATTTCCCATTCCTAAATTGCTTTTTCTTTCATCCTCTTTTTTTTTAAAGCATTGGTGTCATCTTACATGTATTTGCATGTGTAGTTGAACCCTGGTAATCACTTTTATTTAGAAAGGGAAAAAAGTGTATTATCTACTAGACAATGCTGTTGGAGAAAAATCACATTGAATTTTCTATTTTGAGTTTCTATAATGTGCTGCTTTATTTCTAGTGGAGATTTGATATAATGCAGCATTAACACATTTTGAGGACTGAGAACTTCACCCTCAATCAGTTATAGGCCAAAATTGCAACATTCCACGTGTTGTCTAAATCTGCTAACTCTGTTTATGAAAATAATTTGCTCATTTCAGAAGGGATGATTAGAAGAAACCTAATTAGCAGCATTTTACCTGAATTTACAGTAATCTTGTATAAATTAAATAAGGCTGTTTTTTAGCTACAGCCTTGATTGACTTTAATGCAGCATTGTTGGGTAATTATTGAGTTGTGGAGCTTTTGAATATGTATTTGATAAATTGGAATTTTTTAAAGCATTATCTATCCCAGGAAGGGCATTATTATGCAGTTTCATGTGTGTTTATACCAAGGCAGATTATGGCTTGGGTTCCAATATGGTATCAAATGCCTTGGAGACACTAGATACAATGTTTTGTGCTCAGAGGCCTCCTATTAATGTTAATGTTAATACAGTGATATAATTATTTCTCATTGGTGATTGCCATAGTAACCATCTGAGCATAAGGTATGTCTGCAGACTTAGAGATGGGAACATTCTGTGAGGCATCAAGTTAAATTTAATGAGGAAGCTATTCAGAACCTGAATCAAATTTGAAATTACTTCCTGGAAGCTGAGTGTAACCCTTAAAACAGGATTAAAAAAACAATTCCATTCTGACAAACTGCTTCAAGAACAGAATCAGTGTGGCAGTTGTCTATAGAAAATACATACAACTGGAGATGCTAGGGTTCCATTGGTAATAAATGAACACATCTGGTGATAAAGTGAAGACTGGCCAAGCCATTATCTTTTTGTGCTCTCTTCCCTTAATGCCATTTCTCATCCTTCCAACCTCATACCCTCCTCTCCATTTTGCTGTCCCAATGAGGCCTCCAAAACTTTCCTCCATTAGTTGTGTGCACCATCTGCTACAATCACAAATGAAAATTAAAGCTTATATTATTATTTAAGCTTTCCCCCTACCAGGGACCTACTAACTCTACAGGTAGTCTGCAAATGAAACTTCCCACTGCTCTTAATAGGGCAGGCTTTAGAACCCTTCAGCTTTACCCATTCTTACTCACCCAAGTCTGTATTTTAGAAATCCTCCTATTCCTTTAGCAGAAGCAAGGATGATTAGCTGCAGATAGTGTAACTATAAACTGTGCCATTCTGTTTAATAAACAGTAAATACATTTTTTCCCCTAGGGGTAATTGGTGGGGGCATGCGCCATACAAGCACGGACGGCCGTGTTCAGCATGCCCACCTAGTTTTGGAGGAGGCTGCAGAGAAAATCTTTGCTACAAAGGTATGTACACAACAAATTCAATTATAATAATTGTCCCAATTATAATAATTGTCCCTAACAGTTTGCTTGATGTCCTAGGCAGAGGAAATATGATTCTGATTTAATGGGAACTCCTGTATCTGCTTGTTGTTCTTGTGTGCTCCTTTCCCTGGAAGGTTTACTTGAAAGCAAATGCAGCCGCCTGGGCAAAGTTGAGGTTGTTTCTTCCCTACAAAGCAGGATTCTAGAATGTGATGGTTTAGAATCCTGTTTTGTAAGAAGGAAACTGCACTTTGGTCAGACATCTGCATTCAGCCATCACAGCCAATCTGGAGTCTAATTCAAGGCTTCCTCCAAATCAGGAACTTTCAGTCATGTCTTCCATGTGGAACATGGGAGCAAAATCAACTGCATTTGTGCTTTCTGCAAAGAAGCAAAGGTTTGTTGTGATGCAGGAATGCATTATTTTGCCTAGCTGTTGTGGCACCTTTGTATTCTGACTTCTGATTCCTTGTCTTTAGCAGTTTATAATTAAAAGTTTTTGTAAACAAAATTTGAACCACAAGAGAAGAATTTATGTAATTAATGAAATAACATGTTTATAACAATTCAGAAGCTTTTGGATAGGGATGGGCACAAACTGGGAAGATTGAAGTTTGTTGTGGTTCGTGGGGTCTCACGAACTTCCAGTTTACCAAACTAGGTTGTTTTGTGAGGTTTGTGATATGGTAGAACATCCCTTCATGGGCTAGATGCCAAACTTGCAGCCAGTCTCCAGCTGACTCGCCTCTATCTGACCTCCAGATTTGGTGAGGATTGGTTGTGTGTGGGGGGGCAGGTAGCAGCTCCACAAAGCAGGTGCCCCCAGGAAAGTGCTCTCTGGGGAAATAACAGTCGCAGATTCAGGAGGAGTGTGTCAACCCCCCCCCCCGCAGAAGTCCATCCCCCCATTGTTTTGACAATTAATTGATCAGCACCAGCCTGTCTGCCTCACGAACCGCCGACATGAACCACACAAACATCTATTAAATATATGCTGGTTCGTGGGAGATTCGTGGGAGATCTGATCTCACGAACCCCAGCTCATGATCCACGAATCAGGTGATTTTTGTGACAAACTTGGGTTTGTGACAAGGTTCATGCCCATCCCTACTTCTAAATTCAATGCAGAATCTCTCATGATTTCACTGGGCTTCACCTTTGGTTTGTTTACTTTCTGCCATGTTTACATGAACAGTACCATATTATTTGGTATAAAATTTAAGCATTATAAGACTTCCGGCAAGACTTGCGAGCATGGCGGACGTGCCCCTCCGCATCTGCGGGGAGCACGATCCGTACCCGGCGGGAAGAAGGGGCTCCGGACTGGTGCCGAGCCCCCAGAGACCCCAGTGAGGGGGCTCTGCCTGGGGTGGCCCGAAGGGGATCTCTCCCTACGGTGGCGACTGAGGGATAGAGATCCCTTTTCATCACCCCCATAGGTTCCCCCGCCGTGGGAGCCGTATGGCTGAAAGCGCAAATCCGAGAAGCAGCAGAGAGTGCGAAGCAATGAGGCTGGAACTGACAGTTACGTATGGAGAAAACGTGAGTCTGAAGTAAGAAAAGCAGAACACAGCGGGAAGACGGCGGGAGGAGTGAAACCCACCACCCCCCTCTCTGGGACTAGCGTACTTACGAGACTCTTTACGTGGTGTTACTGCAGGAATAAAAGCCCATCTGCCTTGCTAGATGGCAGCATTGCTCACTTGGAGATATAAACTTTAGAAGGACATAAGTGCTGTTTGAAAATTTGCTCCTTTCGTTCATCTTATCTATCTATAAACAAAGAGCGTAGTCTCAACAATGACGGGGAAACCGAAACCTTCCCCCAAACTAGGAAGTACAGCTCCGAGTTCAAAGGTTGATACCACGGAGATGAGTGCGGTGTTCTCCTCGTTATTGCGACCTCTAGTGGACCAAATGACAGCTCTCAACGTTAAAATGGACAAAATGCAGCTAGAACTAAAAGAGTCGAATAAATCCACAGAGAAGCTGCAGTGAGAACTTCTGGAAGTAAAAACTTCGGTAAAAAACCAAGACGCAAGACTACAAAAGGCAGAGAAGGAAAAGGCCTTCCACCACGATCAGCTTTTGAAATTACAAATGGATAGATCGAATTTTTTCCTAAGACTTCAGAATGTGCCAGAAAACACAGGAGAAGACCTTAAAAATTTGCTAAGTGAAGCACTTGAACCAGTGACAGGCATGAAAGCAGCGGATATAAAAAGCGATATGGATATGGTTTACAGAACCTATCCAGATTATACTAAAAAGAAAAGCCTGCCTGGTGAAATTATGATAAGGTTCTCCAAAAAATCTACAAGAGACATGGTGCTTAGGACCACAAACAAAGCAGCTCTGAAGATCCTGGGAGAAGAAGTAAAAGTGATGAAGGATATCCCATTTGAAATAAGGAAAAGAAGGAAAGCCTATGGAAAATTGACATCTTGGCTCCAGTCTGAGTCTATCATCTATCGTTGGAATACTCCAGAAGGACTATGCTTCAGCATTAAAGATAAGAAGTATAAGATTGACTCTGTTCAACAAGCAAAAAAATTTCTGGAAAAAAGCAAAGAGCAGAAAACTGGGAGAGACTCAGATGGTTCACTGGCCTCGCAAGAAAGCGTGTATGGATTTGATAGCTCAAAGAGTGAAGAAGAAGTGTCTGACTCGGAAAAAGGAGCTGCAGCTCCAAAAATAGTTGAGACTGTTAAGACAAGAAGAGGACGAAAGAAGAAATAGTGATTAAACTGTTTTATTAAGCATTGCACTTATGTATTATAAATGGTTTAATTAACCGTATTTCTATAGGTGGGCGTGCCTGCCAAATAGTTTTGATATTTTTTATAGTAGCAGTAACAAGTAATTGAAATTTATCTAAGGTTCTAAATGCTTCATAATTATATTATGTAATAAGGTAGTATTAAGCAAATGATAAAGTACTCTCTGTATAAGGTATATGTAGCTTAGATTGTAGCGTTTTAGTTGTAGTTATAGAGAAAAATCAATAAAAAAATTTATTAAAAAAAATAAAATTAAGCATTATAAAACACCATTGATTTAGCAAGGAGAGATTTAACACAATGGGACTTATAAATGGTAAATTTTAGATGCTATGGTTGCCATTTTGATTTTCAAAAACTGAACAAGCCTGTTGAAAGGAGTATTATTTGTTTCATTTGTTTTCTGCAACAGAAGGTTCAGAAAAGCTTTACTCTCCAGAGATGGAAACCAATGAGATTGAACGGCAGCAGACTCATGTTCAGGATACCTCACAGAATCAATTAAGGTCACATTCATCTGTGTCTGATGACAGTGAGAGAAACGAAGTCATAAGCACCCAACAAATGTGTAAGACTATTTCATTTTAAACATTTGTTTTATTTTCTAACTGAATGCCAAACCTGAAATGTTGCAATAACTATGGCCAATTTTTTGACAGCTCAGATTGTTTCCTGTGAAGTACGGTTAAGAGACCAGTGCAAAGGAACAACTTGCAACAGGTAGGATAGACTGCTCAGTTTATCTTAGAATCCATGGGAATTTTATTTAAATATAAATGTTCTTTTTATCATAGATTCTCAGATCAATTTCTGTTTTGATTCTGTAGGTATGAGTGTCCTGCTGGCTGCTTGGATAGCAGTGCCAAAGTTGTTGGAAGTGTGCATTATGACATGGTACAAATATTGCAATTCATATTTGAAGTAGCACTATTTGATTTGGGGGGTTTTGCTAGAAAGTTCAGGTAATGTGTGTTGTCTTTGGCAAAACATTTTGTAAACAAAAGTTTTCTAATGAAATCTGACAGAAATTTGTGAAGAGAGATCTTCTTCGTGGTCTCTGTGCATCACACCTCTGGGATTAAGTGCGCCTGCGCCGATCCCGATCGGTAATCTTCAAAGCCTAACGGATTTTCACGCCAGCCCCCCGGTCACATGCACGTCCCACTGCGCATGACCCGGGGAGGGGCACGAGGATCCCGCCAGTTCTCTTCTGACCGCCGCGTCGTGAGGATCCCCTCTCCGCTCCGGTCGGTAGCTAACTTTCGTTTTTTTCCAACTTGGAAAGGCCTTTCGGACTGACTCTTCTCGTTTTTCTGACCTACGGACTGTTTTTCTGGACTCGTTTTTGGATTCTCCTCTTCCTACTCCCCGCCCGGCCTATGGCCCAGCGGTGGGGTTTCTTTAAACGTTGCCTTAATTGTGGGAGTAAAATCGCTCCCCCAGACAAGCACTCTCTCTGCTTGCTGTGCCTAGGCGAGTCGCATCGTGTCGATTCCTGTTCGAGTTGCGCCGCGTTCTCCAAACAAACTCGTAAGAACCGGGCGGCGTGACTCAGAGTGGCTCTCTTGGAAGCAGCGTTGTCACCGAAGATGTCCGTAGCCGACGCCTCGACAACATCCCCATCGGCACCGACGGGCCCGACGTCGCCACCGATGCGAAGCCCCTCCGGTACCAAGAAGTCGGCACCGAAAAGACCCCTCTCACTGCCACGAACTCCCGCTAAGAAGCATAAGGAGGGCAAAGAGGGTAAGGGCAAGCTGAAGCGCAAAACCTCGAGTGCTTCGTCGATGCATCCCGCGTCCGACATGACCCAGCACAGGTCTTCGCAGCTTGACCCTCCAGGGCGCGAGCGACCCCGGGGCAGCCCCGCCTCCCCGATGCCGCGACCCATCCAGCTCACAGATTCGGATCCCGACATCGAGCTGACGCAGATCCCTCACAGCAGTCCCGAGACCGGGCCCGACCTGCTGTTGGCGCCGAAAGGTGAGCAAGACTGGCGCCTCCCTCCATCTTCGGTGCCGTGGGACGTCTGTCAATGGCGATACCTGTATGGTTCCTCCTATCCGCCACCTCCACAGTGGTACCCGGCGGAGTGGGATCGCCAATCGATGTCGTCCAGAGTCTCCCGATGCCGAGATCCCCCGGCTCCGACACCGACTCCGATACCGAAACCGATACCGAAACTACCGATGCCGATACCTACTTCGCCCGATGTCGACCTCCCTCCCTACCAACCAGATCCGTCGACCCCTATGTCTCCCTCCGAACATTCCGATCACTCGATCCCCGAATCTCCCAAATCATCCGATGACGAATCTCCCATCCAGCCCTCACCATCCCCTGATGTGGCTGAAAATTTACCAATCTCTCCCTCCGAAGACGTGAAATCCTATGGAGAGCTTATCAAACGAATGGCCCATTCCCTGGCACTTGCCACGGTCCAGCCAACCCCCACCGCTACCGATGCTATCTTCGACATCGTACAGATGGATACATCCACCGCGGTAGCGTTGCCACTAATTTCGGTGCTCTTGAGCACTGCCAAAGAATCCTGGGGCCACCCCTCCTCAACTCCAATCTCCAACAAGAGATTAGACCACATGTACAGGCTCCAAGAGCCAGGGGCAGAATTCTTATTCATCCACCCCAAGCCCAATTCGGTTGTAGTGACCCCATCGGCCAGAGGCCGTAGCGGACATTCCTCCCCCTTGGACAAGGAGGGACGGAAATTAGATTCTTTCGGGAGACGATTTTATTCAGCCGGTGCACTGGGCATAAAAACGGCAAACTACACAGCCTGCATGAGCAGGTACCAATACTCCCTATGGGAGCAGATGACACCACTTCTGGCCCATCTTCCTGAGGATAAGCAACGCCTTGCTAGGAAGATCCAGAGGGAAGGCATGGTGCTAGCAAAGCACCAGCTTAACGCATCGAAGCATGCTGCGGACGTCACGTCCAAGACACTCACTTCAGCAGTCGCCCTTCGCCGCCACGCCTGGCTGAGGTTGACTTCGCTTCCACAAGACACAAAGTCCTTGGTGGAAGATCTCCCTTTCGAGGGTGAAGGACTATTCAGCTCCACGACGGACACAGTCCTTCATGATTTAGATAAGAGCATTAAGACATCTCGTAACTTGGGTGTCTCACAATCGAGACAACAGAAGCAGAAGACATGGCAGAGATCTTGGTCCAAACAGCAACCGCGAAGATCTCCCACTGAACCCCAATGGCAGAGACTGTCGTCTACTGCTTATCAACAGAAACCCTATGGCCACAAGCCACGATTCCCGTCCGCTTCCGCTTCCAAGGCTAAGCCACCCAAACCGAACAAGCAGTCTTTGACTCCCCCATTCGCTCCAATCTTCCCACCCGTCTATCACCCTTTCTACCAGCATGGCAACGTATCACGACAGACAGATGGGCACTGTCGGTCGTAGCAGAGGGCTACAGAATAGAATTTTTCCAGATACCACAAGAATCGTACTTCGTAACCACCCCTCCCTCCGACACCCTATCGTCGGAAGTTGAAGCCCTCCTCTCAAAAGATGCCATAGAACAGGTACCAACAAACCACCTTCAGTGGGGGTTCTACTCCCGCTACTTCACGGTCCCAAAAAAGGATGGTGGACTTTGTCCCATATTGGATCTGCGGAACCTCAATGCGTTCATCACCTACAAGAAATTCCGCATGACCACTCTACAGACCATCCTACCGCTACTAGAAGCCAACGCGTGGATGGTTACGCTGGACTTAAAGGACGCATACTTCCATGTGATGATCCACCCGTCGCACAGACCATACTTACGCTTCGCGATCGGTCCGTGTCACTTCTAGTACAAGGCCCTACCCTTTGGCCTCTCTACAGCTCCTCGTGTCTTCACGAAGCTTATGGCAGTAGTAGTGGCACATCTGCAACTTCAAGGTGTCCACTTTTACCCCTACCTGGACGACTGGCTTCTAGTCGCCCCCTCTACGACGGAACTACAGAGCCACATCTCTACTACCCTTCGTACCCTAGAATCACTAGGGCTGACGATAAACCTCAAAAAGTCCATGCTTACCCCTTCCAGACGGGTTCAGTTTATCGGAGCTATCCTGGACTCCCTGCAATGCAGAGCGTTCCTACCCCCCAACAGAGCAGCGGATATAGTCTCCCTTCTCCTGTCTATCCAAGAGACCAAGGAGGCTACAGCCAAACAAATCCTTCGCCTGCTAGGCCTGATGGCCGCGACAACAGCAGTAATCCCCTTCGCCAAATTGTGGATGAGACCACTGCAGCTTTGGTATTTGAGGCGTTTCCGCCCCAACTTCCACTCCCTCTCCAAACCATTTCAGATATCAACCCAGGTCCTAGAGACCCTGAATTGGTGGCTTGTGCCCCAGAATTTACATTCAGGTGCACCTTTCCGGCTTCCACCCCCCTCAGCGACCGTCACTACGGACGCCTCCCTATGGGGCTGGGGAGCTCATCTGGACGGTGTAGGTGTGGGCGACAGGTGGCACCCCTCTGTGGCACACAACCATATCAACTTCCTAGAGCTGTTGGCAGTTCTCTACGCAGTGAGATCTTTCCGCCAATCCCTGTCGGGGAAGACGGTGACTGTCCTTACAGACAACACCACCACCATGTTTTACATCAACCGCCAGGGTGGGACGGTCTCCCGTGGACTTTGCCGGTTAGCGATAGAGCTTTGGGACGAGTGCCAGGCACTAGATATTCACCTGGTAGCGACTCATCTCCCAGGACTACTCAACGTCCAAGCGGACTTCCTAAGCAGAGGGGGAGCATCCCTACACGAGTGGGAACTGAACCCCCTCTACCTGACTCCGATCTTCGACCGTTGGGGGCATCCATCCGTGGATGTATTCGCCTCTCGAGAGAACAAGAAGTGCCACCTATTCTGTTCCAGAGCAGGAACGGACCCGACCTCTCTCGGAGACGGTCTCCTCTTCCAGTGGACGGGGAAACGATTGTACCTATTTCCCCCGATTCCTCTCATACTGAGAGTAGTCCACAAACTGTTGACAGAGCGACCGTGGGCAATCCTCGTCACCCCATGGTGGCCGAGACAACCCTGGTTCCCCACGCTCCTCAGTCTCTCACGAGGAACGTATCTCCATCTCCCGACGGACCCAGACCTCACCGGGATGCACGGGGGCCGGGTACTGCACCACGATGTGCCCAGACTGAAATTGACAGTGTGGCTGATCCAAACTTAGGGTTAGAATCACGCATTGCTCAAGTTCTACTGAACTCACGCAAACTCTCCACTCGACGTTCATATGAGTCAAAATGGACTAAGTTTTTAACCTTCCTGGCGTCTGTGGGACGGCCCTCAGTCCCCGCCGGGCTTAAAGATGTTTTTTGTTTCCTCCTGTCATGTAAAGACAGGGGACTGTGTCACTCATCTATCCGAGTTTACTTGTCAGCCATCTCAGTCAATCATCCTAAGATTGATGGCTATTCGGTGTTTTCCCATCCAACAACGAAGCAATTCCTCAAGGGAATGAATCGCCTCTATCCCCCAGTGCAGACACCAGTCCCGGCATGGGACTTGCCCCTGGTTCTCACTAAGATGATGGGAAAACCCTTCGAACCCATGGCCTCATGCAGCCTTCAACTTTTGTCGTGGAAGGTTGTGTTTTTGGTGGCCATCACGTCTACTCGACGCGTGAGTGAGCTCTCGGCGCTCCGTTGCGACCCACCGTACCTCACGTTTCATCATAATGCCGTCACTTTGGCTCCAGATGTCGCTTTCCTGCCTAAGATAGTCTCGGACTTTCATATAGGGGCGGATATCACGTTGCCGGTATTTTTTCCTGGTCCCCAGGACCCAACGCAACGTAGCCTACACACTTTAGATGTCAAGAGAGCCCTGTCTTTCTACTTGCACCGGACAAAATCCTTTCGCAAGTCTCCAGCTCTCTTCATTTCTTATGCCTTGCCCAGGCAGGGACAGAAACTGTCGTCTCAAAGACTTTCGAAGTGGATAGTTGAGACGATAAAACTCGCCTATCTTCTGGCCAAAAGGCCACTACCGGCGTCCCTCCGGGCACACTCCACTCGAGCCTCTGGCTACTTCCACAGCATTCCTCAAGGGCATTCCCCTGGGAGACATCTGCAATGCTGCAACGTGGGCGTCCCCTCACACGTTTGTGAAGCACTACGCCCTAGATGTCCGCGTCCATTAGCGTACTGTGGTGGGCCGTGCAGTTCTGCAAGCAGCTCAGATGTGAGACCTCCAGCACCCACCTCCAGGTATGTGGTATATTTATTGCTCGCTATTCTCCCAGAGGTGTGATGCACAGAGACCACGAAGAAGATATACAGGTTGCTTACCTGTAATTGGAGATCTTCGAGTGGTCATCTGTGCATTCACACCACCCGCCCTCCTTCCCCTCTGCTTTCGGTCTCCCTCACCTTTTTTTTCTGGGGGCTGTTAGCAGCGGTCAGAAGGAACTGGCGGGATCCTTGTGCCCCTCCCCGGGTCATGCGCAGTGGGACGTGCATGTGACCGGGGAGCTGGCGCGAAAATCCGTTAGGCTTTGAAGATTACCGATCGGGATCGGCGCAGGCGCACTTAATCCCAGAGGTGTGAATGCACAGATGACCACTCGAAGATCTCCAATTACAGGTAAGCAACCTGTATATTTGGTTTATATATCAATACCAGACTTCACCCAGAGTGTAAGTACTTTATTTGGCCAACAACCAGTACAAATCGACAATAAAAGTTTTACATTAAGGTCATTAGAAAGTAAAATTGGTCTGATCCTTGGCATCAGTTTAGATAAAATCTGTACATAAAATTTCTCTACGAATTCTATAGGCTATTGAAAAATTTTGGCGCAACTAATAGTAACCTGTTGATTAGCACCCATTAAGAGTTTCTTTAAAATTTGAGCATCACCCAGTGTTTATCATTCTAAGTCGAAATTCTGATATACCTAAGACCTCATTTGTAGGAGAATTCACAAATATAGTTAGACTGGCATAACATCTTTGACATAACCTGTTAATTCTCTCTAGCAACATTAAAATTAAAATGGCTTAGAGGTCTTGGGGAAGGGTGGCACACCGCACATCAGGCTGGGTTCTGCACGGGCAGTAGATGCCAAGCTGGTGGATGCATTGCCTGAGCCCCACTTCAGTTTGATATAGTAGTTAAGTGCACAGACTCGAATCTGGGAGAACCGGGTTTGATTCTCCATTCCTCCACTTGCATAGTTCTGGCACAGTTGTTCTTGAAAAAGAGCAGTTTCTGTCAGAGCTCTCAGCCCCACCTACCTCACAGGGTGTCTGTTGTGGGGAGGGGAAGGGAAAGGAGATTTAAAGCTGCTCTGAGACTCCTTTGGGTAGTGAAGGCTGGGGTATAAATCCAGTCTCTTCTTCTCTTCTTCACCTGGGCCCATTGGGGGGAGGGTTCACCATGTCTGTTAATGTGGTTTTGTGCTGAACAGCACCAGCAGAGGTTGAAGACTCCAATAGACGAGACAACACTATGTACAGTGTATATACAATTATTTACAAGTGACTTGGTTAACTCCACCAACAGAGTGCTTCGCCAGGCACTCATACAGAAGGAAAAGCTATATACATATCTACATATTATACATCTACATATCTACATATTATACATTAGCTATATACAGTTTGACCAGTCCCACTAACCAATCAGGTTGGTGCTGAGTCATTGTGCAGTCATGGCTTACAGAGCAGGTCTGGACTTGTTCCTGCCAGTTCTACCTTGCTCAGTCACCTGACTCACTGTGAAGCTGTTAGCTGCGATCTACCTGACAGCATAGCATGTGCTCACTATTTATGAGTCTCTAATACTGACACACCAATGAACAAGCTGTGCCAGAGCCTGAGTTGCAAGAAGCCAGCCTGTATCCCAGAGATAAGCCAACCTCACCAGTGACAGGAGGATAAAAGGTGGCTTATTTAATTTTGGGAATAGCAATGTTCTCTCTCGTTAGAAATGTAATGGAAAAATACTTTTTAATGTTATGTTGTTTCTGTTGCTATATTGTGTTTATTTACTAGCAATCAAGCATTTGCAAAGCTGCAATGCATTATGGCATATTAGACAATGATGGTGGCTGGGTTGATGTTACCAGACAAGGAAGAAAACATTATTTTATCAAGTCTTATAGAAATGGTGTTCAGTCAGTTGGGTGAGTAAAGATCTAATTATACTTCCAAGTGCTTCGAAAAAAGCTATATATTATTGAGAAGAAATTCTGTGTCATTCATCATGTGCTTGTCACCAATGTGTTTTATAATGACGTAACATCTTCAGAAAATGAGTATTGATTTCCAAACTACCTTTGTAGCACACTCAGTTTTTCCAAGTTCAACGGTTCTTATGCAAACCTACCTAAAGGTTGATAATTACTATATTTTGTAAAGCTGTTCGTATTACAGCTGCAAGTGTGGTGACACCTGCTAGAATTCCGCTTTCTATACAGCTGCTGAAAGTTCAAAGGCTTTACTGAATTTGGCAGTTCTACCTGGCTCCCCATATTTCCCATACAGGTTACCTCCACGACCTCTCTCTCTCACACAGGTTCAGGGTGACAAATAAGTTAGGCTGTCACACATTGCTACTCTTCTTGTCTCTTTTAAAATATATAGAGAACTATGAGCATTTCACATCTCAGGTCCTCTCTCTCACTCACAGAGTCATCAGCAGATAGGTAGCCCATCCCCCTTTAAATAATTTCCCCTCACTTAAGTACTTCACCGAGTTATTTGAGTTGGGGGCTTATACCCTGTTCCATTCACATGCTGCCATTATTTGTTCATATCCTAAAATATATATAGCCTGAGATCTTAATGTGTTTGTGTGTCTCTTTCCCTGAGACTCACAGCCCACAGGGTTAAACAAACCAGGAATTAACTTTTATTTGTGTTTTGAACATAACACTGAAGAAAGTAAGGTAAAGGTTACAGCGTTTCTTTCCTGTGAACTTAGGCATATTCAATAAACAGTGCAACTGTTTCAGCATTCAGGATCTTTTGTTGCAAATTGACTTTTCTGTCCCGTTAGTTTTAAGCTTCTTTTTGCCTCACCTTCACTCAGTTAGACACTCTCCCATCTCTCAAAACTCTCTTCTCACTGCCAGCTCCCAACTGCTATTTCCAGCTGGCTCTCACTAACATTACATCACCTGTCATTCGTCACTTTTAGGGAGAGGCAGAGCCCTAACCTATCCATCACACATACCTAAAGTTTGATAATTATGGTATTTTATAAAACTGTTTCTACTAGAGTTGCAAGTGTGGTGAAACCTGCTAGAATTCCCATTTCTATACAGCTACTAAAAGTACAAAATCCTTATTGAATTTGGCAGTTCTACCTGGCTCCCCATATTCTTCATACAAGGTGAAGATTGGCTGAAAGATTTGACTTGCTCAACACTGATTTTCAAGTGTCCTTGCATAAAGTGGGCACACATGTTCTTTAAATATCTACTGGATTCTCCTATTCATGGAATCTCTGTACAGCTTTTCTAGATTCTAGACTAAAGATTATACAAAAATGTGTTTATGTACATTTATTCTTTGAATGCATCAATAATCCTAAGGATGATAGACATTTTCTAGATTAGATGTTCCCATAAGAAATAAATACAGCATAGTCTGCTGAATAAGTAACTCAGGGTGTGTTCAGACAGGCAGCTAATCCCGCCATTGGCCCAGCTCTAATTTGATCTAGATCTTTTTTTTATCCAGCGTTGCATGACCAGACAGCTCCCCCGTGAATTGCTTCACCACATGTGACTCTGCGGTGGATTGTCTAGATAGCATCCATTAAGGAGCCATGGGTCAGCTGTTTTTTTTTTAAAAATCCTGTTTGCTCATGCGCATATGTGCCTCACCGTGTACTTGTTTTTCCACACATGTGCAGACTTAAATGGTAAAAGCATCACCAGTGGGACCTTCCTCTAGGTACCATTTCAGTTAACAAAGTTCATAAATATCATGGGACCTTCAGAAACATTAAATTGTCCAAATTGTTCGAGTGGAGCTCTGCAGACATCACATGTTTAAGTGGTTATGTGTTCATCGCTAAGACTTTTTAAAAATGGCATCCATTTGGCTGATTGCATGCTGGTGGAACGACCTGACGGGGGAAAGTCTGCAGTTGGCCCATCGGTAAGCTTAGGACTGGATTTTCATCAGTATCTTCTAAGTATGGCTCCCCAATGGGGATTGATGGGCTGATCACAGAAGCAGCACATTTCCCAGATGTTGCTGTCTGGACGTGCCCTTTAAATCCACCGGGTACTCGTGCCTGGCGTGGCTCAAAAGGGCCATCTGAACGTGACCTCATGCTGGTTTTCATATGTTTTGTTAAGCCAGAAGTATGGTGGGAACAACAATAAAACCCAACCCAAAGAAACAGATTAGGTAATCAAAGATAAATTGAGTAAGCTCCAAGAATATACAAATGGAGAAGCCAGAGTAAAATAATACTTAATAATAGCAATAACAACAATGAAATATTCAATGATAAACAGCAAATGCACTAAAAATCATTTCTCCAATGCTAGATAGGCAGCAAACCAATATATACTATAAATATGTAGATCTAATGGTATGACAAATATTTATCACTTAGCTAGTTCCTCAAGAACAACCAACATGTGGTTAAGTGTGCAGACTCTAATCTGGGAGAACTGGGTTTGATTCCCGACTCCTCCACTTGCAGCTGCTGGATAACCTTGGGCAAGTCATAGTTCTGTCACAGCTGTTCTCTCAAGGACAGCTCTGGAAAGAGCTCTCTCAGTCCCACCTACCTCACAGGGTATCTGTTGTGGGGCTTGTAAACTGCTCTGAGACTCCATGTGAACGGCGGGATATAAATCCAATTCCCCCTCCTCATATTTAATTAATCCAAAACACCAAATGC
The DNA here is from genome assembly GCA_029233225.1 of Lepidodactylus listeri. Lineage (NCBI taxonomy): Eukaryota > Metazoa > Chordata > Lepidosauria > Squamata > Gekkonidae > Lepidodactylus > Lepidodactylus listeri. The sequence goes on along the minus strand of JARCFY010000006.1, from coordinate 46,391,919 downwards.
ATTTTGGCTTTTGCCTTCTTCAGTGGTGCAAATATACTGCATATTATAAATTACAACTTCGTTATCTCAAACTGAAAAATCCATTAAGTACAAATGATGTCAGGCATATATTATAAAATAATAGATCTGCAAATATTTCATAAAAGTCTCCTTATGACAAGCAAATGTTGCAGTCAGGCTGGAAATTAAAGGGATTGTTGTAGTCTGCATTTACATGCTAGACCTTTGAGGGCTTCTTGAAGCCTTATATCTACGTATGAGATATCAGGCAAACAGCCAAATCAAAATCAATAGATCAATATTTGTATGTGTCATCATACAGTGTCCTCTAGTCTGTTGAGGACATTGTTTGATGCCACATACAAATATTGATGTATTGATTCTGATTTGGCTGATTTTCACTATTAAAATATACTTTTACTTTGGTTTCTGCATTTGTACATCTTTGAAGTTTGCATATGTTTTGTTTCATAAATTATTTTTTATTTGAAAGCAGATTAACTTTGAATATTCATGGTGAATAGGAAGAGATTCTTCCATTTGAGTTTACTGTTGCTGTTCTGGAGTTGTTAATCCTATCATTGAGTAGACTATCAGTGACTCACTTTAATTGCGTGGATTTCAGACAACTGCTGTACCAACTGAGAAAAGTGATTCTGCATGAAGAACCACAATGGAATCATACTAAGAACATCTCCAGCTTTCCTGCCTGATTTGTGCTAAAATGTAGAATTAGTCTGAAAATTATAGAAAGTCATAATAGCCACCCACCATTGCCCTTTCTGTTGTATCCAGGAAATCAAATCAGTGCATTGTTAAAATGGTGACTAGTACTTGCCACAATTAAAATTTCTACCATTTGTTGGCTTTGTTGTCAATAATAATAGTAACAACAGTAAGAAATTTCAGCAGCTTGTTGAAATGAAACGAAACCTAAACCAAACTGTAGATATGTCAAGAAACTATCGAATTACATATACTTGATTGCCAGTGATTAAATACTTTTCTTTGTAGCAAAATAATGCTAACTCTGAAATGCTAGATTTATGTTGTAAAGTTTTGAAAAACCAGAAAAAGAATTTCAGATGTAAAACTGCTGAATAAGTTCTTGTGCTTGTTTGATGTAGTGGTTAAGAGCACAGACTCTAATCTGAGAGAACCGGATTTGATTCCCCACTCCTCCACATGCAGCTGCTGGTGTGACTTTGGGTCAGTCATAAATTCTTTCAGAGCTGTTCTCTCAAGGGCAGTTCTCTAGAGAGCTCTCTCAGCCCAACCTACCTCACAGAGTGTGCGTTGTAGGAAAAGGGATTGTAAGCCTCTCTGAGACGCCTTTGGGTAGGGTAGGGTGGGGTGTAAATCCAATCTCTTCTTCTTTTAGTCTTCTTTATTATTGCCATTTCTTTACAAACTGTGTTAGATTACTTTGTATTGTATTATAATTTATTGCATGTCACCTCTAACTTGCTAAATAGAAATTTATTCATAGTAATACTGACAAGAAATTTACTGTTTTTATTGTAGCAAATACCAGTCTGCTAATTCCTTTACAGTCGCTAAAGTTGCAGGTTAGTATTTTCAGAGAGAGAGATATATGTGTGTGTGTGTGTGTGCACATATAAAAACAGCATTTGTAGTTTGTTTGGTTATTTACCATTTTATAGGATGTCTCATCTTTTTAAAATTTCAGTGCAAGCTATCACTTGTGAAACAACTGTGGAACAATTGTGTCCATTTTACAAGCCAGCTACACACTGCCCAAGGTAAACAAATTAAACCTGTCTCTTACTTCATTGCTATCTTCATCTAGTTGAAAAAGGAGTCTTATGATGCCAAGCTGATGACTCTTCTTGACTCTTTAGAATCACAGAATTTTGGTTTGTTATGAAGTTCAAGGTACTGACTGTACAAAGCTTCAATAATTTTAACAATTCAAAAGTATATGTTAAGAGAGAGACACAGAGCTGTCATCTCCCATTCATTCAGATTTCCTATTCACAAATAAGGGAGGACAGCCAAAAATGACTGACAGAATTTTCAAACAATCCATAGTGTAGCATACAGAAGTCCACATGTTCCAAGGAAAACAGTGAAATGACAAAGCAAATGAACATAATATTGTTCAACTGTCAGTTTAATCTTTCATTGAGTAAAAACAGACAGACAACAGTCTTTTATTTAATTTCAATTAATATAATACTCACATATAAAACAGTTGTCTTTGCTGTTGTTCGACTGTTTGTACTTTATACTTTTTCTTTTGTTCAGGGTTTATTGTCCTCAGAACTGCATGCAGGAAAATCCACACTATGCCAGAGTAATTGGAACACGCATTTATTCTGATGTAAGTAGGACCACATATTTTAAATACAGTCTGATAACTTATTGCATAAATAAATATTTGTCTTTTATTAAAATACATTAAGAGACAATGAGTCTAACTAGGGTTCATTTGGGTTCAATGTACGCTAGTTCAAACTCAAACTTCAGAAAGCCACTGCAAAATCGTATTCATTTCCAACACAATTCAAACAGATCAGTGTTTGTAATATCTCCTGTAAAATGACTATTTATCATTAGAAATATATATATTTGTAAACATGCTATTGCATGCATTAACTTATCATACTTCAGAACTCATTTTATCCATCAGTTACCAGGCACAGTGTAAGGTAGTAGCTATCACATTATCATATTATCCATCAGTTACTGGGCTCAGTGTAAGGTAGTAGCTATCACATGCAAAGCCCTTCATAGCCTTTAACCCTCATATCTGTAAGACAGTCTCTTTCCTATGGTCCATCATGATAATTTCACTCACCAGAGCAGGGTCTTTTGTTGGCAAAATCAACAACTGCCTGTTCACGTGCCTTCTCCATTGTGACCAGTGATGGCCCCAGGTTTTTCCACCCACTAGGCAAGGATACATTCTGGAGCTCCCCTGTATGGGGCAGGCGCCAGAGCTGCAGCGGGCGGGCCAAGGGGGTGAGCTGCAAATGCACACGGGGGGCGGGATCACTCAAGGGGAGGGAACCTGTGCCAGGCTGTAAAAGAAGCTCCAAAGAGACGGCGGGGGTAGCAGAGGGTGAGCGGCACTTTCCCGTGGTCCTGGGCTATTCCCCGTGACTGTCCCCTCCACCTTCTTCTATTTCTGTCTGGGGGCTGCAAAGAAGGGAGTCTCTTGCTGGGGATGGAGCAAGAAGCCAGCAAGGGAGGCTTCCTGTGCGGGGTGAGGAGGGGATGAGGCCAGCCAGAATGGCGCCCTTGTTGAGCTGTCGCCCTAGGTGACGGTCTAAAATTTAACAATAACGGGCCGGCCTTGATTGTGGCCCTCACTTTCCGGAACAGACTGCCTGGGGAAGTCAGGAAGGCTCCCACTCTCCTGGCTTTCTTCAAAGTATGCAAAACTCAGTTATTCAAGAAAGCTCTTCTACACAGGCAGTAGAATTGCACTGTACTAAATAATTCACAAAGTTTCTTAGAAAAATGATTAGGAACTGTGATCTGTACTACTGTGTGTATCTTGCTGTAATTAGGATTGTATTATGGCATTTTGCATCATTTGATGTGTCATGTTAATACTTATGCGCTGCTTGAATTCTATTTTTAGACTTCTGGCTGATTCTACAACCCTAATCCTATTGCATTCTTTATTTAATATCCCATCTGTTGATTGGTATATTGACTCACTCTGTGTAATCCACCTCGTGTCTGAGTGAGAAAGGTGATCATATTATATTATATTATATTATATTATATTATATTATATTATATTATATTATATTATATTATATATAACATAACATAACTTCTGGCAGGGTAGAATAAGCCTGGAACCAGAGACTGATTCTGCCTTGGGAATGCTTCTGAAAATGACACACCCACATTTTTGGCTACAGCTATGGGAAATGGGAAAATGCAATGATAGAGAGGGGCTTGCAGGGATATCCCTCACTGGGTTGAATGGGGCTTCTTCATCTGCTGGCCCACAGTTCCCAGCTGCCCCAAGGCCAAAAAGTGTGGGGAAAGAGGGTGACGTGGCAGTCAGGGCTTCAGAGCATGGCAGAGGCTGCAGGTGGGGGTGTGTGTGGAAAGCTGAACAGTGAGGGGGAAATAAAGGTAGGCTGGTGCTTGGCTGGGAAGGAGAATGGGTTGCTAGCTCCAGGTGGAGAATTCCTGGAGATTTGAGGGATGGAGCCTGGAGAGGGTGAAGTTTGAGGAGGGGTGGGGTCTCAGACAGGTACAGTGCCATAGACTCTGCCCTCCAAACCAGCCATTCCCTCTGACAGCCAATGTGACACAGCAGTCAGGGCTTCAGAGCAAGGTAGAGGCTGCAGGTAGGGGGGATGGAAAGCTGAACAGTGAGGGGGAAATAAAAGGAGGTTGATGCTTGGCTGGGAAGGAGAATGGGTTGCCAACTCTAGGGCCGTGGTCACACAGCCCTTTAATGCGGGAGGAAGGGCTGTTTCCTCCCACATTTAAAGGGACCATCTAAAAAGGCCGGGGCTAGTCCCGTGCCAAAGCGGGCTCAAATGCGGGTTCCTCCCGCATTTTTCGACCCCGGGAAAATTGACTGTTTTCCCGGGAGTCGCAGAAGGAACCGCCACCGAAAAAGCTGTGCCACCGAAAAAGTCGCCGCTGAACGCCTCAAGGCCAGGCCGCCTGCCGCTTCTTCCACCGCCGCTTCTTCCTTCGCCGCCACCTCCATCTGCCACCATCGCCTGCCGCCTCATCCTCCTCCACCCGCTGCCGCCCGCCACCGCAGGGTGGCAGCGGGTAAAAAAATGTGGCCCCTTTAATTCAGGAGGTCTCCCAGATTTAAAGGGGCCGTGTTACCGCAGCCACGGTGGAGAATTCCTGGAGATTTGAGGGGTAGAGCCTGGAGATGGTGAGGTTTGAGGAAGTGTGGGGCCTCAGATAGCCATGGACTCTGCCCTCCAAACCAGCCATTCTCTCTTGGGGAACCACTGTTGCCAATCTCCAGGTGAGGGCTGGAGATCACTCAGAATTACAACTGCTCTCCAGATGGCATTGATCAGTTCCCATGGAGAAAATGGTGGACTCTGTGTCCTTATACCCTGCTGAGGTTGCCACAGCAAATTGACGCTGAGTGCCCAAGGCCTTGACACTTTCCCAGAGCCTCTTTCTAGAGTCTGTTGTATTTATTTCCACAACAGGCCTTATTCCTAGTTAATAAATAAAGCACATAACAAAACCACACTGTGTAAAAATACAGCTATATATAATATAAGATAAATTATTTTGACATAATCATTATACCACCATGTGTACTAGTATACCATAATTATAATATTTCCAAATCAACTTGAAATGAATAAGTCCATAATATGCCGCTATACGATGTCTCGCTGGTTTGAAGAACTTCCCAGTTGCGATTCAACCTCACAGTCGTGATTCGTCACAATTCTACGAATATCCAGTTGTAATTCCATTTCAATAAATCTTTTTCCAGAATTGCTCTAGTTCATTCCCATCATTGAGTTGTACAAATCCTTTTGTAAAGTATCTAAAAAAGCAGTACACATTTGGTAGCAAACAGGACTTCAAATCTGCAATGAGAAAATTAGATGGAACACTTATCTCAATTTTACACAGTAATCTTTTTTCTTTGTGATAAAGACTTATTCATTTCAAGTTGATTTGGAAGTATTATAATTATGGTATATTAGTACACATGTTGGTATAATGATTATGTCAAAATAATTTATCTTATATTACATATAGCTGTATTTTTACACAGTGTGGTTTTGTTGATGGTTCTGGTTTACCGCCGTGGTCCCTGTTTGTTTGGCCACTGAGACAAGATGCTGGTCTAGATGGACCATTGGTCTGATTTAGCAGGGCTGTTCTTATGTTCTTAAAGCCAAATAATTAGAAATCAAGACTTTGTGGAGATTAGACATGCTAGTCCAGTCCTAGGTCCCGCTCCCAGGTAGTATATCCGGCCCTGACAGACCCCTCATGTCTTTTCCCTTGTTACTAAAAGTTGCTGGGTTCTGAGATATTGCTTGTGGGATGTAAGTGGTTAGGGTTTCTGTTTTCTTATACATTTTCTGCAATGTCTCAGCAATCAGATATGTCTGTGATGCTAATATATTTTTAAATAGAGGTGTCCCCATTTAAAATAGAGGTGTCCCCAAAACCCAGACTTTGAACAGGGAGCTGAGCTACTCAGGTAAGACAACTGCCCTGTTTTCGGACCTAACACTTTTACACCATGACATCAGGAATGTCACCTACAGCATAGTGGATAATAGCTCTAATTTTTATTTTTAAAATGATGACACTCAACAAGAAGTTCAGACAACACCGTGCTTTCCAACACATATGAAAAAACAGTATAATCACATGAAACACATATCTAGATTCATTTGGCATATCTGAACAGCTAACCAAGTGATTGGTTTCTTGGTTGCGACCAGAAAGCAGGATATGAGCCAAGCTGGCAGGTGTCCAAGCTTCTCAAATGTAAACCACAGTTTCCCCAGCCCTATAGCACTCCTACCACTATGTCACACTGGCATTTGATTCTTGGTCACTTGGAATATAAATCTTTAGAAATACTTTAAATTTTAATTCCTAGTTTATTGCACACGTGTCTTTTGCTTATTTAAAAGAGCTGATGAGTCTAAGCCATTACAGACACTGAGAAGCTACAAACGTAATGCAGCTGGCATCAAGGAAGCTTGAAAGGATTCTTGTCAAATGCATGTTCCCACGAACCATTTTCCAAATTTTGGTCATCCACTGATAACATTTTGGTATTATTGTGTAATCTTGGTAATACAGTGGCAACATAGTTTTATTCAGATATTTGTATGTCTCTTGACTTTCTACAGTATAAATGCCAATAGATATGATAATATATATCAGTGTAGGCTGGTACCAGCAGTTCTGTTAAATGACAGCTGAGGATTATATTGGAACTGAAGTTGTTTAGTAATGTCTCTCCTAATATGTTTGAAAGCACAGTCATAATTTTCTACTGCAAACAGAATTGTGAGAAAATACATCTGTCTATAATATTGGGAACAAGTATTATCTTTGAGAATAAGGTTTAAAAGAATCTTTGCAAAAGTATATTAAATACTTTTTAGACTAATGTTATGCTGTTGTAGGTATGCGGTATTTTGCTGAGTAGCAAAAGAAGAAAAACGATTAAGCAACTTGGCATTCAGATTCTGTGACCTGTTAAATACCGATGGATGTCAAAGGGTTCACAGCACAGCAATAAAGCAAGATCTTGTAATACTGTATGAAATGTTTATGCTAACTTTTCATATTAAGCTGTCTTATGTATGCCTGGGGCTGTATTATATCTTGGCAAACTCATTACCTCAAATCTGCTAACCAGAATTTTCAGAAAGTTTGTCATTAAGAGTGATAACAAAAACATTGCTTTGTAAACATATTTAAAACAGATTACGAACTACCCAGTGTACCTTTCATTGCTAGCAAAGAGTGGCCATTTGGACTTCATTGTTTGTTTACATATGGGTAAAGGAAATATTTTGCTTTAATTCTGCATGATCTCTCTGCTGATATAGTGGATGTTGGTAGATTGTTAAGCACTTGGATAAGAAAGGGGATACTTTTAAATGGGCTATGTGCAGAAAGTCGCTGTAGAAGATTTGGGATGTATATTTAGAGGTTCTACAGGTTGGTATTATCATCCATGCTGTTCAATATTTCAGTGAGACATCTAAATGAAATTAGCTTTGTAAATGGATATCATCCTAGCTTTACATTTCCTTAAATAAGCCCAAGAAGCCCTCTTGGGCTGGTGTATGGAGGCAGTGGTCAGGTGGCTGAGGCATAGGAAGCAGAAATTGAATCCCAGTATGACGGAGTTGATGCTGGTGGTAAACCTAGTGTCTTTGAGGGAATAATACTACCATTTTGGGTGGCATGAGTTTGACTCACTCTGTGAAGACCTTAGGACTCAGCTTCCTTTTGGAAAAGCAAGTTAATATAGTGGATAAGAGTGCTTTTTTCAAAAACATCTAACACAAGTAAATGTCCTTTTTACATTCAGCTGACCTAGCCACCCCAAGCCACATTATAGTAGCTTCAAAACTTGGATATTGCTATGCTTAGGCCAGGGGTGGCCAACCTTGCTTAACGTAAGAGCCACATAGAATAAACGTCAGATGTCTGAGAGCCGCAAGACAGGAACAAATATCACACACACGTTTTTATTTTTAAAATATATATAAAATATAAAATTGAGAGAGAGAGAGAAAAAGAGAGAGATGGAAAGAAAGAATTAAAGAAGTGGAAAGAAAGAGAGAGAGAGAAACGAGGAAAGCAAATAGATGGGAGGGAGGAGGGAAGGAAAGAAGGAAGGAAGGGAGAAAGGGAGAAAAAGCATGCCTCCCCTTTGCTTCCCTAGCCGCCCTGCCAGGAGCCGCACAATGTGTGTGAAAGAGCCGCATGTGGCTCCCGAGCCACAGGTTGGCCACCCCTGGCTTAGGCATATGGCATATATAAGGTATATGGAAGGTATCCATAAAAGACAACTCAGAAACTACAAGGGATTTAAAATGAAGCCAAATTATTAAATGGGACTAGCCATTTTGTAACTGTGTGACAATTCTGAGGTTATCACATTGGATGCCTTCCAAATTCCGTTAAAGTTGCTTGTTTTCTCACATTTAAAGCCTGTCCTCCTGACTTGACCCTCATACCTGAACCTGTGACTCACTAGGATCTTTTGTCTCTCCCTATTTGCAGTTGTTAAAACTGCCACTTCCCTTTCTCAAGCTTTAAAACCAGGGCTCTGTTGGGGCCGGAGCGAGCCGGAGCGCCGCTCCGGGAGAGAAGGGGGTGGGGCCGGGTGGGCCCCGTCCCGGCCCCAGTCGCCTTTGGCGGGGCCGCGGCTGGCCGCCGCCAGCCCCACCAAGGAAGCCCCGTCCCACCCCCCGTCGCCTTCTGCGGGACCGCGGCTGGCCGCCGCCGGCCCCGCCGAGGAAGCCCCGTCCCACCCCCCGTCGCCTTCTGCGGGGCCGCGGCTGGCCGCCGCCGGCCCCGCCGAGGAAGCCCTGTCCTGCCCCCGTCGCCTTCTGCGGGGCTGCGGCTGGCCGCCGCCGGCCCCGCCGAGAAAGGCCCGTCCCACCCCCGTCACCTTCTGCGGGGCCACGGCTGGCTGCCGCCGGCCCCGCCGAGGAAGCCCCATCCCGCCTCCCGGGAGGGGGAAGCCGGGCCTGAGTGGCTTAACACCACTCAGGCCCAAGCAAGGGGGGGGAAATGCCAGCCCCAGTGGGGGGGAGAAGCACCCCTCCCTTCCTTCCCTCTCTCCCCCCACCTACCTACCTGTTCCTTCCTTCCCCTCTCCCTTCCTCCCTCCCTCTCCCCTTCCTCCCTCCCTTCCTTCCTTCCTTCCTTCTCTCTCTCCCCCCAACTACCTACCTACCTTCCTGTTCCTTCCTTCCCCCCCTTCCTCCCTCTCTCCCCCCTTCCTTCCTTCCTTCTCTCTCTCCCCCCCAACTACCTACCTACCTTCCTGTTCCTTCCTTCCCCCCTTCCTCCTTCTCTCCCCCCTTCCTTCCTTCCTTCCCCCTCCTTCCCTCCCGTCTTGCCTTCTGACACACTGCCCATGACGTCAGGGATGTGTGGCCTTTTGACACTTCCGGTGACGTCAGGGGGTGTGGTATATGCAAATGAGTTATGCTAATGAGCTCCTGCACCTCTTTTTTTACGAAAGGACCCCTGTTTAAAACATTATGAAACAGTCTTCTGGAAGATCAAAGAAGCATCTAAAGTCAGTGGGCTTAGAATTGTGTAACTCTGTTTAGGATGACACTGTTATATTCAATCTGCATTACTTGGTTTTTGAGGGCAGCCAGATAAAAGATATTGGTTGTATTATGTCCATATGTATGCTGGAGTAACCTGCCTGCTAGCAGCCCTGGGCAACTACCTAGGGAACCAGAGAGTTGGGGGTTCCAGGGGCACAAAAAGTGGACAGCTCCATGCCTCCCCAGTTCTAGAGCTACCACCCAGGTTGCCAGGCTAGCCAGTGGGTTGGTGCATGCCTACCAGATTGGGTGCCCACCTGACAGCTTGGGCAGCTTCAAGTGCACACTTGCATGCTGGGCCAGCTGGCTGGCCAGTGGTTCCAGATGTGCATGCCAGCTGCCCAGCCAGCAGCTTAGAATATGTTTGGCAAGCAGGAGATGGGAGTGTAACTTCACCAGTCCACCTAGGGTGTCCCTTGGACTGCCCTGTATGATGATGTTTTTTGAAGACTTAATATGCATTTTAATATCCATTTTGAGCCCTTTGTAGGAGAAAAGTGGTATGAGATGTTTTAAATAAATTATTTTATTCTAAAAGAAATTCACTCCTGTGAATACTTAGTTTCTGAGATATTAAAATAATGAGCCTGTTTTACTTGGTGACATCACACAGCTGACTTCAAATAATAAAATTTCTTTTTCTAAGTGTGAACCTCTAGTTAAAAGTTAGTTTAATTCTTTTGGAATAAATTATTCTTACATTATTTTAAATTTCTCTGGATTTGTGCTAGGCAGTTTTCAATCTCCTGTTGATTTAAGTGACAGAAGTTTTTAAAAATCCTTTTGTTTTTCTTTCTCTCAGGTATCTAGTATCTGTCGGACAGCTATACATGCCGGAGTAATGCGCAATGAAGGAGGCTTTGTTGATGTTATGCCAGTGGATAAAAGACGGATGTACATTGCTTCATTTCAAAATGGAATCTTTTCAGAAAGGTACTAAGCAGAGCTTTCATAAACACTGTTTGCTATCAGTATGCATGTACTTGCCATCTTTTTTCAGTCTTATATTACATTTTTGTAGGGATTGTGAAGTCAATGGGTTTATACTGAAGTAACTTTCAATAACACTAGACTACGAGTTGGATGTATGAGATACATATGAGTTTCAGTGTAGTATAATGGTTAGAGTATTGGACTAGGATCTCGAAGAATTTAAATCTGCAGTCTGCCATGGAAATATACTGGGTGACCTTAGACAAGTCACACTCTCAGCACAACTTACTTCACAAGGTTGTGAGGATAAAATGGAGAATAGGAGAGTGAAGTAAGCTGCTTTGGGTCCCCATTGAGGAGAAAGGTGGGCTGGAAAATGAAGTAAATAAATAATAAAAATAGTTGAAGATGGGGGGGCAAATAAAAGGTGGATGGGTGGGAAAGAGCAAAGAAAGCAGAGAAAGATGAGGATAAAGGAGCTGCTAGGAGCAGGGGAAGAGGAAATAATGTGGTGAGGGGGTACAGGGGAAAGTGAGATGCTTTCTAGAAGTCATTGTGAGTTTCATACCTCACAAGTGGGCCCAGGGTGGCCTCATAGTTAGCACTACAGAACTGGGCCATAATTATTCCTGGTAGAAGCTGCTAACAGGAGGAAAGCAGGGAAAACTGGAGATGTGGGCAAATAAACATAAGTTGGCTAGTGGTTGGAAAGGAGAGGAGGAAGCAGGAAAGGAGGAGAGGCTATGGGGGAAGGGGAGAACAGGAAATACTGGGGGTGGGGGGAATGAGATGCCCCTGAAAATTATTGCAGGTCTCCTGCTCTCTCTCTCTCTCTCTTTCACGCACACGGACCAATTCAGTGATATATTACTAAATCCAGAATACTCTGCTTAGTTTTTAAAAAATTTAAGCTGCCCAGACCTGGGCTGAGGACAGACTGAAGATCTGCCCTGGATCAGTCGCGGGGCCAAAAGCCCCGCGGGAAAAGCAGCCCGGTGCGGCCCGTTCGCACTGGCTGCGATGTCCCGGGGAGGAGGCGCGCAGCTGCGGGTCCGTCCGCACTTCCGCCCCCGCTTCCGGCGCGCTGCCGACGCATCCACACTGCCAGGAAGCGGCAGGGATGCGCAGCCGGAGACCTGTTTAAAGTGGTCTCCGGCTGAAGCGGAAGGACGGCGCCTCGCGGACGGGTGAGTCCGCGCTGACGATGGGGGACAGATGCAGCAATCTGAATGCCCCCTCTGCCTCCGCTTTAGAAGCGGAGGCAGAGCGGGGCAGATTGCCAGTCTGTCCTCAGCCTCGATAGCCCAGGCAACCCTGATCTCATCAGATCTCAGAAGCTAAGCAGGGTCAACCATGGTTAGTGCTTGGATGGGAGACTTTCTTGGGACAACTGAGGCAGGCTTTATTCAGCCACCTTTCTGAATATTCTTCAAGTTCCTAGTAGAGGTCAGTCAACAGAGATCAACAAATACCCCTCAAAAATTAAGCTAAACATTTCTTATATAGAATTCAGTATAGAAACTTAGAAAACTGTTAAAGTGGCCCTATATCTATATCTGTCTCTCTGTCTATCTATCTATCTAATCTATCTATCTATCTATCTAATCTAAATATATAAAAATTTTACAAGCTAATTTCTGTGGCATAACTTCTTTTGTTATCTTTCTGCAGTTTACAGAATCCTCCAGGAGGCAAAGCATTCAGAGTGTTTGCTGTAGTTTGAAATAGCAAGTAAACAAAAAAGAAAAAGAAATGAAGAAAATGGCATGCTCGGAAGAAGTGAAAATGTCATTTAATATACTTCCTAAATTTTGTATAAAGGTGTAATATTACTGTACAGAAGATATTTACTCTTTTATGACTGAAAAGGAGCTTACCTGCATGTAAATCTTATGGGGAAAACCTGTAAATTAAACATGGGATGCATGATGAACTATGAGGATAAGTAACTTGTTTCGATCCTGTGTTAAATATTGCTATATTTTCTTAGCATTTATTCCTATGCAGTTCATTCAAAACTTATAAAATGCTCCAGTTTCAAAAACAAACAACAAAAAACTCACTACATTACTGTTACCATTGGATTGCATCCAAACCTGTGTTGAACAAGCAGAAATTGTTCAAGAGGGGAGACAGTGTCCAGTGCTGTTTCTGAAGTGCTCCAATTCTCTGGAGTGACTTTTCCAGGTTCAGGGAATGTAGACTGAATGGGGCAGTTATCAAAGACCCACTCCACAACTAGAGCTTGCACTTCTTTAGATCCAATCCATTCATGATTATTATATTGTTATGTATGCCACTAGCATTATCCATAAAGTTATCTCTGTTATGGACCAAGATATGACCTTTGAAATAATAACAAGTGTGTGCTTGGCTGTAGGATTGATCCCACATGCTACATGTGTTGATGTATAGTGTTGGTGAATGGAGAAACCCCACTGTAAAATAATGCCCAAATGCATTTATTTTCTGCATCTATCATATTCCTGCAGGGCAGGACACAAATGCAAAGATTGCTACTTTACATACTAATTCACCATTTAATTTGATTTCATTTATGCTGAATAGCCCTGTGTGTTACTTTTTCCATATTGTGGTATATTAGAAAACCATAATGGTGACATTATTAACTTTTCTATGAAATGTAAAGCTGATCAATACTATATCTTTGGATTTATCATTAACTTTATAATTTCTTTAAAAATATTATTGGTATTCGTACATACATCAAAATATTTTTCCTTTGTTTCGCTACATGTACTACCTCATGTAGTTAGGGAAGTATTGTTAGCTTTTTCGGAAATAACTTTTTGGAATAAAAGCCAACTAAATATAGATTTGGCAGTCTTTGTAAATCTATATTGAAATGTTAAAACATTCCCACGTTCAAACTGCATCTGTGGTTGAAAAATATCAGGGCAGGGCTGGAGAAGACCTTTTACACTGGAGTATTTCAGCTAGTCAGGGTAGACATATATGGACTAATATCAGATTCCATATTAGGAAACTATTTATATTTTATTAGCTAAACCATCAAATTTGACAATAAGGTTTGCAAAGGAAGGAACAATTCCAGTATGTACCCAACCTCATTCTTCTGCGCTTTCCTCCACACTTTCATTCACCAATCGAGCCAAAGTTTTCTGTGGAGCAAAGGGGGAGGCCAGACCTGCCATTCCAAACTACTGTGTTCTATGCATGAGAAATACTTTCTTCAACCTTTCCCAAAGTAATTCAAAGAGATCACAGCTGAACAGTGCTTTGGGCTCTGGTTTTTCCATTCCATTCTAGTACACAGTCCACTAGAGTCTACTGTCTCTGTATTCTTAAAAGTAGCCACTATAAAACATCTTAAAGATAAAACAATCAGAAAACAATTTCATGAAAGAAACTTGCTTTTCACTGTGTTCATTTTTTGCTCCGTATTTGCTAAAATTCCGTCTGTTCCTTGTTCTATTTTTATTTATTTTGGAATCTTTTGCCTTCTGAATAAGCAATTCTATTATTGTTTCAGAGCAGCTCCAAAACCTTGGGCAGCAGGCAGTGTTAAGCACAGAAACTGAAAAGTAATTTTTTTTTTGCATGAAAGCTTAGTTTCTGGATTAAAACCAATTGTCCCCACAAAGGATTGTATTGTCTGAACTAATTTAATACTTGCTGCACTGGGGGGTGATATGCCTCCCCTGGCACAGCTATAATTGATCCAAGAGCTAAAGAAATGGTTTAGTGAAATATTCTGATCCTCTCTTATTCATCTAGAATGAATTATGGGCTAAATTAGATTGCTTGGGTTTTGTTGTTATAAATGAGCAAGTGCTTTAGCAGTGTTATTTGGCCTGAAGATAACAGCTGCTTTTTCACCATAAGGATGGAAATTAAAGAATGTGGTGTGAAATATACATAACTGAGCACCAATCTTTTAGTTAACATTATGAATTCAATTTACACTGACAGAGTTGCTTATTCAGTGCATGTTCTAATGTCAAGATGGATTGATAATCAAGCATTTGCCCAATGTGAAGTGCACTGTATTAGAACATAAGGATTCTTCCTTGGTGATAGGTGTACATTTCATAGTCCTATAATAGGCAAGGTAATCTCTTAGCAAGACTGTTCATCTCTGAAGCTCCCTGAGTGGCTTTGGGCATTCTGTCAGCTCAGTTTACTTTGCATGACATATCTCATATTGCTAAACGTCAGATAACTGAATTCCCTGAAAGGATACAAATAAAAAGAGTGAACCAAGCTACTTAGTAAAAATGTGACATCATATCTCAAACACTACCTGAAAGCCTGCATATATTTTCCCCCTGAGGATGAATCACTGAGATTACATACAACTCGTGACCTTAAGCAGTGTGTACATTCTGAAAAATTCCCTTCATTGGCCTCTGCTATGCCCTTAAATCATTTCTTCATCTACACTCCTTCAGGTTTCTCTGTCACAACTTATTAACCTAGGATAGGACTGGCCATGACCAGTACCCCACTGGGCCACTGGTGGTCAGGAACTCTTACAACTCAGGGACATTTGGCTGAGCCCCATCACCAGTGATGGTTCCTGGTGCTGCACCAATTGTCTCTTCCAGCACTGCTGCCAGTTTGCAGGAGCAAGCAAGAAGTGAGATAATGCTCACTGTTGGTGTTACTGAGGTGAATGCCCCCTGAACTACTGGCTTGTAGCACCATGTGCCCCTCATCTTGACTTCATCCATGGCCATTTTCACTTCCCGGCTGTTCCTGATACCCTTTAGAAATCGTGTCTCTTAGTTTTCCTACCCCTGGTATCTCTTCAGCTGGATCCATCATAGAATCATAGAGTTGGAAGGGACCTCCAGCATAATTTAGTTCAACTCTCTACTGTTTAGCTGGAAACTTTTCTGATTTCATTTCAACCCGCTGGTTCTGGTTTGACTTTCTGGGGCAACAGAAAACAACTCCGCACCATCCTCTATATGACAAATACTTGAAGATGGTTATCATATCACCTCTCAGTTGTCTCCTCTCCAGGCTAAACATACCCAGCTCCTTCAACCTTTCCTCATAGGACTTGGTCTCCAGACCCCTCACCATCTTCATTGCCCTCCTCTGGACATGTTCCAGCTTGTCTATATCCTTCTTAACTTATACTTCTGTTGGTACAGCTCCAAATCACATTTGCCTTTTTAGCTACTGCATCACACTGCTGACTCATGTTCAGTGTGTGGTCTACTAAGACCCCTAGATCCTTTTCACATATATTACTGCCAAGACAAGTCTCTTCCATCCTATAATTGTACATTTGCTTTTTCCTGCCTAAATGCAGAATTTTACATTTCTCTCCACTGAAATTCATTTTATTTGTTTTAGCCCAGTTTTTCAGCCAGTCAAGATCATCCTGTATTTTGACTCTTGTCTTCTACCATATTTGCTACCCCTCCCAATTTAGTGCCATCTGCATATTTAATAAGCATTCCCTCTGTTACATCATCCAAATAATTTATAAAGATGTTGAACAAAATGGGTCCCAGGACAGATCCTTGAGGCCCTCCACTTGTCACTCCTCTCCAAGAGGATGAGGAACCTGGGTACAATGTGTCAACCAGTTACAGCTCCACCTAACAGTAATAGGATCCAAACCACATCTTACCAATTTGTCAACAAGAATATTATGTGTAACCTTATCAAAAGCCTTACTGAAATCAAGATAAACTATGTCTACAGCATTCCCCTGATCCAGCAAGGTATTAACTTTCTCGGAAAAAAGATAAGGTTAGTCTGATATGACTCACTGTTGAGAAACCCATGCTGGCTGTTAGTGATCACAGCCATCCTTTCTAAGTGCTCAGGGACTGACTGATGATTTGTTCTAAAACTTTTCCAGGTATAGATGTCAAGCTGACAGGTTGGTAGTTACCCGCATTCTCCTTTTCCCCCTTCTTGAAGATAGGGTCAACATTTACCCACCTCCAATCTTCTGGCACCTCACCTGTTCTCCAAGAATTCTCAAAAATAATGGATGGACGCTCAGAAATTACATCCATGAGTTCTTTTGGGACCCTTGGATGCAGTTCTTCTGGCCCAGAAGACTTAGGGCGTGATCATACGCACCCATTTGCGACGTGAGAGGGATGATTCCCTGCCGGCTCAAAGTGGCACGATCACACCAGTACATCTTGGAAGCATTTCGCAACTGTCATCAAACTGTCGCAAGCGCTTTGAGCTGGTGGGGAATTGGCGTAAAAAGCTACCAGTGAAAAGGCAGTATCAAATGATTTGCGACGGCCTGGAGCCAGATTTTCCCTGTGTGATTGTGCCAGCGCAAACGTGGCGTTGGAGATCAGGCTCCCCCCCCCCCCCGGTATTTGCATCATCAGACGACCCCTGGGGTGGAAAGGCAATTAATCAATCCCTTGTTTAAGCAAATAAGTGAATCGAAAACAGCCAGGGGGAGAAAATTCGCCCGCAGTTGCGTGTGATCACGCAGCGGTGATTTGCCCTCGCAGGTCCACAGACCTGTGTGACCATGCAAATACGGCGCAAATTGCACCAGCGCACATTTGTGTCAATTCCCATCTGGATTATCTCGCTCGTGTGGCCGCGACCATAGTTTCATTAAAAGAAACTAGGTGTTTGTGTAACTATCCCTATGCCGAACCTAGGCGGCAACTAGCTATTACTGTCCATAGGGCCTAGGAATGTCAGCATCCAAGTGTGATCTAGGGATACCCTGGAATTATGGCTCATCTCCAGACTACAGAGATCAGTTTCCTTGGATAAAATGGATGCTTTGGAGGGGAACTCTGGCATTGTATCCCACTGAGGCCCCTGTCTTGCCAAGGCTCCACCCTCAAATCTCCAGGCATTTCCCAACCTGGATCTGGCAATGCTACCCCCTCATCCCCCACCAGTGGCTGGGTGGGGGGGCTGGCAACCCTGTGTGAGGCCTTTTTCTCAAGGTAGGGTAAACTGACAGTGACATGTCCAAAATTACCCTACTGCAACTTGACAGCAGAGTTGGGGTTTGAACCTGGGTCTTCTCATTCCTGGTTTCTCTAACTACTACACCACACTTGCTGAAAACTTTGCTTGTGGAACACTTGAAATGTCTGAACTTTCCCACATATTATAGAGTCATCACAAACACTCCATATGCATTCCTGTTTCTAGAAAGAGATAACTTGAAATGTTGGTGGTGTTATTAGGAAGGTCAATCCTTTACATAGGAAACAGAAAAAATATATTACAGAAACTGCTGCAGCATTAAGATGATGTTCTCCCACAGAGATGGTTGCTATCACTGTTCTTTCGCCACAAGGCTCCCCCTCCCCCTGGAGACAATGTCATTTTGGTCAGTTGAGATGCTGAGACACAGGCATGTTGGGGTGGGGGAGAAGGAGAATGAAAAGGACTGTAAGAGCAAACAGCTGTGGGACAATGGACCAGAACACCTATATCGGGGAGTGGAGGAATTGGACCTACTGAAATGGAAGAAGATAAGCCCCAAATAGTGTCTTTATAATCAGGGGCATTCTTTAAGGGGGAAAAAATAACAAGGACTTTTTGTTAAATAATTATCTGATCTAGAGCACCGGGAGGCTGGCCACCCTACTTAAGTTGTTAATGTGAGAGCCAGTGTGGTATATTGGACTCTTAATCTGTGTTATGCCAGTAAAGGTTTGTGGTAGTTTGTGACTCTAATCTGGACAACTGGGTTTGATTCCCCCCTCCTCCTCATGAAGCCTGCTGGGTGACCTTAAGCCAGTCACAGGTGTCTCAGAACTCTCTCATCCTCACCTTCCTTGTAAGGTGACCTTGTGGGGAGAGGAAGGGAAGGTGACTGTAAGCTCTGAGACTCCTTAAAAGGTAGAGAAAAGCAAGATATAAAAACCAGCTCTTCTTCTTCTTCTATATCCTAAATAAGCTGCTGCCAAAGCTCACAAGGGAAATCAAAGCAAGCATCAGTGGCCTCCCTTCTGCAAACAAATCCATCAGTATACAGAGAATATTTGCAATAAGCATTTAGAAACAATATGTTGCTTCCCTACAAAAAGCAAAGTGAAGTGTATTGGAAAAAAGCTTGAGAGAAGCAGAGTACTGTTGTTTTTCATGGAAAGAACTGTAGATGCTCTTGACCAAGACAGCTTTAATTCCTTCTTGGAATCAGTTCCATACCTCTCAGATCCTGGCATATGGAACACCTTGACTCTGTTGGGCTAGTGTGAATTGTCTGCTCTTTTCTTTTTACCCCCACAAAGGATCTGCTTCTTTTTTTATTTAGACATGTAAACAATCTAACGTAGTTTAGATACTGGCAATCTCAAAGAAAATATAATCTAATTACATACTTTGTGTAAACAGCAAAAATAGCCTTCTTAATGTGCATACTAAAAGTAAATAATTATCCTCCAACATAAGCAAACCAGTTTGCCAGCAAAGCCAGATAACTGCTTAATAAGGTTTCTTGAGGGCAAAAAAAGGTTTGTCTTTATAATAAACTGCATAAAAGCTGAAGTCTTTTGCAGAATTTAAAAATACGTCTGATGTTACAGTAAAAACAGTATGAGTTGTTTTAGAATTAAAATGCCTTATGCAAGCAAAAGAACCTGAAATGTCCTCACTTTACTCCTTGGTAAAGTGCAAAATGTTAGCACATTAGTGGTAAATATAAAAATGAGAGCACAGGGTTTTTTTCACAAATTATCTACTTAGATCCAAATCGCAAGGGTATTGTAAAGTCTGCCTTGATTCTTAGTGAGAGAAGCAAACTATAAACAATGTAAATAAGGTAGTGCAGTAAATAAGTGCAGTAAGGTTGGGAGATAAATCAGTCTTCCTGTATGGCCATCAGTCTATTCATAATTTTAATAAAAGGACATTTGGACTTTGAGCTGCCTTTCTGAACTTCAGACACACACACCAATAGTGAGAGTAGGGTTGCCAGCTCTGAGTTGGGAAATACCTGGAGATTTGGGAAGTGGGGCTCTGGAGAGGATGGGATTTGGGGAAAGGCGGACACCTCAGCAGGATATAATGCCCTAGAGTCCACCCTCCAAAGTAGCCATTTTCTCCAGGGGAACTGGTCTTGGTAATCTGGAGATCAACTGTAATAGTAGGATATCTCCAGATGCTACCTGGAGGCTGGCAAAAAGGGGCACAAGTGAATTTGGAGAAGTCAAAATCTTGAGAAATGAATGTTCAAAACACCTGCTGCCAAAGTCTACCTCTGATGATCCCATAAAATGAAGGAAATAGAACTAAGTGCATAAAAAAGCAGTATGCTGGATAAACAACCATTAGTTTTATTTACTTAATTAGAACTTTTCTGTGCCATCTTTCCACCCAATTCAGGGTCCTCAAGCTGGAGAACATTACAGTAGTAAAACATTTCAGATGTTAAAAAGCATTTAAACACAGATGAATATAAAATATTTAGAACTAGTAAATAAAAATAATATAAATATGTAAAAACATTAAAAATTAAACACATAGCCCACACAAAAATGCACAAACAGGGAGGAAGGCCTAAAAGAATTGGTGAAAGAACCAGAAACAAAATCAAGCTCTTCACCCACTGGCAAAAGACAATCTCCCTGGGGAAGTATTTCCAAAGTTTCAGCACCACAATGGAGAAGGCCCTTTCTTGGGTCACCACTAATCTAGACTCAGCTGTCTAACCTTTGAAGATGATCAAAGATGTCAGGTAGTTTTACACAGAAGTAGGTAGTCCTTCAGGTGTGCTGGCCCCAAGCTATATATGCAAAAAACTTTATATATTTTTTTTGTAGAAAAAGCCCAGCAGGAACTCGTTAGCATAATAGGCCACACCCAGCAGCACAAACTCATAGGATATTAGGCCACACCACTGACAGCACAGTTTATTAGCATATTAGGCCACACTCCCATGTTACCAGAAGAGTGGTCATCCAGCCACACCCACCTTTTGCTTCTTATTCTGTTTACCTTGTTTGTTGTCAAAACCCAGGGGTTTTTTTGTAGCAGGAATTAATTTGCATGTTAGGCCACATACCACTAAGGTAGCCAATCCTAATGAGTTTCTGCTGTTGGGTGTGGCCTGTTATGCTAATGAGTTCCTGCTGGGTGTGGTCAACTCAGGAGCCAGCCGGAACTCTGTTCCTGTGCATTCCTGACCAAAAATAGCCCTGTATATATGTAATTGGGAACCAGTGTAGATAGAACAAGACAGGTGATCCCCATGACCCACTCCAGTCAGCATTCTGGCTACAGCATTCTGTATCAACTATAACTTCCAGAGAGTCTTTAAGGGCAGTCTCACATATAGCACATTGCAGTAATCTAATTATATTACCAGGGCATGCACCACAGTGGCAAGATAGTTTCTGCCCAGGAAGGATTGCAGCTGGCTCATCAGCCAAAGCTGCTGAAAGACACCCCTGCCCACTGCTGCCTCCTGTTTATTCCACACAAGGCCCAGGTCCATTTGCAAACCTATCCTATAAACCTGGTCCTTCAGGGGGAGTGCAACCCCATCCAGAACAGTTGTTGTTTATCCTGCTACATTGTACTTTATTTGCAACCCTTGAGAGGCTGGAACCTCTGACCACTCTGGTTATCCTTTATATGTACCAATGTAATCCATTCCAGAGGGAATTACACCTGAAAATTCCTGACATGATTTATTTATTTATATTTTGGATTTACAAATTGCCCAATCCCTGTATACACAGGCTCTGGGTGATGTACAACAAAGTTTTAAAAAAATTAAAATTAATAAAAACAACAACCAATTAACAATTTCAGATGGCGTCTGCAATTTTCTCCCGAAGCCCACTCTGGACTGTGTTGCCATCCTGTGGGCTGGGTGAGGAGGGGGCCAAAGAGAAGTGATGGAGAGAAAGAAGAGGGTGCCAGCCATGGTGGAAACCATGACTGTCCTCAGCCAAAGGCCTGGTGGAACATCACTGCTTTACAGGCCCTGTGAAATTGCATTAGGTCCCGGAGGGCCCTAGTGATATTTGGCAGGATTTCCACCAGGGCAGAACCAGGGCAGAAAAAACCCTCACTCTGGTCAAAGACATCCAAATATCCTTGGGACCAAGCATCACCAGCAGGGCTATTTTGGGGCAGGAACGCACAGGAATGGAGTTCTGGCTGGCTTCCCAGTTGGCCATGCCTACAGCCTCCCCCCCTTGGGTTCCCCAGGTGCCTCACAAGCTGTGGGGTGCCTGAGGAAGCCAATCCAAAAACTGCCTTTCTTCCCTCGGGTTCTCCATGTGCCCCCCAAGCCTCAGGGCACCTGGGGAAGCCGATCCTGGGAGGGAGCTGCGCTGTCAGGGGTGTAGCCTAATATGCTAATGAGTTTCTGCTGTTGAGTGTGGCCTATTATGCTAATGAGTTCCTGCGGGGCTTTTTCTACAAAAAAAGCCCTGATCACCAGTACCATATCGGTGATCCATACCAAAAAGACAAGAACACCAAGAAGATAAGAATACAACCCAAGTAAACCTCTGCTCCAGTTCCTACTCCTAATCTCCTTTGTAATTTTCCTAGTAAAAGTATACAAAATGCATCTGAAGATGGGATTTCTGACTCACAAAAACTCATTCTGGAATAAATGTTGTTAGTCTTTAAGGTGCCACTGAATGTCTGTTTAGTTTCGGTACAGTAGACGAACATGGCTACCTCTGGAAAGATGGTGGACTGGACTCCAGGTTCTGAGAATGAGTGGGGCTGTTTTAGAAATGGGCATCCCAGATTTGGCCACTGTTATGGATCAGTCTTTGTTTTCACCTTCTCCTATAATGCTAGATGACACAGTTTCCTGAAAACAGTTTACAGTGGGTTTGGCCCAGTACTTCTTCATTCCATAATTAACTTATGGAATTCATTTTTACTTACTTTGCATCCCATATTTTACATTGTTGTTCACAGAGTGTCAGTGAAGCATAAAACTGTGCCTCTCAGTTACCTGGCAAGTTCCCTTATGTTGGTCGGATGGTCTTAAGCTTGTTATTGTTTCAAGAATCTTTAGTTAGCAGGAGGAACAATGATTGTATTGTGTGCCTTTGGCTATTACACACAGACTTATGCAAAGTAGTTATGCCAATACTGAGAGGCATTTTAGTGAATATTGCTTTCTAACTCATGAATAGTAGTTTAATATTGTTTTTGATTCTCAAAGGCTATAGAATTCCTTAGTTAAGAACTCAGTTAAAAAGAAATATGAAGTGAATTAGCATCAAATCAAGGTTAATGGAGGAAACAGAAAATATTTATTTTCTTTACAACTGTGAGGGGAAATGGATGTTGTTTGAAAGCCTCTGTTATGCTTACAGGCTGGGCAGAAGCACCAGCTGGCATGTGTCAGAACATTTCTACAGCAGTTACTGATTTATGCTATTTCCAGGAAGTTTGGAATATTGGCCTAGCTGGGGAATTTAAGTTGAGCTACAGGGTAAGAAACTCCCATTGCTTTGCCATTTGTAGCCCATTGTTAATTTAGAAGAGGAAAGTCCTGGACATGAGACACTCTAGTACATGGTACTAAACAAGTCCCCTACATTTTCTGTTTAAAATATCGTTCTACACCACTGAAAATAGGATTGCCAATCCCCAGTTGGGGGCAGGAACTCCCTGGTTTGGAGCCCCTCCCCTGCTTTGGAGCTATCAGAAAGCAGGGGAGGGATAGCTGCTGGGCATTCCATTATACCCTATGGAGGCCAATCCCCATAGGATGTAATGGAGAATTGATCTGTGGGTATATGGGGCTTGGGGGGCTGATTTTTGAGTTAGAGACACCAAATTTTCAGCATAGCTGCTGGTGCCTTTCCTCAATCCCCCCCCCCCCCAAGTTTCAAAAAGATTGGACCACGGGTCCAATTCTATGAACCCCCAAAGAAGGTGCCCCCATCCTGTATTATTTCCATTGGAGGGAAAGCATTTAAAAGGAATGTGGTCCCTTTAAATATGACAGAAGAGAAGAAGAAGAAGAAGAGATTGGATTTATATCCCACACTTCACTCACTTGGAGTCTCAGAGCAGCTTACAAACTCCTTTCCCTTCCTCTCCCCACAACAGACACCCTGTGAGGTAGGTGGGGCTGAGAGAGCTCTGAGACAACTGTCCTTGAGAGAACAGCTGGTACAGAGCTATGGCTTGTCTAAGGTCATTCAGCAGGTGCAAGTGGAGGAGTGGGGAATCAAACCCGGTTCTCCCAGATTAGAGTCCACGCCAGGGCTCATTTCGTAGCAGGAGTTCCTTTGCATATTAGGCCACACACCCGCGAATGTAGCCAATCCTCCAAGAGCTGACAGAGCTCTTCTTACAGGTGCTACTGTAAGCTCTTGGAAGACTGGCTACATCAGGGGTGTGTGGCCTAACATGCAAAGGAGCTCCTGCTACGAAATGAACCCTGGTCCGTGCACTTAACCACTACACCAAACTGGCTCTCAGTTTGCCTGGAACTCGCTTCAGAGTTCCCTCTCCTGGAGAAAGTGGGTAAGTTCCCCGCCCACTTGTCGGCCTCCCCTGGCAACCCTAACTGAAAATAACTTGAGAAAATATTCCCAGCCCTTTCACAGCTCCACCCTTTGTGACAGCTGATTCATTTACAAGTCTCCAGCTCATGTTGGCCAAGGGTATACATTCACAGTCTGCATGGTGTCATCCTTCCCTAGCCCAGACTTTTTTTTTGCCTTTCCTTGCCTTTTCTTTACTGGTTACCCCATGGTCACATGGTCATCCATGGTCAAGCACAATGATCAGACAGCTATACTGTCTCAAGAGAGAAAATTACTTACAGATTATTTTCTAGACCCAGCTCAGTCCTACTTCAAAACTTAGCATCACCTGCTATATTATACTGTGGCAGTTCAATATATTAGTGATACCTACCTTTTCTGAAAGGCATGGATAGCCAACCCACTAAGCAGCACTAGGCTATTGTTTAGGGTTCCAGAGTGTGGGGGTTCCAGGGGTGCCTGAGCTCCAGTGCTGCTACCCCAGCTGGCTGGCTGACCTGCTCGGGGTTCACTTTTCTGCTGATAAAGAGATCCCAGAAGTAGCAGTTGGTGCTCTCAGAACTACAAGATCTCTAATAGTCTTTACCCTAGAGAGTTTCACAATTCCTAGAGTGTCACCCAGAAGTGGCATCACTTTCATATTTAGATGCAATTTCCCTCATACTTTATCCTGCTGAATGGGTGGGCAAGTGAGCCCTGAGCCACCTGGACAGTAAGTAGCTTTGGGCTACTGAAACTCAAGTGGTTAACAATTTGTTGAAGGGCTCAGTTCAAGGGGCTGTTTGATCTGTGTTTAGGTTAACTGATGGAGACTTTTCCACTTATATTTCCAGATGATTTCAACAAAAAATACTGGACACATTTGACAAAAATTTGTTGATCTATCCCTTACTAGCATCTACCCAGTTCTAGTGTGACATGCTAAGTGCTACTACACCACAGTTTCTCCCCATTAAATACATACAGTAATGTCTGGGTTTTGAATGCTTGTGCAGCAGGTAGAAATTCAACAGACAAAGCCAATAATAGATTTTCTTTCTAGTGCTATTTGTAGCTTCTGAAAAGCAAAGCCACTGAATTCCTGGTCATGTTATGGTCTCCAGGGGACAAGTTATAAAATATAAGCATATACTTAAACATTCCACATGTTTTGCCACAGCTGCTGGTTCAAGTCAGTTTGTTTCAAACTCTTTCATCTTGTTTTCCTTAATTTTAGTTGACCTTGAGGGGCATAACATAGCACCGACATCTGTGCAGAGATCTTTGTTTACAGCATGTATAGAAAACTAGCATGCCAGGGAAAAGACTAAGTTGGAGCTCTTCTCCCTAGTTTTCTATGTGCAGAAGAGTTTGTTTGCTGTTTTATTTATTTGCGTCATATATACCCAGGGGTCATTTCGTAGAAAAAGAGGCGCAGGAGCTCATTAGCATAACTAATTAGCATAACTAATTAGCATAGCTCATTTGCATATGCCACACCCCCTAACATGCCGGAAGTGTGTCAGAAGGCAACACCCACCCCTCAGGCTCCACTCCACAGGTGAGTGGAACTGACCTGCTCTTCCTCCATTCCCTTCCCCATCCAATACTTTGTGCAATAAAAAGAAGCGTCAAGAACACACCCTCATTCTCTTCCTGCTCCCTTGAAACCACCAGGTTTCAAGTAGTCTTGAGATACCCAGGACATGTGCACCACCCATCCCTTTCCCTTCCCCTCCCCACAACAAGACACCCTGTGAGGTAGGTGGGGCTGAGAGAGGTCTTTGGAGAACTGCTCATGAGAGAACAGCTCTGAAAGAACTTGTGACTGGCCCAAGGTCACACCAGCAGCTGCATGTGGAGGAGTGGAGAATCAAACCCAGTTCTCCCAGATTAGAGTCCAACTCCTGACCTCTACACCAAACTGATGGGGTGGAAGCTGCTGAAGGGTTGGTGAAATTTCTCCAGTACTTATGTGCCATGTGCCCAGATAAAAAATGGTATACTTAGAAAATGTATATGCCACCTTGAGCAAGTCTCTGGAAAAGCAGCACACAGTCATAAAAGGAACAATGATAAAATTATCAATATTAAAACAAAACATTAAAAACAATAAAGACCCTAGCAGGGCTTTTCCCGGGGCGCTGCGCCTCTGCACTGCTCGGGGAAGACGAGGAGGGGGTGGGGCTTGGTCATGTGCCCGCCTCTGGGCTCCTCACTCCCGGAGCTGCGCTCCTGTGTGCTCCCGCTCCAACGGACCCCTGTATATACCCCACTTTTCCTGCCAATGGGGACCCAAAGCAGCTTACATCATTCTCTACTCCTCCATCTTATCCTCACAACAACCCTGTGAGGTGGGTTGGACTGGGATAGGCTGAGAGTGTGTGATTGGCCCAAGGTCACCCTATGGGGGATTTGAACCTGTGTCTCCCACATCCTAGTCCTACACCTTAACCACTACATAATACTGAGTCCCTCTGTTTGTTGTTTCTTTTTGAATATGGTTTATTTATTGTCTACTGTTTTTGCAACTGGAGTCATAAACAGCAAATCCTCATCCCACAATAAATCTTGTTCCACAGGAAAACATGGGAGAATTTAAAGATTGCTGCTGCAAAAGTTGTCATGTGATTTGACAACAGCTGCCAGAAATTTTCCCACACGAAGAGTAGTTTGTTTGTCTTTGTCTTTAAGTAACCAGAATGGTTTTGCTTCTGGAGAGAGGAAGTCCTGATTAAATAAAGGGGAGATCAGTTCATCTCTTAGAGCTGAAAATTTGGGACAATCAAGCAAAATATGATCTATTATATTCTTTTTGAATATGAAAGACTGTTTCATTTTATAGCTCAAAGTGGTACAGTCCAGACCCAGGTTTACCATATCTGTAAGAACTAGGCCAGAGAGTCCTGTGGCACCATAAAGTCTAACAAACCAATTGTAGCTTTTAATTGCACATTTCTAAATTTAAAAAATAACATGTTAAATGTTGTTATTATATTTAACATAATATACAGTTCAGTGCTGTGCAGTTACTTTTAGTCTAAACCCATTGAAATCAATGAAACAATCAGAAAGAAGTGAATCTGCATAGGATTACACAGTCTACCAAATTACATTTTATACAGTATAAAAAGGGCATTATAAGAGGCACAATCCATCCAAAGCTGGGCATTTTAAAATCCCTATTGTCCTGAAAGGGAAACAGCCCATACTTAACTCTCCCCCTGAAATCAATAGAATTTCCATGGAATCTTAAACAGGTTTATTCAGAAGTAACCTTCTAAGGGCCTAATGGTGCACAGCAATGCTCCCTCCAGTCTTGTGGAGTCTTGTGAGCAAAAATTCTACTTTGTGAGCTACTGTTAAAGTTGTGAGCAAGTGATTTGGCTTCTGCATAAATTAGTTTGCTCTAGAGACAAAAATGTGTGAGCCGGAGGCTAAAAAACTGTGAGCTAGCTCACACTAACTCAGCTTAGAGGGAACATTGGTGCACAGTCTTGCAAGTACTTAATAGCAATAAAGCACCTGCAGTCACCAGGGCTGCACAAAAGATAAAAATGCAAGGCAGACACCCTGTCCACACATCGCCCTCTGAGGGACTTGCTGCCTCCAAAATCTCCAGCCTTTCCCCCACCATGACCCTCCAAGATCTCGTTTTCACTTTTGTTTAGGAAATTTAACCCTGCCCCCATCTACCCCCAAAGTGAGCTGGAACCAACATGGGAAGCAAACTAGTTGGATGCAAGATTAAGGTGGTCAGCCATGTTGATCTGAAGCAGTGGAACAAAGTTTGAGTCCAGTGGCACTTTTAAGACCAACAAAGTTTTATTCAAGGTATAAGCTTTCGTGTGCACACACACTTCATCAGACAATGAAATGGAATAACAGGTCATACTTGTATATATACAGGGACATATATGTCCAGCATTTTCCCCATTATTTTACTGGACAGAAAGGGAAAATACAGGGGCTGTTTGTATCAAAACTGGATTCCTAGCAACCCTACTTACATTCTCAGCAGGGATACTCTGAACTAGGGGTGTGCAGTATTATCCCTCAGTTTTTTTTCCAGTTCAGACAGGGGTCCGTTGGAGCGGGAGCGCACAGGAGCGCAGCTCCGGGAGTGAGGAGCCAAGGGGCGGCCACATGATTAAGCCCCACCCCCTCCTCGGCTTCCCCGAGCAGTGCAGAGGTGCAGCGCCAGGGGGAAAGCCCTGCTAGGGTCTTTATTGTTTTTAGTGTTTTGTTTTAATATTGATAATTTTATCATTGTTCCTTTTATGACTGTGGGCTGCTTTTCCAGAGACTTGCTCAAGGTGGCATATAAATTTTCTAAGTATACCATTTTTTATCTGGGCACATGGCACATAAGTACTAGAGAAATTTCATCAACCCTTCAGCAGCTTCCACCCCATCAGTTTGGTGTAGTGGTCAGGAGTTGGACTCTAATCTGGGAGAACCAGGTTTGATTCCCCACTCCTCCCCATGCAGCTGCTGGTGTGACCTTGGGCCAGTCACAAGTTCTCTCAGAGCTGTTCTCTCATGAGCAGTTCTCCAAAGACCTCTCTCAGCCCCACCTACCTCACAGGGTGTCTTGTTGTGGGGAGGGGAAGGGAAAGGGATGGGTGGTGCACATGTCCTGGGTATCTCAAGTCTACTTGAAACCTGGTGGTTTCAAGGGAGCAGGAAGAGAATGAGGGTGTGTTCTTGACGCTTCTTTTTATTGCACAAAGTATTGGATGGGGAAGGGAATGGAGGAAGAGCAGGTCAGTTCCACTCACCTGTGGAGTGGAGCCTGAGGGGTGGGTGTTGCCTTCTGACACACTTCCGGTATGTTAGGGGGTGTGGCATATGCAAATGAGTTATGCAAATGAGTTATGCTAATGAGCTCCTGCACCTCTTTTTCTACGAAATGACCCCTGAGTTCAGATATACTGAACCAAAAACATTTTGGGTTTCCTGAAAAATCCGTGGGTATAGCTGATCCTCAGCTGCCTTCTCTTGCAGTCTGGTTTAAACCAGGCTGCAAGAGAAGCCAACACCAAGCCAAGGCGGATGGGAGCTCTCAGCTCCCACCACCCTGGCTGATCCTTGGCCGACTTCTCTTGCAGCTCGGTTTAAACTGACCTACAAGAGGAGCCAGCCGCAGCTAAGCTCTCAGCTCCCACCACCCCATCTGGTTCTTTCTTGCAGCTCAGTTTAAACCTATAGAAGAAACCAGCTGTAGGAGAAGCCAGCCAGCCCCAAGCTGAGATGGCAGGGGCTGTCTTCTGAAGCCTCCTTAAAGTTTAAAGGAACTACAGAAGCCTGACAAACAGCTAAAAGGTGGAAGCAATCTGCTCTTGCCTCTTGCTGTTTTCGGATCTACCGGTAATTCCCGAATATATGCAGGATTTTCTCGGGATTTTTGTTCAGTTTTCCTGAGAAAACCTGAATGTATTTGGGATGCTGAAATATACAAAAAAATACCAATAAAGTGTTTTCCAGGTATATTTTCATCTCAGGTAGATCCAAATGCACACCCCTACTCTGAACTAACATGAATGCCATCAACATTTGAACTTGCTGTGACTGAACTACTCATTTACACAGGAGTCAAAGGCCCATCAGATTGTCCCAACGTTTTCTTCAGTTTGAATTAGTAGCCTCTTCTACAGGCTTAAAAGTCAGTCAAGGCAATCAGAATAGCTTTTGTAATGACACAGGATTATTATCAAGTAGTTGCCTTGGGAACAACCGGTCTCATCCCCATCCCACAAAGATGAGAAAATAATCACTACTTCAATGCAAAAATGTGAATGTACAAATATTCCTGGTTTGAACAGTTTGTCTGTTTCTCCTACTAATGACAACCAGGATATGTGAACATACTGGACTAAGAATCCGTCAGATAGCCCCCAGATACCTCTTCGTTAGCTGGGATGGGCACAAACCGGCGCACAAACTAAAGGTTGTCACAAATTTTGACTAGTTGATGGTTTGTGAAGTGACGTTTGCAAACCGAAAAGCCACCATGAACTTCCATAAATTTTGCTGCTGTTCATGGTGGTTCATGCAGTTTGTGAAGAGCAAAAAGCAGGGGTTTAAATGGCTCTGAGCCATTTTATACTCTGCTTTCAGCTTGCCGCCAAAAGCTCCAAGCCATTTAACCCCCTTCTTTCTGCTCTCCACCATTTAAACCCATGCTTTCTACTCACCATGAGAAGTGGCGGGCAGAAAAAAGCAGGGGTTTAAATTGCTCATGAATTCAGTTCATGAACCAGTGTATTGGGTCATGGTTCAATTCTTGGTTCAGCCATGAACCATGTACCGAATCACAATAATGTGGTTTGTGTGTATCCCTAAGTATTACAAATAAGAATGTATTGGATAGGAGAGGATGGCATATAAACCACAGTTCCCATAAGGCAATTTGAGAATGCTTATGTACAAATTGATCCAGAACTGGCCAGTTTTCTAGCCATGAGGAACATAGGGCAAATAACTCTTGGTTACAACAATTTACAACAATTTTGGTTGTAAAAATGGTGCAGAGGAGAAGGCAGGATACCCTCTTCCCCCTATGCTACAATCCTGATCCAAATCTGGCCTCTATTATCCAAATTGAGTTCTCATGGGGAGTTCTCATGGGGAGTTCTCATGGTGATGACATGGTATATGTAACATGTACTTTGGACCACAGAAAGTCACAAAATTCAACAGCTTCACCCTTTAGGGATTCAATTAAAACTTTTGTTTGAAATGTAGACTTTATCCATTGGGGGGGGGTTAGTTGTCTCTAGAGCTAGTTTATTTCTTCTGCTGGGTTTTTTTTTTCATTATGTATTTTATTATCATTGTTGTGTGGTTTGGAAATCTTTATGAGTTGGATCTAGCCAGGCTTTCCACTCAATCTCCCCTAATTCCCTTTGTTACTACATCTGGCATCCCACATGGCATTTTTTAATTCATGTTTCATGATCAAAGGGAACTCCCCCTTCTTTTTTTGCCTGCATAATAGCTGGTCTAGCCAACCCATACTATTTCTAAATAAATATCTAGGAGGACTATAGTATATGATATTTCTGAACATATAGTTCAGCTGTCCTGTAGCTGAGTATTTGAAGGCCCCTGGCAAGACCAATTGGAAGCCACGCTGTGAGATTAAGAGGAATCTTAGAGTGGTGGTTTAAAAATTAGTTAATATTCACAGCACACCTTTGCTCTTGTTATTTTATAAAACACTGTTACATCTCGAAAAGACCTGTTGCACAAAGCAAGTAAGACTTCAGCTGTTAGACTGTATAACTTTAAGCAGGATTAGTAGTTCTGGCTCGCCTTCATTTCTGGATGAATGAACTCTGGAGATGACCGAGCTTTATTTTCTAACTTGTGACATGGTGCTCTGTCTCTGATCTGTACAGAAACAGGATCAGAAGGCTGACTTGTTTACATTCCAGTGAGCATAGAAGAACCCAGCCTGAGACAGCACTAACTCTCTCTAAGTATGTTTTAATAAGGGTTTAGTTCGTATTAACTCTGGTCATTGACCTTAGCAGTGGGAAATACATGTGTAATTTGGTGATTGAGTATAATTTAATAAAGAAAAGAATATTTTCCTGTTAGGTGGTTTATTTGATGTTTGTATTAAACTAGCATTATGGGATATTTGAAATCATCAAGAAATCATGGTATAAGCGCTAGATACCTATAATTAGGGTCGCGGGGGTAAAAGATGGGGACCTGAACAACAGATACCCATCTTTTCTGACGGTAGTAGTAAACAAAATGTATCTCTAGTGAATTCTGCAATAAAGTCTGTTTTATGAGTCTAGGCTAGCTTTTATCTCCTTTTTTAGACTGTGGGCAACTTTGGCATTCTGATAAATTACAGCCAGTGGAAGGGAGATCTGAGACTTCTAAACAAGTCTAATCTCCACCAGAATACTTATTTATAGTGTTAAGTATTTGCCTCACATGCAGATAGCATGAGGTTTCAACTAATGTTATTTGGAGATAAAAAGGAGAATTAGAGAATAAATACTTACAAACATCCAGGTTAGAGCATACTGCAGTGCTAACAGCTGTCACCAAAACTAGACTTCCAGGACAGAGCAGAAAAACAGTCAGTATGCTCACAAGTACAGTAACACTAGTTTAGCAAGCTGTTCCACATACCACACTATCCTCTCACATATTTTCTATGTTCTTTTCTTTTGCTCTCTGGTTTGTTACCTGCTGGATAGATTCTTCCTTGACCCAGAATGTACATCTAAAAAACTTGGTAACTCTTGAAAATCTAGGAAATTCTTAGAAATGAACTGGGAACTGTTATCTATAACCAGACTTTCAGGTAACCTACACGAAGCAAACAGAATTCAAAGCACTGAAGTGCTTTTTGTTGAGGTTGTGTTTGGCATTGGGATTACGGCAGGTCACTAGACAATGCATTAGTCATTCCCAGATACGTTTATTTGTCCTCCTCAGTGAAATCCAGGGATATGTTCTCTATTTCCATGGATGGGCTGAGCTTATCAGAATGTGGGCAGGGCCATTGTAAGGCAGGGCTTGTTATGGGCTGCCCTCATTCAAATGAAAGGGTTTTCCATACAACCACTTGAGGATCAGGAAGACTGGTTGTGGTTCCATTCCTCCTTCAGGCTTTCCTTCATTTTATTTCCCAGTCTCTTTCTCTCCACTGGGCTTTCCTTCATGTTTTTTTTTTAATCTCCCCAGTCTCTTTCTCTCTCCCTCCATCTTCTTAGGCTTTTACTTCATTTCTTTTTTTAATCCCTCTTCTGCCATTCTTTTGCAAAGGGAGGAGGGAGGTATTGTTTTTGGCCCTACCTCCTCCAGAGGCCATTTGGGTCTGGCCTTTCCTCTTGTGGAAGCCATTGGGGGGGGGGGACTCACTATCCCCTCTCAACATGCCAAAGGTGCCTGCAGGCTCACAAAAACTGGGGGCCCATGATGTGTTGTGGATTTATGTCTCAGTAGTGCTCATACATTCAGCAGGGTCTCCTGGCTGCAGGAGCTGCTTAGGCTGGGATAGCTGGGATTTGGTCCTGCTGCTGACACTAGATGCCTTTGATGATATTTCTAAAGGAAACTTCCATACCTTCATTTTCCATTAATTCTTCATGAAACTCTATTTATTTTCCAAATTTTAAAAAAGTATAATATTGACTTTGTCAGTTGCGAAAACAGCAAAAAGGGGGCTCCTGTGCAGCAACAATTTGAAGGATCCACACTGTACCTTGGAAACCTGAAATCTAAATATTCACTTCATGTCTAGAGGATGTGGGTTTTATTTAGCACCTGAGACTCAATATTTTTTCCTTACCAAATCATTCTGGTAAGTTTTGTTCAAATATATTTCATCATGGGCTTGATCCTATATATAGATGTTAGTTAATGTATGTATATTTTGACTAATGGCTGAGGCAGCAGTGCAACATCTACATCATATTTTGTAGTGTCAAACTAGATAACAGCACTTTGGATCTAACCCAAAGAATCCTTTAAACTGCTAAGGAAGAAGTCCTCTTTCATTTTAAATTTCCATGGCAAAAGGGGGGAAATGCCTTCGGGAATGAACATTTTTATACAGTCATTCTCTGAGTTCAAATCTCTT
Organism: Lepidodactylus listeri; assembly: GCA_029233225.1. Lineage (NCBI taxonomy): Eukaryota > Metazoa > Chordata > Lepidosauria > Squamata > Gekkonidae > Lepidodactylus > Lepidodactylus listeri. Next base: position 46,358,095 of record JARCFY010000006.1, on the reverse strand, counting down.
CCCTGATAGGTTCCTTTAAAATGACAGGGGTCATGAAATTAGCTACCCGACCAGTGCGGTCTTCTCTGGAGACCTTCCTTCATGTATGTATGCTTTTTAATGTTTGTAATGTTTTAGCGTTTTAACCTCCACCTCCTTGGGGGCCTGAATTGAGTAAAAAGCTGGTGTAGAAATGTTAAGAATAAGAATAATGTATCATTGAAGTTTAAAGAACAACCCATATGCTTCTAAGAGTGCATTCAAATCAGATGTGCATCATGGAAATTCAGTCTATTCATCTGGTACCATGTAAGAGTGTCTTTTACTCCATTTGTCTGCTAGTTATACATTTGTCTATAAAACAAATGACACAGGAATATCATGACTCCGGTGTTTTTAGCTCTGAAGGAAACCAACTTGGGTAAGCAATGACCCAGAACTTTACTAGGGGAAGTATGGTATACACAACAATATTAATTAGACCTAAATCCTTCAGAACTGACTTTAAGAAGCCTCTAGGAACCACATCAGGCATTAGTGCACCAAGCTTCATGCAGTATACTAAGAACATAAGAGAAGCCAGTGTTGGATCAGGCCAATGGCCTGTCCAGTCCAACACTCTGTTATACAGTGGTCAAAAATAGCAGGTGCCATCAGGAGGTCCACCAGTGGGGCCAGGACACTAAAGCCCTCCCACTGTTGCCCCCCCCCCCAAGAATACAGTGCATCACTTGCCCTAGACTGAGAGTTCCTATCTATACCTTGTGACTAATAGCCACTGATAGACCTCAGCTCCCTATGTCCATTATCCAATTCCCTCTTGAAGCCATCCATGCTTGTAGCCGCCACCACCTCCTATGACAGTGAATTCCATGTGTTAATCACTCTTTGGGTGAAAAAGTACTTCCTTTTATCTGTTCTAATCTGACTGCTCAGCAATTTCATGGAGTGCCCATGAGTTTTTGAACTGTGAGAAAGGGAGAAAAATACTCCTTTCTGTACCTGTTCTGTCCCATGCATCATCTTATAAACCTCGATCATGTCACCCCTCAGTTGTCGTTTCTCCAAGCTAAAAAGTCCCAGGCACTTTAACCTTCCTTCATAGGGAAAGTATTCCAACCCTTTTATCATTTTAGTAGCCCTTTTCCGCACTTTTCCCAAAGCTATAATATCCTTTCTGAGGTGTGGTGACCAGAACAGTACACAGTATTCCAAATGAGGCTGCACCATTGATTTATACAGGGGCATTATGATAAGCTGTGGTGGCTCAGAGGTTAAGATGCTGAGCTGCAGACTGGAAGGTCAGTAGCTTGGCAGTTCAAGATGCCTGTGATGGAGTGAGCTCTCATCTCTGGCCCCAGCTCCTGCCAACCTAGCAAATAGGTACCGCTTCGGTGTTCCGTGCACCTTGGTGTTTAGTCATGCCGGCCACATGACTATGGAAAAGTCTTCGGACAGTGCTGGTTCTTTGTCTTGGAAACGGAGATGAGCACCACCCCCTAGAGTCGGATTCAACTGGCTTTCGGGCAAGGGAAACCTTTACCTTTATATTATGATACTGGCTGATTTGTTTTCAATTCCCTTCCTAATAATCCCCAGCATGGCGTTGGCCTTTTTTATTACAGTTGCACACTGTCTCTGGCACTGGCCCTTCAAGTTCTCAGAAGGAGATCTCTTGAAGTCCTATTACCTGATACCTTTTCAACTGGATGTGACCTTTGGCTGAACCTAGGATTGCCCTTAGGCTTACCAGATGCCTGCCCATAGCAGGCAACTTCCTTCCCAATGCTTTATCCCCTGTGCTCACTTGATGGATCAGTGGGAGAAAAAAAGAGGGGGACAGTGCAGACCCTGTGGTATCCATAGAGACGGGGGAGATTCCTAGAGCATTGTGGATGGCATTTCTAAGTGCTAATCTGGAAGTGATCTCACAGCATCAGTGATGTTCCTCCTCCCCAGGCTCCCCACAGGCTCCCCTCCCCCAGCACTCCAGGGTTGTCAGCACAGGTCTGGAAACCCTAATCATCCCGCATGTGCTCTACAACTGAGCTAGAGTTCCCGCCCAGTTTCTTACTGCTACAGAGAGGTGTGAGAGCCAGTTTGGTGTAGTGGTTAAGTGTGCGGACTCTAATCTGGGAGAACCAGGTTTGATTCCCTGCTCCTCCACTTGCACCTGGCTGGATGACCTTGGGCAAGCCATAGCTCTGTACCAGCTGTTCTCTCAAGGACAGCTTGGGAAAGAGCTCTTTCAGCCCCACCCACCTCACAGGGTGTCTGTTGTGGGGAGGGGAAGGGAAAGGAGTTTGTAAGCCCCTCTGAGACTCTCTTGGAGAGTGAAGGGCGGGGTATAAATCCAATCTCTTCTCTTCTCTTCTTCTTCATCTATCTCTGTAATCAGGGGTCATTTTGTAGAAAGAGAGGTGCAAGAGCTCATTAGCATAACTCATTAGCATAACTTATTTGCACATCCTACACTACCTGACATCACCAGAAGTATGTCAGGAAGGAAGGAAGGAAGGAAGGAAGGAAGGAAGGAAGGAAGGAAGGAAGGAAGGAAGGAAGGAAGGAAGGAAGGAAGGGAAAGAAAGAAAGAAAGAAAGAAAGAAAGAAAGAAAGAAAGAAAGAAAGAAAGAAAGAAAGAAAGAAAGAAAGAAAGAAAGAGGACAGCTACTAATCCAAGCCTCAGAAATACCACTATTCTGGGAGGATAGCTTCAGTGGTGGCTGAAGCCTTCAGAAGGCTGGTCGGAGGAACAAGGACCTTTTCAGGGGACGGGGTCATTTTGCTCCAGCCATGACACAAGCAGGCATTCCCCCCCTAGGGGGGGGGCTGGCACCAACTCCAGGAGCTGAGCTCCCCTGAGCTCCTGCTCGAAATGACCCCTGTCTGTAATTATTAGCTCTGCTGAATACTGTGTATTACTAATGTAAAGAGATCTACCTGATTGACATAAATAGAAGGGACATGTCACCACATGCTGCGTCACTGTGGCACATTGGAACAGATGTGCTGTTCAGAGAACCGCAGTTAAAATATCCATAATGTGTTATTAAAGCAATATTTGTTTTTCAAATGTAAAAGATTTTCTACCCACATAAAAACGTCAGACTAGTTAAGGACCTTGCTTTTTAGTAGCAAGCCTTCACACTTTTACTAACTATAGCTACTATAACAGTGTATGCTCTCTAGCCTGTCAAGCTCACCATGAGAAAATGAGAGAAAAATTACCACAGGTTGAAATATTGTCCCAGCAATAAAGACTTTCAGAAGAAACAAATGAATAGAAAACATAATGGATAATTTAATTCTGAATTAGTATTTTAATTCTTTGCAGGAGGGGGACACTTTACAAAAAGTATGTCTCGGAACATATTTCCACAGCACGCTTAGGTTCCTAGCACTAAATCTGTAGGGTTTAAAAAAAAAATCTGGCTTTTATGATGTTTCTATGCTGGGAGTTGGGTAGCAGTTTTATCCTTTGGTCTTTTATTTCTTTTGCTATTTCTATGGTCTGTTTTTATTACTTTATTTTTATCCATTGATACTGCACTTAATAGGTTTAGATTTCCAGTTTTTTGGGGGGTTTGGATGGGTTAATATGATGTAAGCTATCTTACATATGTTTATATAGAACTGTGGGATATACAGGGCTGGCCCGCCCGCTAGGCAGATTAGACTTCTGCCTAGGGTGCCCCCTGGTGGTGAGCGCTGAAATGGCTGCGTGCCTGCCAAATCTGGTAGCCCTCACCGCCTGCCCACCCTCAGTTCCCACCATGGATGCCCCACTGCCCTGGCCAGAACCCCGACAGACAAGGGGCCAAACCCCCTGCCTCACCCTCACCCCCCAAGGGTCACAAATCCGAATTAGAGGGGTGGGGGGATGGTGTCAGTTCGACTGGGGGGGAGGGGGAGGATGAGTGCCAGTATTCTAAGGACAGGGAGGAGTGGGGAGGAGAGGGGAGTGGGGTGCTGGGAGTTGCTGCCCTTCTGCAGGGAGCCTGGGGGAGAATGGGGGCCTCAGATCTGGATGGATTGTCACGCCCTCTGAGCCTGTCTGTAGCAGCAGAGGTGAGCCAGCATCACAGAGGCACACTTGGCAGGCCAATGGAACCGGGGGCCTTCCTGGTGACTCACCCCTCCCCAGCCAACCACAAACCTGGGATCACTTTTGTGCAGAACTTGTCATCACTGGGGGGGGGTGTCCCTCTGGCTTGCTTCAGGGTCTTTTCCCCAGATGTGTCTTGTTCCCCCCTCTCTCTGGCAGTCCCAACAAGGGAGCAAAACACAGGTGGGAAAAGGGGGGGGGGGAGAAGCTGTTTTGGTGGCTGCTAGAGGAGTTGTTTCGCTGGCATCCTGGCACCCTACATCCCTTCCACCCACTGCTCGTCCCCCCAGCCAGGTCCTTTAGATACGCTCTTGCTTTGCAAGCAAAAGGGGGGAGAGCAGGTGGGGGGAGGGAGTGAGTGGGGCTAGGAGAGAGGGAGACACTGGGTCTACCTGCACCATGGACAAATGATCCAAGCCAATAACTCGCCCCCTACCTCCCCTGCCTCGATAGGGGGTGCGCAGAGCTGAAGGGAGGGGTACAACAACCCACCTCTCCCCCCACATCCACCATCCTGTCACTTTGCATCCCTCTCCAAAGACCTTCTGACTGCCAGGTAGCAACAACCTTGTGAGGCATGTTAGCCTGAGAGGGGGGTGACTGGCTTAGTGTCACCCAGCAATCTTCCATGGCCGAGGAAGGATTCAAACCTGGATCTCCTAGATCCTAGTCTATCTGCCAATCTAAACATCACTTCACACTGGATTGCACACCTGAAACCTTCCTTGTGTTAACATTTCCCTGCATGTTGGAAGCTAGCAAAGAATAAGGAGAAGAAGAAGAGATTGGATGTATACCCCCGCCCTTCACTTAGAGTCTCAGAGCAGCTTACAATCCCATTCCCTTCCTCTCCCTGCAACAAACCCCCTGTTTGAAAATTGGTGGGCGCATGTGGGTGGGGGGGGGGGGGGCACCAGAAGGTATCCTCGCCTAGTGTGCCAAAAAAACAAACAAACCTGGGGCCAGCCTTTGGGATATAGATATTTAAAATAAATAGGTTTCCTAAAAGAACTGACTGAACAGCAGAACTGTTATTGCAGAACAGAGACTGATGAAAGCACCACAGTACATATGCAAATCAGGACATGGAAATGGTGGCAGTGACGGGACTTGTTTGTGTGTGTCAGAGTCACAAGATTTAGAAGTATGTGGTACAAGATAATTTTCACAAATATCTGAAAATGTCTAATAGGACATAACTATTGGTTTGTTCTTCTCATATATCTTTTAAACACTAACAGACAATGTATTTATCATAGAAATGTGTACCTCTGAGTTGGTGTGATCAGAGTAGGAATTTTTTTTGCCTCTGTTTCCTTTAAGACAGAGCACTTAAATCTTATGGTATTTTTGTGGAAAATAGTGTTTTATATTGTCAAGTCCCCAGGGCCAGAGGCCACTTCTCTGCCCAGGCACTCTATCATTCTTAGCCTCTCCAATAAAAGGCAGATGGCAAGAGGATAGCTAAGGTTTGGGGGGGGGGGGGGGTTGCACAGTTTGCTTGCATTAACAGAGTAGTAGGTTAAATGCAAGATTACAGCCTGGAGGTTCACCTATCCCTTACTGCCTCCATCAAGGCTCTGGTCCTGTTGCTAGGCCTGGGTTGCTGCCCAGATTTCCTTAATTGCTGCCCCTAGCCACTGGACTAGGCTTACCAGGTCCTGCCCCACTAGATCTCCCCTAGTCCTGCAGTAGAGGGGATAAGATCGCAGATGTGGTAACATCTCTTCACGTTGTCACATCTGCAACACTCTAGGAATTTCCCCAATCTCAGTGGTCTTTACTATACCACGGGGGGTCACTTCCAGGTCTGCACTTGGAAGTGACATCATTGCATCAGTGACACCGCAAGTTCTACCCAGTGAAAGCTCCTAGGGTTTGCTAGCACTGGCATTGCAACCCCATACTGCACCTTTGCCACAGAGCAGGCTTTGAAGTAGTTAGGCCCCAGGAGAAGAGCTGCTGCTGTCCTAACCAGCTTGTCACATAACATGCAGAAAATGTAGATTTCCAGTCCATATATGTGTACTTGAAGAATTTTTTAAAAAGTCACTGGACATCTTGAAATGGCAGTGAAGAGGAAACTTTTTACTGTGGAAAGATACTAGAAAATGGGAACCGTTGCTGTTAAATGAGCATAGATTTTTACCGGCTGAGGTAGCCAGGATATGGGGTCAGGCTGTGTTGGTACTCAAATGTAATCTGTTCCACAGATGTAATTTATTTTATTTTATTTTTTAAAATTATAAACTCACCTTTTCTGCAGACAACTGGAACCCAAGGCTGGTGTGAAAAATAATACCAGTATGTTTTACAAATATCAACAATTACCATTAAAATAGCCAGCAATAACATTTCCCCCCCAAAAAAGTTGTTCTCTACAAAGCACCTAAGTGACTCATATTGTGTATGAGACTGTCCTCAGTTGACACAGAAGAGTTGGCTCAGAGCAAAAACCATTCAAGTTTCCTCTAGTCATTCAATAAAGTCATTATTACAAATGGGCCTTTAAAAAAAAACAGCATAGAATTAGTGTGAAAGTACTTGCTAGACTGCAAGAGGGGTAAATAGTTGTAGAGAAAGAGAGAACAAGAAGAAGGGAGTAAAAAACTAAAAGGGGACCTTGGTAAGTATAATAAAGAAGAGTCCACAAAGAGAATAAACTGATAATTTTATTATAATTACAAAAATAATATCAGTGAAACCTTGAAACTGGCTTCTAGTATGAACCAACCGGCACTGGAAGTGGAAAGTGAAAATCATCTTGTTAAGAGGCGGAATGCTGGCAATTCCTAATATTATTTATTTAAGTAATTTTATTTGTATCTTGCTCTCCCCTGTAAGTGGGTTTAGGGCGGGTCACAGAATGTCAGCTGAGCACATAATATATTAAGACATTAAAAGCAAGCAAACAAAAACAAAGCAACAATAAAAGAAGTATAAGAGCCAAGTCTTACATCACAATGAAGAATTTCACACAGCCAATATGTTCCATTTCAGGAATTTTTCGGTAATGGTTTCTGTCTGGAATTTCAGACTGAAGTGTTGTAGTACCGGTTCCCTAACGGAACATATTGGCCATTTCACACAGGAATGCTTCTCTACCTTTAGGAAAGCGTTCCTGAACTGGCTTACCTTGAAACCAGCTCCCATGTGTTCTTCTGTTGTTGTGCCGGTCCTGAAGCACTACGGGGGTGCTGTGTGAAATGCCTCCCCCCCCCCGAAGCACTTCCTCCTCTGAGTGTTTTCGCACCTTTTTTCGCCTGCACAGGCGATCTCCGTCATATTTTTTTAGAGTGCTACATCGATGTACAAGGACAGTGAAACAGCATGATATCACCCGCCAGTGAAATAGTGCTCTAAATTGACTCTTTAAAAAAATGACGGAGATTGCCCGCACGAGCAAAAAAAGGTGCAAAAAGAAAGCGGCCATCTGAAATGATAAACTGCTTCAAAGACGGCTCAGAAAAGGTAGGGGAAGGGCTGTGTGAAATGGCCGTCACTGTACCAGTTTACTCCAAGCCGGTTCAGTGACATTTTTACAGGTGCTGTGTGAAATTCCCCAATAAGATAGCAATTATTCAGACAGTTCATAGTGCCACCTGGAAGATGCTAGATTGGATTATAATTAATATTTATTTATTTATTTATTTAATTTGTATCCCACCCTCCCCGCCGAGGCAAGCTCAGGGTGGCTTACATTAAAATATTAAAACACCAATGCATTGACACAATGCAACATCATAAGATTCATAAAATAACAATCAGAAATACAGGTAAAGTCCTGATGGCGGTAACATCTCAATAAGCCATGTTCGGCTGGTAACAAAGGTGTGGCCAAAATCGGTGTCCAGAGTATCCCTCACTGTTAATGTTGTTGTTGACATAGAGGGCCTTAACAATTCAGTTGTGGTTAGTGGCAGCTCCTAATCAAATGCCTGGTGGAAGAGCTCTGTTTTACAGGCCCTGCATATCTGTAAACAGTCCCGCAGGGCCCTGATGTCTTCTGGAAGCTATTCCACCAGTGTGGAGCCACCACTGAGAAGGCCCTGGCCCTGGTAGATGCCAGTCTGGCATCTTTCGGTCCAGGGAGGGTCAAGCAGTTTTGAGACCCTGATCTCAGTGCTCTCTGGGAAACATGTGGGGAAAGGCAGTTCCTCAAGTAAGTGGGCTTCCTCAGGTAATAGCAACCCATTTACAGTAATGCTCTGTTGACCTCTTAAGCAGAAGCAAGTTATAATGGGCACTATAAGTACTGCAAAGCAGTACAGTCTGAGTGAGCAGTGTGAGCAGGGAAGGCTGAGATGGATCAGACATCCACCGCCTCAGCCAAAGACCTGGCAAAACAGCTCTGTTTCGCAGGTCCTGTGGAACTGTAATAAGTCCTGCAGGGCCCTGATCTCAGGTGGGACTACCAGAAGGTGTTGCTCAGCTGAGCATAAAGCTCTTTGGAGCAAATATGGCAAGAGTTGGTCCCAGTCCCATAGGTATGTTGGTCCCTTGCTGTGTAGAGCTTTGAAGGTAATTGCTGTAACCTTGAACTGGACTCAGTAGTCAGTTGGCAGCCAGTGTAATTGGCACAAAACCAGGTGCACAGATGTTGCCATCAGTAGGCATGCAGCCCCATTTTGTAGTAGCTGCAGTTTCCCAATCAGGTTCAAGGGCAGCAGGATTGCTAACTTTGGGTTGGGGAATTCCTGGAAAATTAGGGATGAGGATTAGGAAGGGCAGAATTTGGAGTTGGGAAGGAGCTCAGTTGGATTTAATGCCATAGAGTCCACCCTCCCAGGCAACCATTTCCTCCAGGGGAACTGAGTGTTGTCTCCTGGAGAACAGTTGTTATTCCAGGAGATCTCCAGGACCTACCTGGAGGTTGGCAAGGCTACTAGTATTCCACAATGCCCAACTTCAGGCTGCATTTTCAACTGGCCTCTCTGCACTAGTTGAAATAACAGCTAGAAGGTAACACACTGATATTTTCTTCTACCTACCTCTAAAAACAGAGTCTGTATAATTAAAGATAACTTTTTATTCTGTAATTTTTTTTTACCTGGACAGGGATTTCTACGACTACAGCAGGTCTACTCACTTTACAAATCAGCAGTCACATGCTGTGGCCCACCACAGACTTGGCCCAAAGTGAAAAACTCAAGGGAGTTACCAAACATGTGTCAGGCCACAAGACATCACTATTGGACAGTTCTGCTTGACTAGTTATTGTAATAAGAAAGTCCTGTTGATGGTAGCTGTCAGTGTTCATGTTAACCTTTGTTGCACACCAACAGGCTATCCCATGACAAATTGGTCGTGTGAATTGACCCTTACAGTACCATCCTAAGCAGGGCTGCTCAGAATCTTACTCAGGTCTGTTTGATTAAACTTACTCCCACGAAAGAGTTCTTAGGGCTGTATCGAGACAAAGTTTTTTATTGGAATTTTCAACGTATGGCTTCAAAACGTGGCTCATCTATAGACTGGAGGGCTTTTTGAGTTAGATGCTATTTTTCAGTCCCAATACCACATCTGTAAAATGGGAAAAATGATGACTCACATGTTATCAAGATTGTTGTCATTTATCATTCTCTTTAAACTGAGAATAGGCTGTAAAATGACACTAGCTGGGTCAAAAACTTCCATCACGTATTGTATACAGCATGAAAATGAGTGTTTCTATTTCTGTTTCATACTACCTGCTTTTTTTAAAAGCCTACATAAATTACTTTGTGCTTGCAGCAGTATGTCTTTCACACATTTTTGTTTCAAAACAAATATTCTGTAGATTTTTTATCTCTCCAATGGGATATTAAATGGCTCAGTTAAAGTTTAAAGCATACCACAAAAGCACCTTCCTCTGTGCTTTCTTAATACCACAAACCTTTTTTCTTCTTTCATTCACTTTGACATTCAAAGAATGCACCTCAGGCAAGATGCCAAAAGAGTAAATTTTGTACTGAAATCTAATTTAGAATAAAGAGGGTGACTGCTGTGTGTTTTATAAATATAGAAACTTATATTTATTGAAAAATGTGCAGCCTTTAAATTTATCCATGTGCATTTTCTTTATATAATGGAGAAGAAAATTATTGCATAAGAATGTTCTATATTGCAATAAATAAATCCAGATCTAACTTTGGTTTCTTTTGGAAGGAGAGAAAGGCACACAAAACCCCCATGGGGAGTTGCTTAAGAGAAATCAGGACTATGGTATTCTCTGACACAAAGCACTATAACATCAAACAAACTTCTCAGCTAATGATCTGGAAACACTTCCTAATCCTGTTCTGTCCTAGTCTAATGATAGAGTGGTTCTTTAATATGTCCTCCTTACATCCTGTTTGTTTATTTAGTATTCTTTCAACCAGCATGAGGCAAAGATTCAAATTATATTTTTATGCTGGCTGTCTATATGAGTCATTTAGTTTGTGGAGATAACCAGAAATGCAATGGCGTTCTTACCACTTTATTCCTAAATAGTCTGGGCTGTGGCAGGACCTAAGACAGGCAGATCTACAGAGAAAAAGTGAAATCACATCTTATAGTACTGCGTTAATCTGGTTTGAACCCAGTTTTAAAAAATATAACAACAACAACAACAACAACTATTATTATTATTATTAGTAGTAGTAGTAGTAGTAGTAATACAACCACAGATAAAATAAGATAAAATGAGTTAACACTTTTGTATGACATTAAAGACAATCAGATGGTGAATAACCAATTCCCATTCCAACTCCCACTGCTTGCTACTTCATGGAAGAGGGCAAAACAGATGTAAACAACAACAGATAATGGGAAGGGTACCAGCCAAGATGGAACCATCGCTGTCCTCAACCAAAAGCCCGGCAGAACATCTCTGCATTGCAGGCCCTATGGAATTGCATCAGATCTGCAGGGCCCTGGAATTTGGCAGACAGTTCCACCAGGCTGGGGCCAGGACTGAAAAGGCCCTGGCCCTGGTCGAGGACAGCTGGATGTCTTTAGGGCTGGGGATCTAACCACTAGATCAAATTGGGCCCTACCAGTTTTGCAGCTCCAACTATGCTGCCAAACCCAGAGCACAAGAAGATATCACTTGTTAATTCCACAACAGTTAAGGAAGTAGGATTGGTATTTTTCCATCTGTTGTCTTTTCATGCTATCCACTGCAGTATTTCTTAGTTTATGAGTAGTGCTTTAAACCTAGATCTTTTAATATTTTTGCTTTAGTTCTGTGTTGCAAGTTGTTATAGGTGCCAGGATATAAAGGTTTAGATAGACAGGCAGGCTATAAGATACCTACTACTAAAAATTACAAACTATTATACCACACACAGGTATTTTAAGTGTAAATGCATCAGTGGTTCTTTGAAGTTCCTTCAAAGTATTCCATCTCTGGGATTTTTTGCATTCAGCTTACAGTGCTTTGTATTTCTTTCCAAGTCCAGTTCAAGGTTCTGGTGTTGACTTTTAAAGCCCTATATGGCTCAGGGTCAGCATACATGAAGGACTGCTTACTCCCATACAAACCCACCCAACTGCTAAGGTCATCTTCTGAGGATTGCCTTCAGGTGCCCTTGCTTTTTGAGGTTAGGTGGGTTGCAACCCAAGAGAGGGCCTTCTCAACCATGGCACCAAAATTATGGAACTCTCTCCGCAGAGATTTGCCTGTTCCCTTCTGTTGTTGTCTTCTACCAGTGCATGAAGCCTCCCCCCACCCCACCAATCTGGCATTCCCTCAATGATCCCGCCTCCCTGCCATATGTTTTAATTATGATTTATATGCTGTTAATATGTATTTTAGTTTCGGTTTTAATTGTTGTTATGAATTGTTTTATGGTATGTTTTTATAACATAATTGTTAGTCACCTTGGTGGGCCTGATCAGGCATAAAAGCAGCATACACATTTTGTAAACAAAAAAAATAAAAATAAAATTATATAGTCATCTTTAGTGTGCTAGAAAATCCTCTTTAGAGGATGCAAACTGCTGTCTGATTATAAATTCTGACCATATAGATGCATATACACATTTATGCCTAGGTATTGTTGAAATAGAATACTGATGTAGGGCAGGTAAATTTAGTATTTCACAAGTACTGAGTTTTAGTGCTTACTGACTGAGTCTTTTAGGATGATTACATGTATAGTGTACTCTATACTTTTTTGTAATGAATGATATTTTATCAATAGAGCTTTTTAAAAAGCTGTATTACCAATGGGTTTAAATGGACGTCATTTGGTGTCTCTGCTTTAATAGGGTGCAAATATACCCTAAAATTAAAGCCCAGTGCTCTGTTTATCCCTGCTGTTTGGGAAGCTGTCAATAAACTGCCAACAACATCATCCCTCTAGTACAGTTCCAATGTCAGCTGTTCCTGTGGCTAACTTTAACCTACTGTGAAAGGATTTCATTTAGTTTTCCCTATCCTCCACGTACAGTAGGTTGACTATCCAGGAACCATATTTTATTTTCAGCTTCCTTTCCACTGCAAACAAAAACAAAAACTGATTCATATACCTGGGTTTCCACCGTTACAAATCTTTATAAATTGGGGGAATAATATATAGATGTATGAGATAGTATCAGCTAAATGCAGAGCATTATTTCAGCATGAGTCTTCTTCCCAAAGAAGATGCTTTTGCCTTGGGGAAGAGTTTCTTGTACTGTGTTAATGTTACCCTGACAACATTACCATGCTGCCTCAAGAAACCTGAAGTGTACAGACTCAGATGGAATCCATCTAAATGTAACCAGTCCTTTCTAGGCACTATGTGTTGTAAACAGAAGCATTCCATATTCCAGAAGACAAGGTAGGCTGAGTTCAGACTGGCAGTTTGGCCTGATATAGGCAGGGGTCCTTTCGTAAAAAAAGAGGTGCAGGAGCTCATTAGCATAACTCATTTGCATATGCCACACCCCCTGACGTCACCGGAATGACGTCATGGGCAGTGTGTCAGAAGGCCAGACGGGAGGGAGGGAGGGGGAAGGAAAGAAGGAAAGGAACAGGAAGGAAGGTAGGTAGGTGGGGGAGAGAAAAGAAAGAAAGAAAAAAAAGGAGGGAGGGGGGAAGGAAGAAAGAAAGGAAGGAAGGAGGGAGGGAGGAAGAAAGGGGAAGGAAGAAAGAAAGGAACAGTAAGGTAGGTAGGTAGTTGGGAGAGAGAGAAAAGAAAGGAAGGAAGGAAGGGGGGAGAGAGGGAGGAAGGGGGGAAGGAAGGAACAGGTAGGTAGGTGGGGGGAGAGAGGGAAGGAAGGGAGGGGCGCTTCTCCCCACACTGGGGCTGGCTTTCCCTCCCCCCCCCTTGCTTGGGCCTGAGTGGTGTTAAGCCACTCAGGCCCGGCTTCTCCCTCCCTTGGGCCCAGGGAACTGTTGAGTGGGGGAGGGAGGGGGGGTTCTGGGGGTGACTGGGGGAGGGAGAGTTTTTTTCCTGGGGCCGGCGGCCAGCCGCGGCCCCACGGAAGGTGACTGGGGGCGGGACGGGGCTCCTTTGCGGGGGCCCCTGGCCCCTTCTCTCCCGGAGCGGCGCTCCGGCTCGCTCCGGCCCCAACGGAGCCCTGGATATAGGCACCTTTCTCAAGTGGATTAAGTGGGCCAGTTCACACAGCCACAGCTGTCTGGTGTTCCCCTGCCGTACCCACCACATCCTTTAATCATTTGATCCCACTTTTAAAAAGTACCAGGTGAAAGCTGGGGAAAGCCATGGAGGGCGCGTCGATCGTGCTTCCTGGAAGTGTGGATGTAAAAAAGCGGCAATCAAGTGGCACTGGTAATATGAACCTGCTGATCCAGCAGCAGGGGTCCGTTGGAGCAGGAGTGCACAGGAGTGCAGCTCCGGGAGTGAGGAGCCCAGGGGGCGGGCACATGACCAAGCCCCGCCCCCTCATCGGCTTCCCCAAGCAGTGCAGAGGCGCAAGCGCCCCGGGGAAAGCCCTGCTAGGGTCTTTATTGTTCTTAATGTTTTGTTTTAATATTGATAATTTTATCATTGTTCCTTTTATGACCGTGTGCTGCTTTTCCAGAGACTTGCTCAAGGTGGCATATAAATTTTCTAAGTATACCATTTTTTATCTGGGCACATGGCACATAAGTACTGGAGAAATTTCACCAACCCTTCAGCAGCTTCCACCTCATCAGTTTGGTGTAGTGGTCAGGAGTTGGACTCTAATCTGGGAGAACCGGGTTTGATTCCCCACTCCTCCACATGCAGCTGCTGGTGTGACCTTGGGCCAGTCACAAGTTCTCTCAGAGCTGTTCTCTCATGAGCAGTTCTCCAAAGACCTCTCTCAGCCCCACCTACCTCACAGGGTGTCTTGTTGTGGGGAGGGGAAGGGAAAGGGATGGGTGGTGCACATGTTCTGGGTATCTCAAGTCTACTTGAAACCTGGTGGTTTCAAGGGAGCAGGAAGAAAATGAGGGTGTGTTCATTATGCTTATTTTTATTGCACAAAGTATTGGATGGGGAAGGGAATGGAGTAAGAGCAGGTCAGTTTCACTCACCTGTGGAGTGGAGCCTGAGGGGTGGGTGTTGCCTTCTGACACACTTTTGGTATGTTAGGGGGTGTGGCATATGCAAATGACTTATGCAAAAGAGTTATGCTAATGAGCTCCTGCACCTCTTTTTCTACAAAATGACCCCTGTCCAGCAGGAATGCACACAACCACCCATCCATGCTGAGTACTTGAGTGCACAACTGCCCGCGGGGACACTTCCAGCTCATGGAGTTAAAGTTCCCAGCCACAGGATCCTGCCCCACTTGCTGCTGTGCCTATGCGCCTATGTGCAGGTCAGTGGGAGCGGACCAAAGCCATGCACAACCATGCAGTGCAACTGCTCCATTCCACCTCCTCCCTGTATGCTGCTGCATCAGTCGGTGCAGTGCGTCCAGGAATCCCCGCCACAACTTGGCCCAGGTCTTTTTGCCCCACCTCCCTTCTGCTTTATACTGCCAGTCTGTCCTCAGTCATAATACCAGTAACTGAAATATTGCCTAGCACTTCCATATATGGTATATGGTCAGGGGTCTTGTAAGTGGGCCTCCTATAAAATGCCAGCTGAGCCTTCTACTGGATCTTGAAAAAGACTATCCAGTTTTGCAGAATATTATATGAGATGAATAAATGTGACTAATTTGAATTAAAGAATATATATGCTCATGGATCTTAAAAAGTAATCTAAACATTAGTACAACTGCAGTAGTTTTGAGTTAAGATCTAAGTGGATTGCCAGTATGTTTCTTGAAACACAAGAGTTGTTGATTTCAGTGGAAGCTTGAAGGCTGCAGAAAAAGATCAGCTGATATTCTAACTGAATGAAAGGATGCCTTAGCAAACAATAAGCTTCAAATAATAGTTATGGGGAACTGTCAGTTTTACAAGAGTTCTTGTGAAGGTCATTCTGTGTCCCAGAATTGCTGGTTTCTGTAGCTGAACTATGCAGAACATCACAGAAGGACCCTGGAACAGTACATAGTCAAGGGATTTAAAATAATGACCTGCAAAGACTTTTTCATGGAATAGATGCTTAAGGTTCCCAGGATCAAACAAGGGTCCTGAGAATGGAAAAGGGCATTAGAAAGCCTAGGAATAAAGCTGACACAAACAGTTTGAAAGGCAAGGAAGTCTGATAGGGAAAGACACAACAACTTTGAGGAACCAAGTTATATCAGAAGAGGCAAATGGCAAACTCACCAAGGTGTGTCAATCCAAGGGCTCTCGATGCACTCAAATGGCTCACCTAGATTCAACTGACCTGCACTCCACATCATCCTCCCACCACCAGGTAATGAACTTGCTCTGGGACACCCCTGGCAAAATCCATGTAACCGTATGGGTAGAAGGGTCCCCCTGTGAGATGAAACTAGACACCGGGTCATCGTTCTTGATAATTTCCACAGCCACTTTGCAAAGACTATGCCCCCAGGGGGGACACCCATTATGGAAACTCATGGGACTCACGTGATGGGATTTCCAAAAGAATCCCATAGCTATAAAGGGGTGGGGCAAGTTCCAGGTCCAGTACAAGGACTTTGATGGACACTTGGACCTACTGGTGGTGGAGGGCAAACCCATCAGTTTACTCGGACTATCCTGGTTTGGACCTTTGGGGTTGGGAGTGACTGGGGTTAACCGAATGCAGGAGGGGAACTTCGCCAACATTTGCAACGAATCCCTGTGGTGTTCGATGGGGTGCCCAGATATTACACGGGGCCGCCGGTCATCCTGGACCTCAACCCTCAGGTCCAGCCCATTCACCTAACCACTCGCTGACCCCTGTTAGCACTCTGTCCTTGAATTGATGCGGAGCTGGACCACTTGGTGACCCAAGGGGTACTAGAGCCTGTTCCCCAAGCTAAGTGGGAAACCCCGATAGTCACTCTGGTGAAACCCAACGGGGACGTCCACATCAGCACGGATTATAAATGTATCCTGAACAAAGCCCTCCAGGATCACTCTTATCTGGTCCCCATGGTCAGCCATGTACTTGCGGTACTGGCAGGGGCCAAGGTTTTCGACAAGCTGGATCTGGCACAGGCTTACCAGCAACTGCCAGTGGATGACACCACCGCCGAGGCCCAGACAATTGCCACACACAGGGGGGCATTCAGGGTGAAATGCCTGCAATTTGGGGTTAGTGTCACCCCGGGCATATTCCAAAACCTAATAGACTGTTTGCTCAAAGTAAGCCTGGGGGTCCAACCCTTCTTTGACGATGTTTTAATTGCTGCCCCAGACCCTACAACTTTTGCCTCCCAGCTGAGAACAGTCCTGCAATGTTACAGTGATGCCGGCCTGAAGGTAAAGTGAGAGAACTGCTTGCTGGGTGTCCCGTCAGTAGAGTTCCTTGGGTTTAAGGTCGACATGCAGGACATCCACCCCATGCCAGACAAGGTCAGGGCAGTCACTGGGGCCCCCACCCCATCCTCCAAGACAAAACTACAGGCCTTCCTAGGCCTACTCAACTTTTATCATGCCTTCCTGCCCCACAAGGCTGTGATAGCCGAGCCTGTATACCACCTCCTAGACAAGAATGTGCCATGTGTCTGGGGACCCCAGCATGCCACGGCTTTTCAGGTGGTTAAAGACTTGTTGACCTCTAATGCAGTGCTGATGCATTTTGATGAGGACCCCCCTGTGGTTCTAGCATGCGACGCATCTCCTTACAGAGTTGGGGCGGTCCTGGGACACTGTTTGGCAGATGGCATAGAGGTCCCGGTAGCATACTATTCATACACCTTGTCCGCGGCTGAGCACAATTATGCACAAATAGATAAAGAAGCCCTCGCAATCATGGTGGGAACAAAAAAAATTCACGATTATCTCTGACCCTTCACTATCCTGACCAACCACAAGCTGCTTCTGGGCCTCTTAGCACCAGACCACTAAACCCCACAAATGTTGTCTCCTTGGGTCCTTCACTGGTCCATATTCCTGGCCGGCTACAGCTACATGTTGGTCCACCGCACTGGCAAGGCCATGGGACACGCCAACGCCCTCAGTCATCTTCCGCTGCCCTCCTGTGACCCAGACCCTGCCCTGGCCCATCACATCACCCTGCTGGAGGACCTGCCCGACCGGCCAGTCCAGATGGCAGAGGTGGCCTGCCACACAGCCCGCAATCACTTCCTCACCTGGGTCCTGGACTGGGTGGGAAGGGGGTGGCCTGCAGCAGCGGGACCGGACTTTACAGCTTTCTCATCCAGGCAGAACGAACTGTCGGTGCACAAGGGGTGCCTCCTATGGGGAAGTATTGGGGGGTGCCTCCCCACTGTGGAAGAGGGTCCTCACAGCGCTGCACGAGATGCACTCGGGGATCGTCCGCATGAAAGCCCTGGCCCAGAGCTACATATGGTGGCCGGGATTGGACCAGGAGATTGAGTCCATGGTCAAGAGGTGCCGCCCATGCCAAGAGTCCCAGCCGGTGCCACCTAGTGCCCCTATGAGACCCTGGGAGTCTGCTCACAAACCATGGGCATGGCTCCATATAGACTTTGCAGGGCCATTCCAGGGACAGATCTTTTTTATCTTGGTGGATGCCTACACCAAGTGGCTAGAGATGATCCCTGTGAGTTCCACATCCTCGCAAGCTGCCATCTGGGCTATGTGGAAAATCTTCTGCACACATGACATCCCCAACACCCTAGTCTTGGACAATGGCACTGTTTTCAAGTTGGTGGAGTTTCTGGAGTTCATCCAATATTACAAGATCTGGCACATCCACTCAGCTCCATTTCACCCCGCCACCAATGGCCAGGCCGAGCAAATGATCCACACAGCAAAAGAAGCCCTGCACCATTTAGACAAAGGGGATTGGCACCACAAGCTGGCCACTTTCCTTTTCAGACAACAGACAACTCCCCACACCACAACTGGGTGTAGCCCTATGGAGCTCCTGATGGGCCAGCATCTCACCACTTGTTTGGACTGCCTACATCCAGACTGGGCCCTGGACCACAGTGCCACTCTGGAAACCAGACCTGGTCCAACAGGGTTCTTTCCAGGAGACCCAGGCTTTACCTGGAACTTCACAAAGGGGCCCCATTGGGTCCTGGCCAGAGTAGTGCGAGTAATGAGCCCCTTGTCCTATGAGGTCTCCATGGAGACAGGTGTGGTGGTGGCACATCGACCACCTCAGGTGCCGGGTACTACCTGAGGCCCCTGAGTATGAGGATGGCAGGGTCGCTGCCGGAGTCTCCACCAGACACGTACAACACCCCAGGTGCGGATGTTCTGACATAAGATGACCCAGTCACAGCTGAGGATGATAGCTCTCCTCTGTACAGGAACCCCCCATGAACCGAGTCACGGGACGCCCTAACCAACACACCCCCAGCTCAAACAGGACCAGAGAACCCAGAGCTGACACAGATTAGGAAACCCCCACTCCAGCAGTACTCTGGTCCACCCAAGAGCGGAAGCCACCTGCGTACCTCCAGGAATATGTATGCCAGGGGAAATCTGAACTATGGGGGGAGGGGTGTTATGTCCCAGCTGTTAAACCACGCATACGGTCGACCACATACATGTGGCCAGGAGAAGCCAACGAGCGTCACTCCCAGGACAATTAACTCGGAGGATCCTAGTCGGGGACCAATGGGGAAGCCCACAATCTGTAGGGAGACCTATAGGTGGCAGGGGCATGTAAATAACCTATCACAGGTGTTGGGTGTGTGCTTGGGTGCGCTCATGAAGGAGAATATAAGCGGACCTGTGAGTCCGAGTTTGTATCCTTATCTCAACCTCTCAATAAACTATGAAATTTAATCACTCAACGTGTCTCCGAAGTCAGTATGTTACAGTTTGGGTGGGTTTTGCCATCAAGTCACAGCTGACTTACGGCAACCCTGTAGGGTTTTCAAGGCAAGAGACATTCAGAGGAGGCTTGCTATTGCCTACCTCCATGTTATGACCTTGGTATTCCTTGGTGGTCTCCCATCCAAATATGTGCCAGGGCTAACCATGTTTAGCTTCCAAAATCTAACAAAATTGGGCTATCCAAACCAGGATTTTTAAGATGCTATTGGAGTCAAATCTTGCTCTTGTACTGTAGACCAACTACCTGAAACATACTTATGAAGAAATCACACTCCGTGATGGCCCACTATATGAATATGTTTTACAATGACACTTCATTCATTATTGAAAACTGTGATTCTTGGCTGGAACCTATTATTTATTTATTTAGATTTGCTAGGCCACCCTTCCCAACAAGTAGGGCTCAGGGCGGCTTACAACAAAATAATATACAAATCCCAGCTTAAACAGCCAATACCAATACATAAAAACAGCATATATGAGATGGCAAAAACGCAGCATATATAAGATGGCGGAAAGGATTCCAACTTCCCAGTCTCCCTAGGAGGAGGGGTTACGAGGGATGGGGACTTGTGTAAGAGTGCCAAAAGATGCCCCTGTTGCTGTTCTCAACTGAAGGCCTAGTGCAGGGGTGGCCAACCTGTGGCTCGGGAGCCACATGCGGCTCTTTCACACATCTTGTGCGGCTCCTAGCAGGGCGGCTGGGGAAGAAAAGGGGAGGCATGCTTTTTCTCTCTTCCTTCCTTCCTTCCCTCCTCCCTCCCTCCCTTCCTTCCTTCCTTCCTTCCTTCCTTCCTTCCTTCCTTCCTTCCTTCCTTCCTTCCCTCCTCCCTCCCATCTATTTGTTTTCTTAGTTTCTCTCTCTCTCTTTCTTTCAACTTCTTTAATTCTTTCTTTCCATCTCTCTCTTTCTCTCTCTCTCTCTCAATATCATTAGCAAACAAGTAATATCATTATCAATAACCAGTTTTCCTCGTTTGTTTTTATTTTTGGCAGTCCCATTTAACGTTAATAAAAAGCAAATTTGCATATTTTTAAAAATAAAAACGTGTGTGTGATATTTGTTTCTGTCTTGCGGCTCTCAGACATCTCTATGTGGCTCTTACATTTATTCTATGTGGCTCTTACGTTAAGCAAGGTTGGCCACCCCTGGCCTAGTGGAACATCTCTGCCTTTCATGCCCTATGGAATGGTAACAACTCCTGCAGGGCACAGATGTCTTCTGGCAGAGCTTTCCACCAGGTGGGGGCCAGGGCTGAAAAAGGGTTGCCAGACTTCTCTCGGGCTGGGGACCACCAGGAAGTTCGTTTTCCTGACCGTAAAGCTCTTCCAGGGGCATACTGGGAGAGGGCTCAATAAAATAAAAGGGCTCAATATAGATTCAATTAATAATATTACTTACAGAGTGCATGCAAAATGTCCTGACTGAAAACAGGGAGGATGTTGAATAGAAGAACAGAATTGCAATTACCTCATCATCTCCTATTTTTTTAACTACTTTTAAGAGGTAAGCACATATTTTGGTTACAGTGAGCCAACGTGAGAAGTACAGGGCAGGAAGAATATTTACTACAATTTTGTTCTGTGCTTCCCTCAGGGAATGAAACATGATTCTCCCTTCCTCAAATTTGATTGTCAAATAACACTGAGAAAAAGATTAGGTGAGAGAAAATGACTGGCCCAAAGTTGCCTCGTGGAGCTTCATGGTTGAGAAGGAATTTAATCCTGGTTCTTCCTAATCAGGCTGAGGACAGATTGGCAGCTTGCCACGATATAGTGACGTCTCTAATTGACCCAGTTTAAAATCTTGCGGGACATATCAGCCACAGAGCACACCCTACTGTGGGTTACCCATAGAGATATCCTATGGGAAATCTTCCACATTATTGTAGTGCATCAGCCACAGAACACACTGCAAAAATGCCCAAAAATTATGTGCGTGCATATGCGCATGTGCACATGTGCGCCCATGGGCAATTTTTTTAAAAAAGCTGCTATCCTAGTGGCAGAATGGATCTGCAGATTCAGACTGCCAAATCCATTCTACGCACGCTCCCCCATATTCAGACAGCCGCCATGCACGATGAATGCGCGAGGAAACAAAAACTCCACTTCAGAGTTTAACCCGGCTCCAAGTCATCCTCTGATGGGGTGAGTATGCCTGGGAATGCCTGACAGCTGTGGCTGTGTGAATGGGCCCATTTAATCCATTTGTGAAAGGTGCCTATATCGGGTCAAACTGCCAGTCTGAACGCAGCCATAGCCTCTAACTCTGACCACAGTAGGATTAGATAGATGGCTTCCTTTTTGCTGCTGTGAACAAAGACCATGGAAAATGTGTAGTCAAGCTTTGAGGAAATAGAGAAAAAGAAAGAAAGCAATGCTGATCCTATGGATTTAGGCAGATCATGAGAGGGAGGGCAAGAAGGGTTGCATCAGTGCTTAGTTTTTATGGCCCTTTCTTACCTGCCCAGGGAAATGCTGATCGCCACTTTGGAGTCAGGAAGCAGTTTTCTCCAGGCCAGTTTGGTCAGGGATCCTGGAGGCTTTTTTGTCATCTTCTGGGCATGAGGCAGAGGTCACTGGGGGTTAGAGGGGAGGTAGTTGTGAATTTCCTAAATTGTGCAGGGGGTTGGTCTAGATGACCCTGGAGGTCCTTTCCAGTTCTATGATTCTGTGATTCTGTGATTCTAAGACTGAAACAATGTTCACAAATGGCAGGGCACTACTGTAGCAGAAGGAATAGCATGGCCTCTGTCAACTCTCTTTTTATTTCTAAAGATGGCATATGTTTGAAGGCTAGAGAGAAAAGCCCTCATCCCCTAAATATATTTTTAATTCTTTTGAATTATTTTAAGACACTTTTAAAGAAATGCACCTCATTATAGATGAGAACATAAGAACATAAGAGAAGCCAATGTTGGATTAGGCCAATGGCCCATCCAGTCCAACACTCTGTCATACAGTGGCCAAAAATACCAGGTGCCATCAGTGGGTCCACCAGTGGGGCCAGGACACTAGAAGCCCTCCCACTGTTGCCCCCACAAGCACCAAGAATACAGTGCATCGCTTGCCCCAGACTGGGAGACCCTATCTATACCTTGTGGCTAATAGCCACTGATGGACCTCAGCTCCACATGTTTATCTAATTCCCTCTTGAAGCCATCCATGCTTGTAGCCACTGTCACCTCCTGTGGCAGTGTTAATCACTCTTTGGGTGAAGAAGTGCTTCCTTTTATCCATTTTAACCCGACTGCTCAGCAATTTCATGGAGTGCCCACGAGTTCTTGTATTGTGAGAAAGGGAGAAAAGTACTTCTTTCTCTTCCTGCTCTATCCCATGCATAATCTTGAGTGTGATCAGGGGTCCTTTGGGGCCGGAGCGAGGCGTAGCGACGCTCCGCTGGCCTGGAGTGGGCAGTAGGGCAGCCACGGGCCGAATCAGATTCTCTGATCTAATTCGGCCCACCGCCGAATTGCTGCACAAATTTGGCAGCAGCTTTAAAAGCAGCTGGAGAGGAGGGGGTTTGAGGGAGATACTCCAAACTTGCAGGATAGCTGCTAGAGCCTCTCCCCCGAATACTCACCAAGATTCAAGAAGATTGGACCAGGGGGTCCAATTCTATGGTCCCCCAAACAGGTTGACCCCATTCCCTCCATTGTTCTCTATGATGGGAAAAAAGTAATGTTTCCCCCCACCATAGAGAACAATGGAGGGGATGGGGCAAACTGTTTGGGGATCTGTAGAATTGGACCCTGTGGTCCAATCTTCTTGAAACTTGGTGGGTATTTCGGGGATACACTCCAGCAGCTATCCTGCAACTTTGGAGCCTCTCCCTCAAACCCCCTCTCCTCCAGCTTCTCATATATCCTATGAGTTTTTGCCATTGACTTCAATGGTCTATAGGGTATAATGAGGTTGAAACCGACATTTGGCCGATGATGTCAGGGGGCGTGGCATATTCTAATGAGTTATGCTAATATGTATTCTAATGAGCTCCTGCACCTCTTTTCCTACAAAATGACCCCTGGGCATGATCATACGCACCCATTAGCCACATGAGAGCAACGACTCACCAGTGGATCAAAGCAGCATGATCACACTAGCACATCTGGGAGGCATCCCGCAACTGTCGGCAAGCCATCACAAGCCATTTTGATCCATCAGAGAAGCGGAGTAAAAAACTACAAGGGAAAATGCAGTAGCAAACGGTTTGCTGTGGGCCACAGCCGGACTTTCCCCATATGATCACTCAAGTGCAAACTTGTGGCATCGGGGATAGTCTGATCAGGCTATCCCGACACCATGCCATTGTCCCCCCCCCTCCCCCCAGTATGTTCATCATCACATACTGCCATTGAAAGCCCTGGATGGAGAAGCAATTCATCGACCCCCCGTTTAAGTGAATCAGAAAACGACAAAAAAACCCCAACTCATCTGTGGTTGCGTCTGATCACACAGTGGCGAGTTGCGCTGGCAGTGTCACCAACCTGTGTGATTGCACAACTGTGGGGCAAATTGCTCCGGGGCAAAATAGCCTCGCTTCCTCCCAGGATTATCTCGCTTGTGTGGTCAGGACCCTTGTAAAACTTGATTGTGTCATCCCTCAGTTGTCGTTTCTCCAAGCTAAAGAGCCCCGAGCGCTTTAACCTTTCTTCATAGGGAAAGTGTTCCAACCCTTTTATCATTTTAGTTGCCCTCTTCTGCACTTTTTCTAATGCTATAATATCCTTTCTGAGGTGTGGTGACCAGAACCGTACACAGTATTCCAAATGAGGTCGCACCATTGATTTTTACAGGGGCATTATGATACTGGCTGATTTGTTTTCGATTCCCTTCCTAATAATCTCCAGCATAGCACTGGCCTTTTTTATTGCAGTTGCACACTGTCTTGACATTTTCAGTGAGTTATCTACTATGACTCCAATATCTCTCTTTTGGTCAGTCTCTGCCAGTTTGGACCCCATCAATGTGTATTTGTAGTTATCCTTTCTCTCTTCATCCCTTCTGAAATAGCCATTTAATGTGTTATGACCATTTCCTCTTGGACCACGTTCTGCGTACATTGTGGAATGGAGAGTGCCAAGGCTGATTCATATGAAATATTTATGTCATAATCACTCTGACATTGTGATTTTGTGCTTGTATAAAATTTGCTGCCACAGCTCTCTCTTTGACGGGCCCTTGTCTCAGGCTCTGTGAGTTAAACTTCCGTCATAATATGTTAATATAGTACTTAGTGCAGTAGTTGCCTGACTTTGGTAATATGACTCATGTAACAAGTGCAAATAAGAAGTGGTAGGTAAATATGGAATTTTACAGTGGCACTCCTCACGTACTCTCAGGACAGATCGACAGTTCAATTATAAGTAAGTGTAAAAAAAATTACAACTCTTGAGCCTCAGATGGCTCTAGTACAGTTTTAACAGGTCAACAGAACACAAAAACTTGAATCTGAAGGCCAAGGAGGTACCTGCCCAGTTCAATAACTTGAATGTAATGTTCCTCATGTTTGGAATAACATTTGTTTATGTATGGGCAAGTGTAGTGCAGAGCCATATAAAATATTGAATGGAAACCTTGTAACAGCTTCACCTGTATACCTTGGCGTATCAGAAAGTCATTTTTTGCTTATTATGGTTGGCTCATGAGCTACATTTGCAAACTGGTCCACCAGGCTTGGTGCAACCTTAGCTGTTTGCCTAATTAAATATTGAAATTTGGTGTGTTTAGCTTTTATCACTCAATTTGTTCTAGCGATAAGAAGTTTACAAGCTTTAAAAGTCACCCATGTGTAGAATCATAGAATCACAGAGTTGGAAGGGGCCATACAGGCCATCTAGTCCAACACCCTGTTCAATGCAGGATCAGCCTAGAGCATCCCTGACAAGTATTTGTCCAGAGGCTGCTTAAAGACTGCCAGTGAGGGGGAGCTCAACACCTCCCAAGTTAGCTGATTCCACTGTTGCACAACTCTTACTGTAAAAAAGTTTTTCCTAATATCCAGCCGGTACCTTCCCACCCTTAATTTAAACCCATTATTGTGAGTCCTATCCTCTATTGCCAACAAGAACAGCCACCTGTCCTCCTCTAAGTGACAGCTATTCAAATATTTAAAGAAAGCAATCATGCCCCCCCCCCTCTTTTACAGACTAAATCTTCCCAAGTCCCTCAGCCTTTCCTTATAGATCTTGGTCTCCAGGCCCCCGATCATCCTTGTCACTCTCCTCTGCACCCACTCCATTCTGTCCACATCCTTTTTGAAATGAGGCCTCTAGAACTGCACACAATACTTCAGGTGTGGCCTGACCAATGCAGTGTACAGCAAGAGTATGACATCTTTCTATTTAGATGTTATGCTTCTGTTGATACACCCCAAGATCGCATTAGCCTTTTTTGTTACTGCATCACATTGGCTGCTCATATTTAACTTTTGGTCCGCCTGTACCTGAAGATCTTGTTCACACACACTGCTACCCAGAAGCATATTCTCCCACCCAGTATGCATGTTCGTCATTTTTTTTTACCCAGATGTAGAACTTGGCACTTATCCTTGTTAAATTGCATCTTGTTCACATCCGCCCACTTTTCCAGTGTGTTCAGATTTTGTTAAATTCTATCTCTACCTTCTGATGTGTTTGCTGTTCCTCCCAATTTGGTGTCATCTGCAGATTTAATGAGTAGCCCCTCCACATCCTCATCCAGATCATTGATAAAAATAGTGAAAAGTACTGGGCCCAGAACCAAGCCCTGTGGCACCCCACTGGTCAGCTCCCTCCACTCAGATGAAATGCCATTGACAACTACTCTCTGAGTGTGGATGTCCAACTAGTTCCCTATCTACCAAACTATCCTAGAGTTCAGTCCCCAGTCCTCTCGTTTACCCATCAGAACACTGTGGGGAACCCTGTAAAAAGCTTTACTGAAATCTAGGTAAACTACATCAATAGCATTTCCTCGATCCAGTAAGCTTGTCACTCAATCAAAGAAGGAAATGAAGTTGGTCTAGCTGTGGGACCTGTGGGGACAAATCCACACTGACTTCCCTGGATCACAAAGTTGTCCTTTAGATGCTTGCAGATTGATCCTTTTAAAATCTGCTCCAGTATCTTCCCTGGAACAGAGGTCAGACTGACTGGCCTCTAGTTTCCTGGGTCTCTGTAGTCTGGAGATCAGTTGTAATTCCATATCTCCAGGCCCCACTTGGAGGTGGGCAGTCCTACTATCTGGCCATTCCATGGTCAGTAGCTCTGAGGCTTTTGACTTTTCTTTGTGTAGCTTCATTGATTTAAGCTCTGTTCTACTCAATCCTATGACATTCTGTTGCATCTCAGTAGACTCAGTTCTGTTCTCTTTCTCTGAAGGCCTCTCTGCATTTGTTGCAACTTGAGAAATGAACTCCTCCTACTGTCTCAATTAGGTCCAGGGGTCATTTCGAGCAGGAGCTCGGGGGAGCGCAGCTCTGGGAGTTGGTGCCAGCCCCTCCCCCCGTGGGGGAATGCCTGCTAGTGTCATGGCTGCAGCAAAACAACCCCGTCCCCTAGAAATGTCCTTGTTCCTCCGACCAGCCTTCTGAAGGCTCCAGCCACCACTGAAGCTATCCTCCCAGAATAGTGGTTTTTCTGAGGCTTGGATTAGTAGCTGTCCCCTCTCTGCCAGCTCTCTTTCTCTCTCTCTCTCTTCTTTCTTTCTTGCCTTCTGACATACTTCTGGTGATGTCAGGTGGTGTAGCATATGCAAATAAGTTATGCTAATGAGTTATGCTAATGAGCTCCTGCACCTCTTTTTTTACAAAATGACCCCTGATTAGGTCTACTTACTTGTACCTTATAGAAGGACTGAAAATGCTAGCTTTTGATTGATTCCCTTTTGACTGCATTTGAGGGTGAATAAAATTGTTATATTCTCCCTTCCTCCTGTTTTATTAGCTAACTCTACAAACCTTGAGAACTGTTATTCTCCTTTGGGGTGGGGCAGCATTGTTTTCTAAGCCTATGCACCATTCTTGTGAACTTTTCTGATGATTTATGAGAGCAGTGAATGGACTATGATACCAGTTATGTGAGCTATAAAGGTGTACTAGGTGACCAGTGGGAAGATGGGAACAGATACCTACAATAAGGGGTAAGAGTACCATTTTCTGAGGTTGCCACCTCCAGCCTGGAGGTTGACACAGAGCACAAGGACACACTCTCACAAACAAAGCCATGAGGCTAGAAACATATACCAGCAACTCCATGAAGGTACAAATTTCATGCACGCACACAGGCTTATACCCCCTCCTGCAAGTCCCCCTCACCATTTGGTACATCAAAGGACTTCACACAAGGGTGCGAAGACAGCAGGGTGCTTCCCGAGTACCGGTTCTGCTGCCCAGGACTCGCTGTCATCCAGAAGACAGATGCCAGATGCAGCTGACGTCAACATCCTGGCCTCACCATCAGGTAAATCTGAATATTGACTACTCCTATAGGACCCTCTTAGTGGCTAGAGATAGAGAACGGACCATCTATAGGCTCTCCTGGGATGGCCTCATATCTTGTCATACTCCTGGGAACATCCCCCAATAAATACTGCTCCCCAAGAGTCACAGGTCAGACTAGCTTTCCCCTCCTATTCCTGCTTGTCTCCCATCCTCCCTCCCGGATCCTTGGGTGCACCACGTGGCTTTCTGCTGGTCCAGAACCACGGTCCTTTGTCCTTTGCCCGAAAACTTCTCTCCTTCTTTTTCCAGACAGATTTCACTGATTCATATTGAGGTAGATATCACCCTCGACGGATACCATCAAATACCCTGCTCATGCAAATGTCTCTGTATTTCTACCTAATTTCCTAGATCTGTATAACCAGGGGTCCTTTGGGGCTGGAGCGAGGCAGAGCGCTGCTCCGCCAGCCCAGGAGTGGGCAGTAGGGCAGCCACGGGCCAAATCAGATTCTCTGATCTGATTCGGCCCACTGCTGAATTGCCGCCGAAATTCAGCACCAACTTTAAAAGCAGCTGGAGGAGAGGGAGTTTGAGGGAGAAACTCCAAACTTGCAGGGTAGCTTCTGGGATCCCTCCCCCAAATACCCACCAAGTTTCAAGAAGTTTGGACCAGGGGGTCCAATTCTACAGGCCTCCAAATAGGTTGCCCCCATTCCCTCCATTGTTCTCTATGGTGGGAAAAAATGTTACTTTTTTCCCACCATAGAGAACAATGGAGGGGATGGGGCAACTTGTTTGAGGCCCTGTAGAATTGGACCTCATGGTCCAATCTTCTTGAAACTTGGTGGGTATTTCAGGGAGAGGTCCCAGAAGGTACCCTGCAAGTTTGGAGCTTCTCCCTCAAACTCCCTCTCCTCCAGCCCCTCATATACCCTATGAGTTTTTTCCATTGACTTCAATGGCCTATAGGGTATAATAGGGCTGAAACTGACATTCGGCCGGTTATGCTAATGAGTTATGCTTATAGGTATGCTAATGAGCTCCTGCACCTCTTTTTCTATGAAAGGACCCGTGTATAACTGTGCGTATGATTGTGTAACATTGTTTATAAACCTTTTATTACATTTTTAGTAAACAAACTATCTTTTATACTCTTAATTCGAGTCCTGTGTCAGTTTGTGAGAAGCCTCGGTTAAGCACAGCCTATGTATACATAGGCGGGATCCACAAAGCTGGCTGCATATTGCTAAGAGCTAATATTTCCCCAAATATTGATAATAAATAGAGCAGTCAGGCTAACAGTGTACCTATCCAGAATTTCCATTTTCCACAACATACATGGACATCAGGTGCAACTGTCTATACAGGGCTTTTTTGAAGAAAAAGGCCAGCAGGAACTCATTAGCATATTAGGCCACACCACTGACAGCACAGCTTATTAGCATATTAAGTCACACCCCCATGTTACCAGAAGAGTGGTCATCCAGCCACACCCACCTTTGGCTTCTTATTCTGTTTACCTTGTTTGTTGTCAAAACTCAGGGCTTTTTTGTAGCAGGAATTAATTTGCATGTTAGGCCACATACCCCTAATGTAGCCAATCCAAATAAGTTTCTGCTGTTGGGTGTGGCCTATTATGCTAATGAGTTCCTGCTGGGTGTGGCCAACTCAGGAGCCAGCTGGAACTCCGCTCCTGTGCATTCCTGCCCCAAAATAGCCCTGTGTCTATATATCTAATTCACAACATGCCCCCTATGTGCGGATACTTATTTCTGCAGGTAGGGAAAACATGGAGGGTAAAGAGATGTTTCTGCATACTTGGGGCACTCCCCAGTTGTGCAGAAAAATCTTACATCTTTTAAAAACTATACAGGGGATACTTAACCCCCCCCCCCACAAAGTAAAACAGCCTTACTGAGGCTGTCTGGCCTCAGACTTCTCTAAGCTGACAGGGCCGAGAACAGTGAGGCCATAGCTTCCTAAGCCAGCAGGGATGCATGGAAAACTGCTGGAGCTGTGAGGGATGCCACCATGGCAAGCTACCATGGCAAGAACCATTCCCGCTGCCACCACCACCAGGACTGCTGACAAAGAAGAGGACTGTAGGGCTGTGGCTTCCTAAGCCACTGGCAAGGCCAGCAGCAACTGAGAGGGTAGCAGGGTTGGAGCTTCCCAAGCCAACGCTGGGGAAATGTGTCAGGCCACAGAGGTATGGTAGCCCACCTCATGGAGACTGTGGAGCCCACTCTGGCTACCCCAAAGGATCCAGGGTGGGACTCCCAAGGCCCTGAAGCAGGAGCCTTCCAAAGGCCAAGCATGAGCGAGGGAACAAGGAAACGAGGGAGGAGGGAAGGGAAAACATTGACTTACCTTTTCAAAGAACAGGAACAATAGGGGCTGAGAGAAGAAACACTGAGCACAAACACACACACTTACACACAGGAAGACAGGAGGTGCCAAGCAACAACACAACACAGAGAGAAGGAATGATACTGTATTGGGGGGGGGGGGGGATGACGTGGCTGAATTTTTTAAAAAAACCAAGAGAGAAGGAATGACAGACTGGGGGTGGGGCTGGAGGAATGACCATAGCTATGGCTGAAATGATGGGAAAACAGAGACAGAACCAAAGAGAAGGAATGGCAGTTGCAGGGTGAGGGTGGGAGAGCCATGTCTAAAATGGAAGAAAAGTGGTCATAGCTGAAATGGGGGGAAAGAGACAGAAACAGAGAGAGACGGAATGACAGTCACAGATTTTTAAATTTAAGTATGCCACTGTTGGTTTTAACTCATATTTATTATTCAAATGTTTTTATGTAAAATGATCGAGAGCACTGGCTGTTGACTGCAACAATAAATTTAAATGACAGTAGCTTGGGGGGTGGGGGGAATGAAACAGAATGAGACTGAAACATAGAGAGAAAGACTGGCAGTTAGGGAGGAGAGGCAATGGGGAGACATTATGCAACATTTTATATATATATATACACACACAGGATTTTGAAGATTCTCCACAATATGGGAAGGGATGAGGACAGGGTTGCAGGAGGACTTGTGGGGGGGGGGGGGAACAAGCTCTTCAGTCTCATACCACTGTGTGACATTACTTCTTGTGCAAAACTGGAAGTGATGTCATTGCATAGGTGTAATGTTTTGGGGTGAATCCTAGAGCATTGCCCAAAACATGATGCCATCAGTTCCGGTTTCAAGCTGGATGTTGTGCATCAGTGTGACAGTGAAGTGTTCCAATTTCCCCCAGTAGTTTATTAAGCGGGGGTGGGGGAAGGCTGCTATGGTAGGAAACCAAGCTTCCCTGTGTGGAGAGGATATTGCAAGGTCCTCAGTTATGCCTTTTGATTCTGGAGATATGGTTATGCTCAGTCTCCTTCCAACCTTTGTCCTACCTTGAAACACGTTGGTGAGGGGGCTAGGACTCAAAACCTTTCTCAGACACTGGTGTTGTGTAACACCAAGTCCATCAATGAGACCATCAATGAGACCATATAGATATTAGATTTTATGGTTTTGTATTTTAGATTGTTTTAATATATTCTGTATAAACTTGTACACCGCTCTGAGCCTGCTTGCAGGGAGAGCAGCAGGGGTCATTTCGAGCAGGAGCTCGGGGGAACTCAGCTCCGGGAGTTGGTGCCAGCCCCCCCCCCCTGCGGGGGAATGCCTTCTTGTGTCATGGCTGCAGCAAAATGACCCCATCCCCAGGAAAGGTCCTTGTTCCTCTGACCAGCCTTCTGAAGGCTTCAGCCACCACTGAAGCTATCCTCCCAGAATAGTAGTATTTCTGAGGCTTGGATGTGTCGCTGTCCCCTCTCTGCCAGCTCTTTCTTTCCCTCCCTCCCTCCCTGCTTGCCTTCTGACATACTTCTGGTGATGTCAGGTGGTGTAGCATATGCAAATAAGTTATGCTAATGAGCTCCTGAACCTCTTTTTCTACGAAATGACCCCTGGAGAGCGGTATAGAAGTTTAATGAAATAAATAAATTAATTAATTAATAATAAACTGAACTAAACATTTTCCATGTGTCAGACCTTTAAAAAATGGGTTTAAAAATATAATTGTGAATATAGGGATAGTAAGAGCACTACACAAAAGAATAAAATAGTAGCTAGATACACATGTAAAACCTCCCAAAGAATTACGTGACAACAGAATTGTGTTCAGTTAGAGCAATTAGATAAACTAATAATTATATAATTTTTGCACAGGTAGCTAGTATGAATTATGAAAAAAAAATTGCCTGCTACATTTCACTTACAAAAGCCTTTGAGAATAATTTCACTTTTGGTTACAGGAAAACAGTATACTGTAGATGTTTTTCGGTAAGTAGAATGCAATTTTTGAAATAATGTGCCAGTAAGTGGATGGTGGTATCAAGGCAGGAGATGAGCTGCAGTACAAAAATATGTTTTATTAACTTTCTGGGATGCCACCCATGCTGAGATTGGCAGAGTCTGTATGGAAAACTCTTCTTGTTCCTGATTTAACTGACACCAAACTGAGCCATAAATTCATCTGAGGCCATAGAAACTGTACCAACATTTCTTAACTACTCACATTTGTCCTAATTTTCTTGTTCATTGTGAATATTTTTTAACTCTTTGGAGCTGAAACCGTAAATACTATCCCTATCAAAACACTTAGTATTTATATAGCATTTTAGGGTGTTCAAAGGACTTCTTAATTCTAGAAACAACTCAGTAAAGTAGGTCAATATTATTATTATCTTCGTATTACAGATGGTCAGTGGTGAGACAGTGGCTTGCCTTAGGCCACCTACTAGCTTCACAACTGAATATTTTGAATCAGGAACTTCTGATTCAGGGCTTTACTTTCACAATATATTTTCATGGCCTTCTGATTTCCAATAAATAAGAACTTGAAATGAAGTATTCACAGTGAAAAAAAATCAGCTTCAAGTATATCCAAGCAGGTGCAATGTCATTTTACTGTTAATAAGTTAAGATTTTAAAGTCTGATCCTGTCAACTGATTTGCATTAGAACAGCTTTTCCTTCTGAGACAGTCCATCTCAGTGTAACCCTTTCTAATAGGGAGATTTCAAATCAATAAATGACAGCACCCTTATGGCTTGACAAATGTGAAATGACTTCAAAAGTACAGAAAAAACCCCTATTCAAGGTGTTAAATGGTTTTCAATATAACAAACATTTATCATAAACCTAACAACGTTACAATTAAAGATAAAACTGAATGATAATGTCTATGAACATATCAGCATTTGAAGAGACAGGAGCTTCAGTGCCCTTCAGGAAGAGCACTCAGAACAAAGGCAAATTTTAGCAACCCGCATCCTTTAATACAAGGAGAAAGTTCCAAATGGGTGCGGTCACACACACTAAGTCACACACACACTTTCAACCCACTTTCAGTGCACTTTCCAACTGGATTTTTACTGTGTGAACTTGCAAAATCCATTTGGAAAGTGGATTGAAAGTGGATTATTTAGTGCGTGTGACCACAACCTAATTAAGGAAATGGAGGGCTGCTTCTTCTCCATGTGTTCCTCAAGGGTGTTTGCTTGCTACTGCTGCTGCTGAGGAATCCTTTTTCTGGCCTGGGCCTACAAAGAAATTAGCAGTTTCTCTCAGTTATGCTCTGGCCTTTTCTCTCCTGCTTCAGGCCAAACTGAGTCAGTCAGGAGGAAAGAGTTTTAACCATATCTTTAATCTAGGGCTGCCAGGTCCCCCAGGAGGGTGGAGGTTCTCCCACTAAAAGGGCCCCCAATCTGCCAGTCCGGATCTGGCCAGTGGGGGTAACCCCACCCCCAAAGTGGCCAGATCAGGCCATAGAGTTTTCAGGGTGATTGCTAGAGCATCACCCATTGATGTGCCCAGCATGATGACATCACTTTTGGGTGACGTCATCACGGTGTGCACGCACTATGCGTGCACACAAATGTCTTGGAATGGGACCACCACTCCCCCACTGCAAATAGTAAGTCATTTGGCAACCCTACTTTAATCACAACTCAGCTTGAAAAACCCTTTCTTTGTAACAACTCCTAAAGGGGATGGATTCTGGGATGGATTTCTCCCTGGATGTTGGGCCTATCATTTACCTGCAAAAAATTAGCAAGTTCCTTTAGTTAACCTCTAGCCTTCTCTCTCCTGCTGCAGGCCAGACTAACTGAGGGGGTGGGGCTCTTGCAGCTCGTAATATGTGAGCAACTTTACCACTGTTTAATAGAAATAAAATGTTAAAACGAAAATGACATGGGTTACATTAGTTTAAGAAGTACATCAGCAGCAGCCACAAATACTATTGGTACCCTTCCTTTGCAAAATAGAGTTGGGCCAGGCAAAGTTTATTTTTTAATTATCATCTTGTGTCAGCCATTTTTTCCCATGGTAAATGGACAGGGTTGCCAGCCAGCAGGACTCTGGGGTGAGGTGGGGGACATGGGTCTGATAGCACTATTTCCCTTATGGGAAAAAGCCAGAAGTGATGTCGTGAATTTCTAGGAATTGCCAAGAATTCTTCCACAAGAGTTTCCACAGATTCTTATAAAGGCATGATGTCACTTCTGGGTGTTCCTTGACAGAGACTTTTTAACTATATTTTTCTTCCACCAGCTGCAGTAGCAATGCTAGGCAATGGGAGCTGGGTGGCAACCCTTTAAATAGATGTTGAGGCTAATAGGCATACGTACTTGAACTGGGAACACTGGCATTATGTGTGCTACCTGGCATTACAGGAAGATAATCAGTCTCACTTGCCAGTAGATACCAAAGAAGTTGCTGCAGATTTTTGTTTGTTCCATGGGTGCTAAAATCAACCCACAGAATTTTGTTTTCAGTGGGCTACTTGTATATGCATCAAATAGAAAAGAGGCTCTTCTATTTATACAAGCATTTCTTTTTAAGAAAAGAACCCAGTAGATTTAATAAAAAATTTTTAAAAAAATGTTTAGATTGTGAAATCTGAGAGCAATGTTTTGAACATCAAACTATTCAAGGGTTTTCTATTGACATTTAGGAGAACTTAGAGTTCCTCCTAGGACCATGTACATATTATTTCATAACATATGGTAATTGGTAGTTATACAACCTTGTGCTTATAGCCCTTTCTGATAATGAAACATAAAGCACTAATTGGGTGATTAAAACTTATTTTAAAATTATATAGCCTTCAGTTGCCAGAACTTCACAAATGCTATAATGTATTGCCAAACTACATTTAGATTCTTGGGTTTGAAATAGTCATCTGTAACCACATATATAAAAGAAAAAAAGTTTTCTTCTTAGATAATTTCAGTGCCACACATGAATGTTTATTTTTTTTGTGGGTGTAGTACACTCAGCAATTCCTTAAAATATTAATTCCCTGATAGGGTTTATTGTATTTTATTGGATGCAATTCAGATTTATAGTGAGTTCTTGGTTACAAACCTAACATCAGTTCCCTGGTATTTAAGTTCTCACATAGTTGCTTCATTAAACATCTCATATTGTACTACTTGCTACTGGTTTAAAGGAAATTACCACCTTCCTGTGCTTCTACCTTTCTCTTTAAAATCATTAATAGTATTTCAAGAAATATAAGAACACCACATATATACTTTACCTGTGTGTGGCTGGAGATTCTGAATCAGTAACTGGTTTTATTCTACACGAACTCAATAAATGGATTGATTGAAAATAATTAAATAAGAAATATAATAAAAATGTTGTCCCTTTTATTAATTAATTAATTAATTAGTTTTATTAATGTTATTTGATAGTGAATGAATGTTAGAATGTTTGCTAGCATGGCTGTCATCCAGTTTCCCTGATACAACAAAGGCAGGCCAGGTCTGTGCATTCATCCCATGCTAGTTCATCAACAGCGCACAATATTTGCTGTGTATATGGTTCCCAGCACTGCATCTCTACATCCAACACTCAGAACTGCTTTTTTTGTTACTGGATACCACTGGGGGGGGCAGGTGGAGTCTTTGATTCATGGTCTATGAACTTATGTGTATGTTGCTATCTGCATGAGAATCCCTTCTTAATATGCTAATCTTGGGTGGCAACATATATGTAGCAATACGTGTAATTCGCTACTCTGGAGCAATTTCAGATTTTAATCTGCCAATTAATTCTGGAATCCAAAGAAGCTGAGTTCCAGGAGGTTCAGGATGATGAAAAGTACTACTTAACAGGGTGTTTGAAATAAAAAATGGAATGCAGTATCAAAAGAGGGGATAATGACTTATAGCTTAGATGGTTTTTCAAAAAGTCCATTATTCAGTTCATTTACTATGTTTGACACTGTCCTCAAGGTGCTTTACAACTCAAAATTACTGCCTACAACAATCACCATATGGCACACAAGGAAAAAAACACTGGGAAGGGAAGAGAACAACCAGCAAACAAAGGTACCATGAGGGGTATGATGGGGTTATCTGTGCGCTCAATAAGAACATAACAACTTATGTAGATCAAACACTAGGGAATTGGACATCGGCTGTGAGGCATTTGCAAGCTATTTTACAGATAAAGTTTTGGCGCTCCACCGCGACCTCGCTGCCACACTTGAAACAGTGAGTGAACTCAAGGCCTCTTGCACATCTTCAATTCCAGCTTTGGATTCCTTCAGCCTGCTCAGCCTGGAGGAAGTCAACAGATTGCTCACGACTGTACACCCAACCACATGTGACCTTGATCCGTGCCCTTCCTGCCTTATTAAAGCCGGCCATGAAGGGTTTTGAGGTGCCTTAAGGGAGATTATCAACAAGTCCCTCTTGGAGGGGCAGTTCCCTGGGGCACTCAAGGAAGCGATGGTTCACCGTCTCCTGAAAAAACCATCTCTGGATCTGGCCAAATTGGCCAACTATCGGCCGGTTTCTAATTTGCCCTATTTGGGCAAATTAATTGAGAGGGCGGTGGCGGTGCAGTTGCAGGGCTTTCTGGATGACACTTCTGTATTAGACGCCTTCCAGTCTGGCTTCTGCCTGGGACACGGGACGGAGACAGCACTGGTTGCCCTTACTGACGACCTCTGGAGACATCTGGACCAGGGCAGTTTGGCAGCACTGCTACTGCTAGATCTGTCGACCACGTTTGACATGGTCAACCTTCAGTTGCTGAACCGCTCCCTTGCCAGTGTGGGGATACAGAGGTTGCCTTACAATGGCTTGTCTCCTTTTTCAGGGTCGGAGGCAAAAGGTGGTGCTCGGGGAACAGAAATCCATGAGATAGTCATTTGAGTGTGGAGTGCCTCAGGGGGTGGTGCTGTCCCCGATGTTATTTAATATCTACATGCGCCCCCTTGCCCAGATTGGCTGGAGGTATGGGCTGGGGTGTCACCAGTATGCTGATGACACCCAGCTTTATCTGATGTTGGGTGACCAGTTGGACTCCAGACTGGAAGATCTGGACCGGGCGTTGAAAGCCATGGCTGGTTGGCTTAGACTGAGCCGGCTGAAACTAAATCCAGTGAAGACAGAAGTCCTGTGCCTGAGCCGGGGCGGTTGGGGATGGGGATCCCATTCCTGACCTTTGATGAGGCACCATTGGTGTCTGTGTCAGAGGTTAGGAGTTTGGGAGTGCTCCTGGATCCCTCCTTGACTATGGTTGGCGTTTTACCATCTTCGATTGATTTGGCAGTTGGTTCCCTTCCTTGACCGTGACGACCTGGTTACAGGGATCCATGCGATGGTCACCTCAAGATTGGACTACTGTAATGCTCTCTACATGGGGCTGCCCTTGCTGCAAATCTGGAAGCTATATCTAGTGCAGAATGCCACAGCCAGGCTTGTGATGTGTCTCCCTGGATGGGAGCACATCTAGCCTGTGCTGAAGATACTGCACTGGCTGCCAATAGCATACCAAATTTGCTTCAAGGTGCTGGTACTTACCTTTAAAGCCCTATATGGCCAGGGTCCGACATACCTGAGGGACTGCCTTTCCCCATATAGACCCCAGAGAGCACTACAGTCGGGGTCACAACACCGATTAATGATCCCTGGTCCCAGGGACACCAGGCTTGTGGCCGCCAGGGCCTTTTCAGTGGTGGCTTCTTACTGGCGGTATGAGCTCCTGGATGTGAGATTGTCCCAAAAAATGCCGTCTGCAGCAGGTCTCCTGCACCAGAAAGTCGTTTATTTGCAAAGAGGTTCTTATTGGAATGGTTACACTTTTCCTGTTAGTAATGGCTTTATTGTAAACAAACAGTTAGTATTATACTAAGCAACTGGAATCCCCCTCCCTGCAACTACACCAATAATAAAACATAAAAAGTTGTTCCAGCCTCTGAATAAGTTTCACACAGAAATGGCGGCAAACAGGTTATTGTGCTTTCAGATCCCAAGGAACTTCTACAAATGTTTTCGAGAGCAGCTGCAAAAAGAATAACATGGTAGGGGAGGATTTGTCTCAGACCTTGAGCAATCTGGGAGCGAAGCAGGCAAGCTGGGAGCGTAGCAGGCTAAAGCGGGGCATGATAAGGAAGCCAGACAACTAAACAGCACATAAGCACATTCCAACGGGTGGGGCTACTGGTCGAGTCCCAACCCGAGTCCCAACCCCCAGGCAGGAGATGAAAGCATAGCTGACACTGGAGGAGATCAGGGCCCTGCGGGACCTTATGCAATTCCGCAGGGCCTGCAAGATGGAGCTCTTCCACCTGGCCTTGAATTAGGAGCCATCCACCACCACCACCACCAATTATTACTATCTGAACATCTAGTGAGGGCTGGCCCTGGTGTGGAGATGGAGACATACCTCTGTGGGAGGCCAGAAGGCAGCTGAATCAGGCACTATGATAGTAGATCTCAGAGCGCGCTATCTATTGTGATGCATGAATTGTGCAGTACTGCGAGCATTTTAAATGTATGATTGTTTTAATCTAATTGTTTTAAACTGTTTTAA
Organism: Lepidodactylus listeri; assembly: GCA_029233225.1. NCBI lineage: Eukaryota > Metazoa > Chordata > Lepidosauria > Squamata > Gekkonidae > Lepidodactylus > Lepidodactylus listeri. The sequence goes on along the minus strand of JARCFY010000006.1, from coordinate 46,319,405 downwards.
TGTTTTATGCTGATTAGGTACATAGTATCAAACACTGTAAGCCACCCTGAGCCTGTTTGCAGGGAGGGCAGGGTATAAATATAAGAAAATAAATAGAGAGAAGCCAATGTTGGATCAGGCCAGTGACCCATCCAGTCCAACACTCTGTCACAAAGTGGCCAAAAACACCAGTCACCATCAGGAGGTCCACCAGTTGGGCCAGGACACTAGAAACCTTCCCACTGTTGCCCCCACCCCATCCCAAGCACCAAGAATACAGTGCATCACTTGCCCCAGACTAAGAGTTCCTATCTATACCTTGTGGCTAATAGCCACTGATGGACCTCTGCTCTATATGTTTATCCAATTTCCTCTTGAAGCCGTATTGTAAGACAGGTAAACACTCACTTTTAATTTGCACTTTATAATAATGAAAATTGGGCCGCGGCCCTTAAATGCAGGAGGAAGGGCTATTTCCTCCAGCATTTAAAGGGGCCGTCTACAATGGCCGCACGCCGAAGCGGGCTCAAATGCGGGTTCCTCCCACATTTTCTGACCCGGGGAAAATCAACAGTTTTCCTGGGAGTTGCGGGAGGAACCCGCATTTGAGCCATCTGGCCAGGCCTCTCTCGCAATCAATGCGAGAGCAGGGCTGTCCAGATGGCCCCCCCGCCATTCCCCCCCTTACACTTGGGTGCTTGGCCACTCAAGTGCCCAAGTGTAAAAGGGGGAAAAAAAACCCACGCTTACCAGATGGCTGGCAGGGCTTGAGGAAGGGTGCCTTGCCCAGCAGCCGCCGCCGCCAACAGCCGCCGCTGCCGAACTCCTGGGAACGCTGTTGCCGCCGCTTCCGCCACTGCCACTTCCCCCAGGAACGCCGCTGCTTCTTCTGCCTCGTCCAGTGAGGCCACCACCTCCTCCTTCACTGCCTCCTCCGTCACCTGCTGCCTCCTCCTTCTCCGCGCGCCGCTGCCCGCTGCCGCAGGGGTTGGGATGCGTAAACATCCCAACCCGAGGTAAAAAAACGCGGCCCCTTTAATGTGGGAGGGCTCCCGGATTTAAAGGGGCCGTGTGACCACAGCCTTAAATGGTTTCCCAAACATCACAGACACTCAAGGTGGAGCACTTCATACACTGACCACTGATATGATAGAAACTGTCCACTATATGCTAGTGCTGGTTGCTCTACTGTTAATAGAATTTAGATTCTGATAGTTACATTCTGAGGGATTAGAACAATCCAGATCACGCTTTTCCAGTGGTGTAAATGTAGACAGGGGATGGCAAAAGCACTTCCCCAGTCCAGAAAAATTTCATCTGTCATAAGACAGTAGAAGTCTTTGAAATACCCATTGTGCAGCCTTCTACTATGGATCTCTGAATAGCAATGTTTTTGTTTTTGTTTTTTTTAACAAAAGTCCTACTGTCTTGTTTCCACCTTTCACACAAGCATCACTTCTATACTGGAATGTATGTAAGAATCACTGAAATGTATCTGGCCAGATTCATTATAGTTAATTCTTTGAAAACTAGGACAATTATATTCTGTTTCCAATGTTTTGGATAATATTATGAACTTTTTAAAAAAGTTGGATGCCCCATGTCAGCAAGTTCTTTAAAAAATTCTGGTGGGTAGTAATCAGACTCTGGAATTATTCAGTATCTTAAGTTCTAGTATAGTTTTTCACCTGTGATTTTGAAACAAGAAAATATTTTACTCTGCTCTGGGGAGCTGGATAATCTGTGTTCATCCTAGATACATTTTTATTCACAAAATAATTCATAAATACCACTATTATTAAGAAATATGAATTAATATGTTTCATTCCTTCTACAGCAGTTTTCCAAAATAGGTTTCTACTATTTCCTCTTCCTGCTTGGATCAGGTTACTCTATAAAGACTTCTGGTATGGTTCCTTCTTTTCCTGTAATTATTTCTTGTAATTTATCTTTAAAATTCTAACTTTCTGTCAACATTTTAGGCTGTGTTGCTCTTGCCTACCTCATCCAATGAGGACCCTCCATTTTTATTCCTGCATACAAATTGCCTTCCAATTTGAGCTTTTACACATGCAATTAAACATTGCTTCAGAAGGCAGAGACTTGGCTTTATAAAACTATCGAGTTACCTGACACAGTCAGATCACTGGTTTATCTAGCTCAGTATTTTCTGTTCTTACCAGCAGCAGCTCTCTCAGGTTTCAGGGACAGAATTGAGGAGGGCCTGAATTAGCCATGGCCTGACTTTTGCAGCACCAGCAGGGGAGGAGAGATGGCCGGATGCTGGGGGGACAGGAGCAAACGGCAGGAAAATTGGGCTTTCTCTTTCTGCCCAAGAGACCAATCATGGGGATCTAATGTGGCTGGGGGGTGGGCCATCAAAGAGGGAAAGGGGATGGCCACTTGCTTCCTGCCCCATCCTTTGTCTGGCCATAGAGCTGTTGCCCACCCATCCCACCCTGGAGAATGAGCATTCAGATGATAGCAGAATGATGAGCGTATAGCGGTTTGGGGGACAATGTAATTTGAATGTAGTTCTTAGTTTGGAATTGTTAGCCACATGATGTTGTCTGTTGTTTTATATGCTCTATTCTTAGTCACAACTCTTTGGCGGTAACAGCATGGGGCTGGATCCATTTATGGAAATCAGCCTGTGTGCCATGGATACGGGTACCCCTTAAGGGGTCTTGGCATGAAGGCTTAGGGGAGCAAGCCTGCTACCAGTGTTTGCCCTCATAAGCAGATGTCAGGGGAGATCACTGAGGGACAGTGGTTTGTGTGGGTTCCTGTAACCTGCCATCCCACAGTTCTCCACCCAAGCCAGTGGGCTGGGTGTGATGGGGTACATTGACTGGTGTGGGTCAGCTGATGCTTTGGATCCAGCGGACCCATGCTGTGACAATGCTTCTTACAGCTGTAACCAATAAAGTTGTGGCCATTTTATTCCACAAATTATCCAAATTTGGTGTGTGTCTGGTTCTGTTATACTGGGGTAGGGATACATAACAGCAGGACATCTCCCTCCCCACCTAAAAGCTTGAGTCACAATGTTGTTTTCAATCACACTACTTGCAAGTCTTTTATTAACTGTAGATTTCAGGAGTCAGGACTGAATATGGGACATCCTGTGTTCTACCATTTGAATCACACAACTTCTAATCTGCTATGGGAATCAGTACCATTATCATGGAAATTTCATTAAATGATCAGTGCTGGGCTTTAATGTTACACTAGGCTAGGACTGCCAAGTCCCCCTGGCCCTCAGCAAGGACTGGGGGGAATAGGGTTGCCAGCTCCGGGTTGGGGGTGGATTTGGGGGTGGAGCCTGGGGAGGACAGAAACCTCAGTGGGGTACAATGCCATGAACTCCACCCTCCAAAGCATCCATTTTTTCCAGGGGAACTGATCTCTGTAGTCTGGAGATGAACTGTAATTATGGGGAAACTCCAGCCCCACCCAGAGGCTGGCATCCATAGAACAGGGGATCTGACAGAAGAGGCCAAATACCACATTGTCTTTGCCAACCTCTAGAAAGATTAAAATCTTTTTTAGAGATCCCAAAGTGTGGAACCTTTCTTCTTTGATCTGAAGTGTGTTTGGCCTACTGCGGCCCACTGATATTAGCCTTCAGATGCTAGACAAAGACAGAAAGTGTTTGTTTGGTGTGTCTGATATTTGAGTTAGGCCAGAGAAAGAGAAGTGCAGTGTCAAAAGAAACAGCAGAAACAGAGAAGTACAAAGTGAACAAGTACAGGCCCAGCTAGGTTTTTTTGTTTTGGTATTCATTCCTTGCCAAACTGTAAACATTCTTTCAGGCCCAGAACAGCTGCTAGCATCTGCCACTGTGATGACTGGATTTGCAGCATCTGCTGATGTCTTCTGCTGTGGCTCAGCCTGTAGCATCTGCCAGCATTCTCCACTGCTGGGCTTGACATGGTTGCTGATGTCCACCACTACTGGGCCCAGAGCAACAGCCCACATCCTCCTCCACCATGGTAGCTGGCTACAGCCATTTCCCACAGACAATGCAATTGTAGTTGGGGGGAAGGGGTTAAATCCCCCTATGTACTTTTTTGTTGATATAAGATTTTTCTGCAGTTTCTCAAGTGTGCAGAAAGATCTGTTTAGCCTCCACGTGGCCCCAATCCACAGATTTAGGTACCTGCAGATTGTGGGCACAGTTGGCTAACAGTATATTAAAACTCATTCGCTGTATCTTGGGTGGGGGCAGGGAATACAGGAATTATGCTAAACTGAAGGAGGCTTGCATTTGGATGTAAAATAGACACAGTGGATCAAGATTTTGGGGTCTGTCTTAGCTCTGGAAAGCTTTGTTATGTGAGTTCACTTGGGACGATGACTTTGACAGAGGTTTAGGCATTTGCCATGCATTTATTAAAGGTTGAAGATCCTCTTTATAATGATCCTGTTTCAAGTTTGCTCTATAGGAAAATGTTTTAAAACACAATGTGGTGGGCAAGATAGACTAAGTTATAGTGTTGGGGGGAGGATACAAGCAACCTCAGTAATGCTCCGCTCAACTCAGCCACCTTTCCTCTGTTAGAGCCTGTAGAACCCTAAACAGTCACAGACTTCTAGGGGTGCATTCAGATGGCTCTTTTGAGCCATGCCAGGCACGAGTTCCTGGTGGATTTAGAGTGCACATTCAGACCTCAACATCTGGGAATCGTGCCGCTTTTGTTAGTAGCCCATTGATCCCCGTTGGGATCTGTACCTAAAAGATACTAGTTAAAGTCCAGTCTAAAGCTGGCCGATGGGCCAATGCCAGACTTTCCACTATCAGGTTGTACCTCCAGTGTGCAATCAGCCCGTAGGGATGGTCTCCAGACCCTCCTGAATGGCTGCCATTTTAAAAAACTCTTAGCGATGCACGCATAATCGCTTAAACAAGCAACATCCCCAGAGCTCTGCTCAAGCGATCCAAACAATGTTATGTTTCTGACGGTCCCCTGAACTTTGTCGACTTTATTAAGTGAAACGATACCTAGAGGAAGGTACCGCTGGCCATGTTTTTACCATTTTTAGTACGCGCATGCGCAGAGAAACAAGTATATGGTGAGGCGCCTATATGCATGTTCAGGCAAGATTTTTTTTTTAAAGCCAACTGCATGGCTCCTCATGGTGGATGCCATCTAGACAATCCACCGTGGGAGTCACGCGTGGTGAAATGCTTCACAGGCAGGCTATCTGGTTGCGCAACACTGGATCAAAAAGATCTAGCTTAAATTACAGCCGGGCCAATGGCGGGATTAGCTGCCCATCTGAAAACACTATAGGTCCATTAAAGTTAAGGAGTAACTGCTTGGAGTATATAGATGTTTATCGTACTTAAGCCATGATGTTCCAACACTTTAATGAATTAATCTACATTATAGGCATTATACATTCCAACATGCCTAATTTTCTAGAAAATGTTCAGTACAAGCAAAAAAACCTCTGCTAATTCATGTAGCTGGAACACAATCAGTATATCCGAAGGAAATATAAACCTGGACATTTTTGCAAACTACTAAAGAACTGCTAGTGAAAATATTTTCTTTGGAGATTTTTGTACTTTCAGTCAGGCTAACCTGGAAATTATCTTGAGAAACAAAGCTCCGTAGTCCAGTAAAATATACTCCTTTCATTTTTATTTATCTATTCAAGAATTGGTGTTATGGCTTTGGGAAAAACAAAACAAAACTTTAATGTGGAAAGAAATATTTGTGCATTTTAAAAACTAATCCTTTCTCCACATCCATTTTTAGGCAGTTGGCATATTCCCAATGTATGGTTGCCAATTCTATGCTGGGGAATTCCTGGAGGTTTGGGGGTGGAGCCTGGGGAGGGTGGGATTTGGGTAGGCAAGGGAGCTCAGCAGGGTATAATGCCATATAGTCCACCCTCCAAAGCAGCCACTTTCTCCAGGGAGATTGATATTTGACATCTGGAGCTCACTTGTAATTCCAGGAGATCATGCCCCACATGGACACTGGCAACCCAATCCCAATGCCATATCCCACTCCTGTAATCTTAGTAGCAATTCAGTGACATTTTCATAGCAGAAAACAGCTCTCGTGAAATTAATATTTCTATAGTTGATAATATATTGATGATACTGATGGTCGCCATCATTTAATAATATGATTACTATTAGCATCACCTAATGTTTATAGCACTTTATAATGTTGGACTGTTTTAGATTATTTTAGGATTGTTTAAATAGTTAATGATGTGTTTTAGTTTATTATGTAAGCTGCCCTGAGCCGGCCTCGGCTGGGAGGGTGGGGTATAAATCGGAGAGAGAGAGAGAGAGAGAGAGAGAATCCCTGCACTGGCTGAAGCTCGAACTAGATGTGACACATTCCTATTTTTTTATTGTGACTTCAAAAAAGCAGTCAAGAGAAGCTGTGAGTTTAAACAATGGGGTAGTCACATCATGCACTCATCACTTGGATCTGATGAAGAGGCCTTTACTGGACTCAAATCTAGCTGTTCGCATGCTCACTGCTTTCTCTTGGATCATCTTATGAAAAGATATCTTGGGCTGCGGTCACACACACAAAATAATTCACTTTCAGTCCACTTTCAATGCGCTTTCCAACTGGATCTTGCCAGTTCACACAGTAAAATCCAGTTGGAAAATGTACTGAAAGTAGACTGTAAGTGGATTATTTAGTGTGTGTGACTGCAGCCTTGGATGTGTGGAAAAGCAGCTCAGAGACTGAATGGGAAAATGACTAGAGGTGAATTGGTTAAGCAATGCCTGTTTTCTGCCATTCATCTACTTACAGCACAATCAGAGTTACACCCTTCTAACTTCATTGAGTTCAATGGATTTAGAAGGGTGTCATCCTGCTTAAGACAGCACCAAAAATGTGGAGTCTTCTAAGGCTTCTTTTGGAGGAGAAAAATCCAGGGGAAGAGATAATATAAGTGTTTGTTATGTCTAATTTGAGCCTCTGAAGGACAGAGTTCAGTTGCTAGTGTTCCAAGATAAAGTGCTTGACAGAGTGTTGCTGAGCAGTACATTGAAGTCAGGCTTAGAATCTGAAAGCTAGTGTCACCATCCTGACCTGGGAGCTCTACTGGAGGCAGCACAAGTGCACCCTGAAAGCTTTTGTCAAAGTAAAACTCACACAACTCGGAACTCTTGGGCTGACAACAAAGAGAAGAAAGGAAGGGCAAGCTGGGTCTATCTTGTGAGCTGTGAATAGGGCAGTGTCCCAGAACAAGGGTCAGTTCCGTTTTCAAGTGCTCTGTTTTGTGGATATTTTGAACAGCGCTTCCTCCTGCCCACTATGATATGAGTCATGACCCTTGAAAGATGAGAATTATCGGTAACAAACAGCAAAGTACATGGAACAAATAGGAGCTGCCCTTGGTGTGAGAGATGCTAAACAATCTGCAGGCCAAATCATTTAATACCACAGATCACACCAATTGTAAGGAAGTGATTATTTTAAGGAAAACCATTATTCTTTTCATTGTGAAAGAGATTGCAAGGGCTGGAGGCTGCTAAGGTTAGGCATTCACACTTTTTAAAAAAAGGACACATTTAGTGAATGCTTTAAGGAAGAATTTGGGTCAAGAGTCAAGCAAGACTAAAAAGATCAATATATTATATTCTTGAGTGTTCACATGATCTGTGTTCTTAAAGTGTCAGAATTGTTAGCAATATGACTGTAAAGCTAAAACCACACAAAGGAAAGTTATATCTGTGAAAAGAGGCCATTTTCAGTTGTTCACAGAATATAGGAAGGGTGTAGTAAAGTAGGTGGAATGAACTATCAAAAGGCTCAAATGTCAACAAATATTAACAACTACAATGCAATGAAGTGGTGCTCATCACAGGCTGATGCCGGTGACCATATCAACATCCCACTGGGCTTTAATATCTTGATTTTAAATGCCAGGTCAGTTACAGGTAAAGTAGCAGCCATATACAATTTAATTCTAGATTAGAGGGCTTACCTGGTTCAGGGAGGGGGAGGTGTTAACCTTTCCCAGCTATGCCCCTAGGATACTCAGGGATGCATCAGCATAGGCCTTGGGGGTGAAGAGGTGGTATAGCTGTAGTCTATGAAGATTCTATCCCCCTGGCTTAATTCACTGTCCAGAACTTGGCTGTATTTGAGAGTGTGTATCTCATGGTGGGAGTGTGAGACAGGACTGGGATTTTGTTGGTGTACTGCCCCCCCCCCAACTGTTTCCCTACCTGAGCTTGTGGAGGTGGATTTGGTGTGGTGTTGAGGACCCTTTAGGCTGGTTGTCTTGGATGGACTTAAATATTCATGCCAAGGCTACCTTGTCAGGAGCAGTTCAGGATTTCATGGTCTCTATGACAACCATGGACCTGTCTCAGGTAATAACACACACACACCACACACACTGTGCAGGGCACCCTCTTGATCTGGAGTTTTGTTCTGGGTAGGAAGAAGATGAACTGAAGGTAAGAGGATTGTCAAAGAGCTGGAGGAGGGAGGATTGTCATGGATAGATCACTGCTTGCTGAAGTTTAGACTTACAGGAAAACCAAGACTCCACAGGGATGGGAAATCAGCTAAGATTATCTGTCCCCATAGCCTGGGGGATCCAATAAGTTTTCAGATGACATTTTATAATTTCCTGCTGATGTGGTCAGCACTCCTGTCAGTGTCCTGGTTGACCTCTAGAATGGGTGAAATGACACAGGCAATTGACGTAATTGCACCTGGACACCCTCTATCAGGCTGAGGGGCTGGGGATGATGAAAAAAGAAAGGAAACTGCTAGAACAACAGTGGAGAAAGAGGGGCAAATCTGCCAAGGCATGGGCTCATTTGAAAGCCTACTCCTTGGCAGTGAAGGTGGCAAAGAAGCAATAGTTTTCTGCCACCATTGCATCTGCACAGTGTAGACCTGCAGAACTCTTTTGGGTGGTCAGGTACCTTTTGGGTTCTAGCCAGCAGGAGTAGGTGGACAGTTCTGCAGACTGCTCATCTTGCCAAACACTTTGCAGATAAAATTGTTCCCATCTGCTCTGACTTAGACTCTACACTAGCAGCAACAGGATTGGATGGTCTCAGTGTGCCTATCTGTCCAGTTGTATGGAATGCCTTTCAACTTGTGCAGTCTGTGGACAGAATTCTGGGAAATTTGAGACATACCACCTGTTTGTACAACCCTTGCCCTCCTGGTTGCTTAAATCTGCTGGAGGGGGGGGGGCTGGCAGGCAGGGCCTAGGAGACAGTAAATGCCTTCCTAAGCTACTTGTTAGGGTTATTCAGCCCCAAATATGTGTTTCCCAGTTTTCTCTTTGTGTCATAGTAAGTGTGAGCTGAATAAGAGAATAAAATACCTCATTTGAGCTAGTAAGAACATAAGAAGAACTCTGCTGGATCAGACCAGTGGCCCATCTAGTCCAGCATCCTGTGTCATATAGTGGCCAACCAGTACCTCTGGAGGTCCACCAAAAGTTCATAGAGGCTGTGGCCTTCCCTTGGTGTTGCTTCCTGGGTGGCACTGGGATTCAGAGGTTTGCTGTCTCTGTATGTGGAGGTATGCAGATTTAAAACAGCACTGATGTTATGTTGTACGCTTTGCCTTCTGGGGAAGAATATCCCATTGAATATCCTTTAGAAGGCTGATAGAGCATTAATGTGGTAGTCTGTCATTGTGCTAACAGTACTGGAGATTAATGTAGGTTGATGCACAAGATAAAGGGCCAATGGATACCAAACTGGGTAGTATTACTTGTGTTAGGGGGAAATCCATAAGAACAGTCTGTTCCCAGGTTCTTGAAAGCATTATTTTTTAGTATTTAACACCAGAAAGAGTGAAGCATACAGAGAAGAAAGGAACATGATCTACTGGAGAGCAGGTGACCTTGACACCCATGTTGACTTGTGGCTGGACATTCTATGGTTCAGGATTGCTCAAAGAACAGTTGTTTGAACTGTTATGACAAAAAATGTTGCAAAATTTGTCACATTTCAGCTTTTATAGTTTTCATAGTTTCCCCCCAATGAAATGGAATTTATATTCTGATCCATCAAGTCTATCTATAGCTTTAATTTTATTTTGTTTCTCATTTTTGTTTATGTACTTGTGTTTTTGAAATTTTCTAGGAGGGAGATGTATGGAGAGAAGAATTATAATTGTTTTACTCTTTTTATTTGTTCTCTTTTGAAGAACATATTTGTTCTTTTTTTTAACAACTTGTAAAACATGCTTTTCCTTAAAAAGGATTTTCTAAAGTAATACAATATGCAAAGTTTTGCTATCATTTAATCATTATATTTGGGAAGTACACCTGAAACACTGAGTCTCTTTCAGGAAAAAAAAACCCTTACTACTCAGGCTGTGGTTAGATGCGCAGTTTGAGCCAGGGTTTTTATGTAATTGAGAACTTTGATCAGACTCACCCCCTTAACACTCTTCAAAGTACTTTCACCCCATCCTTGAGTAATCAGATGCAAAAGCCAGGGAGTGGGGCCATTGAGCATGTGCACAAGCACTGATGAGCCTGCTGGGATATATAATTCACTGCCTCTCTAATCTTTTCAATTAATCCCTTTCTCCCAAGTACGTAAAAAGCTGAAGTACAGAGGCATCTTTCATTGAAAGTTTTTATAAAGAAAATATAGTTTTGAGAAGCCCCTGTGGGGGGGGGGGGGGAGAGAGAGAGGGGGGGGGTGCAAATATGAAGTAATGCACACATCACTAGCTAGTTTTAAAAAATGGGGGCTGGGAAACAAGAGACCAATCAGACCTGCCTGATGGCTTGGGTGCACAACAGAGTGATCAGACAATAAGAAATCTTGTTTGAAACCAGCTGAGCCCAAAAGAACTGGACTTTCACAGGTATCAAAGAAACATGTAGTAAAGGGAGGGAATGGGATGCAGACCACTGGGGCATGACAGACAGATGTTGCTGTCTGATCAAGCATTTTAAATCCATAAGGGAACAGCAACGGCAGCAGATCAAACTGCACATCTGATTGCAGCCTGGAAGAATTGAGTCCAGTAGCACCTTAGTGACCATCATAGGTGTCAACCCCCCCCAAATTTCCCAGGGGGGCTCAGCCTCCCCCAGCAAAATGGAGTGTCCACCAGGCCCGCCCGCTCACTTGCCTGCCCGTCTGCCCGCCAGCCGGCCAGCAGGCTGCTGCTGCCGCCTCTCCCCCCGGGCCTGGCCTGGCCTGGCCACTTCTGCCTCCGTGGGGCCAGCTGGGCAAATGCCCAGCGAGCTGGTATCACCCGGAAGTGACGCCAGCACGCTGGGCACGTTGCCGGGGTGATGCTCTAGCAATCGCCCCAAAACTCTCTAGAGCTAGAGCATTGCTGGGGCGATGCTCTAGCAATCGCCCCAAAACTCTAGAGTTTTGGGGCAATTGCTAGAGCGTCGGCCCGACAACGTGCCCAGCGTGCTGGCATCACTTCCGGGTGACGCCAGCTCGCTGGGCATTTGCCCAGCTGGCCCCACGGAGGCAGGAGTGGCCAGGCCAGGCCAGGCCCGGGGGGGGGAGAGGCGGCAGGAACATGGTCCCGGCATGCGTGTGCACACGCACACAAGAGCCCCCCCCCGGGGATTTAAAAAGTCAACGCCTCAGGTGACCAGCAAGAGTTTCAGAGCGTGAGCTTTCAAGACCAAAGCTAAGCTTCCTTCATCAGACTACAGCAGACCAACACTGCTACCCTCTGAAACTCTAGAAGGGAATAAGATTTTCCTTAGCTTCCTCTTCCTCAAGTATACTAGCAGCTACTGGAAGCAATTTGGGGGGAAAGCTACACAGCCTTTACCCAAGCTGGATGAAGAGGAGTAATGGAAAAAGTGAGGTGTGACTGATTTTCTGTATCTGTTTGCTGGTATTCTGTCTCATCATAGCTTCACATTCATGCTAGAATATTGAGTCTCCTGCTGAGGTTCTACTTTAATGTACATGAGCTAAAGGAAGAGGTTTCCCAGAGGGTATACTTGAATTTATGATATTGCATTAGGAAGAGAATCTAGGGGAACAAAACAGGAAGAAGTCAGGCAAAGGAAACATTTAAACTTTGGAAAGAAAACTGAGTTTCTTAGTGTGACTAGGGTAATTTTCCTTTGCAGTCTGAGGCCCCATCCAGAAAGGACACAGGACAAATCAAGAACTGGAACTTCTTTCTGCAGAAAAAAGAGCCAAGCAAAGCCAGGGAAGTTAAGGTCACAGTGGAGAAACTACTGAGTGTTATTGTTCCAGGTTTATAGCAATAAAATCTATTTTCAAGTACAAGAGGGAGCACTTCAAAGCTGAATCTACAAGCAAGATAATTAATATATAGCCAATTAATTCCTATTCTAGATGGAATTTTCAGGACAGATTAAAAAATCTTTCTCCTCCTTTGTGCTGCAGGTGTTAACTTTTGTGGTTTCCAAATAGATCTCATTGTGAGCCTGAACCTATCACATGATCTACAGCAATGCCTTTTCACTCGCAGGGACCTCACATAGTGAATTAAAATGTGTGATATAGCCAGGATGCAGAAAAACTTGCCATAGCGGTACCAGGTCCCATGGCAGGTTTACAGTGGATCTTAAATGCTGAACATTACAGCATAACTTTCAGAACTAAATGCTGGATATTAGATCTTCCAGAACCTTTATGTGTGTGTGATCTGGCAGAAAAGTCAAAAACAATCCAAATATAATCCTTCAAGTGTTTATACATTTAATTATTTATGATGGTAAAGGCAAAGGCAAAGGTTCCCCTTGCTCAAAAGCCAGTTGAATCCGACTCTAGGGGGCACTGCTCATCTCCATTTCCAAGCTGAAGAGCCAGCATAGTCCAAAGACTTTTCTGTGGTTATGTGGCCAGCATGCCTAAACACTGAGGTACACAGAACGCTGTTACCTTCCCACCAAAGTGGTACCTATTTATCTACTTGCAGTTTTTTGCTTTCGAATGATAGAGCATTATACATATCCATCATGTATCAGAATTATCTGGATTGTGTATTAAAATATCAACTGCTATCCTATGCATCATCCCTGAATGGTAGCTCACATTGCTTTTGTTCTGTAAATCTTGTAAGAATAACAGTGAGAGTGCCAAGAATGCAGACAAGCTTGCTTGAAAGAAGTCTCAATGGTTGATTTAAAATGCCATCCTTCATTTCATCATGTCTATGCAATGCATGTCAAAAAGCATAAAATCGAATGGATATTTTTCACAGTTTTGGCTGTCCCTGAAGGTTTCCACTCATGCAAGTGGGCCCTTATTACACTACAGCTAGGAGGCTGTAATGTACATTAGTGCCAGATTTGCCCTGCAGGTGAAATCTCAAAGACAGATCCAATAAACACAGGAGATTTGGAGGTTTGTTTGTGTTTCTTTGAATGCCTTGTCAAAAATGCAGCTGTCAAGTAACTACCGTTCCAAATGACAATTTGGCATGTTGTCCAAATAGCACATTTAAGACATAGCTAATGCATATATACAAGGAAAACATTGTTACTGCACTGTTGATTCAGTCAGCTAATTAAATCCAAGTTTACTTCTAGTAGTCTTAAGTACAAAATGTTTATTAAATTGAACTTTGATTTCAGTAACATATAGATCCAATTCTTTATTTTCCTCTGTATTTAATGTGGAAATTTCAGAAAGAAATGTGTTTTCATATACACAGGCTGCAGTTGATAGTTTTACATTCAATACCTTCTTGCTGCAACCGAAGTTTGTAAAGTAAGGACTTGTTTATATTTTATACATTTGCTTGCAAAATTCTTTGTAGAATCTTTTGCAGTGGATTTCTTTAAAATTACCAAGTAATATAGCTACGCTTGATTTGAATATTGACAATTTTAAACAGTAATGTTTGTAGTTACTCATCTTATAATAACCTGACCTATTTCGTTATTGAAAATGGAAAATCCCAGCTAGAAGTGTGAGGGAACGATGAGCATAATATGAACAGCTGTTCTGGCAAAGGTCTGTTTAGAATGGAGCACAATGACTACTAGTGCCAATGCAGTTTCACAGCCTGAGGTGTTGCATGGCCATAAGTTAATTCAAAAGCAGTATTACAGCTGGAAACTTCAAGTGCTGAACCAGAAACCTCATTTCCAAGATACACCTATTCATCTTCATGCTGCTGCTGTTTCTAGTCTGCCCCTGAGGCAGGAAATTGACCACTGTTGCTTCCTGCTCAGTATTTATACTTCCAAATCAACTTGCAGTTTTGTGCATTGTTACTTTGCTTGGATCTGAAAGCTTGCTAGCATCCAGTTTCCTCCACTTCGTATCCAGTCATGCCTGATCTTCGCATTCATGCGTTCTTGCCTCTTCCTCCTCCTTCTGGCACTGTCCCCTGTTCCTTAATCCACAGCTGTCTCTAAATTGACTCTTTGGCTATAAATTTTGGCTCATCTCCAACTAGCCTTCTGCCTCTATGCACTGAGTAAATTTTACAGCTTTACTTCAACCTCACATTTCACTCTTGGAATGGATTATGTAGAATTTTGCTAATTTTGGTGTCTGTTCTCACAACTTGGACCATATCTTGTAACTACAATCAACTTTGGGAGTTAGAAAATGCCTTATAGCAGTGCTTCTTAAACTTTAGCAACCTGAGACTCCACATTTTGATTTAATTTTTTTTTGCAAATCTCATTTTCTTCCTTCTCTCTTGTTCTCCTTGACAGATCTTTTGTCTCAGAAATGGGAAGAGAAAGGTGTTAACTGCACCAATGTTTTCTTCCTCATCTCTGCCATTACCTGCTACATGCAGAGTGTGTCCTTCTGGGTCATCTCCCAGCCCTTTATGAAGTGTGCACAGTGGGTCCCCCCCCCATAGAGGCTTCTTTCATCTTGTAAGACCCAGAACTCCCATGAAAGGTTAGTGCCCGCAGTAGCTGTCTCATCTGCCATCCTGGATATTCCCAGCCAATTTCTACAACTGTCTACTAAGCATGTGCAGCAAGGAAAAATGGTATTTTTGGATACAAATTTCATGGAGGGCATAATTATTAGTATTCCATATTACTCACTATTCCATATTATTCAGGTCTTCACTACCAGTTCAATTTTCAGATTCAGGATTTTTTTCAGGATTCTGAAATCATCCAGGTCCATTATTCTCTGTAAGGAATCTTTTGGGGTGGGTGGGGTGCTGGAGGAGCAGTTTTTGACCAAATGACACTAAAAATTGTAGCAGCACTGGCATTGCCTGTCTACTAAAGAATCCCAAAATTTCAAGTGAATTGGACCAAGAAGTCCAGTTTTATGTGCCCCCGAACAAGGCATCCCCAGCCATCCATTGTTTCCTATGGGAACATCCTCCCTCCCTCTCTCTCTTTCTAAAAGGCAAGCTGTGCTGGCGATGACTCACCTACTCTCCCATTGGCCACTGGGGAAGCTGCCTTGATGTCCTATTGGCCCATCCCACTGGCTTCTCCATTCTTACACCCCCACTTTTGACATGCTGTACCTTGGGAGTTGTAGTTCTCAGCTGGCCTTACTGCAACCATAGCAAATGGAATTGGGGGGAAAGGGAAGGCCTGGACATCTCTCTGACTTACAATTGATCTCCAGACTACAGAAATCAGTCCCCATGGAGAAAATGGTTGCTTTGGAGGGTGAGCTCTATGGCATTATACCTCACTGAAGTCCTTCAACAAACCTGGTCCTCCCCTTAGTGTTGCCAGTCTCCAGGCAGCACCTGGAGATCTCCAAGATCAGTTCTCCTGGAGAAAATGGCTGCTTCAGACAGTGGACGCTATGGCATTATACCCTGCTGAGGTCCCTCCCCACCCCAAACCCTGTCCTTCCCAGGCTCTACCTCTCAAATCTACAAGTATTTCCCAACCCAGAGTTGGCAACCGTGTAACTGGCTATGGAACCACTTTCCAAATCCTTTGAACCCAGAAAACATGGCATAGGAGGAGGTGCTTTTCTACCTTAGCTGCCACTGCATAGCCCCAAATCAACATAAGTCAGGGGTGGAGGGAAGCATACCTTAAAGTTTATGTCCAACACCTGCCTTCTAAACATGCCTTGCCTCCCTCTATTTTCCCCTTTCCTCCACTGCCCCACCAGCCACAACTGGGACACTCACCTGGATCCTCTTTCTTGAGCCCATTGCATTTCTTCCCACAACGGGCCTTACTCCTAGTAAGAACATAACAGCCCTGCTGGATCAGACCAATAGTCCATCTAGTCCAGCATCTTGACTCACACAGTGGCCAACTAGTTCCTCTGGAAGGCCAACAACAGAAAGTAGAGGCTGAAACCTTCCCCTGATGTTGCCTCCTGGCACTGGGATTCAGAGGTTTAGTGCCAAATGGTTGATGAGGCAGGACTTCCTTTTGCAGAAGCCATGCTGATTTTCCCTCAGTAGGCTTTGTTCCTCTATATGCCTAATAATTCTATCTTTAATTACAGTTTCTGCTAATTTGCCTGTAACAGACGTTAGGCTGTCTGGCCTATAATTTACTGGTTCCCCCCTGAATCCTTTTGTAAAAATTGGTGTAACATTTGCTACTCTCCAGTCTTCTGGTACAGTGGCTGAACTTAGTGATAGGTTACATATATGGGTTAGTAGATCAACTATCTCACATTTGAGTTCCCTAAAAACTCTTGAGTGTACACCAAATACACTGGAGAGTATTTGTTTTTAATTTCCCAAATAGGTCTAGAACTTCATTTCTGGTCACTCAGTTTGACTCAGTTCTTCAGATTCCCTTCCTGAAAACAATGGCTGTGGCACAAGTACATGCTGCACACTTTCCATAGTGAAGCAAAAATTTCATTTCAAGAGATTTCCATCTCTCTTTTTTTTTAGCAGTCCCTTTATTCCTCTGTCATCCAAGGGATCAGCTGCTTCTTTGACTGGTTTCCTGCTCCAGATATATATATTTTTTTAAATGTTTATTGTTTGTCTTCATGCTTTAGCAACCAGCTCCTCAAAATCTCTTTTTGCATGCCTAATTATTGACTTACATTTTTTTCCCCAGAGCCAGTGGTCCCTTCTGTTTAATTCATTGGGGCAGAAAAAGATACCTTTTCAACCTACTTTTTATATGTTTCTTATTTATTTATTTATTTTATTTCTTTTGAGATTTATATCCCGCCCTCCCCGCAAGCGGGCTCAGGGCGGCTAGCGGGCTCAGGGCGGCTTGACTGGTGTTGTTAACCATGAAGTCATTCTTTTAGACTTGGCTGTGCCTTTCCTAACTTGTGAAATGCATTCTAACTGGGCTTCAGTTTGTATAGTTTTAAATAGCTTCCAAGCATTCTCTAGGGATTTGACTCTTATGCTTCTCTTTCAGCTCCTTTTAACTACTCTCCTCATTTTTGTAAAGTTCCCCCTCTTGAAATCACATGTTACCATTTTGGACTAGGAGTAATTTTTCATTAACCTGAATGCTGAACTTAATAGTCCTCAACTGATGCAACAACCTCTATATCTCTTACCAGGTTTTCAAACCCACTCAGAATCAAGTGCAAGATCACTACCCCTCTGGTTGGCTCTGTGACCAATTGTTCCAGTGCATAGTCATTTATGATATCAAGGAATCTCATTTTTACAGTATGACGAGCACATGTTTAACTAATCAGTGTGAGGGTATTTGAAGTCTCCCAGTGTTACTACATTATCTGCTTTAGTCACCTCCCTTATTTCCTTCTCCATCTCAAGATCAGCCTCAGGGGTCTGAGCAGGTGGGTGATAGTACACCCCCAGTTTTAAATAACCCTTAGGGCCCAGTGTTTCCACTCATATTGTTTCTGTTTTCTGATTTATTTGATTCTATGACCTCTTTGATGTATAATGCAACACCTCCACCAACCCATCCCTTCCTGCCCTGCCTATAGAGCTTATACCCAGGAATGACTGTATCCCACAGATTTTCCCCATTTTTTGAGATACCTACTATGTCTAAATTGTCATTAAGCATCAAGCACTCCAGTTCCCCCATCTTGGCTTGAAGACTTCTAGCATTGGCATATAGACAACTCTCCGGTAACCCTTGCCTCCCTCAACCCCATAGTCACCAAACATGGCCCTCATTTGCCATTCCGCCTTCCATCCCAAATTCTGTTATGCTCTTATCAATATTACCCTGAGTGTTTATGCAAAAATAATTCTCATTTTCTCCAGGACAAACACACAAGAGAAAGCAGTCACTAGCCAAAAGCCTCCCAATGGAAACAGAACCAACAAATCCAACATAACCATCATCAAACCAGAGAATCCCAGCAGAAACAAGACCAATATTGGAAGCACAATGCATCCAGTGTCAAACCAGAAAATCTAAGCCAAACCAACCAAAGTAAGAGAAAGGAGCTCAGCCCAACAGAACCAATGTCAAACCACAAAGGCCAAGCAGAACCCAAGGGAAATGTGGCAGCAAAAACCCAACAGAACCAATGCCAAACAAGAGAATCCCAGCAAAAGCAACCTGGCAACCCCCTCCCCAGAGATCCTATTTGCCTGTGAGATTTGCCTCCCCCCCCCCCCTTGCTGCCTGGAAAACCTACAAAAAGCAAAATATACACACACCCAGGCTGCCTTCAGACTGGCAGTTTGGCCCAATATAGGCACCTTTCACAAATGGATTAAATGGGCCAGTTCACCCAACTACAGCTGTCAGGCGTTCACCAGGTGTACTCACCCTGTCAGAGGATGACTTGGAGCTGGGTTAAAAAGCCACTGCATCCGAAGTGGAGTTTTTGTTTCCTCACACATGGCGGCTGTTTGAACATGGAGGAATGCATGCAGAACAGATTTGGCAGTCTGAACCTGCACATGTGCATATGCACGCACATGACTTTTGGCCATTTTTGCAGTGCACTCTGTGGCTGATGCGCTACAATAATGTGGATGCTTTCCCATGGGATGTCTCTGTGGGTAACCTGCAGTAGGGTTTGCTGTGTGGCTGATATGTCCCTCAACATTTTAAACTGGATCAGTTAGAGGCGGCACTATATCGCAGCAAGCTGCCAATCTGTCCTCAGCCCCAATCTGGCACTTTAAAACACTGGCTCCAGATATTCCTGAATATTGCCGAGAATAATTGGGACTGGCATACAGGTATTGACTGGTATTCTCTAATGTGTATCTTGATTAAGTGTACATGCAAACAATACCAATAAAGTGTTTTTCAGTATACAATGCACCGGATATATCTGGGCACACATCCCTACTGTCTATATCAGTGGGCAGTACAGTAAATGTGAGTAGGTCCCCCATTCTGCTGAGATGGTTGTCCCCCATCTTAGTGAAATGTTTCAACGTGACTCATGGGCCCTCTGGAATACTGCAGTGGATCCCCAAGGTCCCAGCATTCAACAAAGGCAAAGCTGTTGTTGCAGTCAGGAACCACTGAACTAATAGAGTAACCACTATGAAACTATTACCTTCTATGACGATTAATTCAAGCAGAATTAACTTTCCTCAGGAGACCTTCCTACCTTCCTTCAGACCAACTCTATCTCTGTGGGGGAGGTATAGGCAAAATATTAGCTCAGTGGACTCAGGTAAACCTGGCAAAGTTTAACTTTTAGTTTCTTCCCATCACCCACTGAAAACCCTTTAAAAGAGGAGACTAATAAAATATTTAATAACAAATAAACTGTTTAGAAGAGTAAATATGCTGGGTTTGGCAAGGAATTTGTATGAAAGCTCTTTCACTAAAGAGCAGTGACAAGGAAAAAGAGACCAGCTGAGGGACAGAAAAACCTTTGTGGGCTTCCAGGTACTACTCTAGATGTGAGTGTAGTGGTGGCATCAGGTCTCTTCTTCAGGGAACTGTCCTTATTTTTCTGAGGATTATACATTTGTGAACACTGATTCATAACCAACACACTTGGCGCTTTCACACACACTAAATAATGCACTTTCAATCCATTTTCAATGCACTTTACAACTGGATTTTACTGTGTGAAATGGCAAAATCCACTTGCAAAGGGTCACCAAAGTGGATTGAAACTACATTATTTAGCAAGTGTTAATGCGCCCAATTGTCACACAGACAGAAGCATAACAGGGGTCTATAATATCTGCTAAATCACAGCCCAGCAAACAAGTCTGATTTATTGGGGAGCTACTTCATTATCTGAACAAGTTTCAAAGGGTAATGATTTATTAGAATTTGAAGACAGCCTGGAGGGAGGAGGGTGCAGAAATGACACTATAATGTGACTGCTTAAAAGTGCTTAAAATGTGTTCTCCAGCATTTGAGTTCAAATGGATCATTCCATGAACCTTAATAATCATGGTGAATTTTAACACTATGCTACACAAAAACGAAGAGTACTGTCATTACTGTCCTATGGTTCCATTTGTTTACTTTGGTAGCATCTAGTCCATTTTCCTTGGAAACGCCATGTTGAGCAAAACAGACTTTTCATCTAGGCTACATTTGTGTATATCTTTATTTTAAAAATGTTTTAAGTGTGACATCACAGGTGACATCACATATCATTGCATCATGTGTAGCATGTATACAGTTGTTCTTTTAAAATGCCGGCCTACAGAGATTCCATTGATTTTAGCTGACTCAGTATTTTTAAATGGTTTCTAGAAGTGACTCCATTAGAAAAAGAGAGAGCTAGAGCCCAAATCTTTAAGTATACAGTGAAACTGATCAGTCTGTACTATTCTATAGTAAAGGTCAGAGATCACAGGTCATAATACTACCTGAAACTATCAAACAGTTGGACTGATAGCTGTGAATGGTCAGAGTTAGGAAGTCAAAGGTCATATCAACACCAAGCAATAAACTGGACTCATAGATATGTAAACTGTGGCCAGACACACATCTGTGAACACAAGCTGTGACTCAGAGGTCACAGAAAGCATAAATTTCTTTGAAAATAGCACAGAAGCAAGAACCAGAATCCACACTCCAGTATTGAGTCACTTTTCAATTCAGAAAGAAATATGAAATTATGATCTCTCATTATGAGCAAAAATGTATTCAGATAATAATAATAATTCTAGTAACTTCTGCTTTTAAAGTGGAATTTAGAATGAGGTCAATGGAAGCTCACTGATACAGCTCAGCCTTATCCAAACACAAAATACCACTTTGGCCTTATAATCTATACATTACCCGGATATTTTCAGTGATAGTATCTGAATTTAAGATGAGCAGGATGTGTAGGCTTGACTTTTTTTTTTTTTGCAGAGGGAACTGGCAGTATATTTCTGAGCATGCCAATTTGCCTTGCAGATGAGCCACACTGGTGAATCTTGACAAGAGTTAGTAACATTTCTTCATGGGACTCAAGGGGCTTGAAGCAAATGATGGGAAGTACCATTTCACTCACTGACATACTGGTAGTCTGTATCAACCCATACCACCTTCTGAACCAGATGTGTTCACTAACGACTCATCTGTGTGTACTGTGTAACCACAGATTACCCACTTGAAATAAACATCTGCTTCCAGAAGTCTGTGGATTTTTTTAACCTTTACTGATATTTCTAACAGTACTGTAAATCTGCAAGCCCTGTCATGGCCTGCACAATTTCATTTGTATCTATTTAGCTGTTCTTAAAGGTAATCACAAGGAAGGAAATTAAAAGTGGCGTGGCAGCACAGCTTTATGGAGGATACTGTCAACCTTCTTTTCCAACTTCCTTCAAAGAATCTACCTGCAACGCACTCTGATTTCATCAAGAATGGGCTTTCTAGAAGCTTGCATAGCTTGATTTGTTGAATAAATCAGTGGCTCAGCTGCACATGGGGACTGAGATATAGGTCATGAGTCCTTATAGGCAATCATCATGGAGATCAAACCATAGTAGTGCTACTGCCACCAGGAATGTTGTTGTCTGCCTCAGGGCTGTGTTCATCCTGTTAGGACTTTTTGTCCAATATTAGAGAAAATTCAGAGTTATGGATCTTGCTTTCTGGAAAGAAGAGATTGCTACCTCTAGTTTAAAATATTTATTACTAAAGGATAAAGGGAAACGGGATTAGCTACAAATAAACAAAACATGCTTTCTAAGGAGCAGTATTGTGCTCCGTCTACACACTAAGGCTATTTTTACATCTGACTTTCCCGCTGGAATCATTCTAGTTCCAAAAAAAGTGCCCACACTTCTGTGCGGTGTGAAACCATGCTGCTACTGAAATGTCCACATCTACTAATTGCCCTCCTGTGGTCAAGCTAGTATTCAACCAGCTTGATTCTGCTTTAAACAATTGCTGTTATTAGGGCACTTAGACCCCCTGGAGTGAAATTTCACACCACTGTGAATTCAGCACAGGAAAAGACAGCAGTCAAACTACTTTAGAGGGGAGGTGTAAAATGACCCTAAGACATTCTACTACAGAGTGAGAGATTACAGTGGAGGATCTTTCCTTCTTCTTGACCCCTGAAAGGAAACACCTGATATCAGTGACCAATTAGCACAACAATACACCTCTAGGTTTCCCGGGCTTAGACTTAATTGGGCAGCTGCCAGGTACCTCTTCCAGGTTAGCCTAAGAAAACAACAAGTTGCATAGGTTAACCCTATAATGACTAAAATGGTCAGGTCTTGTCTTACATACTCATTTTCCCAACACATCCAACATGGACTTTTGCTTGGTGATACTCTGTATGAAACCTTGTCATCTATAAGCTTCTTGAGTCACTATTTGGGAGAAGTTACGCAAACTTTACTGCTGCCAGTTATAAATAAAGTGATTGTACAGTTATAAATTGTACAGTTTGTAAAGTGCTGCCAGTTATAAATGATTGACTAGTAGTCACATCACTGATTTATCCAAATAGGATGCTCAAGTCAAAGTATACAAGTTAGATAGCAAATGTGAAGGAATGAACCCTGTTGAATCCAATAGTCTCACATTTGTTGAGCATTCTTAGGATTTGTCCTATTTGAATACCAGATATTTAGCAAAGGATTTGACTGATCATTTTGAATGAACATCTGGTCATCTACAATATAGGTCCTAACTTCTTTGCTTTTTCAGTTACCTTCCAACCAACATTACACAGTATCTCTTGACCTTGGGCTGCAATGAAATTCCATATGCACATATTTTCTTGTTTCTTCCTATTGATCACTCTGCTTTCACTCCAGCTATAATAATGAGAGATTTGCAGAGCTGGCTGGAGGGACCAGAGATATGATCAAGTCCCAAGGAAAGCAGTCCTGGGAGTTCAAGATTGATTGTCTGGAATGGAAAACAGAGACAACAAATATAGACCACAGTGTGATCAGGAGATTAATTTTCTTAACAGGCCAATCCATGTACCAGGCAAAGGAGAGTAGTGATGTGTGCAGGTTCTAGTTATCACTGCCACTGCTTGTGCAGGTTTTTCGACATGCATTAACTATTCTTACCAATCACTGCTGGGTCAGGGCACAGTTTAAGGGCAAGGGATGCAGGTAACCACCTGAAGCACCAAGCTCAGGATGTACAAGTCATGGCTACCTATGAAACAGCTGAAACAAACAGTGCCTTTTGGTGTCATGATTTTTTTTTTGCACTGGCAATTTATTCTGTAAACGTGTTTATTAATGGTGCACCCAATTTCACTGTTTAATTTTGTGATGTTAATACATTTCAAGTTCTTCCATTTAGAGGGAACAAATTTGCTTTTATTTGCTTCTATACAGCAGTCATGGTGTGTGTTCGGATATTTCAGATCTGAAACCATTTCCAAAATTCCATTTCATTTCAGATCAGAAATACCTGAAGCAAAACAAGACACTCTCCAGGTAATTTGAGATTTCCAATATTAATCTCCCAAGATATTGGGGTTGTTTTGGTCCCTGTTGACAGCAGTAGGCAGTAGATCTGGCATCCAAAGGCGAGGTCTACCACTGCTGTTTTCAATAGCTGGTAAGCCTTGTGCCCCAGAGACCAGATCTACCCTGTTAATTCCAATGGGTGATAAAGTGTGTGGAGCAGACACCCATATCCAATATTCTCAAAATGATATTCCTGAAGCAAAACCAGTACTCCCCAAATTTCATGCATCATGACTTTTCTGAAATTACTGAATGAAATTAAAACAACATTTTTGAAACACGCATGCACAACCCTATATGGCATAAATAAATGAAAATGTTAAAAATCTGAGCATGTGATTTTATTGTCTTGCAGGCCAAGGATAAAGAATGCATGCAGACTGTGCATTATATTAAACTAGGAGCAAAGCCTGTTGTACCCAAGCAATACAACAGGCCCTAGCAAGAGCCCCCCCCCCCCACAGGTGGCATGCAGAGCTGCCAGTGCCTCCAGGTGGTCTCAGTGTCCTCCAAGCGAGGCATGGCAAGGAGGTGAGCAGCATTATGTGGAGGGTTTTTTTGGCAATCTCGTATCATCCCAAGCACCGGCACTCCCCCTGGCTCTTTGGCCACATGTTCCCAGGTGGCCGTAGGCAGCCGTCACCCTCCTGCTGCTCTGGTGAGGTGTGCTGGGGCCCAGCCATGCTGGGAGCCCTCGTCTCCTGGGGCTGGTTCCCAGTTGCCATCCTCGAGAGAGCATGGCAAGGCCAGGCACGGGGAAAGCAAGATGCTGCAACTGCTGCCACCACTTCCAGGTGGTCTCGGCTCCTCTGAGCATGCCACAGCAAAGAGGTGAGTGGTGTTTCCCTGTGGCCAGCCATGGGCCTCCCTCACCAGCGAGCAGCTTCCAGGTGCAGCTGGCTGCCCATTGCCCACACAATGAAGGCCAAGGCAGGCCAGTGAGCCTAGCTGCACCCCTCCAAGCGAGCAGCCACTGGGTGCAGCTGACTGCCCAGGGCCCACTTGGGGGAGGCCGAGGCAGGCCAGTGAGGCCAGGCTCAGCCTTCCCACCCCACCCCAAGCGAGCAGCCACCGGGTGTGGCCGACAGCCTGCAGCCCACCTGGCAAAGGCCCAGGCAGGCCAGTGAGGCCAGCCGCAGCCCTCCCCCCCTGCAAGGACACACCTGGCAGTGGGCGGAGAAGAAGAATGGACCCACCACCCAGTCCGTCCCCTTCGCCAGCTGCCTCCAGACTGAGGCCAAGACACTGGCCAGCAGCTCTGTGGGTGGTATTGAGGCAACACAGCAAGGGAATGCCACCAGTGGCTAGGGACCCTCTTTTGAGTAGCAGTTCTTGCAGCCAACTGATTTTGGCACCCCATGGAATGTTGCCACCCCAACTGGCTTTTATGTATAAGGAAAGATAAGCTAAAATGCAACAAAGACAAGGTGAAAGCATAACACATGGAGGGAGTGCTGAAGATGATTTTTGCTTGGGAAAACTTTGGGACAACATTTGGGACTGGCCATGATTATACTGTTGAGTAAATCTAGGATGGCACAGTCAGAAATCCAAAACAGATAATAGGAAGTACTGCCTATTGGAATTCACTGCTGTAAGATATGATGATAGCTAGAAGGCCACAAGTTGGCTTTTAAAATGATTTATACAACTTCACAGACAACAGGTCAGTCAATGGCAGTCATCCACAATGATTAAATGGAATCTCCACGTTCAGAGAGATTTACCATCTGAATACAAGAGGCAATAGCAGTCTTTGCCTTACTTGTAGGCCTTCAAGGCACATCTGGTTGGCCACTTTGTCATAAAAGAGGATATATTTATCATTGGTCTGATATAGCAAGGCTGATCTTATTTTCATATCTTTGATTCCCCCCCCCCCGATACCTAATTGGATTTGTTATTCTGGTACTTTATTGCAATCATACCATTGTGTGAGAGACTGCCTAATACTGAACATGTGCTGCTATGACCTGGTATGGAGATTCTCTAAGCAATCAGTATAAGACTCTTTTGTATTTTTTCCATTTCTTTTCTTTTATAGAAGATTAATTAGTGACTTGTCTGCCCAAAACGACCTAAACTACAGGTGGTAGAAGAAGAAGAAGGGGTCTCAGAGCAGCTTTCAATCTCCTTTCCCTTTCCCCTCCCCACAACAGACACCCTGTGAGGTAGGTGGGGCTGAGAGAGCTTTTCAGAGAACTGCTCTGAAAAAATTTGTAACTGACCCAAGGTCACACCAGCAGCTGCATGTGGAAGAATGGGGAATCAAACTTGGTTCTCCCAGATTAGAGTCCACACTCCTAACCACTACACCAAACTGGCTCAAACGGGTACAGAATGCTGTGGCCAGAGTGATGGGTTGTAGGGACCATATCACTCCTGTCTTGTTCCAATTTGCTTCCAGACTCAATATTTATTTATTTATTTGTTCTATTTATGTCCTGCCATCCCCACTATGCGGGCTCAGGACGGCTTACAGTCAATATATAAATACAGATAAAACAGCATAAAAACAGCTAAAACAATATATAATACAGTGTCATAAAGTCCTGAAGTTGGCTCCGATTCAAGATGGCTTACTTTCCAGAGTGCTTATTAGCTAAGGTGGCAAACAGCTCAAGATCTTCCGCCAATGCAGCGACAGCTCTAGATGTTATGAGTCAGGGCCAAGGCTAGATGGTATAGATCAGGGACAAGGCTAGATGTCACAGTTCAAGGACCAGGCCCTATAGTGGTGACAGCACCCTAGCTGAAAGCCTGGCCGAAGAGCTCCATCTTGCAGGTCCTGAAGAACTATAACAGGTCCCGCAGGGGCCTGATGTCCTCCAGGAGCTCATTCTACCAGCATGGGACCACCACTGAAAAGGTCCTGGCCCTGGTGGTAGCAAGCCTGACCTCCTTAGGGGCTGGGAGGGTCAACCGATTCTGAGACCCAGACCCTAGTGCTTTCTGGGGTATATATGGGGAAAGGTGGTCCCAAAGATATGCCGTACCCTGGCCATATAGGGCTTTAAAGGTAAGAACCAGCATCTTGAAATGGACTCGGTATGCTATTGGCAACCAGTGCAGTATCCTCAGCACAGGGTGGATGTGCTCCCATCTAGGGAGACCCATCAAGAAGAAGAAGAAGAAGATGATGATGATGAAGAAGAGATTGGATTTATATCCCACCCTTCACTTGTAGTCTCAGAGAGGCTTACAAACTCCTTTCCCTTCCCCTCCCCACAACAGACACCCTGTGACATAGGTGGGGCTGAAAGAGCTCTGAGACAACTGTCCTTGAGAGAACAGCTGGTACAGAGCTATGGTTTGCCCAAGGTCATCCAGCAGGTGCAAGTGGAGGAGTGGGGAATCAAACCTGGTTCTCCCAGATTAGAGTCCACACACTTAACCACTACACCAAACTGGCTCTCTGCACCAGCTGCAGCTTCCGAATCTGTGACAAGGGCAGCCCCATGTAGAGAGTGTTACAGTAGTCTAGTCTCGAGGTGACCATCACATGGATCACTGTTGCTAGGTTGGTGCAGTCAAGGAAGGGAACCAACTGCCTAATCAGCCAAAGATGGTAAAAGGCCAACTTGGCAGTGGCTGCTACCTGGGCCTCCATTGTCAAGGAGGGATCCAGGAGCACTCCCAAACTCCTAACCTCCAATGCTGGCACCAACAGCACCCTGTTGAAGGTCAGGAGTGGGATCCCCACCCCTGAACCGCCCCAACTCAGGCACAGGACCTCCGACTTCGTCGGATTCAGTTTCAGCCTACTCAGCCTAAGCCAACCAGCCACAGCTTGTAATGCCCGGTCCAGGTCTTCCGGTGTGGAGTCGGACTGGCCACCCAACATCAGATAGAGCTGGGTGTCATCAGTGTACTGATGGCACCCCAGCCCATACCTCTGGGCTATCTGGGCAAGGGGGTGCATGTAAATGTTAAATAACATTGGGCAAAGCACTGCCCCTTGAGGCACTCCACAATCCAGGGGGTGCCTCATGGACTGCTGTTCCCCAAGCACCACCCTCTGTCCCTGACCATGGAGGAAGGAAGCAAGCCATTGTAAGGCATGCCCCTGTATTCCCGTGTCAGCGAGGTGGCAGACCAGTAACAGATGGTCGACCATGTCGAATGCTGCCGACAGGTC
This sequence comes from Lepidodactylus listeri, assembly GCA_029233225.1. NCBI lineage: Eukaryota > Metazoa > Chordata > Lepidosauria > Squamata > Gekkonidae > Lepidodactylus > Lepidodactylus listeri. Next base: position 46,291,559 of record JARCFY010000006.1, on the reverse strand, counting down.
CAACAACATCAGTACCACTGATCCGCCTCAATCCAGAATTTGCTTCCAGACTGATATTGTCTTTTGAAACCCTGCATGGCCTGAGACCAACATATCTTAAGGACTGCCTTCCCCTATACAAGTCTGCCTATACACTCTGGTCATCTTTAGAGGCCCTGCCTCAATTGCCCCTATCATCTGAACCTAGACAGGGGCAGCCTGAGAAAGGGCCTTCTCAATCACGGCACTAAACCTTTGGAACTGCCTAGCAGGTGAAGACTTTTTTTGGTTTCATCTGGGATACCCCCAGTAATGGTTACAAACCCTCCTTCTGATGTGGTTTGTTTATGTGTTTTCATCTGAATTATTTTATCATTTTAGATGTATTTTAATTGCCCAAATGTTTTAATTTTTTTGTAATGCTTGCCATCTTGTGGACCCTGATCAGGTGGAAAGGCAGCATAAAAATGTTTTAATAAATAAATAAAGCAGCACATAATGCTCAACCACCAGCATCAGTTTAGTTATCATCAACACTTATGCATGACCTCTGCCCAACAGAAATGGAAAACAACTAGGCCTGCAACTGCATGGTACTAAATGATGCCAAAGTAAAAGGTACTAAATGGTACTAAAGAGATTAAAGACTGTGATCAATATATCAAAGCAATTACAGAACAGATGAGGAATAGTAGCAGTTTACTATCCACATAAAGGTAGCAAAATCATGCAATAAATAACTCAAATTGAATAATAAATTCTCTACAAAATTGATTTGAAATGTTTTTTTTCTGGCTTATGGCATTGTTATAAGAAAACTGTGAGATCTATTCCCATGTACAATAAAATTGCTGTTGGTGCAAATTATAAGAAGTGTAATAAAAAGAAGTTTGAAAGAGTTAATGAGAGAATTCAAGAGCAATAAAAGATCACAAGACTAGCAGTTTCACCTTGCCAAAGAAAATTGTGGTAAATTATAACCAGGTGCTTTTATTTCCTGGTTCTTGAAATACTGCAAACTCAGCTTTCTGGTTAGAAAAGGCAGCTTGTGGTTCTATCTGCGCATTGCATTTATCTGTTTCACTTAACTTTGCAGTGTAACCATACCAAGTAAGTTCAAGTCACATGCGCCAAATCTCAAACATACAGTAGTGTAAAATTTTGAACAGAACAGGGTTTTCAAGATATTATATGTGAATTTGGGTCCTTTGTGGTTTTATATGCATAGCAACCTCTCTCAAAATTTAGCACTTGTACCACAGCATGGGCACACAGTTCATACCCTTGTTCTTGTTTGCATTTATATATTTATGTGAATAATACCATTTTTTTCTTCACATGAAAAATCTTTTATTATAGCAACATCAATAAAAACAACAAGATTTTAGAAAACTAGGATCCTGAAGTTGCCCGTTTGGTGTGGTTAGGAGCACAGACTCTAATTTGGGAGAACCGGATATGATTCCCCACTCCTCCTCATGCAGCTGCTGGGTGACCTTGGGCAAGCCACAGTTCTCTCAGAGCTGTTCTCTCAAGAGCACTTCTCAGTCAGAGCTCTCTCAGCCCCACCTACCTCACAGGGCATCTGTTGTGGGGAGAGGAAGGGAAGGAGATTGTAAGCCACTCTGAGACTCTGAGTGAAGGACAGGATATGAATCCAGTATCTTCTTCTCTTCTTCTTCTACATACAATTGCAACATGGATAAAAACATCATGCCCCCTAAAAGGTGATAGGCAAGTTGCCAGTTAAGATCAAATTATAAGTTATACTAATTCAGAGGCCAAAATACGGGGGGACCCCTTGTCAAAACCCCACTGGAATAAGGCTGCCTTACTGACAACTCAGCCTTGGGAAGAGCTACAGTCTTCTAAGTTCATTGAGGACAATGGGCTTAGAAGGATGTGGTTCTGCTCAGGATTGTACTATGCTACAGCTCCGCCACTACGTTAGAATTATTTTAAATATTTTGGAATATTTCGAAATTAGATCCGATAAAGAGTTAGCACTTATTTTTTTAGACGCTGAAAAAGCATTTGATAACCTTAATTGGCAGTTTATTTTGGCACAGCTCCTTGTTTGGGACTGTGGGGGAAGGTTCTATAATATGGTTAGTGCGATATATGACAAACGGGAGGCAAGTGTTTTGGTCAATGGTGAGTCTATAGGGAAATTTTTAATAACTAAAGGTACCAGACAAGGATGTCCCCTATCCCCCTTACTGTTTATTTTTGCAATCGAAACACTACTTGATGTCATTAGGGAAGAAGCAAATATTAAGGGACTCAAAATAAAAGGTCAAAATTATAAAGTACAAGCTTTTGCGGATGATATGGTTTTTATTTTAGAAGACCCCAGGTTCTCAATAGAAAAAATACTTAGTGTTCTGCTACAGTTTGGTTCAGTGGCAGGCCTTAAGATCAATGTTCAGAAGACAGCTATATTGACAAAAAACTGTTCTGAGGAAACTTTGATATTTTTGAGAGAAAAGACAGGTTTTGATATAGTCAAAAAGACATTAATTCAACAAACAGGTGCAGTTCTTTATTTGAGGATAATTATACCACTCTTCTTTTAGACATCCGTAAAGACTTAAATAGGTGGGGGAAGTTGCAGTTGTCTTTACTAGGCAGGATAGCCGCAATCAAAATGAACATCCTCCCCAAAACAATATCCCTATTCCAAACTATACCAATAATTAGAAATCAAAAGTTTTTTCGCCAACTGGAAAAGCTTATATCAACGTTTATTTGGCAAAATAGAAAGCCAAGGATCAGACTCAAAGACATGCAAGATAGAACTGATAGGGGTGGATTAAGACTCTCGGACTGGCTAACATACTATAGAGCTGCCGCTCTGACTTGGATTAAAGACTAGAATCTTAACTTTAGAAGGTTATGATCTGCCAATGGGATGGCACGTCATTTTTTGGTACAGCCAGAAAAATGTTTTTTTTAAACAACATATAATCAGAGGTTCTCTTTTGAAAGTTTGGGAAGAAGTCAGGTACTTTTTTAATACTAAAATTCCATATTGGGTTTCACCCTGTGAAGCATTTATTAATTCATCATTAGTTGAGGAAGGGAAAAAATTATGTTATGGTAAAGTTTTAGACGAAGGTTATTGCCTCAAGAAACATTGCAAAAGAATATTTTTTTTTCCTGGTGGGAAAGGTTGTAGCTTCAAGCTAGATATAATACTGATAAGATAAAGGGTTTCCACAGGGAGGCAACTGTTTTTGATAAGGCATGGCTGGAATCTAGCACTAAAAATATTAAGAAAATATATAATTTGTTATTGGAGTGCAGGTTGTTTAATGAAACTGTTAAACCTAATATGATTTCTTGGGCCTGTGATTTGGGTCACACTATTGATTTAGAAGCGTGGCAGAAAGTCTGGTCCACAAATATTAAGATTACAAGGTCAGTAGCTTTTAAGGAAAATATCTATAAAATGTTTTTTAAATGGTACCTAACACCTGAAAAGCTCTCTAAATATGCAAAGACGGTAGTAAATGTTTGTTAGAAATGTATAAAAACCTCCGGTTCTTTCATATGTGGTGGCTTTGTGATAAAGCAAAAACCCACTGGTCAATGGTACAACTTATACTACAAGAGGTTTTAAAAATTAAGATACCTTTTAACCCAGAACTATTTTTGCTTAATATGCTACCAGAAACATACAAAAGAGTAGCTAAGATAATATTAATACATGGAGTAACAGCAGCCAGAATGGTATACATAAGATATTGGAAGACTACAAAAATTCCAAGCAGACAGGAATTTTTACAAAAGTTTCTAGAAGTAATTGAGATGGATAAATTAACAAGGATGTTAAAAGGTAAAGATGATGAATCTTTTAAACTGGTTTGGGCAAAAATGTACAGCTGGTTGAATGAATTGACTAATTAAGTACTACAATATCAAAATTTTAGCGGATAAGATTGGATTTGTTTTGTAGCTAATGGGAATATGAAACTTTGTTATGTGCCCGATATGATTTTTTTTTCTATTAGGGTGCTTCTCTCTATTGAAATACTGAGGCAATCTTTTTGTGTGGTTTTGTTTGTTATTTAAAATCAATAAAAATACTTTTTTTAAAAAAAGGATTGTACTATGCTACCCTGGCAGGAAGCTGTGTACATACATCTTAAAAAGCCATTGATCTTCAGGAGCCCAAATACAATTAAAAAATATATTGGGCAGTCCACAGATGGGTGCATCTATGTAGGAAGAAATGGACCTTCAGTAGTATGCAGAAATGGACCTTCAGACACATGTTTTGTGCGAGAGCCAGTTTGGTGTAGTGGTTAAGTGCGCGGACTCTAATCTGGGAAAACCGGGCTTGATTCCCCACTCCTCCACTTGCACCTGGCTGGATGACCTTGGGCAAGCCATAGCTCTGTACCAGCTGTTCTCTCAAGGACAATTGTCTCAGAACTCTCTCAGCCCCACCCACCTCACAGGGTGTCTGTTGTGGGGAGGGGAAGGGAAAGGAGTTTGTAAGCCACTCTGAGACTACAAGTGAAGGGTGGGGTATAAATCCAATCTCTTCTTCTTTTCTTCTCTTCCATAAACAAGCAGCTCATTCAAAACTGAATTTAGGTGAATCTGGAATAATCTGACACCTGACAAGAAGACATCGTGTTTTGTTCCATCTGTAGTTTCTGATTTACCATCTAGGGCAGCCCACATAGAGTACATTACCGTAGTCCAAGCTGGAGGTTACAGAAGCATGGATCAGAAGCAACCAGGGTAAGTGGCATGGCTGTGCAGTAGCAATAATGAAACCAAAGCAGATCACATAAGTTCTTCTTCAGAAGTGACTATTACAAATTGCTTCTAGTTGCACAATATGCTTCCAACGCAGTAAACTTTCTATGTACATGGACATTAAATCCTACTCATACAATTTAATGATGGGCCATCATTCTTACATTTCTATGGAGAACAAACTTCACAAACTTTCCAGCTGTTTATTGTTGTGAAGTTTGTAGTCACCTCTGAAGGACTCCGAAATGAAGTTCATATCTGGATTCTTTGTACCTGTGACTTCCCTGTGGAAATTATTCTTCAGTGACTTCTTTTGTGAAATCAGTTGATCTTCTCAGTCTTTTCTGTTATTCTTGTAGTTAATATTATCTATTACAATACCTTCTCAGTATAATATATGATTGTATTTGTAATTCGTAGTGTTGTCGCAGTTTTGCTAATTGGTTCTGTGCAGCAGCAATAACCATAGCTCAGACCAAGCTCTGATACAGGAGCAATTGTGCTGAGTATCTGGTTTTCAGGGGTGAAGAGGAGTACAGAGGGAAGCGGGGTTTCCCACAACCTCTTGCTTTGCATCTGAAGGGGCCACCAGAATATGCCCTGAAATAGTCATCACTGAATTGTTCCAGCATTCATAGCCAAGTATATTAATACTCATTTTGTCACAGCAATTTGATCTATACAATTAGAGAAAATAAGCCTAGTGAAAAGCTGTCTTTGCATTCTAGTTTTATATCTGTTCCACAGTTTGCAGAGACCTTTTGTTCAAAATGAATGACCCCAGAACTCAGATAAAACCACTTTATCCTTTGTTACTATAAGTACAGGCATTGGCATTGATTCTATAGAAGTTAACTTTATTAAGCTGAAGATTCCTTAACCACAGGTTCTCCCTCTCTGTCTCTTTTAAAGGAAACATTTTGTTTTGCAGGTCATGATCACTTCTCCCCCTTTCAGTTATGAGCTGTTCTCAGGGACACTTTTCACTTTCAGACCTTGATTGCTCCACAAGTGGTTGTTTCCTGGATAAAGTACTTGCTATTACAGACCATGGAAGATGTAAACCCTTTAATTTGACTGGGAGGCAAAGTGCAGGTTGGAAGATATGCTTGACCTACAGTGCAAAAAGCCATACCCTCTTTGACTACTGGGAGTCTCCATATGCTCTTGGGCCATTATAACCTACTAGAAGCACACCCCAGAAAAACTGTAACAATTGACACCTGCAATGAAACTCCTTGAAAGATATATTGGACCCTGTGGAAAAGTATATTGATAATCCCATACAGCTGCCAATCTCCCTATCCCTAAATCTTATCAACCATTGCTTTCCTAGCTGCTTTTGCAGAACCTGCAGTGAGTGTATAATATAGGTGAAGACTTAACAGCAGCTTCTGCCTGCTTGTTGAAGCTCAAGTTCGGCGGCGGGGTGGGGGGGGATCCAAAGTATCCTCTAGAGATGTGGGTCAGGCAGTCCACCTGCTCTCCTGTACAGCAGTACAACATTAGGGAAGAAAGTAGAACATAAAGCATAGGAATGAAAGGAATTCCCATGCCCTCACCCCCAGTAGGTACAGAAGTCCTCTGATTTCATATGCTTGGTTCCCCTTCACTGCATATTTTGTCCAACTATAGAAATATCTTGCACGTGAATTCATTTAACAACTATCTGTATCAGACAATGCATATATCCCCTTTGGCATCGTCTAGGCACTGAAATTCTCCCTTACTGTTCTGCCGACAGTTTTTGGAGTGATGACACAGTGTGTCTCTATGCACCTCATTTGTGACCATGAATTGGTCTAAGCCCGTATTTTCCTATCCCATTAAGCCTTCCAAAAGATTGCCAGCCAGATTCCTGAAAATAGGGATACAAATATATATCTCCCTTTAGCCAAGTATAATTTAGGTTAGTGTAGTGTAGGCTATGATAGTGTCTTGATTTGATGCAAACTGTATGATTTTTTCTTTATTAGCAGCAAACATTATTAAAAGATCAAAACAGCCCTTCATTATAACATTCCCTGTCAAAGCGCATCCTTGCATAAATGTACAGCAGAAACAGCATGGCAAAATGCATAATATTTCTATATTTTCTCTCTGTGTTGTTTTGGGCTTTATTAAGCTTTTTTTTTTAATTTTCCCATCATTTTCCTTTGAATGAGCCAGCATTGTTAGGAATACTAGGCCTTTCCTGCCTTGTTAATTAGCTCATTTTACTTGCTTCCAACTTTATATTTATCTGTACCTATAGATATAGATATAAAATTAGGGATGCAGGAACACCCACCAGTTTGACCTGTGCCCTGTTTGCCAGTTGCAAACAGAGACATGATTTTTCAATGATCAGTCCAAAAGGTTGTTGTTCTGTTTGTGGGTGTTTGCCAGGTTGTTTCTCTGTATTCTTTAGTAACCATGCAGTATGAGAAATTAGCTTTTCTTGCATGTGGCTTCTCAAACAGTCCAAATGAGGTCTACTGCCTCCTCATCCTTGCTGCTTATTGCTTTGCTCAGCAGGCAATTGTTTAATAAGCAGTTAGATCTCTCACAAATCATATAAATCAGTCATCTATAAATGCTGTGTTTCAATAAAATCCTGTGTTTCAGAGTTCATCTAAGTAGTCCTTAGCTATGCGAATGGCTGCAGATCAGTTTGAATCAGCAGCATCTTTGTGCATGTGCAGTCTTGAGAAAAACTGGTGCAAACTAGTGCAGCAGGCATTCATGGCTGCTAGGTACAAACCGAACAGACTGAGTGATCGGCTCACAGCTGCCTCTTTCCTTTAAAAATGGTAAATTCGACCATCAAATGTGTTCACAGAAAAATCGTAGCTTTCTTATATATAATTAACTGCATGAAAGTAGGTCACAAGCCTGTTTCCCCCCAGAACTTATAGAAATGGCATAAAATTCCACTCTGATAGAGTGCCAATTGTTTGTGCCCTATTATTTCCCAGACAAAACAAACAAAATGGGAGTACATTTCAACTTATATGCTTATACTTATCTTTCTAAATAGAACTTTTTTTTCTTTTTGGTATCTATTACATTATTTTACATTTTTGCACACTAATTTCAATAGCTTCTTCTTTTTTAATCCCATTTGAAATTGTTCATAAGGAGTTCATTTCAGGTATTTCTCCAGCCAATTATAAAATCTTGACCAAGAATTCTCAAAAATCTCTTCCTTTTTATCACATAAAAGTAAAGTTAATTTGTCCATCTCAGCTGTTTCTATTAGTTTGTAAATTATTTCTTCTTTAGAGGGGGGTTCTTCTTTTCTCCAGTATTTCGTATATGCAATTCTAGCAGTAGTTACAACATGTACAATCATATAAATATCTGGCTTTTTATATTTTTCTGGTATTATATTCAATAAAAAGAGTTCTGGTACAAAAGGTATACTCATTTGTAACGTATTTTGCAATACCTCATGTATCCAAGCCCAGTATTTTTTACTTTTATCATGTCCACCACATATGAAAAGTTTGTGCCCTAATGTGTAAGAAGCTGCAGCCATTGTAAGTAAGGATCCAACACATATTAAAATAATATCTTGCTGTTTATGACTCCGGTTGCAAAAATTAATAAAGGCAATAAATAAAACATGTATTAAAATAATATCTTAAAATAAGTGGATCAGTAACAAACGATAATTATATCATCAGGGCAATATCAAAACAAGTGAATACAAGATGGGGAAATTCCACAATAGACAGAAATAGATAAAGAAGACTGTAACCCCCCTCTCCCCTATTCAAACAACAAATTCATGCTGGGAGAATAATTAAATTTGACATGATGCCAAAGCTTACAAGAAGAAGGGAATTTTACAGCTCGGGTGCCATAGACAAGAAGGCCTTGTCTATCATACTTGAGCACTATACTGTTATTGCATACGATTCTTCTATTGGTCTATGGTGTTTTTCAGATCCTACCATGAGCTGCCTCAGAAGTCATAACCAGATATAACAACAACAACAACAACAACAACAACAACAACAACAGCTACTTCTCTACCTGAAAAAGTACAATTCAATAGTACTATAGTGTAACGTAGTAGTTAGAATACTGTATTTGGGTCTGGGGGACACTTCACTTTATCATGAAGCTTGCTATGCGACCTTGGACCAGACATCCTCTTTCAGCCTACCTGCTTCATACAGTTGTTGTGAGGATAAAATAGAGGCCTGCTCCCTTTCTTTCTCTCGTTCAGAACAGGATGTATGCACAAGCTAAGTAATTTACAGCTTAGGACATCTAATTTGAGAGGTCTCTAAATACAAACATTTCTTAAACTTGATATATCTTAGGGCCTCAACATGTCGTAATGTGGTCCTGCTCTTCTCCCTCCCCACTGACAAAATTAGGTGCTGACCAGGGCTGTAGGGTCTGGCAACAATACATAATATAGAAAACACAGACTAAGGTTTTTTGAGGGGGTGAGGAATGGGGAAACCATACCATCTAGGCTGAGCCTTTCCACCTGCTTGGCCCCACCCCTAGCTGCCTGCCTGTCAACAAGCTTAAAAACTCATACAGTTTTGTCAACTAATGGTTAATGATTTGATGCCTGCATTATAATAGGATGTTTCATATTTGTTAGCCACCTTGGGCATTCTTTTGAACAGAAAGTCAAGTTTAAATAAATAAATAAAATAGTTATAGCATACTCCTGTTACTGGTTTATCTAGAGTTTAAATATAAATGACATAGGATGGACTAGTTTAATTTTCTCCTCTTCATCATCATAGATGAGATTCTGCAATACCCTGAACAAGCCACATCTGCATTCTCATATGTTACCAGAAGAGGAAATAGTGATCACCATGCACCATTGCTAGAATGTCAAATAAAAGCCAAGATGGCAATTAATGAGTGTTTGTGGGCATTTGGAAACAGAGCAAATTTTGATTGTTGAAGAGGAGATGCAGACCCTTAAATTATTTCAAAGTTTCTGCCTTTTCAGTTGCCCTAATAATAAGAAGATGAAGTGAAACGATCCAGTTCTCAGATAAAATCCCTATTGAACCATTAGGAAAAGAAATGCACTGTTCATGTCTGCAGCCATCCACTCTTAGTTGACCCTTTTATTCCCTATTACAGTACAATGTCAATAAATTGTTAAATCAGAAGGTGTACAAACAACAGCCAATGTAAACTCAAATTAGGAAAACAGTGTTCCATTGGACATTATGTCAACTCAAGATGCCTCCCAAGTGTGATTTCACTCTGGAGGGAAGAGGCAGTTAAAACAGAAACAGCTGAAATGTGTACTGATCCTCATGGCAACCTCTATAAGTAAGATTGTTCTATTCTTCGCCTTATTTTTATGACCCTGTTGGAATTGGTGGAAGCTGATGCCTCACAAGAATGATGATCCTCAAAGTTGCCAGTTGCTCTATAACTTTTTCTTTATGTTTTTGTATTCAGTGAGAACTGAATACTTTTCCCAGTAGAATACAATTTTGATGTTCCAATTGTAAATTTATCTATGGAGCAGGCACATTTAGAATACAGTGTACTGTTCTGGTCTCCCCATGTCAAAAGCATATTATGAAATTGGAAAAGGTTCTGGAAAGTAAAACAAAAATGATTAAGGGAGTGGTGTATCTTCCCTGTGGGGAAAAACTGAGGGGTCTGGGGCATTTCAGTATAGAACCAAAAAAGGACTACAGGGGTATATGGTAATGGTCTATAAAACCTTGCATGTTGTGTGGATGGAGAAAACTTACCTCCTTTTCCTAAGGGCCAAACTACACATTATGGCAGCTATGGGTCCATCCCATGGTCACCAATGCCATTTTAAAGGAGAATGTAGCCATTAAAAAATTGCCATGATGGTCTGATTGGCCCTGCAGCATGGCAGCAACAGATCTGCTGCTGTAACATCTAGTTCAACTCTAAGATACTAATGTTCAGAGGCAGCCCCCCTCCAAGAAAAAGTATGTATTGAGACAATGCATAATGAACTTGTAGAACTTACTGCCACAGTATGAAGTAATGGGCACAAGTTTAGTAGCTTCAAGAGGCTGTTAATCCCATTGCAGGGAATACTTAATTTGTCATTAAGAATTCTGAAACATGCTGTACAGACTACACAGGAATTATCATCTAATAGCCAAACCAAGATGATGGAGCTCCCGGTGGTTTTCTTTTCTTGTAGATGGATTGGGGGGGGGGGTGTTAATTCTGATCAGCTTTTCACCAGCACTACTTTTTTCTGACTTGAAATGGCCCCCGAGGGCTGATCTTTTCCCCATATTGGTAGTAATATTGGGGGGTGGGGTGGTACAAGGGACCTGCAAGGGGGAGCATAAGGTAAGAAGATTCAGTTCCAAAAAATGCAAGGATAGAATCTTGAGCGTTCTGAGAATGAATTTCTACACCAATAATTTCTAGTGAAAGTGATGAATTTAAAATGGAATCTGGAGAATATTCAGTAAAGTCAGGGGTCCTTTGGGGCTGGAGCGAGGTGGAGCAAAGCTCCGCCAGCTCAGAAGTGGCCAGTAGGGCAGCCACGGGCCGAATCAGATTCTCTAATCTGATTCAGCCCGCTGCCGAATTGCCGCCAAAATTCAGCGGCAACTTTAAAAGCAACTGGAGGGGAGGGGGTTTGAGGGAGAGGCTCCAAACTTGCAGGGTAGCTGCTGGGGCCTCTCCTCGAAATACCCACCAAGTTTCAAGAAGATTGGACCACGGGGTCCAATTCTACGGGCCCCCAAACAGGTTGTCCCATCGTCTCCATTGTTCTCTATGGTGGGAAAAAGTGTTAACTTTTTTCCTCCCATAGAGGACAATGGAGGGAATGGGGGCAACCTGTTTGGGGGCCCGTAGAATTGGACCCCCTGGTCCAATCTTCTTGAAACTTGGTGGGTATTTCGAGAAGAGGTCCCAGCAGCTACCCTGCAAGTTTGGAGCCTCTCCCTCAAACCCCTTTTCCTCCAGCCCCTCATATACCCTATGAGTTTTTGCCATTGATTTCAATGGCCCATAGGGTATAATAGGCTGAAACTGACATTCCCTTTCTGACACACTTCTGGTTATGTCAGGGGACGTGACATATGCTAATGAGGTATGCTAATGAGTTATGCTAATGAGCTCCTGCACCTCTTTTTCTACGAAAGGACCCTTGAGTAAAGTATTCAGTTCAGTTAAAATAAGTATAGATTTTCATAAGCAGCAGTTTTTCCTGTAGCGGCTGGAAACGTCTATAGTAGGGTTGTGTTTGACATTCACAATCTCCTTTTAAAAAAATAGATATGAAAGGTCAGAAAAAAATTAAGTGAAGACTAGTTCTGACATAACTCTTCCACATGTCTGCACTCACAAGCCCACTTCAAAAAGAACAGAGACTTAATGAGTTGACATAGCCTCAGTATGGCTGGTATGTGGAATTTGCTGGACTGCAATGCCTTTTAGGCCCTGCCAATGCTGTCTGTGACAAAGGCAATTACGTGCATCCCCAGTTATGAAAGGGCTGTATAGCTCAAGCTACTTTACAATTCCACTGGCTAAAGGAATCTCTAAATACAACCCTCAAGAAAGAATGGGATGATGGTGGATATAAAGATTCAAAAAAGGTGCCAACTATTAAAGGAAGGAACTTTAATCTCCCTTTTCATAGTCATCTTGTATATTCCAGGTTAGAAGAATAAACAGAAGAATCTCTCTTCTCTCTTTGGAACAAGATGGCGAATGGATTTTCTGTTGTTGACTGAGAAACAGTGTGCCAAATGTTCATTCAGGAGCCACTGGGTTCAGAAAAGGTCTACGGTAAGGTTGCCAACTGGCCAGGAAAAAGAGAAAGATGTCATGTCCCTTTATTATTCAGTTTTATATGCAGAAATCAATTAAAGTATTCTGTCAATGTAAACTGAATCAGTGAATCTCATAAAAGGTGCAATTTCGTCTACAAATTATATAAAGAAAAATCTAGCAGGAAACACAAATCCATCTCCCCAAATCTAACCATTTGAGCAGTCAAAAATAGGCACTATATTCATCTTCAGATTCCCCAGAAAATGAGTGTAGCCATCTATTTCAAAAGTCCTAATATTAAGGAAACATGTACTTTACTGGACAAACAAGGCAGATATATGTTCCTAAAAGGAACTATTAAAGATCAGTTTATCACAATGGAAAATCTATGTTCCAAACCACAATCAAAACTCTTTTTTCAAAGAACACTGAAGTTTTGATTTCCTTTGTCTTTGGAGAGATTTTTCTGGGTGGTGATTTCAACACTGTGATAAATAATTTGTATTTGTAATTTGTAATTTGTATTGTATGTATTCCAGGTACATACACGTGTGAGTGTATGTACCTGGAAGTCATGGCAACCTATGGTGACTGAACCCTACTGGGGGCCTGGAGGATGTTTAGAGAGGTGGCTGAATAAAACCTGCCCCCACCTCTCGTTTTGATATTTCAAGGTGGTCTCCCATCCAAGTACTTGCCAGAGTTAACCCTGCTTACCTTCCAAGATCTGACGAGATCAGGCTTGCCTGGGCTAGCCAGGTCAGGGCAGAAAACATCAATTCTTTAAAAAACAAATAGATATTTGTTAAACTCATAACCCTACAGTTAGAGATTGTGTATTTATCTGTGAGACACAAATTATACTCTCAAATCAATATGTTCTTGATATCCTCTCTCAAAGTCATTTACAAACAGAAGAACTGATGTAAGCTCCTGTTGTCCTAGAACAGCCTTAAAAGGCAAACATGGAATAGCTGGCATCTAGGGAATAAAATTGTTGGATAACTCTGAAATATGAAGGAAACTTCAAAACAAACTCCAGGAATATTTTCATTGAAATGCTCAATCTGATGTCATGTATAACAATATGGGAGGATGGGAATGCCTATTTTTAGGGGCATTGCAATAAGTATGCCAGTTCATGTTAAAAGGGGGAGGGAGGAACAGGAAATCATTCTGATCAAATAAAAATTTTGATTTTTTTTTAAAATTAAGGCATAAACAGGATTATAGTGTACTAGAAACATTTAACAAGCTATCATGGATAAAGGTAGATGAATTACATGTGGGTGGAACTCATACAGTAGGGATGCCAGCTTCCAAGTGGGGTCTGGGGATCCCCTGGAATTACAGCTCATCTCCAAACTACACAGATCAGTTCCCCTGAAAAAATGGATGCTTAGGAGGGCAGACTCTTTGGCATTGTACCCCAGTGAAGACCCTGTTCTCCCCTGGCTCCATCCCCAAATCTCCGGGCAATCCTATAGGAGCATTTCCCCCTTGGCAACCCTATAGGAGCATTTTTTAAAATGGTAACAATACTGGGAGGCTCTTAGTGTTCAAACTAAATAAGTGGAAAATTAAAAATAGAATAGCTGCTATCAAAAATAAAGATGGTTCTATGTTAATGCATATGGAATCTATTGTGGAAGAGTTTGCAAGCTATTACAAACAATTATCTCAAGAACCAAAGAGGACAGATAGTTTTTTAGCTAGTGTTCACAATCCTAAACTTTCAGAATATGATAAGACAATAATTAGATAAACCTATCATATTACAAGAAATAATTAGTTCAATAAAAAAAACTTCAAGAAAACAAAGTGCTGGCCTTTAGTATATTAATAGTGGAATTTTATCAGAACTTTATACTGATTGTTGACAAAACTTTATACACCATTATTGACTGCACTAAATGCTATTTTCCTGGAAAAACTACTTCCTAAGCAACGGACGAAATCAAAGATCATCATAATACCTAAGCATGGGAAAGATCAAACATGTACGAGCTTCACATATCACCCAATATGCCTGTTAAACTTTGATTACAAGATTTTAAATTCCACACTAGCTACAAGGTTAAAGGATGTAATAAACAAATTCATTTACCCTGATCATACAGGATTTATCCAGATAGATCTACAACCACTAATGTTAGGAAGGTCATAAATTTAATAGAATCAAATATAGAATATTGTTCTCCAAGGCAAGATTAAGTGTTCTGCCCCTAGGGAACTAGTGGGTAGATTTCTAGGGACTCCTTTTTCAGAACAATTTTGCAGTTGTAATTCAGGCAACTTGGACACAATTTGGCACTTTTTTATTGATTGTAAGAAATACAACATGGCCCACGACAGATGGATGTCAGTGTACATTAAAAAATGGAGCCCTGCTACTAATTAGGAACTTGTAGCTAATCCCTTAGCTGATACTGATCCAAATGGGATGCTGGTAGTGGCAAAGTTTTTATCTGTAACTTTGGGTGGTATTAAATGAATTGACTCTGCCCTCTTTATGTAGTTAATATGTATTTGGTAAACCAGGTTGTATAACTCTGTGAAACTGTAAACTATAAATTATAATGTATGCTGTTCTCCATTGCATATACTATACTTTGTATATTTACTTATGACCCATTGGTCTATGAGCAAGAAAATGATTGGACCTGAACCAAATTTAATAGAATTAACCAAGGAAAAAAGGATTAAATCATTTTTTCTCATGCCAAAAAGGCCTTTGATAGAGTTGAACATCAACTCCTATTGAAGTGTCTAAATGTATTTGGCTTTGGGAAAAGTTCACAGAATGGGCCAAATTAATATATTCCAGATCTGCTGTGAAGCTAGGTATATATGATCTTCTTTCTTCACTGACTGATGTATATAAAATAGGGCTATCCCTTATCAGCTTTACTATTTGACATATCCTTGGAACCCCAAACAATCACAATAAGGAAGTCCCAGAAGATCTTCTAAAAGCAATTTAAAGACTATTTACAGACATTAAATATACACTAACCATGTAGGAAATTTTTAATCTATCTCTATTTGGGCTGACAAATGGACTCAAAATGATGATTTTGCATAAACTCAGCTACTTATTAATCAACTTAACAGCAAAAAAAGACTGCCAAAACTTGATAAACATTTTTATTTGGAAAAATAAGACACTCAGGATAAGTTGGTCCACAGCATAAAATAGATGGTTAAAGAAGGATTGGGAATATGAAGCATTAAATTATATCATGATGTTGTGAAATTAACACAATTGGGCGTGACCGGTATTGCTGCCACCCTTTGCATGTTTTATGTTAGTCTGTAACTTATCTGGTAATTTTATGGATTTGTATCTGTTTAAACTGAATGCTATTGTTTATGGTTTTAGTTGCTGTTAGCCACCTTAAGCCAGTCCGCTGGCTAGGCAGGATATAAATACATATAAACAAACAAACAAACAAACATGAGTTACTCGGTGCATAACAAATAATAAAGACCTTTCAGATACTGCTATTGAGAAAACATATGCACAATTGCCATAAAGAACCTTTTCTGTGGATCAAAATGTCTAAGAGAAAATTGATATATAATAATCTTGTTACCCTTTGGTATTTCCCCTTTGCTTCAGCAGCAAGAGGCCTTTATAAGACACAAGGCTTTCAGCTAAGGTCTTTCATGAAGTTGGAGTTATCTGGATTGCTCATTTACAAGAAATTATTACCTAATAACAGCATAAGATCACTGGGCTTTGTCCACAATGGATTTGTATTTGGCTAGTAAAACAATTGAATGCTGAATTGTTTATCTCTCCTTATATACTGTTTTTGGGTGGCAACATTCCATGCACGCCCAAATCAGTTAGCTGCTTGACTTGCCAATCAGAAGGTGCCCCCATCACCTGGCTGTGTTGCCTGAATCCCGCCCACAGAAGCGGCACCAGCCACAAATTCCCTCAGAAGACAGTTGTTTCCCCTCTCTGAAGGATCTCGCATTTGCTACCATGCTGCACCAGCGGCGACCTGGTTTCCCCACAGCTGGTCTGGCAAGGTCTCCCCAAGGCGGAGGGTGGGAGGTGACCCTGCTCAGTTCAGGGAGACAAATGCTCCGAGCACGCAGGCTGGCTGGCCTGAGCAGGCCTTGGTGGACCAGCAGAAGCCCGGCGGCCAGCAACACGCACCTGGGAAGCTCTGGCTAGACAGAGAGAGGTGGTGGCAAAACTCTCAAGGACGGAGGAGTGCCAAGTTATGTGCTGGGTGATGCCGCGGCTTGCTTGGAAGAGGCTGAGCCTAGCTGGAGGTGGCAATAGTAGCTCCAAAGGCCTGTTGCAGCCAGGGGGATCCTGTGCAGCATCCCCAAGTGCCTCCTGCCTCACCCAGGGTAACTGAGCCCAGCCCATTTCAGCTGCAGCAGTTCTCACTGGACCAGCAGAAGCCCAGCAGCCAGTGGCACATGCCTGGGAACCCCCGGACACACAGAGAGAGGTGGTGGCAGTGCTTTCAAGGATGGAAGAGTGCCAGGTTACGTGCTGGCTAACGCCACTCACCTGTTTGCGGTGGCTCACTCAGAAGAGGCTGAACTTGGCTGGGGGTAATGATGGTGCATCCTGCCTTGCCTGGGGGTAAACAAGCATCCTTCATCATCCTCCCCATCTCCCCACACCCCAGGCTACCTGCGCCCCTGCCCCATGGTGGCCTCCCCAGATGGACAGCCACCCACGGCCCAGTCTAGAGCCCATTGTATTGTTTTTACAACAGGCTTGGCTATTCGTATAATACATATTGGTTTTGTAATGAAGAAAAGTCTTGACCTGGTTAGCCCAGGCTAGCCCAATTTCATCAAATCTTAGAAGCTAAGCAGGGTTGGCCCTGGTTAGTATTTGGTTTGGAGACCACAAGTAAGTCCAGGGTTGAATGTAGAGGAGCATCCGGGGGAAGTCCTTTGCAACTTTGATGACTCTAGCTTGCACAGGATCTGTTCTATACACTCCTGAACCTCCTGAACCTGTGCCTGTCAAAATGACTGTCATTTCCCCAGAAAATGCTTTCCTGGGGGCACCTTCTTTGGGGAGCTGTAACTTGGACCCCATAAATCCAATTCTTACTAAACTTGGAGGGTGAGTAGAGAAGAGTCAGCCAGAGCTCCCCTGTGATATGGTGTCTCTATATGTGGCAGTAATCAACAATATAGAAAATAAGAACTGCACCAGAACACAATAATAAAAGTATGCAGAACAAAATTATTACTGTGTATTACTACAAATCTCCACAATACAATAAAGGTGGGATATACCCATAACAACAATGACATAACAGAGAAACATTCATAACAACAGTTGCTAATATATACAATCAGTAGTCATCAGTTTCTAATTATATAATCAGTAGTAATAAGTAATCAAAACAACAGTCCTCATCAGTGATCAAAACGACAGTCCAACGAAGGCTCCGGATTACATACTCCATTTTGATTGGATCTTTATCAGAAGACTAATACATGATTCATAGACTAGTACGTGTTCAAATTGACAGAATTCACTTAGGAGGATATGACTTTATCTTATATCAGGTTCATAAACTAGTACATGTTCAGTTCACAAAATTCACAAAGAGGAAATGACTTCATCCAAAAGAGGAAATTCCAAGATGGGCTGCCGATTCAACAGATGGAACTATTCTCAGTTAGCCAGCGTGCCCATCCCTAATGATAGATGGCAAGAGAAGAGGAGGCCAAGTGGAGTAAGCATGAAGAGGGAAGTGTTTTTCTGGACTATTGTTGTTGTTGCAACATAATTTTGTGTTCCCCTTTGCATTCCTGACTCCAGGCACCCATTTTAGCCCAATAATCTGGACCAGCCACATATGCTGCTGTTCACAGAATGCAGACTGATTACTCATTCCAAATTCACTATGAATTACTTCTTTTCATGGTGACCTCTCTGGATCAGCACTAAAATATTGTTCTCATTGCAATTTTAAAATAGTTTCTTCATAGTTCCTTTGCTTTCTACTGCTTACCTTAGTGTCATCAGTCATTTCATACTCTTCATAAAAGTTATTGTTATCAGGGTCATTAACTCTTTCAATGACTCCTTCAGAGTTTGGGTTAAAACACACAGATTGCAAAAGACATTATTTGCTTCTGTGATCAAGGCAGTAAATTACAACTAGATAATTAAACAGCAAGGAAGGGAAAATGTAAAAAACAAAGCAAGACATTCACCATTTATTGAAATGTCTTCATTACCTGGAAATGGTTCTATAGCAATGTTTATTACCAGACTAATGCTGACAGATTGAAGAGAAAATAAACATGAAAGGTGATGAAAACTCTTGATTTTATTTTACTCTTACAACTGCCCCCCTGGATAATCTTTTACAGGAGAAGGATTTCTATGACAACCAGGGTCAGAAGTTGGTTTACAAACCCTAGTGTTTTTTAAAAAAGCCTTGACCTGGATAGTCCAGGATAGCCTGATCTTGTCAGATCTCAGAAGCTAAGCAGGGTTGGCCCTGGTCAGTATTTGGTTAATAGACCTAAAAGGTATACCAGGGTAATTATGCAGAGGCAGGCAATGGCAAACCACCTCTGAACATCTCTTGACTTGAAAACCCCAGGGCTATTTTTGGGCAGGAACGCACAGGAACGGCGTTCCGGCTGGCTTCCAAGTTGGCCACGGCTACAGCTCCCCCCCCCTCGGGTTCCCCAGGTGCCTCACAAGCCATGGGGCTCCTGGGGAAGCCAAGCTGATCCAGGGAGGGAAGGCAGCTGCGGGCCCCCTGGGGAAGCCAATCCAGAAACTGCCTTCCTTCCCTTGGGTTCCCCATGCACCCCCCAAGCCACGGGGCATCTAAGGAAGCCAATTCTGGGAGGGAGCTGGGAGGTCAGGGGTGTGGCCTAATATGCTAAAGCATTTCTGCCGCTGGGTGTGGGTATTATGCTAATGAGTTCCTGCTGGGCTTTTTCTACAAAAAGAGCCCTGGAAAACCCTATGGGGTAGCCGTAACCCAGCTGTGACTTGATGACAAAAAATAATAATAATTTAAAAAATCCTTGGTTTGCAAGAATGATCATTAACATCAGTCCACACATAACAAAGACCTATGAATAAGTCTGGGAAGGGAAGAAGAATTTTTAAAGAAAGCAAAGATAAGGACAGAAAGATGTGTGTGATCCTTTAACCTGCTAGCATTTGTTTAACCATAGTTAAGCAATAATAAGAAATATATCTGCAGTGGTTGTCAAAGATGCTGATACTATGACTCAGTTCAGAAAAAGAGAAGCCCCCAAACCAACATCTGCATGACAAATGTTATGAACTGAAAGCTTGTTACTGGCCTTCTATTTTAAAGAATCTTCCCTTGTATTTATACATTTCCAGTTTATAACGCTATGGTGCCATGCCCTCCTACACAGCAGGAAGCTGGTAATCAGTACTCAGAGTTATCTGAATTGATATTTGTACATTTCACTGGGGGGGGGGGGAGGAGGCTTGAGGGAACACTCTTTTTTATGGTGGATTTCCTCTTTAGGAAATGTAGTGCTTTGGCATCTTTGTATATGGAACCCTAGGGTGCCTTCAGGCTATATCCTTAGCCCATTCTCCACAAGAAATTAAATGAAATGAAGAAAATGATTTCTCTCAGCCAGCTTGTGCTATCTGGGAAATGGGATTTTCACTTCCCCGCTGGTATAAGAGATGAAAACAAAAGGTCAGCCAATATGAAGGCTATAGCTGAATATATTTTCAGTCCTAGTTCTTTCATGTAACAAAATGTCCTTCTGGAATTTCTGCGACTTATTGACTTATCATTATAAACAGCCCTTAGTTCTGAATGCAGCACATGTGGACTGGTTTTGATAAACGCATCCCCTGTGATTTATGCCATTCAGTTTTAACAGTATGACTAGTTATAGTGCCTGTTGTAATTCAGGACCAAAATTTGGGGGGGATGTTTGTATTAATGTATGGAACATGATGACAGTTATCAAGCTTGGAAGGCAACAAAGGATGGAGATGGACAATCTTTTTTAAAGAGAACTGGTGTCCATTTCCACAGTGAACATGCATTCATATCTTTCATCCCACTGCTGCTTCTGATCTTACAAGCATTGCTTCCAAAGCCCCTTTAAAAGTATGATGCAGGTCCATATCATGAATGGAGACTGAAATGCATTGTATTCTCTGTAAGAAGTGACCCAAGCCACAGTTGAAGTAAACAGACATATATAACCATTTTAAAAGCTATCCCGGAGCCATTATTTTACTCCCAGTGGGAGTCTTTCCACCCATTATGGCAGCGGTTCTCAGACTGCGAGCCAGAGTCCTCTTGCAAGTGGGCTGCACAGCCAGGAAGGAGTGGAACAAGGTGATGACAAAAGGTTTGATGACAAATTTGAGCTTGTCTCAATGCAATCTGCAAAATGCCATGAAAGACTGAACACGAAAGCTAAAGTATAAACTTGTTTAGTGTTAATGAATGTGAAATTTCTGTTATTTTGGGGAGAAAGTAGTATAGAGTTTCTTGCTGACTGGTACCTAAAAAGTTCAATAAGTTAATAAGTGTCCCAGTTCCAAAAGTCTGAGAAGGTTTACAGTATGGACATCAGGTCAAGTCTTGCTCTGAGTACAAACATTCCGGAAAACAATACAAGGCAAGAAAGAATCTTGAGAAACTTGCTTCAGTGCACTGGAATTCAGCCCCCAGAGAAACTCATCTGTTCATACCCTTGCTTCTTTTTAGGTTGAAGCTAAACAGGATGATATTAGACCATGAGGACAGTCTGGTCCACTAGAACAGGCCTGGGGCTACCAGAATACACATAAAGCAAAGGAGTAAGGGTCTAATTTTCAGAGCAAAAGCTGACTCTTCCAACTATTCACAGCTTTCCTCTCCACAAGCACTTTCCCCAATGGGTAAGAGGAAAAAAAGAAGCTGTTAGGGAGATATGTGGCAAGTGCAGCAAGAGCTCAACTTTCCTCAGTGGCACATCCCTTTGTTTTGAAAACAGGACACACACACACACACACATACACACAATGTAATTTGGGGCATACCCCAATTCAAACAAATAGATTTCCAACTGTCAGGCATTTGTTGTTGTTGTTCAGTTGCACAGTCGAGTCCAATTCTTTGTGACCCTATGGACCACATCACGCCAGGTCCTCCTGTCCTCTGATGCCCTCTGGAGCTTGCCCAGCTCCATGCTCATTGCATCGATAACACTGTCTAACCACCTCATCCTTTGCCGTCCCCTTCTTCTTTTACCTTCAGTCTTTCTCAGCATCAGGGTCTTCTCCAGTGAGTGTTCCCTTCTCGTTTGGTGGCCAAAGTATTTCAGCTTCAGTATTTGTCCTTCCAGAGAACAGTCAGGTTTGATTTCCTTTAGGATTGACTGATTTGATCTCCTTGCAGTCCAAGGGACTCTCAAGAGTCTTCTCCAGCACCATAATTCAGATGCATCTATTCTTCGGCGCTTGGCCTTCCTTATGGTCCAATTCTCACAGCCATACATTACTATTGGGAATACCATCGCTTTTATATGGACTTTTGTTGGCAGGGTGATGTCTCTACTTTTTATTATGCTGTCTAGGTTTGCCATAGCTTTCCTCCCAAGGAGCAGGCGTCTTTTAATATCATGGCTGCAGTCACCGTCTAGAGTGATCTTGGATCCTAGGAAAGTGAAGTCTATCATTGCTTCCACGACTTCCCCTTCTATTTGCCAAGGAGTGATGGAGCCGGATGCCATAATCTTAGGGTTTTTTTATGTTGAGTTTCAAGCCAACTTTTGTGCTCTCCTCTTTCATCTTAGCAAGAGGCTCTTTAAGTCCTCTTCACTTTCTGCCATTAGAGTGGTATCATCGGCATATCTGAGGTTGTTGATGTTTTTCCCGGCAATCTTAATTCCAGCTTGTGATTCATCCAGGATGGTATTTCACATGATGTACTCTGCATATAAATTAAATAAGCATGGTGACAATATACATCCTTGTCATACCTCTTTTCCTATTCTAAACCAATCAGTTGTTCCATATCCAGTTCTAACTTTTACTTCTTGACCCTTCTACAGGTTTCTCAGGAGACATGTGAGGTGGTCTGTTACTCCCATCTCTTTAAGAACTTGCCACAGTTTGTTGTGATCCACACAAGCAAAGGCTTTAGTGTAGTCAATGAAGCAGAAGCAGATGTCTTTCAGGTACTCCCTTGCTTTCTCCATAATCCAGCGAATGTTGGCAATTTGATCTCTAGTTCCTCTAGACCAGGGGTGTCAAACATGCAGCCCGGGGGCCAGATCAGGAACTGGCCATCTCCTGCTTTCAATTCTGTTGCTGCTGCTGCATCATAGCTTGCTTCGCCAGACTCTCTCAATTGCTCAGCCGTTTCATGTTCTCCCGTGAGTCCTAGACTCAGAACTCTGAGCATGACATTTCTGTGGTGAATGTCAATAAATCAAAAGTAGGTTTTCAGCTTACACACCTGAACAGCATACACAAGATTGCAACAGCACAGACATTTTGATGCAATAATTCAGAGCAAGAGGTATCAGATACTGTTAAATAAACAAAATATTGCAAGAGTGCTAATGTTTTAAGCATGCTTTTATTTTATGCTTTAAAAACCCCTTTGTGTTTGTGTCCTTTATAAAGTTTATAGCAATGCTACCTGGCCTTACATTTTATGACACACATGGTCCAGTTCAACAAGGTCTCATTTATGTCAGATCCGGCCCTCATAACAAATGAGTTCGACACCCCCGCTCTAGACTGTCAGGCATAGTCTAGCATAAAGTAAAATGTTCATTACATTATTGAAAAGGATCTCTGTTTTTATTATGCTTTTGACTGCCCTCTTGAAAGTTTGTCCATTTCTCAGCAGCATCCTGAGCAATAAGAGTGCAAAAGTCCCAAAGGCTGGATTTCAAGGTTCTCAGGGGACAGATAACCTGAAGATATTAACTATTCTGCCTGTGCTTTAACTAAGTCGAGTCAGAGAATTTATGCAAGGTTGATGCAAGATCATGTTTTTAAAGAAATGTGTGTAGGTGGTGTATCAGAAGAAGGGATGTTACTTCCACAGGATCTATTCACTCCTGGCCTCAGGCCTGGGAGGAACAGGTAACAATGAAAAATGTTTATATGGATCTGTCACTTTTCTACCAATTTATATGCAAGAGAGATCTGATGCCAGGGACTACAGACTGTAAAGAAGCAATCAATCTATATGTTTCTTTGTTTCAAGTATTTAAACTAAAGAAGAAAAAGACAGACCAAACAGTAAGGCAGAGCAGAGCTGCAAGTTTATTCAGCTCCAAGAGACTGCCCTGATTAAAATCAGGAGAGACTGTGAGATCCTTGGTCTGCTTGAGTACACCAGGCCTGAATTGTTTCATGTTGATTATTGTACTGTATACCTTGTTATTTCATTGTTATGTATGAATACAGAAAATATATGCTTGAAGTTTCATTATGATTATTCTCATTAATGTAGGTATCACAAGGTGGGATCACAGTGTCCAAAGACTTATCTCCCTCACTTCTTTAACTGTAGAATTATATATTTTTTTTTAGATTTCCCTTTGAATTTCAGTTTAAGTAGAAGTTGTACCCAGTACGTTTATACTCATGGAGAACTTATTATCAGAAGAGTTTAATTGCTTATGATTGCCCTATTGCAAAAGGTTGCATGGTTAGTTGCAAGAAAGTAAAATGGAATTAGCATGGTCTAACTGCTTAGGATTGCACTGTAAGTTACTGTACATTAATGATCAGGGGAACATCTCCTGGACTTTTACCTTACAATAAATGGAATTTTGTATTTATTCCAATACAAGACTTGGGTTTTTGTTGTTATTGTTGTTGCTTTGCAGGCATGCCATCAAAAGAAAGAGGAGGTCATCTTCTATTTGCATACAAGTACAGTTATGTCTGGGGGTTTTCGGTGTATAATATTATGGGGGGTCATCTTACATTCAGGGTTGCCTTTCTTTTGAGTAAATATGGAATATATCCAGCATTTTAGGAAGCAGTTTACATCTAGAGAGTTCACAGTATATAGATTTGGCTTTGTATTTGTAGTACAAAGAAGTTTTCAATACAGAATAATTCTTACTCCAAATAAAAAATACTGAGGTCTTAATATTTAATAGTTAAAGCAACAATGAGGATTTAGAAACCAATTGTGAAGATTTAAAATCTATCATGGCATTTATGATAGGTAGAATGATTGAAAGGAAGATGCCTCATCTTTTCAGCCATAATACTCGATGAAAAGTTGAAGAAGATGGCAAGGACATGCCTAAGAATTCAGAGATTCATGCTTGCTTCGCAGCAGTTTAAATAAACTGTTTTCTTCCCTCTTCTACTGTGAGATACAATAGACATTTGGGGATGAAATGAACACTAAGCGGCAGGTCAGCTTGTATATGCTGATTTGTGGGATTATAACATGAGCTGTTCCTGAATTTCAGATGGAAATGCCCACTGCGATCTCATAAAGACCTATTTAAAGCTTCCACAACAACTTTGCAACAAAAAGGTCAAATCAGAATTACAAGCCAGGAAGCTGCTGGAGGTTGCTGTAAAATGGAATTGAAGGAAAGGAAAACAAGCCAGACAACAAGCATGCTATCAGCCTCCCCATCTACTTGGAGAGATTTGATAACAAGTTTCGGTGTCCTCTGAGCACTGTAATTCTGTTCCTTAACACCTACAGCCTGTTTATTTCCACAAAGCTGTGACTAACTCTAAGGTTAAACCCAGGAAGTATACAGAAAAGGGCACCTTGCTTTTGAAATAAAAACAATCACTAACTAGCTCTTTTATGGCTTAAACACCAAATCAGAAGGGATTCTTAATGCCTGAAGAATGCCATGGATCCAACATTATGGGATAATACTGGCATTCATAGGGAGACATTTGATAGACATAATGTGTCACTGGAGATTTAGTTCTCCCTGCCGTATTGTCTCTGCTGGTTCTTTTTTTTTTTTAATGAAGTGGTATTACTTTTACTTTTAAAATAAATTGTGCTTCTAGAGATGCTTTTAATAAGTTAATGGTTTCAATGACAGTTCATTTTTATGCTGCTGATTTTATTGTTCAGTCTTTAATTTATTTTACAAAATTTAAAGGAACACATATGGTCAAACTCCTTGAAACTGAGTATTCTAAAGCATGATGGAAAAGGTCCATCTTTCTACGACTGTATCTATGTAAGTGACGGTTTCCATGCAACTTCTTTTATAATATGTCAGTGTGGTCAAAATATTCCAGATTTTCACAATAACTCAGAAATCATTGACAGTTCTGTATCCATCTTGCCATGATACGTTTATAAACTGCTATAGATTCAGTATAATTTCTACATGTGTTTCTTTCCATATGCTCCTTAATATAGCACATTAAAGTCACTTTCAGATCTAGTGGGATTCCAGATCATGTCATCTCTTTGTCATCTTTATTACTTCTGTCCAGCCTCACTGTTTCATGGATGTTGTAAGCCACTTCATAAATGTTTCACTGAATATAATAAAATATAATATGTATTTATTGGTATAAATATATGAGGGCGGCGGAGAGAGAAAGAAACTATTTCTGTTACCATTTCTGCAATGTTGTTATGATGTCCATAGACACTGAAACAATAAATGTCAGAAAAGGAAGACAGATAAAGAAATTATCTTAATTAACGAAGCTGTGGAACAACAAAATAGGGGATAATATATTCCCAAATGGCTATGAGTAGTGGAATGAAATATGTCTCCTTATAATTTCATTGTGTTTGAAATGTTTAATATTTCAAAAGGAGTGGAAACTATCCTGGGCAATTAGGAGGTCCGCGTCTAATTCTGAAAAGGAAAGTGAGCACTACATAGGCAAGTGATTGTTCAGCATGTGCCCACAAGCAAGCCCCGATTGGAATCTATGACTCTCATTTGACTTGCAAGTCTCTTAACAATGAAGTAGTAAGTGGGATAGATTTGACCCAGCCTCCAAAACATCAAGAATAAAGCAACAATACACAATAGATTTCTTTTAATGTTTTTGATATCATAAAATTTGTTTTGAGATAGGTTGAGCATTTACTTTCCTGTTTATTTAAGATATTTCTATCCTATGCTGTTACCTGATAACATGAAATCAGGCTATTATATCGCTCTGATTTTTTATTGTATGTAGATGTGCTGATTACTTTTTCTGTGTGTGTATCAATTTTGACTGATCTATGACCTTAGCAAATAAAGACTGATTGATTGCTAGCATGGCAGTTTACAACATAAACCAACTAGTAAGCTATTCTGCCACTTCTAGTGTTGTAATAGTTTCAGGTGGGTACCTATGTTAGTCTGTAAAAACAGAACAAAATTTGAGTTCAGTAGCACCTGGGTCTATGCTTTCATGAGGTCAAATCTCACTTCATCAGAAATCTAAGTGAACTTTGATTCACAAAAGTTTTTGAAAACATCAGTGGTCTTTAAGATGCTACTGGACTTTAATTTTGTTCTAGTACCTGAAGTTCCTTTATGCTTGGTATGGTGTGCATCTTGATGATTTTTGTGTTGGGGTTTCCAGGCATGGCATGGCAACTGGTGGGAGATGGAGGAGGTATAATCTTATAATTAGGTATGTGTCTTTGCGTGTGGAGGGGGCAATTGGTATCCCCACTGCAATGATATTACTTCTGGAATGACCCAGAAGTGATGTCTTTGTGCCGGGCAAGGTTCTAGCATTTGTCCCAAACACTATGGTGTAACCAGAAGATGCATCATCATTTAGGGGATGCCAATTGCACCCCTTCTCAGTTTGCTCACCATTTCCCTCCTGCATCCCTGCTGAGTAGCATTGGGCAGCAGTGGGGATGTGTGGGAAATCTCCCACCATCATTGGATATATGGCATCCCTAGTATGAGCAGGGTCACTATGGGGCTCTTTGTGGTGGGATCTTGGTAGTAACACAAATATTCTTCAGCTCTGCCAAAAAAAAATTGGTCATTACAACCTTTCACCTACTTTATCACATGATTTGTGAGAAAGTGGGGTGGAGGGGTACTGACTGAGCTGTACGACAAACTAATTACTGAAATAAATCAGTCAGAAATGTTATCTGTTTTCAGAGAAAGCTCAGCACACAGTTTTTATTTGTTTTGTTTTCTTCTCCTGAAATTAGGCATGAAACATAAATCTGAAGTGTGATCTTATATATGCCTCCCAACAGTCTTTCTTTTGTTTATACTGCACTGGAGCGACTATGTAATGGCTCACTGTCTCTGCTCTCTAGAGCAAAACGTTTCTAGACTGTGGTCCCAAAAACACAAACTTGGATGTAAGTTCCCTTGAAATCAATAGGGATGCCAACAACCTGGAGGAAAAATATCTTGCCCATTTAACAGAGCCTTCATGTGTGGAAACGGGCAGCTGAAGCTTTTCATAGCATGGAGTTATATCACACCTCCCAATAAATAACATCCCATTGAGCCCCTGTGACAGAATTAAAGATCTGGGACCAACAGAATGTAAACAAGGAACACTGCTGAGTCACATGACTGAGTGAGGAGGAGGCCATTTGGCTCAGAACACTCAGTGACTGACACTTAACAGGCACAACTGACAAGTTTGGGGCTGACAGTTGAGAGTGAGAGTCTGTGGAGGGAATAGTCCTCTGTAGCTCTGTGTGAGCAGCCTACAATATCAGTTGAAGCAGATAACTGGGGGCTGGATAGTCTGGTTCAGGGGACAGTGAACAGACTAGTGAAAGTAGAGCACATAAGCGGTCACAAACACAAAATACATCATTCTTGAAGAACCTGGGATAGGTGGTTAAGTGAGGGCCGAGGAAAAGTCTGGCAGAGTCTGGACAGCTGGTTGGTGGCCAGTTGGGACTCAAGGGAAAAAAGGGCCAGGAAGCCAAAGCCAAAAGGCTAACCACCAAGCAGGACAGGAGAGCATACATATGAAGGTGTTGAGTGAACTTATGGACATCTAAAGAAACTGGAAACAATATAGCCTGCTGCCTAAGTGTAATCCAAGCCAAACGTGCCAGCCTATAAAGAAATAAAGTGTCAACTGTATATACATCCTCCATCCTCCTGTTGTGTTCTGAAAATAAAGTACTGTTTTGTTTTGAAGCGATGCATTAGTGCCTGACTCTTAAAACCAACAACAAATATATCTAGCACTGGTCCTCAACATACCTATAAAGAAATTTAAAACAAACCCCGAAGAGACTATTAGGAGATAAAGGGAGCCGGTCAGTACAGTAAAGGCAAGCCTGATAGGTCACCTCACAGAACGTCACAATACAGCAGATTATAAGGTTGTGTGTCATAGCTCCCTTTTAAAGGAGCAGGATATCATTTCTCGAGGTTGTTGGTAATACTAGAAATCAATGGGAAATACAGCAGTATATGGGAGGTGTCAGTGTATGAGATACGAGAAATTTCAGCATGTTTCCCAATAACGTCAGTCAGTCACTCAAACTGTACTGATGTTGATAATGTTAAGATGCTTTAAAATGTGTTAAAATAGTTGTCTGGAACAATCCATGCAGGGCTACTTATTAGCATATCTGATGGGAGGAGGGTTGCCAACAGGCCTGGAGAAAAATGGGTGTCATAGGATGACATTTATTGTATAATGTTATTGACTTCCATGTCATGAAATGCTTCAACTGTCCATTTCTACACATTAACCAGTTTGGTGTAGTGGTTAAGTGTGCAGACTCTAATCTTGGAGAACCGGGTTTGATTCCCCAGTCCTTTACTTGCACCTGCTGGATGACCTTGGGCAAGCCATAGTTCTGGCACAGTTGCTCTTGAAAAAGAGCAGTTTCTATCAGAGCTCTCTCAGCCCCACCTACCTCACAGGATGTCTGTTGTGGGGAGGGGAAGGGAAAGGAGTTTGTAAGCTGCTCTGAGACTCCTTTGGGTAGTGAAGGGCAGGATATAAATCCAATCTCTTCTTCTTCTTCTCTTCATTAAGCCTCTACTTAATGGACAGCACATTTTTCTGCAGGCCACTCAGTAACTCTAGACTGGAAGTCATTTTTGTGGAGTGACTCTTCAATAGCTATGCTGTGAATTTCACTGTGAACACATTCAGTGGTTGAACTTACCATGTTCAAAGGCAGCATTCCGATATGGATCACTCCATCTGTTCAGTTCTTGTTGAGCAGCTGGGAGTGCTTGCCAAACCAGTTTGTATCAGGTTTTCAGAAAATTGCACATGTGCAAGGACACTGCTGATTCAAACTGATCAGCATCCATTAGCATCACTAAGGACTACTTAGCCGGACACTAAAGGATAGGATTTTATTGAAACACAGCATTTACTGACAATTAGTTTATATAATTTGTTAGTGTTCTGAACTGGTTTGCATTGGGTTTTCCTAAGACTGCATACACGAAGACTCTACTGATTTGAAATGATCAATAGCCTTTAGCATCATTAAGGTCTACTTAGATGAATACAATAGAATAGGATGTTACTGAAAGACGGCTTTTATAGATAACTGAATTATATGATTTGTGAGCGATCTAATTGTCTATCTAAACGTCTGCCTGTCAAGCAGAACAGTTATGCAGCAACGATAGGGAGGTATTAGATCTCAATCAGGCTGTGTGAGAAGCCAAATGTGCGAAAAGCCTATTTTTCTGTGCAGCATGGTTACTAAGGGATACAGTGAAACAACCTGTCAAAAAACCACAAACAGACCAACAACCTATTGAACTGATCATCATAAAATCATATCTCTGTTTGCAACTGGCAAACGACACAGGTCGAATACTCAGAAAGGTATTTTCTGATAGTGGAAAGTTGGCTTATTCTTCCTTCTATAAAATGCTGGTTAAGATAATAGGCATTCTAAAAAGGTATGCCTCTAGAAGTAACGCTTGCATGTTGACATTTCAGTTGGAGATATAAAGTTCAAACACAGAAATATCTCATAGAAGAAAAATAGCAGGGGAAAAAAGATCTCCTTTGCTTAGCAGAGGAGAGAGCATCTATTTGTTCAGGCCGAGATGCTTAATACAGCTTCTCTGGCAGGAGGCATTTCAATCTTTATCGGTACAGCTTGAGACTGAGATCACAGGGGAATCTCAAGTATCACCTGCAGCATGCAGTGCCCTTTTCTGTGCACTAGAGGGGTAGGGTGTCCATCACCCCTTTAACTTACTGACTTCCGTGCAATAATGGAGGTCTTTATTGTTTCAAGGCAAGAAGTCTGCACTGCACAGATTTTGAGGGTTTACCTTACCTTGGAAAGTTACAAACAATGTAGGTAGCTCAGAATATGATCACCTATATCTTCTAGGGAGAACACAATTGTGTCACTATGTAGATTTCATTCCTAGATCTATAGCACTCAGTGGAGATGCCATATATGGGAGATCAACAGCAAGGAGATGGAATGGTAAAATGACCGCCTGATTATTCTAGTTAGCACAGACAGGATGATTCCTGTTGTCTTTGAAACTCTGCACTATAGGGATGCCAGGCCTCCCACTATAGCAGGGGACCTCTTGGCACCCCGACTGTTTGCCCACTGGTGCCCAAGGTGACAGTGGAAGGAAATGGGAGGGGAATATAGTGTACACTGGTTTTGCATCAGCACACTGAAATCACTTCTTGTAAAAACCAGATGTGACATAGTGGATGCTGTAGCATTTATGATAAAACCATAGATTTTTGTAAAAGCTAGAATGTCTAAAGACATCACTTCTGGTTTTTATGCACAATGCCTGCGCACCAGGCCCTGCCCCAGATTTTTCCAAAGGTTGTTGGCTGAAGCCTGGCAACCCCACATTCTCTTATAGACTGTGCCACTGTTAGAAGAATAGATCCATGGGCTCCAAACTAATGTTCTACACTGTCCTATGTCATTTTCATACACAGTGCTAATCAAAAAGTATGATGCTTTAAAACCAAGATGTGCAAATGTTCCTTGATAGAAAATTTTGCAGGCAGAGAGTAACAACAAAAAAACTGAAAATCAGAAATGTATGAAACATGGGGATGTTCACCGGGCTGACCTGTGTGTATACCCTAAACATGTAGTGGGATAATAACTGAGCTATGAGTGCTCTCTTTCCTTTCTTGATAGCCTTTCCCACTTGATTATCACATGTTATAAAATACAGCATGAAATGGCATATAGACGCCACACTAGCTTTCTGTTAAGTCAGCCAGAAAAGCAGTCTTGAAATAGGGGTAATAGCAAAGAGAAATTCAACAAAACCAGAGGCAGCATGGAAAATGTTAGCATAACAAAATGGGCATCAAGCTGGTTAGCCTGGAAAATAAAAGTCAGGCTTAGAGTATAATTAAGCATTTGGGGGGAGGTAGGGGGAGAAATAGTCTATAAAGACAAAATAGAGGACAATGAATGATTTCCAGATATGTTAAACTGCAGTATGATAAAATATACCACCCGTTTTTAGGGCAGGTATAAATGGTTAGCTGTTTGAATGAATGAAGTAAGGGGGGGCTAGCAGGGCTATTCTATTTGGGCTGGCAGATTTGAAGGATAAAAACAGAGTTCTTTCAAAAGCTCAAAAGAAAGAGGAAAGTCAAGTGTCAAGGAAATCAGATATTACTTTTTCCTGATCTTGCGCCAAAAATCCAGTTGAAGAGGCGGACTGTTCTTCCAGTAAAGACCATTTTCCTGCCAAAACTGTGGAGGTGGCTACTTGTTTCTGGCCAAAATAAGGATGAACTATTAAAATAAAACTTAGGCTTCCAGTCCTCCAACTACTCTGTCAATCCACCCTCTATTAATTCCACAAGGCATGGTGTCACACCTTGAGGATGGTTCTTTTTTGTATTTCTGATGGTTACTTGCAGCTTGTTGGAAGTGACTTCATTCAGGAAGATCTGGATTCTAGCTTAAGTTCAGAGAAGTTTTATGGTCCTCTTTTTATTTGCCCTTCCATTTTATAGACCATATTTGCAGTACAGTAATGTTTGAAGTTTGTGGGTGCCATGTGAAAGCTGACCTTAAGATGCTACCTCATTTAAGAGGCAGCAGCTGGGACATTTGGTACTTGATGGCTGGGCTTCACCTCCCTCAGAAGCAGCTGTATTAGTTCAGCTGAAGGAGGAACAGCAAGCAAGGGAGATCACTCCATTTGCTAGACAGACTGGCCTGTAATTTCCCAGATCTCCTCCTGGAACCCTTTTTAAAGATGGGAGTGACATTCATTACCTTCCAGTCCTCAGGAATGGAGGCAGATTTTAATGAAAGTTTACATATTTTTGTCAGGAGATCCACAAGTTCACATTTGAGTTCTTTCAGAACTCTTGGATGTATGCCATCCAGGCCTGGTGACTTATCAGTTTTTAACTTGTCTATTTCTGCTCAGAATCAATAAGTATCTCTCCTTATATATAATTGTGTAGTGGGGTGGCATTTTCTGAACATTCAGTTGGCTTTATGATGTGTCAGTCACAAGCTGTCCCTATTCACTGGCTGTGTTGCCTGAGTCCCGCCCACAGAAGTGGCACCCACCAAAACTTTCCTTAGAAGATGGTTGTTTTGCTCTGGTGAACACAGCTACTGTCTTCACTCTCCTCGGCCAGATGATGATTGATTCCCTCAGGGGACAAAACCCACCGTCTTTAGCCTCCAAGCCAAGGTTGCTGAGGCAACACTTTCCAGAACGGGAAAAAAAGCCAAGTAAACAGTTTTCAGCATAGCAGAGGCGGGGGGGGGGGGGGGGGGAGAGAAACCAGCCCAAGTTATATTTTTTAAAACCTGTGGATACACACACAAGCAGAGGTAGAGGATGGGGCCAGACACACAGAAAACAGGAAGCCAAAAACCTGAGGCATGCTGCAAAGCACAAACATAGACAGTCACAGACAGATCTACATTGGCATGCACAAACAGGAGTAGAGCAGGAACAACTGGCTGAAGTGGAGAATGACATATACATTAAAAAAATACAGAGAGTGTGCGACACTGGGATAAAATGTGTGAGTAAGGGGAACCTTTAACCACACCCAGCGTGTGAAAACCAATTACAAAGAGAGAGGCAAACTGACAGAGACAAATACAGACATCAAGATACAAAAAAAAGGAAGGGAAAAAAACAGGAACCCAGGTCACAACTTGGTTATTTGCCAAAAGCCATGAAAAGGACACGCTGTTTTGAGTAAAGCTGTATGGTATAAAAGAGGTGTCACTCATGGAACTCCTCTTCATCTTCCGACATAACCTACTGACAGGGGTCATTTCATAGAAAAAGAGGTGCAGGAGCTCATTAGCACAACTCATTAGTATAACTTATTTGCATATGCTACACCACCTGACATCACCGAAAGTATGTCAGAAGGCAAGAAAGAAAGAAGAGAGAGAGAGAGAGAGAGAGAGAGAGAGAGAGAGAGAGAGAGAGAGAGAGAAAGAAAGAAAGAAAGAAAGAAAGAAAGAAAGAAAGAAAGAAAGAAAGAAAGAAAGAAAGAAAGAGAAAAAGCTGGCAGAGAGGGGACAGCTACTAATCCAAGCCTCAGAAATACCACTATTCTGGGAGGATAGCTTCAGTGGTGGCTGAAGCCTTCAGAAGGCTGGTCTGAGGAACAAGGACCTTTCCAGGGGATGGGGTCATTTTGCTGCAGCCATGACACAAGCAGGCATTCCCCCGCGGGGGGGGGGGGGGGGCGGCACCCACTCCTGGAGCTGAGCTCCCCCGAGCTCCTGCTCAAAATGACCCCTGCCTACTGAGACTTTCGTCACAACCACTCGCTTTCAACCCAACTTCCCTTGAAACCTATTCTATAACAGGGTGGACAGTGCAGCCATGACCACATTGAATGACAGGGACGTCCAACATAAAATGACTTTGCAGACTGCCCAGTTGTAGAAATTACTCCACACAGCCCTGTGTGCTGCATTTTCTGGTCCACATTGTGTGACCTTGGACACCAGTTATTGTATAATATAAGGTATGTGAGCAGGGGTCCTTTCGTAAAAAAAGAGGTGCAGGAGCTCATTAGCATAACTTATTTGCATATGCCACACCCCCTGATGACATCACCAGAAGGGTCAAAAGGCCACACATCCCTGACGTCATCAGCAGTGTGTCAGAAGGCAAGAAGGGAGGGGGAAGGAAGGAAAGGAACAGGAAGGAAGGTAGGTAGGTAGGTAGGTGGGAGAGAGAGAGAGAAGAAAGGAAGGAAGGAAGGAGGGAGGGAGGAAGGGGGGAAGGAAGAAAAAAAGGAACAGTAAGGTAGGTGGGAAGGAAGGAAGGAAGGGAGGGAGGGAGGGAGGGAGGGAGAAGGGAAGGAAGGGGGAAAGGAAGGAACAGGAAGGTAGGTAGGTAGGTGGGGGGAGAGAGAGAAGGAAGGAAGGGGGAAAGGAAGGAACAGGAAGGTAGGTAGGTAGGTGGGGGGAGAGAGAGAAGGAAGGAAGGGGGAAAGGAAGGAACAGGAAGGTAGGTAGGTGGGGGGGAGAGAGAGAAGGAAGGAAGGGAGAGGGGAAGGAAGGGGGAAAGGAAGGAACAGGAAGGTAGGTAGGTAGGTGGGGAGAGAGAGAGAGAAGGAAGGAAGGGAGGGAGGGAGGGAGGGGCGCTTCTCCCCCCACTGGAGCCAGTGTTTCACTCCCTCCCCCCTCTTGCTTGGGCTCCAGGGGCTTCATGCCACTGGGGCCGGCTTCTCCCTCCCTTGCGCCCCCCTCGGGCCCGGGAGTGTGAGCGGGGGGGGAGGGAGGGAAGGAAGGGGCTTCTCACCAATTCCAACTGACTGGGAGACACCGCTGTCTCTTTAAACCTGCAGCCAGAGATCCGTGTCCTACAGATGTCAAAGTGGAAGTTTAAAAAAAAAAAAATAGAGAGGGAAGAAACCCACACAGGCCTGCTGTGGAGAAAACACACCCTTTCCCGCTAGCTTGCTGCGCAAGGAACCGTAGGAAGCAGATGTTCTCGGCGCAGTGGAGGGACCCTGAGTTACCCAACATGCCCTCTCCCCTGCACTGACCGCTGGGCCGGCTTAATAAATGATGGTGGGACACAAATAAAGAGGTAAATGAGGCAGGAGGCCTCATTTCGATAGGAAATGCAGTAGGGGGGGGGAAAGAAATCTATTATTGCCCAACCGCAACGGCGCAAAAGCAGCTGAAAAGCCGCCGCAGGAGGGCCTTCCCCAGGGCTCTTCTTGTAGAAAAAGCCCAGCAGGAACTCATTAGCATATTAGGCCACACCCCTGACAGCACAGCTCATTAACATATTAGGACACACCCAGTGTTCCCAGAAGTGTGGTCATCCAGCCACATCCACCTTTTGCTTCTTATTCTGTTTACCTTGTTGTCAAAATAGTTTTGATAAAACCAATAAAAACATTATTTTCTGTCCCATCTATACAAAACCTTGCCTGAACCAATATCTTATGTCCAACAATTATTCCCACACTGGATTGGAATCAATTCCTAAGGGTTAGGTTCCCATGGAAATCAGGTTGCCTTCCTGCAGAACTAGTATGCTGAATATGATTTTTTAGGGTTGCCAACCTACAGGTGGGGTCTGGAGATCTCCTGGAATTACAACTGAGCTCCAAACTACAGGTCAATGGCTGCTTTGGAAAGTAGAGTCCATGGCATTATGCCTTGCTTAGGTCCCTCCTTCCCCTAAACTGCACCCTCCACTCCCAAATCTCCAGGGATTTCCTCAACCTGGAGTTGGCAACCCTAGTTCACTGGCAGAACAACGCTAGCAGCCAGTTTGGTGTAGTGGTTAAGTGCGTGGTTTCTATTCTGGTTTCTATTCAACACACACAACAATGAAGCTACTTTTTCAGATGTTTTCTCTTACATGGCAGTAAGCACCAAACCACCTTAATACAGACTTTAAACACACATATATTTGCAAGCCATTCCCAACAAGACACTACTGAACTCAGGCTTCAAAGTTACTTTTCTTAAGCAGAAGATGCCATGAGAAAACTAAAGAGATTCTCAAAAATTAAAGATATTGTCAAAACCAGCATTTCCTGGGCTCTCTGCTTTTTTACATCCACCCCCCTTTTCAATTTTTTTTAAGGGGGGGGCAGAGAGAGAAAGACAGAAAGAAAGACAGAAAGAAAGAAAAGTGGGGGGGCCAGAGAGAGAAAGACAGAAAGAAAGACAGAAAGAAAGTGGGGGGGGGGGGCAGAGAGAGGGAGAGAGAGAGGGAAAAGAGAACAGAGAACTTACTGGTGCAGGGAAAGCCACGCGACGTCGTCGGCAAGCCAAATGCAGAAAGCCTAGCCCCTGTGCTTAATCTTTGGGCGGGGCTTTCTCCTGCTGGCTTTTTTTGTTCTTAAAAGGAAAGCACCCGGTGGAGCCTATTCCTGCTGGCTCTCTGCAGGAACTTTCCTTTCAAGTATAAAAAGCTCAGGTCGGGAGGGAGGGGGCGGGGCAGGCTCGGAGGCCAGCCGGAACAGCGTTCCTGCTGAAATCGAGCCCTGGCCTTCCCTTCCCTTCCCCTTCCCTCCCCAGGAGGAGGCTCTGTGTGGGGGCCGGGCCGGGCCGGCCTTGCTCCGTCGGCCGCAGCAGCCCAGGCAGCCCCGTCGCTCCTTCCCTTCCCTTCCCTTCCCCAGGAGGAGGGCTCTGTGTGGGGGCTGGGCCGGGCTGGGCCGGCCTTGCTCCATCGGCCGTGGCAGCCCAGGCGGCCCTGTCGCTCCTTCCCTTCCCCAGGAGGAGGGCTCTGTGTGGGGGCTGGGCCGGGCCGGCCTTGCTCCGTCAGCCACAGCCGCGGCAGCCCAGGCGGCCCCGTTGCTCCTTCCCCCCAAGACAGCCCCGGATGCGCCGCACCCGCCAGCCCCTGCCTGCCAGGGAGAGGCCGGCCCAGCCCAGCCCATGTGCAGACAGCCAGCGAGGCGGAGCTCCGCGCACCTCTGTCCCCTGGTTGCCGCCCACCTCCCCTCACAAAAGCCACGCGGGCGGGCGGATCGGGCCCTGTGCGGGGGAGGGAGGGAGCGGAGCGAGCGGCAGCAGCAGAGCCCCGCCTGGACCGCCCCAGACACCCTCGCCGGCCCCGCCCCCCGCCCTCCTCTCTCCCGGAGCAGCGCTCCGGCGCGCCCCGGCCCCAACGGAGCCCTGTATGTGAGACTTTACTTTCACATTTGTGCCTTTCTATGGCATACTGCTAATATGTACTTAAGCTGCTTCTAGCCTATGCATTCGTTACACATCACATCTTTCTAGAGCCTGTTGTTTCTGTTTCCACAATGGGCCTTATTCCTAATAAAATCATTTTAGCAATTGTTCAAAAGTGATACTGTAATTATATAAGAAAATTTGTCCCTCTTCTGTTCTCCCCAACCCAAAAAGTTCTTCTGTAATTCCTTTGTCCTTTTTAAATATTTGTTACTGGCGCACCTTATGGTATTTTTCTGTGCCAGATATGATGTCATCCACAAAAGCCCAGTTACCAGGAACCAGACTTTCCTTTGATTTTTAACTGTATTTTATACTAAAGTCTGTTCAGGCCGCAAAAATTAGAATGGAGGAAACACAAAGAACACCAGTGAAATATAATTCATCAGAAATTTGATAATATAGTATTCTTCAATAATATAGTATTCTTTTTGGCAATAATCTGTTATTACTTGTCTCGTGTTATGAGTATTTATGTATGAGGAAGAAGGGTAGCTTAATTGTGACTAGTATTCTTTTCATTCCGAGGTTAGACTGCTGCAATGTGCTCTATGTAGGGCAATGCTTGAAGAGTGTTCAGAAGTTACAATTGGTGCAGAGTCCTGCAGCCAGAATTCTGACTGGTTTGGGTCATAGGAACCATATCACTCCAGTTTTGTTCTAGCAACACTGGCTCCCAATTTACTTCTGGGCCCAATTCAAGGTATGGGTTTATAAGGCCATTAAAGTCCTACAAAGCTTAGGGCCAGCCTACTTTAAAGACTACCTGTTCCCATAAAAACCCACCTGACCACTACAGTCATCAAAATAAAGAAAACAAAAAATATATCTAAAACATTTTTATGTTGCCTTTCCACCCAATCAGGATGAAAACAATGTTTAATGAAAACGTTAAAATCTAGAATTCAAATATAAAAGATTGTTAAAAATAATTCCAGAATCATAGTCTGTATACTTGTGCAAACATAGCTTGTGATATAGCATGGAGATCAGGCTCAGAGCATGAATTAAAGACCTACAACTTGATATACAGATTAAGAATTGGGACACAGCAAGGCAAGAGGAAAGACCAATTCACAAGAGCATTGAACATAAAATACCATAAATATGAGTTTGCAAAATATTTCCATCAAATGCATGGCAGCAGGTGCCCATGACTACCAAGTAATCTACAGGGAGGTGACATGGACAATGACCTGAAAGGTTCACCATGTGCTCAATGTTCTTGCAAATTCGATGAAACTGTTGACTGTCTGGTAGCCAAATTAAGTTGCCAAAAGTGAGGTACAAGCTTTTGCATATGGTAATTTTATACCAGGTCTGTGGATTTGTTGTTTAAGTATTGTTGGGCCCCAGAAGTAATGATATGGTAATGAAAAAATGGTTCCCATTAAAAAAAAATTGCAGATTTGTCTTTCCACTGGTTTTACTAAAAAGAGAGAGGTAGAGTAGTGACAAGAACAGAACAACCTTCTTCTTGGATGGAAAAATCAGATAGGTGAATTATTTCAATGGCATGATATGGACTGCGATGTAGATTCTCCATTGTAATTCCACAAGCAGCTAATGCTAGGACAGTTTCAACTGGTTTGGCCTGCCCCAGTATGGAACTGTCCCTGTACTGGATATGCCTTGACTTTTTCAACAAAACTTACTTTGTTCAGTACTCATGATCAGACGCTGAGATGATCAAAGATATGTTTGATTTCTATTGAGCATACCAATCAGCTTATGAAGAAGTTGCCTGTTAGTCAGAAGTTGATTCCCAACTGATTGGCAAATCAGCCGGAAGTTGCATTACGATGCACCACCCCCAGCAAAATATTTACACAATAGTCCTCTCCAGATGTTGACTGAATGAGTGGGGGGAGAGAGTGGGCAAGAGTACATTGCCTCCATGTAGCTGCTGGGCCCAGGGCCGGTTCCAGATTTTTGTGGGCTCTGGGGAGAGAAAGCCCAGGGCCCACCTCCTCTGCCTACCACCAAGGCCCCCTTCTCAAGCCTCCCTTCCCACACACCTCTGCATCATTTCTTCACCCCCTCAAGAGCGTTCTTGCCACCTGCACTCACAGATGCCTGCCATACCCATGTGCCTGTTCCCTGACAATGCTGGGCAGTGTGTACGACTGGGATCATGGATGGCAAAGTGCCTGCAAGCAAGCGAGTGGGGAAAGAATGGTTGGGCAGATGCATGGAGATGCATGGTCAGTGGCAGTGGGCCATGACAGCTGCCTCACCTCAAGTTATGCTGATGCCAGCCCTGGCCGGGTTGTCTGTATAGTATGAATGCACATAACCTCACTCTCTGTGTTCAGGGAAGCTGAATTCTGACCATTGCCAATCATGGGAAGGGAAGCATGCATGCAAATACTTCCTCTGAGCATGGGTGCGGTGCTCATGAGGTAGCAATCACACATTTTGTGGGGACACTCATGCCCACTCTCCCTCTCTACATGTTCCGTCAACACATAGCAGATTGTATGTACAGGGCAAGCAAAGATGCAAAAAGGGAGAAGAGAAAGAGCTTGTTCTCTTTCATCAAGCTGCATGGTGACAGAAACAATGCTTCTGAGCTCCCCTTTGCTAAAGGGAAAGGGAGGGGGAATCCTGTGCTTCTGTCCCATACCCAGGCCCATACCCAGGATTTTTTCAGGGGGGGGATTTAAATTTTTAAGGGAGCAGTTGATTAAAGTTAATTAAAGGCTGCTGAAGGGAGGCAGACTTAAAGCACCACTTGTCAGGCTTAAAGCACTTAATAGTCACACCCTCTCTGTGTGGAGGCAGGCAGGCAGGGGCTCTGTCCTGCAGCACGAGGTGGGAAGAGGAGGAGGAGGAGGAATCACCTTGGAGAGGAAGAGCCACGAAGGAGCCAAGGAGGAAGCCCAAAAGAGTTCACCTGAAAAAGAAACTGGCAGAGCTCTGAAGGCAGCTGAGGCAGTTGGAGTTTGCTCGCAGCGCTTGCTGGGTTTTGCATTGCAAATAATAACCATTTTAAAAAGGAGACCACTCCTGTTTTTGGCTTCCCGGTCGGCTTTCTCTCAGCCTGGTTGCACCCCTTCCATATAAGAGGAAAGCCCCACTCATGTTTTATTTACTTATTTACTTATTATATTTATTTATTTGTCAAATTACTATCCTGCCCTCCCAGCCAAGGCTGGCTCAGGCCTTTCCCACTTGCGCGGGGCTTAGGGCGGTTTAAGTAAAGGTTTCCCTTGCTCGAAACCCAGTCAAATACGACTCTAGGGATGCGGTGCTCATCTTTGTTTCCAAGCCGAAGAGACATTTCTGTGGTCATGTGGCTGGCATGACTAGATGCCGAGGCACACAGAACACTGTTACCTTCCCATTGAAGCGGTACTTATTTATCTACTTGCAATTTCTTGCTTTCGAACTGCTAGGCTGACAGGAGCTGGGACCAGCGATTGGAACTCACTCTGTCATGTAGCACTCCTATCTTGAACTGCTGAACTACTAGTCTGCAGTTCAGCATCTTAACCACTTGAGCCACTGCAGCCCCCTCGCATGCTCGCATGCCTTCAATGCCACAGGGACCAGCTCAGGGTGGGAAGAGCAGCTGCTCACCATGTTTCCTCTCCCCCAGTCAGGCTGCCCCTGAGCTCCAGCCATGCACAGTACCACCAAACAAGCAGTTAGTAGTCACAATAGGAGGAGGAGGGGTCACCTTGGAGAGGAAGAGCCTCTGTTGGCTGGCTGCAGACTCACTGTCCTCTGACATCACAGGGGGATGGTGTCCATGGGGAGGAGAAGGAGGGACTCCCGAGCAGAAGGCGGATGCGCCAGCCAACTGGAGAAGGTGAAGCCAGGACTGGACTTGTCACAGCACAGCATTACAGCTAAATTTAGACTTTTAAAAGTATTATAACTTTGGAGAGAGCATTTTGTGGGGTGTGGCAGTTAATTAAGGGGGTGTGGCCCCAAGATGCCCCACTGTGGCTATGGGCCAGAGCCCAAAATTTCAGCTTGGGGGTAGGAAGAAGGGAAATCATCTGGTCTTCTGATATACCTCAGCAATTATGGGAAGCAGCACAATTTCTAGGATAGGAGATCAGGAGAACCTGATTTCCAGCTGATTCCTGCCCCAGCAGGAGATCAAAAGCAGACTCCCAGCTGGTTCCCTATTATCTTGGAGTCAGTTTCAGATGGCTACAAGTAGTTCTTCCTACAAATAAACAGAAACAGGTTATGAACAGCTGGACAGCATGTTGGTTAATTGGCTGCCTGATCACCACTGGCAAACAATGAGCCAAACTGTCAGGTGTTCAAGCATCTCAAAGTAATGTGAACAGATATGATGACTCCCAGTTCCCATCCTTCCTTGATGGGAAATGCTCTTCCATCACCACAAGAGCCTTTTGCAGTAGGCGAAGTCTCCTTGTTTTGGAGAAGAATACTACAGTTCCTGCAACAGAACAGAACCACAGGACCCAGCCTTTTGTTACTGACTTGCACAAACAACAATGTATCATTGACAATTAAAGAATTCTGCCATTTCTCCCAACAGTGCTGTCCTTTTCTTGAAGAAATAACTCCTCTAGCACTTGAATCAGTTTTGTTTTCATTGAAAGACATGAAATGGTACTTAGACTAACCAGATTTCTGTTGAAACAAAGACTGCATAATAAATGGACTACATTTCCCAACTGGGGTGCTGCCAAAACACATCTCCAGGCAATGGGAAAGGGAAGAAGGGAATGGTGGGAAGGGAGTGAGGCTCTTTTCCTTTTGGCTCACCAGCTGCTGACAGTAGTTGTAGGAGCAGCTCACCAGAAAGGGAGCCTGGAAATTGTCAAGGAAGAAAATAAGCTGTTTTTCTGATTTATGGCCAAATCTGAGACCAGTTCTAAAGTAAGCCTGGAGAGGGCATGCAAGGTTTGCCCATCAGTAATCAAAATATATAAGAAAGGGAAAGACCATAAAGAGACTTAAAAGCTAGCAAAAGAAGCTTAAACTGAAAACAAAAGCAATGAAAATATAGAGAGGGTACCATGTTTCAGACACAAACAAAGGAGAAATAGGTGGGCAGAAGTATTGTGGAATAGATATCATAGATTTCATCTGAGGTCAAGAAAGACTGATGAGCAAATCATTACATCATGGAATAGGATAAGGATGTAAATGTAGGTTTTAGTAGAAACAGTAATATTAACAATAAAATGATGACTAATATTGACTAAATAATAATAAATGTTACAATTAATAATAAAAAGATGAGCATATTAATAATAAAAAGGATGAACAGTAGAAATATCAAATATTATTAAGAGAACTGACAGATTTTAGCTAAGGGAGCAAAGTTAGCTGAAAAAAGGAAGATAAAAATCGATAAGATCAAAGATAACATCCAAATTCTTAGCTTGCTGAAATGACTTTAGAGTGACGTCAACTGAGAGAAAAAGAGAAGAGTGAAAGTTTAGGAGGAAGCATTATTGAGTTTGAGGTAGTAATCTGACATCTAAGTGGAAATAATAGTGAGATGGTTTGAAAATCAATAAAAACTTTGAAAGGGAAGAGAGGAGGCTAGAACTAGGTAACATCAGAGTCACAATGATAATGCAGTGCAAAGGCAGAAATCAGATGACAAAGAATTGTGTAATGAATGAAAAGAAAGGGAGCTAAGAAGTGAGACACCAACAGAAGATGAGAGAAAATAGAGGCACTTGAAAGTAGCAGAAAGTGATCAACTATATCAAGTTCATGCAAGATCAAGGACAATAAGAATAGAAAAGGACCTTTGTGACTAGGCTTATTTTAACACAAAGTAGGCTCTGGAGAAGGTAGATCTGGAGAAAGTAGGCTCTGGAGAAGGTCAAAGAGAGAGCTGTCAAAAAGAAAACAGGCACTGGAAACAGACAAATTATGAAGATGAAAGGAAGAAGAGAAACAGGACAGCAGTAGAATATTGAGGAATGCCAAGGACAAGTGGGCATCCAAAGAGACTTTTTAAAAAACAGTAGCATGTTAAAAGCAATAGGGGGCAACATCAGGTGAAAGGGAAAGGCAGAAAATGTGGATAAGGGATCAAAGAATAGAAAGAGTAGTCAATTACAGATCAGAAGGGAAGTGGTAAGTTTAAATGGAAAAAAGGATGAGAGAAAATCCGAGGCAAAAATTAGTGGGGAAAGATGAAGGGAAAGACTTTAAAAAACTGGAAGTTGAAATATTGCACCCAGAAGAAAAACAAAAATATTGGATCAAAGGGTCAGACAAAAGTGATGAAAAAGTGGAGAGAAGAAGGATGAAACAGCAAATAAATGTTGATGAAGAGTGGATGAGGAGAGAAAAGGAAGACTGCTTAAAAATGAAAGCATGAATTTGTAATGAATGAAGTATTACAGAATAATGAAGTATTACGGAGTAAGATTGGGGAGGGGCTGTGGCTTAATGGCAGAGCATTAACTTGGGTTGCAGAAAGAAGACTGCAGGCTCAGTCCCTGGCATCTCCATTTTCAAAGATCAGGTCATAGGCGTAAACTATGGGGGGGGGGGGCTCGAGGGCTTGAGCCACCCCCGAAATTTCCCGGGGGAGACTGAGCCGCACCTTCCCATCGCTGCACCGCCACCAGAGCTGCGCCACCACCAGAGCCGCTCTCGCCACCCACTCCTCCCTCCCTCCCGGAGAGCGGCGGCATGGTGGCATTGGGGGTGGGGACATCAACCCAGCTGCGGCGGCATGGTGGCGGCTCTGGCCGTGACGGGGACATTGTCCCAGCAGCGGCAGCATGGTAGTGGGGGGGACACCGCCGCCATGCTTCCCCGCCTACCACAAGCCTCCCCAGCTGCCGCCGCCACAAGAGCCCCCCCCCCCGCCCGGCTCCCCTGCACCCACTCCCTCC
Organism: Lepidodactylus listeri; assembly: GCA_029233225.1. NCBI lineage: Eukaryota > Metazoa > Chordata > Lepidosauria > Squamata > Gekkonidae > Lepidodactylus > Lepidodactylus listeri. The sequence continues at coordinate 46,247,083 of JARCFY010000006.1, read as the reverse complement.
CTCTGAGGGGTGTGTGGGAGCAAGGCAGGGAGGAGAGGCGATGGCAGGGACATCATCCCAGCAGTGGCATGTACGCTTTGCGCGCACGAGAGAGAGCTCCCAACCCCCCGGGAGAATGGAAAGTCTACGCCCCTGGATCAGGTAGATGATGTGAGAGACCTCTACCAGAGACTCTGGTGAGTTGCTGCCAGTCTGAGTAGACAATACTGACCTTGATGGACCAAGGGTGTAGATTCAGCACAAGGCAGCTTCATGTGTCCAGATGTTCAAGTTCTGTGCCAGAGTCACTTGGCAATGCTGATGCAGGAATAAAAATAGCACAAGAATGGAAACAACTAAGCCTGGGAAGCAGTGGGATGAAGAAACTGGAAGGCAACGGAAATAAAGTATTCTAAAGAATGAGAGGGTACAGAACAAAAGCCAGTTTGGTGTAGTGGTTAAGTGCACGAACTCTAATCTGGGAGTTTGATTCCCCACTCCTCCACTTGCACCTGCTGGATGACCTTGGGCAAACCATAGCTCTGTATCAGCTGTTCTCTCAAGGACAGTTGTCTTAGAGCTCTCTCAGTCCCACCTACCTTACAGGGTGTCTGTTGTGGGGAGGGGAAGGGAAAGGAGTTTGTAAGCTGCTCTGAGACTACAAGTGAGTGAAGGGCGGGATATAAATCCAATCTCTTCTCTTCTTCTTCTTCTTCAAAAGACAAGGGGTGCCCAAACAGCCACTGGCTCAGACCACACCTTCCTCAGTGGTAGTGTGTTGACCTTTTGCCTGACAGTCCTGCTGCTCATGCAAAGTCCAGTATGGTTCACTTTTGACAGCATGACACATAAGAACTGGCTTAGACAGTATGACACATGACTGGCTTAGACTAAAGGCCCATCTAGTCCAGCATTCTGCTCACACAGTGGCCAGCTAGCTATCTCAAGGAAGCCCACGAACAGGAAGACTGCAACGGCATCATCCTGCCTGTGTTTCCCAGCAATTGATTTAAGGCATACTACCTTTGGTACCAGCGGGAGTAGATATCCACCCTGATTCATAGCCATGGATAGCCCAGTCTGTCATGAATTTGTCTACTATCCTTCTAAAGCTCTCAGAGTTGGTGGCCATGACCACATCCTGTGGCAGTGAGTTCCACAACATAGTGCAACTGCCTGAATTTGGTGTCTCTAATTGGGCAGAAGGGCAGTATGTATATATACACAGGGGTCCGTTGGAGCCGGTGCGCCACTGAGCAGCACTCCGGGAGTGAAGACACTGGGGGGTGGGCACATGATGAAGCCCCGCCCCCAGCAGGGCCATTGCTGCATTCTCCAGGCCTGGCGCCGGATGCCAGGCCTAGGAAACAACTTTGGAGGCTGTCTTCCCCTCCCCGCCACATCTCCCAGGCCCGATCCCCTCCCGGGGAGAAGCTCCCCATCCCCCCCCGCTCCCCATTCCCAGGCCGTGGCAGGCCGCCGGCCATGGGAGAAGCCCTCCATCCCCCCCGCTCGGCATTCCCAGGCTGTGGCAGGCCGCCGGCCCCCGGGAGAAGCCCTCCATCCCCCCGCTCACCATTCCCGGGCTGCGGCAGGCCACCAGCCCCGGGAGAAGCCCTCCATCCCCCCCCCCCGCTCATCATTCCTGGGCCATGGGGGAGGTGGGAGGGAGGGAAAAGCTGGGCCCAGGTGGCATTAAGCCACTCTGGCCCAAGCAAGAGCAAGCCGGGGGGGGAGGGAAAGGTGAGGGGGGGATAAGCGCCTAGTTAGTTTGTCTGTCTTCTTCCTTCCTTCCTTCCTTCCTTCCTTCCTTCCTTCCTTTACTTCCTTCCTTCCTTCCTTTTCTCTCTCTCCCCCCCACCTACATACCTACCTTCCTGTTCCTTTCTTTCTTCCCCCCTTCCTTCCTTCCCCCCTTCCTCCCTCCCTCCCTCCCTCCCTCCCTTCCTTTCTTTCTTTCTTTCTTTCTTTCTTTCTTTCTTTCTTTCTTTCTTTCTTTCTTTCTTTCTTTCTTTCTTTCTTTCTTTCTTTCTTTCTTTCTTCTCCCTCTCTCCACCCCACCTACCTACCTTCCTTCCTTCCTGTTCCTTTCCTTCCTTCCCCCTTCCTCCCTCCCTCCCTCCCTCTTTCTTTCTTTTTTCTTTCTTTCTTCTCCCTCTCTCCACCCCACCTACCTACCTTCCTGTTCCTTTCCTTCCTTTTCCCTTCCTTCCTTCCTCCCTTCCTCTTTCTTTCTTTCTTTCTTTCTTTCTTTCTTTCTTTCTTTCTTTCTTTCTTTCTTTCTTTCTTTCTTTCTTTCTTTCTCCCTTCTTTCCTTTTGTCCTTCCGTCCTTCCTTCCTTCCTTCCTTCCTTCCTTCCTTCCTTCCTTTCCTTCCTTTCCTTCCTTCCTTCCTTTCCTTCTTTCTTTCTTTCTTCCTTCCTTCCCTTCTTTCTTTCCTTCCTTCCTTCCTTCCTTTGCCATCAGATAGGCTTGGCAACTCTGAGTTGGGAAATACCTTGGAGATTTTTGGAGTGGAGCCTGAGCGGTGGGTATTGCCTTCTGACACACTTCCAGTGACGTCAGGGGTGTGTGGCCTTCTGACACTTCCGGTGATGTCAGGGTGTGTGGCATATGCAAATAAGTTATGCAAATGATCTCCTGCACCTCTTTTTTTATGAAAGGACCCTGTGTGTGTGTATATATATAGTACAATACATAACACATGTGCACTATTATCCCAAGAAGTGATTCAAAAGAAGAAAATAATAGGATCAAGATTATAAAGAAAGCAGTATGAAGAAATGACCTGGTCTAAGATATGACCAGCAGGATGAGTGGTGGATATGAAACAACAGTTTTGGAATCAAATGATGCACAGTGCAGAGGAAAAGCTTGGGAAATATCCAGAAAGTAAGTCAATATGGATAAAGATATAACCATGAATGAGAAGAAGAGAAAAGAGGGGGAAAGTACATCAGGATACAAAATCCAAAAGGAAGGATGGATCAGTGTTCCCTCTAAGCTGAGTCAGTGTGAGCTAGCTCACAGTTTCTTAGCCTCCAGCTCAACATTTTTGTCTTAGCTCAGGAAAGATGGCTCCAGAGCAAACTGCTTTATGCAGTAGCCAAATCGCTCACAACTTTAAAGCCAGTAGCTCACAAAGTAGAATTTTTACTCACAAGACTCCAGTATTGGGTGGTATATCACAGCAATCTATACATGTCAAGAGTAAAGAAATGAAAATCATAAACTTCAATGGAAAGAGTAAGACAAAGGAAAAGAAATAACTTGGAAGTGACAAGATGGTAAGGGGAAAAAAGCCACCCCATCACTATGCCCTGTAGGGTGAGGAGAGTAGGAAAAGATTAATGAACCATCAGAAAAAGCCACAGGAGTAGCTGGGCCAATCCAGGTTTCTGTGAGTGTGACAAGAGAAAACAGTCTGAGAGGAAACAGTTGTGTAGTGTGACTTAGTTAAATCCCAAAATGGCAATTTAGAAGACCAAATGAGACAATGACATTCCAAGGAATGTAAATTTGTACAGGAAGGCTACCTTCCGTTAGCAGAAGTTACATGGGTGCAAGAAATGAACACATTATGGAAAACACAAAAGTGTAAACACAACAAGATAGTGACAGGGCCTGTTCCCTACCCCAGGAATCAGCAGCAGAAGAGTGAAAACCTCTTTGGTCCTGTTGGTAAGTGACAGCTAGCAAAGTGATAGGCAATGGCTAGACATGTAGATTGGGGCATTTCTTCCATGCCACTACAAAATTACAGATGAATCTAGTCCATGTGATGAACTGTGCATATCTGCCATCCATCATGGAGACAGCCACTGTGGTCAGCACTCTAAAGCAGTCACATAGGGTGGTGGTATCATGTGCACCATATCTAAATCATGTTCTATAAGTAGTTTTTTTTAAAAAATACATAGTTATATACATGGAACACTCCAACATGAATGTTTTCTGGAATAGTCTCTGCATATGGAGCATTGTGTGCATATTGGTCTCACCATAGAGCTTTGGGAGCACAGGAAGGACTCCATTTCAGGCAGCTGCAGAGTCTGGCACAATGGAAATCCCACTTTTTCATAAAGATTTTGATTATTCTGTCAGTTTTTTTCTGATACAGCTCTGCTTGTTTATTACATTTTTTTGAGTTGTATATTTTAAAATATCTCTGCCATACTCCAGATCTTTAGTGTCTCTTCTCAAAATAAATGATGTCCTATACTGGATGGACATCAAATGACTTTTATTTCATTTTCTGTGGATGGTACGTTGTCACACAATGCCTCGCTGTGTCTCTAGACTCAAAGTAAGCTAAACTGCAAGCCTTCTGTAAACACAAAGTTCAGATGTGCACCATATGTAGAAAACCTGTTAAACAAACTCTGTAGGGCAATAGTCACACGCCCAGTGGCAAGGCAATCTTAAAACGTCAAACAGACAAAGCAAGCTTTTAGCTGGCCCTGAAAATGTAACTATGGCAACAGAATCACCAAGCAAAATTTATGGGCTTAGTAGTTAAACAGGATGCAAGTCTTGTATGGGCTACCTAATTGCACATCATTTTGTCCAAATGTTTATGATGTAGAAAGAGATTAATGTAAAATAATCCTTTGTAATGATGTAAAATGTCAACGCAATTTATTTCTGGCTCTGTAACTGTTCTATATGAAGACTCTCATTTAGAACTTGTACAGTGCAATCCTAAACATGCATATCCAGTGGTAAATCTCACTGAATTCAATAGGACTTAGTCCCTAGGAAGTGTGCAATTGTGATTGCAACCATAGTCTATTTTCTTTATCTTCCTGTTATTACCCCACAGCAACCCTTGGGTTGGAAGGCAGGCTTGTGCCTGGAGCGGGGACCTGCCCAAGGGGGTGGGGGAAGGACAACATTGTCAGATCTTGCTGAGAAGAAATGGCAGGCCTGTAGCCAGGATTTGTGGCTTGTAGGGCAATTTTTTTCTGGTGGGGCTGAAGTTCTCAGCGCAGAAAGAAAAGCCATTTAGCCAATAGAAAGCTGTTACCAGGACAGATCTCTAAACTGCAAGCTACCAACCACTTTAGATGACAGTTCTCAGTTACTGCAATTTAGTCACTTCTGCCAGCCTAAGCATCAATTCCGATAACAAGCTGGCAGGTGGGCGTGATGACTTTTGAGGTCAAGAAAGCTAACACTCTCTTAAAGGAGACCAGTTTCTTGGCACAGAGTTAGAAGGGATCCTAGAGGTCACCTACTCCAATCCCCATGCTCAGTGTGGGAATTAGTCAATTACAGCACCCCACTCTGCTTAAAGGAGTGCATGCCTTTAAGCATGCATCAACTTGTTCATCTAATAACACATTTTTCCGAGGTTTCATTTCCTGTCTTCTGGGGTAGAATGGGAACTACTGAACATATTACCTGAAGAAGTAATATTTAGGACATAGCAAACCTTTTCTCAACAGTTTTTTTAATCAAGGGAGTAAGTAGTGTTGTAGTAAAATGGAATTGTTCAAGTTATTGTTATAAAAGGCATAGTTGAATTTATAATTGTAGTTTATTGCAGTATTTACAATACATTACTTTTTGGCTACAACTCTGACCAATTTATCAAATAGATTAACAGGGTTGGAAAGAACTACCAAACTCTTAACAGAGCTGACTAAAGCATGATGCACCCCATCCAAGGAGGGTGAAATAACCCCATACAGCACATCATTCTTTTCATTCAGCATCATTCCTCTCTTATCTGGATTCAGTTTCAGATTGCTCCCACTAAGGCACTTGACCACAGCAGCTGGGCACCGGACTAGAACAGAGACACAGCATCCAGAAGATTATTCAAAGAGATGTACAGTTAGATCTTCAACATACTGAGGAAAGTCAGCTACAAAGCTACAGACAATCTCACACACTAAAGGTAAAGGTAAAGGTTTCCCTTGCTTGAAAGCCAGTTGAATCCAACTCTAGGGAGCGGTGCTCATCTCCATTCCCAAGCTGAAGAGCCAGTGCTGTCCAAAGACCTTTCCATGGTCATATGGCTGGCATGACTAAAGGCTGAGGCACATGGAATGCTGTTACCTTCCAACTGAAGCAGTACCTATTTACCTACTTGCAATTTATTGCTTTTGAACTGCTAGGTTGGCAGGAGCTGGGGCCAGAGATGGGAGCTCACTCCATCAAGTGGCACTAGGGTCTCAAACTGCCGAGCTACCAACCTTCTGGTCCGCAGCTCAGCATCTTAACCTCTGAGCCACCGTGGCCCCTTCTGCAAATGTTGAAAAGCATAGGCCAGAGGAACACTCTGTAGCAAATCACAGCTGGCAGATTCTTCCTCACCCATCACAAAGACTAGAACATCCTTTTGACATCTGTCTTCAAACTGCAGACCTTATTGCTCTTCCACAAACTGAAGAGCTAAGAGGACTTCTGCTAGAAAAATGCAAGTCTGAAGCACTAATGGGTATATATAGCCAGTAGTATAATTCTTTGGATTAGGGTTCCTGTTTGGATTCCATTCTCAATAGGCCTTTCTTCCAAGTAGTGTGTATAGGGTTATGAATTTAACTGATAGCTGGGTTAAGTGTGAAATAAATCACTAGTCATGAGATCCTTTGGGTGGCTGGACTACAGGACCCAGGTGGCTCCTTTCCATCAATCAAGGAATCTTTTAGATTTCAGAGAAAGTTTTGTACTAAGGAAGTTATATATTATATACATTACATTCTATATAACTTCCTTAGTGCCAAACTTTCTCTGCATTTTTCTTTATGAAGCACATGCTAGTATCAATTGATGCCAACCGTTCTACTGTTAACTTTATCCATTCCTTTAAGCATACCTAATCTATGTTTTGTATATTTAGGTTGGATGCGCTGTGTGGCAAGAAACAGCTCTCATTGGCACAAGATGTTCACTGAATAAATAACCATCAATAGCTGACAATGTGTTGCTGGGCATGACCTGGCAGTGCTCATGGCGGAGAGACATGCCAGATAAATGAAACACATTGTACTTCTTCTTGAGTGTGAGCTTATAAGGATGGTTCTGTTTATCAATATATACTTACAATACCTCTGCAATGAAGTCTAATTAAAAAAAGATCATAAGCTTGTTTTCAATGTAACACATCTAGCTATGACCATACATGAATGCCAGGTTCAGATTTTTCTTTATTTATGGTTATTTCCCCCAAAATAATCATTCAAGAGCTCTTAACCCCCCCCCCCCCATAAGCATCCTGAGAGTCAAATCAGCACATGCCAGAGAAGAATTCATTGTTTTCCATTCTTACCTGAAACACTGACCCAAAATGAAAACTCAGACTCAAAATGAAAACAAAAAAAGAAGTGGGTTTATATGAGGGTTTATTCATTCCTGTTCCTGAACTGTGCAGCAAATAAATCCTACCCCCCCCTCCTTTGTTCATGTTCCTGAAAAGGTGGCCACATTTTGGCTTCCAGTTCAACAGGACTTTCATCCACACCTCCAGGCCCACACACTGACTTTTGCAGAGAGATGCTGCCCATAACCCTAGTCCCTCACACCTTATGAGGTAGTAGTGTAGTGTCTCAAGAGATGATACACAGGACTGAGAAGCATAAGACCCAAGTCCCCCTGGCTCTGTTCAGCCAGAAGCAGTCAGTTTGGGGTGCCTCTCTCCACTCTAAGATGCCTCAGGGTACAATTCACAGCTTCACCACACATCACAAAGTCTGTCTCTCTGTGTGTGTGTGTTAGTGGGCAACACAACAACTTTGCATCAGATCAGTTTTGTGTATTCAGATATATGCGGGCTCTTGTCTGCTGTGTGTGAGAACTGGTTTCTCCCTCCCTCTTCTTTAAACTGCCCTGAGAAGCCGCAATGTGCTTCATGATGAGAAAATTACATGTAGTCATGTAAGTAACATGACTCTGCATGTAATTTTTTTCCTTATCTCTGCTATTTCAGTTTTAAAACTGCTGTTTGACTGTTTCTACCTTGTGGAAATGATTTTGTTTTCTGACATATTCTTTCCCCCTATGTCAGATTTTCCTCATAAAAGGCACATTTTTTCAATGTTATTTGAAAAAATAACCTCACTCCATCAACACTATACACATTCAGGAAGAGAACCCAGAGGACTCACAGGGGGCACCTGTTTTCCCTGTACCCTCCTCCCCAGACTATTTCCTCCTTGTCAATTAATTGATTGTTGTATTTATCTCAAGCACAGAACAAGAAAATGTTAACAAATGCTAAATGTACAATTATATAGGAAACAACGTTTTAAGCATGAAAAAATTACTGTAAGGTGGTAGTATTCTCACAATGAACAAATTTTCACTGAGAAAGTTTGAAATTGTTGTGTTTCCACAACATATTCCACAACGATGATCCATATGATCAGTCAAAAAGTCTTTTGGTATAACCCTTCACATTCTTATGGCAAGGGAGTGGAGCAAGGATGATGACGATGACGATGATGATGATGATTGCAGATTAAAAAGAAATCCTAAACAGGTGTACTCCAAATTCTACTTAGGTCTATTAATTGGATCTTGCTTCCAGGAGAGTGAGTTTAGGATTGCACTGCAAGTGGGTATTCTGTACAATGCTATGCCTGCCTACTTAGAAGGAAATCCCATTATATATACTTACCCCAGGGAGGAAAGGCACTATGGTATAGCTCAGTCTCATCAGATCTTAGAAGCTAGGTGGGGTCACTACTTGGGTGGGAGACTACCAAGGAATAATCTACAAAGGAAGACAATGGCAAACCACTGCTGCTTCTCACTTGCCTTGAAAGTCCCTTGGAGGGGTCACCATAAATTGGCTGTGATTTGATGGCTCTTACATACATATGTATACCTACTCCCAGGTGTCTCTGTGTGTAGGTTTGTAGCCACAGGTATGTTCCTCCAAGTCATGATGCTGTTTTTCTTTTCCCAGGACTACAAATTAATGGATCACATTAGTAGTTTATTTCTTTAAATGCAGCCTAATCTTTATACAACTCAGGACAGTGTATAATAATAAAATATGTCATAAAACCAATTAACACAACAAACTAAGCATAAAAGACCAAATAGACAATGAACATAGAATACCTCAGGTTTGCAGAAAAAGCTGAAATTGTTTAAAAAAAAACTGGAGAGCTAACTCTCCCCCTCAAATAATAACAGGAGTACCTGCTGCTTTAAGAAATGAATGCCCTCAGTGGCTGTTGCTAGACAACCACAACAGTATTGCCAACCTTGGTCTTGGTCTTTTGTAAGTTAAAGGCAAGGGGAGAGGGAGGGGCAGGGCCCTTTCCAGGGCTGTTTTGGCCTTTGAGGGAGGACTCATCAGGGCCAGGCTCAGCAGCAAACTGCTGCACAACTTGTTACCACCCACTCAGGTCTGCCTGCATACTACCATTCAACAGCACTCACCCCACAACAACCAGTGTGGTGAAGTGGTCTGGTGAAGTCATTGGGTGACTTTCAACCATTCACACGTACTCAGCCTATTCTACCTGACCAAGTTGTTGTGAGGATAACATGGATGGTAGGAGAATGATGTACACTGCTTTGGGTGCCCATTATGGAGAAAGGTGAGAGATCAGTGAAGTAAATAAACAATAAATATAGCTGAAGATAGGGGGCAGATAAAGGGAAAGGCAATGATAATGGGGATAGCCAGGAGGAAGGAAAGTAATAGTATAGGGGAAATGAGGGAAATGAGGTGATCTACACAAGTCGTCCTGGGTTCCCAACTACACAACTGGGCCTGACTCAGCGGCCAGCACCATGCAACTGATTTTCCTGGGTAGAGGCTGCTGTAGAAAGGAAAGAGACAAAGCTGAAGACCGGGGAATGCAGATAAAGGTAGGTTGGCAGGTGGGTCAGAAGGAAAGAAGGAAGCAGGAAAAGGTGAGAGGCTATGGGTTTTTTTAGGGAAGGCAAAGAAGAAATAGTGAGGGAGGGAAAAATGAGATTCCCCTCAAGTTTTTGTGGGTTCCTTTATTTTTAATATATAATAAACAACAGGAAACCATAAAAACAACATTCCCCACACTTTAGCAACCTATAAGTCACTGAAGCTTGTTTTAAATGTTATAATCTACCAAATGCTGGCATTTCTCAAAATACACAATGCATTAGCACCCTGGGGCATGGGCGTCAACTACGGGGGGGCTCGAGGGCTCGAGCCCCCCCCGAAATTTCCCGGGGGGGGCTCAGCCACCCCCGGCAAAATGGAGCGCCCGGTGGCCAGTCAGCCGGCTGCCGCCGCCTCTCCTTCCCCCCCACCCCCGGCCTGCCCTCCTGCCTCCCTGGGGTGGGGGGGGGGAGAGAGGTGGCGCTCATCTGCACCAGCCCTGCACACCCCGAGCGCGAGGCGGAGCAAGAGCCGGGGGCCTGCAAGGGCGACGCGCTGGCCCCCGGCTGCAGGCAGCAGCAGCAGCAATCCTACGCCGCCGCCCAAGGTGAGCGGGGAGAGGGAGGAAGGGGGGCGGGGAGCGCGGGGAGCGGGCGGGCGGGCACGGCCCGGGGGAGGGAAGCAGCGGCGGCGGCTCCCTGGGGTGGGGGGGAGAGCGGCAGGGACATGGTCCTGAGCACGCGCGCGCAAAGTGCGCGCACACGAGAGAGCCCCCCCCCAGGGATTTAAAAAGTCTACGCCCCTGCCCAGGGGTCTTAATTAAAGTATATGGCCAGGATTAAAAGTCCCATGTCACACTTTGTGAGGTCCACATAAGCTCAAAGGCCCAGACAACATTTCCCCACCATATGGCACTTTCTATGCCGACCCAAGCTTTTAAGCCTGGTTCTCTCTCTCTCTCTCTCTCTCTCTTTGTACACATAAGTATCTGCAATTTATTTTTTAAAAAACGGGGGTTTTTTACATTAAATTTTCAAGCCTCTTCTACAACAGCCTTATCTGCATGCACATCAAACAATGTGATTGGAATAACCTGACTTCTACAGAAAAGCCTTAATGTTTCTGAAGTATTTATATGTTTCATAAATATTCATAGCTATTATTCATTGTTGACAAGCATTTCTTGAACCGCTGTGGCAAGAATAATTTACATTCATTTTGGGAAGTGGTTGGAACTGATAACTGGACTGCTCAAGAACTTCTAGAAATATGAAATATGATCTTTCTTTAAAAAAAACACACCCCGCTCTGTGATGATTGCCCCGGGAATGACATCCATGGAGGACAATGAGATTACAGTCTTCAGACTGTAATGAGAGTGGCTTATGTTCGCTATTCCTCATGCACGCTGCAAACCTGTCATGAAAATGGATTACCTCGGTTTGGTGATATTTTCAGTTCTTGTCATGACAATAAGACATCACAAGTTTAATGTTCAATATAGCCCATGAAATACAATAGTATATAAAGATATGTGGATATTAAAATGCTTGCTACTTTCAGCCCCCCCCCTTTTACCACAGTGCGACTCCCCAAGCAGCAAAATGATTGCTAGTACACCTGTTTATGATATTTACAGTGCAATCTTAGGCAGAACTACACCACTCAGTGAGCTCTAAGGCCACGGGTTTTAAAAGAGGTAACTCTGCTCAGGATTGCACTGCTATTCTTGTAGCTGGAAAGGGGATTCACAAGCAAAGAAAGATTCAGCCAACTTTTAAAATGCACAGAGTTCCCCAGAGCGAGGGCATACTGGGCCACCTGCAAAGTGGCTGAATCCCTTGGCAAGCCAGTAATGACTGTTATCCTCCACAGAACAAAGTTTGAGTCCAGTGGCACCTTTAAGACAAACAAAATTTTATTCTGGGTATAAGCTTTCATAGGGGCCATGGTGGCTCAGAGGTTAGGACACTGACCTGCAGACCAGAAGGTCGGTAGCTCGGCAGTTCGAGACCCTAGTGCCGTGTGACGGAGTGAGCTCCCATCCCTGGTCGCAGCTCCTGCCAACCAAGCAGTTCAAAAGCAAGAAATTGCAATTAAATAAATAAGTACTGCTTTGGTGGGAAGGTAACAGCCTTCTGTGTGCCTCAGCATTTAGTCATGCCAGCCACATGACTACGGAGAAAGTCTTTGGACAACGCTGGCTCTTTGGCTTAGAAATGGAGATGAGCACCACCCCTAGAGTCGGATTTGACTGGCTTTTGAGCAAGGGAAACCTTTACCTTTTTATAAGCTTTCATGTGCACTCGTGTATGCACATAAAAGCTTATACCCAGAATAAAGCTTTGTTGGTCTTAAAGGTGCCACTGGACTCAGACTTTACTCTTACGTTATGTAATCCATCCTGAGCCTCAATGAGAACAGAGGACTATAACATAAATAAAATAAATAAAAATTAAAAAAATACTTCACAGGGTTGTTCTGAGAATAAAATGGCGGAGAGGAGAACGATGTAAACCAATTAGGGTCCCCACTAGGCAGAAAGGTGGGGTATAAATAAAGTTTACAGAATGGTTATATATGTCCTATTTCCTCCTCATCCTTTCCAGATTCTCCATCCTATACTCTTTGTTCCTGAAACTGCTTTTAATTAAAAAAAACCTGGTTCAGATATGTAAATCTGCATGTAATGTATAGTTAGCTTTTAAGAGCGAGACATCCTGTAGCAAAGGAGTTTTTCTTTGCAAATGAAGGGTCCGGGTGTAGAGATCACATTAATTGTGGAAACTGTCTCAGGCACAGTCCCAACCATGGATTCATAAATAAGAGGCTTCAGATGTGTATACTGTTTCTAAAAACATCACTAAAGGCGGACTTGTCCCTACATTTGCTGCAGTTGCGTACACAGTGGAATAACTGTCCAAGCTTCTACTTACTGGAATACAGGCCTGCTGCTTTGATTCCTTGGGCAAGCTTTTGATTTTATTTACTATGCCACTGTGTTGAGATAAGCCTTAAAATTATAGGTTTTCATGCACAAATACTGGGATCTCCCATTGAACAGCATTTTTATTTTTTTAAAAAAATTGAAAGATCTTCATTCAGTATAACCTTGGGGACATTCAATTCTAAGAACAGCCAGACAGTCTCAGTTAATCTGAACAGATGGAAATTGTGAGATTTTTTGGATGTTTGCACTTAGATAATTTAAGACTCTGCACTGAATGATTTGATGGATACAGGCTTTTTAATGGGAATGTATATTTTGAACATGAAGTTGTAGCCCACTTTTAGAGAGGGCTGCTGAATCTGCAAGATGGGGCCCCAGATTCCCCCCCCCCCCCCGCCAGTCATGAACAGAAATGTTTCTGTTCATGACTAGCAAAAAAGATCAGATGCAGGCAGCAAAATTTGACTGCCAGCTCAGTTAATCGAATCACCATCCATACAAAGTAATCCTTTAAAAAGTAGATTTGCTTGAAAACTCAAGCCTTCCTAGAGTCTACATACTCTATTCTGAAAACATTCCCCCCCAATCCCAGATCAGACAGGGGCTACTACTTGGGTAGGGTATAGCTCAATCTGGTCAGATCTTGGAACCTAAGTAGACTCCGTACTTGGATGAGAGACCACCAAGGAAGGCTCTGGGGAGGAAGATCCAGAAGAGTTAGCTGTGTTAGTCTGTTGCTGCAAAACAGTAATAGCTTATTCTACAATAAAGTTTGTTAGTCTTAAAGGTGCTACTGGGCTTTTTACTATTCTGAGGAACTTGCCTTGAAAACCCCTTGCTGGGGTTTCATAAACCAATTGCAACTTGATGGCACTGACATATGTAAGCCACCCTGAGCCGGCCTCAGTTGGGAGGGCAGGGTATAAATCTGATAAATATGTCTTCACATAAACAACAGTCTCCTGAAGGATAGAATTAGAGTGACCAACCACCAGGTGGGGCTTACAGCTCTTTCAGAATTACAACTCATTACCACTCTTAGGAATGCCAGTGGATCTTTTAGGTAGTAGAACTTTTTTTTTTTAAAGCATGTTTTACCTGCCACCTAAAGTGGTACAGCCCATTCTGCCTCCTCAAGATTCTGCCACCTCATTCTGCTATATGTACCCCCTAGGTCCTGGATGCAACTCATTCTACCCATGCTCAGAAGCAGCTCTTTCATAATCATTGTAATCCTTCCCAGGCTGACCTCTAGCACTGAGAACAGGGTCATAATCTCTACCCAGTATGTTTAAACCCAGTGAAGCAGAATAATAATACACACAGTGATTAAGTTCCAGAGTAAGAGGGGCTGGAAGCCAAGCCCGGTTAAAGCCTGTCATACTGATACATTTTTAGTTTTTCTCTGCAAAGCCAGATTGTTTGAGGTGGCTGTGACAACTCAGTGGCAAAGCATAAACCTTCTGCACGTGCTCAGTAACACTTTTTTCATTATTGATGTCAGCATTCATAACTGAGGCATTAAAAACAGGCCCAGTTTTGAGGACAGCCACAAACTGCACCCTGAGTTTTCAGTGGTTTCCTTCTATATTTACTCTCACAGTATTAGGAATGTTTAAAATATATGTTCCATTACATTCTCCCCCTCAAAGACAGCTGTCCTTATTTTTAACTCTTCTTTTCCATCTGGAATTTGTGTGCATTTGGTTTTTATTCATTCTGTGCAGACCAAATGTCACCTTTATTCTTGTCCTCAAAGGAAAGCTCTCTTTGGTAATTCTAAATTCTCACAAAACAAAACAGAACACAATCTGCTAAGTGATCCATGGCTTTAAGGTGAATCCCTGTTAGCAACCTAGATAGGGTGCTCTTGCCAGTAATGGCACCTTTCTACTTCATTTCTTGCCAACGTAGAGAATCCTCCTGCCTAAGCATATAACCTTGTGCTCCCTCAGATGTCAATGTTGCATTCCATCTGTAAAAATATTAATGTTATCAGTTTAATCATAGCGTATAATTCTGCAATGTTCATATCTACAGTCAGTGACATTTTCTAATAGAGTGTTCTTCTCTCAAATCCGTTTATTTTGCCCCTGTCCTTCTGATCACAGATTTACAGAGGTGCAAGAATGTAAAGCTTATATTGCCATCTTGTGTTGACATAAAGAAATAGCAATGGTTCTTTTGTAACCTCTAGAATCTTTGAAGACATATGTCTAGCAATTAAAATACCGGAATGTTGAGTTATATCGCTCTGTCAACTTTAAGGGAGAATTTATTCATTAATGCTTCTTGCAATCATGGAATTCAGTACAAATACCCTTAGGCCTATTTGACATATATATCACACGTTTATGCCTTTCTGCCTGCGAGGAACTGAGAGGAGCCTGCATCGTGAATGAACACTCTTTTTGCTATTGAGCTGAACGAAAGGCTAATATGGTCAAGATCTGTCCTGATCAAAGCTCCATTTCATGACCTGAAGGAGGGCAGCATCAAGGATACAGGGCAGGGCAGATGCTCAGTGGTAGCAGTTCCTCTTGGCAAGCAGAAAGTCCCAGGTTCAAGCCCCAGTATCTCCAATTAAAGAAATCAGGCAGTAGGAGATATGAAGGACCTTCACCCCCCACCCCCAAGAGGTGCTGCCATCAGGAACAGATACCACTGACTCTGACAGATTAGTTATCAGACTCTGTATAACTTCATGTGTCCGTGTGAAACCCAGATGGTTGGAAAGTACCATACCCGAGGAGGACAATGGAAAGACTACCTACTCTGGATGGCCAGCTTTAGGGAGATTCTCCTGCCCCATCTATACCTTTTGTGCACATGACCCAAAGGACCCTTACAGCCTGCTTCTGTTCCCTGATCCTAGTTCTGCATGTCACCCCTAAAGTGCTGAATTCAAATCTCCCATTATTCTGCAGAAACCAGTTTTTAATCTGGACTTTTCTTTGGGAAAACGTTTGCACGAGGCCCCATTTTCTGATGGTCAAAGATGAAAGATGAACCTTCCCTGAGGACCCTTGAAACACAAACTAGCAACAAGTGATCTTTTCAGCTGTCATCTGTAAACCGTAGAAGGCTTGCCTTGCCTCCCAAGGGAAGGCCAGAGAATCTTTGTAAATTCTGGATTAGCAATAGTGGACTTTAATTTTGTTTCTGTGTTTGCCTTCCCCAGAACTCCTCATTTGCCTATTTTTATGTGCTTAGAATAAACTTTTTAAAAAACTGAACACATGAACATTCCTTATACTGAATCAGACCACTGGTCTATCAGTGTCAGTACTGTCTACTCTGACAGCAAGTGGCTCTTTGGGTTCACAGATAGAGGTCTTTCACATCATGAACTGGGACTGGGAATTGAACCTGGGATCTTCTGCATGCTGAGCAGATGCTGTTCTGCTGAGATATGCTGTTCTGCATGGTGTAGTGGTTAAGAGCAGCAGTCTCTAATCTGGAGAACTAGATTTGATTCCTCCCTCCTCCACCTAAAGCCTGCTGGCTGACCTTGGGCCAGTCCCAGTTCTCTCAGAACTCTCTCAGCCCCACCTACCTCACAAGGTGCCTGTTGTGGGGAGAGGAAGGAAAGGTGATTGTAAACCACTTTTGAGATTCCTTTAGGTAAAGAAAAGCAGGGTATGAAAAACTACTCAACTTCTCTCCCCTCCCCCTGGTATATGTGCACCAAATTGGATCTTGAAACATCCTAGGCTTCAGCCTCCACATGCAGGAGCTCAAATTGCACTACTTTACATGTAGAAAAGTTCAAGAATGGAGAGATCCTTGCTGGAAACAAGGAACAAGGAGGGGAGAGGTCCCCTCGCTGTGGAAGCAGAAGTGAAAGAGGTGGAGGCTGGTGGAGATGGCACCACCTGGAGGGGTCCCTGAGCCACTCATTGCAGCAGGATGGTGGCTCTGCATTCCCCACAGGAACTCAGTTCTGAAGTGATGCAGCAGCCTGATACGAATCAGGATTGAGCCCCACTTTTTCACATCATTTTGGTGCACAAGTGCCACATTGAGTCCCCTCACTCAATTTTTCCAGAGCCAAAATGGCTTTGCGTGTGACAGGGTGTTATTTGCCTCATTGTGGACCTGCACATACTTGCACTTGCAGCACCCTGCTGGGAAAAATATACCCTGGGCAGGGGCATTTCAAGTGGGGAGAAATCCTGCGCGGGGTGGGGGGGCTGAAGCTCCTCTTACACTATTCCACAGACCTGATTCAAATCAATCTGCTGCATCACTTCAGAATTGAGTTCCCCAGAGGAACTGGCAGCTACCATCCTGCCACAAGTCTTCCCCCCCCCTGTTCAAGAGGAAAAGTAGTTCAGAGTAACTTTTGCCCTCAGACTGCTTTTTCATTTAAAAAAAATCTTCCTCAAACTAATTTTACCCTCATTTCGGAAACCTTATAGGTAAGCTAAGGAGGGGGGAATTTATGTGTACTGTAAGATTCTTCAGTGAAATATGATTTTACTTCTATTCATTATAAAATCTGAGGAAAGGGTTAAGAAGCACTTCCTGCTTCATGCCCATCTTGCCCTTCAAATCACAGCAGAGCAGCTTCAATGTATAAAATTGAAAACAATCAACAAAAAGAAACAGAACCACACAAATACCCAGCAAGGTCGTCTTCTTCTTCTTTTTTTTGGTAAGTAAAGCAGAGAAAGAGAGAAAGAGATAGGCCCCGAATAATGAATTTGGGAAAAGAAAGGAATAAATGTTCCTTCCACCATCTTTCTTTTGATGTTAATTTACAGAGCCAGGATCAGTTTCTAGGAACCATAGATTCAAGATGATACCACAAAATGGTCCCTTCCACACGAGCGAGATAATCCGGAGGGGAAGTGAGGCTTTTTTGCTCTGGAGCAATTTGCCCCACAGTTGCGTGATCACGCAGATCTGCGGACCTGCCGGGGCAACTTGCCACTGCATGATCAGATGCAACCACCTGCAAGTTGGGGTTTTTTTGTGGTTGGTTTTGGAGGTGCTTAAACGGGGGATTGATGAATCACCTCCCCCCCAAGGGTTTTCAATGATGCGCACACGGAGAAGGGGGGAAAAACAACAGTGTGGCATCGGGATAGCATGTGATCCCGCTATCCACAATGCTACACTTCAGCGCTGGAGTGATCACACGGGGAAACTCCGGCTGTGAACTGCAGCAAACCATTTGATACTGGAGTTTCACTAGTAGCTTTTTACCACGATTCCCCACCGGATCAAAATGGTTTGCGACGGTTGCAGGATGCTTCCCAGATGTGCTGGTGTGATCACGCAGCTTTGATCTGGTGGTGAATCGTCCCTCTTCCGTGGCAAATGGGTGCGTATGATCACGCCCAATGTGTGCAAATTGATTGCCACTTGCAAATTTGGATCAAGGGAAGCCAATAACCTTGGAGAAAAATCTCCTGCTCCTATACCAGAGGTGTGATGGAGTGTTATTTTGTAAGCGATGCCATTTAATTCAGTGCCATGGAACACTTCAGCTGCTCATTTCCACACATGTACAATGCCATCCTAAGTAGGTCTTCTCCGAATCCTACTGCTCAACGGGGCTTACAACCAGGCATTTAATGTATTGTCTAACCAGACTCTCATAGGATGGCGGTAAGCCTCTATTAAAAGGATAGGAGTCTCTCCCCCCCCCCCCCCCCCACTGCTGGCAATCTCCCACCCTTTTGCAACTTCAAGGTGCTTGTCAATATGACAATAAGCTATGTGGGGGACAGTAAATGATTGCATAGACTCTCTCCCCCCCCCCCAATACACTTATGGTAGAAGAGCGTGATCCTATGCAACAGGAGTAACCCTCACTGAACTCAGGGAAGCTTCCTTCTAAGTAAACATCCCAAGGTCGGCCTGAACTGTATTCCCTCTGGCTTCCTGCTGGACACGTAACGAAGCCGAGCCAAGCGATGTGACAGACAGGAACTGCCAGCGATGGCCTGTTTTCAGACGCCTTATTATTATTTCCATTCGGAATAACAGAGCAGTCCCGCGGTCGTTCTGAGAGAGCGGCTGCCTCGTTTCCTAGAGAGTCCGCTAGATGGCACAGCTAGGTTTCCCAATACCCGGGACGCCTGGGCATCGTTTCGGGACACTTTCGCTTCCCCGGCTGCTGTCACTCTCTGGAACTTTACTGCTCTGAGGCTGATGAACTGTCTCGCGGACGGTAGCAATTTCAAAGTTCACGTCTTTAAGAGACTGAGATGAG
This sequence comes from Lepidodactylus listeri, assembly GCA_029233225.1. Lineage (NCBI taxonomy): Eukaryota > Metazoa > Chordata > Lepidosauria > Squamata > Gekkonidae > Lepidodactylus > Lepidodactylus listeri. The sequence continues at coordinate 46,228,109 of JARCFY010000006.1, read as the reverse complement.
TTCGTCTCCTCTCCCAAGCAGCCGCCGGTGATAGAAAACGGGCAAGGGCGCCTTCCAAGATAACCGTACAAATAAATTAAAAGGTTCTGGCCTCCGCTCCCCCAATATTTTGCGTCCCCTATCAGACTCATATGCAAACACTTTTCCATTTCGATCCGAATGGGCTCACCTGCAGCTAGGCCCCTTTGATTTCAACGGATAAAGCTCCCATCACTGACGATAGCTTGACACTGGAAGATCTATCTGCGGCGGAGTTAATTCTGGGGATTTACCCCCGTTTTACTTACTTAGCTGAAATGAGGCGTCTCACTTCCATGAAAAGACAACGACCGTAAGCGCACTTCTGTGCAGAAGTCAATTCCACAGAAGTCAAGAGGAATTATTTGCAAATAAGTACTTTAAAAAGCACACATTCTTCAAAATTGTTCTTTGCAGCCACAGCTGACTTGTGGCGACCCCGTACCGCAGGGTTTTCTAAGCATTCAGAGGTGGTTTGCCATTGGCCGCCTCCGTGTCAGGACTCTGATGGGATTCCTTGGGGAGTCCCCCTTCCAAAGACTAACCAGGGCCGACCTTGTTGAGCTTCCCAGATCCCACGGGATCGGGCTAGCCTGGGCTATCCAGGGCAGGGCAGTCTTCAAAGATAGGGCCGTCGAATCCTGGACTGCAGCGCTCCCGGGCGCGATCAGATCTCCCCCCCCCTTTTTTTTTTGAAGACTCCCTTCACGTAGTAATCTAGCACGTCAGGAAGAGCAACCCGCGAAGGCGGAAGGACTTCCGCCCAGAAGCTTCTAGCTTCCTGGTCTCAGAAGTGACATTCCTCCTAACCCCTGCGCCTCCTGGTAAGAAGCAGAGCTGCTTGTGCGCTGTTTAAGGTGAGGTCCCAGGGAGACGGGTCCAGGACCCCGCGAGTGCGCATTCGAGCTCACGATGAGGCGGCGGTTAGGTCCAGGTGTGGAGCCGTGTGAGCCTGTCTGTGGCCGAAGAGGAGCGCAAGCGTCCAGGAGCGCCTGAAAGCTTAGCAAAATGTGTGGCATAGCAGGCCAGGAGCTCCCGTGAGTCACAGCTCACTTCTTCAGATACAGGATGGGGCTGTCGCCTTCGTCTGGGAGCGCAGTCTTGGCGTTATAGGATGGATGATGGGACTCTTCAGGACTTCATCGACAATGCTAGGAGGCTCTGTAGTTGTAATGTTACCTGCCGACTTACCAGAGGAGGGGGCTCCTCTGCGCACACCCAGGAGGCAGTGACAGACCAACATCCCTGGTGGCAATGGAATTCTCAGAGCCCCCCCCCCCCCCAGCGCTCCCAAAGAAACGGGGCAGCAGCCCGCGGGCGAAGGGGGGGGGGTGTCTACTCCCGGGGGCCAGGGCCGGGCAGGGAACTTGGCGCGGGGCGGTGGCGCGCTCTCCCCCGTCCCCTCTCATCTTGTCCGGGATCTCTGCAGAGCCGCGCTCTCTAGCAGGGCGTGTCCCGCCGGCACTGATAGTTGCCAAGGCGCCCCGCGGGGCTTTGCATTTGCGCCTTGAACCAGCCCGCTCCTGTCTCCGGCTGGCTTTATGGCCCCGGCTATAAACGGTCGTAAAAGCGGCAACGCTCGCCTGCAGCCCGGCAATGAAACCTTTGCGCAGGCGGTGGGCCAGCGGCGGCCAGGCTGGAAGGGAGCCGCAGGGGACGCACCGACGGGTACCTGGCGGGGAAGAGCTCCGCGCTGCGGCTGCCAACAACCGGGGAAAGATTTCACCCTTCCGCTCCTGGTAGTTTTTACTGATCCGATCCTCTCCTTATTTGCTCAGATGTAAGCCCCGGGGGGCTTTCTCCACAGAAAGTGTGCAGATGCTGCAGCCTTAAATTCTGGGTGACTTTTTTCATAGTGGTGGGCGAGAAGGTGCGAGTAAGAAATGTCCACAGTATGAGCAAACTTGCCCCAGCCATCTTCCTCCTTCTCCACCACTATAAAGGTCCCACCCCCCTGCCCTATTTGGATCGGGGCGCCACGAAAATACAGTTTTGAGAGTTCATACAAATTTGGGTTTTGGAAGTGGAGTTTGTCCACCTAGAAGATGAAGATCTGCCAGATCTGGCAACAGATTACACGTTTGCTCGGAAGTCATATTATGTTCAGTGCGAACTATCCCTAAATAGAGGGGGTTGGAGGACTGCGGTCTTACTTTAGAACCCAGACCTAAACATGGTAGTTTCGAGCCCATTCGTGATAAATGGAACGGGAAATTGAATGCTGGTCGTTTGCAGGCCTGGTTTCCCAGTTAAGTCTATAGTGGCCTACCTCGCGGGGTGGTTGTGAAGATAATGGCATGACAGACCGAGAAGGCACTTTGGCAGTTTAAAGGGCTGATACACATATCAGTGGATTTATCCACCGAATCCTGCTGCATTACAAAACGTCGATGGATTCAGGAGGAGAGACCAATAAAGTCGGCAGGTCTGCCCTTGAACAGATTCTCTGTCGCCTGTTTCTTTCAACTCCGCCGCCCTCACCTGCCGAGACCCCTTCCAGTCGTTGACACGGGTCGTGCCTTAGCCCAGTGAACTCACTGCGTAACAGGTGAATATCCCCAGATAAATTTCACGCGCTTCTCCCCCCCCCCCCCCCCCCAAGGCCATGGTGCGCGAGTGACCCAGCGTGGACGGAAAAGAGTCGCCAGGCAAACCGGAGGCTGCAAGTAGCCGCAGTTGCTCTAGGCAGAAGTTTTTGCGAAGTACCTGCGTGGGGGAGACGAGGCTTCCTCACCCGACGACACCTCGATTCTTCGAAATATATTTACTTGGAACTGCTGAACTCGAGATGATTAACTTTCCCCTTAACTGTCTGCAGAATTCATTTAGGTGAAACTAAGAGATTCGCATCTCTCGAGTCTTCTGATTAGCAGGAGAGGTTTAGGCAGGAAACAAAGAGGGAGCAGCCAGAGAAGGAAACGGGGCTTGCGCGGGGGTCCCTTTCCTTGTCACGCAGGGGTTTACCTCCAAGTAAACGGGGTGTGTGTGTGTGTGTTCCAATTTCCATTGAGTTCAGTGGCACCTACATTTAGGGACAGGCACGAAAGTGTTCTAGTCAAATTCACGGCAAGCGGCTCTCCTTCAGAAATCTGTGGCAATTGCCTTTCTCAAGGGAAAGTCTGGATTCGCCGCTCTAGTTTCACGTGATTGGGACCCCATAAAAGGACCAGAGAAAATACTAGCCTGTTTATTCCCCCCCCCCCCCCCGTCACAACGGGTCCTCTTAAAATGCCGGGGGGGGGATCTCTGCTGTTGTTTTTTGCCGGATGCAAAAGAGTCCAATCAGACCCACTGGATGCCCGGCTCTCCAGGCTAGCCTCTGTCTCTGGATTCACGTCGACAGCGCCTGATGAAGAGAGCTGTGCATCTCGAAAGCTTATGCTACAATAAAATTTGTTAGTCTTAAAGGTGGGGCTTTTTACTATTTTGCAGCAACAGACTAAAACGGCCAACTCCTCTGGATCCTCTGGGTCCAGCGCCTGTAGAGTAACTGAGCAGCGCCTCCTCGGGACCATCCTGACTTCACATTTCCCATCATTCGTGACTGCAGTGCAGGACGTCTGTGTGACACCGGCTGGCCACCCCAAACCCATGCAGACGACAGGCAGGCACGAAAACCCTCCCCTCTCTTTTTAGTTTGGAAAAGATAACAGGTGTGCTCTAGCTGGCAGCCCAGGTCGCCCGCCGAGGCTCGGCCCCTGCGTTCTCCTGGCGTCAACCGTAGTGATGCTGCTGGGGCTTCCTCTCCGGCGTTCTACGCACGCCGGCTAGGCAGCGCCTAAGCTCAGCGATCCAGGTCTTCGAAAGACCCTGGCTTTGAGCCGCAACGCAAGGAGATTTCCTGCCCCGTTTCGGGCTGGGCTAGGAATGATCCTAAAGGCATCCCGGGCTCTCGAGTTCCGTGAGCCCCTTTAGGGACGCGGCGAGCAAACTTGAGATCGGACTCTAATTTAACTGAGCTGCAGCTTAGGGCTAGTAAGGGGAGCACTGGTGCGCCCCCCCTCCCTCGCCCTTTCGGCTTCAACACGCAGAAATTCAACAGGTGAAGAGGACGCAGCGCTCCCGAGGATGAGCGCCTGGGGAATTTCTACCCTTCGCTCTGGCGGAGTTCGTTTCTTTGGTGCGGCTCTTTAGCCCGACCGAGTCCTTCCCAGCAAGGGGGCGCCTGCTCAACTGCGTGGCGACCCGCAGTTTGCGGAGGCCGCTGTCGCGGCAAATCCCAGGGTTTACGGAGAGGGAGAGCAGCGCTGAGCGGCGGGGCCAGACTGGAGATTTTCGCCTGGAAGGAAAGCCCCTCGCTTCCTCCCCTAGGGCCTTGCAAGTCAACCAGCACCATGCAGTCTTTAATCTTCCCTCGGCTGTGCGACACCCCAAAGAGGGCAGAAGAACTTCTTTCCAAGCGAGTGCAGGATTTCCCCTCCCCTGTCTATTTATTTAAACCTTAATTATACCTTACCTTCGCCATAGTTCAAGGAGGTTTACCGATTCACATTTAAAACGTTGAAAATAAGAGTATTATTACACAATCCTCCTCCTTATGAATTGAGCTGGCAGGTCGAAGGACACAGATGCATCTGAACGTGTACAGAACGCCCTCATTTCTCCACTGCATGCCCCCCCACCCCCTCATATTTGGGACTGGTGTAGAAAGTGGGCATTTCTTCGTAAAGAAATTAGGCAGAGCCCTGTTCTATAGCCATATCTTTTCAGCAGACGGGGCAGTTTCAAAACTTCTCCCCTGCCCTGCGCTGGTTCCTTAACGAAGCCTTTTCTCTGGAATTCCTAAGACCTCTTGTTGTCTCCCCAGAAGGGAGCCTAATTTTTATCCTGGACTGTCACTATGTGTGTTCCCAAATCACTGCCGAGTCGACGACGAACCCAAAGCAGACTCACAACGCTGCGCGTGGCTTTGGATCCCGATCTCAGGCAAGTTTACTCTGAAGCAAGTCTTGTTGGTTTTGTTTTTTAAAAAGGAAAGAACTGCTCCTCCAGCAAGTTAGAGGGGTCCGGCTGCCATACATCCAAATGTGGCCATGGGGCCCGCTGTCTGGCTGCCCGAACATGAAAATACGCCCTCCGATTCTGGGAAGGCCGGGGAGGAACCGACAAAGTTGGAAAGGAACTTGAGTCATCTTAAATAGACTCTCGTCCTTTTGTCCATCTTCCTTCGAAGCGGAAGATCCAGTTTGGGGCTAATATAGCTGATGTAAAGTAATCGCTTTTGTTTTTGTTTTTTTAAAAAAGGTAATCGCCGGCATTCAACGGGACCCGACAAACCTGTGATACCAGAGAGCGTTGCCGCTAACGGCGGAATTACCCCGCCACCATAAGCCCCCGGCTGGCAGAAGGGCTGCAGGAGATCAAATCGCTGTTGACTCAAGTCCTGCTGAATTCCTGCCGCCACCACCCGTCAGGAGCGGTTCCTCCGGGGTCTGTCCCCCCCCCTCCCCGCGCGCCACAAGGCGAGCTGTTTTATTCGACTACGGTTAGCTCGTCAGCTCTGCAGGACTTCGAGCGATGCGGAGTTCTGTTAAGACTCGAAAGCCTGCATATTCACTTGTTCCAATACAAGCTAGGCCAGGAGAACCGTAAACAAACCAAGAAAATTAAAACCGTACGTATTTAGGATTCCCCCCCTTCCACACACACACACATTTTATGGGCAACAAATGTCTGTAACTGGAATTTCCACAGTTTGCTGTAGGCCTTCTGCACGTTGAAGGGACCTGAGTGTTCCGGAAATACTCCTACCTTCCCGTCTGATCTATTCACTTCCTGTCTGATCCAGTCCTCCCTCCCAAGCAAGAGCAGACTGCGCGCACCTCGACCCTATGCAGAACTAGACTACCAGCCCCAGATCTACTGAGGGCGCTTTCCAGGGGTTCCGCCTGTGCATAACATCTGTTTTTATCGGTTGCCCGCACTCCCGTGGCTTTCGCTGTCTCCTCCTTTTAAACACCCCCCCCCCCCCCAATATTTGTGTGGCCAAGCAAATCGTGGTGCCGCCAGGGCTGGGCGTTCATTCTGCGGGTCTCTTCAGAAGGAAGACCCGCCAGATCCCAGGAGAATTCGCTCCTCGGGAGGTAAACGTGCACAGGATCGCACCCCTAAAGGTTGTCGTTTCCACAGTCCAGAAAATGGCTATCCTCTACAGACTTGCTAAGGAGGGTGTTCCATTGACCTTCGTGGGACTGAGGATCGCCCTGCACCCCTCCTCCCGACTGCGTGGGATATGGTGGCTCCTAATAAACACACATGTTCAGTTGAGTTGGGACTCGTGGGTTGTGTAAATTGCAGGTGAAGAAAAACAGGGCGTCTCCAGACAAGCAAGACTGCAGCAAAGCACAAACCAGGTGTCTTTCCCTCAAAGAAGGCTGCTGTTTATGAATGTCGGGGAAAGTATTGGGAGGGAGCGATAAGCTTTAGCCCTAAACAAATTTAGGCAAGCCTACCAAACTGGCCGCTCTGCCATTCTTTCCTACGAACAATTTGTCATCAGCTGTGAAGGGTGACAGTGTTTAACTTTGAGATATAGATCCAGAGGAGTTAGCACGGTTGTTGCAAAACAGTAAAAAGCCCAGTAGCACCTTTAAGACTAACAAACTTTATTATAGCACGAGCTTTCGAGAAACACAGCTCTCTTCGAGGAGAGCTGTGTTTCTCTAAAGCTTATGCTACAATAAAGTTTGTTAATCTTAAAGGTGCTACTGGGCTTTCTTTTTTTTCTTTTTACTAACTTTGAGTTGACAGCCTCCAGTGAGAAAGAGACTGCCTGCCTTTGGGCTCTGCAGAAGTTCTCCTAGTAGTTGTCGACTGCGTTTTAATTTCGCCTGTCGTCCCAGAAGCCGTTCATGGTTCTTCTTTCCCCAATTTTATCACAACAACCCTGTGAGGTGGGTTAGGCTGAACTAGAGGGAGTGGCCCGACGTTACCAGAGTTGGTGGGTCCAGGGAGCTTTGCAGGCAGAGCGGGGTCGCCTGACAACCTTCCAGACATCCAGCAGGTTTACTTAGAAGTAAATCCGATTTTTGTTAGATTGGGCTTAGCTTTAGTGAATTTTCAGAAGACTGCGGCCCAAAGTGGTGTTGCCTTCGAATTCCATTTGCTCAGGCACCCACCGGGTCCATCTCTGCGGCTTGTGTGCCTAAATCTGCAGAAACTTGGTCGAAGCCAGGAGGGGTTATGCCAGGGCCCTCGGTCCGTCTACCAAGTAATCCGGCAGGCGGTTGCTGAAACTGCACGGGCGCGCCAGGGGACTGAACCGGGGTCCCCTTCAACTTTGGCGCGGAAGCTTACACACTTTTATTTTAAACGGTGGCGGAGCGCCCCCTCCCCCAGCGGCCGGGCTGCAAACTGACCATCACTTACTTCCGAGTAAACACGCACAGGTTCGGCTCACCTAAAGACCGTCTAGAAGCGCCACCTCGTGACCCTGAAATCAATTGCTGGCAGCCGAGAGCCAATCGTAGTTCCCGGGTGCGCGAGAAAGCTTGCGCTCGGCACATGCTCAGAGACACGCTTGGTGTTTGACGCTTGCTCCGGACACTGAACCCTAGCGGCCGGGGCAGATTCCTCGGCCGTCCTTCCGGAAGGACTACGGGGCGGCAGCAACCCTTGGGCTCAAGGGAAAGCCTGCCGTGCGCTCCTCTAGCAGGCAGCCGGCGGCGCCTCCAGCTTTCAGTTTCCCTCGCCTGGCTCCTGGTTACTGTTTAACCTCCCCACCCACGTTTCAGTTTGTTTAGTAAATCGATCTGATGCCGCTCGGGGCTCCTCCAGCTCTCTTGCCCCGCCGCCGCCGCCGCCGCCATTGAGCCCAGCGAATATCCCCTCTCCGGGGCACACGTGCGAAGCGGCTTGGCCAGCGCCAGCCACCCAGCCCAGGGCCGCGACCGTCTGCCCAGGAGGCGGGGAGATGCTGCTGCCGCTGCTGCCGCCTCGGATCTGACTCGCGAGAAGGCCAGGGAGCGACTCGGCCGGGCAGGTAAGTTGCCCTTCCGCCGACTCCTGGCCGACGGAGCACAGCGTTGCCGCCTCCCCTGCCCGGGTCGAGGCCTCCTGCTCAGGTTAGGCCGGGCGGCGCCGCCGGCGAGAGACCTTCAGCCTACTGGTCACGGCAGAGGGAGGCGCTGGCCATGTGGAGCCAGAGCGAGGGCTTCTGGGGCGGGGATCACGTGCCTTGGCGGGGCCTCCCTCGGCTCAAAGCGGCTGACGGCGTTGCACCCGCGGAGGCGGGAGGGTCTTTGGCAGCTTTGTGTCTCTGGGTATCCTCTTCGGCATGCGGTTGGTTTAGTTCCTCTTTCTACATCTCCTGTTATAGACCCATTCATCTCCCAATAATTGCCCACTCTCTACTTTGCTAAGAAGAATCTAGGATGAAAGGCCACCGACAGACCTTTACCAACGCCAGCAGCTCCCATACTATTTCTCCCATTTCTTTTCCCTTTAAATAATACATATCAATCAGGGCCCCCCAAGGTGGGGCCCACGGGCGCCATGGCACCCGCTGACACCTTTCCTGGTGCCCACCAAGTGTTTTCAGACAATAGGTGTGGCCAGATGGAGTGTGTGCTCAGCAGGGATTTCTGATGGACCACTGGAAATTTGATGGCTTGGGCAGATTTTTAAAAACATTATTTTGGCAGCAGCTGCTACCACTGCACAAGGAACTTTACTGTGTGACTGAAGGTAACTGGCAGCCATTATGTGGCTGGCTCCACCTTCTGTTGTACCCATTTTGTGTCTGTGCCCACCACCCTATGTCAGAATTCCAAAGGTGCCCACCAGGGGCGTAGACTTTTGAATTCCCCGGGGGGGGGGGCTCTCTCGCGCGTGCAAAGCACGTGCGCGCGCTTGGGACCATGTCCCCGCCGCTCCCCCCACCCACCCCAGGGAGCCGCTGCCGCTGGTGCCCACCCGCCCGCCGTGTGTGGAAGAGTCGGATTCGTGAGGAACTGTCACAGCACAAACCAGGAGAGTCTGGAGAGGGGGGGGGGGATTCGGGAGCGGGAACGATTAGTCAGACACACCGCGAATCCCACCCTGTCAAGGGAAGAGGAAGGCGAATCTACTCGGGGGTGAAACTTGGACGGGGCGAGAGGAAGCGACGGGGGTCGCGAAGGTGAAGGAGAGGATTGGCAGGATTGGCTCCCCCCTCCCTCTGCCTGGCCCTGTTGCGCGAGGGGATGGCAGGCCCCGAGCCCCTTTCCCTGGCTGCCCGTTAGACTAGGGGGCCGAGACGGAGCCGCCCTCTTCTCAGTGCAGGCCGCGGCCTAAACCCCGGGGATGGGGAGCGAGGGGAGCAGCCGGCTTGCTCGGAGGGGGGCGGGGAGGGGGGAGGCTCGGAGGGGGGGCGGGGAGGGGGGAGGCCTGGTGAGGCGAGCGCGCAGGCGGGCTCAGCGCCTTGTCTTCCCCATGAGCTCCTCTCACAAGCCGCGGCGGCGGCATTCCCCGCCCCCCTCCCTCCCTCCCTCCCTCCCTCCCTCTCCCGCTCACCTCGGGCGCCGGCTTGCTGCTGCTGCTGCCTGCAGCCGGTGGCCGGCGCGTCGCCCTTGCAGGCCCCCAGCTCCCGCTCCGCCTCGCGCTTGGGGCGTGTGGGGGTGGCGCAGATGAGCGCCGCCTCTCCCCCCCCGCCCCAGGGAGGCAGGAGGGCAGGCCGGGGGTGGGGGGGAAGGAGAGGCGGCGACGGCCGGCTGACTGGCCACCGGGCGCTCCATTTTGCCGGGGGTGGCTGAGCACCCCCCGGGAAATTTCGGGGGGGGGGCTCGAGCCCTCGAGCCCCCCCGTAGTTGACGCCCATGGTGCCCACAGACTCCCCCAGATTTAGGGACACCTGTTGTAAATTATACATATACTCTCGGAGGGGAGGAGTTTCACAGCTCCATAGAAATCACTCTGGTTCCAGAAGGGGTGTAGAAAATTGTCAAGGGGCGTGGCTTGAAGCATCCTACCTATCCTTCCTTGTTCATGTGGTGGCTGTACTTCCATGGAGAACATGAGAAATGGTCTTTGGCTCACACAAAACCTTATGATGGATTTCATGTGTTAGTCTTTACGGTGCTGCAAGACTCTGCTTGTTTTAATGCTGTCACTTCATAGGAGTTAGAAATTCCATGAGGTTGATTGCAGGCCTCATGTGCTCCCACCATAGATCAGGGCATACCAAGTATGTTAACTTCAAAGTACATCCTTCTGAGTTCACTGACATTTACAAAGGGCTTAAGCCATAGTGACCATGTGTACAATCAATGCAATTCTTGCAATTTCCCCACCCTTTTTTTAGTTGGAAGAAGTGCTGAAGATGAAGAAGAAGAGAAGAAGAGATTGGATTTATACCCCACCCTCCACTCCCCAAGGGAGTCTCAGAGCGGCTTACAAACTCCTTTTCCCTTCCCTTCCCCTCCCCACAACAGACACCCTGTGAGGTAGGTGGGGCTGAGAGAGCTCTTTCCCAAGCTGTCCTTGAGGGAACAGCTGGTACAGAGCTATGGCTTGCCCAACGTCATCCAGCCAGGTGCAAGTGGAGGAGTGGGGAATCAAACCCGGTTCTCCCAGATTAGAGTCCGCACACTTAACCACTACACCAAACTGGCTCTCTGTGGGCATAGATACGCCTTTGCTGTTTCACATGTAACTTTGTTAAGTCTTGAGTGTAGGCTTGCAGTGTCTTCATGTCTATGAGGAAGTAGGATTCCTAGGTTGCCAAGTATGTAAAACTGTCCTATGTAAATACACCCCAGCTGCTCTATGTTGCTGCAAATGGTTCCTCCTAGAAGACTGCAGCCAAAGAAGTGGCTGGTTAGTGCACATCATATATGACATTCACCTGGGTTGCCATATCATAGGCAGCAGAAGTTGAAATTGTCAGAATTCCCTCTTGTGTGACTTTTAAAAATACAATAACACCCTGAGGTTTAAATCTGAATTGTAGCAACCAGTGCCTCCCCCCATCTTGCTGGTCAACAGCTGTTCTATCCTTCTGTTCTTGTCTGTATCTTTTTCATACCTCACAATGCACAGCCTGTGTCCTGTGATGGTTTGCCGTATTTGGTACTTATTCCTTGATTACAAAGATAAAATCCTGCAAGCATCAAAACAATAATCTATTTAATGCAGTGTTCTGTTTCCACAGTGCCCAGCTGCTACAACTGAAAGCCCCCAAGCCTCCCCCTGTTGCCTCCCAGCAACTAGCATTCAGAGGTATACATCCTCTGTACATGAAGGTTCCATTTAGCAGTCATGGCTAATGGCTGCATGGTCACTGTGGCTGCCTTCCATTAATTTGCCTAAGCATCCTTTCCTTCTTGTGTCCATCAACAGTGGCTTCATTGCTTATCTGCTCCCCCATTTCCTTTATGTATGTTGTCCCTTGGTTGAGACCACATACTACTCCTGTTCCCCTCCCATTCAGCTCCTGTTGATCTTGGGCTCTGGAGTTTCTTCAGGATCTTTTCATTGTACCTTCCTCTCCCCTGTGTCTTCTGCCCTTTTCTTCAAGCTTCCTTCAACCATTTACCTATCCTTCACCCTTTCTGTTTTTTAAAATTCTGGATTATTTAGTCTGTTGTCTATTTTACACCCTTCCTTCAGCTTCTTTCCCTCTTGTTCATAGGCCCTTAACTTTTCGACCTCCTAGGAACTCTTCTCACTTTGTTCCACAAAGCCACTTGCATAGTTAGGTTTCAAGTAGGAGGTTTAAAATTGCAGCAAATTAAACAACTTTCCCTTCCCTCATGGAAGTTAAACTGCAAACATGCAGACATCTTTGCTTCCTGAATATTTGTGAATCAACTCGGTCCATCCGGATAAGAGGCAATCCGTGTTGGTCAAGAGTTGAGCCAGTAACACAGGTGATAGCCTTCTTGTTTTCAGTTGCATTTGGTCATATGACCAGGTATTAAAAAACAACAGCAGCAACAACACTGTGCCTGTTCCTTCAGTACTTGAGAGGAAGAGGGAATCCAAGCAGGAGTAGTAGCAATACAAGAACTGTACCTGCCATGGAGCTATCAAAGGCAGAAGAACCCTGTTTCCTTTGTGTCTGCTCCCCCTGTTTATAGTTCCTGAGTTGGAACTGTGTGAAACTCCGTGATTACATGCAGTTACCTGAATTGGTTGCTGTAGGGATGCCTCTTGGTGTAGACTTTAAATGCAGGAAATGATATCTAGTAACTGAGAGCCTCTTTTCTCATGGATTCTCATGTTGCAGTCCTTTGTGCAGGAATAGTTTATGTCCTTTGAAATACAAACACATGAAGCAGCCTTAGACCTAGTCAAAACACTGGTCCATCCAGTTTAGTATTTGATTGGAAATAGTGTTTCAGGCAGGAAAAGGGTTTTCTCAGTACCTGCCACCTGAAAGATACCAAGGATTGAACATAGGACCTTCTGCATGTAAAACTGATGCTCTACCAGTGACCCACAATTTACTATGCATTGCTTAGTGGTTGCTTTATAGTAAGACGTAGCATTATAGAGAGCTTTTCATGCTCCACATAAGTTGTTCCTGTATCCCTGTGAGGTAGGATACATTATTATCCCAATAATAAAGAAGACAAGAGAGTGGTTTGTGCTGAGATCTGAATCAACAAACTCTTGGATCATACCATGTTTTTTTGCCATTATGCTACAGCATCTTTGATAAATATTTTTATAGAAAGCTGAAAGTTCCAATAACTGAATGAATGTTTTTAGTAAGCGTATATAAGTGGGGTTATGTATTGGAGCTGTGAGATTTACTTCCAACTGCAAATATATTTATAATAAAGTGTAAATATGACTGTGTCTTTAAAAATATCCACGTTTACAATTTTATAATTTTTAGAAATGCACTGAATTAATGGGAGAAAGTCTAAAAGCTTTAAGTGTTTTGTAGATGTAAAGTGTAATTTTGCATGTCATTCGGTATACACAAGACAACAAAACAAAAAACCTTCAACAAAAAAACCCATGAAGTATTCAGTGAAAGCCAGATGCTGGGAGAGTATGGTGAACCTTTTTATTGATCATCCCATTCTCTTTCTCCCCTCCCCCCTTTGATGTGTATAAAGGAGTTAGGGTAGAAAGCACTTGAAATGCTCTTTTGTAACCTGGTCCATACTTCCCATAATTCCTCTTTTACTCTACAGCTTTGAGGGGGAAAAACCCAGTTTAAAATGCTGTTTTCATTGCCTGGTACTCAATTCCCTGTCCCTTTCTTCCTGTCTCACAGATGCAAGGCAGCTCTGCCTGAGGCTCACCTCATACACATTAAAAAAATCAGGTGTCGGACAAGATCCCAATGCAGTTATCTTGTTCAGAAATGCTGTCTTTCATTTTAGTGGCTCATACAATGGGAATGAAGCAGCAACCTCTCACTCTGTCCTTCTGACTTTTCCTAAAGTCCTGTTTATTACAATAAGGGCAGTTTCTTTTGCCATGTGTTTAACTTGTTGTAAATGCTTCCTTCTTTTCGTCAGTGCTTTTGTAGCACTGAGGCCTCCAGGAACAAGTCATGTCTTTCAATATGGAAGGCGATTCTGGGTGACATGTAGTGGCAAAATGAGAAAGGAAGGCACAGTTGAAGATCATGTCAACAAAAGAAGCATATCCTCAGTTCTGGAAGTTCTAATGCTTGGCACTGAGGGGAATGAACGTGTATGCACCATTCATTTCTAGCACTTCTGTTTAAGATGAATGTGGGCAAGTTAGAAAAGGTTCAGCATGCTAAAAAGGGCTCTAGAAAAAAAAAGGACCAGCAGTGCGTGAACTGTATTGTATTGTAGAGCGCAGTTTTGGTTTGTTGCCTGCTTTCATGTGTTTCTTGCAGCACAGCAGCTGCCTGGGAGGCCACTGGAAAAGCTTCCCAAAAACTCAAACCTTGCATAGCGTGACAGTGCTGAACTGAACTCTTGACACTGAATAAGTGCAGTTGTTGTGACAAAGGTGAATTAGAGCAAGGCTGCTAGCAGACATCTCAATGTCAGTGGCGTATGCATAAATCAAGCAGTGACTAACAGTGTTCTTCCCGCTTCACCAGGGCATCCAGCACAGTTAGCATCAAGGGACTGTGCATACGGGGTCCCAGAGTATGACCTAGTAACTGGTCTGGGGTTGGTCAGTGCCTAGGGGAGAGATGGATGAATCCTATCTATACCAATACAGAAAAAAGGCAGATTATTTTAAAATGCAATTAATTGTGGATTTATTGCCATTTACTGTAGTCAGTTCAGATCTTTCTTATGGCGATCTCACAAACAGTCCCTGCCACAAATATAGCATGGATTGCCATTTAAGAATTACTGGTACAAGTAAACATATACTATGGGAAAAGGCTGAAGAAACGGCCTATGTTTACCTTAGAGAAAGAAGGTTGTGAGAGGGATTTGGTGGCTGTTTCAGACATTTCAAAGAAGCTGGAAAGATGATGAGCAGCAGTTCATTTTGTCTGGAATGGAGGCAGGTGTGAGGGTCTGTCCCCATCTGAGATCTTCCAGACCTGACGTTTTTTTTGTTTTTTTAAATTAGCTTTTTAGTGATGCAGAGAAGTGGAAAAATGTACAGGCAAGTGTTTAGTGAGTAAATCTCTTGCAGCCTTAAAGTTGTCAGTGAGGACAGAGATGCTGGGATAATGGCCAACTTGTAAATAAAATGAAAAATAAATGCCAAGCACTTGTCAAATATTATTTAAAATGTCAACAAACAGACCACTTCAATTGTGTTTCCCCCCCTGCTGTTTTGCATTGAATTGCAATCCCCGTCTCCAGCATTCTTGTAATTACCGTAGCACCATCACCAAATTTCTGGTTACAGGCCTGAGGTCGCCAAGGTCAAAAATTATATTTAATGCTAGCGGTAGGAACAGTTGAAATGTAGAACAAGCTGCTTAGGAAGCTGATGCTTTCTCTTTCAAGGAAAGGCTGGCCTGGGTTGATGTCATCTTTTTGAATAATGGTCCTTTCCGCAATTGGATCTCATCCCTGGTTTTATCAGAGTTCAGCGCGCAACACAGTACCTTGCATTTATCCCTGGTTATAACAGCATCCGTTTATCCCAGGACAAATGTGGGGCAAAACCAGGGTGACCTCAGTGTAATAGGGAAACAAAAAAATACCCCGAGAGTGTAGAATGTAAGCTCGGGGACAGGGTTGAACCAGGATTTAAGGTCTAGTGCGAAAAGGACCAGTGATTCACACAACCAGAGGCAGCCCTTGCTCCACCAGGCATGTAGTACACTTCCTGTCTTTGCTACATGCCTGGGACTACCAAAACGGGAGCTTTGAAAAGCCACAGTGGAGTTCATTTGGCTTGATGAACTGCAAGTTGTTCAGGCCTTGCATATATTTTGCCACAGACCAGGAGACTAAAGAACCTCTTGGGTTTTGTGTCAGCCCAGGTAGGTATTTATTTATTATTATTATTTTTAATTAAGTATACCCCACCTTTTCCCCTAATGGGGACTCAAAGCAGCTTATAACATTCTCCTCTCCTCCATTTTAACCTCACAACAACCCTATGAGGTAGGGTAGGTTGAGCATGTGTGACTGGTCCAGAGTCACCCAGCAAGCTTCTGTAGCATGAGTAGGGATTCAAACTGGATCTCCCAGATACTAGTCTGACACTCTTAACCACTACACCACACTGGCTCTCACACCAGTGAAGACCACCAAGGAAGTCCAGGGTGGCTACACAGCAGCAGGCAATGGCAAGCTTCCTCTGGAGTCTCTCGCCTTGAAAACTCTGTTGGGTCACCATAAGTCAGCTGCGACTTGATGGCACTTTCCACCACCACCATGCTAGTATACCACTAAAGATATTTTGCGCAGAGGGAATGGAAAGTGAAAATCTTGTTGTTTAAAAAAAATATACAAAATATATGCACGCCTGAATTTTCTGACCTAAAGTTGTGATAGTTTTGAACATTAATTGCACTTACGTCATCCCAGTTGCCAGCATCATGGTTGGCTTCAGAAAGTACTCTCATAAGCTGACTTCAAAATTTTTATCTGCAAGTTTCCCCACGAAGTTAAAGTGACTTACCCCAAAGTGCTTTACAAAAAAATTCAAATTACAAAACCATTTAAACATATACAACAAACAGAACTGGGGTGGTCTTGGTCTGGGGCTGCAGTCAGTGGACCAAATTTTGTACTTATATACCCATGAGGAGAGAAAAACAAACTCAGTAGTTGCTAGTATGCTGCAAGAAAGATCTTCCTCCCCTGCCCGGAATGCTTCTGCCCGCTCCAGACCCAAGTACCTGCAAAGGCAAGACAACCCGGATAAGAACATAAAAAAAGCCCTGCTGGATCAGACCAATGGTCCATCTAGGCCAGTGTCCTGTCTTGCACAGTGGCCTACCAGTTCCTCAGGAGGGCCAATAACAGGGCATAGGCTTATTATGCATGGACAGCTTACTCCAGAGAATCTGAGCAGTCAAGCCTTTAAGCTTGACTTCGGATTTGTGTCCGTGCCCTATGCACCATTCTTTTTTCTCCAATGTATTTATCCTGTATTCTGTTGTATTAATCTTGTAGCTGCAACCAAAAAACCACAGTTTTTCTTAATTGGGGTGGGAATATCACTTCTGATGTGTTGGGGGTGGCGTCCAAAGGTTATTTTTTAATTTATGCAAATACTCTATTGCAGCTGCACAGTAGTGTCAAGTGAGCACCTTCCATCTAAATCCTCCTGGTTCAGTTCTTTGAATTAAAGGGAGCACAAAGGAATGCTGGCAATTTTTTTAAAAAATCCTGAAATTGACCAAACTGCTTTTTAAACCGACTAGAGCAGCTAAAGTGACTAAAGCTCCCTTTTCTTATTGCCAAGCTCTAGTGGAGTCTCTGTTGTGTTATGGGCCACTGTGAAAAATGGAAGAGTCAATCTGATGCCAGTTTTCCCTCTGCCCTCCCCCCCTTACAGAGCTTGCAAAGAGGCTTCTCAGTTGCCTGAGAAGCACGTTTCCCCCTGTAATTCCCCCCGCCCCCCCAGCAATCCAAGTCTAGTGAAAGGCTGATTTCGCTAGGCTCATGCCTCTTGTAAAAAAAAAAAAAAAGAATCTAAAACAGTGAGGTGCCATTTTAATGTTAGGCTTCCACAGGCTGCCAAAACTGTTCCTTCTAAACTTTTGTTCACTAAAGTTTGAAAGGGGAAAAACGTTTTCAAAGCTTTAGGCTTCCCATTCTAGTGTCTCTCTCTCTCTCTGTGTCTTATGTCAATTTCGTTCTGCTCTAATGATCCCTCTCCTTTTGTTTTCATTCATGAATGCCAGTAAACTGAGCACTGAAGGTACAAAAATCAATGCAGAACAACAACATAACACCCTGACAGACATGCATGGTGAAAGTGAGGGGAACTGCAGAATAACAAAGAAAACCCGACGGTTATGCATGGTGAAAATGAGGGAAAACACCCATGCATAGAACACCCTAGAGGCTGAGGCCTTCCCCTGATATTGCCTTCTGGCTCTGGGATTCAGAGGTTTAGTGCCTCTGAATGTGGAGGTTCCCCTCAGTCACCATGGCTAGTAGCCACTAATAGACCTATCCTCCATGAATCTAATTCCCCTTCAAAGCTGTTTATTCCTGTGGCCATCACTACTTCCTCTGGCAGCGAATTCCACATTTTAATCACTTTCTATGTAAAGTAAATCACTTCTGTGTAAAGTTTCTGTGTAAAGTATCTCCTTTTGTCCATCCTGAACCTACCGTCCATCTGCTTCATCAGATGTTCTTGAGTTCTATTATTTTGGGAGAAGGAGAAAAATTTCACTTTGTCAACTCTTTCCACCTCATGCATAATTTTATAAATCTCTATCATGTCTCCCCTTAGTCATCTCTTTTCTAAACTGAAAAGTCCCGGACTCTTCAGCCTTGCCTCATAAGGAAGGTACTTCCACACACACACCCCCAATCATTTTGGTTGCCCTCTGCTGTACTTTTTCCAGCTCTGCAGTGTCCTTTTGGAGGTACAATGATCAGAACTGTACACAGTATTCCAAATGAGGTCGCACCATACAGGGGCATTATAATATTGGCTGTTTTATTCTCAGTCCCTTTCCTAATAATCCCTAACATAGAGCTTGCCTGTTTCGTGGCTGCAGCACACTGGGCTGACACTTTCACTGAGTTCTCCACTACAGTCCCTAAATCTTTTTCCCTCTCAGTCTCAACAAGTTCAGATCCCATTAACCTGTACTTGAAGCTGGGTTTTCTTTTTCTTTTTTAGTTCCAGTGTGCATCACCTTACACTTACCAACACTGAACTTCATTTGCCACATTGTTGCCCACCCAGCCAGTTTGCTGAGGTACTCTTTGGAGCTCCACAGTCAGCCTTGATTTTCGCCATCCTGAATAATTTTGTGTCATGGAACTCAGCTGCTGCTAGCTTGTAGCCAGCAAACCAGCAGTATCTCCCTCCTCTACCAGCTGAATTACAATTGATAATTAAGTTTCAAGATAATATGAGGCTTACTCCAAAATTCTCCAGGTCGCTGACCTTCTAGCTTGATTTTTCAGTTGTATTAATGGTAATTTTGTAGATAGATAAACTTCTTTTATTATTAGAAAGATCTTACGGTTAACGTTCTTTGGAGGTCTTGCTTAACTGCGCCAGTCAGCTGTACAGAAACCACCTCTTGCATTCCAAGTATGTGCAAAAGCAGGTAAAGAGATTCCGTATTGCAGTTATGCTAAGCATGGAATGCAAGGCAGGTTGCATATCCTAGATTGGTTATACGGAACCAGTTCTTGCTTCTGTTTGATTTCTTGTTTCTAATGGATACATGGTTCCTGTGCCTATGCGGAGCCCCATAGCATAGGAATGCTGTTCTTCTGGTTACAAATGCTACTTATCATAAAAGATGAACTCTATAAGGATCTATTCCCATAGAAAATTGTCTTGGTAATATGTAATAACTTAAAGAAAGGGCTACACCTACTTTGCATGTTGTTGATAACAGGGCTCAACTCACAATCCTCTGCATCGGTAATGGCTCTTGGAAAGTGATTGGACTTTCTTTTGAACAAATATCCTAAGGTTGGGGCTGTGAATGCTTTATCATTGTAAAGTATAGATGTAATAACATAATTGAAATAATTGGCAGAGATGGTATCAAAAGCTAAAATTGTGTTAAATTTTCTTCACTTTAGAAGTATTTTAATCTGTAATCCAACAGCTGTGATTGAATCAGATTTTTCACTTTACATTTTCATTATTTTTTTTTAAAAAAGGAGAAGTAAAATCCAGGTTGGAATAACACGTATAATGTCAAAGCTGAAATCTATCAAACAGAAAGAGCTGGGCTACATTTTCAAACCTTTTCCAATTGTCAATTTAAGTTAATTGAAAGCGAAAGGTCTTGGTTTCAGGATTGGGCCATTTAAACACAAGCGTGCTGCTTTCATTTTGTAGAAGGGCAATCTCCCTCCACACACGTATTTTTAAAAGGTTCATTCATAATTCTCCCTTCACACTTCTATTGGAAATGACAGAATTCATTATTTTTGAGCTTCAAACTATTTTCCTCCAACTTGGGTGATGAATTGTATGAGATTTACTTCACAACATGACATGGCAGCCCTTGAGATTTTAAAATACTATGGGCTAGCTGCCTGCCCTTTGTAACTCCTCAGGAGAAAGTAGTGGAGAGAACTTTAGGCCAGGTTCTGTCTTACTACTCCATAAGTAAAAAGAGAAGGATTTCTATCTAGTCTTTCAACTGGTAGCGGCTCTTCAGGGCCTGACATTTGCTGGTTCTCTAATAGTTATTAGTCTTGGATAGACAATGATGTGGCCTCTATCTTCTTGGTTTATTTCCAGATGCAGTAACCAACTGGATATCCCCCACACACATTCTGACTTTATGCAAATATTCATGACTTGTTTAACTGGAGAAAGCTGCCTTCCATTTCTATTAGATAAAAAAAGTATTCTTCAGTGCTGTCCTGTAATCAAGCCAGTGTATACTCACTGTTTCTTTAAACTGTGTGTGCCTGTTGCATTACTCTTCATATTAATATGAAATGTGCCAGAACAAAAGCATTTTGAAGCAGAGTTCAGACCTGCTTTTACTGTGTTATAGACAACCTTCACTCATGGCCCTCGGAACAATACAGAGAAGGTTCTTCATCAAGCCCCATTCATTCTAATAAAATTTAGGCTTGCTTTTCTGAATTTCAGCCGCTATGACAATAGAATCATGGAAATGCTGCATTTAACTGTAAAATGGGGCAACTCCTGTCATATGGGGAAGGACACATCAATCTCTTTCCACCCAAAGTGATGCCTATGAAAAGCAAGGGTGATTGGTGGAAGGCTTGTGGATGGCTAAATCTATTAGGATCTCCAGGTCCCCCTGGCCACCAGCGGGGGATGGGGGGTAGAGTTGCCAGATTCAGGCTGAGAAACCCCAGGAGATTTGGAGATGGTGCCTGGGGAGGACAGGCACCTCAGTGTGGTACAATACCATATAGTCTACCCTCCAAAGGAGCCATTTGCTCCAGGAGAACTGGTCTCTGTAGTCTGGAGATGAACTGTAATTCCAGGAGATACCCAGGTCCCACCTGGAAGCTGGCACCCCTATGTAAATCTGGCTGGTGTGACAGTGAACTTGATGTGGCTTCAGTGTCTCTGCGGTCCCCTCTCCCCACCAAGGACCATAGGAATCATGGGTTAGAAACTTAAATCATGAGATTCAAGAAAAATATATTATGGGATGAATATATTGCAATTCAGTGTTTTGGAAAGGCAGCATTATAGAAAGAGGTTGGCTGATGTTGCTCCCCCCCCCCCCCTACTTGTGAGAGCAGGGACAAGAGGTGAAAGCTCGTAGGAGAGAGATTTAGAAGGTGTTTGAAAACTATACTCGTTGGGGTTTGAGATTGCTGTGCACACTCCTTGGGAACGGGAGACATGAGCTTGGGAAGGGGCTGTCCTGGGAGAGAATGAGGGTGGCTGGAGTGGGAGGGAAAAGTTAACATGTCAGCACTTGTGGGTCTAATATAAACTATACTTCTTGGTGTTCATGTTTTTGTAAGTTTCTTGGATTAGGAAAAGACTAAAAATTCAAGTCAGTAAATAAGGTGTTCTCCCTCCACCTGAGGCTCATACATGCTTAGTCAATGAAAGCCTTCCTGTAGCAGAGAATAAGGAATGGCCCTCACTTCTACTATATGGACACACAAGATGTGTGAGTTTAAACTCATGTAATGGTGTTTGAGTGTGTGTGTGGCGGGGGGGGGGAGGGAAGGCAGAGATCAAATTGGGCATCCCATGTAGATACTTGATGTTGTGTGCATGATGTATAGAGGGACTTGCATCTCTCTTCCACTCTGTAAAAAGACTGATGGATAGTTGAACTGGGGCAAGGAATTCTTAAAGAGCTGCTCAAAGTGGGCAAAATGTGGTGGCCATTTTGTCAAAGTTGGTTTTTTTAAGCTTGTCTTTTTTAAGCATTCTGTTTTGTACTTGGGCAGAAGGAAAATACAAAATACTGTGCTACTTGCAATTAATCATATGATGTATCATTTAATATTATTTGACATATCAGAAACATTCTAGTTGTAATACCAGGCTGCACAAAGTGGGTCATATGGATAATGTGGTTCCAAAGCTTTTGTGAAAGTTTTCTGTCGGGTTTATTTATTTATTCATTTATTTATTATTTTTTTACTTTTAAGCCACCCTCCCCTGAAAAACAGGGCTCATGGTGGTGTAAAAAATGATAAAATTACAAATCTTAGAAAGGTTTTGAAGTTGAATATATAAAAATACATAAAAATACAGTTACAGCAGCCAAAGTCAATCTGATGGTGATATTCCTGGAGTATCATTGCATGGTAGAGGAAGGAGGTGGGAAAGGGAAGAGAAAGAGGAATGCCAGACTAGATGGAAGGTTGCCACTGTCCTCAGCCAAACACCTGGCAGAACATCTCAGCCTTATATGCCCTGCAGAATGACGACAAGTCCCACAGGGCATGGATGTTATTTGGCAGAGAGATCCACCAGGTGGGAGGCAGGGCAGAAAAAGCCTTGGGCCTAATTGAGGACAGCCAGATGTCTCTTGGGCTGGGGACCACCAGGAAGTTCTTATCTCCTGAGCATAAGGCTCTTCCGGGGGTATACCAGGAGAGGCGGTCCCAAAGGTATGTGAGTCCCAGGCCACTAAGGTTAACATCAGAACCTTGAACCTGATCCAGTACTCCACTGGAAGCCAGTTCAGCTTGTGCTGCACAGGTTGAATATGTGCCATATGATGGGTCCCGGTAAGGACCTGTGTGGCTGTGTTCTAGATAAGCTGGAGTTTCCAGGTCTACATAGCTCTACATAGAGCAAGTTACAGTAATCTAGCCTGGAGGTGATGGTTGCATGGATTACCATAGCTACGTCAGGGAGAGACAGGTAAAGGGCCAGTTGCCTGACTTGGCGCAACTGGAAAAATGCTAGTCTGGCAACATTTGTGATCTGGGCCTCCATTGACAAGGAGGCATCCAGAATCACATCCAAGCTCTTGACAGTTGGTGATAAGGGCACACCATCAAGGGTCGGGAGTCAGCCTGCCAGACCCGTATCCCCCCCCCCCCCCCCAAAGTCACAGAACCTCCATCTTATCAGGATTCAGTCTCAACTGACTCTTCTTTAACCATCTCACCACAGCCTCCAAAAACTCAGCCAAATTTGTTGGAGCGGTCTGTGGCCAGGCACCCACCAGCACTGTGTCAGAGCAGTCTTCATGTCTAAATTTCAGCTATGAATTTGCAAAATATGGTCTTGTATCCTGCTTTGAAAAAGTCTTGAAAAATCTTTGGAACACACTTTTTTTTTGCTTTGGAAAAAATCCTGAAACATGGTCTTCACGCTGGCTTCTGTGTCAGCAGGACTTGATGTTCCTTTAATTAGGTTACACTAATGAGGTGTGAAATGTGCTCCACTCTAAGAAAAAGCTTCCTGGTTTGTTGATCTCTACATAGAGAAGGACTGAAGTTCCTATTATAGAATCCATTAAAGGGTTTGAACTGTAGATAAGAAGAAACAAGTTTGTCATGCAATTTTTTCACATGTTATATGTAATGCACTGTTCATTTAAATATAGAAAGAATTGTTAATTAGTTAGGTTATCATGGTTGTTCTCTTTTGATATATGTGTTTCTGTGATTCTCTCTCTCTGTTTGTTCTGTAAGATTAAGCAGTAGCAGTAGTGTAGGCCTGCCTCAATCTAGCTGCCTGTGGAGATCGTCTGTGAGGGTGACCAAGGCTGTCTCTGTCCCGTGGCCAGGGCGGAAGCAAGACTGAATCGGATCCAATGCCAATGTGTCATCAAAGAATTTTTGGAGCTGTTCTGCTGCTGGTCTTTCAATTACCTTGCCCTGAAATGAAAGATTTGAGACTGGGTAGTAATTGAAAGGACCCATAGGATCCAAAGTTGTTTTTTTTCAAGAGCCACACAACCACAGCCTCTTTCAGCCCCTCTGGGTAGACCCCTGAACCCAGGGACAAATTGATATTGTCTACCAGGGCCCCCCCTATTGTTTTATCATTGGCTTCCACCAGCCGTGAGAGACAAGGGTCTACGAGGCATGAGGTTGGCTTAACAGCACCCAGAATCCTGTCGACATTGGCTTGGGAGAACCAGCTGTCAAATACTGAATCCAAAGACAGCCAAGGAGCCTCCAGTTCACTTACTGTATCATTCAGTTCACTTACTGTAAGGAGGTCATGGCAGAGTGACAGGACTTTATCTGCAAAAAAGCTTGCAAAAGCCTCACAGCTGATGGCTGAATTTTTAATATTTTGAGTATAGTGGTTAGGTGCAAAGACTTTAATCTGGGAGAACCGGGTTTGATTCCCCACTCCTCCACATGCAGCTGCTGGTGTGGCCTTGGGTCAGTCACAAGTTATTTCAGAGCTGTTCTCTCAAGAGCAATTCTCAAAGAGCTCTCTCAACCCCACCTACCTCACAGGGTGTTTGTTGTGGGGAGGGGAAGGGAAAGGAGATTGTAAGCTGCTCTGAGACTCCTTTGGGTAGTGAAAGGTGGGGTATAAATCCAATTTCTTCTCCTCCTCTTCCTCTCAGTGAGAGAAGTTAGGGATATAATTACCCTAAATAATTATGCTGCGTGAATTCTTTTTTAGCAGCCTTCACCAACTCATAGGATTCCATAAACATCCTGTAAGATGTTGTTGCAGCTTTGTCATGAGTATGCTGCCAAACTCATTCTAGTTGTCTGATTTCCCACTTCATCCCCCTCAACTCCATGGTGTACCGGGGGGATAATTTGCGCTGGGAATGGAGAGAATGCTGGGGAGCAATTTCATCGATGGCTTCAGAGAGACGGGAATTCCAGTCCTCTATCAGCTCATCCAATGAATCGCCATCCAAAGGTAAAGGTCAGAATAGGTAGCAGGGTCCCAAGGGAGAAAATGGCTCAAAAACGTTGTCATCTTAGGACATGGACACCTGTACAGTAATAGGCAATACTGCTAAAGCACAGTCAGTTGCCCCTTACTAAACATTTTTTCTGTAAACAAAAAAAGCACCCCAGGGAGAAAAACAACCCCAGAAATCTATGCATTTTGCCATTGGTGAACATTTTGCTAGTCCCACCCCAAAACCATTAGAGCACAGGAGTAAAAAACACCCCAGGATTTCATTAACAAAATTCTGATCCAGAGAACCATTTTGAGTGCGCTGGAGAGGTAAAGCCTGAAGACCCTTCCTGACAGCCTGGGGAATACTTAATTGCATTACACAGTGATATAGTGGGGTAGCCCCTCCTTATAAAAATGTTAAGCATTACACATTTTAGTGTTTTTTTTTTAAAAAAAGCATAGTTCTATGGTACCAATTTTATTACTGTACACAAAATAAATAAATGTATCCATCCTTTAGCTGAGGAGCATTATCTGGTACTACCAGGGTTACCAGCTCTGAGATGGGAAATACCTGGAGATTTGGAAGGTAGAGCCTGGGGAGGGCGGGGTTTGGGGAGGGGAGGGGAGGGACCTCAGCAGGACACTTTGCCATAGGGTTCACCCTCCAAAGTAGCCATTTTCTCCAGGGGAAACTGATCTCTGTTGTCTGGAGATCTGTTGTAATTGTGGGAGATCACCAGGCCCCACCTGGAGGTTGGCAACCCTTGGTAGTACCCACTGTGTATTATTTTTTGACCAAGTTTTACTTGTTTGTGGCAATTTCTCTCTTAAGAAAAAATAAAACCCCAATTGAAAATTTTGTTACATTTCGTTTTATTAAATCAAGTTGCAGGCCAAGAGCTTGCATCTTGATTTGATGGCTGAATCTGTCAGTTCTTGTTCCCTTAGTTGAAGCTGTGATTCAGGTAAAGTGATTAAAATGAATTTTGTAACACAGGCAGTTGTCTTTTAGAAACCTGTCTGAGACCCTGAAGTGGTCCTTTGGAATGCTTGATGTCTTGCAAAACTTTCAGTGTACTTAACATTTGGACTCACGCGTCCCATTGCTCTGGGCTGCCAAGGTAGTACACAGAAAGGAATTTGGCTAATATTCCCTGGGCTCCAGTCCACTGTTAACTGTAATCATAGGAGTGAAACTGAAGAGCTTCTGTAGCTGGGGGAGGGGAAGTCCCGAATCCAGAAAAAAACCACCTAGTGTCCTGAAATAAAATGAGCAGGTAAGCCTGTGTGTGTTACAAGAGCAGCCCTTCCAGAAAAGCATGTTGTTGCACATCAAATATACACTTCTGAGGCCTTTAAATATCCATTTTTCTGCCTGGAATATATGGTTTAAATACTATGAGATGCAAGAAATTGGTAACTGAATTTTGCAAAAGAAAACCTTTTTCTTTTTCAAGGTGAATATCGGCATGTGATATATGGTTCGTTCTGATTGGTGAAATCCAAGTAGGAATGGCAAGGCACCCCCCCTTCTCCCATAACCTACAACTCCCAACTGGATTGGGGACTGCAGCTGCTGCTTTTTGCCTTTTTAGACAGCCACTGAGAAGATGTGATCTTCCTATTTAGGTCCTAATGCTGGAGCTACACTATTAGGGATGAAGCTGCAAGTAGGAATGGATGGAGTCGTAAATTCAATATGAAGTTGAAATAGTTTCTGTTGCAAAATGATGATGTCAGTTCACACGTGTTTTCAGTTTTTCAACAGAACAGCACTGATTTGTTAATTCAAAAGGAAAACCTCCCATGATACTGCCCAAATAAACTTGTACAACATCCGTTTCCCGCAGGAAGTTATTCTTTTGTTCATGACCAGCCCCAAAGCGTCCTTTCTATAATTTCTGAAGTGGCCAAGGAAGCACGTTTCCAGAATCGTAGGTTAATCCGTGGTGGGATGGAAACCTGGTGTGTGAGATGAGACTGTCAGAGTCCTATCTCCTGCTGACGAGAAGCATTTAATTCTGTTATTGGGATATGAGATTCTGGATCACTGTTGAAAATCGATAAGCTGCTAAAGGTCAGCCTTACAGCTTGACCTAAATCCATTTAGAGCCACTTTATATACCTCATTAGTCATGTAATTTAAGGGTAAAATGCCTTGCCCACATACTGTTACACAGTGTCATTAGTGTGTTTATTTTTATTTTTCCCGTCACAAAGTGTCTTGATAACCGTGTATGTGCCTGTTGGTCTCTAGACACTTACATTTACAGAATAAATAGATCAGAGGTTTTCACATTGTGGTCTAGAAAGCTTTTCGTGGTGGTTTGCAAACAACTGATGGATGACTTGATGGTATATCTTCTTCCTTATTTACAGAACCTAAATCATATTAGTAGAAACTAAAAACCCATTTAACTATTTCCCCCTCATACTCTCCATATGAGCAATTTGCTGTAACTTCAAAATGATCTTGCAGTCCTGAGCATGAGAAGGGAGTCGGTTATGGGAGAACGGGGGTGGTGGTGGTGGTGGTGTGCCTTGCCACTCCTACTTGGATTTCACCAATCAGAACGAACTTGTGCATGAATGCAATACCGTCTATTATCACAGCAAAACTTTGAAATCCAGTGTGCAGTTGGGCATCTTATTTTCCAGGCAAAGCTCCCAGTGACTTTGTGTTGAGTCGTCATCTTTCTGGGGACAGCAACTAGCAGTTATTTTGTATGTCTGTTTTCTGAAAATTCTGTTTGCTTCAAATTAATATTTCAAGCTCTTTTGAGCAGGAAGACATGTACAGATTAAGTCAAACCCCTTGTTACTATCAAGCTGCACTATGGCCAAGATATTTCCTATGCTTTTAAAGTCATTTCAGTAAAGAAGCAGGTCTGGTATGATATGTTCTTAAGAGCGTTATGGGAAATTGTCCTAAAGTTACATTAAGCATTAATTTCAGCATATTTTGCTCTTGCTGTTGCTCTGATTTTTGTTTAGTTATTGAAGCTAGGAGAAATTACTGGTAAGTCTTCCTTCCCTTCCCTTTATAAATGTATTTGCTCCTCTAGTGGGGCCATGATGGTTTTCCAGAAAATCACAATGGTAATATAAGCAGTGACTTCTGATTTCCCTCACCACTTTCCTCCAGATTCCTGAATATTCTCCAATGCCATGATCGTCATTGTATCCACTGACTCTCTTTGAAGCTATTTTTGGAGATAATGCTAAAATGAGCTGTTGAGTCTTTCTTGTATGATTTGTACCATGCATGATTATTGGTAATGCAGAATATATTGTATACGTCCTTAAGAGAGTGGATTGGAAGGAAGTAGCATTATCTGTTAAAAGAGGATAAACACAATTGCTTTTAAAAGCATGCATACATGATATAGTAATTGCCACTTGACGTTACTGGACAGGGTGAAGACTCTTCATAAATTTTCCAGTGAACTCCTAGTCATTGTGAGTTTTATGTTCCTATTACAGACCAATTTAAACACAAATCAGTTTTAGCCACCCTCTCAGCATTTGGATAATAGCAAGGGTTCTCCCAGTATCCTCCTTTTCCATTCACTGTAAAAAATTACATCTTTAATGTAACATTCTAAGAAGTCTGAGGGGACAAAATGTAGTTTTTGCTTTTCTACTTTAGTCCTCTCAGAACCCAACAGGAAGTAATGGGAAACCATTACTTGGATCCTATGGTTCCTAAGCTTTGTTCACTGCTACTTTCAACTAGCCCAAAGGGAATGCAGTGTTAACAAGCTTTAAATGGGAGGTATGACTTTTCCTTTTGGTTGCAATGTCCAATCTTCTCCCTGGCAGGGGATTTGGGGTGTGTGCCGGGAGGGGCCGTCCCCGGTGCAATGATGTCACACAGGGTGATGTCATCACTTCAGGGACAGAGTGCCATGCATGCATGCCCCTCACTTTCCCCTCGCATGCACTGTGTGTGCCTGCCCTGCTTGAAAAGAGTGGGTGCCGTGGTACCTGCCCTAAAAACTGCAAAGCTTGTGGGGCAGGCATGCACGGTGCTCAGTCTTTTCAAGCAGGGGCACAGAGAACTGTTGGGGGTGGGGCTTCCCCCTCTGGCTAGCTGGCTGGTATCTGAAGGGAGCCTGAAAAATTGGGGGATCCCCCCCCCCCCGGAGACTGGCATCCCTGCTTTTCCTGGACCTGAAAATGGCAAGGGCTCTAGGTGGAAGAGAGCCAAATGGTGGCCAGTTCAGAAGGCTGGTCCTGTTGTCTTTGAAGCATTCTAGGAATCCACATTATGGCTTTTTGTAATGAGAAGAAGACTGTTGTCTATTTGAGTGCTTTCCTGTGTACTGATCTAGCAAGCAGCATCAACAATATATAGTGTTTTTCAGACAATCTTATTTTGTTTAATTCCCCTTTTCTGTTAACTCTGTAACAGCAGAAATGGCTGCATGCTCCTGAAATGCAGGTTTGTTGATGAATCAAAAAGAATTTGCAGAATCTGTGAGAATGGGACTCCTAGGATTCGTTGTGGCCCACTTCTTATTTGTGATTTTCTTTCTCCCTCCCCCGTTTTCATTTTGTTTGAGATTGAATTTTAGAAGGAGCTTTGTTCCAGACAGTAACTTATGGCTGTGGGTTGCAGTGATGAGATTTTGTGGAATCAGAGAACTAATACACAAACAGAAAATATGTGAAAATTGAAATGACAAGGTAGAGTAGCTTGGTTGTTGAGGTAGATAAATAACCAGGTTTTCAGGGAAATGAGAGAGGATGGGGAGATATATATGGATTTAGCTGGAACAGTTGTTGAGTTAGTGTGGCTATATTATAAAAAGTTGCTAAAATAACTGTTTTCCTTTTGTAAAATGGTGACAGATTAGCAATGGTGCTTCTGTTGTACTGTCTACTGGATTTGCAAACAATTTATCAAAAATCAACATCATTGACTCCCATCTTATTTTATTTTTTTAATTTGGCATGGCTGTTTTGCGTTAGATCCTTACCACTTGTCCAGCAATAGGAAACTTGGAAATGTGTTTTCACATATAGGTAATCCCTTCCATGAGTGTGAATCTGCGGACCTCAAGAGCCATTATTTGCCCCATTAGGGAGACCTATTTATAGCTATTAGTATCTGTAAGTTTCCCCAGTAGGGTAAATATTGTCTCTCTGGGGCTGTTGCAGGTTAGGAAAATGGTCTGGGAAAAGACTTCAGCTCCATCTTTCCATGGTCCCAGTTCTTGGGACCCCCTTGTGTCTGGGAATCTATTTCAGAGCACAAAACTCACAGTGCACGTCAAATCAAAAGTCCTTTCAGACTCGGGCAAGATGCCCAGAAAATGTATAATGTGGTTTAGCTTCAGCAAGGCTGCAGTATCACGAACCTTCCACCACACTTCTGGGACTTTATAGTTTAAAAGTATTTACTCATTTACTTCATTTATATGTTACCTTGCCCTCCATTGGGGATCCACAGCTGCTTCCAATGTTCTCCTGTCCACCTAACCCTGTCATGTAGGTCCAAGGTCACCCAACAAGCTTCCGTGGCAGAGTGGGGACTCAAACCTGGGTCTCCTGGCTCCTAGACTGATGCTCTGACCACTGTACCAAAGTGGCTCTGAGTATCTTTGAGGATGAAACTGAGAGCCAGTGTGATGTACTGCTTAGAGTGCTGGAATAGGACCAGGAAGAGCCCAGGTTCAAATTCCTGCTTGCCAAGAAACTTAATGAGTGAGCTTGAGCTAATCATTTTCTCTCCGATTTAACCTACTTTCCAGGGTGGTTGGGAGAAAAAAAAATGCAATTTTAGGGCTGTCCATATGTGCAATAATAAGGTATTCATTTAATTTGTAGAATTCAACAAGAGTATTTTTATAAACTTTAGTTAATTAGGGTGCGATTCTTTGCCTTTTATGCTGTATCTAGCTTGCTGGGAAATGTCTCCATTTTGAATTATCATATGAAACTATCTTTTCTTTTCCCTTGAAGGGTCATGTGGTCTACATTCTTATCAGGCTGTGGGGTTTTCCAGTGCCAGGGCATTTGGATAGGTGGAGACTTCTCACAAGAACTGAGGACTTATCAGTGTTTACCAAGGATCTATTGCCTTCTCTGCCATAAAAGTATCTGTATCAGTAGTCATAAACCTCCAACTAGTCAAACTTTTTCTCAGTCAAGCTTGAATAGAACTTCTGCAGTAAAACCAGACCAAGAGAAGGGTTTCTTTTACTCTCTCCCCCCCCCCCGCCCCCAGTAAAGCATTTCCCATCTCAAGAGTACCTACGATCATTATTAGAGTTGATTATTAATATTGCTAAAATATTGTTTATACATTCGTTATTACAGTGGTTTGAGATAGTACTTTAATACTAGATAATACAAAAAAACCCTTTTATGCAGTGAACACAGAAGTAATGGAGAAGCAATATTATTTTAGATTAAGGCACTAGATGTGGTGTGTTCTGTCCTGCTCCCCTTTCTGGGTATGTTCCTGGGTCCTGAAACGGATCGTATGAGCACTTTGTGGTCTCTTAAACCACAGAAGTCCTAGATCTGCACTGGGCCTGGGTGGTAAGTTTTATCACGAGAAGCTATCATAATTGATGACATTTTGGTCCAATAACACAAAGCTATCTCGTTTCACATATAGTACAGTTCTATGCAAACTGGAGTATCACTGTTCTTCTGTGTTGTGTAGGCTGAGCAGATAGCACAGGGAAAAATGCCTAAGCATTTACTGCTATGGATTCCCATTGCTACAGGGAGCCGAGTGTAACTAGAGTGACCCCTAAAGCTTAATTTGATTAATTGGTACGTCCCAGTTTTAAACAGTGGACCAAGAATCAAGGGCATGCTTTTTTCTCTGAGGCTAACTTTTTTCTCTGAAGTTTGGTGTGTTACCATTATAGGTGTGATACCATGAAATATGAAAGACAGCTTTCTAGTCATGAATAGCAACTATTATTTATTAACCTGTATGTTGTCTCACACACTGTTTCAGAACCACCTATGCTGAGTTTTTCTTAGTTCAGAAATTTGTTTACCAAGAATTGGTTAATGAATTCTTAGAAGAAATATAAGACAAATTAGAAGGGTATTTTTCCCCATAAGTAATAGCCTGACTTATACATCTTCAGAGCATTCTGAAGAGTTCAAGAGCAAGTGGTAGGGTTGCCAGGTCCTACCTGGCAGCCGGCGGGGGGCTCCTGGGTCTTTCAAAACCATAGAGTGTGCCCAAAAACTAGAGTGTCACCCCCAATGCCGGCAATGCGATGATGTCACTTCCAGGTGATGTCATTGTGTTGGGGGTGGAGTTCCCCCCCACCGGCCAGCTGGCTAGTGGCAGATCAGAGCCCCCAAAAGTGGGGGAGCCCCTGCTGGGATCTGGGGGCTGGAAACCCTAGCAGTGGTGAGGCAGCATTTACCTATTAGATACCACAGAAATTAGAAGTTACCTGGAATGTTACTTTATATAGCAAAGAGTATACCTCCCTTCCAATGTTCATAATTGGTTGGCAGTCCCAAAATATAACCAAGAATGTTTAGCTGGCATTTCTAGTGCAGTATCCTAGCAAGGGGAATACAATGAATCAGATGGGTAGTCATGTGCCAGTATAAATTAGTTTATGGTTGCCAGCATGTCTAGGCGTGGCTGAACAGATCCTTCACATACATCTCTATACACTGCAGGGATGCCTCAGTGATGGCTCAATAATATGTTTTCTAGAGGTGGCTATTACTGTCTGACCTGTCTGCTTCTACTGTGTTCTGCCCCAGGCTAATTCATATTCCCTTCACTGTGGGAGTCATCGTAGCACAGCTCCATCTTGTGACAGAGAGATGCTGTCTGAAGCATGGGCCTGGCCCATCCAGGAGGAACCCATTCTGTGCTTTGTGAACACAAAAGCCTATAGAATTTCTGACATGAGATGGGTATGGGGAAACTGGCTGAGGTGCTTTTGAGCCAAAGGTGCTGCCTGGTACAAAGGTCTCCATCACTGAGAAGCACAGCTAAATAAACAAGCTGGGGTATGATCATTTTAGTGCCTTTCCTTCAATTTATGTCTTTTTATTACCCTACTAATGGCTATTGGATTAGGTGTGCAAAAGCTTTGAAAATATACACGTTGACGGAAGCATACAAGAAAGTAAATGTTTCCCACAGAGAGTCTACCTTTTCTTAACTGTGGATGATAGAGAGACTAATTTACCTTGCATAGATAAGTGACTGTATAGGAGATGGATTTGAAACAGGTTCATTCCCTGGTTTTATTATGTTCAGTCTTGTGCGGCAGTGATTTTTATGCAGCCTTTTAGTGGCCCCATTGGGAGACAGGCTGTTATTACAGTCAAGGCTTTTTTTTTTTTTTAACTTACTAAATTTCTGATCCGTGTGTTGTGAAAGTATTCACTATTGAATTACCTTTTATTTTAATTTTTACATAAAGCCCTTTCATCTTTGCTATTTGTAAAATAAATCCAGAGTGCTGAATTAACAGCAGCGCTCCCGAGGAAAAGGAACAATGATGGCCCAATAATTTTCACTTTTCTCTTTTGCATTCATTGCCATTCAGGAAGCTAGGGCTGCCAAGTCCCCTGGTAGGGCGGGGGAAACACCGGTTTTTACTGCTTACCCCCGCTTTTTCAAAATTGGCCCCCGGGGGAGAAAATGGCTGCCAGCAGGAAGTCGGAGTCTGCCCTGCCCTGCCTTAAAAGGGAAATGTCTGCAGAGAGCCTGCCCTGCAGTAAAAAGCCTCACCAGACATTTCCCCTTTAAGAAGTCAGCAAGAGAGCTTCCACAGCAAGAGAGGTCCGCCCAGAGATTAAGGAGGGACTGAAGGGGCTGCTTTTGCATGTGGCTTGCAAGGTAAGTTTCTCTTCCAGCTCTTTTCCTTCTCTCTCTCTCCCTCGTTCTTTCTTTTTTCTGTCTGTCTGTCTGTCTGTCTGTCTCTCTCTCTCTTTGTCCCCATCCAGCAGAGGTCTATCAGTGGCTATTATTAGCCACAAGGTCTAAATGGAAGTAAGTGCCTCTGCCAGTTTTTTTCCTTCTCTCTCTCTCCCTCTTTCTTTCTTTTTTCTGTCTGTCTGTCTGTCTCTCTCTCTCTGTCCCCATCCAGCAGAGGTCTATCAGTGGCTATTATTAGCCACAAGGTCTAAATGGAACCCTTTGTCTGGGGCAGTGAGGCTCTGAATTCTTGGTGCTTGGGGGGCAACAGTGGGAGGGCTTCTGGAGTTCTGGCCCCGCTGCTGGACCTCCTGAGGGCACCTGGTATTTTTGGCCACTGTTGTGACACAGAGTGTTGTACTGGATGGGCTGTACTGGATGGGCCGATCCACTGTGGCTTCTCTCCTGTTCTTATGATATGAAAATCATATTAAGCACTTGTGTAGCACTTAGTGCTTCATATTCTGCCGAGATGAGGAAGGATTCAGTAGGGCTGTTGCTCAGTGATAGAGCATCTGCTTGACATGCAGGAGGTATCAGCTTCTTCAGCTAAAAAAGGATCAGGTAATAGGTGACATTAAAGATCTCAGCCTGAGACCTTGGAGAGCCACTACCAGTCTGAGTAGTCAATACTGACCTTGATGGACCAATGGCCTGATTCAGTATTAGGAAACTTCATGAGTTCATGTGTCAGCATGTGGAAGCAACATCACAGGATGTGACATCACAAAATGATGTCACTTCCTTTCTCCTGGCTCCACCCCCAAAGTCTCCTGGCTCCACCCCCAAAGTCCCCAGATATTTCCCAAGTTGAACTTGGCAGCCCTACAGGAAGCCAGTGAAGAAATATAGTGGAAGATTTGCTTGCATTGGAAAAAATTGTTGGGCTTGAGCAGGAATATTCAAATACCCTGCAGTTTGGCTCATATCCTCTTCACCAGTCTTCAACAGGGAGATTTTGGGGGGGTTTTTTCAAAAAATGATCCATTTTGACTGCCCATTAGTGGCTGTTTGGCAGGTTGCTTCACTGTGTTCCTTCCTAATGGTGCAGTACAGCACAATTGGCTGTTCATGCAGCTGGGGCCACCATTTCCCATGCAATGCCACTGGACGACTTTCTGAATACTTTTTTTAAAAAATCAGTTCTTTCTATTACAGAACTGTACATTAACATTCTGATGATCTGTTGCCATGACCTCTGAATTCCTAGCTTTCATTTAAAGTCTCTAGTCCTTTTCTCGTAGGGCTATAAGGGGAAAAGTTCAATGTTAATGTTTTGGTGCATGCTCAGTTTTGAAAAACAATGCAAACCTGTTTGGCAAGGATTCGAGTCCCACCAGTATCCCTGTAAGCTGTGGAGTCTTGTGAGCAAAATTTCTACTTTGTGAGCTACTGGCATTAAAGTTGTGAGCGACCAATTTGGCTACTGTATAAATTAGATTGCTCTGGATCCATCCTTTCTGAGCTAAAAAAAAAATGTATGAGCCAGAGGCTAAAAAACTGTGAGCTAGCTCACACTAACTCAGCTTAGAGGGAACACTGATGACCTGAATGTACCAGGGGATCAGCTCATGTCATTGTAGCATTCAGACATAGTAAGTCTGACTGTCGAACATGGCCAGTGCAAAAAGTCGTGGCATCCCTGAGGTGAGCCTGAGCCAAGACCGATTCCTCAGATAGGTTAAGTCAAATAGATTAGGCTTTATTTACTGGCAGTATGATGTAGGTGCAGTGTGCTATTCAAAGGTGTGTGGATTTTCAGGGATTATCATATTCTGAGTTCTTAAATAAAGACTCTAGGTGGCAATACTGGTCCATTAGAAGAAATCTAGAACAACAAAAATGTGATTCCTTTTTAAAAATTAGAACCAGATAAAAATATATCAAGATAGTGGCCCACAAGATTTTGGGGGTATAAGCTTTGGGGAGTCAAAATTCCCTTCAGATGCTATAACCCCCCAAAACTTATTGGTCTCTAAGGTGTTACTGGACTTGAATCTAGCTGTTCTGCTGCAGACCAACACGACTACCCTCTGAAATTATCAACCTATTGAGTAAGCTTTTGAGTTACCCGGAGAACTCTTCACTAGGCTGGATGTTCCGTATGGAAAAAGAGAAAAGGGCGATGTCTCAAGGCATGATGGAAAAGCTCAAAGTAAGACATTTGTAATATTTTGGAAATGGCTATCAAGAACTTTTGCAGACTTTATTTACAGAGGTGTTGGAAAGTTCTGCAGTCAATTTATAGCAAAGGTTGTCAAGTAACTGTAGGGTTGTCAAAGCAAGAAATGAATAGAGATGGTTTGCCATTGCCTGCTTCTGCGTAGCAGCCCTGGACTTCCTTGATGGTCTCCCACCCAAGAACTAACCAGGGATGCCCCTGCGTAGCTTCTATGATCTGAGAAGATCAGACTAACCTGATGAGATGGCACAAAACAGACTTCAAGATACATCAGAGGCTACCAGTATAGAGAAGCCAAAGGGGGGAAAAAAGGCAGTACAAAAAAGGCCATTTGTCAATCAGCTCTCAGTATAGAAAATCTTAAAGAGGGGTTCATATAGAATTAAATAGTCAAGCCAAGATGGGAAATATTACCTTATGGTTGAGGGTATGGGACACTCATTTGCTACAGTTTGGAAAATGGCTTGCTGCAGTCAAGGAAAACTGGTGAAATTCTAGAGTAAAAAGTATTTCTTGAATGGAAGAAGAAATCCATGTGAACTAATTACAGTCACATGGAGAAAATTCAGTTACACTATTCTATATGTGAACCAAGGCACAGTAACTATGGCACTTTCCAGACTGCCCTGATGTTCCATTTTCATTCCCTCATGTTTCTGGTTTTTCCCCCTTGTGTCCTGACAACTTTGTTAACATCCCTGTGCTGTCCCGGTTTTTCCTCATCCCCCCCCCCCCCCCCCCGGCCGCCCCATTCTTTGCTAAACTAGTTTTTCCTGTACTTTTTTTTCTATCGCAGAATGAATTTGCAGGGTAACCTCTTGCTCAAAATCATTCACACTCAAGAACAGATTCTAGCATGTCCCTGGGTGCCATTTTCAAATACATTTTACGGTGTGTGCAGCTAGACTGAAAACATGCAATCATTGTGAGCTGTGTACTTGATGCATGTCAGGTAAAGGAATTCAAAATTTTTAGGGGGAGCCAATGAGAGAGGCAACCAGTAAGGGGTGAGACACATACACCAGGTACGACTCTCAGGTGTGGATGAGGAATGTAGTCATAAGGAGATTTCTCAGCCCCCTTGAGGCTGCTGAAGTGCTGCCATGCTTCAGCACATGTGCAAAACAAAAAAAGGGGGGAGCGGAAAACCAATTATAATGTGTATGTGAATTGATAAAACACTGATGAGGGAAAATGAGAAAAACCTAAGTGTGTAATGATTACATCAATAGTGGGATCATCAGAACTCCCACAACCCCGATGTTTGAGAAAACAGATACAGCAACTGCAACAATATTGTCATAGACACCATAACAACTGCAACAATTTTGTCACAAAGGCCATAACAACTACTGGACTACTCCACCACTATTCATATTGTCCTTCCCAACTTCCTGGATAGCTGCCCAGAGGAAGTATGAATTGGCATGGAGAAATGTTTACAGCTACATGGCTGGTAGCACACGATCCATTCCTTTCCTCCTTCATGTTATTTTCCATACTGGTTACAGCAAGCCAGCTCCATTCCTGGAGACATGGTTGGATAGACCAGGTACATGACATTTATTTGCATTGCATAGCAGTTAGTAGAATGGATATTTGAATGTGCAGCATTCTGTTATTGCAGTGCAGAGAGGCCATCTGTACTGGGACACACATCTGGAATGCATGCCATTCACTCTTGGTCTCATTTAACTTGCATGTTCTCAGAAGACTATCCTTACTTCTTTTTCATGGTTCTTTAAGTTCCCTTCTGATGTTTAAGAATTGGTTGTCACCCAATAGATTCTGGGTTGGATCCTGCAAATCCATTCCAGTAATGGATGTGTTTTCCTGGCAGAAGGGAGATTCTTCTGATGTAAGTCTTAACAAACATTATTCTGCTGGGAGAAAGCACGTCTGTTAGTGGAATGGATCTGTAGGATCCAACCCTATATCATTACTGATGATTCTGTAAAGCAGACAGGTAAGAAGAACTTGCGTAAACCTGAAGCTTTCCTCAGGTTTGTAGTAAGCC
The DNA here is from genome assembly GCA_029233225.1 of Lepidodactylus listeri. Lineage (NCBI taxonomy): Eukaryota > Metazoa > Chordata > Lepidosauria > Squamata > Gekkonidae > Lepidodactylus > Lepidodactylus listeri. Next base: position 46,190,624 of record JARCFY010000006.1, on the reverse strand, counting down.
CTGTCTTGTCTATTCATGGCAGTCTCAGGATTTAAGTATCCACAGTTTGAACCACATGTGCTCTCTTTCTCATACTGATGTGTGGACTAACTTGGGTTTGAGACACTTGCCCAGAATCAGAACCAGTTTGGGGGAATTAAACTCCGTGTTGGAGGAAACCTCTTCTGGCTAGCTTGGAAGACTGACACACTCACCAATTAAAGGGGAGCAGAACTTGTGATTTAGGCAGGGGTCATTTCGTAGAAAAAGAGGTGCAGGAGCTCATTAGCTTAACTCATTTGCATAACTCATTTGCATATGCCACACCCCCTAACATGCCGGAAGTGTGTCAGAAGGCAACACCCACCCCTCAGGCTCCACTCCACAGGTGAGTGAAACTGACCTGCCCTTCCTCCGTTCCCTTCCCCATCCAATACTTTGTTCAATAAAAATAAGCGTAAAGAACACACCCACATTCTCTTCCTGCTCCCTTGAAACCACCAGGTTTCAAGTAGACTTGAGATACACAGGACATGTGCATCACCCATTCCTTTCCCTTCCCCTCCCCACAACAAGACACCCTGTGAGGTAGGTGAGGCTGAGAGAGGTCTTTTGAGAACTGCTCATGAGAGAATAGCTCTGAGATAACTTGTGACTGGCCCAAGGTCACACCAGCAGCTGCATGTGGAGGAGTGGGGAATCAAACCCGGTTTTCCCGGATTAGAGTCCAACTCCTGACCACTACACCGAACTGATGGGGTGGAAGCTGCTGAAGGGTTGGGGAAATTTCTCCAGTACTTATGTGCCATGTGCCCAGAAAAAAAATGGTATACTTAGAAAATTTATATGCCACCTTGAGCAAGTCTCTGGAAAAGCAGCACACGATCATAAAAGGAACAATGATAAAATTATCAATATTAAAACAAAACATTAAAAACAATAAAGACCCTAGCAGGGCTTTCCCCATGGCGCTGCGCCTCTGCACTGCTTGGGGAAGCCGAGGAGGAGGCGGGGCTAGGTCATGTGCCCGCCCCCTGGGCTCCTCACTCCCGGAGCTGCGCTCCTGTGCGCTCCCGCTCCAACGGACCCCTGGATTTAGGGATCTTTATCTGGATAGTGTGTAGGCAAGCTCAAAATGCCTCTAATTGGCTCCCATTAATCATAAAACAACCATATTTTTTCCAAAGCAGTGTTTAGAATTTATTGAGGGAAATATAGGGGTACAGGAATTGAAAAGGTACTCAAGCATAAGAAGAGTGCAACTGTGGTATTTAGAGGGATATGCATATGAAGAGTTACATGACAGGAGAGAAAGAGAAAGTAAAAGAGAGCCAAGCCTTTAGCTGAGTAGGAATTCTGTGCCAGACCACAAGGAGAAGTGGGAGACAGAGGGATTTGAAGAAGAGGAAAGAAGAGTTTTTAAGAGAAAAGGAGTGAACAGAGAAGGAGGTTATGTATAGGGATGGGCATGAAGTGGCTGACAAACTAAAATTCATCGTGAAATGTGGCCAGTTCATGGTTCAGGAAGCAATGTTCATGAACTGAAGAACCACTATGAACTTTCATGGATTTTGATGCAGTTTGTGGCAGTTCATGAAGTGCAGACAGCAGGGGTTTAAACCCCTGCTTTCTGTTTTTCACAAAAACATCTGTTGGGTTTAAATGGCTTGGAGCCATTTAAACCACTGCTTTCTGCTCCCTGTGAAACGCTGCAGGAAGCAGGAGGTCATTTAAACCAAACAGCTGAGCAGTGGAGAGCTCCTATGAAAAGTGGCAGCCAGCAGAAAGCAGGGGGTGAAAACCAAACAGTTGAACAGCTGGGAGCTCCTCGCTGCTAGCTGTTTGGTTTAAATGGCCCCCTGCTTTCTGTGCCCTGCAAAAAAACGTGGGGAGCAGAAAGCAGGGGTTTAAAAAGCAGGGGTTTAAAATTGAAAGCAGGGGTTTAAAATTGAAATGGCTCATGAACCAATATGAACTGGTTCAGTTTGCAAACAGATGTTTCAGTTCGGGGTTCAGGCACAAACCACGAACTGCACTGCAAAAATGTGGTTTGTGCCAGCCCTAGTAACTTATTCTCAGTCTGCTGAGCTGGGTATTCTAAGTTGTCTGTTTTGATTATCCAAAAACTGAGAGGAAGGGGATTTAGGCAGAACTTCTAGAAGTCCCAAGGAAACAATAAGAAGGTTCGCTTGTTCTAAAAAAGAAGAATGGATTTGGCAGCCTCTGAGCCAAGATAGGGGTGAGACAGTACAGTTTTGGGTGGGAGAACAGCAATAATTATAGGAGCCAGCACCAACCAGGAAAAAAAAAGAAAGAATGGTAAAGTCTGGGAATTCAGGGTGAGTCCAGGATGACAAACCATGGATTTCCTGGCTCTGATTGAGGGGGGGGGGGCGTTTCCCAGAAAAGTAACAAAAGGTGATTGTGTTGGCCAGGTGGACAAAAGAGCTGGCAGGGTAGACGATTCACCCATGCCTGAAGCAGGCTAGAAGAAAACATTCAGGCAAAGTCAGTAAAAGTAATCAAACCCACTTGGCTGCTTGATAGAAATTAGTTGTTTTGTTCAGGAAGAATTGTGTTTGCTGATAGAATTACATTGAGAAATTTAAATGGGGGCTTGCAAAGCCAGGCAATAGGTGTAGGCATGTGTTTGTCCCATCAGTGAATCAGTCTCCTACCCAAGGTTTGGCCACTTGTTAGCATAACCAAAGGAGAGCTTTGCTGTCATCTTCTCCAAACCATGGCATTGCTAGCTCCTGAAATGGCTGCCAATGTGAATTTAGCCAAGATGGAGTCAGAGCAGACAGCACACATCTGGGAAGGGAGTGGTCCCTGCTAACACAGTTGAGGTCAAATTGAGAAATATATATACACAAGCAGGGGACTCTTAGGGATTTGCGGGAAGTGGGAAGCATCTCATTTTCCTGCCCCCCCTCTTTTCTCTTTCCCTATCCTTAACTTTTCCTGCTTCCTTTTTTCTTACTAACCTACCATTATCAGCCCACCCCGTGTTCAGCTTTCCCTCCTTCATTGTTCTTGTCAACTTCTACCTGGGAAAACTATGGCCCAAGTGTAATAGAGCCCCTGGGCTGGGCCCAGGTGCAGAGCAGAGAATTCTTAAGGACTTTTTTTTTGTGGGGGACACCTCACTTTTCCCTATATTTCCCTCCCCATATTATCTCCACTTTCTTCCTCCTGACAACCTCAGTTTCCTCACCTGCCCGTTTCTTTCTGTTCTTCCCACCAACCAACCAAACTTTTATCTGCCCTCATCTTCAAGTATATTTATTTTTTATTTATTACATTTATACCTTGCCTTTCTCCCCAGTGGGGACCCAAAGCAGCTTATGTCATTCACCTCTCCTTGATTTCCTCCTCACAGAAAACCCCATGAGGTAGATTAGGCTGAGGATGTGTAAGTGGCCCAAGTTAACCCAGTTACCTTCCATGACAGAGTGGGGATTTGAACATTAAGTCTCCCAGATCCTAATCTGGGACTTTTAACCACTACACCACACAACTCCACATAGGGTGGCTAATGCTGAACAATAGCAAGCAGCTAGGCCTTGATGAGTCATGTGGTATCAAGTCACCTGGTGGTTGCTGCTAGCCCTCTCCCCAATGAGTCTTCCCTTTAAAACCAAAACAGCCCTGGAAAGTGTTCTGCCTCTCCTCCACCTTTTACATAGAGAAACCAAGACTTAAGGATGGTGATACTGTTGTTGTTTCCTAGCATCCCCCACAATGGCCACAGAGAGGGCATTCATTTCTTAAAACTACAGCACTGCTTGTATTTTGGGGGAAGTTAAGCCTCCAGTGTTTGTGTATGTGTGTTTACATAGTATTAGATTTCAGATTTTCTGCAAACCTGGGACTTTTTTCAGGTTTGTAGAAAGATCTGTTCATGACTCCAGTCTCTGGATTTATGTATCCTCAGATGACAGCAGGAGGAGGAGGAGGAGATTGGATTTATACTCTGCCCTTCACTGTTGAGTCTCAGTGTGGCTTACAAACTCCTTCCCCTTCCCCTCCCCACAACAGACGGATCTGTTCTGTTCACCAGGCACTGGGTTAGAATAGAGCCCACAATCTGTAAGCAGAAGGCACTGATGGCCACTGATCTCTCTGGCTTTCCCTTCTTCCCAGCATGGGCGTCAACTACGGGGGGGCTCGAGGGCTCGAGCCCCCCTCGAAATTTCCCAGGGGGGGCTCAGCCACCCCCGGCAAAATGGAGCGCCCGGTGGCCAGTCAGCTGGCCGTCGCCGCCTCTCCTTTCCCCCCACCCCTGGCCTGCCCTCCTGCCTCCCTGGGGCGGGGGGGGAGAGAGGCGGGGAGAGAGCACGAGGCAGAGCGGGAACTGGGGGCCCGCAAGGGCGACGCGCTGGCCCCCAGCTGCAGGCGGCAGCAGCAGCAGTAATCCGCCGGCGCCCGAGGTGAGCGGGGAGAGGGAGAGAGGGGGGCAGGGAGCGCGGCGGGCGGGCACAGCCGGGGGGAGGGAAGCGGCGGCGGCGGCTCCCTGGGGCGGGGGGGAGAGCGGCGGGGACATGGTCCCAAGCGCACGCGCGCGCTTCATGCACGCGCACGAGAGAGCCCCCCCCCCCGGGGATTTAAAAAGTCTATGCCCCTGCTTCCCAGCAGTCCTTTTACAAGTTTCCTGCCCCCCCCCCCTTTTCTCTTTCTTCTTTGGAAAGTTTTGCAGGACCTACCTGGCTTAATAACTATGTGAGTTGGGACTCGGCTCCCCTGGGAATGGGGGAAGAGTCACTCCCTTCTGCCTCTTCTGTCAGCAGAGCTCCACTCATGGAGGAGACGGACCAAGGTGATTATGTCCCCTTTCCCCTCTTCACTGCAGCCTCCTGCCCCATGTGGCTATTACTTCACTTGGGTTGGGAAACTCTGAGAATAAACTTTACAGGGCTTGCAAATGACTGCTCTGGGGAGGAAAAAGTGGGAAGCCCAATGGTTCTTGTGAGATCTTTGCGCTGGATCACACTCAGTGGGAGGAGGAGTGGGAGGGACAGTAATTCAGCAGACATGTGCATGATAATGATATTGCCTAACCAGTTACCAGTGTTCGCGCTGAACAAGATCATTCTGGCTTGCATTTCTGTGGCCAGTGTTTTAACATTCTGCCAGTCATCGCACTCTCAGGTTTGGGGAGGCTCTCCTCATTCTATAAAAGCACAAACAAGTACATGAACCATTTCATTATCTGTTGCTGCATCTTCCAGGCAAGGGAAATTTTTTATTGTGTTTGTGCCCACTGGCAGGCAAGCTGGGACCTGTAGACTCGGGGAAATTCTTTGCTCTTCACCTGGTTGTCAAACCATGAGTTGGAAACATTTTTGGACTGTTCAATTTATGATGATTTCCTCTGTTTGTTTTATGGTTGTTATATTTTTATTGTTGTTGTGAAAGCCGTGTAGAATGCAAAACAAGACAGAGTATATGGTTTAAAATCAATAATAGCTTTCATTGTAGAATAGCGGAAGCAGTAGGAGAAACTAACAGCTGATACTGGGACTGAAATGCAGATTTCCAGTTTGAGAATGGCACTAGAACCCACAGCATACAATGAATTATTTCAGTAACCTCTGCAGCCTTCTTTGATGCAGACTGGGGAGAACTATTGGGCAAGAAGACCCTACCTCTCTAGTGCACCAAGTATGCTGCAGCAGCTGGGGTCTGAGGTAGCCCTTTTGAGAAACATGGGTTTTGTTTTATAATGATCTGTGGCAGGGCAATTTGGAGAAAACCTGTTGATACTTCTGTCCTTACATAAACTCTAAAGATTATATTTCAAAACACAAAGCTTCTCCTCACCCTGTGTAAGGAAATCTGACAGCGTTAATTAGACAGTCCTATCCTTTAGATTTTTCCTGTATGGTGTTACAAAACCAGTTGTTATGCAGCTGGAAGGTTACACTGCATGAATGATGGGTTGTGATCAGCTGTGTGTGTCACAAATTGTATGGGCATGTTGTAAAACAAGCAAGCACAACTCCTGGCTAAAAGTTGTCATGAAGGGGAGGGGGGAGACAGACATTCCAAGTAAATGCTGAATAAACAAGATGGGAATACTTGCCTAATAATCCTGTAAAACCACACACACTTGACAATGGACCTGCTTTTATCGTGGTGCATATTTGTGAGCAGATTACAGTTCAGGACAAATTTAAAGGGACTGAATTGACACAGGTTACAGGTCAGGACAAATATAAGGTGACTCAATTGGAGCTCATATTAGAATTATTCTGATATAGTTCCTCCCTTAGTGTGTAGTATTTCAAATTAATGATTTCTTTAAACTTTTTGGACAAGTTTTGTCATTGAATATTTTAATATGACACAAATTTCTCAACAGGGTGCTCTTTCTTCTGATTAAAATGTGAGTGCAAACTGTTTCTTTGAATTATGGGCATGTCAAAGAAGAAATAAGTTATTAGAGAGGCCCTCCTTCCTATAAATACTTAAAGGAATTGCCACCAAGGGGTAGTCTCACAACAAACTACAAATACATTTTCAAAGAACTCCTTTTCATTTTCAATGTACAAAGAGTTCATCTTTTACTAGAAACATCTGATGGATTTTCTTTGAACGTAAGAAGTTCCTAACTTCTGCTGAATCTTGAGTTACCCCTTTGGTAGAAGCTCCTACATTTTCAAAGGTAAGTATCAAAGTGAAAAAAATGCATACATGGTAGTGGAATCATAGGTGCCTAAGGATGGAAGGGACTCCAAGGGCTATAAATTCCAATGATTTGTTCTGAGGATCATGTACAGCCAATCTGCTTCTAACAGATGCTTGCCCAGCATGTCCTAAAAACAGTTGTTGATCATTATTCCACAATTGCAGGGGAGAGGAATCTTGGGAATGTTTCTTCTAGCAGCATGAGAGCTGGGCTGTGGTTGTGTTTCACTCCATATTACATCTGTTAAAGCCAGGAAATGGCCAGAGATATGAACCAATGGAACCTGGGCTCTCTGCTCTGAACCTGTGGCTTGCAGTCTTTGGCCCTGGGTGTATCAGCTCAGGGGGTGAAGGACCAGCCCAAAGTGTGATTGTATTGTATATAATTATTTTTTGTCTGTCTAAATTATTGTGGCAGCTGGAACCCCCTCCCCCCCACTCCTGGATCAGAGAACAGCGGCAGGTGGAGGCCATCTTGGCAGATGTCTGAATCAGTGGGACACAAGGAGAGAGGAGGGGAACACCAGAAGCACAATTATATTTTAGTTTTTCTCCATAAGCCACTTTGAGTCCCCAGTGGGGAGAAAAGCATCATAGGGCTATTTTTGGGCAGGAACGCACAGGAATGGAGTTCCAGCTGGCTTCCGAGTTAGCCACGCTTACAGCCTCCCCCCCTGGGTTCCCAAGGCACCTTGCAAGCCACAGGGTGCCTGGAGAAGCCAAACCAATCCAGGGAGGGAAGGCAGTTTAAACTACCTCCCCCTCCTCGGGTTCCCCAAGTGCCTCGCAACTGCGGGGCACCTAGGGAAGCCAATCTAGAAACTGCCTTCCTTTCCTCGGGTTCCCCATGCACCCCGCAAGCTGCGGGGCACCTGGGGAAGCTGATCCTGGGAAGGAGCTATGCTGTCAGGGTTGTGGCCTAATATGCTAATGAGTTCCTGCTGTTGGGTGTGGCCTATTATGCTAATGAGTTCCTGCTGGGCTTTTTCTACAAAAAAAAGCCCTGGATCTTAGCAACTTTTCCAGCTGTCCCATCAGTTGACAGGCTTTCTCCTTCCTTAGCATTTAATGTGATTTATTTTGTGGCATGGACAGCAATAGAAAACTAGGTTCATATGGGCTGTCACCAGCAGAATGGTAAAGGACAGGGTGCGATAGAAGCTTAGCAATGCTAAGAGAAGGAAAGAGGATTGTTGAGTAAGTGGTAGAATGCATATAGGAGACTTGTAGGGTTTCCATCCTCCAACAGAGATTCAACCTCCAGTAGAGATCAGTTCCCCTGGAGAAAATGGATGTTTTGGAGGGTGAACTCTATGGCACTGTACCCTGCTGAGGTCCCTTCCTTCCCTAAACCCTGCCTTCCCCAGGCTCCACCCCCCAAAATCTCCAGGTATTTCCCAACCCAGAGCTGGGAGCCCTAGAGACTTGGTTATCTAGGAGAAACTTTGTAGGACAAATGGAGTTAGGGGGGAATTTAAATTAAGAGGAGGGAATTGGCTTGACTGACATGGAGGGCAAGTTTGTTTAAGGGACCCATCCTGTCAACTACAGAGACTGGAATGGGAAAAGTAAACAAATACTCCTAGCAGTAAGAGAAGTGGTGGGGTTCATGGGAGGCTCTGGCCTTTGAAAACCCAAGAATTGCATGTGGCTGCCTAGTTGGAAGTAGAAACTAGCAATGGTGTCCAAGGCCTGGTAAGGATCAACCAGCTTGTACTCCATTTCCAGGACATTTCTAGGCACATAAACAGATCCTAAGGGAGAAATACATGCATTTGGCTACAAAGTGTTCTTATGGGAGCCATCTGTCTCCAAACCGCTGAAAGGATGGAACCCTTCATTTTATTAGGATGATCTTGGACCCTGCCTGAAAATACTTACTCTGGGTGACAATCCCTCTTGAAAGGATTTGGACAGTCGTGCTTGGCTTTGGGAATATTTTCCCTGCTGTTTTGGTTTACATCCCAAATTGAAGGTATGGCTATTGCTTTATTTGGGATTTTATCTCTTCTTTGTTGTTCTTCCTTACAAATATGGCAGACCAGACCCTAAGAGGTGTTGTGATGAATCCTGTTAGATTGCTCCCAAGCATAATAAGAGATATGTTTGCACAGAAAATAGTAAATAAGAATAATATTACCCATTATGGGATTAGGCAATATACTACACAATATACTAAATAAGAGGGAGACTGGTGATATGCATACTGCTTTGGCTACATGAGAGCTGTCATTTTTCATAAGTATTTGCAACGTATGTGATTAAATGATATGTCTCATTCTCAAATGTTATTGGTGTGTTGCAGGTAGTATCAGAAGTGGTGTACCATCCACATAATATGTAAGCAAAAAAATCATTTTTAAAAAGACAGTGAGTTGGGGACCACTATGTGCTGTGTCCCATTCTAAGAGTACCCCTAGGTGCAGTTCTTAAATTCACCAAGGACTTGGATGGCAGCCACTTATTTATATATATTGATTTATTTAAACTATTTATACCCCCACCATTCCAGTTGTAAGTAAAGGGAAATGCAATGAACACTAAATTTATTTCTAGTCATGGGTAATCCTAGTTGTTAAGAATTAAGTCTTCATGGGTCCAGAAATGGGTCCTGGTAATGTAGATACTATATGTCATGCTAGCTGTAGTCAGTTCCTAAGTTCCTTGTTACTTACTCCCTCAATAACAAACAGAGTAGAATTACACAGCTAAACGCAAACACCAAAATTGTGATTCCACTCCTTTTTTTCTTTATAAGACCCTCTGTGGTGGCTGCTTTAAGCAACAATTTGATGAGTCAGTTTGACTTCTGGTTAAAATTTAAAACTGTTCTGAGTAAAGTAACTAAAAACAATGGATCTTGTTCACCACTTGATGATTAATGAAGATTATACTGTAAAATCCAGAGTTACAGAGTTACTAGCACTTACGAGTTTTACACTGGGTGTGTGGCAAAGAAACTGAGTACTCGTTGGAAAGCACAAAGTTACAGAATTGATATTACTTGATGAGACAAAGGAAAAACAGATTTTAAGGTGTGATTTAAACATGCAGGCACATGTCTAAATCAGTTGGTGCTAAGCCATGCAGGAAGAGGTTGTAGAATGCTGGAGAAAGAAACACTGGGGATAGTATTTTTGAATGCTACATTTCAAAACTCCTTGCAGATAGAAAACCAATGTGCATAGGGCAAGACTAAAATCTTTCTCCTTGGATTGCAAACCCTCTGTTTGCTGAAGTGTTTTGGTGGTGGTGTTTTTTTTAGCATGGGGAACTTTCAAATATATTATTCCCCACCAAGAGTTACAGTCTGGTTCTACTATGTCAGTTTTCTTGCCACTTCATTCCCAATTGCTGATGGTATAGCCCAAGCTCCAGTGAACTAAATGTGTGAATTGCCTTGGGTATCATTTTGGATTTTGGAATGCTGTGTTATATGACTTTATCTTGGACATACTGAAGATTAATTATGGGGAAAGAGCTATGCATTTTAATAATATTTCAACCAATCTTTACTTGTTGTTGTTGATCAATTGTTAATAATATTATTGTGGTGATGTTTCTTTCTTTTTAAAATCCAGGACAATAGTAGCCTCTGTTTGCCCATTTCCTGGCATGCAATAGTCATTTAGAGAGCAAACCGAATCTGGTCTACTTACAATACTACTTGAGTCTATTTAATGGGACTTAGTCTCAGGAAGGCAAGATTGTGCTGTATAGAACCTGTGTAGACGTATAGGTGCTTCTGAGGATAAGCTCATGTGGTCAGAATAGGAACTGACTATTCCAGTTGCCTAAATAATTGTCCTATTGCCTCCATTGAAAAGTACTGTCTTGAAGCTCCATCTGAAGCATTTAAATCTTCAATTTAGTTACATTGTCTGAAGAGAGCCTGCAATGATGACCTCGATGTCTGGTTAGGGCAAGATGGGAGGAGGTTGTCCTGTAAGTTCTCTGGTCCCAAACTGTGTAGTGATTTAAATATGAAAATGAATGCAAGCTCTTTTGTCACAGGGAGTTTTCCTGCTATCTCAGGAAATGTCACTAAGCTTATATCCAATATGATACAGCTGAGCTGGACGGTCATATATGAAGATAATGGTGAGAAATTAAGAGCACTTCACTGCCATTATCTCCCCAGAGTAAGCAATTGGTCTTGTTGCAAGAATACCTGCCTGATTAGGATTCTAAGCCAACTTGGTATAGTAGAGTGTCAGACTAGTATCTGAGAGACCCAGGTTTGTTTATCCACTCTGCCATGGAAGCTTTCTGGGTGGCCTCTCAGCCTAACCTACCTCACAGGGTTGTGAGGATAAAACAGACAAGGGGAGAATAATATTGTCAGCCACTCTGGGTCACTCCTGGGGGGGGGGGCAGGGTATAAATATCTAAATAAGTATTCTGCATGTGAGTCCTAATCACATTTTATTTATCCGGCAATCAGTGTTCCCTCTAAGCTGAGTTAGTGTGAGCTAGCTCACAGTTTTTTAGCCTCCGGCTCACACATTTTTGCCTTAGCTCAGGAAGGATGGCTCCAGAGCAAACTCATTTATGCAGTAGCCAAATCGCTGGCTCACAACTTTAATGCCGGTAGCTCACAAAGTAGAATTTTTGCTCACAAGACTCTACAGCTTAGAGGGAACATTGCCGGCAATAATGGCATACATGACATTTCGGCATTGTGCGATAGACTCTTGTCCATATATAATTGGATAAGCAGGATAGCCCCACAAAAATTATTCATGGTTTATATAGGAGTGCTTATCCAAATACTTATCCCAGTGTGGGTTCATTTGCTTCCAATGGGATGCATACTCAGCCTCACTTCAAAATGCATGCTCCATAATTCAGGAAACATGCATCAGTACCTTGCTGTGAAGGAAACTTCTCTTGCTCTACCCTTTCCGCTCATTTTACGCCTAATGCATAATATTAATATAGCATTTAGACAATGTACAATGTTAAAGGTGACTTGCATGTCCTGTCCAAAGGTTTATAGTCTAGGAAGAGACACGGGAAGGTGGTAATTTGAAAGGGGAGGCTTCACATCGAAAAAGGCAGAGCTACCTCCATGATGAGTTGGGTCCTACAAGAGCACACAGCTTGGTAACATGTTTACAAAATGTCACAGCAATCAATAGAATATGGTTAGGCAAGTATAGTTGATTAGAAACAATAGGTGGTTCTTGATAGATTCCCATGATATTCCTACTGTCTTGTCTACAGCCAGTTCATATATGAAAGTAGCCCCTACAAGATCAATTGGGGAATGTCCTTCTGAACTTCTGGGTTTATAGATAGTGCTTGAAAAATAAAATCCATCCACATGAACCAGTCATTAGTTTGCACTGCATTTAGACAAGGTTAAGAATAAGAACATACCATTTATCTACCTATGTTATTTATAGTCTACCTTTTTCACTCTGACTCAGGGTCTACTGTATTTTGGCTGCTTGGGGGAAAAGTACCCTTATAACAATAGCGGGTTCTCATCACAGTGCAGGCAGATTCTGCATTATCAAATGAAAATTAATTGTGTGCTTTTCATTTGACAAAAAAGGGAATATGCGGCAAGGATCCAATTGCCTAACTTTGTTCAGAGGGACCTGGTTAATTAAAAAGAAAGCAGTAAAAAAACTTTGAATCGTTTTTTTTAAAAGTCTCTGAGGCTATTATGTACACCCTCCCCAATCTTTACTTTTTAGTCCTGTTTTCCTTTTCATGGTAAAAGTGAATGATAGTTCTTCAGGGGCGGGGGTGGGGAGAGAGAGCCACAGCTCTCTCTTTGTAAAACAACATTATAAAAGTGTGTTTGTCAAGGTAAATGAGACTAAGGCGTATGTAAAACTTATCTAATCATCTATATAAAATGTTGTTTATGACCAACCACAAGCCAATGTTTTCCAAAGATTATTAACAAACTACTAATTACCTAGCTATTCTTCAACGAGGAGATTTTTTTTATCTTATAAAAACCAGCCACATCATGGTATTTATCTTACTCTTGAACTCTCTCCTCTTTTCTCCCCCCTTTCTACTCTACCTTCCATGAAGTATTTTTGAAAGGGAAAGAATAAGTTAACTTATTTAAACAATATTTAACTAACTGCACCAGTCACATGCTATTGAACTAAAACTCAGCAAATCTCCATTTGAGCACCGAGAATCTATACCCTATGTAATTTCTTGCCTTCTATAAAGAAGAAAAAATGTTATGGCCATCCATCTTACACTGAAATGAATAGGAATTAAAGAGCAGTGTGTGTGTGTGTGTGTGTATGAGAAAGTTCTCACACTGTTAGCCGAATTGCTTTAATTTACACTTAGCAATTGGCAAAATACACGGGTTCTTGCCAACTATACCAGGGTCCCACCCCTCCCGGGAGATCTCAAGGAAAGAGGCACGTGAGGCAGGTTCCAAGTTCAATGTTGTTTACTGGATCATGTAATCAAGCATACAAAAATCGTAATCACACACACAATCTTACAGGCCTAATAAAATAAAGAGAGAAAATAGCACTTTTGCATGAGCAGGTTTCGTTGGTGGGGAAAGCACGTTACCTTAGATGCGTTGTCCGATGTCCAGATGAATTGGATTTGGGAGGAAAGGTATAAAAGCTATGGGGCCACGAGGCTTGAACCGGCAAGACCACGTGGTTCTCCTGGATCGCGAGTCCAGAGAGAGAAAAAGGGTTTAAAGATGGAGGCAAGGGTTGGGGACAGAAAGCTGGACTGAAGGGTCAATAGGTAAGATAGAGGGCGATGGCTCAAGAGGCCGAGTGACTCTGGGTTTGGACTTTTATTGGGGGTCTTGGGGCGGGCTCTGCAGACCACAACCCCCTAACACACCTACTAGGCGGTCCGTCCCTGTTGGACCTTGCTATAGGTTAAAGGTGAACAAAGGGAGGAGGTCCAGGGGTTTGGTCAGTGTTGCAAAAGTATGACTTCACCAGGAAACAGACACTGAGTCTAGGGTCCGATGACTCACCTGGCCAACCTATTGTCAGTTGATGGTTTTAGCCAAGTATCTGATGGTTGGCACAGTAGGTGCTAGGCAGTCTTGTTAGCATAACTTATTCAGATGTATATTGAGGAGTGGGGGTTAACCAGCGGATGTCTGACAGAAGGAGGCCTCATGGCAAGAGGAATCCTTTGTCCTTGTCTTGGGTGAACTGCTTGGGGTGTCAGCCTCCTGGCTTGGGCTGGAGCTGGCTCCTATGTGGAGAAGAAAGTGCAAGTCCCTTCCACTGCTGGCGACACAGAGTTCAAACTTATGGATAAAAATCCATAAGAGCACAGAAGAGTGCCTTGCTGGCCAACAACACTGTTGTTGGAAATAGCACCATATTTCTCTTCAGTGAACCCCTGGTCAAGGCTAATGAGAACACGTGTGGGGGGTTGTTTAGGATCATGCCTGCTGGCCCTGGCTCTGATGTCCATTTGCTTAAGAATCTTTTTAGGGAACCTATGTGTGTATACCCAAAAGGTGTCTTTATACATGATCTGAGACCTTGAAAACTGTTACAGGCTTGATTGCCACTTGAGCATATAAAGTTCAGTGTCAGCATGGTGATCCCACTCTCTCACCTACCTGCAGGTGCTTGACAGTCCTGATGTGGCAGTCCTAGGCCCTTAGCAAGAATGGACAGTTCTTCACTGGCTGCCATCATTTACCGGGTTCAGTTAAAGGTATTAGCTATCACACGGCCTTGGACCCTCATATCTGTGAGACTGCTTCTTTCTCTATGCTCTGCCACAACAGCTGTGCTCATCAGAGCAGGGTCTTCTTCAGGTAGCAACCTGGACATGGGCAAAATCAGCAACCTCCCATACACAGACCTTCTTCATTGTGCCCCCTACCTTGCGGAATTATTCAAGCAAGCTTTTCTATTTATTTATTCATTTATTATTTTGATTTATATCCCACCCTCCCTCGCAAGTGGGCTCAGGTTGGGTTACAACAATAAATCCCATTACAGTCTAAAACAATTCCATAAATATCAAATATTAAATTAATACAAAAAACCCAGTTAAAAACTGTTAAAAGTAGGCAGTGCTGTGCAGGCAATTAACTTGCACTGTACTAATTGATTCACTAAGTTACTTAGAAAAATTATTGGGGACTGTAGTCTATATTACTGTGTATAGATTGTTGAAACTAAGATCCTATTATGTAATTTTTCATTATTTAATCTGTCATGTTAATACTTAAGCTTTGCTTCAGTTCTGTTTTTAGACATTTTGTTGGTCCTACAACTCTAACCCTATTGCATGGTTTATTGAATGTCCCATCATTTGATTGTATTGACTTCCTCTGTGTAAACTGCCTTGAATCCAAGTGAGAAAGATGGACTATAAATAAATAAGTAAATCAGGCCACTGGAGAGCTGTGTTCAGCTTGGTAGTTCATGAACTGAACATCATAAGCCATATTCAGAAAAATTCTGCATATTGGATAATTAAAAGAAAAAGAAGATTCGCAAAGTGGTAGCTATATATGCAATTTTCATTTGTGGATTTCTATGACAGTGTTAGACATGTGAATTGCTTCTTGTCCAATCCATGCACTGCAGGTCAATGGATCAAACTAATAGAATTTACAGGTTGTTGGGGAAATGGTTCACAAATGGAATACATTCAGGCTAGGGCAGTGAATCAGTTTTTAAAACAATGTTATCTGATCAGATTTTTAACCCACTAATCAATGACAGCATTACATCTAAGGACATCTGCTTATTACCAAAGAATTGATGCATTTGGAGGTCCTGAGAGAAGTGTGAGACAACTTGTGTGAGACAATGCAATGAAAACATTGGTTCATTGTTAACATATCACCCCAGAACCAAAATAGCCTGCCAATTAGGAAGTATACTCTCAGTTCTTCAGATTTGTCCTCACTGATTAAAACTGGCTCTTACCTGTTAATCAGCTGTAGTTTTAGCTGACGGGACAACTGCTGAAATGGATTACATTTTGCAGTCCTAATTCACACATCACATTTCCTGTGGAATCCATAGCAGGAAAGCTGGAGCGCCTGGATGGTACAAAGATCAATGTAATGATTAGGCCAGTAAAAGCATATCCACATTGTGATCTTTTCAGGGAGGAATGCAGTTGTCAGGAAATGATATCTTCATAGATTATGAACTGTGCATAGCCCCATTAACAGACACGGTTGGCATAAGGTGAATAGATTATCTAGCCATCTTCCTTCTCTTGTGAGATCACAACAGAAAAGATATCTGCCTTTTCCAAGGATGCTTTCTATCCTTCCAACTGGGCACTGCAGTGCCCAGACAGGAGCACGGGCACATACTAGGTGGCTATGACCTCTTTAGAACATCTGGAACTGAATTCTGTGATATATCAGTTACTGAGTTCTGCATGTAATTAAGTTGGTCTTATGTCGTTGTGTAGAAGCAATTATTGTTTCTTAGGTAAAATGAAACAAAAGTCCAGCGACACTTTAAAACTAACATGTATTTCAATATGAGCTTTTGTGAGTCACAATTCACTACCTCTGATATTTTCCCAAGGTGACAACCTTACCCAAGCAGGGAGATTCCTGTTCTGCCTTAGCCAGCATATATCTTGATGATGCCAAAAAAGGTGCCCCACTCCTTCAAAGCGAACAATACATATTTTGCTTAGGTTGATTACCAGTCCAGGTAGTTAATAGGGCAAACTTCATCTTTTAAAATAATTTTTACTTCCTTTATGTGCTTCTCCTGTCAATTTACATTGTAGATCTGGGTGACACATCTCTTTGATTTTCCTCTCTTTAATAATGCCCAGGCTGTGATAAGAATAAACATTATTTGGTTTTCCTGATCACAATATAAGGTATAGTCAGATATTAGGTTTCTCTTTCCTTTAAAATGAAAATAATATAGTGTCATCATTTGTTATCACTGTTAAATAGTAACATAAGGACCATACGTGTTTCGGCCCCTATGGGCCTTCCTCAGTGGTCAATATTCCTTATTATAGAGCGACACGCATCCAAAAATGCATACAGAATTTTGTATATACATATGTGAATCTGTATAAGACCAGGTGTTGCTGTCTTGAACATTATATATTTGCTATTAGAAGTCAAATAAGCCTGTGGTAGTTGAGCAAATTCTCCAAATTAGTCTGGTATCAAATGTCCCATTCATCAATGATGTGTGTCACTCCCATCAAGTGAAATAGTCAAATTTGGATTTGGGGGGTTGTTCTGGGAGCCCTGCCCCCCGAGAATGGTCACCCCTTTTCCTCCCCTCCTGGGAGATTTAAAGGTCTTCAGCTGATCGGTGGGGAGCACATGGACCACTGATCAGCTGGAGGACCATTTAAATCTTTAAGGAGGGGAGGGAGAGAGGCTGTCGCTGGCTGCAGCTCTGCTTGCAAAAAGACCCTTTAAAGGGTCTTTTTTTGAGCAGGTTGGGGACTGCCACATGCGGAACTGATTTCTCTTCTAATGGGGGAGAGTGAAACTGATTGCTGAAAAGGCTTGCAGCCCTGATCACTGGAGGCTTGCAGCCATTTCAAAGCCAGTTTCACTCCTCCCCACTTCTAAGCCAGTTACAAGACTTTTTCAGTTATCAGTTTCACTCCCCCCAATTAGAAATGGGAGGGGAGCAAAACTGGCTGTGAAATGGCTGCGTCGGGGGTTGAACTTCCAGTTCTCCCTCTGAGAGGAGGACATCTTGATGGGTGTTTCCCACCCTATCTGTAGGGAGGCAGGAACTAATTCTTCACTTCCTGTCCTCTGGTGGGATACGCCCCTTCAAGTCAGTTCTGTTCCTGCCTCAGTAGGGAGAGCAGCACTTAGTGGCCACTCGTGCCTTTTTTGTACTTTCACTTTCCATTCTTCTTCATACCTTTTCAAACTTTTTTCAAACCTTTTTTCTTAAATTTTTTTTTTCCTTTCAAAAAACGGACGTGGATGATTGCGCAGGCGCCATTCTGAATTGCCCCAATCCCGGGAGACCACAGAAAATGGCGGCCCAAGGCTACGGATCGGCTGTCGCCACATCCATAAGCCCAGACATGACTAGCGACGAGAAGGAAAAGCGCGCCAAAAAACGGCCCCAGAAAGACGTGGATGATTGCGCAGGCGCCATTCTGAATTGCCCCGATCCCAGGAGGCCACAGAAAATGGCGGCCCAAGGCTACGGATCGGCTGTCACCAAATCCATAAGCCCAGACATGACTAGCAACGACGGGCAGGAGCTTCCCAATGCCCAGGTCGCACACCAGCCCCATTTGGGAGACACACCAGCCGAAGGTCTACTCATGAGTAACTCCGGAGATGGAGAACAGACTATTTCCCCTGCCCTACTCCTGGCCCTTAAACAAGCAGGGAGGAGGTATTGATCATCCACTCATGGGGGGCCCCTTGTCACCAGGACCAACCCCATAGAGATGTGCCAGACAGGCACTACCAAGAGGGCGAGGAGGAAGACAGACCTCGCTGGCCCACTAAAGCAGCTAGGAAGGAACTTTCCTACCCCGGCTGGGTCCCTCATCACTGGATCCCACCTAATTATGAGGACAGTGATACTGGGGTTACCGGGGAAAGAGAAGAGGCTGAATTCCTCTCTGATGAGGAGGAGGAAGAGGACTTGGAGGTTCCAGAGCCCTCTATGTGCTTCTTTAAACCTGAAGAATATCCTTACCTCCTCTCCAAATCCCTGTCAGCATTAGAGTTACAACCAAAGCTGCAGGGAGAGGACCCAGCCGGATCCTCAAAAGCAGATGGCTCCAGACCCAGAGGGAGCAAAGACTACTTCCCCAGGACCCCAGGGGCAGAAAAGGTCTTCCCCTTCCCAGAATTTCTAGTAAATCAGCTAGTCAAGGAATGGTCCAAACCCATGGCAAACAAACGCTGCCCACCTAATGTGAGAAAGCTCTTTACCTTACCATATTTTATTAATAAGCTTGTACAGGTCCCTCTAGTGGATGCTCCTGTTATTGCACTCCAGACTTCGGGTCTTCTTCCGAGGATGGCGTTGGCCTGGTCAGAGACAGTCTAGACCGCAAGGCCAAGTTTGCACTCAGGTAAGTGCATGAAGTCTCCGTTATGGCCATCAAAGCATCCGCTACAGCCACAGTCGTGGGCCACACAGCCATTGCCTGGTCCAGGAAACTAATACAGCTTATCCCACTGTCTAGTAAGCGTCTCACTGAAGGAGCTAACCACCCTCTCGAGGCCTCCTTCTTCTCCACTGATGCTACGCTCGATGCCAGGATTTTCCCTTCCAGGGCTCTGGCTTCAGTGGTGGCTGCCAGGCGTACCCTCTGGCTCAGGGCCTGGCCAGCGGACCTGCGCAGCAAATCTACCGTCACTTCTTACCCATTCCAAAGAGATTGCCTATTCGGAGATTCCCTAGACAAAATCCTAATAGAAACTAGGGACAAGAAAAGGCGATGCCACATACCCTGGGCAGGCCTGATAGGAGGGGATTCGGAAATTACCCTTTTAGTTCCCAGACGACACCATTAGACCGCTTTGTTCCCTCTCCCCTGATCAAAGACGCCTCCAAGCTACAAAAAATGATAGAAGCTGTCCAACACCTGTATACCATCTCAGCCATAGAACCTGTCCCTATCCAGGAATGGGGACAGGGAATTTGTTCCATTTTCCTTATTTTTCCCAAAAGGAACGGCGGCTGTAGAGCGATACTGGACTTAAAATACGTCAACAGATTCGTAAAACTAAGACGCTTCCGAATGGAGACCCTGCAATCCATCTCAGGGGCTCTACAACTGGGAGAGTTCCTTCCTCCATCGATCTCATAGAGGTGTGTCTGCACGTCCCCATGTTCCCGGGTCACAAGAGGTTCCTCCGATTCTTCGTCCTAGGCCAACATTGGCAGTTCAGGGCGCTCCCATTCAGACTCTCCACTGCTTCAAGAGTCTTTTCCAAGATCCTCATCCATCCCATTGCCCTCCTTGGGGAACAAGGCACCCATGTCCAGTGTTCCCTCTAAGCCGAGTTGGTGTGAGCTAGCTCACAGTTTTTTGGCCTCTAGCTCGCACATTTTTTGTCTTGGCTCAGGAGGGGTGGCTCCAGAGCAAACTAATTTATACAATAGCCCAATCGCTAGCTCACAACTTTAATGCCAGTAGCTCTCAAGTAGAATTTTTGCTCACAAGACTCAACAGCTTAGAGGGAGCATCATGTCTATCCTATCTAGACAACCTGCTGATTCGCTCCAGCTCTAGAAACAAAGCGCACAAGACACTCAGGAAACCATCTGCTGCCTGAAAGCACACGGTTTCCTTGTAAACCTCCAGAAGAGCTCCCTGAACCCCTCGCAGTCCCTAGAGCACCTCAGGGTCATCTTAGACATGGTTCGGAACCGCATGTTCCTACCTCAACACAGGCAGACAAGATCCGCTTCTTCACACGACAAATCATCATGGCCAGACAATCCACCCTGATGTCCCTGGCTAAACTACTGGGCCTCTTCATCTCCTGCATGGACTCCGTGCCCTGGGCGCACCTCCATGCCAGACCACTACAATAAGTCATATGGCCCTTCCAATCCAGGATAATGCAAAAAACAGGACCTCCCCATGTCAGTCCCTCACCTAGTCAAGGCCAGCCTATCCTGGTGGATCACGCCATGAAAGAGGGGCTGCAGTGGCTCAAGTGGTTAAGACGCTGAATTGCAGACCAGAAGGTTGGTAGCTCAGCAGTTCGAGACCTGAGTGCTGCATGACAGGCTAAAAACTTGAGCTCAGGCATTCTTAGCATTGAGTTCCACAGGCCTGTGGCCAGCTTCCTCTCATGCCTGCCCTCTAGAATAAAACCAACTTATATCTATCCCAGAGGAACAGCTTCTATGTCAAGACTGGAAGCAGATTGTCAAGGATGCCAGCCTCCTGGGATGGGGCGCAGTCTTCCTCCACCTCCCTGCACAGGGATTATCATCCAAGGAAGAACAACTTCTGCCCATCATCCTGTTAGAGCTTCGGGCCATCCGCCTAGCCCTCCTCCACTCCAGGGAACAAATCGCCGGTCATCACGTCCTCATCAGGACAGACAACATAGTGGCGAAGGCATACATCAATACCCAAGGAGGATCCAGATCCTCAGAACTCCATCGAGAAGCTCTGAAGCTTCTGTCCTAGGCAGAACGCAACATACTATCTATCAGAGCGGAACACATCAAGGGCTCGCTGAATACCAGAGCAGACTGGCTCAGCTGTCAGACACTACAGGAAGGGGAATAGTCCCTCAAAGAGGACCTATTCAACCTCATAACATCTCACTTCAGACGTCCGATGGTGGACCTATTCACATCTCCACTCAACCACAGGGTTGCCAGATTCTTGATACTACCATCAAGCAGCAGAAGAGACGGACGCCCTGGTCTCCCAATGGCCCAAGGGTCTCATGTACGCTTACCCTCTGACTCCGGTTTTACCAAAGCTCCTCAGAAAAATCAGAGAACAACAAATGGAGATCATAGTGGTAGCCCCGTATTGGCCAAGAAGACCTTGGTTCTTGGAACTCCAGAGCATGGCAACTGCCCCGTTACACTCCCAGTATCCCCAGACATGCTGACCCAGGGCCCCATCTGGCACCCAGATCCTGCATGGCTCTGTTTGATTGCCTGGAAGTTGAACGGCAAAACTTGCTCAGCTTAGGCTACTCCAGACCAGTAACAGACACCATGCTAGCCTCTCGGCACCCTTCCACCAAGAGGATCTACAATGCCACCTGGCAGGCCTTCGTTCGCTGGTCCAGGAGAAAGAAGGTCAACCCGTTACACCCACACTTGTCCAGTGTTCTGTCCTTCCTTCAGGGCGGTCACGACTCGGGTCTGAAGGCGTCCACTCTCCGCTGTCAGGTAGCTATCTTGGTAACCGTAGTTCCCAGAGTAGAAGGCTGGACCCTGTCCAGACACCCTCACATCCACCATTTTTCTGAAGGGTGCATCACTTAAGGACCCACCGGTTCCCCACAGGTTCCCCACATGGAAACCTAACCTGGTTCTCTCTGCAGTAGCCAAACCAGCCTTCGAGCCAGTCCAAGAGATTCCTCTGATGTGGCTGCGAATGAAAACCCTGTTCCTGGTAGCTGTCACCTCCACCAGAAGAGTCTCCGAGCTTGGGGCCCTCTCCGCCAAACCGACTCTTTGCACCTTCCATAAGGACAGAGTAGTCCTCACTATTGGCCCTTCCTTCTGCCCGAAGGTCAACTCAAGATTTCACCGCTCACAGGGGATCTGCCTATCGGCCTTCTTCCCGAACCCTACCCACCCAAAGGAAAAGTTGTGCCACTGTCTGGACATCAGACGTTCACTTAAAGCCTTCTACATCGCTCCAGCTCCTTCTGGAAGACGGAATCATTATTCATCTCAGTCTCACCCCCCAACAAGGGCAACAAAATGTCCACAGCATCCATCAGTGCCACTCTCAAAAGATGTATAGCAGAAGCCTAGAGGGCCCTCAAGATACCCCTCCTCCGGGTATCACGGCCCACTCCATCAGAAGTGCAGCGACTTCCGCACCCTTCACCAACCGAGCCTCGGTGGAAGTAACCTGTTGGACAGCCACATGTCTTCCATTTCTACCTTTGTCAGGCATTATAAGACCGACTTCTACAACTCGACCAATGCAGCCTTTGGCCGGAGGGTCCTGCAGCAAGCTCTCATATCTGAAGACGATGTCCCACCCAGTTAAAGGGACACTGCTATGGGAGGTCCCATCAAGATGTCCTCCTCTCAGAGGGAGAACGGACCAGTGGATACTCACCGTGAGGGGTCCTTCTCCTCTGAGATAAGGAGGACATCTTCGCCCTCCCAAGATTCATCGTCTTCCTTTTCTATATTCTGAGTTTATCTTCCTTCCTGTCTTGTTCAAGCCACATTATCTGTTTACTGTTCAGACTAATTATGTTCATATTTTTCTAGTTATGGTTAGCCTTTGGTTTACAGCTGACTACTGCTTCTGGGAGTCCCTGAACTGACTTGAAGGGGCGTATCCCACCAGAGGACAGGAAGTGAAGAATTAGTTCCTGCCTCCCTACAGATAGGGTGGGAAACACCCATCAAGATGTCCTCCTTATCTCAGAGGAGAAGGACCCCTCACGGTGAGTATCCACTGGTCCGTTTTGGCCACTTCTGGTTTTACTGGAAGTGGTCCAAAATATAATTGGGGCTGGATGTCCCTGCCCACCCCTGGAACACCCCCCAAAGGCACCCACTGGCAATGTAAGGGGACCTGGCAACCCTAGCTGCCACTGAAAAGGCCCTCTCTTGTATACTCACCAGACACACTTCCTTGGTTGATGGGAAAGTCAGGCAGGCTTATACCCATTATCTTAGTTATTGGGCAGGAATGTATGGGAGAAGACGATCCTCCAGATATCCCATCCCAAGCCCTGTAGGGCTTTAAACCAACATCTTGAAGTAGATCAGTAGCCTGGGAGTAGATCAGTAGATCAGTAGCCTGTGTAATAGCCGTAATATCAGGGTCACATGTTCCCAGCAGCTGGTCCCAGTCAGCAGTCTAGCTGCAGCATTCTGCACTAGATGCAGCTTCTGAACACTAATCAAGGATAGGGCAACCCTAAGAAGAGCTCATTTCAGTAGTCCAGTCTAGATGTAACTAGGGCATTGATCACTGCAGCTGTTAAACAGAGCTTTTGCTGGAAATGTTGAAGAGTTACTGTTAGAGTTACGCATGATCACACTGCCTGATGTTTTGTGGTTGGCTCTGCCTCCTGTGGCAGCCATTTTTTGGTTGGCTTGCTCTGCCTCCTGCAGCTGCCATTTTGTAGTTGTGCTCACCAGCCTGTGTCAGAATCCATAGCGGCTCACAGGCTCAGAAAGGTTGGGGGCCTCTAATCTAAGCCAAGTGACTCTACGGAATTAATTAGTTTGCAACAAAAACACATACGTGGGTATTAAGGCCACAAGATTTTTAGATATGGATCTCTGAGCTGATATTTTAAATTGGAAGTCTTGATTTCTTCAAATGGTAGTAATGAAAGAAATGATTTTTCTGACAGCTGGTTGCGTCTGTCCTTTCCCATCCGCACTTTAAAGGGAGGGGGGTGGGTTGCATGCAACTTTTATACAGGAATCCTAAGGGATGTCAGTCCATTTGACAAGTACCTCAGAAGGTTTTGCTAAGAGGCTGTAGTCTTTCATGCGAAGATTTGCTTTCTGACTTCATTGCACAAAAAATCTTAAAAATGCTGTTTGAAAAAGTTAATAAAGTTTGAGCATATATAAACAACAACAACAAAAAGTATAGACTGACATTCTTATTCCTGTCACTTCTTGACATGAAACATTTTAGCGCTTGAGATCATAACCCCAACAGCTTGGTAAAATTCTGAGGAATCCTAATAGTCTCTTCTCTCGTGTTTCATGGTGTGCCGGGGATAGTTAAAGGTAGATTGATCTCTGTATGAATGTCTACAAGGTGAGGGAGGTAGGGGGAGGTATGGCATAATCTACTTTTTTGATATGGGATTTTCACATCTGAACAAAGTATTTTGTTGAGAAATAAATACTGATGTTCTTGGAAAACCAAATCTAGCCTTTATATGGACGTTTTAATGGGTTTTGTGTTGGGCCTTGGCAGATTATTTTGTTTCACTTGTGTGACCCATTGATGGCACATGCAACAAGCTACTTCCTACTTGAACAAGTTTGGACCAAGATGCTGAGACGTCTGCAAAGCAAGAGCCACCAAGAGCCTTTTTAATAGCCTTTTGTGCTGTTCCACTTGTAAGAGGTCAGTCTTGTAACTCTTGGTGATTCTTTAGAAGTCAGTCATAGGCAACGACAGCTAAAAGTCAGAGAGCTTTGCAAGGAAACTTTCTAAAAAAGCAGCTCTACTTTCAGCACTAGATAAAAAAGAACCCTTTAAGTTAAACTAAACCTGTGAAACTTGTAACCCATTAAACCATGAAACTGTTGTAATGTCAAAGAATTTACAGTGTGTGTGTGTGTGTGTGTGTATAGACACACACCTGGAGCTGTGACAATATGAAGAGGTGCTTGACCTGATGTAACTACAGTGACATCCAACTACTGAGTGGTGCAATGTGTACAACCATCCTGTTGTGCTTCTTTTCAGTACTACATTGGTGGTGTGCCATTGTTTAAATAACTAGTGAACAAAGCAGGTACTACCATTATATACACCAGGTACACTTTTTTTGTTTACTTACCATTTGGTGTTGGTTAAAGTCCTTTCCTCTTTCCCTTGACAATGTATTTTTCATAGTCAGAATCTGCTGCATGAGTCAAGATTTATGGAAGACTTCTTTCTATCTTGGAAAGCTCTTGCATTTCCTAGGCAGCCAACTGTGTCATACGCAAGGGCTGTGTGATTGGTTGTATTTACGTACTACTTGTTTTTGTCATGAAACATGGAGGCAGTATGCAGTATCTGCTTCTGTGCAAGCCAGACAGTAGCTGTTTGATAGCTGCTTAAGTCAAACAGTGGTAAGGCAAGGAGATCCAAGGAACAGTAAATGTCTGGTTGTGAATGTCAAATGGCATATTTGGTTATTGAATATGTTCACCACAAAGTTCTCAGCATCTCCACTTGACATCCACCTTTCCCACCTACCTTTGTGTCACATATCTCATTTCTACTGGTTATGAACTCATCTTAAACTTGCTTAGAATTTTTTATATTTAATATCCTTGTAATTTTTTTTCATGAAAGTGTTTTCTTGGAGTGATGGGCTATACTTTTAAAAGCTTAGAAGTGCTGTTGAAACAGATAAAGGACTGTGAAGGGTTAATTCTTCACAAAAGCCAGAGATCCTTGAGTGACAAGCTGTTCCAAGCAATTGGATTGGTTAGCATCAGCTGAGCAGAGAAAGTCTGGAGAGAGCTGCAGTCTGTGGAGAGGGTCAGTCAGATTTCTGCCTTGACTGAGTTGAGTACTGACACTCTGATTTCAGCCCTAGCTGAGAAGAGTCAAGTACTGACAGATTTGTAATTCAGCCTTAGCCAAGAGCAATTTAACACAGACAGGTCAACTGGGGGAAAGTTGACAGGGAAGCTTGGGAAGTAGACGAAGACTTCTATATAGGCCAAGGAAAGGTGATAGATCTTCTAGAGAGAGAGGAACATTCCCTACTCAGTCAAACAGAGAGTTAGCTCTGACGAGTGCAGAGATCCCTGGTCTGGTGTCGTTAGAAACTGCCTTTAGAGATCTTAAGAGTTAGTTAAAAACTCAAGATGAGTACTGGTGTTTTAAAAGAAGAGGGTTGGGTACTGGAAAGAGTATACCAGCTTTGTGGAAACCAAAAGAGCCAGATATTACTCAAAGAAAGTGTATTGGAGTATTTTGGAAAACACAGGGGAAAAAGGCCCTGAACATAAAGATTTAAGTAACTGTGAATAGCTTAAGAAACTCTCATTAGCCTGATACATAAGAACTAAAATCTGTGCATGTACTGGTTTTGCCTCAGAAATTTCAACCCCTGATTTCACCTGACCTTTCCCCTCTATGTTGAATAAAATATTTTGTTATTTTTGATTTTCAAAATGAATTGAGTGCCATATAAGTTGTTGAAATTAAAGTGCACTCCCGATTCATCTCTCAGGTTCCTGGACTGAGCCAACAGCCAAATGGGACTGCCAGAGTTCTTCAGCAAAGAAGAAAACATTACTAGTGTGGCTCAGTCAGTAAAGGAAAAGAAAAAAGGAGGGAAGATCTTGCTCCTGAGGGAGGGAAGTAGACAAGGCCATCGTATTTGGTCTGAAAATAAATCTATTAAAATTATGTGTTTGTGATTCTGTTGGCTTTAGAACAAGCTCCAAATCAGCTTCAATGGGATCATAAGTTATTATTATTGCTACATGAGATTTCTGTCTAAGAAGCTCTGAGCTGCATACTTAGTTCTCCTCCCTACTTTATTCCTGTCAGCAGTCCTATGAGACAATTGAGGCAGAGAAATAATGACTGATCCACAGTCTCTCAGTGAACTTCATGGCAGGGGTTTTGAATCAATTTCTCCTCAGTCCTAGTCTTACTGCTTAAACACACAGGTGCATATAAGTCAATGGTTGAAAATAACAAAACAAAGACAATTATATCCTGGAATGTAGGAACGCAAAGAAGGATGTCTGAATTTTCTGAACTCTGATTTTCATTATGAATCTATTCACAGTTTCTTTAGCTTCATAAAAATGGCATGATTAAGTTAAATTAAGATTTTCAATGCACAGAAAGAAACCATTGCTATCTCTTGTAATAGCAGCCATAGAAGTCTAAAAAATACAGAACCATAAAACCAACCAGATCCATATTTTGGTTTTGGTTGGCCCTGTAGGGGACTGTTTTCCTCAAATGGCATAAAACAATAACATTTAATGTAAAGCAGTTCTGATGACCGTCATCTTCATGTCTAGTTTATCTGATACATGACCATTTCCATAATGAAAATATCCACAGTTGATGATATTAGGGCTGCCAAGTCCAACTTGGGAAATATCTGAGGACTTTGGGGGTGGAGCCAGGAGACTTTGGGGGTGGAGCCAGGAGAAAGGAAGTGACATCATTTTGTGATGTCACATCCTGTGATGTTGCTTCCACATGCTGACACATGAACTCATGAAGTTTCCTAATACTGAATCAGGCCATTGGTCCATCAAGGTCAGTATTGACTACTCAGACTGGTAGTGGCTCTCCAGGGTCTCAGGCTGAGATCTTTAATGTCACCTATTACCTGATCCTTTTTTAGCTGAAGAGGCTGATACCTCCTGCATGTCAAGCAGATGCTCTATCACTGAGCAACGGCCCTACTGAATCCTTCCTCATCTCGGCAGAATATGAAGCACTAAGTGCTACACAAGTGCTAAATATGATTTTCATATCATAAGAACAGGAGAGAAGCCACAGTGGATCGGGCCAACAGCCCATCCAGTACAACACTCTGTGGCCAAAAATACCAGGTGCCCTCAGGAGGTCCAGCAACGGGGCCAGAACTCCAGAAGCCCTCCCACTGTTGCCCCCCCAAGCACCAAGAATGCAGAGCATCACTGCCCCAGACAAAGTGTTCCATTTAGACCTTGTGGCTAATAATAGCCACTGATAGACCTCTGCTGGATGGGGACAGAGAGAGAGAGACAGACAGACAGAAAAAAGAAAGAAAGAAAGGGGGAGAGGGAGAGAGAGAGAGAAGGAAAAGAGCTGGCAGACCCCAGCAGCTTACCCCAGCAGCAACTTTGCAAGCGACATGCAAAAGCACGCCCTTCAGTAGAAAGAGCCTAGTCCCTCCTTAATCTCTGGGCGGGGCTCTCTTGCTCACTCTGCCTGAACTCTTAAAAGGGAAATGTCTGCAGAGAGCCTGCAGTAAAAAGCCTCAACAGACATTTCCCCTTTAAGAGTTCAGGCTACGTTCCTGCTGGCAGCCATTGCCTCCCCTGGTGGCCAATTTTGAAAAAGCGGGGGTAAGCTTTAAAAATCGGTGTTTCCCCCGCCCTACCGGGGGACTTGGCAGCCCTAGATGATATCAAGATGTCAAAGACAGTGAGTGACTGTCTTTCCCACATGGGGCTGTTTTAATTCTTGCTGTGCTAACAAGCGAAATCATGAAATCCTTTTGGGAAAAACCCTAGAACTTATTGACATCCTTGTGTCCCCTCGAACTGCTGGAGATTTCTTGAAACATGGAAATCTACAATGCAGCAGAAATATTACTCAGTTACTACAACATGTTTCATACAGCACATCCTCCCCATCCAGCAGATGAATTGATGTACAAGTAACACAACCTGATCCGTGTTAAACATCAGCAATAGACTGTAGCAAATGCCACTTTATTATTGGTACAAATATTTTGATGAGATGATTTTGACAAAATCTCTTTCCCTGATTCTGGTGGAATGGGCTGGTCAATATAGATTTCCTATAGGACTCAAAACCTACACAATACCTACAACTAAGTCATACTGATGAATTTGACATGCTTCCTTCCTTCAGAGCTATTGGGAGAGAACTCTTTAGTAACTTAAAAGTGGTCAAAAAGGAAGTTGCTTGCACTAAGATTGTTGGGTGAGAAAAGAGAAGTTTAACCTGTTTTATCTGGACCCAGATAATTTGTTTAGCTCAAAGTTGTGATAAGTCAATTGTCATAAACTGAATCCTTAATCCTGAATAAGTGGAAGATGGAAACATGTTGACTATATTGTTAAAGTATTAACCACTCCAGTCATGCAGTCTCCTGCTGATATTTGACTGCTGAGGTGACATTTCTCCTTGCTGTTATGAATCTAGCTTTGAGAGTTCATTGGATAGTCACTCTGTGCTAGATAAAACAATTTCAAATATCTTTCCTTCATTTGAACAAGGTTCAGAACACCATGTTAACTATTAATGAGGTGCAACAAATCATAGCTTTATAGCTCTCTAGATGTTATCTTTAAGGGGAGCGTATTGTATGTATTATACAAATAGTACATTGCCAAGTAATGAATTACTTTGATTATCATATTATGTGGTAGCTTGACAGTAAATGTTTATAGCACCTGTAGTGGAGCAAGGTCTGATTTTAAAAAAAGATCTAAGCAAAATGATTCTTTCTTCATAGAAACATTTCTGTGGAATGGGTATACTTGTAACAATCATAAACATCCATTGTTTTCATAAGAAATGTATGAATACCTCTCTATCTTAGATCTAGTTGTCACTTCACTCCAGCATATATGCACTGTGAGTCACAAGAGCAAACCTTCAGCTTGCACTCATCTTCTCCTGTCCCTCTTCCTTGCTGGATTACAGATGTGAAAAAGGTGTACGGCAACTGGACATTCCTCTCTTTCTCTCTCTCTGCTTGTGTGTGATTTTAAAAGTAGAAGGTTTAGGATGTGTATATATTATCTATATGCATTATGACAATTTCTGCTCAAATAATAATAAACCTTAGCCTAAGAGATTAACTCTCTTGCTGCTCTGTATTTCAGTCTCAGAGGCTTAGGTTACTCCACTGTGTTTTTGATGCAGAACTTACCTTCCGTTTGTATCTTATACGGGTAGAAAATATGTAAAACTGAAGGAACATACTCCAAAATAGAGAGTAGTTCGAGGAAAGTATAGTTTACCAGCCAATATATACACATCTGCCTACATGATACACAGGGAACACAGGAAGCACCATACTTATATCTGCAATTCTTCCTGCTTGAAATGAACATATGGAGTTGGTCTAATTATGTCCATTTTAAGAGTTGATGAGTTATTGAACAAAGCGCTGGTATTTTTATGAAAAACAACATATATCTAATGGATGTTGCCAATCAGAACTCTTCCTTTAAACCTTCCATGAGACACTCCCCAGTTATCACAAGGAATTGCTTTGGTGAATCATAAAGTGGGCATGTTGGGAGGGGGAGAGATACAGGCAGAATATGGCATGCTGAAGCACTTTTATAACTCCTCCCATTGCAACATGCAAGTGACACAGTTACCACTTCAATTATCAATCACTGATTACCAGCCAAACAGATTGGGTTGCATCCTACTGGAAGAACAGTCGTTTCTTGGGTTTGTTCAATGATGAGGATCTCTGAATCAGTCCTGGACATGGAGATGGCAAATTATAGTGAAGTCTTAGACCCAAGCTACACGAGTTTGGAGTTTGAAACTATGCAAGTATTGTATAATGGCAGTGGTGAGTGTGATTTTTTTTCAACTGATAAAAAAAAAATTTGAATGGGCAAGATTGCAAAAGAAATGAACAACCAAAGTGCTGTTTCGTTATTGATAGCACAGTTGAAGTTTGTTTTGAAGGGTAATAAAGATGACTTAACTGGCATTACAATATCCTTGGGATACCTAAAATAAAATTCAGATTCTACATAATAAATTCAGGGCAGTGGGCAGTTAATCAAAAGTAGAAAAAGTTTGTTTCTTGAGTTTGAACAATGAGACAGATTGTCGGATTGGAGCAAAAGCATCTTTTTGTACTCAATGTATTTTTTTAAAAGGACAGTTATGAAACAAATGCACAGACAACACGTAAGATTGTCCAAAGTATTGATATACAAAATAGGATAGGTTAATCGTAACAACTCCACAAGTTAATGTTTAGTTGAGAAGATCTCTTGGTATTTGATTAGAGTAACATTTTAACTTCAGTTGTGTTGGAATTGTCTTTGCCAAGAGTATTCTCCCAGTGCAATCTAGTCGAGTGACTCAGATATGAAGCAAACTGTATCTAACTTTCATATAAACAGATTGTTTTGTTTGAGAAGGAGGAAGGCAACAAGCAGAACACATGCATCACAGGGAATGGCTGGAACTTGGGAGGTTATTTTCATTACAGAAAAATATTTGTTCTTCAGATCTGACATTAAAAAACCCTAAACAATCATAAACCCTAACTCAGTGGTACTTGGGCACATTTTCTGTGATTTAAAAAAAAAAAAAACTTGTCAAGGGTTGTTCTGCAACCATGCTACTATGCATAAATGTATATTTGATTTGTTGATATTGATTGCTGATGATCAAGGTCAGGGGGACACAAGCATTTAATGAGAGCAGATCTCTTTGCCCCTGACTGAGAACTCGTTTGTGCATGTGTTGCTTTATTTGAAACATTCAGCTATTTTCATTTAAAGTGTGTATTTAATTTGGCTTTTTTAGAATTGCTGTTCAGATGAGTTTAGGAGAGGCCAGTGAACAGAGCATAAACGAAACAGTGCTGGAAGCAGAAAACAATACTAATTTATAATGAATCAGATAATAAGCTATTAATTATAAACTTTCTGTATATATACCAACTGTATGTGCATTAAGAGTGAGGTAGAATATTGAAATCTCACAGCTATTAATATCAGTTACTTGCATTCACTTGTTCATCTCCCATTCATGCAAGAGATTTTGTGATTCCCATGGATTCCCCTCAGTTGATGCTCCCTATAAACATCTCATATCATCTATGAAGGTTCCCTCAAAAGGGTTTTTTGGGGAGTGCAGGGTGGCAGCAAGGAGACAGGAAAACCCTTCCCTATGGCCAAAACTCTTTGCAGTTCTCTGGGTTCAATCTAATCTGAAAGTTTAAATGAAAAGCAAAACTTCTTTTGAATGTCTCAAAACTAGGATTTTTAGTAATTACACAGTACAGCAGCATTCATTCCAAATTTAATGGTAAAATCATATATTTAGAGATTAGTCCTTGAGGACACTTTTATAATGGCATAGGATTGTCATTCACTGCAGTGATTATTGCCGCTTTTACTGCATTGTCTTCACCTTGTAATCCACTTTCTGTATTGTTTATAGTATACTTTGCCTTAGATAGTTTGCTGTTTGCATTGTTCTCTAATTCTGTAATCCTACTCCTATTGCATTGTTCATTGGTTGTCTTATGTTATTTGATTGCACTGTTTCCTACTCTGTAATCGGCCTTGAATCTTTTTTATGTATTCATTTGGCAAATCTGCTGACCAGATGTTACAAAGTTGTGGCATGCAGTAGCCTCCATTTACAGATTAAGGCCCAGACTCAACTGTTGCATGGATCTCTTTTGCTGGATTATGAGTGTGGACACCCACCAATAAATGGTATATTCTTCAATTGAGGCACAGCCAATTTGCTGCTTATGGAAACATAATTCAGATGTACATGGCAAAAGGGTTGGCAGACCCTTTTTAGCAGGTAGATCCTTGCTATGTGCAAAGATGTGTGGATTGAGGCCCCCAATCTATAGCTTCTTTATTGAATAGTGTTTGCCAGCTGCTGTCAAGCTATTTTGAGAATGGATGGCTCAGTAGTTGACACCATCTTCATTATTTATTTATTTATTCATTCAAATTATTTGTCGTCTGCCTTTGTTACTGGGACTAAATTCGGATTACACACAATGAGTCAGCACAATCAACAAAATGGGATGTTCAAGTAAACAATGATTAGGATTGTAGAAGTCTAGAATCAACTAGAAAGAAACAAAGTTTGAGTCCAGTGGCATCTTTAAGACCAACAACGTTTTATTCAAGGTATGAGCTTTCATATGCATGCACACTTCTTCAGATACAAAGTGTGTGTGCATGCACACGAAAGGTCATACCTTGAATAAAACACTGGTCTTAAATGTGCCACTGGAGCAAACTTTGTTCTGCTGCTTCAGTCCAACATGGCTACCCACCTGGATCCAACTAGAAATAACTGAAGCATGGCATAAGTACTAGCATGACACATTAAGCTGTGCAAAAATTACATAATAGGATTCTACCTACAATAAACTATACACAGCAGTATAGACCACAGTCCCTAATCATTTGTTCTAGCAAGTTTAAAAACCACTTTGTACAGTGCAACTCTATTAGTAAAGGTAAAAGTTTCCCTTGCTTGAAAGCCAGTTGAATCTGACTCTAGGGGGTGGTGCTCATCTCCATTTCCAAGCCGAAGAGCCAGCGCCGTCCAAAGACGTTTCTGTGGTCATGTGGCTGGCATGACTAAACTCTGAGGTGTTCCGTGCACAACTCTATTACCTGTGCAGAAACGTTGTCTTGAATAATTCAATTTTGCATCGTTTGTTGAAATCTGGGAGAGTGGGAGCCTTTCTGATCAAGTCAGGCAGGCCATTCCAATAAGTGGGAGCTGCAATGGAGAAAGCACATGTCTGGACAATTGGTGATTTAACCCATTTTAAAATAAAGATATTTAAAATAAAGATAATCCTATGTACATCCTTCTAAGACCAGGGAAGTGAATGGGACATTATCTGTGGGGCTTCCCCTGAAAAGTGTCCCAAAACTTCAGCTAGTAAAGACTACTGCTACTAGATTATTAACTGATTTACACCAGTATGATCATTTAACACTGGTGTTTCAGGTTGCCAGGTCCCCCCTGGCCACCAAATGTGTATGGGGAGGTAGGGTTGCCAGATCCTGGTTGCGAAACTACTGGAGATTTGGGGATGGAAACTGATGAAGACAAGGACCTCAGTGGGGTACAATGCCATTTTCTCCAGGGGGATTTGTCTTTGTAGTCTGGAGATGAGCTGTAATTCCAGGGGATCCCCAGGTCCCACCTGGAGGCTGGCATCCCACATCTTCATCAATTTCATTGGTTATCCTTTTGTTTCCAAGCACAATTCAAGATTCTGGCTCTTACCTGGCAACTGGCTTGGGATGGAGGTACTTACCAGGAGAAAGAGAAAGGCCCAGGTCACATTGCTGGCATTACATAGGAAGTGATGTCATTGTGCCAGTGACTTCCATGCAACACTCTGGTATTTGGGCAAAAACTCCATGGTAACTTCTACTACAGAGTTTTTGCCCTAATACCACAGCGTCACCCAGAAGTCACTCGTGTGATGATATCACTTTCTGTATGATGCTGGCAATGTGGTCTGGGCCTTTCTACTAGTAAGTCCCACTGTCAACAAGCTGATGAATGTCTCAGTTGCCATTTTAACTTGATGTATTTGAGTTCATGAGCTTATGTTTTTAATTCTGTATGTTTATGCACTGGAAGATATATTGGGATCTATGGAAAGGCAGGATATAAATATTTTAAATGAACTGTTAAGCTACTCAGTGAAAAGTCAAACTGGACTATCATGTCAGTACTGGAACTTCTGTTCCAAGACTGTGTTTCAGTTTTTTTTAAAAAAGCATTCATTGTTATGAGCATCATAAATTCTGACAACTGGCCAGGGTAAATTTGAAAGCACTCATTAGAATAACAATTGGAGGTAATTGGGCGTGCTGTGTTCCTGCAGTCTTTAATGGCAAGTGCTAATTAAAAGAGAAGGCTGGTAAAATCTTTGAGACATTGTAGTTTAGCCAGTGTTGCACCCCCCCCCCCGCTTCACTAGTAATTATGTGCCTTGTTCTTACTCATCAGATAGTTGCTCAACAGAAGCCCTCAGTATGAATGCTGCAGACAGTGGAGTTGGTGGTCTTTGTGCAATATGTGGAGACAGAGCAACAGGCAAGCATTACGGCGCTTCCAGTTGTGATGGGTGCAAGGGGTTCTTCCGACGCAGCATACGCAAGAATCATGTTTACACCTGCAGGTATGAGGCACATCAGATTTAGGAAATATAATATTAATTAGGTTCTTGGGGGGCAATAAGGAATTGTGGGAGGGAGGAGGGTGTGGGAGTCTCAAAGCCGAAGACTGCTGAGCCCAGGAAGAGGTCAGCAGTTTCCTGTGCAACTTCAGCAATCTAGTATTACAGTACAATTGACCGACAGCCCGACTAGGGTTGTGCTGCAAGGAAAAAAAATGTTATTCTTTTGGTTCTAGGATTTGGGTAGGGCAACTTTACCATTTATTCCTGATTTTCAGATATAAATCCATGTTTTGGGGGGTGAATTTCAGGACCATTATTTTCAATTGGGGAGCCAATTTGAGGGTCTAGCGCAACTATTTTTAAAGGCAGTGGCACCACATCTGCTAAGTACATAGACCTCCCTCTAATCTAAGGACCCCCTAAGTTTCAAGCTGAATGGACAAACGTGTTCAATTTTATCGATCCCTGAGCTAGATGCCCACCAGTGCATCTCTCTACTGTTTCCTATGGAGAAAAATGGCAACAACTTGGCAGGAGATTGCTGGTTGCTGGTGTTTTGGTTTTTAAAAATTCCATCTGGATCTGGTTTCTTTATGTACTCTTGTAATGGCTGACAATTTTTTAAGCTTTCCATTGAAAACTCTGTATTTCTCACCCTTCCTTGTTGTAGTCCACTGCTTCCTTTCACAAAGACTGGAAGGCTTCATTTGCAGAATCTGGCCCATCTCTGCAATGTTTGAAAACAGTTTGAAGTTTTTTAAAAACAGAGCATGTGTGTGTGTCTGTGACTGCATGTGATGAATCAATCATCCACTTGCTGAGAGAGAGAGATATCTTCATGCTGGGTGTCTGTGATGGGGGTACCTTAATTATTCACCACTGCTATTTAAGGAGTTTCTGGGTGGTGCTCACCTTAAAAATTCCTTCTGTGGGGCTTGTCTTCAATGGTGATTGGCTGGGAGCACTCCTGATCCCTTGCAAGGATCCTGTTGGAAGAGAGATTGCCATTGCCTGAGAAATCAGGAGATCGAAAACAAGATGCCTGCTGGTCCTACTTTCAGGGTTTTTAAAAATTGGCCTTCAACTCCTTCCTTCCTTCCTTCCTCCCTCCTCCCTTTCTCCCTTCCTTCCTCCCTCTCTCATCATACTCAAGGCAGCTATTTTAATGTACAAAGTAATAGTGTTAGATAGGTAGGACCTGAGGAACATTGGAAGGAGTGGCATAAACAGTTCTGAAGTCTTTCCAACCCAGATCTCTGTTTCTGAAAACTCTTAGCAGCTTGAACAAGCCATTTACTGTTATTTCCTTTAACCTGTCCTCCTCTTAATGGACTCTGAACTATTTTCACTGTTTTGTGCTTCTGCTGCAAGCTCAGTTCTCATCCCGCCACTTTTAAAAGTTTATTTACAAAACCATATTTTTCTGTATAGGCTGGGGTTTACCTGGAGTACTGTAGAAACCGTTACATTGCCTCTGGACGTCCTGGTTTAATAATTTTCGTGATAGGCATTAGCCATACATTTACTTTTTGATCGCAATCCTTCTACCCTGCCCTACTTCATAATGATATAGTGGGTTTCATAATTTAACACAGGATAAAGACAGATGTAAAATATAAAGAGCAAGTCCAGTTTTCTCCTAGCTTTGCAAGTTACATGACAGACACATTCTATTGAGATGAAGAGAGGACCAGTTGTTCTATTTCATTAAAAAAACCCTATGCGTATCTTTCCTTTGTCCATTTTTAATGGTACCATTGCAAAAACAGCTGCAATGCATTGAAGATGGTTTTGGAGATGTCACGTGTGGCTCGCTAATCCATCGCCATGGTGTATGGCCAGCTTTTGCTTCAAACTCACAGAAATAGTGTTTTTTTCCCCACACAGCTTGGTCCTGGAAAAGAAAAGTCATGAAACTGCCTCATTTTCATTTTGGACCCGCCTCAGTGTGCCACCTTGTTTCAGATGCCAGTTTTGATAAGTCGTGTCATGTGTCTTAAGTAAAAGAAGCTGCTGCTTAAAGACAAGGGTGTGCACAACACCAGAGTTCCATGATGAGAATCCCTCTAGTTTAAGAAAAAATTAACAGCTACCCATTTCTTTGAAGATGAGAGATGTGTCACAGGGGAGGAAGTGTTTAACCTTTTCTTCCATGGAAGAAGCTGCATCCAGCTCTGTGGGAAGAAAAGGCAGAGATGATGCTTTTCTTCCCCACGGAGCTAACTGCAGCATATGTGTACCGCTCCAAAATGGGCCAGATATCCCCACCTGCGTTAGGTTCAGCCTAGGAAAATGGCATGCACCCGGCAGAAGTCCCTCTTCTCCCCACATCATGGTGCTGAGCTGAATCAGCTCCCTGCAGTGCTTTTTAAAAAGGTCCCTGCAGCTTCTCATTAAATAACATAATGTGTACTTTAGCCCTTTAAGAGGCTACATAAACTGTGGCACAGGCACAGGAGGAAACAGTTAAATGCTCTTCCTGCAGCTCCTCTTGATCAAAGCACCTCCTAGCAGCCTTCTAGGTGTGCTAGTGAGATGTTTTTGATACACCCACCCACCCACAGCCACCCACAGGAGAGTCTGATTACAGATCTCCTGTATGACCTGAAGTTTAGCATTTAGCCGTGTGATTCAGAGAATCCCACCCAGGAACTTCCATCCTGAAGGGAACGGTCCCTTTACTCATGTCTCAAATACCTTTATCTTTTCAACATTCCACTGTATAATGCAGCAAAAGTTCCTTGCAGAACAGTAGTTGGTGCATTAAACACTGAGCTGCTTTTTCCAGTGGTCATTTATAATCCTGGGCCAAACTATTTCTTTTGCAAATGACAGCCAATGTAGATTTTGATCTTTGGCTGTTGCTCTGCTAGCAACATCCACTTTGAGGCTCCTCATTGCCTTACTGTCCCCGGTTTTATTCGTATTCCCCATATCTCTGTTATTTTTTTCCAAAGTATTACTCGATCTGTTGCTACAAGGTGCCCTCTGGCACTTTCTTTTATCTCTTTCTCATTTTTCAAGAAGGTTGCCTAGGACAGCTGCCGAGGTTAAAAGGTACCCTCTCCTGCTATTACTATCACTTGACTTAGGTCTCGCTTTCAAGATCTTCTGTTATCTTGAGACTTTCTGCCCCAAATTTATCTCTGTCTGTATCTGTTAATATTGAAATCACTGTTTCTATAGTGTGTATTGCTGTGCACTCAGTTTCAGGCATTATGCCTGTGGTAGGTTTTTAATCTAAAGCAACTGAATAGCCCAGTCCTGTCAATCTGCTAAGTGCAGTGGCTCAGGTTGCTGCGTGACCACATCTTAAGTGATAAGCTGAGAAGAGCCATCCTGGATCTCTTCTGGCGATGGCCACACCTAGATCTGGTCCCTTCCTTATTTGAAATGTCTGCATTATTAACAGCTGCCATTAGGGCAGGGCTGTGGTGTGGCTCACGGGTCAGCAACCATTTTCAAGTGAAGAGCTAAAATATGCCACATTTAACAGCAAGAAATCAGCAAACAGCATAAGACAGTCCACTGGCATAACTGAAAATATACAACTTAACACTTATGTATATTGATTGATTTAAAACATTTTTATGCTGCCTTTCCACCTGATCAGAGTACCCAAGGCAGTGCACATAAAAACATCTGAACAATTAAAAACAGCATTAAAAATTATAATACAATTCAGTAAATCACAAACAATACCAGAATCAGGGATGAGAGCTAATAATGGTTACTGGGGTGTGTGCCAAAGGAAATAATGAACGTCTTCCCCGTGCTGATGGAAGACACAGATAGAGGGAGACCGATGAATCTCCCTGGGGAGGGTGTTCCAAAGTGTTGGTGCCACAACTGAGAAAGCTTAGGATCATTAACTCAAAGCAAACAAAACAGAGCTTACAAAGTAGAGGAAGGTGCCTGATACACAATAAGTGGCTTAATACAGTAATCCCTAATATTCTCAGAAGGCATATCTAATTTTTACACTGTTATAAAGATTTGTATTGTTTTACTAGACTCTGGAAAGCCCCAGGGAATTTTAGGTCTCAATCTCTGAATAATAAATAAACTGACTGCTACAAAATCTTTGGGCGTGGTTGGAAACAGGGTGCTTTTTTGTGATGGTACTCACACTGGAACAGGCAGCTTTCCCTGCCAGGGCTATACAAGTACTGATCTTCCTGTGCTGGCCTACCCAACTCAGCCAGAGAAAGACAGAGTAAACCCTCAGGAACAGCCTAGAAGGGATTTCATAGAGTAGGAAGGGACCTCAAGGTCATCTAGTCCAACCCTCTGCACAATGCAGGAAATCCGTGAATATCTCCCCCCACACCCCCAGTGACACCCTGTTCTATGCCCAGAAGATGACAAAAAAACCTTCAAGATCCCAGGCCAAACTGGCCTGGAGAAAAATTGGTTCCTGACCCCAACATGGCGATCAGCATTTCCCTGGCTGTGTTAAAAAGTGTCACAAAAACTAAGCACTGAGGCAACCCTTCCTGCCCTCCCTCATGTGTTCTGCCTAAGTTCACAGAATCAGCATTGCTGTCAGATGGCCATCTAGCCTCTGTTTAAAAACCTCCAAAGAAGGAGAGCCCACCATCTTCCAAGGAAGCCTGTTCCACTGAGGAACTTCTCTAACTTGCAGGAGGTTCTTCCTAGTGTTTAGCTGAAAATTCTTTTGATTTAATTTCAACTCATTGGTTCTGGTCTCACCTTCTGGGGCAACAGAAAACAACTCTGCACCATCCTCTATACGACAGCCCTTCAAGTACTTGAAGATGGTTATCATATCACCTCTCAGTTGTCTCCTCTCCAGGCTAAACATACCCAGCTCCTTCAACCTTTCCTCACAGGACTTGGTCTCCAGACCCCTCACCATCTTCATTGTCCTCCTCTGGATGCATTCCAGCTTGTCTATATATCCTTCTTAAATTGTGGTGCCCAAAACTGAACACAGTACTCTAGGTGAGGTCTGACCAGAACAGAGTAAAGTGATACCCTCACTTCATGTGATCTGGACACTATACTTCTGTTGATACAGCCCAAAATTGCATTTGCTTTTTTAGCTACCACATCACACTACT
Source organism: Lepidodactylus listeri (assembly GCA_029233225.1). NCBI lineage: Eukaryota > Metazoa > Chordata > Lepidosauria > Squamata > Gekkonidae > Lepidodactylus > Lepidodactylus listeri. The sequence goes on along the minus strand of JARCFY010000006.1, from coordinate 46,150,874 downwards.
GACTCATGTTCAGTGTATGGTCTACTAAGGACCCTATATCCTTTTCGCACATACTACTGCCAAGACAGGTCTTCCCCCATCCTATAATTATTCATGTAATTTTTCCTGCCTAAATGCAGAACTTTACATTTATTCCCATTGAAATTCATTTTATTTGTTTTAGCCCACTTTTCTAGCCTGTCAAGATCATCCTGTATCCTGATGCTTTCTTCTATTGTATTTGCTAACCCTCCCAATGAAGAAGAAGAAGAAAAGATTGGATTTATATCCCACCCTTCACTCACTTGGAGTCTCAGAGCAGCTTACAAACTCCTTTCCCTTCCCCTCCCCACAACAGACACCCTGTGAGGTGGGTGGGTCTAAGAAAGCTCTGAGACAACTGTCCTTGAGAGAACAGCTGGTACGGAGCTATGGCTTGCCCAAGGTCATCCAGCAGGTGCAAGTTGGGGAGTGGGGAATCAGACCCAGTTCTCCCAGATTAGAGTCTGTGCACTTATCCACTACACCAAACTGGCTCTCATTAAGTATCATCTGCAAATTTAATAAGCATACCCCCTATGCAGAGGGAATTGATGGAAATTGACATGACCTTGTATAGGAATCCTGGCACTTTTTCAACACAAAAAAATGCCCTTGCTGAAGACTACATTGTATAACAACCTTGCTAATGCTAGGCAGATCTGGGGCCAAAACTAGAGGCCAGACTACAAGTCACAGTGGCTGTGAGTCCATCCCATGGCTGCCAACACCATTTTAGAAAAATCTGTGGTTCTCTAAAAATTGCTGTGAAGTCCCAAACTGGATTCGGTGTGTGGCATTGTGTCCCCAGGAACTCTTGTCCATCCCCCCGGGTGCCTTTTCAGGTGCAGCAACAGCACCTGATCCAGACTGGGGCCTCACAGTAATTTTGAAAGAATTACAACCACTTCCAAAATGGTGTCAACAGCCACCGTCATTTGTCATTTGGCCTTAGGAAAGGATTGTTGTATTCATGATGACTCACCTTTATGCTTCCTAATAGCATCTGCTTGACTAACGTAGTAAATAACATGCAGTAAAATAGCTGGGCATTTACTTGGATCCAGCAGGTTTCTTTTCATGTGTATTTTTTAAATTTTCTGATCTGGCAGAATAGGATGAATCTATAAAAGAGTCACCCTAAACATTCATTAAATCAGAAGCACAATTTATATGCTCTGCTTTTGCAAAATGATGAATAACCTAATGGGATTTTACTTGCCCATCACAAGGAATTATTCCTTTTAGAAGAATGGCAAAGAAAAATGTTTCAAGGCTGATTAAAGAAAAAAATGCCAGCGAAGGGTGATAGCTGAAGACATTGTTTTGACAGTGCCCATTAATTGTTTCAGTTGTGCTAATCAGGATCCCTCTGTATTTTTGTGCTCTAATATATTTACCCTCGATTCTGTCCAACAGATTTAGCCGGCAATGTATCGTTGATAAGGACAAGAGAAATCAATGCAGATACTGTCGTTTAAAAAAGTGTTTCTGTGCTGGGATGAAGAAGGAAGGTAACATTTTTTAAAAAACCTCCCTTTCAGAGAAAAACACTTTATATCAATTAGTAGGAAATGAAATCTATAAGCAAATAACTAATGTATATATATATATATATATTGTGTCTATGAAGAAAAGTGACTTTTTGCAACAGGAGAAATATGTCTCCAATAAGAAGTTGGCTTGCTATATAATTTTTGTTTGATTAATGCTAAGATTTGAAATAAGGGTGATTTTTTTCCTTTAAAAATGATGCCTTCTGCCAGTATTATTATATGCTCTTTTGTAGTTTTAAATAAATTGAGTAAAAATGAGTAACTCTTCAAGGCAGTGAACACCCAATATGAGTAGTAGAATTGTACGAGCAAGATCCAAGTTCATATAACTACATTGGTATGAAATGTCCAAGTAGCCTTGGATAAGTCAATCTTTCATGCTTTCCCCTGTAAAATGTAAGAGTCAATCTATCATGGCTTTTTACTGTAAAATGGGAATATTAATCAGTTGTCAGGATGCAAAGAGTCATTGGTGTAACCACTTTGTGTCTGTGTAAATAAATTAAAACTGCTTTGGGGATTTTGCCACATTGAAGCATATCCAGGGTAGATCATGTGGGGTTTGGCTCTCAGTGGCTGTGATCAGATGGGCAAGTTGCTCCGATGTCATGGTGGCTCCCTACCAGATTTGACAGCAACATCTGCCTCCCGTCCCTCAGTCGTTGGCCACCTGTCCTCCCCCTGACTTTCCCAACACTGAATAAAGTCCGGTGTTTACGACTGAACTTTTCTTACTGTGGATCTCTGGGTGTCTGATCTCTCAAGCCACTTGGTGAGGTCTGATGCTTCTAGTCCCTGGCCACTTTTTTTTTTTTTGCAGTTAGCGATATGCACATAACTGCATATCCACTCCTAGCAAATAAGCAGTTAGGAGCGTGTGCATATTAGAGGGTTTAAAAAAAGAAAAAGAAAAAGAAGCTGCCTGCCCACTCTCTCTGTGATGACCGTGCAGCAGCGGTCTGGTGAGGCAGGAATAGGGTGGTATGTCTGGCCGCACCTCTCTGGAACAAACAGCTCGGGAGAAATAAGAGGTGCAGCCAGACCGTGCCAAAGCCTGCCATCTGATTACCATTAGATAATATAAAACACACACACAAAAGTTACTATTTGTGATATCCTTAAATGGAGGTTAATCATAAAGCATTTCACTCTTCTTTGTACAAAAGAGAAACATATAGTCCCTGGTATGTGTTTGATTTAGTAAAAATTCTTTTTCCATAAATTAAGGTATCTTAAAAAAAACAAAAGTTTATCCCATCTTTCCAGGATTCCAGTTGAAATCTTGCCTGGTGCTTGATTGTCACAGATAAATGAGGTAGTAATGCCCAACCTAGTAATAGACTGGGGGAAAAAGATTCTCAAGGTTGATTTTCTTTTGAAAGACTATAAATGGAAACGTTGTCAACTGAACTCTGGGCTATCAATACTCAATTACTTCTAGTTCTGTTTGCTCTCTGTGTGGGGGAATGAGTGAGTGAGGAAGTGCTTCATGTTTACTTCCTCAAATAAGCCTTTTCTTTATATAGCAAACATTAGGTTCTTAGTTATACAATATTTTGTTTGAAGATCCATTTTTATCCATGAGCCATCATGGACATAAAATATCCCTTGGAGTCTTTCTGGATCCACCATACTTCTCATATTCCCAAGCTATATGCTAATTTGCCACCAAGATTCCTAATACAGGAGATTCTCTAATTAGTTTAGGTATGTGGATTAAAACATTGACACCTCCTTGTGAATCTTCCTGTCTTTTAACTATTTGGTCTAGTATAAACCAGGATGAGGTCATAGCCATATGATTCAGGCACTTATAAGCTTCTCCTTGACATAAGAGCCACACCCTGTCTCAGAGTGGGAGAAAGGGCTATAATAGAATGGTGCTTTGTTAACACAGCTATGGCCCCGATCCAGCAATCCCCTTTATGTTTACAAAATGTCTTGTATACACAAGGTAGCCTTGCATAAAGGCTTGCATATACATTTTCTCTCCCCTCCCTGCCTTGACAGCCTTCATCACCCACTCTAATTCATGCCAAATTTAAAACATCGTCAGATTAAAAAAGGAAACTAGTGATGAACTTGAAGCAATCTATAATAGATTTTTAAGGGGTGTGGGGTGAGCTGCCAGTGAATGCAAAGCTAGACCAGCGCACCTCCATCCTGATATCATATTCTTAATGTTTCACGTTCTATCAACTCTCCAAGCTAAAGAATGCCATTTCATCATATTTTCAGCATAGACTCTTCACATTTTAAAAACTCCTGAAACTGACTAGAAGTTCAGTAAACTTTTAACATGAATTTTGTGCAGGTAGCCCATGTATTTTTAAGGAAATTTGTCATATTAAATAAAAAAGATGACATGTTTTTAGATGCAGCCACACCATTTATGCTAGATGATCAAAGCAGTCAGGCACTTATCCCTCTGGTATAATTTTATATTTAAAGTATAACTACACTGTGTTGTTTAGCTGCTAGGTTAAGGAATGAATAGATGGCATTTCTCCAGTTAAAAAGACTGGAGCATCATTCTTGATTCACGTCTACATGACCATTTATCACTTAGTGTTTATCACTGTACGACATTTCTTATTATGACCTTAATAAAAGGCCCATCAGTGAATGTCCTTGGCTAAGAATCTAGTGCGCCTTCACTATAAAGTGTGTTCATTCTTCATATAAACTGCAGAACACTATACAGTACACAGAACACATTTTTATTGAAGCATTGGAGCTGCCTCTCAACTTCTCTGATGCAGATTGCTTCCCTAAAAATAACAAACGGATCATTGGAAATACAACTGCCGCTCTTATAAAAGGTTAGGAGGTTCAGTGTGGAGTAAAGAAATATGTTGATCAGAATTGTGCTTTCTCTCCTTCATGTGACCTTGAACACAAAATAGGTTCAGGAAGTCTGATGGATACCTTTATTTATCTCTTTCATTTTTGTATTAAAACACGCACCTTATTGTTCTCGCGTTCCACTATACCATTCTCTTGCACTATTATTTCTCTCCCATACTCTACCTGCTCAGAACTCTGCTGTTTAATATTGATCTAAGAAATGTCAGTGCTATACTCTTAAAGTTATCTCTGGCTGGAAACAGGCAGCAATTAATTTTCAGGAGAGTTGAAAGCAATTTTCCCTCTAAGCTGTAGAGTCTTGTGAGCAAAAATTCTACCTTGTGAGCTACCGGCATTAAAGCTGTTAGCAAGTGATTTGGCTGCTGCATAAATTAGTTTGCTCTGGAGCCATCCTTCCTGAGCTAAGACAGAAATGTGTGAGCCGGAGGCTAAAAAACTGTGAGCTAGCTCACACCAACTCAGCTTAGAGGGAACACTGGTTGAAAGTGATTTGAGAGATCTCACACCTGATGGTGTACATGCATTATGCAGCTTGTGTCCTTTTGTCGTCTGTGGTGAGACACATTTTGGAAACACTACAGAGAGAACTAAGGGTCTGTAGATGCCACAAGTAGCAACAGCTCCTTTCACACCTCCTATTAAGTTTGGATCCTTAGAACCACAAGTCCAGGGTGTATCTTTGTTTTGCTTTTTTCCCCAGGCACTTATGATCACAAAAAAGAAGATGCCAGGGATCTGGAGAGCCTCATAGTGATAATGCACTATGCCATGTCTGCACTAAGGAAGGGAAGTGGAGCAAAATCACTCCATCTGTCAGAATCTTCCTCCTTAATGCAGCTCCTTGTGCTGTGGAGCATTGTGTCCATGAGGGGCCCCAACATCATCTTTTGGGGAATCACAGGGGGCAGCTTGGGGAAAGGGAAGGAAGAGGAAACTTGCCTCTATGAGCACAGAGAATCCAAGCTATAGTGGCTCCAGCCTTTTGTGCAAACACACAACTAATTCCCATTGTAATGCAGGAATGGCATATCATTTATTGGCCAGAATGAGGCATGAGAATATAGAGTATATTTTGTATACATTGCCTGGCATCCTACAAATTAGGTGGGTGGGTCCAATTAGTTCATTTATTTAAATGGCTGATATATGTCATTAAAATATGCTAACCTATTCAAAGGCAGGCTGCACTAGAAAGCCTACCTATTGCTGCCTTTTATGAGTAGGTCCACCCTGGCTCCAAATCTGGCCTGTGCTTCTACCAGCCATGTTTATCCTTACCTGCACATGTACTATGTGCCAGGAGGTGCCAAGCCTCATCCCCCTCTCCAGATGTGCTATAAGGATCCTTCCAGGTTTGGAACAATGCTACTCAGTACCAAGGGCACTCCTTCTCAGAGCATCCCTCTACAACCTGTATCAGACACACCCTCCATCTCACCTGATGCCTTGCTTATCCCTGCCTCTTATGAGCAATGCTCCCTATTCCTGCCAACTTATTGTGGCCTAACTAAACACCCCTACTTCCAAGACATCATGAAACAGGAGAAAAGAGTTTCTCCAAAAAGCCAATCCAGAGAAACCCACAACATTCCTGCTTGGCCCTTCAAAGCAACCAGGAACTCCTGCAGTATCCCATGAGAAGGTGGGGGATCAACATCAGTCAGCAAAATCCTGCCTGGGAGGGGGTGTAGCTCTTTATATAGTCACTCATTGTACCCTGCCTACTGGCTGGAGCCTCTCCAGCACTGACTAGTTCTACCTTGTGCCTCCTTTGAAAGAAAGGGCCAGGGCAAACGAATCCCTGGCACCACTGCCATGAATTCCCCTTCTCAGGACAGAGCACATGGATTTTCCTTCCTCCCCTGTGTCCTTATAAGGACCCTGTGAGTAAGGTCAGGCTAAGAGAGAGTGACTGGTCCAAGATCACTCAGTAAGCTTTGTTACCCGATCCAGAAACTGAGGGCCCAAGGCTATAGTTTTCCTTGCCTAATGGGTAATCCAGCCCTGAATGCAACAAACAAATAAAATTTATATTTTTTAAGTCAGTTCTTCCTGAAACATTGCCATGGCGGCTTGTCCACTCACTAGTTAACATGTTGAAATATTCACATGTTAACATGTTGAAATATTCACATGTGAGCATGTTGAAATATTCACATGTTATAAGTCAGTACGATTCCCCCATTAGCTGTCAGGAACATGGTTGGTAGAGACTGACGGTGTGGTTGTGATACCCTCTGTGGTGAGTGAATTTGACACTACAGCAAGGAGTGATTAAAAATTCACCTCAGGCATTGCCTTTTCGCTTAAGAAACAGTCCCAAGTGCAGTAGTGTTTACCCTAATTGGAATTTACTCTAGGGGCATTTATTCTTACAACTTTACTTTCTCTGGACAAACATATTTTTATCCCTCCCTTCTTCCAAGGAGCTCAGGGCAGTGTTCATGGTTGGCCCCTCCTGTATTTTATTCTCACCATATCTTGTGATGTGGGCTATGAGCCAAAAGTCACCCAGTGAGCTTCATGCCTGCGTAGGGATTTGAACCCTGGTCTGCAATCTTAGTCTGGCTAGCAGGCTTCTAACTGTCTGAATGTATATCGTGACCCGTTGTGATCCTCACAATCTACTGTTCATATAGCTTCCTAATAACTCTTTTGAAAACCTAATTTAAATGCAAATTAATTACAAAGTTCTTATTTTCCAGCTGTGCAAAATGAACGGGACAGGATAAGCACAAGACGGAGCACGTCCGACGGCGGCAGCAGCCCTTCTATTAACACGCTGTCCCAGGCTGAAGTGCTTTCTCGGCAGGTACAGCATAAAGGCCTAATGGGCTAGCTTGACCTTTTGAATACTTTCTGTGTTGATTATATATAAATGAACCTACCCTTTTCAATTTGCAGTACTGAAATAAGAAAGGAAGTTTTGCTCAAGAAAACAATTCTTTTTGAGTGGCTTTTACACTAATGCCTTATGCACTTTCAGAATACTTAACAGTTGATTTGGGAAAGGCCATTAGCCCCTGTCAAAAGTTTCATAAGGCTCCTTAAAGTTTTAGATTTTTCCACTTTGGAATATCCTGTCAAGACTTGGTTTGATCATTCCTCATTCCCCTTTCTGGTATTCATTGACCTTTGGATGCCACATTCCTTCTCTTTTCATTCTATAGTCCTTTGGCCTTGTTGTGTGGCTAGGTAGCTGATTGTTTGGAAGAGGGAAGCCTCTGTTGTTGCCTAAATGCATCTGAGCTCTGTGGTGGTCCTATCAACTGTTGTTGATGTTATTATTGATTTTGGTTTGTATCCTGCTCTCCCCCATTAATGTGGGGCTCACAGCAGATTCCAACGTATAATAAATAAAACATACATCGGATTACAGTTCAGTTAAAACAATTCCAACAATACAATTTCCACAATGGCCCATACATTTACTGCTGCCTCCGGGAGAGAAAGGGAGGAGGCAAGGGAGTGGAACTGCATAGTTGGGAGTTCCCTGACCTTATCCATACGCTTGATGGTACATCTCCATGGATCTCAGTTGAGAGTGCATTCCACCAAGTTGGAGCCACCACTTAAAAGGCTCTGTTTCTGGTCAAAGCCAGGTGAATACTCCTTGGCCCTGAGATCTACAATATGTAGTTATTAGAAGAGTGTAATGCTCTTTGGGGGGGGGGGTATGCCAGGAGAGGCAGTCCTGCAGATATGGTGGTCCCAGACTGCATAGGGCTTTGAAGGTTAAAACCAGTACCATGAACTTGATCTGGTACTCAATCTGGAGCCAGTGCAGCTGGCAGAGCACTGGTTGGATATGTGCTCTAATAGGGGTTACAAACTTTAGGCTTTGTGGCTGCTGCAGGTATTGTCAAAGATGTTCAGAGATAGGGGGTTGGATAGCGTCCCCAGGGAAGTTGTTGGTTCTGTGTTGTTGTTTTCTTTGACAAGAAAAGAGAGGCATATTCCAGAGAGCATGTGGCAACTGACACCTGCTGGTTTTACTTTGCATTTGGTGTTTACTGTGTGGTTTGGTTTAGTGGTTCTTTTAATCTTTATCACTTCTATTAATAAGATGCTTGTACGTTAAGATGCTTGTATGCTGCCTTAGTCTATTATGAATGGCTGAGTTTTAAATTCTAGGTTTTTTAAGATAGAACCAACTCAAAATAGAATCCTGAACCAGTAAGGACACACCTTAAAATTCAGGATAATGGAATCAGTGTTCTCTTTGAAATCTGGACACTAAATTAATGCATTTTGTAAAACTACAAACCCATCATTGTAATAATTGGAGGTATTAATTTTTTTTTAATTCTCCATGATGAGCAGATTCCTGTTTCGAGCCCCAGTCCTAATACTGAACTCAATGTTAAGAAAATTGCCAGTATTAGTGATGTCTGTGAATCGATGAAGCAACAACTCTTGGTCCTTGTAGAGTGGGCAAAATATATTCCAGCTTTCTGCGAATTACGACTGGATGATCAGGTATGACCTAATGCATTGGAAAGCTTTAATTGTTTTGCTGTGGGGGTTACGTGACATCTGCTGGGTGATTCTTTTGCTGTGGGGGTTACGTGACATCTGCTGGGTGATTCTTTCAGTTTACCTTTAAGAGAGATCTATACTAATAAGCCAAAACCAAGATTGACAAGCTCAGGACATGAGAAAACTGTCTAGGGATCAACCAGTGCTCCTAATTTCATTTTTCAAAGGGTCATCTATATTTTTGTCAGTAGTTTTGGTTTTCTACTTTTTGATGTCTATTAATTCGCATTGTGTATATATCTGCTGTATATTTTATATACAGTCTATACAGTATATAGAGTACTAGTTCTCACTGTATAATATATATCACAAACATTTGTAATTTATGTATTTATAGCCTATCTTTCTTGCTGAGACTCAAATCAGATTACACAGTGTAAAACAATGCAGTCAAATAGCATGAGGTATGAACAGTGCAATAGGACTAAGATTACAAAAACTAGGGAAAATGCAAATAAAATTAGATGTGATATGTCATAAACAATGCAAAAAAATAGAACTATTAAAATAGAAAACAATGTAGTAAGGGCATGTAGTAAACAATGCTCTCTCTAAGCTGTGGAGTCCTGTGAGCAAAACTTCTACTTGGTGAGCTACTGGCATTAAAGTTGTGAGCAAGTGATTAGGTTACTGCATAAATTAGTTTGCTCTGGAGCCATCTTTCCTGAGCTAAGAAAAAAAAATGTGTGAGCCGGAGGCTAAAAAACTGTGAGCTAGCTCACACTAACTCACCTTAGAGGAAACTCTGGTAGTAAGGGCACGATAAGGAATGGACTGCAGTCAAGTTTCTTTTGAAAAAGTACCCTTCTGAACCAATCCATCATGATACAGCTGTACTCCCGTTATAAAAATGCCCTTGTGAGCAGTTCTGTTTTGCACCGTTTGCAGACTGACAGAAGGGTTGGAGCCTTCCTTACATCTTCAAGCAGGCCATTCCACAAGGAGGAAGCCACAACAGTAAATCCACATGTTCAGGCAGCTGTCAATCTTACTCATTAGCAGTGTGGCACCTTGAGAAAGCTTTGTTCTGATGAGTGAAGCTGTCATGCCATAACATAGCAGGAGAGGTAGCTGGCCTGCAGATATGATGCTCAAAGGCCAAGAAGTGCTTTGGATGTGATAACCAGTACCTTTAATCAAACTTGGAAAATGATAGGAAACCAGTGGAGTGATAGTAACTGAGCTGTGGCATTCTGAACTAAATGGAGTTTCTAAGTTGACTTCAAGGGCAGACTCGTGTAGAGTGGACTACAATAATCTAATCTTGAGGTCACGGTGGCATGGATCCACATGGGTGCATTGGCCAGGTGAAGATAGAGAGCAATCTTCCAGGCTGAATGGTGGAAGAAAGCCTTTTTGCAGCTGCATTAACTTGCTTCTCCAGCAATAACACTGAAACTTGTATAACTCATAGACTCATAACCAAAGCAATGGCCAGCTGAACCCCAGTGAATGTGGCCAGCACACTCTCCTTCTCATCCTTCTGAAGCAGCATCTCCTCCATCTTTTCAGGATTCAGTTCCAACATGTGCATCCTTACCCATTTAACCACAGCAGTGATATGGTAATGATGAAAAATGTGACCAGTTCGTGGTTAAAAAAGAGTGATGAAGAAACAGAAAATGTCATGGAAATTTAAAAAAACCCAAAAAGTCCATGGGCTTGATTTGCACAAGGGAGAAGTGAAACACTGCTGTCCTAGGAACTGTTTCCTGGGAGTAAGCCCCATCGAATATACCCAAGTAGGATTCTGAGTAGAACCTGCTTATGATTCCCTGATCTGAGGGATTTTTGTGGTGAAACTGCAGGAATGAAAAAAAAATTAAAGTCATCCCTAACCTGGACAAATAATGTTTACAGATTTGGGTTGGAGAGAGAAACTTAGTGGGACTGGGCACAGCACAGGGCAGAACAGGATCAAGTTCCACAATATCACATGACAGAGTCAGAAAGCCAGAAAAGGAAGACCTTTGTGGATGATTTAAAGCAAAGAGGAACTACAGTCCAATGCAAGAAAACTAGATTTAGGAAGCATCTCATTTCCCGGAGGCCCAGTCAAGGTCCTCCTTGAGGGAAATGCCAGCACCTGCTTCCTCCTTCGTTTTTAAAGGGCTGGTGAGAGACCGAAGCCAGTGAGGTCAGAGCAATTATATTATTACCATATGCAAGAAGCAGAACTCAGGGAAAGAATGCTCCTTTTCATGAGGTCTTCAGATGTCACACACATGCAATCGCAAACTGGGATGCGGGCACAAAAGAACAAAGGGACAATAGAGTGAACCTGCAGCAAAAGAATAAGTTCCCATTGTATCTTGAAAGTAGAAAGCCCTGCCTTCAAAATGATAACTTACTAATTGAGCTGTAGTTTGAAATAGCACCAAGAGCTGGCATAGATGATTTATGTGCATCCACTTGCATCTTTTCGATTTTACCATAGTTTATGATATGCCCATTCTTTTTGAAGGTTGCTCTGCTGAGAGCACATGCTGGAGAACACCTGTTGCTGGGAGCAGCAAAGCGCTCTATGGTTTACAAGGACATTATTCTTTTAGGTAAGGTTATTTGATTTTAGAAAATGCATGATGCTCTGGCCTTCTTCTAATTAATCATAAGAAAGCAGTATTAGTCTCCGGGTGCAGCAGAGAAAAAGGTACACACAGACAAGAGGCCTGAAGTCTGGTCTGTGTGAGGGGGAAGAGAATATGGGTATAGTGCCCCAAATTTCTTTCATGGCAGTGGAATTGTACAGTAGGTCTGGGACTGGGATCTCTCCTCCGTGCTGTGGGGAAAGTATATATCTGGTATATGCTCAGAATGAAATGCAGAGGTCTTACCTTTCAAGACTGAGAGTTTACAACTATATGCCCATCTGGGAGGGAGTCTATCTGAGATTGTCTTCCCTTCTATAATCCACCCTATTTGAGCTCCCAGCTGCACACAATATACCCATTTTATTGTAATATATACCCAAGGATTTGTTTTCATAAAAATGAGGGTTTCAGCCCCGCACAAATTTATGAACTGAAATAATGTTGTTCACAATGATATGCTCATACAGGAGGGCAATTGTGTGCTGGTGTGTTATACTTGGAAAGAAACATTGGTGTATATTCAGAACATATTCCTTTGCAGAAATATGCGGTAGAAACTGGTGCTGAATTTGGGGGCTACATATACTGTTAGTAATACTGATCACATTTTATTTCTTGAGGCAACAATTTTGTCATCCATCGCAATAGTTCTGAAATTGAGATCAGCCGAGTAGCAAACCGGATTTTGGATGAGATAATAAGACCGTTTCAAGAAATTCAGATTGATGACAATGAATATGCTTGCCTAAAAGCCATCGTCTTCTTTGATCCAGGTGTGTTTCAGATCCCCCCCCCCCCCAATGTAATATGTAGTACAATCAGGGAGTCCTTTTAACAGTCATGGGAAAATTTTAACCTTTCTGGAAATCTATATACCTTTTGTTGAAAAGAAGGCTTGGTGGTTATGCTGTCCTACATGTCATACTGGGTTGGATTCTATATACAGTAAGAGGGCCTTAAGACATTGTTTTCCCTGTCTTCCCCTTCCTCTGGTGGCTTCTGAGGCCTCTAAAAAGCAGATGTCATAGGGAACAACACAGACAAATGTCTGTGTCAGGAGATGCAGTGTAGATGGTATGGTACAGGGAGTTGTGTAAGGTCAGGGAATCTGGTGAAATCACCCTTCCTTTCTCTTTTATGAATGGAATGGTTGTTCAGTTGCCCTTTCTATATCAGTGGGCAAGAAAGATGGAACCAGTTTGCCTGATTTCTTCCTTCTCACTCTGGCCTTCCATTCCCTGTGGCAATTTGTCTGCAAGGTTCCCCAACTCCCAGCACCAGCTTTTGTGGGTCACATGGGCAAAAACAAAAGCAGGTTATACAATCTGGCCTGGTTCATGTTTTGAGACTATCCAAATACAGACTCACAGGAACATTGGTCTGCAGCATACTGGGACATTAAATTTACTTCAGGAGCAATCCAAGACATGGGTCTCCTATGGTGCTTGGAGTACATTGAGTCTTCTTGCCCTAGAAGTGATCAGGCTTGATAATGAGCAGGAGTTCTCATGTCTCCTCCTGCTGCACCAGTGCTGGCTTTCACAATGCCAGCAGCACTGTGAACTGGTTGGCTTTCTCCTGGCTACCAGCAGTTCAAGGTGGCTGTAACAAGGTGTAACAAGGCTGTAACAAGGTGGCTGTAAATTAAAGGGCTGATCTACCCAACCTTGTCCTTTAGGGCACTGACAGACCTTATCCCTGTGATCTCTCTCTTTAGATGTTAGGCCTCACTTTTCCCAGAACCTCTCATAAACAGCTACATAGAAAAATGGTTTCTTGGTGTCATTTCTGAACCAGGCATACCTGAACATTTTCTGTGTGTCCCCCTCCCCCCCTGGTATATTCTTACATAATGTCCTCTCTGTTTCAAGATGCAAAAGGACTGAGCAACCCAGTGAAGATCAGGAACATGAGATTTCAAGTCCAGATCAGTTTGGAGGATTACATCAATGACCGCCAGTATGACTCCAGGGGACGATTTGGGGAGCTGCTGCTACTCCTGCCTACTCTCCAGAGTATTACCTGGCAAATGATTGAGCAAATACAGTTTGTGAAGCTGTTTGGAATGGTTAAGATTGACAGTTTACTTCAGGAAATGTTACTAGGAGGTAGGTGTTTCAATAAGTTTTAAGAAACTTTCTTCTATTTACTATGTTCAAATTAGTTGAGATGGGTCAGGAAGAAATCACTTCATTTGTCAGGTGAGAAATGCTGACTTTCTTCCTCCATTGGCCTGTGATATTGGACCTCTCCTGCCAGTAGGAGTAGATAGTACTGACCTAGTGGACCATTGGTCTGATTCAGTACAGCAACATTTCAAATGCATCCTAAGTGATGAATTTGGAACCTTTGGTTCCAGTTTGAGATGCAGCAATCGGACTGGGGTAGGTTTTTTATAGTTCCGATCCTTAGAGTCAAGACTCTTTCCCCCTTTGTATAAGATCTGCATCATTTGAAAGCTGAGCAGCATTGCTCAGCATTAAAATATTTCATAGCATTTCCCACACTGTTGTTTTCACTTTTTCTATTCCCAGCATGCAAAAGGTGTTATATGTTTCATCATCGTTATTAATCATCTGGGATTCATATAAGCAATGAAAAAGCAGAGGGACCACTGTGTTCACGATTAACCAATAGTATCAATCTCAGCAAACCGGTACAGCCAGACTACTTGAATTTAAGCCCATTTCATATTACAGTATCTTACTTTCCCAGGTCACTGATCAGACTGCAGTGTTCAATTTTCTTAATTAACTTGGGCTAATTTTTCATAGATGAGAATCAGTACCTTTCTTACAAACAGCAAATGGAATATTTGCAGATGTGTCACAAAAGCCGAAAGGAATTGAACATAAACTATGAAAATAAATACTGTATTTGTCTAATAAATATCCAAAGGACAGTTTCTTTAATTGCCATTCAAAATATCAGTTAGAATTTTTTACTTTAAAACACTATTTTCACAACATATTTTTTTTCATTAAATTATAAGAAATGAAACAGACCAAACAATATAGAAAAAAATCTGTGGCACATATATTCAACTGAAACAATGATTTAATGAAATCCTGTGGATCCATAGTTAGATGCCAGTTGTGCCTGCTGAGAACCAATTTCCAAGAACAACGTGAAAGAATGCAGTTTAGCATAAATAGTTCTAATCCTTGTGCTAACTTTAGGAGATGCACTTTTTGTGTGATGAAAATGCCCCATGGCCTTTTCAACCTAGCAGTTAAAAAGGGGTTGAATCCAGTCTAAATTGGAAAGATCCACCAATTCCCTCTTTTTATGCCAGAGCCTCCTGAGGGTCCCCTATCTTTCAGGAGCAATATTTTGAGGAGATCAGTGGGATACAGTGGGAGGGGGAAGGGAGGAGCCTTCCATTCCACTGTTGGAAAATTTAGTCTTGATCCAACCCACTGAATAACAGTCCTTCCATTTATATCCTTGCTGGACCAGCAAGCAGCACAGTTAAGTCATTGAGAAGAGGTTCCACGACTATCACTAGACAAATGCCTTTCTTGCAGTAGCAAACTAAAGTATTTGAACTGATATATCTTTACAGGCACATCCAGTGATGCCACAAATCTTCATCCAGTTCATCCTCATCTAGCCCAAGATCCACTCACTGGGCAAACCCTGCTTATAAGTCCAGTGTCTGCTCCCATACATAGAGAACAGATCTGTAAGTGGCTACAGATTTATTATTTTGATGATAACATTTGTGTGCAATGTTAAGTTATCCGATAGGCAGAACAAGCATGTCTACTCAATGTATTCAAAGGGACTTACTCCCAGATAAGTATGTCTAGGATTGTGGTATAGAAGAACAAGTTGATTTTGAACTTATCAGGGTCATTTTGTGATTTTTCTACATCCACAGAATTTAGTATTCAATCCCCCCCCCCCCCCAATTTTTTTTGAAGGATTAGAGTTGTTGCTGGAAAACTCAAAGGAAGCTTGGGTCTCTTCAAATGGGCTATGGTTGGAGCAGATTTTTTTTTTGCTTGTTTCATGCTGTTGCTGCAGTGCAGTTGGTAAGCAGGCCTAGTCTCTGATGAGTTAGGCCCACAGTAGGAATGGGTCACTAGAGCAGAAGTAGGGCTGTTGGTAAGCTTCATGAGATATGTAAGAATGAAAAGCCATTCCTAAAGAGCTCATCAATCACTGGAGTAGCAGGGGTGGATTGTGGAGGGGGAAGTTTATGGGGCTGAGCAGCATGTCTGATAGATGTACATGGATTAGAGAGTCAGGATTGGATTTGGCTTCCTGCTGTGTCTAAGGGCAGTTCAACAGATGTTTGAGAATCCTTAAAATTTCTGGTCTACAAATGAGCAGCAGAGGCTTTTTTCCCATTGGCTCACTGAGTATGGAAAAAAATGGATGGCTGCAACACTTTCTTGGAGCAAATCTAGTACATTCTGTTGAAGCATAACAAAACAGTTAATTGTCAATAGAATTCATGGACCAGGGCTATAATTGTTCAAACCAGAGGGGCAAAAGTGACAAGCATATCTGTAGGTGTGATGTGAACACAGGATCTGTCATGCCTGCTGTTCATACTATAATCAAATTGATAATTTCTTCATTTTTTTTCTCCCAGCAACACCTGAAACTCCACTACCTTCCCCTCCACAAGGCTCTGGCCAGGAATACAAGATGCCTACAAACCAAGTTACAGTTATTTCTCAGCAATCTCTTCCAAAACAAAAGCCATTGTGATGTTGATCAATACTTCTTTTTGTGGCAAAAGCACTGTATTAAAACATCACGACAATGGATGCTGAAAACTCAGGATAGATAATTTAGACCTGCTATTAAAGAGACAAATACTGTTCCATTTGGAGATGGGTTTTTCATCATCTTTGCTAGCTTCCCCCCGCCCCCAAAAAAGCTTGAATTCAGATGTAATTCGTGGACGCTAGAAGGTGACTGAAAAAAAAGAAATCTGTTCATTGTTTGCAATGCCTTTGAATCATAATTGAAGAGGTTTAATTTATTGTCCTTTTATACATATGTCATCTTCCAAGGTTTTGAAGTATGTATTTCTAGCAGAATGTAAAGCCTGATCTTAATAAAATTGCAGACTGAAATGTAGAAATAATGAAACAGCAGAAGCCAGCAGTTTTAACAGTTAATCAAAGCAAGTGTCTCATTTTCTTGAATATACAGTAGAGATTGGAAGCCAAAATACTTCCTGCCAGCATCTGGTGTGACACATGTGCTCATCTAATACATTAAGTCTGAACACATGTATGTGGGCCAAGCTGCACTAATTTCAATGGCTTCAATAATGCCACTGCATTTACTTCTTAAAGGGCCCCTTCTAGAGAGTCAGTAACCTGAAAAAATAAGGAATATATATAAATTTCAGAATAGGACACATGAATGCTTCAGGATTAATGCCCCTTAAACAAGTCATGCTAGAGTTTAGAGACATGAAGTGGGATATAGATAAAAGAAGTGGGGGACCCGCAGGGGACATCTCATTTTTATGTTTGTTTCACAAGTGGCAAAATTTAAGGTATACATTACAGTGCAATCCTATGCAGAGTTACTCCAGTCTATGTCCACTGATTATTTCCCAGAAAACTATCATAGCATCACCCCTCTTCCCGCTTTCTTCTCTCCTTCCCCAGCCAACCTCCAGCCTTTGAATTTAAATATCCACAGATTCAGCCATGTTGAGAATTAGATATATTGATGATGAATTCAAGAAGGGAAGTTTTGTGACATGTAGCTCTATCCCATGCGTGTTTACTCAGAGGCAAATCCCACTGATACTGGAGAAACTTAATCCCAACTAAATATTCATAATATTACACTTTACTGTCATATAATGTTGGTATGCCATTGACAATTTCATCATATTGTCAAGTTTGACAGTATAGTCCAATTTATTTCTACTCCTTAGTTATACTATAAGGAAGGGTTTTAAAAAATATCTTCCTCTGAAACATAATAACTCCTTTGTTTCTGCACTATGCTGCGGGGGTTTCTATATCGTTTTCAAGCCCAGATAATAAATTCTCCTTTGTTTCCTTCCATGTTAATAGTTTCTGTTTTCAGCTTTCATGTGTGTCTCCCCAAGTGGAAGAACTTAAGTCTTACAGTGCCATTTTACAGTGCAATCCTATTCAGTTTTACTCCCATCTAAGTCCACTGATTGCTTTTCAGGGGATTGCACTGTTTGTGAGCAATAGTTTGGAACACCATCTCCAATGCCCAGTCTAGTTGTAATTATTGTTTTAATA
The DNA here is from genome assembly GCA_029233225.1 of Lepidodactylus listeri. Classification (NCBI taxonomy): domain Eukaryota; kingdom Metazoa; phylum Chordata; class Lepidosauria; order Squamata; family Gekkonidae; genus Lepidodactylus; species Lepidodactylus listeri. The sequence goes on along the minus strand of JARCFY010000006.1, from coordinate 46,133,048 downwards.
AAATAAAAGCATGTATATTTAAAATTTTCATATCAAACTATGTTTTATGCGTTAAGTTATAAATTATATGTTTACATTCTCAAAGTAAGTTCAGACTTAATAAGAAAGTAAGTACTGGGTATCTTTGAATTATTCCCCAAAGTTGCTTTTTTCCCTGAACCCCAGCTTCAGAATTTCCAGAAATTTCACATTTCTAATCTCTTTTGATGCCATGATGCCTCTGTAGTCTGAGCAATCTGATGCTAGCACAGCAGCTCAGCAAGGAGGTAGAAGAGCTGACGTTTTGATGCTTAAGACTGTATGCAGTTCTAAGACATACAATAAGATGATTTCAGAGACTGCCAACAGGGCAATGCTAAACAGAGTTACACCCTACTAACTCCATTTAATCAAATGCATTTAGAAGGGTATAACTCTGCTTAGGATGCACTGGAACTGTACGAGATTGCAGAATCTTATGTCTGCTTACTCAGAAGTAATTTTGCTATGTTCAATGCGACTTGCATGCACACAGGATTGAAGCCTCAGAAATGAAACGCCTTGGTTTTTTTCTAATTCCAAATATTGTTATCTATTTTATATGGTATGCATCATTGTTAAATAATAAGTCTGCTGTAATTTATTGAAAATCAGATATATTTTAAAAGTGTAAGATTATTTTTGTAAGCCTAATAGCACAAAATCAAAGTGACTGGCTTTGTGAAAATGGTTGATTATGCTGAGCTGTTTGACCTCTGATGTCATGTATGGATGTAGGCTGCGTTGCCATGAAATGGTTGCTGCAAATGTTTTCAGATTGACTGCTTTTCATCAATGCCCAATAAACAGATATTGAAAACATATGAATGTTAAATGGGCCTTGAAGTAACTTTTTTTTTGTTCTTTGCATAATGTAAACAGTGATGTTGTTTTTTAAATTGGCTGTCATAGACCTAAGCAGGAGAAAGTTAAACTATATTGAAATCAGATGAGAACCACATCACAGTTCTTCCTACATCACTGAGAGCTTTAATTAGGCTAAATTCCTCCTATCCTTTACCCTAAAATTGTTCACTGCGCTCCTTAGAATTTCTATGAAGTGCGAGTGATTTGAAGGCCACAGCTATTGTATTACAAGAAAACAGAGAGGTTTTTTCAAGGTCTCAAATCAGGAAAGAATGTTTTTATTTGGTTCCTTCTTTATTCAGGAATAAAAGGGGACCTCTTTTCTAAACCAGATGCTGTGTTTTAAATCTATATAGGTTGGATCCTTCCAATTTATCTGCTGGCACCAGAGGGAAAAGAGGCAATCTTGCCCGTTCTCTTCCTCTCCACAGCACCCATCTCCTTTAGTGTGAGTCCATAATCCCAGGCTTCTTTGACGGGGCAACAGAGAACCCTGGCCCCTCTTGTGCCAACAGAAAAGCTAGTAGGGCCTAACGTTGTGTTTTCTAAGAGAAAACTGAGTTGCCATTTGATGATGCATTATTCAAACCCCCCCCCCCCCCCCCAGCATGTTATATTGCACCAAGGCCATTAGTTTCAGGGACTTTCCAGTTTATCGTGACATGATCCCCTACTCTGACATGATACCCCAGAAGCAGTTCCAGTTTTCATCTTTCTGTGGACATAAGGAAATGGACAAAATTATGTTGCAGACAATGGGGCCTTTATTTCACATTCAGTTGACCAGCACCTGGACAAAGAACCAGGTTTCTGGAGGGCTACCGTTCCATAGAAGAGTTGTTTCCAATGCGTGCACACTTCATGTTGGGGATTATCATAAACCATGCCTTTTCAGAGAGGTAAGCTTGTCAAAGCATCTGATTCATTAGGAGAGGCAGTCCAAGGAGACAAGCAGCTTGTAGGACTGGAGAACTCAAAAAAACAGGGAAAGACCTGTAGGACTAGGGAGCAGTGCAGAAACAGGCAAGGCAAGAAAGGATGGGAGGAGGAGATTGTATGAGCTCCTCAGACAAAGACCGGGTCTACAGATGCAGTAGAATGCAGCTGAATGTGAAGGAGGCAATTTTTCAGTGTTTCCCACTTTTTTTTTAAAAAGTCCCTGCTGGTTAAAAACAACAAATACCCCCCCACACACAACGTAGCAATTCAGAATTTTTTTGTGCAGTTCATTCCCTGTTAAGTTTTTACCTGCTTCTTTCATTTAGCTACAGAAGTTAAAGTTCTCATTTAAGAGACAAAAACCCACCCAGGCACTGATCCACTTATGAGAGACATTGATCACTGCGCTTCCACAGAGTTTAAAGGTCTCAGGATAGGTTCAGCTGACTGAATTTCCTGTGCTCAGAAGAGCAGATAAATATAATGCGGTCCTGTGACAGGATGGAGAGATGGCGTAGGGCACCAATGCAGATCAGCAGATGGCAGGCTTGTGCACAATCTGCTCTGGAAGCAACATTCCCTAGTAGATTTACTTGTTCAAACACCCTAATTTGTAATGGAAAAGGAGTAAGGAACGGACAGGAGCACCCATGGCTCACACAATGAGTTGCTAAAGCAAAGAATGCTTTCAAGATGAGGTAATAAGGCAACAGGGAAGTAATTTAAAAAAGATACAGCCAAGACTATTTCAAGGCCAGGGGTGGGAGAAATAGCCTTTCTCTTGGCCTTTCTTTACGTTGCTCACGATGAAGTTAATGCTTTCCACACTGATAGTATTTGTGGGTGGGGAAAATCATTTTTAAAAAGTTCTTCTGAATTTTGGATCATCAGTTTAGACACTTTAAAAATGTGCCTCTTTGGCCACAAAAATGGTTTGATATGAATTATGTTTTGAGGAGTTATACAGTGTGCTTTGAGTTGAGAGCACGGAAGCAAACACTGCTTTAGCTGTCTTAGTCACAGAAAACAAAGGTTGCATCCCAGCTATGTTTAAGATATAAAAAGTACTTCTGCGTACCATTCACACATCACAAAATGTCTTGTTGGAATTCTACTGGGTGTAAATGGCATTATTATTAGTTTTAATTGTTGCAATAAATTTATCTTAATTATGCTATTTCAGTTTATAAGATAAGTTGGAAATGTTTGGGGACTTTGAAATGATTTCCCACTGTTTTTGTATGTTCCAGGCTTAAATATACAGCATATGTATATTCATTACATAGGACCATTCTACAGTAGTTGGAAAATCACAAGGTTGTTGGCAGGTGACTGCACGTGTAACCTGAACGGATATGAAAAAGTACTGATCTTTATTTAAGTAGAGTGGTTCATCAATGGAACAGGCTTCCTCGGGAGGTGGTAGGCTCTCCATCTTTGGAGGTTTTTAAGGAGAGGCTAGATAGATGGCTAGAATCAGCAATGCTGATTCTGTGAATTTAGGCAGATCTTGAGAGGGAGGGCAGGAAGGTTGCATCAATGCTTGGTTTTCGTGGCCCTTTCTGACATGTCTTGGGAAATGTCAATCTCTACCTTGGGGTCAGTAAGCAATTTTCTCCAGGCCAGTTTGGTCAGGGATCTTGGAGAGTTTTTTGTTTTGTTTTGCCATCTTCTGGGCATGGAGCAGGGGTCACTGATGGTGTGTGTGTGTGGGGAAGTAGTTGTGAATTTCCTGCATTGTGCAGGGGGTTGGACTAGATGATCCTGGAGTTCCCTTCCAACTCTGTGATTCTATGTAATTGTAAGCATTTTCTCTCCAGAAGGACTTAAAGAAGCTGACTAAAAGGGGGGAAATGTTCCTATCACAAATAGACAAAAATGACATGTCAGCCTGGATGGAATGATGATGTTGTAAGTCTTAGTTGCTAGAGCTGGAACTGGGTGTTTTCTCAAGGGTTTGGTTTTGCTATCTGTTTGTCAAATGTGTGGTCTGCTACTGTTGGTACAGAAGCATTTCAGATTTGGAAATGGTATTGGACCAAGAATGGACCTTTTTTCCTCTGTTGTTTGGGGCAATTGTTTGCAAGATCGTACGACATACCTAGCAGTAATTAAGGGTGGAGGAGGGCAGCAGCAGCAAAGGCACATTTCTTCATGCTCATTTTTGTTTAGTATTCTAAAGTCTTTCAAGCCATCAAGGAAACAAAAAAAAGTTATCCTTATTTGTATAATAAAGTTAACTTCACATTGATATAAAAGGACAATCTTTTTATTATAAAAAGCATATATTAAAAGGGAAAAAGATCCTCTAACATTTCTTTGACCTTGTGTAGTTTAATTAGAATGTTCACATTATCTGTGGGTATCTAACTATCCATATTACACTCCACTTATGCACCTGAATAGAAATAAGATGACAAGGAATATTAAAAGGCTAGCCATACAGTACTCTGGATAATTGCTTTTTTTGAATCATTCAGCTGCATAGCCAGTGGCCACAGTTTGAACTTCTACGTTTTGAGAAGAAATCTACATATTCAGAGTACTGAAAGAAGGAGAATGTCAGTTAGCACTGCCATATGTATGGTCTTATCATAATCAATAAGGGTGCTGAAATGCATTACATGTATCACTGCCTACTGTTTTACCATCTTGGTTGATGGCCTATTAACATTGCTTTTTGTTATAGCTTTCTTTCTACTCATTTAGGTCCCGCCCGGGAGTTAGCATCGGTGACCCGACTCCCACCTTTGGAATGCGAGCCTTTCCTGCCTGCTTTGCTTTGTGCATGCTTATTACTCATTAGCTTTTCCTCCCCTCTTATCTCTAGCTGGCTATTCCCTGGCTAACAGCCTTGAGCAGAAAAGCCTCCTGTTATGTGTTACAAGAATCACAGGTGTTATGTATTCTTTTGCTTAGTTTTCCTTGGGAACATTTTCTCCAAAAACCTCAACAGTGTTTTTCCCTGAGAACCCAGTTTGCCGCGCTTTTCTTGGGAACAGTGGGCCAGTATATTTGGGCACCAATAATTCTTCCTATTGATTGGTGGATGGCAAAGGGGCCATATTTCATATCAAGTATAATTGTAGTTGTATGTCTATGCTTGAGCATTACTAACAGAAAAAGCATTGGACCAACAAGATCTTTTCTGCAGATAAAGGACTTTCTGGTTAAGGAGGCCTGTTGTGGACTACCTCAGTTGGCACAATCTCACAGGACAAGCAGATTCCAGATCTCCAAAAATTTAAAACTGACTTTGATGTTGTACTACCAGAGCTGAAAAATTACTTTTGTAAGAAATGTGACATAGATTTTAAAAGTTTCTGTGCACTAACCAAAATAAATTCAGTATGTTTAAATTTTATAACAGAGCTAGAATCAAGTTTGCCTTCTCCATTTATCTTCTGTTATCTTCTTAGAACTTCAAGTGTTTGTTTTTACTCTCATCAAAAGCATGGAAAATGGAGAGGCCTGTCACAGTCAAGGATAGGTAAAGAGATTTTTCAACAGTCATGGTAATTAGAACATTTTTAGTGCAATCCTAAATTGGGTTACACTCTTCTGAGTCAAGTGAAGGACTGTACTGTTGAAGACCCATGTGTGGTGCGTGTCTGTGTCATAGAGGTAGCTTGTAATCTGTACTGTCCTTATAGAGTAGACCCAGTGGAATCTAGAAGTCATAGTACGTAATGAAATCCTGGCCAAATGTGTTTCTTCTATGCTGTAGAGCTACTATACTCACCTAGGACCTTCCTTCAATGTTAAATTATTTTTAAAGTATCCTGATTGGTGCAGGCCTATAAAGTAGGCTTTGTTCTCATAAATATTACGTAAATAACTATTTTCTCTTCTTCAACATATAGGCAGTTTTATTAGGTAGTCCTGGAGGTCACTTTTATTAACTGGAAGGTCACCTCATTGTGAAAGAAATCGGTACCGTCAAAATACAGGTTATGGAAACTGGGGAGAAGAGTGCAAAATGGACATGTTCCAGACTCCTGGAACAAGTTGTCATTTTTTATACAATACCTTTGAGAGGGGAACTTTGAGTTTAAGAACAAAAGAAGAGCCCTGCTGAATCAGACAAGTGGACCATGTAGTCCAGTATCCTGTCTCGTACAGTAACCAAGTATCTGACTCTCTGACTCTCAAAAGCTTATGCCCTGGAATCTTGTAATCTTTAAGGAGCTACTGGACTCAAATCTTGCTCTAGTAACCAACCTGTTTGTCCATAGGGCCAACAACCAGGCATGGAGGCTGATGCCTTCACCAATATTGCCTCTTGGCACTGCTATTTAGTGGTTTACTGTCTCTCATTGCAGGGTTCAAGGTGGGATTAAGTGTGAGTCAATTGAAGGAATAACAATAACAATAAATAATAATCTGGGAGAACCGGGTTTGATTCCCCACTCCTCCACTTGCACCTGGCTGGATGACCTTGGGCAAGCCATAGCTCTGTACCAGCTGTTCCCTCAAGGACAGCTTGGAAAGAGCTCTCTCAGCCCCACCTACCTCACAGGGTGTCTGTTGTGGGGAGGGGAAGGGAAAAGGAGTTTGTAAACCGCTCTGAGACTCCCTTGGGGAGTGGAAGGCGGGGTATAAATCCAATCTCTTCTTCTTCTTCTTCTTCTTCTTCTTCTTCTTCTTTGGTGAAACAAGGCCACAACTTATTTTATTGAATATAGTTGAAGGAGCATTGGCACAGCACGGGGACAAATCCAAGCATCGGGTGACCTGCCTGCTGAACGCACCCCAGACTGCCTGCTGTGGGATAAAACTATGGAGTGGCAAGAATCAGGATTTATGTGGATGCCAGCTGCTGCATGTTCCTTTTGCCACCTGGTGGTGTAAGCCAGCTGGCACCCCCACCTGGGCATGCAGCTGAACAGCTCCACCTCCAAGACCCCTTAATGGAGTCCCCAAAATTGGGGTAGTGGGCATGCAGACATGGCTTCCCCTCACAAGGATCTGTCCCAATGCCCAAACCACCACAGAGCAGAGGCGTCCTGTGCCCCGCTCTCGCCAACCAATAAAGCATCATGAATTCCATCCAGCCAGATATCCATGCCCCACTCTGAAAGGTGCACACCATCAGACCTAAAGAGAGTGGATTGCCTAAAGGAAATGTCCAAGTGCCCTGTTATAAAACCTCCCCCCCCCCCAAATCCTAATATCATGCGATGCAGCCTTGCAAACTTTTCCTTCTGGCCAAGTCCACTTTATCTGGTGCCATTCCCAGTGCTCCAGCAGACATGACCATAGCGTTGTATTTCCAGGGAGTTCAGATGCAGTGTTTGAAGGTCAGCAGTGATGGTCTGAGAAAAGACAACTCCTTTGGGGGCAGGAAGAATATTCTCTCCAAGCTGAATGATGACACTGTCTGGCGGGCCATGACAGAAAACCATGTTCGATGTGGGAGAAAGAAGTGATGGCCACCTCATCTCTCTGTGTCCCAACCAGGAGATGTGAAGACAGTCACCAAGGCCCAAGTTGAAGTCCCACCCAGAGGATGCTGCATAATCGCTTGCCCAGAACAGGATGCTGTGTCCGATGACCCATACTGTTTTCCTCATATCTAAAAGGACTGAAAATAAATATGTTGGGGAAATACAGGCTCATAAACATGGGCATATATATCCTTTGTATGCTGAAAAGCACCAATGGATGATGGCCCTGATCTGATCTGAGGAGAGACCCCACTCGGATGTCAATGTGGCAGCCCCAATGCGAAATGAGCGCACAATCCATGCATGCAAGACTCTGACAAACTGAAAATGCAACAAGCAGGAACCATTAGCATGCACAAGAAAATTCCTGAAGGTAGCAGGCTGAATAGAGTGGGCAGGGCTGGCCACTGGGAGCCGAACAAAGTAAGATGCGAGTCCCCTGGCCCCACTGGTCTGTCTTTGACCTTCACAACAAAATATACAACTCTGAGCCCTGCAAGGAAATGTCTTGAAGGGCAAGGGCCCTACTACTGGTGTCTCTGCATGAAGTGGCCAACAGCTCACTGTTGAGCTGTGAAACAGTGAAAAGACCCCCAAAATGCTAATGAAAAGACTGCCTGGAAAAGGGTTACCTTAAAAACCATGAAACTTATCTATGGGAGCTGCCGCATGAATTTTTATGACATAAATAAAGTAATGAGCCTAAACATATCAGTCTCCTCCAGCCCTTGAGGGCATGCTGGGGAAGAAAAGAGTCACAAGGGTTGCAAAATCCCTTGGCCTTACTATAAAAAAAAAATGACCAGCAGATGAATATTCATGGTATTGGGGCGAGCTCGCACTCTTTAAGATATGCCAAATATCGCAAGACCAAAACCTCACAGACCCACCAATGGTTGGAAATCCCCACAGACCCCCCCCAAAAGACAGGAAAGCAGTAACAACAGGTTGAGGGGACAAGGGACCCCAGGACTCCCTGAATAATTAATGTAGCAACCCATAGGCATAGCCTTGTCAACATACCAGTTTCCACTAAATTTGAACCCCAATAAGCAGAAATCCCCAGGGTGAACGGGCAATAAACGAAAGGCAAATCTTGTATCACATTTTGCCAAGAAGGCACCAGGGCCACAGGACCATATTATGCTGACTGCATGATCCAAGGAAGCATACCGGATGGAGCAAAACTCAGGAGCAATGGTGCCATTAATCAAAGCCCCTTTTGAATAAGACAGATGATGTATTAATCAAAATTCACCCAGGGCCTTCTTAGATACAACTCCTAACATCGAAACCCTCAGGGTGGGAACTGGTGGTACCACAAATGGCCCCACCACTCTACCTACCTCACATTCCTTAGCTATTTTCTGGTCAACAATGTCCAGAAGCTCCTGGGCAGATTTATAGTTACCACAGTCCGTTGAGATGTGTGGGCCTGTGAATGGAATGTGAAAACCTTTTCTAAAGCCTTCCTGGAGTTATGCAGAGGCTGCCTTATTGGGGTACATGCTGAGGAGGGGAATAAGTGCCTTGATAAGCACAAGTATTTGCAAGGCAAATATCTAAAATTGGGCTGGAACTAGGGTTGTTTTGCGTAGGTTGAGGCTGAGGTTCTAGCAGCACTCAACTCTCCTTCCTTCTTGCTGCTAGAGCTTGTGGAGAGCTGGGAACCCCAAAAGGCCTGTGGTGAGCTACCTCCTCAATTGCACAAAGGCCTCGGATGAGGACCAAAATGTGCATCACAAGGTGTTCAAACTTTCATCACTGAGATCTGCCCTGATTGTATTCTCAGAATACCTGCCAGGAGCTATCACATTTAAATGGTAATTTCCCCTTTCCTGAGTCAGTCTTTGGCTTTATGTGAGGGCCCACACAGTTACCAGCCAGATTTTATCATTAAGGAGGTTCCACCTTGAAAGCTCATTGTATGAGGCTCTCCACCAGAAGACCTCATTATAATTAATAGCAGGGGCATCACCAGCTATAGACCTTGCCTTAAGGATGTTCCCCATGTGGTTGGCAAGGTGCCACCCCCACTCTAGGGAGGCCACAGCCACTAAACTCATGTAGATTGTATATCCCATAAACCAGTTTTGGAAGGTATGCTTAGTGCTGCCTTTTGCCACAACTTTTTTCCCTGACAAGGACCAGATTTCCCCACATCACCTTCTGATTTTAAAAGGGAGAAAATGTCCACATAACAACCATCTAGAACCCTTTCACACAGTTTGTGAGGTAAGTGAATACCTGGTGGATCCTCAAAATCACTTTCCTAAGGTGGGAGGAGAGCCTCATGTGCTCCACGGGCCGGCTTGAATCCCCAGACATTACTGGGACAAGGTTCACCTCCTACCCTATGCTTGCACAACCATGAAGGTAACCTCTACATTAATGATCCTGCCCCCATAATTAACTTCTAAGTGAGTGGAATCCTCATCTGAGGATGACTCACCAGAAGGTGCACTGCTGTCCAATATATCCTGGGATCAAATTGTCTTTCATTGCCACTTGGCGCTTTTCCAGAGTTTTCAGTACAGGGCTTTCAGTACAGTTTTCTTTGGAGGCACTGGAAGGCTAAGACTCAGCTGGTGAATGTGATCTCCGTCTGTTCCTGGGGACAGGGTGTGCAGGGGCTGTGATCCCTTAGCCCTGAAGGTGGTGCCTGAGATCCCTGCCCATCTTGATACAACCCAGGTGTCATAAGGGGCACTTGTAGAGGCATGGGTGCTGGCCCATGAAAACATAGGAGTGGCATGAGTTTTCCCCACCTGGGCTGCAGGGCACTTAACTGTCTTAGGCTGATGGTTGCTAACCTTCCCCAGTGATGGAAGAACTTGACAAACAAATAAGAATGATATACCCTCCCAATCGCGCCCACCAAACACAAAAAGGGGTGGGGTACCACAATGAAATTACCTAGCTAGATGAAAGCAAGATGAAATTCAAATATTGCTGGCTGCTTGCTCAAAAGGAGTTTAAAATTTCCCCACAGGCCATGAGGAGACCCCTGAATGGCAGGCCACAGGGTGAAACTCACAAGAAGACCTCCCAAAACCACAACCCAGGTAAAAAAAAAAAAGTGGGGAAGGTTACTGGTTTCCACCTGCTAAAAGCCTCAGTATCCCAGTACTGTAGAGGGCACTGCCAGTGCAAGCCCTCAGCCTCCATAATTCTCCAAGAAATAAGCCACCACCACAAGAAACCCCCGAAGAACTCCTCTGCCATGGGAAGCAAGCTTAACTAATCCTAAAATGAAGGAATAGAAAGAAATCGGCTTGCTGCACACAAACTGGGTGAGCAGATCCACTTCTGTAAGAGTTTGCCACCACATAACTGATGTGGCCATGGAACAGCTGATGGTCCCTTTAATTCTCAGTCAGATTGCTGAAAAAGGAATTTGCTGGCCTTCATAGAAAAAACACATGGTTTTAACGATCTTCTGAGATATCCACAGAAGCAGCTGTAGAACGAAGAAACAGAGACTGAACTGGCCTCTGTGGGCTGCTTAAACAGCTGCTGGGGCAACCCAGCCTACGTCCCTCAGAAGCCGACAGAGCTGGTGTGGCTGAGTGATGAGACAGCAGTCGGTCCCATCCCTGCCTAGCCTGAAGGCACCATGAAGCAGGTATACTTCCCTCCTTCCAACCTCTCCCCCTCCTGACCTGCAAACAGCAGAGCAGGTAAGTCTTGGCTGAGCATGTGGAAGCTCTCTTTAGTCATCATGGCCAATAGCTGCTGGTGGATCTGTCCTCCATGAACTTGTTTAATCCTCTTTTATTACCATCTATGCTTGTGGCCATCACTACATCTTCTGTCAATGAATTCCACATTTTAATATCTCATTGAGTATAATAGTACTTTGTCCATCCTAAAGGTTGATTCACACAGGTACTTTTCCTGCATGATAGTTATTCTTGCCCAGTCTGATAAATGTACATCTAAAAGAGGTTAGATGTTCCTATTTCCAGCAAAATGCTGAACAACTGCCTAATGATGCATTGAAAGTACCAAGCAATTTTCAGTTATTCAGAACTATTTCTATTAATCCTTGGCTGTCTTTGGCATTAAGAAGGGAGCTTAATTCAAAACAAGACAAAGAAACTTTTGCACTGGGGCAGATAAACATTTTTGTTCTTGCTGCCAAACAAGAAGGTATTTATGGGATTACATTTCAAAGGTTCTGTTGCACCAGTTCAGTGCAGCAGGGTTATCTTTGATGGTTGTCAGGCTTCTCAAGAGAATAGACCCCATCAGTACATTAATACATTATATTCATTATTCCTTCTTTCCCACCATTGCCTTACCTCTTTTTAATTCACTTTGTTGCTCCCCCAGAATCACGTGAGCCTTTATTTTCAAAACAAGCCACTTCTGCCCTATCTTTGTCAAAATGCCTTTGGAAAATTTAAATATATATTACACCTAACACTCCCTTTATCTGTCATGCCAGAGAGAGCTTCAAAAAGTCTTGTGTGTTTGTAAATCAAGAACAGCTCTTCTGGAATTCTTTCTGTACCTTGTTAACTAATATCCTTGTCACAACCTTCATTCCCTTTCTTCCGCCACAAATTAATCCATCACAGATCTTGTAATCTGAATGATCCTGGTTTACCTCTGCTTTTGCAGAGAGACGCTAGCAAATTCAGATTCAGTTCAGAGTTGCTGTAGGCTTCTTTTCCAGCTCAATCAAATACATTTTTATTTAGCATTAATGTAACTGCAAAGTATTTAAAAACTGTACACCGTCCTCAAATTCCTTGAACCGGAGCAATGCTATCTCAATTGGCTGAACTTTATTAAAATACATGGCCACATTCTAACTGACTCAAGGCTATTTAAATTAATGGCCTTAATGCAGCAGTCCTATGTATACAACTGGGAGTAGGTCATATTCAACACAACAGGACTTATTTGCAAGTAAATATGCTTAAGACTGAACTGCATGATTGCTTCAGTCTGGTAGGATCCATACTCAGTTACCTATGCATCTTGACACTAACTAGCCCTTCCTGGCAATATTGCATCCTTCTTGTCCACACAGGAAAATCCAGGTGGTGAATGATTAGTGTACACCCAGTGTATGTGCTATAAACCAACCAATAGGAATAAACATGCTAAATGAAAGTACAATGCCTTAGACTTTTTGTGTGGTAGAGGTGTTTTCTTATCCATTTTCTCTACAATCAATAAGGTCAGGGGCATCAAGTTTTAAATTCCGGGGTGGGGGGAATTTAACCAATTTAACCAACCAATAGGAATAAACATGCTACATGAAAGTACAATGCCTTAGGCTTTTTGTGTGGTAGAGGTGTTTTCTTATCCATTTTCTCTACAATCAATAAGGTCAGGGGCGTCAAGTTTTAAATTCCGGGGGGGGGGGCTCGTCCCCGCTGCCTCCCCCCCCCCCCGCCTGGCCATTCTGCTTCCGTCCCTCCCTCCATCCATCCAGGGGCCAGCTGGGCGTTTGCTTAGCTCACCCCTGGATGGACTGAGGGAGGGACGGATGGAGGCAGCCAGGCCGGCGGGGGGGCGGGGAAGAGAGAGAGAGAGACGGCGGTGCGGCGGCCCTAGGAAGGGCCCAGGGACTCGCAGTGGCGGGCACTCTGTTTCCCCGGGGGGGGCCTCAGTCCCCCCCAGGAAATTACGGGGGTGGCTCGAGCCCCCCCGTAGTTGACGCCTATGAATAAGGTTACTTTGTGAAGTGCATTATTCTTTATTCACACATGGTCTCTAGTGTTGTCCTCTCACTGGGGTGACAGAACACCTAGTCCTTCATGTAAACAACTTTGTTCCTTTCTCACAGGGAAATAGTGTAGCGTAATAACTAAGAGAACAAGCTGTGACCTAGGAGGTCACTGATTTAGAACTCTCATCATTGCCTCTCATCATCTCTCTCTTTCATTGTCAGCCTCCTGTCTGCAATAGGGGCAGAGATAGACTTCCTCAGGAGACCTCAGGTTTGCATCCCCTTTGGAGCACGGGAGCTAAGGAAAAGCTGATCCATTTTCAGTTTGGCTCCGTTGATGGAGATGAAAAGAGATTTCTGGAGCAAAGCAGTTTTGATATTTATATGCTTGCTAGTTTTGGAGCTTGTGTTGATGTTAATGGGTAGGGCCTATATTTGGCTCTTAGTTTTATTAGTTATCAGAGTTTTTAAAAGCTAAAGACATGATCCTGCACTGAGCAGGGGGTTGGACTAGATGGCCTGTATGACCCCTTCCAACTTTGTGATTCTATGATTCAGAACCCACACCCTGTCTCAGCATAATACAGGGTGTGGAAATCATTGGGTTCCCATTTCCCAGGTGGGGGATCCTCCACTTTTGGGGACTTTTGCCCACCGCTGGCCAGCTGGCTGTGGGGGAACCCTGCCCCCAAACAATGATGTTGCATGGCAGTGTCCCCAAACACAATGACATCATGCGGAAGTGATGTCATCACATCAGGGACATTATGTGGTGATGCTGTGGTTTTTGGGCAAAACTCTAGGGTTTGAGGACAATTTACCATAGAGTTTTGCCCTCAAACCAGAGCATCACCATGTGGCATCCCTGACGTGATGACGTCACTTCTGTGTAACATGATCGCATTGGTGACCTCACCATGCAACATCACTCTTTGAGAACAGACCCCCGCCCCACTTCCTGAAGGCTCCCTCCCACCCCCACTGGTGTTTCATGAAGACCTGGCAACCTTAGGAGAACAGGGAGCTGTGCTAGGATGGAGAGGAAATGCAGGGAAGGGAAGAGCTGACCTCTGCAGGAAATTTGTTCTGCCAGACTGCCTAAGATAAGTCCTAGGGAGACCACTGCCATCAGGGCAGAGCCTTTATCCCCTGTCCTTGTCCTTTTCTTTCCCCAGTGGACTTTTTGTTGTTGGCATACAGATTTGTCGTATTGACGGTCTTTGTTTCTTCATATTGTCAGCTGCTTTGATTCTACATTCAGTGGAGAAAAATGAGGTTAAAAATATCCAAAGAAATCAACAGGCATGAAGGTCATTAACATAGGGTTTTGTATGAATATGAGTTTTGGGATGAGTGATGGTAGGGTAGAGCAGAGAAAGAGAGAGAGGAAGAATCTTCTGCATAGGAAAATCCTTTTCATCTTGAGCTTTCCACCACTCCCGGCTACCATCTCATTCCCAGCTTCCTGTCTTCCATCCTGCAGAGGCTTGATTCTCCATCACAGAAGAAGCTGCATTGTGCTATTATTCCTTGATTTTAAATAAATACATGCATCAGGTTATACAATACTTTATGCTATGTTGTTTACAATTTATTTTAGTTTTAATTAAATTCTTCTTCTTCTTTTTACATTGAAGCTACCTGACCTTACTTGGGTTTTTGGGTGAGGTAGTCACAGAAGTGACCAGAAGGCATGCCTGAACTTAATTTGTGATGATGCTCTGCCTTTAATATGTGAGAATGAATTTTTTTCATGTCCCCAGATATTGCCCATTAGGGATCGGCACAAAACAGCTCGTGAGCCAAAATTTGGCATGAACATGGGCAGCTTCGGAGCCTCCAAACTGATGTTTGAAGGTGCCTTCCCCAAACATTTACCAGACATTTGTCTGGTTTGGCTGTTTGGGCCATTTAAACCTAACAGCTGAGTGGTACGGGTCCACAGGGGGAAGCAAATCAGACCGGTGAAACTGCCAGCCATTTAAACCTAACAGCTAATGGGCACACTTGCCCCACTGTTAGGCTGAAACAGCTGTGATCCATTGTATTGTATTGTTTTAATGATGAAAGTTTTAATGTTTATGGTTTTATTGTGGACTTGGTCCGCTAAAATGTGTAAGCCTCTCTGAGCCTGCTGTGCGGGGAGAGCGGCCTAGAAATCGAATTAAATAAATAAATAAATAAATAAATTTCATCAGTCAGTTTCGCTTCCCCCCTTCAAAGTGGGGGAAGTGAAACAGACTGGTGAAATGGCTGCCAGCCATTTCAACCTAACAGCAGGGCGGGTGTGTAGGTCAGCTGTGTGGCTGAAATGGCTTTGAGCAATTAAAGCCGTCAGTTTTGCTCTTCCTGCTTCGAAGTGGGGGGAAGCAAAATAGATGGATGAAGTGGCTGTCAGCCTTTTAAGCTTTCTTCAGAAGTCCCCCCCTTTTTCCTGGCCACAGCAAGCCATGGTTCAGGGCCTTTTGGCTTGGTTTGGTTCAGGGGCTGCCCCAAACCGAACTGGATTGTTTAGATTCATGTCCATCCCTATTGCCCATTATCCAGAAAGCACACTCCATGTGACTGTTGCTAGCAGCCACTGACACTGTGGAGCACCTAATGTTGTAAGGTCTGGTACAGACTCAGTTTCATCTTCTTCGGTTAATAGCTCCGTTCACCCATGCATTTTTGGTTGGCTATTACTGTCTGGATGTGTGTGTTTTTTAAAAAAAATTGATTTGTTGATGTTTTCTCCATTTCATCACAGTTATAAGGTGACAAATGTTGTGACATCAGGTCTTAAGATTCAAACTCTATAATGGAGGTGTTTTCATAGATAGAATAGACACCCAGAGATCCTGATGGAGATGGAAGATGCAGTGGAGACAGAGAGGCAGTTTTGGATCAGAACTACAGTGAGGGGGGAAGTGGTTTCTCTATCCCTACATGCAGTTTTGCTGATTAAAACTGCCCCCCCCAATCATTATGAGCCCAAAGTACAAAAGGGGCCCATAATTTCCCTTGTGGGAATAATAGTGCATTTCATCCCTGCATTTTTCCTTGTGTAGGGTTGCCAACCTTCAGGTGGTGGCAGAAGATCTCCTGGGATTACAACTGATCTCCAGGCAACAGATATCAATTTACCTGGAGAAAATTATGCCTGAGAAAATCTGTTTCAATGCACCTGAAAAAGTGTACACCCATAGGCGTAGACTACAGGGGGGCTTGAGCCTCCCCCAAAATTTCCCGGGGGAGACTGAGCCCCCCCCCGGGAAAACGTAGTGCCTGCCGCTGTGCCTCCTGGGGCCCTTCCGAGGCCGGCAGCTGCTGCTGCCAGTGCCTCTCCTTCCTTCCCCCCCCCCCCCCCCGCCTGGCCACTCTTCCATCCTTCCCTCTCCCTCCCTCTTTTCCCAGCGAAGGGAGAGGGAAGGAGTGGGGGAGGAGAGAGAGGCCCCGGCAGCAGCTGGGGAGGCGCGGAGGTTTCCCGGTGTGGGGGGGGACATCGCCCCAGTGAGTGTGCATGCAAAGCACGCACACTAAAGAGCCCCCACCCTCCCCGGAATTTACAAAACTCTATGCCCCTGTGTACACCTACACATGCTAAGTCACTCAGTTCTTGCTTATACCCAGAATTAAACTTTGTTGGTTTTAAAGGTGCCTCTGGATTCAAACTTAGTTCTCACATCTATTTGTTAACTCGTTGAATGCTAATTTGCTGCTATTCACAGGTCTTAACAACTGCTTTAATCCAATCTTAGCTATACTTATCGGCCAATTACTTATGACTCTAACTAGCTGTTCCTACCAACTACCTCCCCCCCACCTATGTGTAAAGCTTGAAGAAGTCTGTTTCAATGTATCTGAAGAAGTGTGCATGCACATGAAAGCTTTTACTCCAAATTAAAGTTCATTGGTCTTAAAGGTGCCACTGAACGCAAACTCAGTAGCCTCAATAGTTAAATAAAATCTCCAACCCTAGGAACAACATTATTCTGCATACCATGTGCTAGGCACAACAGACTTTGCTTTCATGCTCATTCATTGGATTCCACTGGAATATTAGTAGACTGCTATGAACAAAATGATGGCCTTTTGGCCTAATCCTTTGGCCCTTTCTGATGGTTGGTGCGGCTCAGTAGTAGAGCATCTGCTCAGTATGCAGAATGTTCTAGGTTTAATCACCAGCATCTCCAGTTAGAAGGATCAGATGGCAGGTGATGTGAGCCTCTGGAGAGCTGCTGCCAGTCTGAGAAGACAATACTGACCTGATGGTCTGATGCAGTAGAAGGCAGCCAGCTTCATGTGTTCGTGTGACCTTCACGTGCAGGCAACCCTAAAGAAGAGACAGACACCAGATATTGATTTGGTTACAAAATGAATTTGCAGAAGCAAACTGGACAAAGGAGGAGCATCTATCACAATGGATGAAAGATAACTGTGGATGATGATCCCTGTTTTTCTTCCTTTATAGCTTCAAAAACCCAAACATTTGACATTTAATGCAAATGCAATTACTGTCCATGTACAAATTATGTGATTTTTCATTTCTGTTTCTTTATTATAGCAATGAATTTCCATCCTTATTCATTGACTTATTTCTTCTTAACAGGGACCCAAGAGGCTTACATTGTTCTATCCTTCATTTTATCCTCTGAGCAACCCTGTGAGGTAGACCCAAGGTCACCCAGCAAGCTTCCATGGCAGAATTGGGATTTGAACCTGGATCTCCTAGATCCTAGTACAGAACTCTAACCACTACACCTCATGGACTCTTGGGGCGCGATCATACACACCCATTTGTGACACAAGAAGGACGATCCCCTGCCGGCTCAAAGTGGCGTGATCACACAAGCACATCTGGGAAGCATCCTGCAGCCGGTGTCAAAGTGTCGCAAACCACTCTGAGCCGGTGGGGAATCGGCTTATTTAGCTACCAGTGAAAAGGCAGTCTCAAATGGTTTGCGACGGCCCAGAACTGACCTTTCCTGGTGTGATCGCACCAGCGCAAACAAGTGGCGTTGGGGAGCGGGCTTTTTGTTTTTTTCCCCCCTCCCATCCCGGTATGAGCATCATCGGATGACCCCGAGGGTAGAGAGGCAAGTCATCGATCCCTTGTAGAAGCAGATAAGCGCACTGAAAACAGCCGGAGGGAAAAAAACCCAACTCGCCCATGGCTGTGTGTGATCACGCAGCGGCGGTTTGCCCTCACAGGTCCATGGACCTGTGTGATCCCGCAAAAGCAGCGCAAATTGCGCGAGCACAAATGTGTGTCACTTCCCGTCTGGCTTATCTCACTCGTGTGGATGGGACCTCGGTGTCTCATCCCAATTTGCTTTTTGTCCTATATGGCAAAAATGGGGGGGGGGGGGGATTGAAAACTTTTTCTTTCCCTCTCTGCACTGTACAGATATTTTCAAGTCTTTCTTGATTTCCACGACTACATTTGACTCATGCCTGAGCTTGTTCAGTTATAACTTTGGATGTCATTCTGAAAATAGCAGCCCTGCTCTGTGAATAATGAGAGTCAGAGTCCAGAACAATGTACTCTCTTCTACAGACTTTTTGCACTGTTGTCATTACTGGGCCTTGTGTGTTTATACTACTGAGAGTCCAAAGTGACTTTTGCTAGACTTTTTGCAGGATTCAACTGTATTCCCTTCTCTCTCTCCCCACCCCCCTTCAGGGTAAATGTAGTATCTTCTTAGCTACTTGCAAATCAACAGATATATACCACGAATATTTTGTAAACCATTAACAGAACATGACACAAATGAAAGCAAGCATAGTGCATGGACTAAAAGTGTGGATTGTTTGCCCCGAGTTTTGGATTCACATTCAAGTTAGACACATGCCTTAACAAGTTAGACTAGCCTTAACCAAGCCAATATTTTCATATTATCCTGCGCTATAATACTGGTATACCTCACAGGACTGTCATTACTGAAGCAGTGACTGAGCCCAGAATTTATAACTACCGGGTTCATTATGTAAATTAGTCCAGCTCATAAAGTTTGGCTGTATTACAAATCAAATCACTTCAGAAGATCTTTATTGGCTCAGAATATTTAAGAAATTCTGTGCATGCTCAGTCCAGAGTCAGTTTTCTTCATAGGTACACACCTAGGAGTGCTTTAATATTAATGTGTTATTCTTTACAACACTTTCACTGATTCCTGTGAAACTATGTGATCTTTTAAAACGGCCATGTATTTTATAAAATAGCAACGTGCTTGGTAAACACAGCAGGGTAGATGTCTAAGCCATCGCATTCACACATCCTTGTTCTCTGCAGCTTCAATCATGTACACGATACCAAGCTAAACTGTAATTCCCAATATGACAACATGCAAGTCCTCGTCATCATGGGCACGTATTTGCCAACATCATGAACTAGGAGGTAACTTTTAGAAGACATTTTTTTCTAATCACTTGTCAAGAAAGCTTGTACATTTTGCAAGTGCAAAACTTCAATTTTAATCTCTGGGATTTACTTGGGATTGGATCCAAAGGTTGTTTCCCATTGGTATAACTCACTTCCACCAGCTGAAGAAGGAAAGCAGTTACATTGATTGCCCCTTTCCACAGCAGCTCACCAGCAGCCAAAGTCCCAGACATACACAGCGTTTTGGATAACAATAATATTTTGCTCCTGAGTTGCAATTTCAAAGCTTTTTATAAAAATATGGCTTCTTTTATAGCCTTTAAGACACATTTTGTAACAAATGGTAAACAATGAATGGATTTTCACTGTCTTCAGAAGCAAATATATTTGGGTGAAATTAGTTAATTATTTTCCTCTTTTCCTATTTCCTTTGAACTGTGAGAGGACATGAGGATATATGGCAAAGAATTAATTGCAATTTCAACTGTAAAGTTATGCAATGCTTCTGGTTATTTAGAGTCTTAGAGTCTGACTAGCACTGGAAGGATAGAAAGCATTTAATTTTTGTGCCATGGAATCTCGAGTTTTGGAGTGCTAAAATTCTAAATACTTCATGCAAATGAAAAATGCAGAATCAGGTCAGCTATAGACAAATGTCGGCAGATGGGATGCCAAATGCACTGCAGGCAGAAAAGATGACATTTATCAGTCATCCATACATCAGTAACTAAAACAATTTTAGGGTTGTCTAGACAGGCATCTACTATTTCTTAAATTTGAAAGCTTTAGTAGAAAGACAACAGCAAATACTCTATTTATGTTGAGGAGGGTTCCTCCCCCTCCCCAAGAGATGAGACAGGCAAAGGAAAAATGGCAGCTTTCAAAACTGAAAAGTGTAGCTTTTGCTGATTTCTGAAATATCTTTGACAGCTTGCCTCTGTGTATTTGTGGACATACAGAAAAATATATTGTTCCATATTAATGGCAACAGAACTAAATTATCAGGGTTTACAAAAGTCTGCTATTGCTTTAGGAGATTGTATAACAGCTGCATAATCCATCCCAAACAAAGTCCTTTTTTATCCACTAGTTTTCTTGGGAGAGCTAAATGTGCACCTTAATCCATATCACTCAGATCAAAGGGCATTCTCAGTACAGTGTACAATTTCCTTGCAAGGTAGGCCAAGTTAAAATGGTGATTTGCCCAAGGCCACCAAGTAAGCTTCAACATAGAGCCAGGATTAGGTCTCTCCAGTACATACTCAACAGGCTATCCAACAACTGACAAACAAGAAACCATTTGCTCATCCCTACAGGTGCAAAAACAATGATATCTGAGTATCTGAGTATAGAGAAGTTTGCAAGGCTCAACGTTTGTTATCTGCACATTTGATAAAATGGAATCAGAATTCCTTAAACATTTTTGGATTATATTTCTCTAAATTCTCTAATCTTGTATGATTAAATCTTCCATTTATGTTACCATGCTTTTGCTAAGGATGGCTATGATGGCCCCATCCACTTCCCTCCCTCAGAGGTAAGATTTTTCCTCCATTTTTCTTCCCCTTCTGTGACTGAGCCACCCTAGTTATGTTTTCATCTTTCCCAAAGAATTCTGGCTGTCAGTTAAAATCTTAATATGAGTACTGGTGTTTCAAGAGAAGGGGGTTGGATGCTGGAAAGAGTGTACCAGCCTACTGGAAACTAAAAGAGAATACTCAAAGAAAGTCTGCTGGAGTGTTTGGAAAACACTGGAACAAAAGCCTCTCAACATAAAAGTTTTATGTAATTCTGAATAGCTTAAGAAACTCTCACTGGTCTGAAACATAAGAACTAAAGTCTGTGCATGTACTGATTTTACCCCAGAGTTACCTATATTGAGTTACCTCAGAAATTTTACACCTGATTTCACCTGACCTTTCCTCTCTATGTTGAATAAAATATTTTGTTAATTTGGAATATAAAATCTTCCTGAGTGCCTTTTAAACCATATAAGTTGAAGGGGCTCCCATTCCTTCTCTCAGGTTCCTGGCTGAGCAAGCAGCAAAAATATTATACTGTGACAAGGTGAGACCTCCACTTGTCACTCCTCTCCAAGAGGATGAGGAACCTTTAGCAAGTAGTATTTGGGTGCGATCACTTAGCCAGCTACAAATCCACTCAACTGTAATCTATATATCTAATAGCCAAGGTGCCCCGGGCGTGCAGTTATCTAAATCCGCAAATCGGGTGCGCTTAGAGGGCAAAGACATTTTCCTGCACATTTGGGGCAATCCCCAGATGTGCAGAAAAATCTGAAATCTATAAAAAAAACTATAGGGGGATACTTAAATTCCCCCAAAAGTAAAAGAGCATTCCCTGCGCATGCACAAAGAACGCTCTGAAAACTGCCTCACTGCCATTGCTGCCACCTGCACACCAGGGAGGAACATGAGAAGGCTTGGTGGACCGGCCAGGCCTCGCCACCACTGCTGCTAGGGGAGAGGGGAGGGAGAAGTCTTGGTGGGCCGGCGGCTGTGAGCCACTCAGCCCTCACCACTGCCACTGTGGGGGAGGGTGGAGTTTTGGAGGGCTGGTCAGGCCTTGCCGCTGCTGCTGCTAGGGGAGAGGGGGAGGCCTTGCTGCTGGTGCTGAAGGGGAGGGAGAAGACTTGGTGGGCCCAGGGGGGGCAGGGGAGAAGGGGAGAAGACTCACCTGTGGCTGCTTCCTTCTCCTCCACTTGGAGCTTCTCCCCCCCGCGAGTATCGCGGGTCCCCCTTCTTGTAGGACCACATTTTCCCAATTTGTCAACAAGAGTATCATGTGAAACCTTATCAAAAGTCTTACTGAAATCAAGATAAACTATGTCCACAGCATTCGTCTGATCCAACAAGGTAGTAATTCTTTCAAAAAGGAGATAAGGTCAGTCTGGCATGACTTGTTCTTGAGGAACCAAGTTGACTCTTAGTAATCACAGCCACCCTTTCTCAATGCTCAAGGACTGATTGTTTGATTATTTGTTCTAAAACTTTCCCAGGAATAGACCAATGTCAAGCTGACGGGTTGGTAGTTACCTGAATCCTCTCCCCCTGCTTTGCAGATGGGAACAGCATTTGTCTACCTCCAGTGCTCTGGCACCTCACCTGTACTTCAAGAATTCTAAAAAATTATAAATGGAGGTGCCAAAATTATACCAGCAACTTCCTTTAGTGCCCTCAGATGCAATTCATCTGGCCCCGAAGACTTAATTTCATTTAGAGAAACTAGCTGTTTATGTAACCCCTATGCCTATCCTAGGCTGCAATTCTCTTCCCTCATTATGTGTTCTGTTTTTGCTGGGTTAAACACTGTTTCCCTTGCAAGAGAAGACTGAGACAAAGTAGGAATTGAGCAGTTCATCTCTCTTCATCACCTGTTAAAATTTCACTTTCCTCTCCCCACAACAGGCCTGCCACTTTGTTGTTCTTTCCTGCACTGAGCATTTTGTGCATGTGTTTAGCATTTCTCACTAGCCTAAACTCATACTAAACTTTAGCTTTTCTGACACTCTCCCTACAAGCAGTGGCTATTTGTTTACATTCATCCTTGGTTATATGGCTTTCCTTCCATTTCCTAAATGAGTCTTCATTCATTCTTAGATCTTTAGAAAGTTGTTTACGGAGCCACCCTGGCTTATGTTTCTCCAGTTTCCCCTTCTCATTGGAATTGTTTGTGATTGTGCCTTCAGTATTTTGCTTTTAAGAAATTCCCACCCCTCTTGGACTGACTTCTCCTCAGGTATTTCCAACCATGGGATTCTACCCAGCATAACTTTAAGTTTGTTCAGGGCTCCGTTGGAGCCGGGGCGCGCCGGAGCGCCGCTCCGGGAGAAAGGAGCCGAGGGGGCGGGCGCTTAACAAAGCCCCACCCCCCCGGCCTCCCCCCCGTCAATGCTTCCCGGGGCTGGTGGCACTCCGCCGGCCCCGGGAAGGAGAAGCCCTTTTCCTCCCCCCCCATCAATAGTCCCGGGGCCGGCGGCACTCCGCCGGCCCCGGGGAGAAGCCCGTCCCTCCCCCCTCCCACTGCTCCTGGGGCCGTGGCAAAGTGCCGCGGCCCCAAAAAGCCCATTTCCTCCCCCCCAGAAGCCTGTCCCTCCCCCCTCCCACTGCTCCTGGGGCCGCAGCAGAGCGCCGCGGCCCCAAAAAGCCCCTTTCCTCCCCCCCGAGAAGTCCATCCCTCCCCCCTCCCATCAATAGTCCCGGGGCCAGCGGCACTCCGCCGGCCCCGGGAAGGAGAAGCCTCCCCCCTCCGACTGCTCCCTCCCCCCTCCCCCTGCTCCTTCCTTTCCCCATCCTTCCCCTCTCCCTTCCTTCCTTCCTCTTTCCCCCCTTCCTTCCTTCCTTCCTTCCTTCCTTCCTTCCTTCCTTCCTTCCTTCCTTCCCTCTCTCCCCCCCACCTACCTACCTACCTTCCTGTTCCTTCCTTTCCCCCTTCCTTCCCCTCTCCCTTCCTTCCTTCTTTCCTTCCTTCCTTCCATCCTTCCTTCTCTCTCTCTCTCCCCACCTACCTACCTACCTTCCTGTTCCTTCCCCTCTCCCTTCCTTCCTTTCTTCTCTCTCTCTCCCCCACCTACCTACCTACCTTCCTGTTCCTTCCTTTCCCCGTCCTTCCCCTCTCCCTTCCTTCCTTCCTCCCTCTCTCCCCCCTTCCTTCCTTCCTTCCTTCCTTCCTTCCTTCCTTCCTTCCTTCCTTCCTTCCTTCCTTCCTTCCTTCCTTCTCTCTCTCCCCCCCACCTACCTACCTACCTTACTGTTCCTTTCTTTCTTCCTTCCTTCCTTCCTTCCTTTTTCTTTCTTCTCTCTCTCTCCCCCACCTACCTACCTTCCTTCCTGTTCCTTTCCTTCCTCCCCCTCCCTCCCTCCCTTGTTGCCTTCTGACACACCTGATGTCAGGGATGTGTGGCTTTATGACACTTCCGGTGACGTCAGGGGGTGTGGCATATGCAAATAAGTTATGCTAATGAGCTCCTGCACCTCTTTTTTTACGAAAGGACCCCTGAGTTTGTTCAAATTAGCTTTTCTAAAGTCCAACCTATATGTTTGTGATATGTTAGTGAACTGGCTGCAATAGTGATATGTTGTCATTTACTTTTATTTATGCTTAAATTTGCATTCTGCTTGTCAGTCCTCATCCCATTTAAGTCTTTTCTAACAGAAGCCAGCATACAAACATATTCAGTCTTATTTGCTATCTGGCAAAATGTTACTTGGGAAGTGAAAGAAAGAGAGCAGGGAGTCTTGCCAATTCAGAAGGAAGCTCTGAGCCATCTCTGCTGGCCAGACAGAGGCTGCTTATCTCTGGCGAGCACTGGGTAGCATTTAGTCTCTGTTCCAAATTGTTGCTAATTTGAGTTAAGGTGGTTACTGTTCTTAGCCCTGTAATGCACAAAGTACCAGGAAACTTTCCCAGGCAAATAGGAACAATTGGAGCATATATTGTGCTGTGGGGAAGGAGGAAGGTGAGACAGTAAGGAAGGTGAGACAGCAAAAAATGTTTGGGTTTTGTTTATCACATGACCCTCCATGGGTCAAATTTTGCCTTGGCCACTGTTTGTTTCCTTGTAGCCCCTTATAGCTACCTCATAAAACAGGGTACCCTTGAACTGGAATAGGATTTGG
This sequence comes from Lepidodactylus listeri, assembly GCA_029233225.1. Classification (NCBI taxonomy): domain Eukaryota; kingdom Metazoa; phylum Chordata; class Lepidosauria; order Squamata; family Gekkonidae; genus Lepidodactylus; species Lepidodactylus listeri. The sequence continues at coordinate 46,108,091 of JARCFY010000006.1, read as the reverse complement.
GATAACCACAGAGGAGTGCATAGCACACAGAAAACAATATTCACACCCGCCGGAAGCGCTGGGGATGCGCACGGAGACGCCTGGGGACCAGTTCCCAGGTGTCTCCGGCTGAAGCGGCATGCTGGTGCCTCGCAGACGGGTGAGTTCGTGACAGGGGCAGCTACAGCTGTCTGGACACCCTCTCTGCCTCCGCTTCTGAAGCGGAGGCAGGGCACTCCAGAAGCCCAGTCTGTCCTCAGCCGTATAGCATGATGGGAGATGTGCTCCTGTGTCCAGAGAAGGATGGGCAAGGTGTTCAGCATTGGGAGGATATAAGATGATGCTCCATGAGAAGCTCCTGTTTAGTTGGAGCTGTTCCCTGTAGCATTTATGGTTATTCTGCCCTTGAATGTTTTTTTAATGTAATCTTAATTCTTGGTTATACAGTCTGTGGTTGGAAGTTTTTCTTTCGAACCACTTCCAAATACTGAATAGTGAACAGCATATAACCCCATTTGAGCTGAAATTTGAACTTGAGTGCTTGTCCTAAGCACTGACAGCAGCGTTAAGGTAGAATAATTTCCCCCCAAATGTAATGAATGTCTGACAGTCAGATGTGCTGTTCTCATGATACTGAACTGTTTGAGGCTGCCATTAAAATTCAAGCTAGGGGCTATATTTTACTTGTCAACATTTCCTAGATACTTAAACATAAATTTTGAAACTTTTGCCCTCCCAAGTTGGGATGAAACTTCATTTTTGTGAATACAGAAAGAAAAAAAAACCAACCCTAAAAGTACACTTCAGTAACCCAGGCAAAGCCTTTTCTCCCTTCAGAGCCATGGGTTGCATGCATGCACACTCTATGGCAGACTGCCCGTTTTAAGGTACATTTTGGGGGGGGGGAGTAGAATTGTGCATGATGGAGGAAGCTTTTGCATATGAAAAGTCCTCCTGCATAAATTTTAGTTTTCAAGATACCATAAGAATCTGTAATTTTTCTAGCAAAACGAAAATAGGTGGCTATGTTTTGGGGAAAGTATTATTAAAATTAGGATTTTGATTTTTTTTGTCCCTGAGACAATGGCTAGGAGAGGCAGGGATGGGGGAGGGATATGTTTTCCTGAAACTTTCTTAATCATTAATAAAGACTATGGATTGCTTTGATTTTATTTAATTTCCCATCATAATTGGTTTACCATAACATAGAAAGAGTTTCTAATCCATTGCATCCTGTTATACTTTCCTGGGGTTTTGGTGATAGTACAGGAAATATTTCTTTTCACTTTCAGGCAACATTGTTAAGGTGTCTTTTGCATCCACCACTCTTAAACTACCTATGTATGAGTTCAAAAAGACAAATGTGTGATTAATATAGCTGAGAATAACAGAGAGTAAACTTTGGAAGTGAAAGTAATGGTTAATGCTTGTCATCTTACAGCAGTGGAGATGAAAGGAAGAGGGGGAGTTATTACGTTTTTTGTTCCTCGGAAATACTTGGGTCCTGCTTCATGGATATCAGCGGTAACACGAACGTTCATGAAGAATGGATGTAGCTGCACTGGTTTTCAGGAAAATCCCAAAAGCGGAAGTCACATAATACCTTTTCTTAGGACTAGTGAAAATATCACAAAGCAGTGTGTGTCACAAAGCAGTGTGGAAGCTTTTGAGCTCCCCAGATCTCTTCGGTAGGCTGAATGTTCTGGATCAAGAACAGGGTGGGAAGAATACAAATAACTATTGCAGAGTATTGCAGCCTTACATAGCAGTTCAGTACCTAACCATTTTAAAACAAAGTCCTATGCATACTTATTTGGGAGTAATTCCCATAGAGCTTAGTGGGACTCAGCAAGAGTACAGGGGTTCATGGTTAGGCTACAATCTTTACACACCTTACTTTATTGGAGAATAAGTCTTGAATTTTACAGACTTTCATTTTCTCTTGCTATCTAGCAGTGTGTCCACTAGGTGGCGCTGTAACAATAGCTTTCTTATATTTATGATCATAAGAAAATAGTCGGGAACCAATTTGAAAGGCAATGTTCATTTTAACAATTCAAATGCACTTCTGTTAATTTGTATTTTATAAAGGTTCAGCAGGTTTCACTGAATGTCTTGTTAACTGGAGTTTTAAATTTGCTTCCCAATCTGCCATTTGATTGTGTAGTTTAGAATGATTTTTTTAAAGGGTGATGGTATGGCATTTGCATGAAGTATGTACATATGTGTGCTCATAGATATAGAATATATTCTCCTGCATACACTAAATATGACCTTTTATGTAATTCTTGTGCATGGATCAGAACGTGATCAAAATGCAGTGCAGAGTGTAGAGCATCTGCAAGGGCGCACATTGTTTAGAAATATGCCAAAATGAAGGGCTTGATTGGTTTCCTGTGTAAAAACCCAGCAGGCGTGCTATTCAATATCCAAAAGACAGAGATAGGAGCCATAGCAGCCCTTTAGGAACACTTCTGTCCTTTAAGAATATTTTTGTTCTTAAAGGGCCAGTGTGTTGGGAATGAACTTGGGCCATGTCCCTGTTCAGCCATGAGGTCTGTTGGTCAATGTAGGCAATTTGTTGTCTTTTAATATAATTTACCTTATAATTTACATCACAGAACTGGGGTTCTGAACTTAAATCTGAAAAAAAAAACATACCCTATGCACTGGTTGTGTGAGTTTCCTAGATGCTGGACAGTTTTAGAAACAGAATATGGGCCTAGATGGGGCTTTGATCCGATCCAGCCTGGCTGTTCCTAATGCTGAGGGATTCAAGGGCTTTCTTTCTTCACCCAGAGTCTGGTCGTGACGACCTCATCAAAGCCACATAGTTATCACCATGCAGTGGACAGGGCCTTCTCCTCATTGGTACAGAAGATACAAAATCCCTTCCCCAGGGAAGTTGGCTATGTTTGCCCCATCTTTGTTGGCCACTGGATGCTGGACAAAGGCTGTTGAAGTCTGGGAACATTATATAGTAGTGGGTCTTGGTTAGACTTTTTCGTTAATTTGGATCATGGCACTCTGTCCCTAAAATTACTGTGTTTATGATTTTATGGTATGAATTTCAGCTGTGCATTTTGTTGTGTGTGAGCCACTTAACTCCTTTGTGGAAGTCAGGATGTAAGTCCCATGATAGCCCTTTCCAGTTGTTGTGTTTTGCCACTCATGTGGGGAGAATGTACTATATGCACTCTTCCTGGTAAATGTGATCACCATTTTTTTTTCTGAAAGCAGCAATGTGTGTGTGTTTTCACCATCAGTACATGCAAACCAGAAACAGGGTCTGAGTTGTGGCGCTGCTTTTAAACAAAATGGTGATTGCATGTGTTTGGGATGACGGTGTGTGCCACGTTCTCCACACATGCAGGGTAAAACATAACAGACCTGTGCCATTATCTGTTGGCCTGATCACTTTATTCAGTCCCAAGAAAGAGATTCTTAGGTACAATCCTGGCCAATTTAGGCTGCAGCACTGTGTTGGAAAAAGTTATATTTTTACTTGCTGATGTAGAGCCAGAGGTTTCCTATGAGGTTGCCCTTTATGTCTTAGCAGCAAAGAAAATTCGAGCCAAACTAGTGCCAGCATAGTCCAATTAAGAATTTAACTAGTACACAACAGACGTCTCCAAAAGGTTTTCCTTTTTTATGAATAAGTTTCAAAGTGTAATTTTATAGTGTCTTAATCTAATTTTACTGTACTGTATTTTATTGTATACTATTTTCTACTACTTGTAATGGCCATTGGCTCTATGCAATAAAATTGAGCTGAATTGAACTGAACAGGCCTTGTATAGAATTTTAAATAAAGTGAGGACTAGAGATGGGCATGAACTGGGAAAATGCAGTTTAGTACATGGTTCATGGTGTGCCCAGTTTGTGAACCACTAAACATCACAAACTATTAGCAGCCAAACGAACTCATTAAGTTCATGAGGTTCGTGAGCCAGTAGAACAAATCCTGTGCAAGCTAGTGACATCCAAGTTCAAAGGGGAACTCTGGCTGATTCTCCTTTACCTGCCCTACAAGTTTGGCAAGGATTGGATTTGTGGCATCCATGTTACAGCCTCCCAAAGAAGGTACTCAAAGAAAGGGCTTTCTGGGGATATGACCACCTATCATGTTTACAGGTACAGGTTCAGGAAGTTCAGGAGAGTATAGAATGGATCCTATGCAAGCTAGAGTCATCAAAGTCTCAGGGGACCTCCCTTGGGTACTCCTCTACATGGCCTTCAAGTTCCACTCCCCTGTTGCTTTGAAGTTTGGTAAACATTTAAATTGAACATAGATAGTCTGTCTGGAAATGTATCCACTCAGAAACTGGCATGATCTTCCACAAACAGTTTGAAAGTTTGTGGAAAGTTTGTGCCAGTTGACCTGCCACAAACTTTACTTTGCAAACCACAAACCACCCAAAATTAATCATGAACTTTAGTTAGTGAGCCAGTTTGTGTCCATCCATAGCATAGGCATAGAGTACGGGGGGGCTCGAGTAGGGTTGCCAAGTCTGGGTTGGAAAATACCTGGGGACTTTGGGGGTGGAGCCAGGAGAGGGCGGGGTTTGGGGAGGAGAGAAGCCTCAGCATGGTACAATGCCATAGAGTCTATCCTTCAAAGCAGCCATTTTCTCCAGGGGAGCTGATCTCTCTCAGCTGGAGATCAGTTGTAAAAGCGGGAGATCCCCAGACCCCACCTGGAGGCTGGCAACCCTAGGCTCGAGGGCTTGAGCCACCCCCGAAATTTTCCGGGGGGGGGCTCAGGTACCCCCGAGAAAATGGAGTGCCTGCCTCTGCGCCTCCCCGGGTCCTTCCGAGGCCTGGCGGCTGCTGCTAGAGAGGGAGAGGGAAGGGGTGGCGGGGGTGAGAGGCACCGGCAGCAGCGGCTGGCGGGCCTCAGAAGGGCCCGGGGAGGTGGGGCGGTTTCCCGGAGGTGGGGGAAGAACATCATCCCAGCGAGCATGCGCACAAAGCATGCGCGCTAAGGAGCCCCCCCCCCCCCCCAGATTTCCAAAACTCTACACCCTTGATCCGTAGTGAGGACTTTGCAGGAATAAAGATGACTTTGTAGATGAATGAAACGAAATGGCACTCCCTACATCAACACCTAATGAGGACTGAGTTTGCCTCACGAGGCACTGAATATTGATAACAGCTGAGCATCAGGTCTCCCCAGGAGAAGGGATGCACTACTCAGTTTTGCCTTCATTATGTTCCTTGGTGATCTCCCATCCAAATACTAACCAGGGCCAACCATGCTTAGCTTCCGAGCTCTGACAAGATCGGGTTAGCCTGGGCTATCCAGGTCAAAGCAAGTGTTAGTTACATTTTTAAAAAGAGAGGAGGAAGGAAATGAGCTTGCTCAAGTATGCAAGAAATCCTGAAGGAGGGGATTTGGGGTGAGGAAAGATTTTAAGATTGTTCTGATACCTTCCCTGATTTCTTGAAGGCTCTTAGTTCTGATTTTTTAAAAAAAAGATGAGTGCAAGACACATATTTACTTACATTATAATAAAATGTACTGGGAGGGTTCTTTAATTTATTAATTAATTTTATCCAGTGATTTCTTTCCCACAACCCTTACATCTGCCAGTATTAAAAATGAAAGCATTATCAGCAGAAGAGCTGTTTAAAACCAGATTGCAGCTCAAACAACATTCACATCATTATAAATAGAATAAAATGAGCAGCCTAAATAATAAGTAATATAACCTAGGGACAATTGCCCCACTAAAAAAGGGCACCTCCTGACACACTAAAATGAAACCCATCACATGCCAGACAAATATCTACAAGCACAGGAGAGTGGGGAGGGTGAGATAAATAGAATTTATGCTCGGGGACTTGGACCAATTCATTGAGGAAATACCTGTGGCAGATAGGGTGACACTTCTCTAAAAGGATTGGGTTCATTGCTTGGAGGTTCTTCTGGATCCAGTTCTTCAGAGTGCTCCTATAGCTGCTGTGGCACAGAATGTATTTGACCAGCTCTGGCTAATATGCGGACTGTTTGAGTCAACTGGGGCAATCAAGTATGGACCTAAAAATTCATCTTTATCCAGATATAGCCTTACAACTAAAAATATCCTTCGTGATGTGAAACTAATTTTCTGCTCACAAAAGTTCTGTTTCACAACTTTGCATTATAGCCTTAATGACAAAAATGAAACCAGATTTTTTTTTTTAAAAAGTTATTTTCCTTGTACCACCTCTTGTGTGAGCAGAAGCATGATAAAATAATGCCTAGGCATATAGGTGACACTGCTGGTGACTATTTTTGTTGTTGTTGTTCTGCTTGTGGGTTTTGGTATCATTTTCCATTGTCTTCCAAGATGAGGGGGGCATGGAATAGTCCCCTTTGAAACACAAAGAGTCCATCTGCTGTGTTTGACACAAACATTTTGGGGCAAATGAACCACATACTTTGTGGGAAGAAAGCAATGCTGTCTGTGGCAAATACTAAGCATTAAGATAGCCTTTCAGGATTAAATGAAACTCAAGAGAGAAATCTAAAGGGACTTCGTAAGATTTTCACGATGCCTCAATGTACCCAATTTTGCTTACCCAAATCCAGCAATGTCTGCTTTTGAAACAAAGGTAGGTTAATTTATGTTTTGCTTCTGATGATTATGTTTCCTTAATTATAATTTTGTTTGATGTATAGAATCAGGCTTGTGCCTCTGGGAGGTTTGCTGCACCAGTGGCTTCGAGTGAGGCTGCCTGACTGCAAATAAATGATTTCATGTGTGTGATAAGGATAGCAGGCAGGAGGAGGGTGCCTGAAGCGAGCAATGGATGCCTGAAGCTGCTTGGGAAATGCCCAACCCACTGTGTGCCTTATCAGCCTTTGAGAGGCTATTGACACAAACAGGTCATCACATACTGAACATGAACCTAGACTTTGGCCCAATCTGCATTCGCTATGTAAAGCTGTTCTGTGCTGCTGTGGCGCTGGCTTCCCATTTGGCTCAGTATAAAGCTCTCCTCTGTCTGCATCAGGACACAAGTTGTTTAGGAAGAGCATGGGGAGGGGAGCAGCCTCCCAGGGCGCCAGTAGGGCACTGCACTGTGCTGTGCTGTGGGGAGGAAACAGCACACAGGACCCCCTACAGAAAGTAAAGGGGGGTGACCTGGTGGAGGGGGAGGCGGAGGGGGGGACAGGAAAGACAGAACCAGCTGGGTAAAAAACATGAAACACCTGGTGGTTGCCAGGCAGGGCATGCTGGGGTCAAATGGTTCAGGGGTGAGCATGCTTCCAACCCCCCCCCCCCATATGATCAGAGAAAAATGTTCCTTAGCTGCTTTTAAACACAGATGACTGGATTTTCAGCTAACTTGTTTCCTTTGTGACAATTTGCGTATCTCCTTAGAAAAGGGGGGGAGGAATTCGGCTCCAGTTGTCTGCTTTTTGCTCACAGCAGCTTGAGGGTGGGGAGGAGCAATTGTAGCACCTTAAAACCAAATCCAGGTAAGGCGATAAGACACCATAGTAACCTCGGAGTCACCACTAAATGGCAATAAAATGGTGCAGACAGCTGATGCTGACATGAAACAACAGGAGAGTGGATGCGGCATGAAATGCAGACAGAAATTTCTGAGACAGTGTGAGATCGTTGGCACAATGGTGTGGAATACCAATGCAGATTGGACCTATATGTATTGCTTCAGACTACTGGTGCGGGAATTGTTCCCAGCCTCCCCAAATAAAGACACAAGACATCAAGTGTGGCTTAAACAAAGTTTATTAAAGAAAAGACTAATGTGCATATTATTAATCAATTAGGGTTTTTAAAAAGTATGCACCAACCCTCATCTCCTCCCTCCACCCACTCTGTAAACCACTTAAGGGTGTGACTGATACATTTCAGCAGAAGGGGTCCCCTCCACAGCCATGGTGACAATGATCAACTGGCTTGGAAAACAAGGCATCTGGATCAGTGATGCCAATCAGCAGCCTTGTGTTCATTTCCAGTAGGAGCAATAATAACCACATACCATAGGTCAGCTAGCAAGGTATTGCATTGCATGATTGAGCCATTCTGCACATGTGTGTGTGTGAAAGAAAGTTAAATATTGTGGTGGAGTATCTGAGGGAGGGGGCATTATTTATACAACCCTGCATATCCCTACCCAAAAATACTCCAGAGGCTCCCTCTCAAAGGAAGGAGTGCTGTGGAGAGCAGAAGATTTTATTTATTTATTTACATTATTCATGGTCTGCATTTCTCACCGAGACTCAAGGCCGATTACAATCAAAAGGATGGTGTATCCAGTGAAGGATGGTGTATCCGATGGGGTTTGGGACTAGAGAAATTTGAAAACAAACAGCAATCTAAAACAGAGGTGAAACAAACCTGAAACAAACATAAGCATTTAAATATGATATGTTAAATGGTGTAAAAGCTATATCACTGATGCATACTTACAGTGATAGGCAGCAATACAGTAGTATAGGTTTTAAGTATTGAGCGGGAGGCGATAAATTCAAACAACAGGCTTTTATTCAGTGATATTGCTCAGCTCCAAAGTCAGCTCTATGAGAGCGGCACCTTAATTTATACTGTTCCAACACATAACTTTCAACAAAGTAACTATATACAAGCAATACTATTGGACCTAAGCAGGGCTCAGTGATTGGGTATCTGGATTGTCTTTAGGACCAATGGGAGTCTTTAGTCATCAGCCAATAAGAATTGGAGCTTTCAGATACCAGAGCCCTATCAAGCTATTGCTGCTTCAGTACTCCAAACACAAACACAACAATAGGCTACAGTCCCAATGCAACTTTCTGAACCGTTTCATCACAGTACAGTCCTATTTGCCAGTATAAAAACAGGCAGTAATCTGGAATAATCCTGTTTTGTACAAACAGCAGAAAGCCAGGCTAGTGGGAGCCTTCCTAATCTTGTCAGGCAGGCCATTCTACAAGGTGAGGGTCACAAAAGAGAACTGCATAGTTGCTTTCCATTTTTTAGTGCTGCTAATGAAGCTAAAAGAAGCATTAGAAGACTTGTGACCCATCTGAGGCTGCAGTCATGCACACTAAACAATCCACTTTCAGTCCACTTTCAATCCACTTTCCAACTGGATATTGCCAGTTCACACAGAAAAATCCAGTTGGAAAGTGCACTGAAAGTGGATTGAAAGTATATTATTTAGTGTGTGTGACCACAGCCTGGCTCTTCCCATCAGAAACTGCGAAGTGGCTTGTGATGTTGTAGGGGTCCCTGGGAAGATCTACCATTTCACAGTGGGAATGGTGCCCACGGATGCCTGTAGAATGTTTCCATGTTCACAGGACTGGAGGTAACATGGGCAGTTCTGAGTATGGGGCAGTTCTACATGTGCACGTGAGGCACTAGAGACTACATTGTATTCTAGTATTTTCTTTCCAGGTGCAACTTGGCTTCAGTGAATGAGTTAATAGATGTGTGGCTCTTGGGTAACATTAAAGACCACTCATTACTACCTTGTACATCATGCAGTTGCCGCGCATGTTTGCTTACTGCAAAAGACCTTTGTACCCATGCTTTGAAATACCCTTTGTTTAAAATACAGTTCTTGATTCAAGTGTAGACTTTCATTTCATGTATAAATCTTTTTAATATCTTGGATCCTTTGACTATGAGATTTTGTTCTCAGTGAGGTCCATTGTATTTCAGTGAGAAATTAGAAGGCAATCTAAGGAGCAGATATATATGGCTGGAAGTTTTTTCAGTCTGATCCCCTATGCAAAAACAAAACAAAACAAGAACACAACATATACAGTCATCTAGGGGATCCACTGCTATTGGCTCTGTAGTCATTTAGCAGAACAGAGCCCCTTTGGGGTATATATATACTATTTAATAACCTTTGAGAGCTGGCAATATGAAGAATGATTTCTGTATTGGCTATTTTTTAAACCTAAGATGGCAATAACTTAGCTTGGGGAAGCTCAGGGTTTTCAAAAGAGCTGTGCTATCAACATAAAAAGACTCAAAGAGATGATTCAAAACACACATGAACTTTCTCAAAATACATGAACAGGCCTGACCCTTGTATACTCCCATGATTGCCTAAAGAATGTACAGAATGACCTTCCAGTACACAGATAGCTACAGAGAACTGTAGAGGTCCTGTCACAATCAAGAACGGCTGTTTACTCTTGTGTTTGCAAAATATTTTGCCATGTAACCATGTGTCCAAAGACAGGTAGGTGCATTGTCATATAGGAGAAAAGCTAAATACATTGATTGGGGGGGGTGCTATGGTGCTATATAAATAATATTATTAATAATAGTTTACTATTAATGATTTTAGAAGAAGGAAATGGCAAACTACTTGTGCTCATCTCTCGCCTTGTAAACTCCATAAAGTGGAACTTCCTGGGGTTGCCCAGTTTGGTTGTGACTTGACAAGTTATGATGATTATGAATATTTTATTTTGGTGGGCATTTTGTGTGTATGTGTTGTATGCCTGGAAATCATGGTTGACTTCTGGCATTTGCTAGTGGGACTTGGATGTTTCAGAGAGGTGGTGTACTATTGTCTTCCTCTGCATTCCAGCCCTGGTATTCCTCGGAGGTCTCCCTTCCAAGTACTTGCCAGGGTCAGCCCTACTTAGCTTCTGAGATCTGATGAGATCGGGCTTGCCGGGGCTATCCAAGTCAGGGCAATGATGATGAATATTTTGACTGAAAAGTAGCCCCTGTACTGCTACATAAATGGACATTATTATCCCATAATGGGCATTCAGGGTGCAACCAATTAGTCATCAAAGTAAACAGGAAAAAAAAGAAAGTAATCATGAAAGGAAAACCAGTGTTTAGCTACCGAAATGTGTGATAAAATTGGGGGGGGGGGATACAGTCATGAGAGGTCAAGATAAGAAACTGATATATAGGAAGTGATCAATCAATATATTGTCAAAACAGATCTCTTACTTTGGGAAAATATTTTGCTTTAAATTGCTTATAAAACTAGTATCTGTTCTTTGCTGTACCTGAAATTTGGCAGACAGCGTGTTTCAGGCAGGCCATATAATCCCTGAGAAGTTTATCAAAATTGGATGGAAAACATCGAAGTCACAGCCAGAAATGTGTTTTCCATTCAAACAAAATGAAAATGAAATGAATTCAAAAAATGAATGACATGTTAGAAAAAACCAACAAAAGTTTGCACCCAAATGGAAAAAAAATTACAGAGCTATCTTTTCAACAATTTTGTGTTGTGAAGCTCTGAAAATGTGTCAGCTTTGTTTCTCATCACAGCAGTATGTTTTCAAGAGGGATTTGGTTTAATGTTGCTAGGTAGGGACTAGTAGCATAAACAAGAGTGACTCTAAAGATATCTTCTGTTGGCTGTAGAATCCTATAGAATGTCCCAGTTGACATTCTAGGCTGAATAATTTTGTGATTAGTATACTACCAGTGACTGACAACCATTACCACCCCTAGTGTTTGACCTTAGTTCAGACAGTGTTCAGGACACTCAGCAGCTGGTTTCTATACTGAAGTCCATACAAACAGGGGTGGATTGGCCATTTAACTTGCAGGGAAAATTCCCAGTAAGCCACTGCTGAAAAGTGCTGCTGGAGGCCAGAAGCAAGCTCTAGCACAGGGGTGTCAAACTCATTTGTTATGAGGGCCAGATCTGACATAAATGAAACCTTGTCGGGCCGGGCCATTTGTGTCATAAAATGTAATGCCAGGGAGTGGAGAAAGAGACAAACACAATTAAAGATTTTTTAAAACTTAAAACATTAGCACTCTTGCAATATTTTGTTTATTTAACAGTCTCTGATAACTGACACCTCTTGCTCTGAATTATTGCTTCAGAATCTGGAGACAGTGTGCTGTAGCAATCTTGAGTATGCTGTTCAGGTGTTGTTCAGGCGTGTATCTGTAAGTTTCAAACCCACTTTTTATTTATTGACATTCTTTACAGAAATCTCATGGCCAATGCTCTGTGCCGAAGACCCAAGAGAAAACATTAAATGGCTGGGCATTATGAGCTTTTATACATAAATTGTTTTGTGTGCTGGTCAAGAGCATGTGAAGGTTCCATGATATAGACTGAGAGTATGTGTTTCTCTACAAAACTATAGTCTTCCCCAGAGAAATAACTACAATTCCTGTGAGGCAGTGCAAGAACAGAGGCTGAGGACAGACTGGCAATGTAAAGCGGGGCAGGCACGCTTCGCAAACGGAGGAAAGGAGCACGTTCAGACAAGCGCATCTGCCCGGCGGCTCCGTTGCGTACTTACCCGTCTCCCAGTCGCTTTTCTTCCGCTTTAACAGGACACCGGTTTTTCCTGGTGTTCAGGGGCCTTCCTCCGCATGCCTCCCGCTTCCAAACAGTGTGAACTGGACGAAGCGGGAGGCATCCGGAGGAAGTGTGAACGCACCGGCAAAAAGTTTTGCGCATTTGCGCATCTACGCGCGTGCGCAAGTGCGCACGTGCGCACATACGGAAAACCCATGAAAAACAAAAAGGAAAGGGAAGAGGGAGGGGGGGGGGAGGGGGAGAGAGACGGAACCTGTAGTGCAGTGCTCCAGCAGACTACGGAAAGTTAGGCAGAGCCTTGAAAGTGGCCGGGAAGAGGGTAATGTACTCTGCCTGTGTGGAACCCAGCAGGACGGAAGGGTTGCGCTACGGCCACGGGTGGAGCTGTTGAGTGGCCTCATGGACTCAGGGTATAAAAGGACAGAGTGCTATGCAGGGGGGAGTCCAAAATGGCTGCGGCACGAAACTGGAGGCGGCCCGAGATACTAGACCTCCTGGCCATATGGGGGGAGCCAGCAGTCCAGAGTGCCTTGCGCAGGACCCATCACAACCTGGATATCTATGAGCAGGTGGCGAGGGGCAAGACCGAAAGAGGCCACAGCCGCTCTGCCGAGGAGTGCCGCGCCAAAGCCAAGGCCATGAGGCTGGAATATAAGAAGACGCTGCAGCACAACAGCATGTCGGGCAACAACCCTGCATGGTGCCTGTACTATGAAGAGCTGCACGCCATCCTCCAGGGGAATGCCAGCGTCAAGCCTCGTCGGGTGCGGCACAGCCTTCCACTGGAGACCACCCCCTCTACGAGCACCAGCTCCCAGAGGTCTGCTGAGCAGGTCCCATCTGCTGCTGTTCAGCCTTTCCGTCTGGCCCTCGAGTCGGAGGAAGAGGACGAGGAGGAGGGCAGGGAGCCGGAGGTCCTCGTGCCAGGTTGGTGGGGAGGAGGCTTGCCAGCCACGATGTGGGGGCAGGGGGGCCCTGGTGGGTGGCTGGGCCAAGTAAGCAGGTGAGCAGGATAAATGATGTAGGGCACCCATGGCAAGGGCTGCCACCTGCACAACATGACTGCACATCCAGGCCACAACACCCCATGCTGCAATCCTTGTGCATCCCAAGGGGGCCAAGAATGTGAGATGGGCCCAATGGGAAAGGCCAGGTGCATGCGTGCGCAGAGCCATGCATCCCACTTGCCACCCCCGCACCACAGGTTGCCATGGGTTTGCTTCTGTTGGTGGCTGCAGCACCGCGGGGAGGGGTGGGACCCTGCCCCCCATGTGCTGTGGTTGCCAAGTGACAGTGTTGGCAGCCACAGTGTGCAAGTCACCCACTTTGGTGGGCTGCACAGAGTCCAACGTCCCTCCCTCTCGTAGAGACCGCTGAATCTGTGCTGGCCCAAGAGCACGTGGACACGGACTCAGATGACAGCACCCAGGTTCCTGAGGATGCCATCCCAGGTAAGGGCACTCCCTTCCGGGGGTTTGGAATGTGGTCCTGGCCCCGCCACGGAGCCAGGTGGACACCTATGCCAGTGGAGTGGCACGCAGCCAAGGAGGGCCGTCTGCAGGGCCCCATACGCATAGGTGGCCACAGTCCTGCCATGTCGAGGCAGGTGTCGCCTATGGACTGCATCATGCAGGCGGGGGGGGGGGGGGAAGGGGAACCCCATCAGCAGCCCCAATACAGAGTGGAGGGCAGGGCCTGCCCAGTGTGTCTCAAGTTCTGTAGCCGCAACCCCACACCCTTGTTCCCCACTGTGATGCAGGACCGTCGGGGGTGTCGAGGCCTCAGGGTGCTGGCATTGGGCGCCGCCGGACGACAGATGCTGCAGGTGGGTGACCACAGTGAAGCTCGGCGGGAGCCGGGGGCTGCAGGCGGACAGGATCTCCCGCAGGGCCCCGAGGCTGGGTTGTGGCAGGGCGGCCACGTGCAACGAGGGCATGGCTCGGTGGGCGGACAGCACTAGGGCAGGTGGCCTGTGGGTGTGTGTGTGTGGGGGAGATGGCCCCGGGAGCAGTGGCAGCTGCCGCCACTCATGCTGGCTGGGGAGCCCTGTCTCGGGGATGTGGCCTATCGGCCGTCTCCCTGCGGGGCCAGAGCATGGCGACGCAGAGAGGTGGCTGAGGGGTCCCCAGGCTGTGTGGAAGGTAGGTGGGCCCGCTGGACGGTTGTCTGGCTCCACATCAGCAGGGGGAAGGCAAGCGACTTTCACTACCATGTGTCCGCAGGGCCACCGGGGGCAGCCCAGCAGGAGCCGGGACCACATCCCCATGAGGGGGGAGCCCATGGTGAAGGTAGGTGCGGAGTGCCGGCAGCAAGTCTGCCGCGGCATCCCTGGGACACAGCTGCCGGCTGCCAGCACGAGGGCTGGTGGGGCCGGATGCACCTGGACAACATCCGTCTGCCTTCTGAAGGTGGGATGGTGACAACACAGGCGGGGAGGTGTGAGGGAGACGTGTGGGCCACGATGTGGGTGTGGGTCCACACGCTGTGTATTCCGACTGCTCCGCCCCCTCTGCTTCTGCTGCAGATCCGCCCCCAGGACCCGGAATGGGAGACCTATATGGTGCTGGCCAGCAAGCTGCCGTCGTGGCCCGGAGACAACGTGCGTCTGCCCTGCAGAGGGTGGGCAAGCGCCTCCTGGACCAGTCTGCCAGACAGCACCAGGACATGATGGAGTTGGCCCGCCATGAGCAGGAAGAGTACATGGCAGAGCTGCGGAGGTCCCAGGAGGAGGAGAGAGAGAGAGACCGTGTCTCAGACCAGATGTTTCAGACCGCCCTCGACAGGCTGACGGTCATCGCCGAGGAGCTGATAGCCCGGCGAGACTCCTCGCAGGAACGTCGGGGCCAGCGTGGCCGCCAAGCTCGTGGCCGGGGAAGAGCATCACGCCGCCGTGGAGGATGGCCCCTGTAAGCTAGTTAGAACCCCTCCAGGCTCCTCGGGCCGCTGTTCCCCAGGTGTTGTCGTCCCCAAATAACAGACACCAGGGCCACGGTGAACCATCAAAACTCAACTTTATTGTAACACAGAACGGGAGGGGGTAACTGGGAAAATAAAGGCACTTTCAAAACGTGCTGCCATCAGTCTGTGCTGTGGTGTGGCCTGCTGGGCCTCCTACGGGTCGCTGGGGGCCGTTCCGGGGTCTGCGGGCGGCTGCTGGGGAGGGAGCACTCCTCCTGCGGACTGGCCGTCACTCTCCTGGGCCTCTGATGATGGGGTGGGGAATGCCACCCTCACGCCGTTGGTACACCTCCCGACGCAGTGACACCAGGGCTTCCTGGTGCATGGTGTAGAGGGTCACCATGTGGTTGACTGCGGTGCTGAGCAAGACAGAGACATGATGAGTGCCCAGGGGGCCCCCTCCGCCCGCGCAGCCAGTGCCATCTGGCCGGTGTCCCGCCATGTCTACCTGCACCCCACTGACAGGGTGCAGCAGGCTCACCCCAGAGCACGACCCCCACACTTACATTGGCGGTCCATGTGGTGCTCCAGGGCCGCAACCCGTTGCACAAGCCCCAGCAGTGTTAGGCCCTCTGCTCCCGGCATGTGTGGATGGGCCCGGAAGGAAGGTCCTGCCGCATCCCCTGTACCAGAGAGACGTGGGCTGTTGGCACTGTGGCCCGCCATGACAGGCCTGCCCCCCGACCCGCATGAGGAGTCCTCACCTTCAGCGGTGCTCGTTTGGGATGCCACAGTTGCTCGGCCCTCCGGCTCGGAGCTGTCCCCCACAGTGTGGACCGTGGCTGGCATGTCGGCAGAGGCCCCCTCCCCAGCATCGGAGGCCTCCGGAGTCGTCACCAGGAGGACGCAGGGTTCTTCTGGCTCTGCTGGTGTCGGTGGCTCTGGGGGAGGGAAGCCAGTTCTGGGGGTCAGCGGCTGGCCCTGTCGCCGGCATGCCGACCGCTGGTGTCTGCATTGCTGCGCTACCTATGTAGGGCCCCCAGATGGCGAGTGGGCCAGAGGGCCACGGCAGCCAGACCCACAGCCACCATGCGAGGGGCCATACACTCCCGGTCTGCACCAAGCCGGCCACTGGCGGCTGTGGCCGACCCTTTGAGAACACTCACCTGCAGAGGGTCCTGCCTCAGCTTCCTCCTCCGAAGACCCATGCACCGGCGTGGGTGGCGCACGGCCTCTCTGCCTCGGGCGCCGCGGCCGGGTCCCTGTGGGAAGCCAGAGTGGACGGGCAGTGGGGATCATACAGTGTCCAGCTATTGGTGGCCCCTGGCACAGCCGCCCACCGATCAGGCCTGCCTGTGGTGACCGGTAGTCCCTGCCCCCTCAATGGCCGCCCTGTGGCCAGCGTTCCGTCTCAGCTGTGCTGGTGTGAGGTAGGCCATAGGATCCTAGCCGCCAGCTCTCATGTGCTTGTCTCCGTTCAGGACGGATGGCTCCAGAGCACAGTAGTGTATGCAGGAGCCACATTGCTCCCTCACAACTGCAGTACCAGCCACCCTCACAGCAGAAGCGTTGCTCACGAGACTTCACAGCTTAGAGGGAGCACTGCCAGAGGCCTGTGTGCCTGGTTGCCACGGGAACTGCGGCCGGGACAGACACCTGCAGGTGCCCTGGGCAGCCGGCAGGCATGACTTGCAGCGCTGACCCATGGAGTCCAGGTGGCTCAGCACGCCCCTGCATCCTGGCCACGCCCTCATTCTGTCCCACCCCGTCCCTGGGGACTGCTGGGGTCCAGACGCAGACCGGCACTACCATCAAGGGCCACAGCAGACCACCGCAGCTTCTGGAGGACAGGCCACACCGTGTATCCTGGGCCTAGGGTTGCCAGGTCCAGGGTGGGAAATACCTAGGGAGTTTGGGGCTGGATGTGGGAGAGCGTGGGGCTTGAGGAGGGGAGGGGTCTCAGCATGGTACAATGCCATGGAGTCCCCCCGTCTAAGCAGCCAGTGTCCCCAGGGGAACTGATCTCTGTCAGCTGTGTATCGGATGTGAAAGCAGGGGATCTCCAGGCCCCACCTGGAGGCTGGCAACCCTACCCGGTCCCCAGCCCCCAGGTGTGCTGCTGTGCGCTTCTGGCTCCTGGGTGAAACCTGTAATTCCACCCCCAGGCCCCCCCCCACCGCAGCCGCCCCGTACTCACCAGGCATACGCCGATGCTGCCAGGTAGGGCGACCAGCCTGCTCCCACAGGGCACGAAGGAGGTCGAACTGGGGTGGCCTGTGAGAGACCGGTGGGATCCCCTCCCAGTCCTCCATGGCCTCAAAGAAGGCAGCCTTGTCCCTCTTGAACTTGGAGCGACACTGGGCTGCTGTCCTGGGGTGGCCAGCCTGGGAGAGGTCTCTAGCCACCTCTCTGAACAGGGACAGGGTCTCAAGGTGGGTGCTCCTCATCACCCGTGGCCCTGCCTCCCTGACGTGCAGCCGTCTGAGCAGCAGTGCAACCTCTTCGTCCAGCCAGTAGACCCCGAGGCTTTCAGAGGCCATGCTGTCTGGTCAAAGACTAGCGCAAGAGTGGGTTTGCGCATGTGCGAAAGGGTCCGGGGGCCACGTCGGGCTCCCAGGACCCCTGCAGGCGTCCTCCACAGAAGCCTGTCAAGGATGCCTGCAGTCCCCTCAGCCCTCGAGCCCTGCCCTGACACCTGTGTTGCCAGGAGCTGGGCAGAGCTGTGCAGTCCACAGCAATGCCTTCATGGCATGCTGCCGTCGCCGAGCGGGAGCGATGCGCACTGCCTGGTTTGCGCATGCGAAAATGACCCTGCTGTCAGGCACAACAGGACAGGGGGAGGGGAGCCAGGGGGGATCTGTCAGCTGGGGAACGTCAGAAGGGGCCAGGGGGACTGACATGAGGAATGCAGACTCTGGGGGTCCGTCCAATGTAGGGACAGGGGAGCCTGGAGGCACTTCTCCCTGGGATGCTACCATGGCCTGCCCTGTGTTGCAGCCTCCAGCTCATGTCTCCTTGTCTCAGCTCTGGCAGGATGCCTACAGGGCACATGGATTAATCCAGGAGCCGAGGTGCTTGCTCACCTCTGTACAGCCAGCCTCCTGCCAGATTGGTTCTCCTACTTAGAGGACTCCACAGCTTAGAGGGAGCCTTGCTGCCTGCTCTGTGCTGGGCAATCGGGGAGGAGAGATTCTCAAGGCCGGCTGCTCATAAACAGCACCTGTATCTCTTTCGCTTTCCCTCGCAGGGGAGTGTGTGAAACGTCTCCTCCAAGGACACTGCCAGGCTGTGGCCAGAGCAGGGGAGGGAACCACATTCCAAGGGTGGGGGCAGCGGCACTCCATCTTCCCCGACAGATCCCAGCTACCGCCCGGGAGACGAGTGTCTCGCCTCTCACATGGACGGCGCCCCTTGCCCATCGGCCACATCTGCTACCTCACACCACTGTCTCCTGGCAGTCCCCACGTGGCTCGCCACCAACCATGCAGCCGCCACTCTTGCAGCAGGACACAGATCACTGTGTGTATGTGAACAGGTGTGCTCTTGTGCACACAGGGCCCCCAACATGGCCCACCCCCACCCCAGCTGCAGTGGCCGGCCCTTGCCAAAGGAAGCACACTGCAGACGGCACCTCCCAGAAGCTGGAGCACTGACGGCAGATGCATGTGGCCAGGCCTACCGTGCATGGCCTCCATCCTGGCCCCCCCTGTCCATGGCAACACTGCTCCCCCAGATTGGGAGTCCCATCTTCGTGTCCCCCCCTGGCGGTGGCTCCTGTGTTCTGACCCACTGTCCCACTGAGCAGCTGGCTGGCCAGGGGCCTCCATGGTGCCCATGGGCTCTTGGGGGACACCCTGCAACTGGCCATGCATCCCTGCCCCCCCCATATGCCTCAGCCACCGTCCTGGCTTCCAGGTGCTGTTAGTCCTAGCCCCCGCTGTGTTCATGTGTCCAGACCCCCGGAGGCCGCCTTGTGGGGCTGCCCTCGTGAGGGCCCATGGGCCCATCTGTATCCCCCATATCGGCAGTCGACCCACACCGTTCACCAGGGGGGCCGCAGGGGCCACCCCTTGGAGGACGGTACTGGCTGCCATCCGGCAGCCATGTCCGCCCGCATCTCACTGGGGACCTGTGGCCCACCAGACCCCGGTCCCTGTCCACGCAGCACAGGGAGCGTTGGCCCAGGAACAGGAGAGGCCGATTGCCCCTCCAATGGGCCCCAGCCCCTTGGCGGGCGAATGCGCCCCCAAGCGGCTCCCACGTGCCTGGGAACCCAGCCCTCGGCCTCCACTGGCCCACCCCACCTTCCCATTCCCGACTCATGCTGGCAGGGATGGCAACACATACATGGCATGCGGAAGCATAGACTTTATTAGGCGTCTGACGACACTACAGCCGGCATTTAACCACATGGGATGCAGCACGACTGTGCCTGCATGGGATGGCAACTGCGCCATCACCTCCACGGGCCAACACTCTTCTTGGGCCACATCAGCAGGCAGGCTGCCTGAGGAGCCAGGCAGTGATGGCCTCCCGCAGCGCGTTGCCCTCCTGCCGGTTCCTCTCCTCGGCCTGGCGTGATGGTGGTGGTGCTGCGGGCACGTGAACTGGCGGCTCGTCCCCCAGACGCTGGATGATGGCATGGCCGCGCTCTTCACATATATTGTGCAGTATGACACAGGAGGCGACCACTGGTCCGAAGTTGGCCTCCTGGACATCTAGCCGTAACCCTAGGCGCCGCCACCGTGCCTTCAGGTGCCCGAAGGCGCACTCCACGACGCTCCTGGCGCGACTATGTGCTTGATTGAAGACGGCCTGCCGCCGGCTCAGGGTGCCCTTGTACGGTGTCAGGAGCCAGCTTCTGCTGGGGTAGGCGGTGTCAGCGAGCATGAGTGGAGGCACCTGTATGCCCTCAATGGTGACGGTTGGGTGGCCTGGGACAAAGTCTCTGGCATCCATGGCCCGGCAGAGGTGCGACTGGCGGAACACGTGAGCGTCATGGTCCTGGCCACTGTTGCCCACGGAGATGTCCGTGAACCAGCCCAGGTGGTCCACGGTGCCCTGGAGGATGATGGAGCAGAAGTTTTTCCGGTTGATGAAGTCCGCCGCCTGGTGTGGTGGCGGCCGCACTGAGATGTGGCACCCATCCACTGCGTCCACACAGTGTGGGAGCCCCAACTCTGCAAACCCATCCATGACCTGTTGAACAAGGACACATTGCTCTAGACCCTCTGGTGTGTGGCAGGTGAGTCGCTATCCCGTCCCTACTGCCCGGCCCATGCAGACGGGCCCATAGCCCTGAAGGCCACATGTGACCCACCCTGGCCACACCACTGGGACTGTGCACCCTGCAGGCACCGGCTTGGCCACTCACCCATCCAGGGGGACCGAGGCATACGGTCCGGGACAGCAGCTCCGCATCCATGGCCCCACACACCTCTGCCACGATGCCCGCGACGGTGGACTTCCCCACTCCAAACTGATGGCTGACCTCACGGTAGAAGTTGGCTCCAGACAGCCACCAGAGGGTAATGGCCACACGCTCTTCTGCTGGGATGGCCCGGCGTAAGTGGGTGTCTGCATGCGTCACACGTACACGGACACAGTCCACCAGCCAGCAGAACGTCCCCCTAGTGACCCGAAAGTTCTGCAACCACTGCTCATCTTCCCAGACCCGGCACACAAAGGTCTCCCACCAAGTGGTGGGCCGCGGATACACCCACCAATGACGACCACCACCCTCATCAGTCAGGCGGAGAAATCTTCTCGTCTGCAGATGCTGCGAGGCCACATAGCGCCTTAGCAGGACTCTCCACCTGGCCCTGTATCGACGGCGGAGTCGCCGTCTCTGCAGCACGAAATGCCTGCGTCTCCGCTTCCACAAGTGCATGACACGCATGTAGAGACGGAGACCAAACATCAGGGCCACCAGCAGCTCTGACTCCTCTGCATCCATGGCCAAGCCTCAGTCTTGCACCGTGGGTACAGGACCCTGCCTTGTCATTGTCTGCGGTGCTCACAGTTCCCTCACAGCCCATTGCCTATTTGTGCCGGTGCGCCCGGCAAATGCGCATACCAGAAGCGCGACGAAGCCGCACAAGCTGGCTACGCGGCAGTGTGAACCCTCCGTGGCAGTCTGAACGCTCCGTATCGCCGCTGATCCGCATTGCTCTGGCCAGTGTGAACGGCCAGCTCCATGGGTTTTTTCCCCCGCTCCAGTTCCGTCTGCTTTGCCTCCGCTTTACATTGCCAGTCTGTCCTCAGCCAGAGAGACAGCAATGTATAGTGGTCAGTATCAGCCTATCATCTGGGAAGTCTAAGTTCAAAATCCCCAATCTATAAAGGAAATGTGCAGGGTGAACTTGGTCTGGACACCCATTCTCAGCCTAATCCACCACTGGTTTGTTATTTCTCATCTACATAGTTCACATTGCTTTCCTACTGAAAAAGATTGGATCATGAGGGCAAGGAAACAGTGAAAAAGAGGAGGGGAACCCAGTTCCTCCCAGAAGAGCCCTGACGTTTGTTCTGTAGCTCCTGTGTGATTGAGAGAACCTTGCAAAGCAAGCTGTGATGCAGAAGGAAGCAAGAGAGAGGGAGAAGGAAGCAAATGAGAGCCAGTTGCTTGCGGGCTGGATATGAGCCCTGTGGGGGCTGGATCCAACCTGCGGGCTGCATGTTTGACACCCTTGCTCTAGCAACTCTGCCAGAGCCTCAGAGTCCTCTTGGCTCACCCTTCATCAGCAATGGTAACTGGTATCAGATCACACTTCTGCCAGTTTCTTTTTTAAAAAATTTACATTATTTGTACTCTGCCTTTCTCATAGGGACTCACAAACAATTGCACCAGAGACACAGGTGACAACTCTTGCTTTCATAAGCCTTATATTTCTGAATAAGGGGGAGAAAAGGGAATGGCTCTTTGAACAAAGGATAGTTGTTGGTGGTGGTGGTAGAACCTATCAGCCATCAGTCCAAGTGAAGATGGATGCTTTCAACTATACAGATGCAAATATAATTGACACTAATTTTAAGTGCTCACAATAAAACATCTTAAATTATTAACAACTCATTGCGTGGTCAGCCCAATACAAAACAGGTACTACCAATAAACTAATCTGAATTTTCTTCTCTCACCTTTGTAAAGATTGAAGCATTGCTCAAGAGTACAGGGACTGAAAACTCTATATGATAAAAGGATGCATCGGCCTATCCATCTGTCTGTGGCAGGAATAACCCATCAGAAAATAAAGCTATATACCTCAAAATTGCCCACCAGCTTCAGGATGACCATGGGAGTTGCAGTGCTGAACATGAAGGGGCATCAGAACATCCTGTCCCATGTTATGTTGAGAAACCCCCTACTCTCATGCTATTTGCAATGGAAGTTAAACTTCTTTGTTTGTAGTGGGCATAACCAGGGGTCATTTCGGGCAGGAGCTCGGGGGAGCACAGCTCCAGGAGTTGGTGCCAGCTCCCCCCCCCCGGTGGGGGAATGCCTGCTTGTGTCATGGCTGCAGCAAAATGACCCATCCCCTCGAAAGGTCCTCGTTCCTCCGACCAGCCTTCTGAATTGGATTAGTAGCTGTCCCCTCTTTCTTTCTTTCTTTCTTTCTTTCTTTCTTTCTTTCTTTCTTTCTTTCTTTCTTTCTTTCTTTCTTTCTTTCTTTCTTTCTTTCTTTCTTTCTTTCTTTCTTGCCTTCTGACATACTTCTAGTGATGTCAGGTGGTTTAGCATATGCAAATAAGTTATGCTAATGAGTTATGCTAATGAGCTCCTGCACCTCTTTTTCTACGAAATGACCCCTGGGCATAACTTATCAGAAAAATAAAGCTAAACATCTCAAAATTGGCCACCAGCTTCAGGATGGCAATGAGACTTGCAGTGCCAAACATGAGGGGCATCAGCACATCCTGGCACAGAGCATTCTTCAGTAGGGTTGCCTGGTCCTTTTCTTTTGCTAGCGGGGGGTGGGAGGGAGCTTCCTAGGAGTGGAGAGTGGGGCAACACCACCATGTGTGATGTCCCCGGCATAGTGACCATAGAGTTTTACTGAAAGTACCAGAGCATCATGCGATGTCCCTGGCATGACGATGTCACTTCCGCATGATGTCATCAAGCCAAGATGTCTGCCTGACCGTGGCTCTTGGAAGTGGGGCTTCCCCCCACCGGTGGGCTGGAGCCCATGAAATCAGGGGATCCCCCACTCCCACCTGGGGGCTGGCAACCCTATATCCTCTGCTATTTGCAGTGGAAGCAAAGGTTTAGTCTCAAGAAGCCAGCAATAGCAGGCAACAGACACAGGTGTAGCCAAGCGCCCCCTTCCTAGATATGTGCTGTCTGTCCCAATTCCATCTTGGCTAAATTTGCCTTGGCAGTCATTATCGGAACTAGCAATGCTTTGCTATAGAGAAGATGAGGGCCAAGCTCTCCTTTGGTTATGCTGACAAGTGGCTAAACCTTGGGCAGGAGACTGGTTCACTTATGGGACAAACACATGCCTAACCCATTGCCACAGGAGCCTGCAAAGCCAGGCACCCACCTAGATCTATCAGTGTAATTTCATCAGCAAATGAAGTCTTCCTGAGAACAAAATCTAATTCCTATCAAGCAGTCAGGTGGGCTTGATGACCTTTTACTGACTTTGAATGTCTCCTAGCCTACCAGCCTGCCGCAGCTAAGCATGAAGCCTCCACCCTGCTGGCCCTTTTGTCCACCCTGCTTGGATGCAATCACCTTTTGTTACCTCTCTGGGAAGCCTTCCCTCCTTAACTCCACCAGAGCTAGGAAATCCATATACTCCTGTCCTGGACTCACCATGAGTTCCTGTACTTTACAATTATTTCATTGATACTCTTTGTGCTGGCTCCTATCACGATCACAGTTCTACCAGCCAAAATTTTGGAGTCCCATCCCCTCTGCTGGCACAGAGACCCCTTCGATTTCTCTAAAATTTTGGGACGTTTCCTTGCCACACAGGAGCAACCCTCCGCTGCCTTACCTTCTCATTATTTCCTCAGGAACTTTGGAAGCTCTGCCTTAAATCCCAGATGTCAATCTCTGGATCACTGAAACAGAAAATGTATTCTACCCAGCTCAGCAAACTGAGGATAGGAAAACTCCTTCCCTGTTCTTTGCTTTTTTCTGAAAAACCTCTCCTTTCCCCTTCTTTAAATCCTCCTCTCTCCCACTCTACCTTGTGTAGGGTTGCCAGCCTCCAGGAGGGGCCTGGGGATCTCCCACTTTTACAACTGATCTCCAGCTGACAGAGATTAGCTCCCCTGAAGAAAGTGACTGCTTTGAAGGGTGGACTCTGTGGCATTGTACCATGCCGAGGTCCCTCCCCTCCCCTCCCCTCCCCAAACCCTGCCCTCTCCCAGATCCACCCCCAAAGTCTCCAGGTATTTTTCAACCCAGGCCTGGCAACCCTAACCTTGTGACTGTTCCTGGCACAGAATTCTTATTCAGTCAAAGTCCTGGCTGTCTTTCACTTTTTCTTTCTCTTTCTTTCTTGTCACATATCTCTTCATACATACATCCTTCTGAAACAGTGTTGTCAGCTCTGAGTTGGGAAATTCTTGAAGATTTGGGGGTGGAGCCTGAGAAGGGTGGGTTTGGGACTGGGAGGGTCCTCAGCAGGGTATAACGCCACAGTGACAGAGTCCACCTCCAAAGCAGCCATTTTCTCCCAGGAACTGATCTTTGTAGTAACTTTGGGAGATTTCTAGGCCCCACCTGGAAGTTGGCAACCCTATAATCTAAAAACATTTTCAGTTTTTTTGTTTGACTACCTTTTTAATACCTGTACCCTTTTATTCCCCTCAAAAATTCTAAATCTTCTTTGGAAAACATCTGGTTGTTTAATGCTTACTTGTAGTGTTAGAGGCATTTTGAGCTTGCTTGCATACTATCCAGATAAAGATCCCTAAACCATGGGTTCTGCTTTTCCCCCAGTTGGCAAGGTCATCAGTTTTCCAAGCTAGCCAGGCTGAGGAAATGGGAAGAGGTTCCCCCAACACTGTGCTTAACAACTCCCCCCCCCCAATAGGGCTGCCAGGTCCTTCTTTGTTGCTGGTGGGGGGCTTTGGGGGGCCTTCCAGGAGGGTGCAGGGACATCCCCAACATAATGACATCACTCATAAGTGACACCATCACATTGGGGATGCAGCCCCTTGGAAGGTGCCAGCAGTGTCCGCTCGCAAAAGCCATTTAACTTTAAGTGGTTTTTGCAGGCAAGTGCTGTGCATGCCTGAGCTCCAACCGGTGAATTCACTGCTTGGAATTTAGGTGCGGGCAGCCCTGCTTGCAAAAAAAACATTTAAAGGGAACCTTCCCTTCAAATGGTTTTGCAAGCGGGGCCAGGCGCCATGCACGCCTGAACTCCAAGCAGCGAATTTACCACTTGGAGTTCAGATGTGCAGCCGGCAGCTACCCCTCTCCCTTCCCACCTGCAAGATTTAAATGGACCTCCAGCTGATTGGCAGGCCACATGCTCCCACTGATCAGCTAGAAGGCCCTTTAAATCTCACAGGAGGGGAAGGAGAGGGTGGCTGCTGGTGGTCTCTGTTGTAGATGGGGCTTCCTCCCACCAGCCAGCTGGCTGGCAGGGGGCAGGAACTCATAAAATCGAGATCCCACACCCCCACCTGGGGACTGGCAAGCCTACCCCAGATTGGTCACCGTTTTGAGTCTTCCAAATCCAAGTTAGAGAGACCACAGGTGTCTAAGGAAACATGTGAAGAGGAACACATGCAGTAAGACAGGAAGGAGGGAAAATACCACCTCTGCTACAAAATAAAAAGAGTTTAACAGCTTCCCTGACCTAGCAGAGCCTGAGCTGTGTAGTGGTTACAGTGGCTGACTAGGATATAGGAGACCCATGTTTGAATCCCCAATGTGCCACAGAAGTTTGCTGGGCGATCTTGGCCCAGTCACACCCTCACAGCACAGTGTCTCTTTTTTTCTGTGAGGATAAAATGGAGGATTAGTGAACAAAAGTGAGCCACTTTTTGTCCACATTGGAGAAAAAGGCATCACAGTCAGGGAGGGTGGAGAATATACTCTCCTTTGAAAAAGAAGGGGCATTTAAGAACTTCTCTGAGCTATTAGAGCCAGTGTGGTGTTTTGATTAGAATGCTGGACTAGGATCTCAGAGACCCATGTTCGAATGCCGAACATAAGAACATAAGAGAAGCAAATGTTGAATCAGGCCGATGGCCCATCCAGTCCAACACTCTGGTCCCTTCCACACGCACCTATTTACCACACTAAATGGATGCCTCATCGACGGATCAAACTGGTGCAATCACACCACCACATCTGGGAAGTATTCCACAACCGTCTGCAAGCCGGGACAAACTGACTTGATCCAGCAGAAAAGCGGGGTAAAAAGCTACTGGTGAAAGACCAGTAGCAAATGGTTTCCGCAGCCCAAAGCCAGACTTTCCCCATGTGATCGTGCCAGCGCAGAAGTGTGGCATTGCAGATAGGATGATCACACGCTATCCTGATGCCACGCTGTTGTTTTTGTCCCCCTTCTGTGTGTGCATCATCAAAAGCCCGTAGAGGGGAGGAGCAAGTCATCGATCCCCCCTTCCTTTGTTCCAGCGAGGCATCGATCCCCCTTCCTTCGTTCCAGCAAGGCATCGATCCCCTCTTTCTTCCCGTGAAGCATCTATCCCCCCTTTCTTCCAGCAAAGCACCCATTCCCCCCTTTTTCCAGCGAAGTATTCATCCCTCCCTTTCTTCCAGCGAAGCATCAATCCCCCGTTTAAGCGCCTCGGAAACCCACCACAAAAACCCCCCAAAACCACTCGCCTGCAGTTGCGTCTGATCACGCAGTGGCAGTTTGCCCTGGCAGGTCCACGGAGCTGTGTGATCGTGCAACTGCAGGGCAAATTGCACCAGGGCAAAAAAGCCTTGATTCCCCTCCAGATTATCCCACTCGTGTGGAAGGGACCTCTGTGTCACACAGTGGCCAAAAATCCCAGGTGTCATCAGGAGATCCACCAGTGGGGCCAGGACACTAGAAGCCCTCCCACTGTTGCCCCCCCAAGCACCAAGAATACAGAGCATCACTTGCCCCAGACTGAGAGTTCCTATCTATACCTTTGTGGCTAATAGACACTGATGGACCTCTGCTCCATATGTTTATCTAATTCACTCTTGAAGCCATTCATGCTTGTAGCTGCCATCACCTCCTGTGGCAGTGAATTCCATGTGTTAATCACTCTTTGGGTGAAGAAGTACTTCCTTTTATCTGTTCTAACCCAACTGTTCAGCAATTTCATGGAGTGCCCACAAGTTCTTGTACTGTGCTCTATCCCATGCATAATCTTATACCTGCTCTATCCCATGCCTAATCTTATAAACCTCAATCATGTCACCCCTCAGCCATCATTTCTTCAAGCTAAAGAGCCCCAAGCACTTTAACTTTTCTTCATAGGAAAGTGTTCTATCCCTTTTATCATTCTAGTTGCCCTCCTCTGCACTTTTTCCAATGCTTTAATATCTTTCTTGAGAGGTGGTGACTAGAACTGTACACAGTACTCCAAATGAAGTCCCACCATCGATTTATACAGGGGCATTGTGATACTGGCTGATTTGTTTTCAGTTCCCTTCCTAATAATCCCCAGCATAGCACTGGCCTTTTTTATTGCAGTCACACACTGTATTGACATTTTCATTGAGTTATCTACTACGACTCCAAGATCTCTCTCTTGGTCAGTATCTGCCAGTTTGGACCCAATCAACATGTATTTATAGTTAGGATTTTTGGCTCCAATGTGCATCACTTTGCACTTGGCCACATTGAACCCCATTTTCTGCATTGACGCCCACTTGCCCATCCTTGACAGATCCCTTTGGAGTGCCTCACAGTCCTCCCTGGTTCTCACCACCCTGAACAACTTCGTGTCACCTGCAAATTTAGACACTTCACTGCTTACTCCCAACTCCAAATCATTAATAAACAAGTTAAAAAGCATCGGACTGAGTACTGATCCCTCCTCTGCCACTGAGCTTTGCTAGGTGACCTTGGGCCAATCACATATCCTCAGCCTAACCTACCTCACATGGTTTCTGTGAGGATGAAATAGAGGAGAGCAGAACAATGTAAGCTGCTTTGGGTCCTCATTGGGGGAAAAGGTAGGGACATTTATTAAAAATATAGTTTTGACTACAGCTTATAAAAAGAGATTATTTCTCTTGCTGTTGCTTCATCTGGTATCACTGCTGCTCTTAACCAGTGTCGGAACACCTATTTCAGCATTCAAAGTACAAAGTATCATGACTGCAGTGAATTGCAGGGCTGGTGCGTGGAGTAAGCAGGCACACTTCCAGTGAACAATAGACATAAGGACCAGTGGTGAGAAGGAAGGGAACTGCAGCCAGCATTGTAAAGCATGCCTAGAAAATGAGAAAAAGAGAGCAACAACAATAATTGTATCAGATGAGAGATTGATGTAGCAATTTATTATATGGAGAGCATAAGGCAGAGATGAAAATCAAAGAGCTTCTTCATTTGTTGGCTGATGTCACTACAGGTATATAGTATGATACACTAAAACCAGATGAGTAGTTTAGAGGGGAAAGAGGAAAGTCAAGACACGGTTCAAGAGCTGATATTTGAATTGCAACAAATTCAACTCTGAGTTGTTCACTTTAGTACATAGGTGCATGTAGTGTTGCCAAATCTAGGTTGGGTACTTCCTGGAGATTTGGAGATGGGAAGGTAGTATTTGGAAGAAGGGTATCTCAGCAGGGTGTAAGGCCATAGAGTCTACACCCCAAAGCAGCCATTTGATCCAGGTGAACTGATATCTGTATTCTGGAGTTGTAATGCCAGGGGATCTCTAGGCTTCACCTGGAGGGTGGCAATCCTAGATTATCTTGCACCTCTGCCAGGATACTATAGATGATTGATGGGTCACAAGTCATAAGTCATAGAGGCTGATGTTAGGCCACCCAGCATCATTATCGTTATGATGGTTTCTATAAGAAGATTTTGAAATTCAGAACCTCTTGCCTTGTTTGAGAGCCCGCATCTTCAATTTTGTTTTATTTTGCTTTGGATTCAGCTTCATTTACACTTGAAGAAGGCAACAGACATTTCCCAAGCTGTTGCTGATATACTCCAAGCAGGGAGTGCATTTGAAATAGGTGTAAAATCTCACAAGGCTCACCTAAGTCCCACACAGAATGACAAGTCAGAGAAACAGCAATCTGTTTGTGAACCTGAGAATTGCATGCTGTAACTAAGTGCCTTACCAATAAGCCTAGTGTAGGCCATACAAGCAGCTTAAAATGTGATTGTCATGGGTACTCTATACGTAATATATTCATCCCAAGGTGCACATAGATTTTTACTATTAGCTTTAGAGAGATTTGAGTGCATGTGCATCCGAATGTAAAACATAATAAAAAGGGAAAAGTTAACAATAAGATGTGGTACTGGGTGGCACAACAAGAATGATGAGCTACGTTCAGGATAAACAGCAGGGTGGTCTTGCACCTGAAGCATATACAAGAGAAATGATACATTTTGTGCCACACGTAAGCATGCTAAACCCTGGCCCACATCCCTCCATACTCCAGTCTTTTAAAAAAATATATGTAGTTGGGGCATTTTTAGCCCTCCTTTTCTCTTAAAAATCTGCAAAGTGGCCTAAAATTGCAGTGCAAGTTTGAAACCTTTGTCATAGGATGGTTCTTCTGATTCTGTAGGGGTCACCTGGAGTAGCACCATCATGATCTGTATTGTATGACTTTTCCCCAGAAAAGTCCTGGGACAGATGCAGAAGCAGGAGTGTGCATGGACAACAGCTTTCAGCTTGCTATGGAAGGGGCCATTATTGCTATGCCCAAATGGATGGCTTTACAGGATGACAGCAAGGTACAGCAAACCCAGACTTCTGATTTCTACAGTGGCCAGCCAGATGCCAGTCACTGGACAAGCAGGTGATTACCTCCTTTTAGCATTTGCTATTCTACTGTCTTCGTGCACAGTGGTCAACTTAACTAGTACAGCAAACAGGTGTTGCTAGATTCATCTTCTGAGGGGGTATAAAATGGAATGCAGAGAATCACACTGATCTCAATGGGCCTAGTTAATTAACATAGGAAAGGTAATGAATGAGATTTCCTCTGGCTAGACCAAGGCACAACCATTTTCTGGGCATAGCCAGATATCAGCAGCCACAGTCTGAAAGTTATAATTTCTCAGCATGATGGAAGAAAAATGAGGGGCAGTGAGGAAAGGGAGTGATTCAGGCTCCTGTCTAACCAGGATGCTTAGCATTATCCCTAGTTGGTTTTCCAGCAATTTCCCCAAGTTGCATTCCTTGGAGTGGGCTCTCGTTATATATACTTGCTTAAGCAATTCCAGCTCTCTTACAGGAGCCTGGTTGCAGTAACTGGCAAAGATTTGCATGAACCTGCTAGCCAAAGGCAAAGGGGGAGAATAGAGGCAAAAATGCTGGGCTGGCCAATTTCGCCTAGAATGCACACTGGCACCTTAGGTCAAAGAGTTATATACTCTGCAAGATGACAAAGGACTCCATGCTACCGGGTGGACAGTCAAAAAGCCAGAGGATCATGTGGTCTACTCCCCCCACACACACTTGTGACAGGCTGCCTGCCTTCTTTGCAGTATTGGAGGATGCGGTTTCCACCTGCAAATCATTAAAAAAAACACAGGAAGGGCCAGGTGAGATACAAGAGATCCATTACCAGAACAGACCCAATTATATATGACCCTAATCATTTGCCTGTCATCTAACTTGGCCCATTCATATTTCAACTGTAGACAGGTCTGATCCTTCTCAAGAATGAATGACAGGATGTTTCCTAGGTGCCAAGGGTCTTCAGTGCTGGACTGCACATCCCTTACTTATGAAATAGCTAGGGCTTTGAGCTGGAGGGCAGCTATTTTGTTATGATAGTACTCTGATTGTGTGTCTGGTGGACCCATCTAGTTTTACTTTATGTTTATATTTAAGACAATAGACATTTTATTTTTTAATTGGTTATTATCTGTATTGGGCAGTGATCTGTATTTGACAGTAAAGGTTAACTTTTGGGGTTCACTAGAAACCTTAACCAAATGGGAAACCAGAAAGCATATTTCATGAGAAGACGCCCAGCAAGGTTATTTAGCTCAGCCACTGAAAGAGGATACAAACCGGTGGTAGTGAGGCAGGGAAACAGTAGGGGTGGGTTTTCTCCTGCAGCATCTGAGAAGCTTACAGCATCACCATAGGTGCTATGGCTGAGGCCAGGCCAGGCGCTGAGCTCAGGGCTGTAGTTTCCCATAAAACAAGGAATGGCTCAAGAATAACAGATTCAGTTGAATACGGTCTCTGATGGTAGAAGGATGCGGTTGTCTTTTTTCCCAGGGAGTATGTTCATTTAATAACAGGGGACTCACATTGAAGTAGATTGTTTAGGGATGGACGAGGAGGACAAAACAGCCCTGGAAAATGTCCCACCCCCACTATTTACCCCAGTAGGGAACCCTATGAGGTGGGTTGGCATGAAAGCCTGTGACTATTCCATGGTCATCCAGCAACCTTCCAAGGCTGAGTGGGGCTTCAGATCTGGTCTCTCAAATCCTAGTTTGACACTGTAGCCACTCCCCAAGGCAAGTCCTTTCTGGTTCCCCACTTTTTTATTGTATTCTTAGAGACCACCATTATGCCTCTCCTAAAGCACTCAGGGAGCATCATTCTGTGCCAGCACTGTCATTCCAGAACTTGGAGGGTCTGAGTGCAGTTCTAAGCTGGTCTATTCAGAATTAAGACCCATTTTATTCAAGAGTATTACTCCCACAAAAGAAGACTGCAACTCATTCTGCTTTCAGGGATGGTGTCTGGCCCATAACTTTGGTTTTTGCGATGTGTTCCTCATTTTATTTGTACCTTTGCAGCACTTAAATGTATTTCAGGGAACCCAATTCAAGTTAATTGTCTTCCACTGCAAAGGGGAGAATAGAGGTTGTAGAGTTTCCCATATGACAATGAACACATCCTGAAAAACAAGGGAATGGGTCTAATATGGTAAGTAAAATGAAAATGCAATCCTTCCTGCAAGTAAGCTCATTTTAAAAAAGGGAACTTACATCTGAGTAAACATGCAGGGTTGGGGTGGGGGTAGACTGTGAAGCCAATACATCCCTGGAAAATACTCATTACGGTTCCAGAAACCATCATTCTGCTTTTGGAAATGCATTTTAATTGCATCTTCAGAGGGGGTATTTAAATTGTGCATTGGGTGGAAAGAGTGAAGCACTCGGAGGCCACAGCTGATCTACTCAGAAGTAAGTTTCATTTTATTCAATAACACTTTCTCTCAGGAAAAAGGATTACAGCTGAGCACACTTCAATGTATTCCAATGAAGACCCTTACAGTTAATTGTTTTCAGGGAGTACCACAAGTGCTGCTTGCAGGCAGCAACTTTTGAGGTTGTTCAGGAGGTTTGCCACATTAATGAACTAATCCTGGGATTGGCTTACCAGAATTACTACCATCAGTTATGTTAAAATCATCCAGAGAACTCATTTCTGGTGAAGGTCATGGCATCCCTACTTAGAAGTATACTCAGTTGATTTCAGTGAACATTAATTCCAAACAGCTTTACCAGTGATTGTTGCATTCTTCAACAGTCAACTTTAAAAGGGGTTTCATCACTTTCAGGGATTCTTTGATGTGCATGACAGCTCAGGATGATGACATCATTAGGATATTGGTGATCTGGGGACAGAGTCAAAATAATGTTATGGAGCAGAAAAAAGGAACAATGCATCAAATATGGGCTGTTTCAGATGAACTGTTTGACTTGGCTTGAAGAGATCCCTGCGATGTTCAATAGTTTTTTTAAAACCTGAAAACCTAATACAATGTAACAAATCAGTTTCCCTGTCTCCTTTCTTGTTTGTTAACTGTTGTATTTGTATGCTAATTCACTGCTATTCATAGATCTTTCTTACATCCAATCTCAGCTATAATCACCCAGTACGAATGTGTCTTAACTCTAAATGGCTCTTCCTGACAACAAACCCCACCCCTATAAGTAATGTTTGTGGAGGTTTTGTTCCACTGTATCTGATGAAGTGTGCTTGCACATAAAAGCTAGGGTTGCCAGGTCCTACCTTGCATCCAGCGGGGGCTCCCAGGCCCTTCCTGAGTGGTGTGATGACATCACCCAGAAGTGACGTCATCATTTTGCCAACCTCAGGGGTGATGGTCTAGTTTTGGGGCAATGTGGGTGTTATGTTTTCTTATTGAGTTATGCATTGCTTTGTTGGGGTTCTGGTATAACAATCCCCTCATTCTTATTGGCTGCCGAATAAAGACTTCTCATTGGTCATGAAGCCAATCCAGGGAACCAATTGCAGAGCCCTGCGTAGGTCCAATGAAATTGAGTCTTCATAGTTACATTGTATATAGTTATTTGCTGGAACACTATAAGTTGAGTGCTGCTCTTGCTAGAGCTGTCCCCGAGCTGAATGATGTTTTGAATAAAAGCCTGCATTTGATTTGTCGTCTCCTGACTCAATACTTAATAATGGGGTATTTTGCCTTCAAAACCATAGAGTTTGCACAAAAACTAGACCATCAGCCCCCAATGTCAGAGACACAATGATTTCACTTCTGGCTGAGATCATCGTGACAGGGACATCACTGTTTGGGGGTGGGGTTTCCCTTGCTGGGCCCCCAAAACTGGGGGAACCCTTGCTGGGGCTTGGGGGCTGGCAACCCTTACAAAACCTTATACCGTGAAAAAAAAAATTAAAAAAATAGTCGTAAAGGTGCCACTGGACTCAAACTTTGTTCCCTTCTTGTAAATTTACCATCATCTTAATTTTTGATGTATCAAAAAAGTCATATGACTGGACTCCAAAGTAAGCATATTCATATATGTATGTTGGAAAGTTAGCCTCATCTTAGCTAGAATGCTGAAATAAGCTTTAAATTTTGTTTTCATAACATTTCTAATGCAAATTTCTCTTTAGGGTTGCTCCCCATGAAATATGCCTACTTACCTCAAGTTGTACAAGAAGAACTGGACAACCCTTGCTGACTTAGCATCAGCTTTTCTGTGTTTGTTTCTGAGGTGAAAAAAGTTCTCCTGTAGTAATTTCCACAAATTCATATGGAGATCTGTTTACCTGAAACTACTGCAGTCTGCACATCATAAAAACAATAGCTTTTAAAACCTGCTGTCTTCGAAACACTTCACTTTGGAAAGCCTCTGATATGAAAGACCAACAAATAGCTGCCTGTAAGGACTTTGCAGACAATTGGAGGGTTAAGTGTGAAATGCACAACAGGTACAAATCTTTGTTAAATCATGATGCTTTCCAAGTAGCCATTTCTCAGCCTAGCCTACCTTGTAGAGTTTCAGCAGGATAGACACAATAAAAACTGTACACTGAAAAAGCTACAGCAGTAATAAATGTGAATGTCTACTGAATTTTTTCTTTCCTTTCTTGCTGAAACTTCTGACCCCTGAGCCCCTAGGAGGTTTGTGGGACATTCAAGGAACAGGGAGGACAGATGGGGGTGAACCTTGTAGCCAGCTACAATATCTTATTTTTATTTTTTTTGTTTTATTTTTTGTTTTAATTGCTTTTTTTGTGTATTGAAATTGTATTTTTATTGTCATAAGCCACTTTGGGTGCCATTGGGAAGAAAACCAGCAAATAAATCTTCTAACTAAATATTGTAACTAAAGAAACTAACTTTCTTGGACAGTGCAGGAGCTGCACCTTTTGGTGGAAAACCACATAAATTGCAAGTCCATTTTGTGCAAGCAAAAAATGCCTTCTGCTTACGTTTGAATGACTTTGTTTCTGACCTTATATAGAGGACTGGAAATGTTGATAATAGCTTGTGGGGGAAAAGAACTGTTTAGTTTTGATGGTTCCGTGCCTTATTTTAACAATCATTAATTCTATCCC
This sequence comes from Lepidodactylus listeri, assembly GCA_029233225.1. Taxonomy (NCBI): domain Eukaryota; kingdom Metazoa; phylum Chordata; class Lepidosauria; order Squamata; family Gekkonidae; genus Lepidodactylus; species Lepidodactylus listeri. The sequence continues at coordinate 46,072,988 of JARCFY010000006.1, read as the reverse complement.
AATATATATATTTTTTGAGGTGGGGATCTTTAGTATAAGCATCATTTGTTTTTGTTTTTCTTTGGCTTATTTGAGAGCAGTAAAATAAATTATTGCCATCAGAACTAGGTTGGTTTAAGAATATCCATGATGATTAAAGCCCCAAACTGTCCCTTATCATTTTTCACACTTGTGTTCACTCACACTTTCTGACTTGTCTCCACTAGATCAGCTAAATTTCCCTTGGAAGATTGAGAACCTGTTCGGCCCCACTCAGTCACAGTCCAGAAGGAATTCAGTTATTTCAAAAAGACTCATTACATGAGATCCTTTTATTGCTTCTTGTTATTTATCTTTTTGTGCTATCACCTTTTCCTACCCCTTCTTCTTCTTAATTCAAATTAATAAAGTCCCACAGAGAATGGTCCTCCTTCTTCTATAGAAAATTCTTTTGAAAAGACTGAAAAGTCCTCAAATATCACAATGCCCATAAAATGGTAACGTGGGGGGGGGGGGAGGAAACCTTTTTATTCTTTGCCTTAGACTTCAGTGACACTATGAAGTTTCACATAATTTGCAGACTGCATCTCATAAAATACTGGCAAAATTTATTCATTTCAAATTAAATAGATGTAGCACAGAGTAATCTTTCTCTATTAAATATGTCACTTTTTGCAATTGTTTCTTAATATCCCTCACAGCTTCCATCTAAGATTAGCACTTTCTTTGCTGCCACAGTTTCACTAACCTCCTGAATTATTCACTGAAGCATAACCTTCAGATATCAGGTTAGAAAGGCCTTGATTATGGCAGGAAGTGAACTGTATAAACCATTTTTCTTTAAAGGAAACACTCTCCATATAGAAAAACTAGAAATCTGTATAAAATGTGTGTAAAAATAAAAACACGTCAAAGTTTATAATTGACAGGAATGTAGTCAGCTGTGACCATCTTGTATTTTGTTTATAATAATGTATATTAAACATTTGACAATACTGAAGAATTGTTTGAAAAAATTGGTATTTGTGGTGCTTATTTAAATGGAGCTGGCGATACATGAGTTTTTCTGTTTTAGTATTCAGGTACAAGGATGGTTGCAGTGTGAGGCCTACATGGAATATGTCTTACTGCTGTTTATTTACATTTTATATCATGGTTTTACTGACTGGCTCCATTTTATGTGGAGTGCTTTACCATATCTGATTCCACAGTGATAGTGCAGGAAAAAAAACTCTTTTATGGCCAGCTTCCAAGATAGGCCATTACTGCATGCCAGCCAAGTGTTGAAAAGTTGTCTGAACCTACCAAGAGGACAGCGGCTCTCTTTACTAGTGTTGAAATCCTAGAAACTCACCACTCACAATCCTGCTATTTGATGACGTGTCCAGAAGCACCACAGAATTTGAAATATAACCTTGACATAGAACAGGATAAAGGTACTTTCGAAGGCACTGCAGTAGGAAGAAAAGCATATTCTGCTCGTGTCCACTAGCCAAAAAGAGAAACTTTCAGTGAGCAATCTGCCTTAAAAAGGGAGACTGAAATGACTTTCTTGGCATATTGAGTGATCCTCAAAGGACGGTTGTGATACAGATCCTTTTCAATAAATTGTGCTCAGTTACACCAATAGCCAGCTTGAAGGTCATAGCTCTAGACAACAACAGGACAATTATACAATTGTTCTTTTCCAATATTTTTGTTTTCTAAAAAAAGTGCTCAAGATTATAGTTGCGCTTTACTTTTCAGTAAATGCCTTCATAATATGTTTTACAGGCCTTTGCCATTTGCCCAGAGTAGTGTAGTGGTAGACACTTATTAGCACTATAATGGCTAATTTAAAATGGCATTGCTATGATTTTCTGCATTATATTATTTATGACTGTTGGAAGGTAGCATTTTTTTTTAAAAAAAGAGGATGCTCAAGTAAATAAATTGTGCTTCCAAACGTGTTCACCACCCTCCTGCAGTTTCTTTATCCAATATAGTCTGCTGCCTTGATGGTGTCTTAGCATAAAGAAGGTGAATATAAGACCAGAAAACTATAAAAATGAAGATTTTTATTTGATTATTCATGTTTTAATTTCTGCCAGAATACTGTATGCAAAATATTGGAGAAAAGACGAAATACCATCAAAAGAAGAAATTATAAATAAAACACTAGAAACTGCAGAAATGGACACACTGACTTTACTTCTAAAAGGATTACAGGAAGAGAAATTTTACAATAAATGGTCTAGATGTTATACATGACTAGAAGATTACATGAACTGAACTATATACTCTCTAGATACAATTTGAGTCGCTCAAGTATTTTAAAAGAACTGCAGAATACACAGATAGTTTACTCTGTCACATAGGCGTCAACTACCGGGGGGGCTCGAGGGCTTGGGCCACCCCTGAAATTTCACAGGGGGGACTGAGCCCCCCCTGGCAAAATGGAGCGCCCAACACCGTGCTTTCCTGGGCCCTTCCTAGCCCGCCCACCACTGCCTTTGCCTCCCCCCCGCCTGGCAACTCCTGCCTCTCCCTCCCTCCCTCCCTCCGTCTGAGGGCCATCTGGGCAAATGCCCAGCATGATGGCATCACCCGGAAGTGAGGCCACCACACTGGGCATGTTGCCGGGGTGACGCTCTAGCAATCGCCCCAAAACTCTATGGCACCATAGACTTTCAGGGCTATTGCCAGACCGTTGCCCTGGCAACGTGCCCAGCATGATGGCATCACTTCCAGGTGACGCCATCATGCTGGGCATTTGCCCAGATGGCCCCCAGACAGAGGGAGGGAGGGAGAGGGAAGGAGGCAGGAGTGGCCAGGCAGGGGGGAGAGGTGGTAGTGGCAGCAAAGACATGGTCCCGGCATGCACGCGTGCTTCATGTGCATGCACGCAAGAGCCCCCTGGGGATTTTAAAACTCAATGCCCCTGTTCTGTCAGGTCATTCTACCTATTACAGAAATTGTCAGCTTGATAATGTAAGAATTAATTGGAGAAAATGTACACTATATTACCCTCTGTCTATTTTATGTATCTTTGCCTTATATGTGTTTGTCTATGTTTATGTTTTTATGTGTGTTTGAAAATAAAAAAGTCTATTATATATATAAAAAAGAAGGCACATGCAACAAGTGTACTTGAGCCAGGTCCTTGTTGTATATGGAGTCAATCTTGGACCCAGCTTAACTGCCCTTTTAAGAACAGACTCTTCTTAACTGCCACTATGCCAAGAAAGGCATTTGGGGCTTATAAAATCACAGTTCTGTCTTGAATGGGTTGTGAATGGTTTAGACCCACCTCTAAGGTTTGGCTTTGCACTTCTCTTGAAATAGCTTACCTTCAGCCCTTCCTTCATCAAGACATAAGAGATCCTTGTTGGATTAGATCAAAATTGTATGTACTGAATCTAGCATCTCAGCATTGGTCACCTAAGTGCTTCTGGGAATCCCACAGGCAGGGAAGGAAGGCTGTTTGATGCAGTGTTTCCTCTAAGATGAGTTAGTGTGAGCGAGCTCAGTTTTTTAGCCTCTGGCTCACATATTTTTGTCTTAGCTCAGGAAGGATGGCCCCAGAGCAAACTAATTAATGCCGTAGCCAAATTGCTCACTCACAACTTTAATGCCAGTAGCTCACAAAGTAGAATTTTTGCTCACAAGACTCCACAGCTTAGAAGGAGTATTGGTTTGATGCCTGTGACCTGTTTTGCTTCCAGTCAGCTAATATTCAGGGTCATGCTTCTAACAACAGAAGCTTCATTTAGCTATTAAGGCTAATAGCCACTGAAGGATCTGTCTTCCATGAATGTACCGAACCATCATCCAGGAAGCAGCCATCTAGACATATTTTCTTTTTTCTATCCTGAATCTTGAGGGCAATCAACATCGTTGGGTCACTCTGGACCCAAGTTCTTGTGTTATAAGTCTAGGAGAAAAAACATTATCTCCTGGTTTCCTTTTCTGATTCCATGGCTCTGTGCCTGTGTTCCGAACAGGCAATGGTTGTAAGAAGAACTCTTAGATCAAACTAAACATGCACCTACACCAGTCTCACCAATTTGTCTATGAAGTCCCTTTCTTCTCATTCCCCAAACGACTAATGCTTGCCAGACACCTTGCAGTGTTATGCCTTCTTCTGCTTATGCTTCCCAAGTGAATGGGCTATAAAGCCTCAGACAGCCCTGTTTGCTTCTAGGCGTAATGCCGGGGAAAAAACACAAGAATTTTAGTGATAAGAGGATCTCTTTCTTATGGAAAAGAATTGAGATCATTTGGCATTTTTGAATAACAAACAGGAGGTGGGAAATAGCTGGGAGATTAGTTCAAACATGTAATTTGCCACTCCCCTGGGGTGAATTGCAGCCATCCCTGAGAGAAAAACTGTGGGCCAGTCTAAACCCTATATGACAGATCTGTGTAACAGTCTCCCAATGGGTGTTTCTTTAATGAAAAGTACCCATAGCAGTTTCAATCTTTAGTGGAGTGCTAGCAAGGGGAAGGGCTGCTTTCCCCCTTTGAATTTTTTTCCCTCTGAAGCCACACAAGTTGCTTTTCTACCTACAGGGAAAATATATGTGTGTTTATGTCCTTTTTCCATAGATGAAAAAGAGGCTCAGGAAGATAATTTTGAGTTGGAAAAGTAGCTGGATAGGGTTGCCAGGTCAGGGCTGGAAAATACCTGGATACTTTGGGGGTGGATCTAGGAGAGGGTGGGTTTGGGGTAGGGGAGGGGCCTCAGCATGGTACAATGCCATGGAGTCCACCCTTCAAAACAGCCATTTTCTCCAGGGGAGTTGATCTTTATCAGCTGGGGATCAGTTGTAAAAGCGGGAGATCTCCACCAGGACCATAGACTTTCCACTTTCAGGGGGGCTGGGGCTGGGCCAGAGGCATTGCTATGCTAGGTCTTTAAAAGAATTGGGGCCCAGTGACATCACAGGCTGGAGCCAGTGACATCACAGGCCATTGTCACTATCTATGGAGGCGGAGCTGTGGGATTTAGGGAGGGGCCTGGAAACCCCTGAGAATCCTCCCTAGCAATGTCCCTAAGCTGGGCTAAACCCAGGAAAAGGTGGGAGTCGGCCAGTGATTGCAGTGGTATCTCAGTTATCTCCTGCTGTGTCCTGTTTTTAAAAGTCACTTTAAGATCTACAAATATACGTACCATGTACATAGGACAAACTAATGGTCACAAATTTGACAGTAAGAGAGGCAATACAGGAAAGCCTGTAGGGGAACATTTTAAAAGATTTCCCGGACATTGATTTACAGGAGTCTTATTTCTGCCTTATTCATAAAGGTGACTTTGTACTAAACTGTGGCATCACAGAGGCCTTCATTTGGTAAATGCATGACTGGAGTTTCTGAGTCAGGGCAGAATACAAAACAGTTGCTGTGCACACAATTTCTGAGCAATGTACAGAGTTCAGAGTAGTAGCAATCTTCTCAGTACTCTGGGACTGGAATAGCAGTCCCTGGGATTAGCAGAAGTGTTCTGCGACTGGATGACAGCTCCTGGGACTTGCACTGAGCTTATTCCCAGGTGCTGTCATTCTGCTTTGCAACCTGTCATTCCAGTCCCAGAGCACTGAGCCTATTCCCAGGGGCTGCCATTCACTCTGTGACCTGTCATTCCAGCCCCAGAGCACAGATTCTAGTGCTAGGGATTGTCATTCCACTCTGGGGGACTGTCAGAGACCTTAATAGAAAAACCATTCCACATTTTCTTTGCAACTTTTTTTTTGTGCTGCGGTGTGGAGCCCATGCAAGTCAATTGGCATTCCTGGCTCCCATTATCTCCAATGGGCCTTCAAGCCTCTCCCATTCTTTCCAATGGGCAATGCTGTCATTCCTTCTAGTACATCCCAGTTGGTTGCCCCTTTGAAACTACACCACACCATTTTAAGTAACAGCAGAATGAAGAGCGTGCCCATTCGTAGCCAATGTTCTCTCTGGGCTGTACAGAGGGCAAAAGAAATTTTTAAAAGGCCTCTGATCTGCATGTCTCCCCTAATCTTGTTCATGCAGATGGGCTTACCATTTAAAAATGAAATGGAAAATGAACAAAGAGCTTAGGAGTGGCTGAAGCAGGCCCCCCCCCCCACTACCATGAAAAAAACTTCTCTTCCTGTGGCACGGAATGTTATCAAATCTCTTTCCCCACTGAGGTGAAGGCAGCTACAGTTCCTACAGGCTAGCATTTGACATTTCCCTGCTAGGAGAAGGGGGGAGAGAAGGGGGATGTTTAACAAATCCCATTGTCTATCCTGCTAGCTCAATTAGCATTTTAAAGAAAGTGAGCCTGGAAGGGAAAAATTGAGGCCAAAATAAACCCCACACAGGAAAGTTTTAAACCCAATATTGCCAGGCACTGGTTGGCCAGGGGAGGCCCGTTCCTCCCTGGAAAAATTTGGGGGAGGCCCCTGAGGCCCCCCCATAGTTTACACCTATGCCAGGCCCTACCTGAAGGCTGGCAACCCTACAGCTGAAGAAGGAAGAATTAATCCCCCTCCCCTCCAGCCCTTTCTTTGTTGATTTGCAGTTTCCTGTGGCTGAAATTCATTTCAAAATGTTTCTGGCAAAACTTGCACACATTTGTCCTATAATGTTTCATTTGTACCTTTCCCTATCAATCAAATACATAGATCCTCAGTTATTTAACACAGGAAAACTATGTAGAGGCTGTCTGCATTAAAGACCAAATGTATGTAGCAGAGCTATGGCAGGTGCTCTGTATACCACATTCCATTTCAGCGGATATCAGTGTTTTGTTTTACTGCTTACAGCATTCTGTACTCAAGGAAATCTTTCTGTGCATTAGATATTTTAGTAACACCCAGACTCGAATACTTCAATTACATGCTTGTGAAGGACTCTCTATCAAAAGAATTCAAAAACCTCCACAGGTCCAGAATACAACAGGCAAACCACTTACCAAGTGACTAGCCATGAGATCACACACCTTGGACTTTAAAGATCTGTATTAGTTCCAAGGTCATTTCTGAGCATTGTGCAGTGTCGGTTTTTAATCTATGAATCCTAAACAACTGGATACCAGGGTATCTTAAGACTCGTTTTATCTATTGTGATTGTTGTCAGCTGAGATGATTCTGCAGGTTGCTCTGCCTTTGGAGATTACCAGATGGTTACCACTGAAAGGTCCTTTTCTGTGGGGAGGCTACAGTTGTGGACACATTTGCCTCACACCTTTTGACTGTCTTTTACATGTTGGGCTATCTGCTTTTCTGAACTTTTATAACAAACTACTAGGCCCTGGCTGTTTTCATACTGATTTTTATACTCCTGTTTTACATTATTTGATTATTTTTTTGTTATACTAATTTCATTTGCTTTTGTAAACTACCTCGAGGTCTTTCCTGTAGAGGGAAAGTAGCATAAAATGTTTGAAAGTAAATAAGTTTATCAATGGCAAATAGTTCACAAATTTCTTATATTTTAAATAGTTTAAGGATGTAATCCTTAAAGCATTTCCATTGAATAAAATGGGATGTCTGAGCAGGCCTTCTTAGGATTGATCTCTAAAAGCTTGTACTTGAAAATAATGTTCAGTGTTGTGCAAAGAGAGATGCATGCTCTGAGAAGTTTCAGGTTCTACATGTGATTACCGTGTGAATTTTGGGACAGAAGGCTTAGCATTAGGGAATAGTTTCAGACTGGATATGCTTTCCATGTTTTGAAGCACAGATAAGTTAGGGAATCAAAGTATGTTACAGCAAAGTGTCAGAAAACTGGTAAATATGAACACTTACTGGATAAGTTTAACATTTTGAAGAAGGATGTTGGGAAATACTGACATCTTGCAGTTTTGTTTTGGGCATTTAAACCTGTGATATGGTAAATATCCTTCTAAACTGAGCAAACTCTGGAGGACAGTGGAAGACAGGAGGGGCCTGGCATGATGTGGTCCATGGGGTTGCAAAGAGTCAGATTTGACTGGGCGACTGAACAACAACAAATGACAAATGATGGCAATGAATTAGGGATAGGGTTGCCAACCTCCAGGTGGCACTTTGGGACCTCCCACTATTACAGTATTCTTGAATATACCTGAATACCAATACCAATAAAAATAAATAATGGTAAAAATCTTCTAACAAGTATTCAGGGGGCTGGGGAGGAGGGGGTTTGAGATAGAGGCACCAACTTTGTACTGTAGCTGCTGGAGCCTTCCCCCAAAGTACCCCCACATTTGGAAAAGATTGGAATAGGGGGTCCAATTCTAGCGGCATGCAAAGAGGGTGCCCCCAATTTTCCATTGTTTCCTATGGAAGGGGGAAAAGATAGGCAGCAGTGTCTCCCAGAGAATCTCTGCACTAGAAAGTAAGTGATAGGGCTGCCAAGTCAGCCCGGGGGGCGGGGGATCCCCCGCTACAGGGGTTCCTGATCCGCCGGCCAGCATTTGGCCGGTGGGGGGAACCCCACCCTCCTTCCCCAACATAATGACGTTACCCGGAGGTGACGTCATCACAAGGGTGTTGCCAGGGCGACGCTCTGGCAACGCCCCCAACATGATGATGTCACTTCCAGGCAACGTTGCCGGGCGTGCGTGCAAAGCGCGCATGCCCGGAAAACTCCCGGACGATGGAGGACTCCCCCCCACCAGTAAGTAAGGGACACTTGGCAACCCTAGTAAGTGAAGTGTGGTGTGTGAGGGGTCATGTTTACAAGGCCAGCAGCAGAAACAGTACAATGTGCCCACCCATCAGAACCAAAACCTAAAACCCCCAAAAAGCCCCAACAAGCCAAGAAATAAAATATCAAGTACAGTAAAAATATAACTTTTAAACTGCAAAACTGCAAAACAGGCTGGCAACAAAACCACAAACTAGAAGAACCCTCCCCCCCAAAAAAACCCAGGATGAGGCCTGAGAGGCCCTAGGGCCCAGAGGTCTACCCACCAACATCACCCCCCCCCCCAGGCCCAGGGTTGCCAAGTACTTACCTTCTACCAGTTGGGAGAGTCCTCTTTATCCTGGGAGTTTCCAGGTGCACACGCTTTGCATGCGCCACAGTGATGTCACCATAGAGTGATGGTACCATAGAGTTTTGGGGCGATTGCTAGAGCATCGCCCTGGCAACGTCCCCAATGTGATGATGTCACTTCCGGTTGACATCATCACACTGGAGAAGTCATCTTAACTGGATGACTTCGGGGGTGGGGTTCCCCGGGGTTCCCCCCCACCGGCCAAATCCGGGCTGGCAGATTGGGGACCCCTGTAGCGGGGGATCCCCTGCCCCCCAGGCAGACTTGGCAGCCCTACCCAGGCCCCAAACCCACCAACCCACAACAAAAGAAGAAAAGTTTTTAAAAAGTGGCTCTAATAAGTCAAACCAGTGTGATGTCTTCTCTTCAGTCTTCTTCGGTTGTCCAGCAGGCAGGATGGATTTTTGAACTGCAGAAGTCAGCAGCAGGAAAGCAGACTCAGAGCAGTGGCTGAAGCAGAAGCAAGCCACACGATCTCCAACCCTGGCTCTCTCAGCTGCAGGAGCAAGAATGGAGTCAGCCAGCCTGCTTTTATGCTCTCTGGACATACACAGAAGAATTTCAAAAAAGAACAAACTTCTGTGATTCGTCAAAGAGCAGTATGCCAAATCCTGTTTGCCAGTGCTCCTCCTCTGGGAAAGCAGCCAAGCTAGTAGCTGGGCTTCAACAAATGAAGCCAGCAGCAAGCTGCAATGGCATTTCCTAATGCATTGCAGTGATTGCCTGTCCTCAAGGTTCCTCTTCCCTCTTCCTCCTGGAAAGCAGAGCTAAGGGTGGGAAAGAGACAAAAATGGCAGGGAAAAGAAGATAAACATTTAAGCCTCTGAGAGCCCATATTCAGTAATGCCAAAAAAAGCCGGAACCCCCCCCCCCCCCCATATTTTTGGCTCTTTTTTTTTTTCTTTCAGCATTTGGTATTTGGCAGCCAAATCAGGTCAGGGAATCTGATTCAGTATGCCAAATATCCAAAAAATACCGAAAAGGCATTTTTCAGGGGGGGGTTTTGGTTTGGCTTTACCGAATGCACACCCCAAATCTTAATGGAGTTTATTTTGACATTGTATCCATGAACAGAATTTTAAATTGGAAACTGGTCCCTCTACTTCCATATTTCTGTGCTTCAAAAAGTAGGAAGTCTGTCACTATTTGAATGAAAGACTATTTCATTTATTCAAGGTTTCCTTACAAAAGTGTTCAATTCAGAGAGAAGCATTAAATCTATACATAGATCCTTTATGTGCAATAGAAGAAATAATAGAAAATGTTTTAATGAATGGACTCACAAGCCCATTTTCTTGGGGATCCTGAGAGGTCAGAAAACCCCACTGCTGTCATGAGTTTCTTTTCAATGAAGCCACCCTTTCCCCTCATTCCTGGGGCAATACCGAAATCCAAACTGGATAGTAACCACCAAATCAAAGAGCATCTCCTACTGCACGGATTTACATATCCAGTACTCTACACCTGCATTGCTGTTTAGAAACTCCACCTAGTTGCCATGTCTCTTGCTTCATTCGTATAAAGTAGCATAGGGATGATTGAGCATACTTTCATAATTTTGAGTGATCCCAGATTTAAGGGATGATGAGCTTACCCGCTGCCCCTCTCCATTACCATACTTTAGATAGAAAGACCAAATAGGTGTGATGTGTTTACAAAGATCATTGTATTTGGATTTGGATTTTGAGCATCCAAAATATAAGGTAGCTTAATAATAAAAATAAAAAGAGTACATGTGGTCTATTCAAGCTTGGCACTGAGCAAGGAAACAAAGAATTGATGAAAATATGGAATCCTCTCACTTCGTGCTCAGAAAGTAGTATTTCATGAAGGTGCAATACATCATTACCGGAGTTCTCAAAGCTGGGACTTTCCCCCATTGTCCCTTGCCATGTGGAAAAATTGAGTCCCTATTTCAAGGAGAATAGCAAGATGTAAAAATGGCTCAAGATGGAAAAGATCTTCCTTCTGTGCCTGGGAATTTATAATCACTCCTTGGGAGTTCATCTCCCCTCTGATCTTCCTGCCTGAAGATGAAGAGAAAATTATCTAGTAACTTGGCTGTCCAAAATACAACCCTCCCCCCCTCAGCCTGCTATTTGCATAAATAAGAGTTTGAGTGCTCTGTGATGGGAAATGGATGCATTGTTCCTGGTCCTTGTCCTCTCTGCCAGCTGAAGGGTTCCTGTGACAGGGATAACCCAATTGTTTAATTTTCGAAGGTAAATTCTAGGGTGGAGGGAATTTCTCCACGGCATGATTGACTACAGTCTAGACAATATCGGTATACTAGGTGAAATAGTGCATTAGCGATAACAGTCATTTCAGAAGTTCTGAAAGAGGTACAATGAAGATGTGTGCGCAAATAGTATGATTATAATAATTCCAGCCCCCAGTCTATGCATTAAAACATAGGTATAACCAGGGCTTTTTTTTTTTAAGAGAGATTCCAGAATTCTCAAGAGGGAAATGAAGTTTCAATCTATATGCTGAAAACTCATGAACTTTTAAACATTTTTTAAAATAATTTTTTGAAGGGGTTCCAGAATTCCGTTCTAGCATGTTCCCCCAGAAAAAAAAAGCCCTGGGTATAGCACCTACAAGCTACATGAGCACTGTAGATTTCCCAGGTTTCTGGCTGCACAAAGAAATCCCTAAATGTGTACTTACGTGTTTGTAGGCTCCCTAGATCTGTTCCAACAAACATACAGAGGTTAGAGGTGGTGCCTGCCATTGTGCTCATATGTCTCCTTAGAACGTCTGGAAAGGGCTAACACATGTTGCAATCTAGGTTTTTCGTTTCTGATTTCTATTGTAAATGAAGACCCTAGAATCTAAGTATAAAGCCAGGTAAAATGTTTTAAAATAATAATATCCATAACATTGTTTTATGTGAAACAAAGGTTTGAGGCTGGCAAGGCACAATCTCCAAGCATTCTTCTCATGTTGAACAAGAAATGTGGATCCCGTTTATATATACAGCACTATAAAGTGGTAAAGCTTTCCTTTGACAGGCTACTTCAAGCTGTAGGTGGGGAATCACATCTTTTAATGCTTTCCCATGAGGAAGAAAAAATCTTTCTTGCATACCAACATGTAATTTTTCCTTCTCTTTATTGGGGAGTTTGTACCTGCACTTGTCCTGTTCTTGGATGCTTTGTTTTTCAAAATAGTCATGCTGGGGAAACAGTTTTGTGGGGTTTTTTTCAAAAAAAGAATGTGGTGCAAAATAACAATCTTTTAAGATAATCTTGCTAACAAAACAAATCATTACATAAGCAACATATGACTTCATTTTTTTCTTTTATAAGAATTACTTGAGATTTTCCAAATATATGATCAACCTAGAGATCATGATTTCTCTATATAGAAGTGTCTTTTGAAACCTCTGCAAACTTGGTGTTCCAAAGAATTCCATGACAAAATAGCACGTTCCTGAACAATGAGGGAGGGGGAAAATAAATAACATGCTTCAAATACACACACACACACACACACACACACACACACACACACACACACACAAATAATAAACAGATGAAGTTAACATGCCAAGCAAAGTTTTGTCTCTCTAAAGCGCAGAATTAAAATGTTTCCAGCTTTCTTTGCTGATAACAGAGCACAGTGCAATTTAGAAGTCGTTTCCAACAAAGCCACCTCCCACACAGCATGGGCAGGTTGTATGAGAATCCTAAATATAGTTAGTAGGTAGGGCTTGAGGAGCACAGAAAGCACACTGGTAGGTAACATAAAAATAATGGTTTGGGTCCTGCAAACCACTAGTGCAAGATGTTCATAAAAGTGTATCTCCTCCTTCCCACAGCAGCCCCCCATTATCTCTAAAAAAAAAAATCATTGTCAGTGGTTGGGGGCAAAAGCTGTGGTAGTATGGGTGCTGCAATGAGGAGGAGGAAGGCTAAAATCACTTTCTGTCCTCTTCTATCTATGATGCTTCCGAAAGCTCAGCTGATGAAAGATGGAAGATCAATTTTGTATGGTTCTGCCTCCTCAGTTCAGCTCCCAATGCCATGTGGCATTTTGTGTATGGATGCCTCACAATGCCCACCAACAATTCCCTTTCACAGGCCACAGTAGCTGCAGTGAGTACAGGAAGGGAGGGGGAAGATAAGCTTTTACTTTCAGTTTGCTCTCTCCAACCCAATGAAAGGGGTTACTGCTTACACTATGAAACCATTACAGCCCCTAATAGAAAAACATTTTATCATTAGAATGGTAGAAATCCTTCATGGGGGGAGGGGATAGAAAAAAAATACCAACCTGTGTAGCACATACTCAGACACCTAGGATAAAGTGAAGATGGAACCCATGGGTGTTCTTTCATCTCTCCCAAGTCTTGTTTGAATCTAAAATTCAGTTACAGAATGTGTCTTGCAGATTGGTACAAAGGTTCTTGCATTGGAAGAACATGTGATCTCCCAAAGAATGAAACTGTAGCATTTAGGCCTTTTATTGAAGTCTAAATTGGAACTAATCAGACTACTTAGGTGTTGGCAACACTTGCAAAACTAGACAGATTGATTTTTCTCCCTTAGTTCCCAGTGGGCACCCAAAGCAGTTTATGTTATTCTCCTCTCCTCCATTTTATCCTCACAACAGCCCTGTGACGTAAATTAGGCTGAGAGCTTGCGGCCAGCCCAATGTCACCCAGCAAGCCTCTGGGTCTCTCAGATCCTAGTCTGAAATTTTAACCACTGCACCAAACTGGCTCTCTATGCCATACCTGAATAATAGGTGACTGAATTCTTTGACATCCTCAATCATCCTTTTCTTCTTGATTAGCAGATATCTGTAAAATGATAATGTATCCTCCCATTTAAATCCCGCCAAACGCCCTGGCAAAGAAGTGCCTCCTGAAGATGTCCAAGGAGGGGCTCCTCTCACCTCTTCAGGGAGGCCATTCCACACAGCAGGAGCCATGATGGGAAGGACCTGAGCTTTGATCAGTGTCAGATGGGTCACCCTACCTGATGGGATAGCCAAGACCATAAATGGAGCAAAGGGACATATGGAAGGATATTAAAGGACCTCAAGTATTCAGAGACCAGAAAGAGAGATGCTGCCAGTCAGACGAGAAATATTGTGCTAAATGTACTAACTGAATCCATATGAGGAAGTTTCATTTATCCAGGCTCAGAGCTATTGAAACTCAACAAGACTGAGAATATAAAGGATAAAACAGAAATTTCTGCTTAATTTGAACCATTACTTTAAGTTTTAGTAGAAGCTACCTTTTAAACAACAAATCCCTCACCCCTGCATTTCTCTTTTGGAAGTTCACAAAGGGTTCACAAAGGAAGTTCACAAAGTATCATTCTTTATTTATAATTTATTAGACATTTAACAAACCACATACTATGACAGAGGATTTAGAAGTGGAAACCTGCAATGACTTGTGGAAGGCATCTCACTTCCTCCTTCCCACTATTTCCTCTTCCCCTTTCTTGAAAGCCTCCATAGTCTCTCCCCTTTTCCCCACTTTCTTCTCTCCTTCTATGATTCCCAACTTCCAGATGGGGGCTGGAGATCTGGAATTACAATGGATCCCCCAACTACAGAGATCAGTTTCCCTTAGGGTTGCCAGATCAAGATTGGGAAATCTCTAGAGATTTGGCGGTGGAGCCTTGGGAGAGCAAGGTTTGGGGAGAGAAGCAACCTCAGCAAGGTTGGCAACCCTAGTTACTCTGGAGGAAATAGATGCTTTGGAAGGTGGAGTCTATAACACTATACTCATCTTGGTCCCTCCCTTCCTCAAACCCCAGCCTCCCCAGGATCCCCTCCCCCAAGTTTCTAGGAGTTTCCTAACCTCTTTCCATCCTCTTGGCAATTCCCACATTTTCTCCCTGCCTCATTTTCTTCTCACTGACCTACCTTTTATCTGCCTCCCATCTTTAGCTATATTTATTCTTTATTTACTTCATTTATACCCCATCTTTCTCCACAATGGAGGTCAAAGCAGCTTACATTATTCTCTTATCCTCCTTTTTATCCATGCAGCAACACTGTGAGATAGACTGGGCTGAAAGTTTGCCCCTATAAAGTAGAGAAGAAAGAGTCATACAACAGTAGTTGGGAAACTAAAGGCTTATTTATTTATTAACAAGAACAATGGCAAGGGCAAACAGTATGCAGAAGCATGGTCAAGGCCTGGGGTAACCAAAACCCCGCCCTTGCCATAAGATGGGCAATACACCTGGGCCCTGGGGTGGAGCCCGCTGTAAGCGGCTCAAACCCGGGCAGCCCAGCCATGGAATATGCCATGACGACCCCTCATCCACAGCCACACAGCCTGTGTAGAGGATCCATCCAAATTTTCCTAAAATCAAACTCAGCCCTACCATAAAGTGATGAACCTAACCACCGGCGCCACCCCTGCCAATTCCTCAATCCACTGACCGCAGTGCAGGGTAGGCAAAAAACACCCCTCATCCATGACCAATCAGATAAGAGGTAAAAAAAACTCCTCCTCCTCCGTACCAACAGGGGTGACCAGCCTGAAGCCTGCACTACCACCAGGGCTGTTGGCATCTGCTGGTGGGGCCAGAATGTTGCTATTCCAAAGTCACCCAGTCAGCTTCCACAGCAAGATTACACGTTGATGGGGTCTGGACTGGCGGAGACTGACCAGGAGAGAGATCTTGGAGTTCTGGTAGATAACTCAATGAAAATGTTGAGACAGTGGCCGAGGACAGACTGCAGATCTGCCCCGGGACAGACGCGGGGCCAAAAGCCCCGCGGGAAAAGCAGCCCGGTGCGGCCCGTCCGCACTGGCTGCGATGTCCCGGGGAGGAGGCGGGGAGGAGGCGCGCGGCCGCGCGGCCGTTCAGACTTCCGCCCCCGCTTCCGGCGCGCTGCCGACGCATCCACACTGCCAGGAAGCAGCAGGGATGCGCGGCCGGAGAGCCAGAGACCAGTTTAAAGTGGTCTCCGGCTGAAGCGGAAGGACGGCGCCTCGCGGACGGGTGAGTCCGCGCTGACGCCGGGGGGCAGATGCGGCAATCTGAACGCCCCCTCTGCCTCCACTTTAGAAGCGGAGGCAGAGCGGGGCAGATTGCCAGTCTGTCCTCGGCCAGTGTGCGACTGCAATGAAAAAGGCCAATGCTATGCGGGGGGTTATTGGGAAGGGAATTTAAAAACAAATCAGCCAGTATCATAATGCCCTTGTATAAATCGATGGTGCGACCTCATTTGGAGTACTGTGTACAGTTCTGGTCGCCACACCTCAAAAAAGATATTATAGCATTGGAAAAAGTGCAGAAAAGGGCAACTAGAATGATAAAAGGGTTGGAACACTTTCCCTATGAAGAAAGGTTGAAGCGCTTGGGGCTCTTTAGCTTGGAGAAAAAATGGCTAATGGGTGACATGATCGAGGTTTATAAGATTATGCATGGGATAGAGCAGGTAGAGAAAGAAGTCCTTTTCTCCCTTTCTCACAATACAATAACTTGTGGGCACTTGATGAAATTGCTGAGCAGTCGGGTTAGAACAGATAAAAGGAAGTACTTCTTCACCCAAAGAATGATTAACACATGGAATTTACTGCCACAAGGAGGTGGTGGCGGCTACAAGCATGGACAGCTTCAAGAGGGAATTAGACAAACATATGGAGCAGAGATCCACCAGTGGCTATTAGCCACAAAGTATAGATAGGAACTCTCAGTCTGGGGCAAGTGATGCTCTGTATTCTTGGTGCTTGATGGGGGGGCAACAGTGGGAGGGCTTCTAGTGTCCTGATCCCACTGTTGGACCTTCTGAGGGCACCTGGTGTTTTTGGCCACTGTGTGACAGTGTTGGACTGGATGGGCCACTGGCCCGATCCAACATTGGCTTCTCTTATTTTCTTATGTTCTTAAGACGGGGATCTGAACCTGGATCTTGCATATCCTAATCAGTAGCTCTAATTGTTACTCTACATTAGCTTTCATAGGGTGACTGCTGTTGAACAGTAGCAAGCAGTCAGGCCTACCTGAGCTATGCAAGTCAAGTAGCATCAAGTCACCCAGAGGTTGCTGCCAGGCCTATGGTTGCCAGCCTCCAGGTGGGACCTGGAGACCCCCCCAGAATTACAACTAAACTCCAGACATCTGTCCCCCTGGAGAAAATAGTTGCTTTGGAGGGTAGACTCTGTGGCCAAGGCCTCTCCCCTCCCCAAACCCTGCACTCCTCAGTCTTCACAAAATCTCTAGGAATTTCCCAACCTGAAGCTGGCAACCCTAGGCCTGGCCCCAGTGAGATTGCTCTCAAAGGCCAAAAACGGGTTGGAAAGGGCTCTGTCCTTTCCCTCGGCCTTTTACTGACAGAGCCAAGGTTGGAATACTATGGTTGCCTAGCAACAGCTACAGAAGGAGTCCATTGCTTAAAGCTACAGGCCCTCCTGTTATCATTTTGAATTTTTAAAGCTGTCCAGTGGTTTTTCCTGCAAGCCTGGGGCCCTTTTCAGGTTTGCAGAAAGATCTGTCTTGCCCATTCACAGCTCCAGTCACTGGATTTAAGTATCCAAAGACTTGATGACTTAGCTATTAGCATATAGGTAAATTATAATGGCTTTTCTTTACCCACACGTCAGTTTCTTCTTCTGCTATTGTTTTTATGAATAGTTCTTTTTTGTTACTGTTTTTCTAGTTTCTAATTTAACAATTATTAATCATTTTGATCTAGTGCCCAGTATGCCATTAAAAGCATGCAGAATCTACCTACTGTTTGCAACTTTAATTGTTTTTCCTCAGTACAGCCCTATCCAGTCAGCTCAATGGGCACAAACTGTGTATAATCCCCAAAGGGACATTGTATTATGTGACTATTTCTGTTACATAAGTGCTATTTCCCATCAACTCCATCCTACAATTCCCTTTCAACAAGACATGGGTCTCTGACTTCACCAAGGGGGGGGGGGCTATAGACAGTATATGCTTCATGTGGATGATGACTATGTTTGAATTCTTGAATCCAGAGCATCTCCATGGCTTGGGATCTCTCTCTCAGGCCTTGGAGAGTCACTGATAGGTCCAATGGACAGTACTAGGATAAACAGAGGAGTGGTTTTACATGGTATATGATAGCTTCATATCTTCATTCCTTGGATGGTCAGCTGCCTACTTACATCAGATGAAATGTGGGGCTCATTTGCCAAAGATGTCAGTGACTAATGCTACTTCTTATACTGTCCACCTCTTTGTATCAGTCAAAATGAATTAGTACCAATATATCTGGTATAATAGCATACACTAGAGTTGAGAGGGGGGAAAAAACCCTGGATTTAATTTCTGTGAGTACATTACTAGTGCATAGGCTATAATAAAAACTATTCATTGAGGGGAAAGGTGTCAGAATTGACTCCAAAGGAATATTTGTATATGCAGGAAAACCCAATGACTTCACTGCATTGTTTAATACAAGTAAGATATTTCATGATTCAGGCTCTTTGTATTTTAAAACACAGCACTGATTTTTTTGAGAAATCACACAATGAAACTGAATGTCCCTACATGACTGAGCTTTCTAAGCATTTCTCAAATATGTGAATTAAATACATAGGATTTTTTAAAAAGAAAAAAATGTTTAAAAGAAGGAATCCTCTATTTGATAGAAGGAAATAATGGGTTAAAAACTATGTAAATGTTACTCTAGTTAAATTACAGCTTGTTGTTCAGATGAATACTCTCCACTTCTCATATAGCTTTAAATTATGGACAAATGCTTGCAATTGTGAACTACCTACATTGTGGCTGCCAGTTCCCAGGCTTCATCAACCCGAGCTGTCCAATGGGATTACTGTAAGCTTTCACGGCAGTCTGCCAGCCACTGATCAGAAATTCATATCCCTGGATGTTAGATTGCTCTCTTTATTCCATCCTTGTGATGGCTGTGATTGCTGTCATGGTGTTAGGTTAGAAATTAGCATTTTGTGGCCCAAATTTTGCCATCCAGAACATAATCAGAAAAGGGGGGGGGGGATGGGGGCAGTAAAAAAATATCAAAGAATAGTAATTTCATCTGTCGAAGGGAAATGCATAGCTACCATGATACAGATGTCTACAAAACTTAGGTCAGGGAATGTTGTGGTATTTATGGTCTTATTTGGCCAATGCAAATGCAGGTGGTACTTTTCTACAGATGAGGTCTGAGGGAGCAGATTAATGGTTTTCCTCTGATAAAAAAAAATCCCCTAGTGAAACTATAGGTGGGCTTCAGGAACTCTTAAATTAAAAAAGAAAGGAAGGAAGAGAAACAAGCAGATAGATCCAAGGACATGCGGAATTAATCACAAGAGGCTGGTTAGCAGGAGGTCAGAAAGAGACTCCTTAGCATCATTTTGGGTCATATGTCTAGAGGCGATAGCAGTCTGTGTGTATGTGCTGTACAGTAGTATCCCTTTCCTGGCTTCCTTGTCTGAGTCAAAAACAAAAAGGATGAAGCTTATTGCATAGGGCTGCTGAAAGAAAGGAACACCGGCAAATATTGATAGATATATTTTTCCCTAGTTCTAAATTGAATCTAATTTAGCAGTATGAATTTTTTGAAGGGGAAACACACACACACACACAAAATCATTTTAACCTCTTCTGTGCTTTCTGATAGTCCTAATCTATTGCTTCTCTCCCTGTCTAGCAAAGCATAGCAATAGTCCCTGATGTTTTAATGTTCTGTCAAAACAATTTGTTCCTGGTTAATTACAGAAAATGTAATTTAAAGGGCCTATTTAGAAACTGCAGATAATATAAGGTAGGTTCTGAGAAGCTTGTTATTCTTTCTAGGCAATTTTTAGATACTCTATGCCCCCCCCCCCCATCATTAGCACTAAGCAAACTGGAAAGATTCTGACATGTGAGGTACACAGATTCAGTGAGGAGCCTTGATTTTTATCCACCCAAGCCTATCTGTCATCTTTAATCATGCAAAAAGCAGGATTACTTAATCATTTCATTTTATTGAAAAGAAAAAGATTTACATTAAAATGATGACATGAAGGGGGAAAAATTGAAAATGATTATCAAGAAAATGTAATGTGGAGACAGAAGCTCCATTGGTTTTGTGATGCTCATTTAAAGCAATGATCTAGTAAACCTAAGATATAAAAGTAATGATGATGTTAGCTATTGAAGTAGAACCATATTTCCTTTGCGTTTAAAAATGCATTTAGATGTAGGATCTGCAGCCAAGGACAGTACATTTGGGAGAAAAAGATGTTATTTTGCTTTTACTCTCAAGCTTTTTAAAAATGGTACCTTTGCTAACATACAAACCCCATGAGCAAGTGTGTATACATATGTATTTACTTTGCTCATATTCTCTTGAAAGCCAACATAAGAATTACCGAGATCAGTTACTATTACTATTATAATCTTAACCTCATGCTTCCAAATTTTCATGTATATGATATTTTCAGAAGAGAGGAAAAATTAGGAAAGTGCTCATATACTGTGACTGACCCATGCACTGCATTCCACTGCCCTTTCAGAGTTCTACATTCATCAAATTATTTGGCTTTTTTAAAAAAAAAAACACAACCAAAACTACACAGTCCTTTACAGTGGCTCTTACGTTTTCAAAAGCAGCAAAACATTTCAATGTGCTGTTTGGATTTTTGTGTGTGTTGTTATTTGAGTCACTTGAAAGAAACAGCAAGTTAAGTATTAGAACTTCATTGGGGTTGCTCATCAGGCAAATAATGTTTCACTGCTACTTTTAAAAATCCAACAAGTAGTATGCATCATCACCTTTGTCACAGCTCAACTAAATTTAAGTTTCAGAGCCTTTGGTATTTTGTTATAAACTAGTTATTGCCAATTAGGACTTAAAAATCCATCCTTAATGAGCAAGCTAACTGAAGCCATTGTTATCTGTTAATGTCAAATTGTTACTGTAAAAATATTTTAAAATAGAATGATAATCTGAACCACAAGGGGTTTTATGTAATTACATTATAAAACCTTGACCTGCTCAAATATTTCAGATCATTTTCAATGACAACCTTTAAAACATAAGCAAGTTCTATCAAAATGATTGAAACTTAGTTTCAATTTGGAAGTGATGCAAAGGGTTTGCTCCAGAAACTGGCCAAGGGATGCAATTTAACAGTTTTGTAAATCAGGCTTTGTGTATGTGTGTATTTTGGGTTTTGTATATTTCAGTTTTTGTTTCCTCTTCAGTGTCAGCATCAGTGCAATGTAAACCTAGGAATTACAGCACAGAGAAAATGATACTGCAGTGATAAGGAAATGCTATAACTTGATTGCTTTTGTAATACTAACAGGTTTGAAGTTTATCACTAACTTGTTTGTTGTAGAGTAAGTACGTGTCTGCCTGACTGCTTCTGGAAGGATTACTTGACAGGTAATCTGTAGCTACAAAATAATTTTTAAAAATGCCGTAGGATGACGATATACAAATTAAAGCAGATATCTGGCCAAAACATTACAAGCTAAAAATGAGTCTGATTTCAAGGCCACAAATATTACACAAAACAATTCACTTGGAAGGAGTTTTTAACTGCTGGCATATTGTTGGAAACGGGATTTTGCTATTTTGCTCTGAATTATAGATCTCTTTTCAGAATCTGTTTATTTTCTTAATAACCTGGTTAATAATCTTTGAGATTTAGCAACATTGAATATGTTTAGGAAAATATAATTTAATATCCTCCCCTTGCTGACCTATCTAAAGCAATCCTAGAGCTCTTTTGCTACTGTAGCATATCAGTAATATGTTTTTAAAGAATTGGATGCAGGGATGATGAAATATATATGCTTTCCTAACAGCTATGAAACAGACATCAAAATACCATGGAACAATTTCAATACACCTTTTAAAAAACTTCAAACAGATATAAGTAGTCTTAAGTTTTCTTGTGCTTGGTTTTGATAGTACTTTACATAAATACGCGTGACTCTACTGTTTGCCTTAAAAGATTTTTTCCACTGATGTTTCAGCACATGAAATTACATATTTTTTCTATGACTTTCTTTTAACTATTGTTAAAATAGTTAAAACTATTGTTTAATATTGTGTTCTGCATCTTTTGCCATGTACATTTTGTTGACTTTCAGTTTGTGCTTCAGGTACTTGTTTCCTAAAGTCACAGGCTCAAATTTTATCTTGTCTGACATCAAAGCCTTTGAACTAGTTGGAAATGTTTACACCTGGCTAGGACTGGAGGTGGAAGTTCACAATTACATTTGTTTCTGATTAATCTTTAACTCAAAAACTGGAATAGATTTTTCTCTGACGAAGAGAGTTTGGGACACAGTTTTGTTACCTTGTTGTTAAGTGGTCCAATTTTGAATTTTGATAGATAGATAGATAGATAGATAGATAGATAGATAGATAGATATTCTTCTTTTGAATATGAATACATTTAGGACTTCATCCCTCTGCTCTAATGCCATACCTCCAGTTACCAGTGCCTAAAACATGTTTCACATTGTGCTAATCTAAGTTAAATTGTGATAGACATTCTTTCTCATTCCAGTTAAACATCTAGATTTTTAAAGCAAGCAAAGACAATAAGACGTCTTAAAAGGTTCAGCTTGGCCCCCAAAGAGGAGGTACATGAACTGCAACAAATTGTTGCTAACACATTTAGGCAATAGGTGGCAGTATTACCTAGATACACTTTTCTTTGGATTCATAAAGGATGGAAGCACTTAAAAAGGACATTGCATTGTTTTACTTGAACATAATTGCAGGTATAAGCAAATTTAATCTAGTTCAAGATGCATTAGAAAACTTTTGCAAGCAAAGTTTTTCTTCCTTAAAACAACATTTTCACAGCTTTTTTACATTTTTACCCATTAAATATTATTAATCAAAGCATTATGCAGTCTTAATAGTTACTTAATAAATACCTGATTCAAGAAACCATCTACTGAGACATCAACTTGTGAGATATTTTTTAAAATAATTGGTGGGGAGACATAAATGACAAGTAATATACAATATCAAAAGAAAACAATAGCTACAATATCCCCCCATTCCAGACAACTGTGGATAATAATTTCCAGGAAATTAACCATTCATAAAATTAGTATCACTTTAATATCCACGTGTAGAAAGTAATACAACTGTAAAACTTACAATGCTTATTACATTGCTAGTTTGTAATATGAATACCAATTAATGCCTGTGTTTACTCCACATTGCCATGCAACGGTTTGATTTCTTATGCAATATCTTCAAGAAACGTCTTCTCAACAAAAATGCGAAGTAGCATTATTCAAAAAGGTAATGCATATATAAATACAGTATGCTTCTTTGCCTGAAGTGTTACAAAAGGAGTTAAAAATGGTACAATACATGGCACAAATGGAAAATGGTTGTAATTAGCTTAAATGGTTTTGATGACATGAATGTACATCTACAGATAACTCTTTTAGTGTAAAATAAAAATGCCATACTGACCACTGCTGCTTTCCTGCTCCATGTTTAGGTCTTCTACTTCTAGCATACAGGTTTTCTATTGTGCTTACTCCAAGAAATACATTCATCAGTGTGTGCTAGAAAGCACCAGGCTGTACTTTCAGTAGCCTGTTCTTTAAATCGCAAAACATTTGCCGAGGGATATCTTTGTGGCCTAATCGGCGCTAACAATTTTTGTCTCGATAACCAGTTTATTTTTTTTAATCTAAAAATTACCATATTGCTAGCCCATAGTTGGGGGGGGGGGGGGGAGGAAGCGAAAAGATATAGGATAATCATGCTGGGGAAAGAAGATAGCGATGGATAGACGCAATGATGAAATGTGTCTGATAGGGTAACTTCCCCCCCCCCCCGTACCACCATTTCGTTGCTGCTGTGGGATTACAGAAAATGGTGGCTACTTATATTTTATGGAAAATGTAAATTTGATAGTAGCCTTCCTATAGAATCCAGAATTCTTTATCTCCACAGTGTCACATTTTTGCTTGTTGAGTTTCACAATGAATGAAGGCTCTGTAGATGCCTATCTGCATCTACATAGAAAATCTGCATAGAAACCCAACTGTTTCCCTAAAACTGGGGAAAAAATCCTGTTAAATACTAAGAACTTAACATTTGCCACCTAGACACAATGGAAAATTACAGCATCAAAAATCTCGTGGTTCTATAAAAATATGGACCAAAGCCAAGTATTTACTGATAAAGTGATGCCATTCATGAAGGAAAGAAAGTTTCTGGATTTAGCTTTCTGTATGCACCACTGTTTGGAAATTCCAATGTTTTTAAACATTTGTACAATGATTGCCCATGTCTTATAAATTAAACCCTCAGCTAATTTCTGGTTAGGTCCTAGATGTTGTAATAGTATGAGTACCTTGTTATAGTTTTTAAAAAGAATGTTGCTTTGTGGTAATACTATGTCCCCCACACATAGACAATACTATTTCATAGAATGGAATGCAAGTAGAATATGTGACTAATAAAACTGATTTTATTAGCCACATACATTAAAAACAGAAGACTGACAAGAAGGAATAAAGGAATAGGGAGCACAGTGAGGAGAAGGTGTGGGCTGCACTGGGGAAATATTAACAAAGACATCTATAAATCAAAGGATGACACCTATTCTAGTCACTCAGAAGGGTGGTATAAAAGAACGGTTTTCACAAATTAGAAATTTACTGATAGCTGAAAATGTAATCAAATTACAAGCAATGAAACTTTTAAAATGAAGATCCCCTCATACATACTTTGCCAGCATGCTTATCACAAATCTCTGCTTTTGCGGGGGAACAAAATTTATTTTGCGCAGTCTTTACTAAACACAAATGAATGTGGGACTTCGATGGTTAAGATTACAGACTCCACTTTAAAAAGCCAGAAGAAAAAACAGCTAAAATGTAAATGTGCGGATTTCTGTATAAAACCCAAACACCATTGATTGCCTATCACAAAATAATGAAAGGGTGTTCTTAATATTTTTGAGTTAAGCTGTACACAGTCAGTTTGAGCCTATACATGTTTTCTCAGTAGAAAGTCTCCCCCTTCTCAGTGTGTTGTGGTTCTATGTTTGTGTCAGCAAACTTGCTGCTTTACCATGTAATCCTTTCCAGAGTTACTCCAGTTTAAATTCATTGATTTCATTGAATTTAGATTGGACTAACTTTGCCTAGGATTACACTGCAAATCTTCTAAAATCCAACTGTTTTCATTTCATTTGCTGTTTAATAGAGGCTATTTATAAGATCAATGTGTTAGCAAGATCACAATAGCTGTGCAATCAAGGCTACAACTCTTTTATCTCTAAAAACAAAGTCTGCTATGTGTCCAAAAGGTGATTTACATGCGTACCTACATACAAAGCGTGGCTGGGGTTTTCATGCCAGCTGGAAAGAGAAGTGGTACTATGCTTCAAGCATCTCCTTAACTTCCACTTCACCGCAAACACTTTTGCATAAATGAATCAGTTGACTTTCTCTAAAGTAACAGCTGACTGATCGCAATATGCAAAAACAATGAAGTGACGCCTTCCTTGTGCCCTGATAAGATTTCAGTGGCATTTCATTGAGTTTGCCATCTGAAGTCAAATAGGAAAACAAAGCAGGTCTGGGTTGTTTCCCCCCACTATACTATATTAACTTTTCCCCCCAATCCAAGCAGCAATAACTCTTCTCTCGTGGACATGAACAATTTATTCCATTTGCATTCTTTTATTCTCTGTTGTAGCTGTGCACTTAGCAAATGTGTTTGCAATGAGCCTGCAAGGGAACTGTATAGAACTCCTTATTGAGTATACCAATATGTCAATGTCTGAATGCGTGTATGTGTTTCTGTTTTAAACAAACCACCCTGCTTTATTACATCTAATTTATTTTCCTTAAATACATGAATGAATTTCCAAATAGGAATGTTGTCCTGAAAAATCCTGCATGGTGTGGACTACAGGAATAATACCAAAGAAACATGGTCCACATTCAGATTTTAGTGGTAAAAGGATGTTGGTGAGCATCCCTTAAAAATGGGACAACAGACATCTGATCAAAGTAGCAGCATATTAAAGACAAAAGTATTGTTAAAGTTGTATTTCTGCTTCCGCTAATATACAAGTTTTTAAAAAAATTACAGCTTCTTAGAACAAGGAAATCACAAGATTTTAGTCTAAATGTTACCACATATATTCCCTGCCTGTAATTGCGTTCAGAAGAACACTTTGCAAACTTTCAGGTATACATGGAATATATGGTGTAACTAAACTGGCGTAATTATAACTGGCTGCATCTCCAAATAGTTAGGTATAAACAGTGCTTCAGGATGCTGACATTTATTCAGTGTCTCAAAATCTGGGTTTCTAGCAGTGCTGTAGAAATGTTGTACTTGGAGTGCAGGAATAACCTCTCGGATAGGGGCTTAGGATATTAGCAGTGGTTAATATACCAGAATTTACACTGCTACGCTCAAAACAAAGAATAAAATTGAGTCATAATACCTCTCAATCTTGTACTTAATTCTGCTATATAAATTGGGGGGGGGATATGCTGCAAAAATAAAATAATTTTAGGGTGTACTTCACTGAGCTCTTTCTTATTTCATATTGGAAATAGAGCAGTCCAGATGGATGTTTACAGGCTGCAAGGCCACCCCCAATGCTCATTATCTTATGAACTTGGTATTTTTCATATCTCACTGTAAAAACGGCTTTAAACCAAACATTTAAAAACTGTATAGGTATAACAAATATGTGAAAGGTAAGAAAGGAGAATAGCATGTATTTAAATGTTAATCACAGCATGGAATGAAGTACATTAAACATTAACAATGATCATGTATATTACTTTTTAAAGTTGAAAACTTTCTAAAGCATCTTATTAATCCACTTTAGTCTGAAATCTGTGCTGAACATTTAAGACTGTGTTTTACTTAATAACATTTCATGATAATTGTGACATTATGAATCCAACGGTACTATCAGAGTAGCCTCAAAGATATTGTCTGGTATCAATTAGTGCCCTCAAAGCTTATCTAAGAGATTTGAATGAATCAGTAATTTAAAAAACCCATCTTTTCTGAGCTGATTTTTCTGGCACATTTTAATGGACACATTTTAATGC
This sequence comes from Lepidodactylus listeri, assembly GCA_029233225.1. NCBI lineage: Eukaryota > Metazoa > Chordata > Lepidosauria > Squamata > Gekkonidae > Lepidodactylus > Lepidodactylus listeri. The sequence goes on along the minus strand of JARCFY010000006.1, from coordinate 46,045,976 downwards.
TCCAGGGGAAATTTTATTGTGTGATATGTCACTTAGTATTAATTTCAAAACTGGAATGTACCTTTAAATAATCAAACTGGAAATACCTTATCAGATTACAAAAGTATCTTGAAAATCTAGAACATTTTTCTTCTAGATCTCATAGGGTGCTGTGTTCCTGCACATAGCCTGGTTGCCAAAATCTCATTTGAATTAATGGGGATTTAAGGCTAAGGAATATAAATGGGTCTATGCTTATTTTTATTTATCCCCCACTTTTCACCTCAGTGGGGACCATAATGTCTTATCAGACTGTTCTGTCTCCTTTACTTTATTCTTGCAATAACAATCCTATGAGGTGTGTTGGGCTGAGAGAGTATGGCAGGTCCAAAGGGCATTGAACCTTATTCTCCCACAGTCCAGTCCAGTGCTCTAACCACTATGGAATGGAGGCTCTCAATTGTAAGACAGCCTTGGCCTACAGGTTGTTTTTGTATAGCAGAAAGACATGGGTTGCCTTAAATTTCTCATCTGGACACATGGTATTTTAGCTTGATTCTGTAATATTAATTGAGGAGCAACATTTACTTTAGGAGTACTACAATGTTCTTCTGTCTCATGTTGATCTAGAAATTTAGATTATATGGTAAAATTGATTTTCTTTTATAACGTATTTTATAAATCCCCATCTTCTCATAGATCAAGATGGGTAGCCGCGTTAGTCTGTCCATAGCAGTAGAAAAAAGTAAGAGTCCAGTAGCACCTTAAAGACTAATAAAATTTATGGTAGGGTATGAACTTTCATTAGTCACTGCTCACTTCTTCAGATACAGTTGTATCTGAAGAAGTGAGCAGTGACTCATAGAAGCTTATACCCTACCACAAATTATGTTAGTCTTTAAAGTGCTACTGGACTTTTACTGTTTTCTACATCTTCTCATAGTAAGTTTTTGGGCATATAATATTTTTTCTTCAATAATAGGGCAGTAAAAAAAATAACATTAAAGAGATTGTCTGGGATTCAAAGAGTTAAACTGGGCATGCCCAGTGAGTTATTATTTGTTTTCTTTGAATATTAGTTGATTCCTACCCCTCTCCTATAAGCTTTTGAAAGCAGTTCTCTATACGGCATGGGGACTGCTATCAAAGAAATGCAAGTCCCTTGGATAAATGGACCCAGTTTCACAATGTTTTGGAACCTGGATTTTGAATATGACTGATTATCAACAACAGAACAAGAGATATTTTCAAGTCAAAGACTGACTGATAATAACAATGATAATTGTGATTCAACTCAACTGAGGAGCAGTTGGTTCAGATCTCATTGTATGTAGCCACTTGGTTTTTGTCTTCTTTCTTAAACAGGCATGACGAGTACCACAGCCCCAAATTAGACTTGACGTAGGTAGCTGCATGTATTCCTGTGCCTGTCCCATTCATACATAAAAGGTGATTCTACTTCTTCTATGTAAAAAGGAAAGCAGTGGTGAGATGGAGGGCTTTTCTGCATGCTCAAGTAACTCCTGATTTTCTTGGCAGTTGATCCACAAGCATTGGAATCAGTTTGGGCAGGGTTCTTCTGCATGTCTGCCCTCCCTCTTCATTTTCACTATTGTAGAGTTAGTTTATTTTCTTCTGCACATGCCTTAAATAATCAAAATTTTCAAGGAAGGGTTCTGTCATCATTGGTGGCATCATTAGTGGCATGACAGCACCTTACCTGTTTAATTTCTGTGCATGTTTATATCAATATATTGACATCATGGCTGATTTTTTTAAAAGATCAAAAACAAAAAAACACCTTGGTTGTGAAGAAAAACAGCAGGGGTCTCCACTGACACAAACAAGGTTGCTGGGGGGAAGGGTAACACTCCTGGGGTGGGGGAGCTGCAGTGGAATATTGGGGAGGATTAATGCACGTCCCCCACATGTCTGCCTGTCTTTGTATAGAGAAGCCTAAAATAGAGCGCTAGGAAGCGCTAGGAAGTCGCCATCTTGGGGAATAATTGTAGTGATGTTTTAAATATTTTAAATGTTTTATATTTATTTTTGTACTGTTATATGTTGTTAGCCGCCTTGAGCCGGTTGCCAACTGGTAAGGCGGGATATAAATGAAACAAACAAATAAATAAATAAATAGAAGCATCTCCACCATCCACCAGTTTGTGAACTGTATGTCCCTTTCAAACGCACAGTTTTTTTTCTGGTGCTGGAAGTGCCCACCTCCTTACAGCGCTTTTGCATTAAAAAACAAACAAACCTGGCCCTACAATAACATTATATCAATATATTGTTGTAATGATAGCTTTAGCAAGTTCTATGAATTCCCAGTTTTAATTTTAAAAAAGTTTCTAGCCCTTTATTTCATGGAGATATAGCTTTAAAAAGGTCTATCTTTGCAAGGTAAGGAGCTAGAGACATTTTTTTTTAAAAGAAAGCTGGGAATTCAGCATATCATCTAAGCCTAAATGTCTTTTTGTGCATGCTTATATTAATATATCAGTATAAGGGTTGTATTCTTTTAAAAAAACAAACAAACAAACTGAAAATGAAACCATTTGTCTTCAGGTAGAGAGGGAGTGGTTTAACAATGATGACAGTCCAATCATCGAAAAGTGGGGTGGAGGTGAGTAGTAGCAGGTGGCACACAGGAAACTGACATATACATTACACCCAAAGAAAAAGGCAACTCAAAATTGGTTTCCAGAAAAAGACTGTGGTAAAAACAGCCTCTAAAGAACCAGAAGCAAAAACTAAAGGGAGAAAAATGCATGCAGAATTCAGGGGATAAACTGGAGCAACAGGGGGCCAGAATTGATGGGGGGGGGGGGGAACCTATGCCAAAAAGCTCAAAGTAAACCCTCTCTCTACCCTGTTATCACCTTGTTCTGCTCTGTCCTTTAACATTTCTCTTCCCGGCACAGATTACTTCAGGTACTGGTGCATGGATTAAGCTTTTTTTCATGCTGCTGTATAGCTTAGTTTTCATTTGGTTTGTATAGAGGGATATCCGTTCATTTTTGTGTGAGCACTGATAATTAGACATCCAGTCTATGAAGTAAATGAAATTACTTGAGGGACAGTGTTTTTGCTGATATTGGTGCTGCTACTTTGGTGCAGAAATCAGGAACAAATGCCAGCACTTGAGCAAAGAATAAAAGGGGGTCCAGTACTGGCTGTCATAATCTCAGGTTTGTAGCCTGCTCCCTCTGTTGTGAGCAGGATGAATGATCGGACTCTTGGTGAATGGAAAGATCAAGATCATTCTTGGCATGATACTGGTCAGAGTTGTCACAAATATAAGTGTAGAAGGCACACACTGGTAGTAATAGGTTTATTTTTATTCCAATATCAGTTCAGAATTCTGTTTCTCATTTCAATTTGTTCACTCAGAGTTATGTAGTCCAGTCACTGAGATACTTTACACTAGGGAGGAGCATGGACCGGGAAAAGGCAGTTCTATTCTGCTCAGGGTCTGTGGTGGTCCACAGACCAAACCCCAAAACAAACCGAGCAAGGAGCCTTGTAAATGAACCAAATCAGTTTGTTTGGTTTGTGGCCCTGCAAACTCTATTGAAAGGGACAGTGGTTCTTTAAAACAGGATTTGCAGAAAGCCAGAAAAACAGTTGAGTAGCAGGGAGCAGCTTGCTCAGCTGTTTTGGGCTGTCTTGTGCAGTCCCTTTAAATGGAAGATGACAGTCCAAAAACAATTGCGAGGCAGGGAGGTGTCCCCGCCAGGCAACTGTTTTGCACTGTCTTTGAAGTCCCTTTAAACTTTAAAAGGACTGCACAAGACAATCCAAAAAAACAATGGCCAATAGAAATGGGTGGGTCTCCCAGGAAGGGACTTCCCTCCCACCTTTCTGCTGGCTGTGGTGAGCCTCGGCCAGCAGAAAGGGGGGGGAAGATCTTTCTCCCCTTCCTTTCTGCTGATGGCAGGGAGCTTCTGCCAGTAGAAAGGAGGGAGGGAAGGGGAGAAAGGGGGTCTGCCACCAGCAGAAAGAGAGGGAGAGAAGATCTCCCAGGAGGGGACTTCACCCTTTCCATTTAAACCCTATTTTCTGTTCCCCATGGCTTTTTTGCAGGGAGCAGAAAGCAGGGCCATTTAAACTTCTGTTTTCTGCTCTTCGTGGGAAACCACAGGGAACACAAAGCAGTGGTGGTTTAAATGGCTCTGAGCCATTTAAACCAAACAGCTGAGCAGCAGGGAGCTCCCAGCCACTTAGCTGTTTCTCCTGAAGAGCAGAAAGCAGGAATAAACCCCTGCTTTCTGTTCTTCATAAACCTCACAAGTCACCACAAATTGCACCCAAAATTTGTAGAAATTCATCCCAGTTCTTCAGTTCACAAACTTTGGTTCATGAACCCCAAACAGGCCCAAATTCGTGAACTTTAGTACATCAGTCAGTTTGTGTCCATCCCTACTTCAGTAAAATTAAAAATTATTTAACCATAATATTCTGAAATGATTCCATACGATTGGTGGAAATATTATAGAATAAGTAACAGGAAGATGCACTTTTGTTTAATTTAACAATCTTAGTTCAGAAGATGTTGTCCTTAAAATTTTTTGGCTTATGTGGCTCTTCTTTTTTCCGTTAATAGAAAAGCCCTAACCCTTTATGACCCATTTTGAAGAGTATAAGTTTTCTGTCTTCAGGGATAAATTCATAAGATAAACAAAGTCTTAACAAGCAGTAGCCTATGCTTTGCTTCCCTCTTTTGAAGGTATAAGATCCTTCTGGGGTTTTTATTTTGTTAACAAAATTTCTTGAATTTGCTCTGTGATTCCTTCAAGCACATAAAAGGTGCTCCTTGTAAACCAGCCCCTGTGCCCTTATTCTTCAGATCACATCAAGGAAGTTGAAAGATCTCTGACTAATGGTGTGATGTTCTAAATTAAATATAGATTTGGGGTTCAGACCCTGCTGAGTTAGATGCAGTAAAGATTGTAGGACCATTCAAAACAAAGTGACTGACACAAATGATTACTATCCACTCTTCATTTGGCAATGACATAGGTATTGGCTGTTCATTTAGACTGATGTTTTCATGCTCAGAATTGTATTACAAGTATATAACACTGTTGGTGGTTGCAAACAACAATTAAACATCAAACTGTTAATTTAAAGAGTTTCTCACAACATGGACTCATGGACTATGAGTTCGATTTCTGTATTTAACATTGGCAGTGAAGCTATAATATAAATGCTGTGTTAGTCCATGTGAATACCTGCTAACTATAAGTGGTTCAACAATATATATGTGGATCACTTTCACAATTCACAACTCTAACCCCTTTCTCTCATCTGTGAAAAGTGCTTCAATATATTCATTTCAAAAAGTACTCAATGTTCAGTTCAACAGTTGAAAAAAACATTGGAACATAGTGAGCTATCCATAATAATCTGAGTTGTAGCCAACAAACTAATAGCAAATGAACTTATTGATTACAATGGAGATAGACTGGTTTCAGTCCCAGTACTCTTTTGTATAGTGTAATATTTCTGATCTCTAGTCATGGGAGTAAACCAGGAGTAAATTCAAATTTCCCTCCTTTCTTGCCCCTTTCTGGAATTGTATCAGTACCAACTAGGCATTTCACCAAACTTTGCTGGCTAACCACTTGGTCTAAAAAAAATCTCTGTTTTTACTTTATTTCTCCTCTGGGTATATTGAACTTATGAGTCTTTATTTTTGTCATATTCTGTATCCATATATCCTTGTCCTCTTAAAATTAACATATTTTTCATTGTTATCTTTGTGGTATAAATTGAGTATTTTGTATAAATGGTATAAAATGGCATTAAGTAATATAAGAATGATGTAAAACTAACAAATGGGGACTGCTGTCAATTAAGGTTCACAGTAGAAATATATGAAACCGTAAGGTTCGCAGTAGAAATAACCTAACTTTGACCTTGGTTATTTCTTAGATGCTGTTCCTTGTACTCACCTGCACTCCCCTTTATCCATTTTGGAGACAGTCTTCCTTTGTAGACCGTGTGTCTCTAGCACTGCATACATTTTAGATCCTTGAAATACATTGACTCTGCATGTGTTGAAGTGCCTAGCATCAGAGGGACACACACACCAGAGATTGGTCCTTTCTGCATACTCCGGATTTTCTCAGTGTTCGACTCAAGGCAATTTAAGTCCATGGCAAAACAGCGCCCAAATAACCTGGAGCAACAGCAGGCTGAAACTGGGCTGACCACTGAAGAGAGGTAATGTAATGTACAATGGGGGAAAAACCCGGATTAAAAAGAATAGAAGAAGAAGAGATTGGATTTATACCCCGCTCTTCACTTGTAGTCTCAGAGCGGCTTACAAACTCTTTTCCCTTCCCCTCCCCACAACAGACACCCTGTGAGGTGGGTGGGACTGAGAGAGCTCTGAGACAATTGTCCTTGAGAGAACAGCTGGTACAGAGCTATGGCTTGCCCAAGGTCATCCAGCCAGGTGCAAGTGGAGGAGTGGGGAATCAAACCCGGTTCTCCCAGATTAGAGTCCACACACTTAACCACTACACCAAACTGGCAAAAAGAAGGTTGAACTCAATTTTAGTGCAGAATGAGGGGAAAAACCTGGATTTAAATGAAGGTAGAATTCAATTTTAGTGCTGAATTGCTTGGAGGACACTATGGTGAACATGGGTTAAAAGGAGAGTGCAGAAAGGGCCATTGTCAGCTGCTTCCACAACTGACAAAGGGAAGCACTAGTGAAAATAAGGCATAGGAAACAAAATAAAGTATAAAGCCAGTTTGCAAACTTTAATTAAGAATGAGCAGGACTAGCATTAACTGTGTTTATGACACTGCCATGGACTAGCCCTGTTCACATGTTACAGTGAACACACATTCACCCTGCCTGTATGTACGTACATCTGTTTATAAAAAAGAGCCAATAAACATTCACTTTATAAATGAAACTGGGGACTGGTACGTGGATAAATGTGAAATTTAAATCCCACATTCAACTGTATGTACATTGAACATGAGAATTACACAGCACATGTATAAGGAAAACTGAAGTGTACACTGTAGATGAATTATATACATGCTCACTGTAACTTGTGAGCATGGCTCCTAAGTCAGACCATCAGACTCTCCAGTGTCTCAAGTGGAGGTCTTTCACATCTCTTAGTAGCTACTCCTTTCAACTGCAGATGCTGGGGACTGAATTTAGGACATCTGACAGGGAAACACTTTACCAACAAGGCATGGTCTTTCCTCATAGTCAAGGCAGTTGTGTTGTACCTACCTTCTTGAGGGTTAGATGTACTTAAACATTAAAATAAGTGTATCAAATACCAAATATTGTACTTATGCAATACAGACTATATGTTTAGCCTGTATACAATATATGTATGTGTTTATTACCTGTTTCCTCTGTTACTCAAACACTCTTTTCAAATGAAGATCCCTATTCAACCCGGGCTCATTTTCTGTCTTTAGCCAGGGTTCTTACAAACAGTGTAAGTCAGTATGGAGAATATTTACATCCTCTGTTTTTGAACAAGACATTGCCCTTGTGTTAATACTGAATGAAATCTTTTCAAGATTAGGCTATTTTTCCCCCACCAGAAGTGGTAATTACACCTAACTGGAAATACAAACCAATATAAATATAAGGAACCATCTTTGTTGGGCAAGATTTTAGAAAAGATGAGTGAGAGAGCTTTAGAAACATCATAATATGCTGGCTATTAATCACTGCTCCCTTCAGGATGTATATGTCTCTTAAAGGAAAACAGCATATCCAGAATGTCTCCTACTGGAGAAGAGAAAACAGACTAGTTAGTTAGTGGCTAAAAACACCCTGATGTTTGGTGCTACAAATTGAAAGTGAAGGTTACTTTCTTTGTAGACTTTATCTTAAAGCAGTAAAACGGGTAGCAGCAGCTACAACTGAAAGTATTGATTTTGTAATTTCAGCAAATTAAGAACAAGACAGGAAACCTATTAAACCTTTCCACTGATTGCCGGGGTACTTTTTGGTGATGCTGGGGCTGACATTAAAATTACATACACCTGTCTCTTTAAAGCAAAAATATACATCTTAGGGAAGATAGTGACAGCTAGCATGCTACAAGAGATTTTTTTTATGACTTAGTGTGATTTCACCTTTCAAATGTGAAAACATTTGAAACAAAGATGACAGGAACATTGAGCATCACCTATAAAATATTCGCAATTTAGGGTTCAGCATTGGAGGCTCTTCTTATTGCATTTTAATAAATTAACATTTCCACAAAGCCAGGAGATTTTTGTAATAACAGCAAAGAGGGTAAGTCTGGTAACAGTATTATCTGTCAGTACTTTATGAGTAATGATTATGTAAAAATCTATATAACAAAAGCTAACATCAGAAATCATCAGATTATGGTCTTCTGTTTCCATATATGAAACAAATTATTTTATTGAGGTAGAACAAGCCCAACTTCTCAACTGATTTTTTTTTTTACAATTATACAGGATTTTATTTGATGTGAATTAGAGAGGTTAAGATCACTTGTTTTCATAGAAATTTAGTTTTAATCTTTCTTTCCCCCTGATCATTCCTCAGTATGAATTAAAATGTTGCTGTTTTACATACTGTGGTATATTATCCATCTTATATGGCTAAGATACTGGCCATTGGACGTATACAGATGAATCACTGCTAGATTTTACGTCAAACATACCAGACGTACTAGATTATAAAAATGTTTTTTTCCCTTCCTTTTATGACTATTGTTTGCATTTAAACACTCTCATCCTGCCTGTATACAATGGATATACAGTTATTTGTAAAGTAAAAACAAAGTGAGAAGATACTGGAACTAGCTGGACCTTCCTGCATCAGTGGGACCACAGAAACCAACTAGTGTCAGCAAAACAAAACAACAACAAACTTTCTGAAGATTGCTCCACTCAGCGTCAAGATGTGCCTACATTTGCATAAACTTTTCTCACCCGCTCTCACATCCACACTTAAAGACGTGTACAGAGATGGAAGAAGTGCAGAGGAAGGCAACCAGGCTGATTAAGGGACTGGAGCACCTTTCATATAGGAAAAGGCTCAAGAGTCAGGAGTAGGGCTTCCAGACCTCCCAGTCTGGTGGGGTTTACCCACTTTTGGGGGGTTTCAACCCCCACCCCCAAGCTCGAACACCCACAGCCACCCCTCTCCCTTCTCTCTTGAGAGGGGAGAGGGAGAAGGGCAGCTGTGGGCCACTTGCCTGAATTCCAACTGGCATTGCCATTTGGAGATCAGACGTGCAGGGCCTGCTGGCTCACAGCGGGGTGGGGGGAGACACCAGGGCTGTCAGCTCCTGCCTTTCAAGAGGCAAGGTTGCCTCTTGGAAGAAGAGTGCCAGGCACCCACTCTTCCTGATCGGGGCTGTCAGCAATCTGCCTCTTGCAAAGCAGGAGCACTTGCCCCCCCCCCCCCCCCGCACCATTTAAAGGGAAGTTTCTTTTTAAATGATATAGAATAAGCAGGGATGTGATGGTGTCACATAGAGTGATGTCATCATGCTGGGGGTGGCCACACCCCCTCATGGAACATTCCCTAATCCCCCCACACCAGGGACAAGATCAGACATGGCAACCCTAGTCAGGGGCCATGATTTAGAAAAGAGACAACTAAGGAGGCACATGATAGAGGTTTATAAAATTATGCAAAGAGTGGGGAAGAGAGAACTTTTTCTCCCTCACTTGTTAAGTCAGATCTCAGGAGCACCTAGCGAAGCTGACAGGCAATAGACTGTGCCTGGATTGGGGACCAGCCCATGGGGAGTGGGAAAGAAGGATGACACAGACACATCATGCTGGGAAGTATCAGGCCACAACTTTATTGATTACAGGTTCCTCAGGTTTTGGTGCAGCATAGACTAAGGACAATGTGCAATTGACAGCCCAACTGCTGTCATCACCTTTCCCAGCCTGCCTGTTGTGGTAACTGAAGGCAGAGGGTTGGTGCTAGGGCTGGAAGTAGCTGAAACCACTATTTCTAACCATCCTCCTGGGCCCATGGCCACCCCAAGGTTGGCTGTCCTGTACTCTACCTTCCAGAGCTCCTTGACTCCCCTTTGGTCATTGTAATGTAGTATGCTCTGTGTAGCAACCAGCCTGCCATGTGCTCCCAGATAATGGCGCCCACCGCATGGCCAGAGCCCATGGTCAGGCAGAGAGGGGAGCTTGAATCTGGAGGAACAGTAGACATCTGGATTGAAAGCCTCCACCAATGTGGGACCTAGGTTCTCCCTGGGGAGCCAATGCAATCAAAGGCTCCTCCAGGGAACCTATGACAAACATGCGCATATGTTAAGCCCCTATCAGGTCTTTTGGGAGCGGCCGGAGGTGTGGCTCCGGCCAGCATATAATGAGGGCCCTGGAGCCCTGGAAGCATGCTTGTTCTGACCATCTACTGGGCATGCTGAATCACTCAATAAAGGCTTCATGATTTCACTGTTCCTGGTCTCCTGAGTCCAGTACTCTTCAGTCATGCAGGGATTTTGGCCTCCCCAACCTGCATTATGTTCTTCAGCCAATGCCTCAATGCTGAGAGAGAGTTCCAGAATGGCACACCACCCTCATCCATTTCCTTTTCACCCCAAGCTGAGGACCAGAGGGAAACCTGGGGCTCCAGGTCCCTCCCCCCGGCTGGTTCCTCAGAGGCTGGCTACAGGATACCACTAGATAGCTAACTCACTTACAGCAAAGCCAGGCCCATCGCCTTTGACTCATCTTTTGCTGCCACTCCTCCACCCAGGCACAAATGGCCCTTCCAGCTACATGGCTGGGAGGCTGTCTTGTGCATGGACAAAAGGAAATAGTTCTTTGTGTGTGTGTAAAGTGTCATCAAGTTACAACTGACTTATGAAGACTCCAAAAAAGAGCTTTCAAGATATGTGAGAAGCAGAGGTGGTTTGCCATTGTTGTCATCTGCAGAGTCTTCCTTAATGGTCTCCCTTCCAGCTACCAACCCAGCTTAGCTTCCGAGATCTGACAAGATCAGGCTATACTATGCTGCCTTTCTTTCCAATAATAATTATTAACTCAGGGAATAATTAAATTGTGCCATCTACTACCAGTGGAAGCACAGATGGCTTTAAAAGGGGGATAGGTCCATTAATGGATATAAAGGCAACTTCCCTATTCAGAGGTCATAAGCTTCTGAATACCAGTGCTAGGATGCAGCACTATGAAATGGCCTTGGTCTCTATGCCCTGTTTATTAGTGCTCCAGGATAGCTGATTGGCAGCTGCGTGAAATAGAGTGCTAGGCAAGATGGATCTGTTTTAAGTATTGAGCAGGAGGCGATGAATTCAAACAAACAGGCTTTTATTCAGTGACATTGTTCAGCTCAAAAGACAGTTTTATGAGAGCAGCACTTTCATCCATACTGTTCCAACACATAACTTTCAACAATGTAACTATATACAAGCAATACTATTGGGCCCAAGCAGGGCTCAGTGATTGGGTATCTAGATTGGCTTGAGGACCAATGGGAGTCTTTATTAATCAGCCTATAGGAATTGGAGCTTTAGGATACCAGAGCCCTTTTCAAGCTATTACTGCTTCATATTCTAAACAAACACAACACTCCTCCCCCCTAAGTTCAAACAACAAAGTCCCTTAGGTGCGGGGGCGGTTGCCTGGTCCATTGGGACCAGAGCGGCAAGGGTGAACCCTATGGAGAACGTCCTCTTAAATCTGGGGACTCCATACGGGCCGGCATGAGCTGTGGTGGTGGACTCAAGGGGGAGCGGTCCATAAAGTCTGGGAGCTCCGAGAGTTTCGGGGCACGACCCAGCTCCGGCAGGGGGCCTACCTCATTCTGAGCTGGCAGTGGCTCAGCAGACTGTTCCCTTGGGATGTCCCTGGAGTTGGCGGAGGGCTGCCCTCTGTCAGGCGACTCCCCTGGGCGCCGGCGTCTTGCTGTGCCAGGAGATCTCCCAGGCCAGCCTCAGGAACCAGGGTGCGTTGCAAATGTTGTCCCAATGCAGGAACTGAGGAGCGTGGCAAGAGTTGTTCTGGCTCAGGAACTGGAGAGTGTTGCAAGCGATCCTCCGGCGCTGGCCACCGGCGTCTCAGCTGGGCCAGATGTCTGTGATGGACCTGCCCCGTGTTATCCCTCACATTGTACGATATAGGTCCTGTTGAGCGCACAACGACTGCTGGAACCCAGTGTGGACCTGTCCCATAGTTCTGGGCATACACCGCATCTCCTGGCACAAAGGACCGAGTGGACCCTATGGCAATAGGGTCGCGGTGGACATCCAGCACCAGGTCAAGGTGAAGGCGGCTCAAGCGGGTGGACAGCTGGCGGCCCATAAGCAGCTCTGCTGGCGACTTCCTGGTGGCGGCGTGTGGCGAGGAGTGCTGCTGCAACAAGAACCTGGCGAGCTTGGCTGGGAAATTCCCATCACCCATCCTGCGGAGCGAGTCCTCGACTGTTCGCACCATTCACTCGGCCTGACAGTTCGTCTCAGGGTGGAAAGGAGCTGAGGTGATGTGCCGGATACCCCACTCATCCAGGAAGGTCTGGAACTCTGCAGAAATGAATTGAGTTCCATTGTCAGACACGACGAGGTCTGGCAGGCTGAAGGTGGCGAAGAGATGGTCTAGGCAGCAGGCAACAACGGCCGATGTCATGGAGGTGACAGGGATGACCTCCAACCACTTGGAATATGCCTCCATGATAATCAAGAGTGTCCGGTCCTGGAGGGCTCAGCAAAGTCCACGTGAATGCAGGACCACGGGCCCCTCGGCTTCTCCCATGGATGAACAGGAACCTCTAGAGCTGCTAGCCTTGATTCCTGGCATGGCTGACATGTCCGGACCCACTGCTCAATCTGCTGATCCATGCTGGGCCACCAAATATAGCTCCTAGTGATGGCCTTCATCTTAATGATGCCCGGGTGCCCTTCATGCAAGGCATCCAGCACCCGTTGGTGAAGTGGGGGAGGGACGACGACTCTGTTTCCCCACAACAGGCATCCCTTGTTTACCGACAGCTCAGATGATCTTGACAAGAATAGCTGGAATTCGACATTGAGTGTCCCTGATGGCCATCCTCTCCACACATGGTTGTAGATTCAGCTGAGTGTTTGATCCCGGCCGGTGTGGAACTCTATGTCGGCAATGGAAAGCGGAGGCTGCGGCAGCTCCTCAAACAGCAAAACTTCCTGGAATGGGGCCTCGGGCAGTCCTAAAGACAGAAGCGGCAGATGGCTAAGGGCGTCAGCATGCCCGATGGACTTGCCAGGCCTGTGGAGGAGGCAGAAGGAGTAGGCGGATAGAAGAACTGCCCAGCGCCATCATCCGGGGGGGACAGAATCTGGGGGGTTTGATGGTCAACCATGAAGATGCCAGGCAGCGGCTTGTGGTCGGTGATGATTTCAAATTCCCACCCGTAGATGAAATCGTGAAATTTCTTCACTCCAGCGATGATTGCTAGTGCTTCTCGATTTATCTGGGCGTAGTTTCTCTCAGCGGGGGATAATGTTCTGGAATAGAAAGCAATAGGGGCCTCCCGGCCAGACGGCAACTGGTGACTGAGCACAGCCCCGATCCCGTAAGGCGACACGTCACATGCTAGGACAAGGGGCTTCTTCTCATCATAGTGCACGAGGACGGCATTGGAGGCAAGGAGGGCTTTGACGGCTTGGAAGGAGGCATTTTCCCAGCAACCCCATGCCCATGGACCTCACTTGTCCAGTAAATGATGGAGTGGTTCTGCAAGAGCTGCTTTGTTGGGCAAGAAGGCATGATAAAAGTTCAGTAGTCCTAAGAAGGACTGCAGCTCTTTCTTAGACTTTGGAGGGGGCGCGTTGCGGATTGCAGCAACCTTGTCCGGAGCAGGGTGGATACCATCGGTGTCTAGGCAGTAACCCAGGAATTTAATGGTAGGGATGAAGAACTCGCATTTCTCCTTCTTCAGCCGAAGGCCAATGTCCTGTAGCCGATGAAGGACCTCTTGCACCCGAGTAGCCAGTTCAAGATCAGAGGCCCCAGCAATTAAGATGTCATCGAAATAGGGTACGACACCAGGCAGACCCCAAAGAAGGTGCTCCATAAGTTCTTGAAAAAATGCCGGGGGCGACGCTTACCCCGAACTGCAGCTGGTTTACTTTAAAAGCACCTCGGTGCGTCACGATAGTCTGTGCCTCAGCTGTGGCTGCATCTACTGGCAACTGCTGATATGCCTGGGCGAGGTCGATCTTGGTGAACACCCGGCCCCCAGAAACTGAGGCTAGAAGGTGGCTCACCACAGGAACTGGATATGCGTGCGGCTGTAGGGCCCGGTTGATGGTGTACTTATAGTCAGCACACAAACGGATGGAGCCATCGGGCTTGAGGGGAGTGATGATAGGTGTCTCCCACTTGGCATTGGGAACTGGCTCAAGGATCCCTTGGGCCAACAGCTTATCAATCTGCTCATCAATCTTGGGCTTGAAAGCGACGGGGCAGCATCTGGGCTTGAGGCGGATTGGTGGTACAGCAGGATCCAGGTTAAACGACACAGATGGACCCTTGTAGCAGCCTAGCTCTGTCTTGAAAACCTCTGGAAACTCTGCCTCAAGGTCCATAAAAGGCTGCGGCTCGACTTGGTTCACGCCAACAACATCTATGCCCAAGACGGCGAACCAGTCCAGCCCTATCAGGCTTGTGTGGCGACCCTCTACCATGAGCAGGTTCAGATGGCCGGAGAATTTCTTATATTTGACCTGGACTGTGGCGATGCTGACAACTGGAACTCGGTTCCTCTGGAAGTCGAACAGCTGTAGGGTGCATCTTTGAAGGTGGTGAGCAGCGAATCATGGGCAGACTTGTTGGAACGTGCCCCAAGAGATGATGGATAATGCTGACCCAGAGTCTACCTCCATCTGACATGCTCGACCTTCGATGAAGATGGTGGCTTTGATTTTCGGAAACGGATGTAGCCCCTGGTGTTTATATAGGAGGTTGGTGTAGTCCTCGGACACGCTTGCTTCATTGCTGTACCTTTGTTTTTGCCCGGACGGCCGAGATGACTTGGAATGATATGATCGGCTGGGGGCATTCACAGACCCTCGGGTATGCTGGAACTCGTCTGGAGCATCATGACCCTGAGAAGAGCGACATACTTTGGCGAGGTGGCCCGCTTTCCCACACACATGACAGATGGCATCGTGGAACTGACAGTCTCTATGCACATGCGCACCTCTGCAACCGGCACAGCCGTTTTTTCACTGGCTTTTTTTAGAGTGGCACAGGCTTTTGCGATGGCGTTGCAGCTTCTGATTGGCACTCGCGCTGAAAACTCCGTCAGCGGACATATCAGATTGGTCATCCCGGGCGTCACCAGACTCAGTGGTACTACCCTGGTGTACAGCGTCAGAGCGGCCTGGCGTGTGACTTTGGGGACTCAGTTGCAGTTCCCGGAGGGATAGGTTGGCGGCCTCTACTCTCAGGGCCTCTTTGAGGGCCGATTCATGTGTGAAAGTCTTTAGTAAGAGTAGGGCTCGCCTGATGCTTTCGTCTCTGAGGCCACAGAGCAGCCGATCTAGGAGGACGGACTTCAAATCAGTGAAGTGACAGTCTTGAGCAGCCTGCCTCAGTGCAGTGAGGTACTCCGTGACAGACTCCCCCTCCTTCTGGTTCTGCTGATGGAACGCACATTGGTGTGCGGCAGCCGACGTCTTTGTGGTGAAGTACTCAGTCAGCCGGGCCTTGATGATGCCGAGAGGGGCTTCAAGTAACTTAGAGAGGGCAACTAAATCTCGAGCAATGTCGAATACAGCCTGGTCGCAGGTACTCAGAAAAGTGGTGCGGCAGACATCATCTCCGTCAATACGATTTGCTACAAGGTAGCATTCAAACCGATCGAGGTATGAATCCCAGTTCCCAACCTTTGGGTCAAATGGTTTGATATGGCCCTTGGATGCCATGCCCGTAGTGATTTAGCTCTGGGCACCCTTAGTGATTTCAGCTGGGCAGGCAGAGTGATTTCAGCCATTCAGTTAGGACTGGGATTCCATCCTCATCGCCAGTTTTAAGTATTGAGCAGGAGGCAATGAATTCAAACAAACAGGCTTTTATTCAGTGACATTGTTCAGCTCCAAAGTCAGCTCTATGAGACCAGCACTTTCATTTATACTGTTCCAACACATAACATACAAGCAATACTATTGGACCCAAGCAGGGCTCAGTGATTGGGTATCTAGATTGGCTTCAAGACCAATGGGAGTCTTTATTAATCAGCCAATAAGAATTGGAGCTTTAGGATACCAGAGCCCTTTTCAAGCTATTACTGCTTCATATTCTAAACAAACCCAACAATCAGTGACCTGATCTAGCAGGGTTTGTCTTATGTTCTTATAAGGCTACACAGGATCATGGTAATTATCAGTCAATATTAAAGACCAGTTGTTGTTGAATATCTATCATCTTTTATTTTCTCAATCAGAACCCTTGAAATGGAACCAAAATGAAAGATAATGTTACTTAATGGAGCAGGACCTTTGGAAGACTGTACAAAACCATGGAATGGGGTTTTCCATTAAAAATAAACATGTCACTGCATCTTGTATGAACTTAAGAGCCAGTTTGGTGTATTGGTTAAGTGTGCGGATTCCCCACTCCTCCACTTGCACCTGGCTGGATGACCTTGGGCAAGCCATAGCTCTGTACCAGCTGTTTTCTCAAGGACAGTTTGGGAAAGAGCTCTCTCAGCCCCACCTACCTCACAGAGTGCCTGTTGTGGGGAGGGGAAGGGAAAGGAGTTTGTAAGCCGCTCTGAGACTCCAAGTGAGTAAAGGGCGGGATATAAATCCAATCTCTTCTTCTTCTTCTTAATTTTTTTTCAGCTGGAAAAGTTCTGCATATTTTTTTCTGAAGGCCATCTATAATTGACATTAAAATTTAACCCAGATGTTAAGAGTTTATACTGAAGAACTAGCAATACTGTTGGATTGACTTGCAAAGGTACAACATTCCTTCTGAATCCTTATCACAAATAAATATCATATTCAAAGTTGAAGAATAATGACATCCCAGCTACTGTAGTATAATTTCCTTCAACAGAAGTAAGTTCAGCTATAGAATGATACTACTTTATAGAAAAGAATCTTGAAAGTAACATTAATTTATTTGTGTCATTGTTGATGTGTTCTTTTTCCATTTGCTAAAGACCTCTGTAGTCCCACCGAAAATCGGCTTGTTGTGGGGAACAATAATATTTTGGAAGTGATTGGTATGCCAAAACAGAATACAGATCTGACATTAAGGGTACCAGTGGAAAAATAGCCTTCACCCCAGAATTCACCCCAGTATTTCAAATTATTTTGACATCTGTCTATCCATGTACAGGAGCCCAGCAGCAGGCTAGCAGCTAAATAAATTACGCAAATCGAGGAGAGGAGAAGAAAATTTTGTGCTTGCTTCGGCAGCTCATAAACTAAATTGGAACGATACAGAGAATTGCATGGCCCCTGTACAATTTTGTGCTCACTTTGGCAGCACATATACTAAAATTGGAATGATACAGAGTAAGTTAGCATGGCCCCTGCACAGACTAGTAGCTGGCAGAAAGGAGAAGACTGAAAGAAGGAACCATCAAGCTCCAGGTCAATACTCTGGAACATTCTCCCCAAAGAGACTTGCCTGTCCCCTTCTGTTGCTGTCTTCTACCAGTGAATGAAGGCTAATTTGTTTTCTCTCGAGTTCCCTAAATGATCCCTCCTTCCTGGCCTATGTCTTAATTATTGCTTTCATGTTTTGTGTGTGTATTTCAGCTGGTTTTAATTGGTGTAATGATGTGCTTTTGTTTGGCTTTAATGGTTTTAAAAAATGTGTTTTTATTATAGATTTTTAAAAATGTGTTAGCTGCCTTGGTGACCCTGAAGGCAGAAAGATAGGGTATATATTTTGGAACAACTTAATCAGGGAAAACTACTGTAGATGATAAAACTCAAGGCCATCTGTCTAATAGAAGAAGAACCTGAGAGTCATGCGGCTCTGGTATGATGAAGCAGAAGTTTGAAAATGAACATTACAAGATAAATAGATATGAGCATATTTTTGCCCTTGCTCTTAGTGGAATGAAGGACAGGACATTGGGAGAGCAGGGCTGGGCCAAAAGCCTCATGAACCTCAGCCACTGAAGTAGGGAATGCCAATTCCAGTGTGGAATAGTGGTTAAGAGCAGTGGACTTGAATCATGAGAACTGGGTTTGATTCCCCACTCCTCAACATTAAACCTGCAGAGTGACCTTGGGCCAGTCACAATTCTCTCAGAACTCTCTTAGCCCCATCTGCCTCACAAGGTGACTGTTGCGAGGAGAAGAAAGGAAGGTTATTGTAAAACACTTTGAGATTCCTTAAGGTAGAAAAAGAGGGGTATAAAAACCAACTCTTCTTTTTCTCCTCCACCTCCTCTGGGTTTTTGTGGGCAGCTGCCCATCTTCCACATGTTCTGTGACCAGTGTGGGAGTAGCTAGTCCCCATCAGGGCTGAACAGGGATTTGGGGGGTTACCTTTAGATTGGTTTGAAGGAAGACTTTTTGGGGCTACTTCACATTGTTTGTTATGATAGGGAATTCATATAATTAAGCTTGACCTTGAGGGAGTGTTTAGGCCCTAATTAGGGATAGGCAGTGACCCTGAAAGATGAAGTGGAATTCTCCCAAACCAGCTATTCATTTGGGGTGCCAAAGACAATAAGGAACCCTTAGCATACAAGTATAGCCACAAATAACACCCACCAAGGGAAGACTATCCACAATTCACAATTATATATGCTCAAAACTGTATGTTACATTCATTGAAATACAAAGAAGGGTTAGTGGTCATAATCCAATAGACTATATAGACATATATCCAACAGATTGCTCATAACAATTAAGCATATTTTACAAAAAGAATGTGTTCAAAACCAACAGGTGGCTCCTCTGTAATTCCATATATAGATGGTGTCAGATTAGCTATTAATAAATAGCGATGACTCCTGGCAATTCCATTTGATCCTTGCTGGTGCCTCAGGCACTGGCATGAGGAACTGAAGGAGAGAAAGGGCGGGGCACAGTGACATCATGCCAGCACACCTATGTCATTTTGAGTTTAAAGTAGAAGTCACAGGACACTCTAGCATTCCACAAAAATTCTGTGGTAAAACCACAGAGTCTTTGCAACATATTAGAATGCTCCATGTTTAAACTGGAAGTGATGTAGGTGCACTGGTGCACAAGGCCCCACCTCCAAATTGCTTCTGGGGGTTGCAGGCTGTGTTAGCCAAATTGCTTTAATTTAGTTTAGCAATTGGCAGATAAAACCGGGTTTTTAGCCAACTATACCAAGGTCCCGCCCCTTCCAGGAGTTCCCAGAAAATAGGCACTGAGACGGAGTGGTCCGTTTAAATGATGTTTACTGCAAGATGTTTTCAAGCATACAAAAACAGAATCTCACACACTAACACACAAGTCCTAAGAAGTTTAAGGTAGAGGAATAGCACTTTTGCATGAGCAGGAGAAATGTTGGTTGGGAGATATGTTACCTATCCTGGAGATTAGCTATCTGTTCCAAAAGAAGAATTGAGGGGTAGAAAGGAAAAATGGGGGACATGTTCTGAACCTGCAGAAGCCTGCTTGACTCTGTTTGCGAATCCAAAGATCAAAGATGGAGGCAGGGTATTGGGATAGCAAGCTGGACGTAAGGGGAGTAAAAGCAGATAGGGGTCGTAGAGGCTCAAGAGAGCGATTGCATGGTGTGCAACCTCTTTTATTAGGTGAGTTCTGGGGCGAGCTGCACTAACCACATCCCACTAACACACCTACCAGGTAGTCCGCCCCTACAAACCCTACTATTGGTTAAAGGAAAAAGAGGAGGGAATGCGGAGGGGTGGTCAATATTGCAACACTAGAGGCTAGACAGGAACTGACACCTGGGCAAGCATCCGATGAGTCACCGAGCTATTCCATTGTTCCTTGATGGCCCTAGCCTGGCCAGTTGATGGGCGAACGATTAGTTTCCAGGTAACTTCACTTAACATAATCCATGCAGGAATGTTGGAGGGGGTTGGGGTTTGCTTAGGAACCCTTTTGCAATGGGGTCCTTGTCTCTTTGTGTGAACTATGTGGGGTGCCTGCTTCCTGGAATGGACTGGAGCCTCTCACAGCAACAAAGAGTGTATGTAGTCCTTTAAAGTATAACATCCCAAAGTTCAAACTTATGAACATTAAAGTCCATAAGAGCACATGATGTGCCTTGCTAGGCAACAGCTGTGGCCTGGTAGCCCTTTTAATAAACCTAGTTTAAGCCAGATGTCTTCATAGAGATATTTGTGGAGATAAATCATGTAGGTAGGACACATACCTTTATTCAGAATCTCTTTGAGTTGCTAAAAAATCTTGAAATACTTAGCATTAAAGCAAAAAACCTGGTGACTTCTTGCTGCCCAACAGACTTCTTGGCACATTAATCAATTTTGGATGCTGCCATAGACAGGACATTGTAGTTAAGTAGCGAACACATCAGAAAAGGAACAAGCTGCATCCCAGTTAAGATGCTGCTGTTGGTGTGAGCAACTCAGCATGCCTGGACATTGGGAGAGGGGGGTGCTACATCACTTTAAGGGTGTATAGGTGTTATCTCCCTGAATAGGATGCCTCTCTTTTGCTTAACCTGGTAGCTGGCCTCTGAGCTCTCCTCTCTCTCCCTTTGTCCCCTCACTCTATTTACATAGCCTTCCATGGAGAAACATGTCTCTGTAGATCTCTCCTGTAGATACAATGCCCTCAAACTCCAATACATGTGATGCTGCATTGGTCTTTAGATTTGGCTCCTTTCTCTTCTTTTGACTGCAACATGAATGTGAACTGGATCTACTTGAATAAATGTAAGTTTACATTTTTGCAGTATACTTCTTGGGAGATTTATTTACTGCACACAGTATCACACTTCTATGAATGGGCAAAAATCTGCTATATTAACCAAATATCCCAAAAGCGTTATGGGTACCCAGAGTAAATTTTAAAGTTTAAAAGGAATTTTTCTTATTTGTTTTTCTCTTGCTTGAGCAATTACAAGGTTTTACCACCTGCTGGCAAGAACAAAAGCCACTGAGAATTTTCCTAACAGCTGGTCCCAAGCTCTGAGTGCATAGAGAAACTTTATCTCTCTCTCTCTCTCTCCCTTCCTTTTGAATTTCTAATATGGAACAACAATATGCAATCCTAGAGTAACTTAATGGAGAAAATTTCAATACATGGCTTTTTAGAATTGAGCACCAGCTCAAGGAGGAAAAAGCTAATTTTTCATTAAATGCTCCATGAAAATGAGATCACAAAATGGGAGAATGCAGATTGTAAAGCACAAAATCTGATTATTATTAAACTGGCTAGTTCCCAGTTGGTGTACATAAAAGGACAAGAAACTGCAAAAGGGATGATTGAAGCCTTAAGAAAGGTCTATGTAGAACAAGACCAGGCTAGCAAGACTTCTTTGTTTAGAAAACTTTTTCTTAATTAGGCTACAAGAAAATGGTAATACAGAGAACCATATAGAAATGTTACTAAAACTAATGGATAAACTTATTGTTACCCAGAGGACTGCCTTACTTTTAACTGAACCAGAGACCCATGAACTCAGGGCAAGGAAGACACTCTTGGTTCTGAAACACAGAGTGAGTCACAGGTCTGCAAAAGGGTTTCACTTTCAGGTTGCACAAGGCAATCTTCAGCCTTCCCCCTCCACCCAGCAAGGAATACATATGAAACAATGCCAAGTTCCACCAGGTACAGTATCTGCATTTCTAAAAGCTATTCAGTGGCCACCTGGAGAATAGCACTTCAGTCTCCAGAACTTCACATAGTCCTTTCATAGGTGATACCTATGTCTATGTGGAAATCCATTGCTTCCACAACTGTCCTTCCTGCTCTGTTCCTCAGGATACCAAAATAACCAATAAAACATTCAAATTTTTAGCGATTCTTCCTGGCATTTATCAGGGACCCATTTCCCACCTTCTGTCTGAATCTGGGAACCTATGCAACCTGCCTTGGCAGGGCCATCAGCAGTCATCAAACCCATTCAGCCAGCTCCAGTAGAGCCATCCAGCACCTTGCTAATCTCATCAATGCTATTGTGAATCCAGACTCTGCCCCTCTGGGCCTTCATTGGTTTTACTCCTCTTTGTGTCACATCCCCTGGGACTCCTTATTGGTCCAGGTACTCTTTTGTTTTCACCTGAGACAAGCCCCTCAAGGCCTCCCATTGGTCCACATAATTTTCCATTGTCTATATCCTCCAAAGCACATGGCCTCAGAGTGTGTCTCTGCACTGATGCTAACTGGCAGTGCACCCCCAAACTCTGTTTAGGCCATAATCCCTTCTCCATGCACTTCTGCACATCTGAACAGGTAGCTATACCCCCTCCCCCCTCAACACTTTGCCCTCTTTTGTCACTGATCTCTTTATGATCGCTTCACCTCTTTGTTTCCTAGCTCTCTGGTGTTCATGTGCTTGTGATTCTCCACTGATTAGCTGAATGTATTAGGGTTATTATCTTAATAAATGTCACAAAAGATATTTCCTGTCTGTTGTTTGTGCTGCTTTGAGAGGGTTCTGACTCTGGTATAGTTGGAGGACGATCCCTAGCTTGTGCACCTATTAAGCAAATGGTCTCTTAGCTAAATTCCCCCATCATAATTTAAACAGAGACCCAGTGTTGCAGCTAACATTGCTACCACTGGTAAAGTGTTAGATGAGGATTCATAAATTGGACTGTTTCTAAGTTCCCTACCTGAATATTATTCTGTGTCATAGCATAACAGAAGGCCAAGTATAGAACACATTAGAGTATTTGGATCCAAAGCTTATGCTTATATACCAAAAGAAAAAAGATCCAATCTGGAGCCCAAAGCTGAAGAAGGCATCTTTGTAGGCTATTCTCCAGAGAGCAAGGAATACAGAATTCTAGAGCCCAGCTCAGGGTTTACAGATGAAAAGAATAAGCATCTAGTCTGTAAACTTCAAAAAGGGGCTTTATGGTCTTAAACAAGCTGCAAAAGCGTGGTGGTGTAAAATGAACAAAATGCTACTCAGTCAGGGCTTCAGGCAAGGCAAAGCTGACCCCTGTCTTTACAGTAGACACAGAGATGGAAGATGGACATTTATTCTAATCTATGTTGATGATCTGATTAATTGCAATGAAAATCAAAATGACTGTGCTCAGATTATATCCCAACTAAACAAGGAAGTAAAAGTCAAACACCTAGGCTACGTTAACTGTTACTTGTGAATTCAGATTGAACAGGAACCAGGGGGAAGTTATCTTCTTAGTCAATAGCAGAAGATACTGGAAGAATTCCAAAGCCTGAGCCTAGAAGGTGTTAATCCAATGCCCACACCAATGGAATCAGTCTTCTACAAAGAAAAGTTACCTGATGAACCACTGCCAGACAACAATAATTACAGACCTGCCATAGGCAAGCTTTTATACTTAGCAATGACAAGACCCGACATTGCAACAGCTGTAAGGGTTAGCTAACCCAGAAGGGTTAGCATGCCCAGCACAAAGGACTGGACTGCAGTTAAAAAGGTGATAAGGTACTTAAAGGGTACTGCACACTTTAAACTGAGACTGCCAGCAAGTAACAATCCCACACTGTTGGGATAGGCTGATGCAGATTGGGCTGGAGAAAGATCAGACCAAAGATCCACCAGCATTATGTATTTTTCTATCAGGGTGGTGCTATAAGTTGGGCATCATAAACAAGAAATTGTTGCCCACTCATCTTCTGTAGCAGACTTTGTATCTGCTTCTGAAGTATGCAGAGAATTAGAGTGGGTTATAATGTTACTAGAGGATTTGGTATTAAGGAACCTTTGCCAGTTAAACTGCTAGAGGATAATCAGAGTTGTATAGGCCTCTCTCTTTCAGAAAAGAACAGCATATGGACAAAGCACACTGAAATCAGGAACCAGTATGTAAGGGTCCTGCAGGGACAAGGAGTTGTCAAGCTACACTACTGTCCCACTGAGAAAATGAAAGCAGATATATTTATCAAACCATTACCAAGAGACAAATACCAAGGCCAGCAGGACAACCTGAACACTGTGAACCTCAAAGAGTCAAGAGGGAGTGTTGGAGTGAGCAGTTCAACATGCCTGGACATTGGGGGGATGCTACATCATTCTAAGGTGTATAGGTGTTATCTCCTTGAATAGGATGCCTCTCGTTGTCTTAACCTGGGAGCTGCCCTCTGACCTCTCCTCTAGCTCCACATGACCTTCCATGGAGACACATGTTTCTGCAGGTCTCTCCTTTAGGGAAAAAGCCCTCATACTCCCATACATGTGATGCCAAATTAGCTAGCCATCTGTGATAGGGAAAGTACTGTTTAGATTAGGTTCCTTTCTCTTCTTTTTACTGCAACATCAATAGAATCACAAAGCAAAATTCATTATGAATTTTGCCCTGTTCATGGTTTATGAACAAAAGTTCATGACAGGTCTACCATCATGAACTTCCACAAACTTTTAAAGCAGTTTGTAGTGGTTCATGGTGGTGTGTAGATGGAGCTTTCTGTTCCTTACGAAAGTGCCTCCCCACAGCACAGCTTTTTTTCAGGCTGTTTTCTGCAGTCCTTTTAAACTTTAAAGGGACTGTAGAAGACAGCCTGAAACAGCGGCACAGGGGGAAACAAGCTGCTTCCCACCACTCAGCTGTTTTTCAGGCTTTCTGGAAACCCCATTTAAAAGGACTGTGGTCCCTTTCAATGGAGTTTGCAGGGCCACGAACCACAAAGCATTTCGGTCCACAAACAAGCCTCCTGGTTCAGTTTGGTTCATAATTTGATTCATACTCAGCCATAAACCATGAGCTGAACTGCATTTTAGTGCCCATTCCTATTGTGCATGTATGTGTTCAAGAGAGGGCTTTGTTATTGCATTCACTATGACAACAGCTACCAGTCACTCAAGTCCATGTTTGTGTCTGTCACTCAATTCTATTTCCAGTTCTGCCCCATTTTATATTTTGTTGTGGGGTAATTGAAATTTAGGCTTACAGATATTTCAGGGTGTCCTAAGAAGCACGTACAACATATTCTAACCTTTCATTCAGTGTGCTTCTTTTATTAAGAGTTCCTATTAACTTTTAGTCTTCTAACAGATATCTAGGAGTTATTTTCACTGTATTCCTACTAATCACCACCAAAGCACCTCTTGAGAATTTCACAGTAGTATCTGAAGTACATGAGTAGATTCATTTCTCTTATTTCAGCTGTCATTTTAGCAGAACAACACGACTCCAATTTGAAATATTTAAATGTCTTTGGAACTCTTTATTTGCCAGCTGCAATAATACGACTATGAGCTGTATAAAAAGTTGAGTTGTCATTGAAATTCTGCTGTTTTAAAATTAGAGGTGTAATTGGAGTCTCTGCAGGAATTTTAAGTGATCTGCAAGAAGTTTGGGAGAAGTTTAAAGCCACTGCAGAGACAGCCTACAGGACTGGCCCACATACCTAGGTTGTGCCTGTCTTTTCTCTGTCAAGGGATTAAAGCAGCTGTGGGTGGTGGTTCAGGTTGTTGAAACTGCTTGTGGAGAAAAGCAGTAACATCCCTTTCCCCAGACCTAATCAGCATGTAGTTTCCCAAGTAAGGTCTCTAGTTCTGCACTGGCAAATGCCAGGGGATTGGGGGGGGGGGGGGTGCCTGCAGAAAGTGGAGTTTCTAAGGAAAGTGATATCTCTTCCAGGTGATGCTCTAGGACTTCTCCCAATCAAGGGTGTAGACTTTCCAGTTTCCCGGGGGTAGGGCTGGGCCTGGGCCAGAGGCATTGCTATGCTAGGTCCTTAAAAGAACTGAGGCCCAGTGACATCAAAAGGAGAAGCCAGTGACATCACAGGCCATTGTCACTATCTATGGAGGCAGAGCCTTGTGGGATTTAGGAAGGGGCTCCCCAGAAATTTAGGGGATCCTACTCTGGGAGACCACAGAGTAGCTATCATCCGAATGCCATATTCAGGTAGATAGTACAGAATTTCAGTTAGTAGAACAGTAATTTGTTTGATACCGTCAGAGATCTAATAAGGCTCAAAGAGAGGTTACAGCTTCACACTGGAACAGATGCATAACCTTTATTACTGAATATTCCTTTAAGAGTTCCTGAGTAAACCATTCCGCCATACGCTCTCTCTTACATGCAATTAAAAATTGGTCTTAAAAGGTGCAACTAGATTTTTAAAAAAATATTTTCTATAAAGACTACACTTGTCAAAAAATAATGCTTATCTTATTTGATGGACCTGCTGATAAATAAATAAAATAAATAAAGCAGCAGGCAAACTTGAACAATCCACAATACTCTTTGGTAGCAAAAAGGAGCCAGTTCTCCAATGACATAGCTTCATCTTGCATACCCCTGCGTGATGCATAACATACTATTTGGAGCTCTCATAGCCAAGTCAGAAAATGGATCATTCATACTTTTCATCGGAACACATACCTTAAATACACAGAATTAGGGTTGTCTGTTCTGGGCCGGAAAATACCTGGAGATTTGGGGTGGGGAGCCTGGGGAGGGCAGGGTATGGGGAGGGGAGGAGAGGAGAGGGACCTCAGGAGGGTACAATGCCATAGAGACCACTCTCCAAAGCAGCCAGTTCCTTCAGGTGAACTGATCTGGGTCACATGGAGATAAATTGTAATAGCAGGTGATCTCCAGGTGCCACCTGGAGGCTGACAACCCTACATAGAGTAGGATGGTCATTTTTGTAAAGGTTGCCCTGTCTGCTTTTTAGCAACTGTATAGGGTCACTGTTAGGAAAAAAAATAAGGTGGGAGGATAGTTGCATTATATATTTCAAGTGGGTGTTCACTTTCTAAACTGAAGGGGCTATTGCTTAAGGTAACCAGAAGGCTATATGTCTAATCTACTAAACAAACCCTTCTTCCAAACCCTGATGTTTGTGGGCTGCTTGTCCACGCAGACTGATTAAGAAAAAGACATGTGTAGGCTCAGATTCACTTTTATTCAGGTGGGTAGCCATGTTGGCCTGAAGCAACAGAGCAAAGTCTGAGTCCAGTGGTACCTTTAAGACCAACAAGAATTAATTCTGAGCATATGTTTTCATGTGCATGCACACTTCTTCAGATACAGTGGAACAGTTTTCCTCAGGCCTTACCTATAGGTCGTGGGGGGGGGGGGTATTTGCCAGGAAGGACTAGTTAGAGTCAAGATGTATAAGTAACTGAGTGATAAGTATAGCTGAGATTGGATTAAAGCAGTTGGTAAAATCTGTGAATGGCATCAAATTAGCTTACAAATACAAGAGTTAACCAATACAAATACAAGAGTTCTCACATCTGTTTGTTAACTCTTGTATCTGTATGCTAATTTGTATGCTAACTGAAGAAGGGTATGTGCACATGAAAGTTTATAACCCAGAATTAAACTTGTTGGTCTTAAAGGTGCCACTGTACTCAAACTTTGTTCCATTAGTTTTTATTGTTATGTATATTCTGAACCAAGCCTAGTTCATGGCTAACAGAAGCAATCACTGAAAATGTTTTTAAAAATAGTTCAAGGGAGCTGTTAAAATAATGCAATTCAAACAATGTATACTGTGAGAGCAGCTGCATGCTGAATGGCATAAATCCCTTAAACAATAGCCTGTTATGTAACTTGCTGGTTTGTCAGCAATTGACCTCACAAAAGTCCTCCAACAGGTTGGCTAGCAGGTGGATATTTGGCCAGACTAACCAGCAGACTCTGGCTAAAAGATGGAACCACTGAGAAGCCAGCTAAGGCCAGAGTTGATGAGGTGATATTTTGGGAGCTCTATAAAAACTTGGTCAGACTGACCGCCTGAGAGACCAAATATAGCTGTCTACATTGCTTCACTTGTCCTCAACTGCACAAGAGCTGAGTATGACGTAGTCAAAACTATGACTACCAATCTGCTGTGTTTCACAACAGCATCGTATCATCACACCATATTCTAGTCCTTCCACAATGCATTCTACCCACCTATCACATTAACTATCATCCTACTATTCCAATGTCCCAGACAGAATGATTAGGAGCTGTGCTGAACTTGCTGCTCTACAAACACTTGAAAATGTGGTCACTGTAGTCTATTCTAATACATCATGAAATTGAAATGGAGTGCTCCAATTCGGAAGCTGTTGCTTGCTAAATGACAACTTTGCATAAATTTTGAGTCAAGCAAGAAAACAACACCACAGTATACCTTTCCCCACAGACAAGGTCAGGGAGTTGCTATTCTCTTTAATTAAAAGTGTACAGGTAGAATCTCCCAATGTTATTAGTGTGCTTGACATAATCTGAGTACTGTCAAAATATTTCACCAAATTAAAACTTGTTCAAGTGGCCTATACTACACCTGCCAAGGAAATTATGAACTGAGAGTCAAGGGAAATCTCTATGCATCCTAATTTGACACTGACTTCCACTGGTGTTGCATCATGAATTGTAACCTGGGTCTCCCCAGTCCTAGAACAACACTTTAACTGCTACACCACACCAGCTCTTCCAGTCTGTGTCGTGTTCTAATGGCGACTGCCATGTGATCTGGCCATGCGGTCAGGGGCAAGCACATGGCCGGGCACAGACAGAGCTTCACTCCAGAACACAACAGACTGGCCAGATTGTAATTTAGACCTATCAGTCAGCCAGAATGCAAATAAGAGACCAATGATCTGGGGAGACTTAATTGTAATAGATGCACATATAAGCAGACCTCTCGAGCCCAGCTCAGACATGTGTTCCAGAACCTCCTAATAATCCATGAGCTGATTTCACTTGAACGCATCTCTGGACTGAGTACTGTATACTGGCGACAAGGATGGGATCCCGCTGAGCGACACCAGCGCTGACTCCAGGGCAGCATTGAGCTCTGATCCGAAGGCAACTGGTACCGCTAGGCTCCAGCACCTCCCTGTGCCGCCGACTGCCCCAGGGGACATTGACCACCACTCCTGAGAGCATGGCAGCCACTCCGGGACAGCTCTCCACATTCGACCCCACTCGCCCCGAGCTTTGGGATGCTTGGGTGCAAACCCTGAAGTACTTCTTCCTAGTCCAGGAGACAGACAACAAGAAGGCTTGGCTGATCAGCTCTTGCAGTGTCTCCACGGTCTGCCAGGTCCAGAGCTTAATCGCTCCCAGGATGCTGGACGATGCCAGCGACAAGGAACTTATCAGGGCACTGACAACCTACTTCGCACCAAAACTGTCTAAGATGGCGCTGCAGATGGACTTCTGCTCCCGCACACAGAAGACTGGTGAGTCAGCTGCCAACTACATGGCAGACCTCCGGCGGCTAGCCATCGAGTGTGAATTCCCCTCAGTCGAGGACACACTTTTAACCCAGTTTGTCTGAGGGGTCCACGAGCTGAAGCTCTGGCGGAAGCTCATGGCCACCGACAAACTGCGGCTGGACATGGAGTGCAAAACTGTAGCCATGTTCAAAAAGGCACAACAGGACCACCAGGGGTCCACCATGAACCACCTGGCGACTGCCCACAACCCCTCCACAACATCTGATGAGGAGGAGGACGTCCTGCAGCTCCGAAGGCCAGACCGGAGGGGACAACTGAAACCTGCTGCTGCCTCACTGCAGGTCACCCTGAAGATCTCTGCATCCCCAAGGACAACATGTGCAAGCTGCAGTGATCCCCACGACCACGGACCTGCCGTTTTCATGACATGGCATGCCATTCCTGTGGCAAGACAGGCCACATTGCCCGGGTTTGCCGCTCCTGGGCCTCCAGATGCTCCCAAACCGTGTACCTCAAATCGGCTGATCTACACTCCACATCATCGACTCAGGCACTAAACTTGCCCCAAGACACCCCCAACAAAAACTTCATTCCCGTGGTCATAGAGGGGGCCCCCTACCAGATGGAATTGGACCCGGGGTCCGCATACTCCATTATTTCTGTGGATACCCACGGGGGGGGGGGGGCACTGTGAAAGCCACTGGGACTCAAGCTCCAGGACTTTCAGAAGAACCCAGTAGCAATCAAGGGGTGGGGAAGTTTCAGGGTCCAATTCAAGGAGTTTTGCAGACAATTGGACCTCTTAGTGGTCGAAGGGAAGCTGTCTAGCCTGCTAGGGCTATCATGGTTTGGGCCCCTAGGACTGGGAGTAACAGGCATATACCAACTCTGCAGCACAGACTTTCAGTCAGTCTGTGACGATTTTCCAGCCGTCTCTGACGGAAAACTCAGAGAATACACGGGCCCACCAGTAACACTGGAACTGGACCCAGCCATTCGGCCAATACAGATGCCGGCCAGGCGACTTCCCCTGGCGGTCTGGCCCAAAATAGACAAAGAGCTCAACTGGCTAGTTGAGCAAGGGATCCTGAAGCTCATCTTGCATGGCAAATGGGAGACTCCTGTAGTCACCCCCATGAAGCCAAATGGGGACATGTGCATTTGTACAGATTACAAATGCACCCTCAACCGGGCACTACAGGACCATGCATATCCAGTGCTGGTGGTGAGCCAAGTCCTCACCTCCCTGGCAGGTGCAAGGATATTTAGAAAGCTGGATCTGGTGCAGGCCTACCAGCAGCTCCCAGTGGACAAGGCAACAGTGGAGGCCCAGACCATCATCACGCACCGAGGAGCGTTCAAGGTCTGGCGCCTCCAGTTCGGGGTCAGTGTTGTCCCAGGGATATTTCAGAAACTAACAGACACTTTGCTTAAAGGTATCCCCGAGGTCCAGCCCTTTTTCAACAATATTCTGATCGCCGCATTAGATATCAAGACCTTCATTGCCCGGCTCCACTCCGTTCTCCAACGCTTCAGCAATGTGGGCCTCAAGGTCAAGAAAGAAAAGTGCCAGCTGGGAGTTTCATCTGTCGAGTTCCTTGGCTTCACCATGGGCACCCAGGGCATACACCCGACCGCTGACAAGATTCGCATAATCACGGAGGCCCCCACACCAACTTCCAAATCGGAGCTACAGGCATTTTTAGGACTCTTAAACTTTTACCACAGCTTTCTTCCCCACAAGGCAGTGGTAGCTGAGCCCCTCCATTGGCTCCTAGACAAGAACACCCATTGGTCCTGGGGTCCTCGCCACGCTGTGGCATTCTGGGCCTTCAAGGGGCTACTGACTTCCAACGCAGTCCTGGCCCACTTTGATGAATCCCTCCCAGTAATCCTTGCCTGCGATGCTTCACCCTATGGTGTGGAGGTCATCCTGGGACACTGCTTGGCAGATGGGAGAGAGGTGCCTATTGCCTATTATTCCCGCACCTTGTTGGCAGACGAGCGCAACTACATGCAAATAGACAAGGAAGCCCTGGCGATCATAGCAGGTATCCAAAAATTCCATAATTATCTGTATGGCCGGCCCTTCATGGTGGTGACAGACCACAAGCTGCTCCTCAGGCTCCTGGCTCCGGACCGTCAACCCCCCCAGATGGTCTCACCCAGGGTGCTGCGCTGGTCCATCTTCCTGGCTGAATACCAATACGAGCTGGTCCACAACCTGGGGAAGGCCATGGGACACACGGACACCCTTAGCTTCCTGCCGCTCCTGTCCTGTGACCCCGATTCTGCTCCAGTGCACCACATCACTCTGCTGAAAGACTTGCCAGACTGGTCATTCAGGAAATTGACGTCTCCTGGCTCACCACCCGGGATTGCACCCTTTCCTGTGTTTTGGACTGGGTGGGAAGGGGATGGCCCAGTGTGCCCAGGCCAGAATTTGCAGCTTTTATAGCCCGACGCAATGAAATGTCAGTGCACAAGAGGTTTGTGCTATGGGGAGCACGGGTGATAATCCCTGGACCACTGTGCAAATGGGTGCTGACCACACTCCATGACACACATCCAGGCATCGTCCAAATGAAGGCCCTGGCCTGGAGCTATGTGTGGTGGCCAGGATTAGATTGACAGGTAGAGGAACTGGACCACAAGTGCTACAAATGCCAGGAATTATGGCCCGATCTGCCACAAGCACCAGTGAACCCTTGGGAGTCAGCCCACAAGCCGTGGAGCTGGCTCCACTTAGATTTTGTGGGGCTGTTCCAGGGCCAACTCTTTTTTTATACTGGTAGATAGCTACACCAAGTGGCTGGAGGTGGCACCGGTATCCGCCACTTTCTTGCAGGCAGCCATCTGAGCCATGTGGTGCATTTTCAGCACACATGGCATCCCCGACACCCTTGTGACTGACAACAGCTTGACTTTCATGTCAGGGGAGTTCCAGGTGTTCATGGACTACTATGGCATCTGGCACATCCCCTCCGCCCCGTTCCATCCCACCACCAATGGTCAGGCTGAGCACATAGTGCGCACAACCAAGGAAGCCCTGTGACACATGGACATGGGCGACTGGAACTACAGGCTGGCTGCATTCCTGTTTGGCCAACAAACAACACCCCACACCGCAACCAGGTGCAGTCCTGCAGAACTGCTCATGGGTCGGCAGCTCACAACCAGACTGGACTGCCTGCATCCTGACCATGCTCCAGAACATAGCACGGGCCTGGAACAGCAGAAGGCTCCTCAAAGGTTCTTCCCGGAAGATCCGGTCTATGTTAAGAACTATGCCAATAGTGTGTATAACAGGGCCTCTATCCTATGCGGTCGCTGGGGAAGAAGGCCAGCTTTGGAAATGCCACATGGACCACCTGCGCCACCAGCTCCTGACCCCCGCAATGGACAGACCAGAGAGAATGAGGATGAGACCCCCACTCCTGAGCCTACAGACAAGGACACAGGTGAAACACCAGCAACAGAGTTTCGCCAGCCTCACCCGACAGACAACACTCACACCGCCCCATCTCCCACACCATTCTCCGTGGGCGAACCAGGTCCTTCCCTGGAACCAGTCATGGCAACTCCCGAGCCACCCGCTGGAGACACAGCCATACGCCATTCGACCAGGGAATGGTGAAGACCAGGCTACCTCAAAGACTTTGTGTGTTAGGAGGGTCTGAACTATGGGCGGAGGGGTGTTGTGTTCTAATGGTGACTGCCATGTGATCTGGCCATGCGGTCTGGCCATGCAGTCCGGCCATGCAGTTGGGGGCAAGCACATGACCAGGCAAAGACAGAGCTTTGCTCCAGAACACAATAGACTGGCCAGATTGTGATTTAGACCTATCAGTCAGCCAGGATGCAAATAAGGGACCGATGATCTGGGAAGATTTAATTGTAATCCTATCAGAGTGTACGGGTGAGGCTGGGTGTGTGGTTTAGATGCACATATAAGCAGACCCCCAAGCCCAGCTCAGACATGTGTTCCAGAACCTCCGAATAAACCATGAGCTGATTTCACTTGAACGTGTCTCTGGACTGAGTACTTTATAGTCTGTGAGACAGGTTTTCTCTTGTCCATTACTTTCGGCCATTTCTTCATCTAGTAGTTCATGCATCTGATGTACTGTGGATGGTCTATTGGAAAAAAAACATTCTTCTTTTCAGAATCATTAGTGTAAAAGTTGTAAATGATTTGTGGAGACCTTACATCAGGTTTTTATGACACTAAAGTATGCAATTGTTGACCAGCTTTTTTCCAGGAAATTTTACTACTACACAACCAAGGATGTGTTCCAGTTAAAAAAAGATGTTTCTCACTAAATGCAAGAGCAGTGAAAAGTAAAATGAAACTCCTGACTCTGTAAGGTTGCATGTTCCTAAACAGCTCCTTTAAGGCTTATGCTTTTAAAACTATGTAGCTTCAGGAGGCATTTCCCACATTGATTTTTCTGTCGTGCATTGAGAGGATTCTTTGGCCCACACACAGTTCAGGCAGAATGTTAGCCAGGTCTTCTGGGTGTCATCATCACTCCACATACAGGCTGAGGATACAAACCCACAGACCATGTAGCTATACATTGTGAGGGAAGATTATTAGGCTGTGAGCACATGGCCCTTTAATGTGGGAGGAGGGGCTGCTTCCTCCCGCATTTAAAGGGGCTGACTACACAGGCCGCAGCAAGCCTCACAGCGAAGTGGGCTCAAATGCGGGTTGCTCCCACATTTTCCAACCCCAGGAAAATCAACAGTTTTTAAGCTATCTTTTAAGCTATTTTTAAGCATTTAAGCTATCTGGACAGGCCTTTCTCGCAATCATTGCGAGAGCAGGGCTGTCCAGATGGTCCTGTCAGCCATTCCCCCCCCCCCCCTTTACACTTGGGCACTTGGGCAGTCAAGCGCCCAAGTGTAAAAGGGGGGAAAAAAACCCCAAACTTACCAGGCGGCTGGCAGGTCCTTTGCTGCTTCTGCCGCCGCCGCCGGATCCCTCGCCGCTTCTGCCGCCGCCGCCAGATCCCTCGCCGCTTCCGGCCGCCGCTTCCGGCCGCCGCAGGGGTTGGGATCAATGTTCCCTCTAAGCTCTGGAGTCCTGTGAGCAAAAATTCAACTTTGTGAGCTACTGGCATTAAAGTTGTGAGTGAACAATTTGGCTCCTGCATACATTAGTTTGCTCTGGAGCCCTCCTTCCTGAGCTAAGACAAAAATGTGTGAGTTGGAGGCTAAAAAACTGTGAGCTAGCTCACACTAACTCAGCTTAGAGGGAACACTGGTTGGGATGTGTAGACATCCCAACCCGAGGTAAAGAAATGCGGCCCCTTTAATCCAGGAGGGCTCCCAGATTTAAAGGGGTCTTGTGACCGCAGCCTTAGTACTGTGCAAGATATCTTTCAAGGAAACTTTCCTACCATTGCTGACATATCACTGCTGATATGTCATTTATCAACCGGGAACTCAGATGAGACTCTTGATATAGGAGGCCAGATCAAGTAACCTCCAAGACCCTGGGGCTTAGAAGTCCATCAAGTACCTAAACCAAAGCAACCAGCCTGGGTGAAGAACATTTACATGGCAGAGAAGGGCCAAGTGAAACCAGCTGCATCAGATAAACTTCCATCCCATCCACTGACAGACTGAACATGAGACGTTGTAGAGAACTCATACCAAAGCTGTCTGATGGAATGAATAAGGACCAGACTACAATATCTTTTTAGCCATGGTAATTACAACCACTGTGCTGTATTCCCCACTTTAGTTCCAGGTTTTAGAGCTCTTGCTGCAGTTGATTGCCTTTCTTCTTTCCCATTGCTGGACTTCACTGGTACTATCCCAGAAAAGTAGCTGGATTTATTTGTGTTCTCATTACTTTCTATCAGTCTATCCCAGTTCTAGCATGAGTGAATCTCACAAGTTTCCCAGCCCTGAATGGCCCTGTAATAATGTTATGATAGTTCACAAGTTGAAAGTTCATAAACTGGATAAGGAAGATCCAAACTATAATAGGAATATTGTTTCTTGGTGAACAACCACAAAAACATAATGATATTGTTTATCTGCTTTTCTGTAATTGATTTTCTTAGATCTTCTGTTTGAAAATAAAGCCTAATTTTTGGCACAATGTTTAAAGTTTTTACAAACTTGTAATCATCAAAGTATATTGAAATGTAACAAAGATCAGTCCATGGGAATTGTTAGGTAAAGGTAAAGGTTTCCCTTGCTCGAAAGCCAGTCGAATACGACTCTAGAGATGTGGTGCTCATCTCCATTCCATGCTGAAGAGCTAGCGCTGTCTGAAGACTTCTCCATGGTCATGTGGCTGGCATGACTATATGCCGAGGTGCAGGGAACCCTGTTACCTTCCCACCAAAGCTGTACCTATTTATCTACTTGCAATTTCTTGCTTTCGAACTGCTAGGTTGGCAGGAGCTGGGACCAGAGACTGGAGCTCACTCCATCACACAGCATTCGGGTCTCGAACAGCCAAACTACCGACCTTCTGGTCTGTAGCTCAGCATCTTAACCACTTGAGCCACTGCAGCCCATGGGAATTGTTAACTAGCACTTAATGAACCACTAATTCCGAACAGTAGGCAGTAGTAACATTATATGAAGTCAAGTAAAAATATCCATTGATTACATTTACACAGTTGTGTCAATTTGAAAGAAGCAAAGAGATGGAAAATGTATCTTAGGTGAGCTCAAAGAAATGAAAGAGAGGGCACAGAAAAAGAGAAATGCTGAAAGAAATTCTAGAAGAGATCAAATGCTTGCAATAGTGTCCATATATACATAATGGATCTATATGTTTATAAATAAACCATTTCATACACTAAACCCATGCCTGAATACTGATAGGTTGTAGATAGCCATTATCACTTATTAGGATAACTTAATTAAGCTTGCTTATTAAAACTCTTTAATTCATAAGTGACAAAATCTTGATTAGTACATTTTCCTTCTAGGTGACCTTATAATTTAATAGAAAATGAATTTTTAAATGGAGAGAAATGCCTGTGGCAGAGATTTTGTGCAAATGAATAGAGTTTATAATACACACAGGGATATAATTGAGCCTAATTAGGGAGGGTGCAAATGAATTTTTATTTCATACACGAGAAGTGTCATTGATGAGGCAGAGTGTGGAGTTTGAAATACATTCAGATTGGCAGTGTGAGACTGAAGTCTGTGGGAAAATCACTAGCTAATTCATTGATTGCCCCTTGGAAATACTGCTGTTAATTGTTAGGTAATTAATGGAGCTACAATTATGTTGGCCTTAGGGGGTGATTAATGTTTCAACATGTCACATTAGCAGTGGCTAGATTTTAAAAGCTTACTTTTTCACGTGCTTGCAAGACAGATGGTATATTGTCTCTGGAAAATTGTTTTCTTTTACTAAAGTTTAAACAAAGGTGGAACCTTTTTTTACCACCTCAACTAAATTTTAAACATGTGTTTGCAGAAATGCAATTTAACAAATAGATTTGGAGCTGCCAACATTATCCTTGCTACGTTTGTCATGGAAATGAAAATGGCACCGGTTTTAAAGAGAACAGTGTCTCTACCTCATAGTGGTTTTCCCATTATTTCATGACTGTGAGAAGTACAGAACTGGCCAATGTTATATTTGTTGTGATCAATACAATTTAAGCAGAAACCAAATAAATGCATGTTGAACAAATGTGTTTAGTAACACTAATACTGAGTACATTAATGTCGGCACACTTCAGCGCTTCACTCATTTTGTGTTGAAATCTGTGTTCTTGTCATTCGATGCTTCAGCTTAACATTCATCCTGTTGGCATACATCTGTTAGAACTGTACTACAAGTACAGGCTTGATTATTAATTCTTTTAAAAAAATCAGATAGAAGCTAGCACATTTAGATAATTGAAATCCCTTCCAACACTTAGATTCCACTCTGAGACACCCTTAATATTGGTCAATCATGCCCATAGTTGGAGTTCCTTCTTCCATCCACTCCCCTAACATTCAAACCTTTCAACAGGATTCAAAGTTTCTAGCCAGAATCTAATCCTATCACAAGAGAGATACTGTCCCTTTCTCGATGTGACTAAAGATGCATAAAAGCCACCTCTCAGTCCACAAGCCTTTGTATCTGGTTTATGTATCCTATCTGTTACCCCAACCTCATTGTTGGTCTACTTCCTTCCTGAAATTGCTAAATCTGACTACAAAGTGGACTGCAACACAGGAGCCCAACATACTGGAACCCTCCTTCTTTCATCTGGTTTCTTTGAAGACTAGGACAGGTCTATCTGTACTCCTCATCTTAAACTATCTGCCTTTGTTTTTCAGAACCTCACTACACTACACAGAAAGTGGGCATTTTGCCTATTTAGACCTCATATCTAGAAGAAGACACTTTCCCTCAACATATTCCACTTCTCATCTGTCCTATTCCCATTTTCCCACATTTACACCTGTAGCTTATATAAATAATGATCAAAGCTATGGACACCGATGAGTTGTCATTATATGTACAAATTATTGTACTTCTTTTAAAGAAACATATTAAGATTAGGTTGCTTAAATTCAAAGATACATTTTTATCCTCTAAAAATTGTTACATAATTTTTTGTTCGTTTGAAAAACATCTCTGACATCAGTAAACCAGCACATTGGCAGTTAATTTTTTAAAAGTTGGCCTTCTGTGCACACTTATTGTTACACATTCAACAAGCTTTTCTTTGCAGTTCATATGTTGCCTTTTGAAGGGTTCAATTTTTTATATTTCAGTATGGTATATAGTTCTCATAAAAGAATATATTTAAATGTCAAATCTGGAATAATTTCTAAAATGCTTATAAGGTGTTTTTTGTGTGTCCAATTAGGTCCCATTATCCAAGAGGTGTAATGGACTCCAGGATGTTCAAAGGATCATGTTCTATTATAAGAATGCTTCATTTTTCCCCCTTTCCTGTGAAAATTCAAGATGTCATCTTCCTTAGTAGCACCATACTGTGGTCTTTGTTATTACTTCAGTCACTGGCTTTTATATTGATTGTTCCACTTCAATAAATGACAGAAACCTTTCTCTCCAGCTATAGCAGCTATTAACTTTTAATTTCCATTAAAACAGTAATGTATGAAATAGAACTACAATACTCTGAATTTAGCATTATAGAATTATATATATATATTTGAATTTGGGATATTTATTTATCTGCCTCGCTGCTTTTCGAATAATAAATTTAAATGATACAGTGATATTAATTTATTGTAGATCTGACATTTCCCTGTTCTGAGTACTTTGTTTCTGAGGCTTTTAAGAACTGTATTTATTTCTTCTTAAGTATTTATAGTAGCTGAAATTTATTCAGAATCTTGATAAATTTTGTTACTAAGTTTTGTTACTAACAGGTGTTACAGAAACACCTGAAAAACATAATCCACTATTTTCAATATTCTATTTTTAAAAGCATTAAATAAGGATAAGTTGCAGTTAACTGTACTGCTCCACCTACTTTTTGCAAGCAGCTCTGGGACAGAAAATTAAAGACACTGAATACCATAAGATGCTGTCATTCAGTCTCTTCTTAGGTAAACAGAGTGTGGCTTAACTGAGAACCAACTTTATGAAACAAAAGAGAAGGATGCCTGCCAGTGCCCTTCATAGCAGCTTGCCTAGATGAAGCCTATACAGAACAAAATGAGGCCTGTAATGGCTCCAGATTCTGGCACCCTGGAACTATAATAAAACATGGAGTAGATTTCTGAATATTCCAGAGGTTTGTTTCACATCAAGAATGAATATATAAATGTGAGAGAGGAAAACATTATATATCTATTCAGGCAAGCTAACACAAATATTTCAGGTGAAGCTACACAACTTCATGGCTAAAAATAGGTTTATGTCAATTTTATTTCAGGTTCCTAGGCTCTGAAGCTACATTTAATTGGAAACATAGGACCTGACCAATGCTCCCTCTAAGCTGTGGAATCTTGTGAGCAAAAATTCTACCTTGTGAGATACTGGCATTAAAGTTGTGAGCAAGTGATTTGGCTACTGCATAAATTAGTTTGCTCTGGAGCCATCCTTCCTGGGCAAAGACAAAAATGTGTGAGCCAGAGGCTAAAAAACTGAGCTAGCTCATACTAACTCAGCTTAGAGGGAACACTGGACATGAAATTGATCAAGACTTTCTTAGCCATGGAGGTGAACATCTTCAGGATATAGAGAGCAAACCAAAAAGGGGAGAAGGGTCCTGGCTGTGCAGAAGAAGAAAAGAGAATGGGAAGTGGAATGCTGGCCACAGTGCAGGCACAAAAGTAGCTCACACAATTTAGCATAGCTGTTCTCATAAGAGACATCTCATGATGACCTGGCCATTGTAATAACCATATGTGATAGGCAATTATGCAATTACTGAATTCTACTACTACCCGGATAAAAAAAATTCTCACAATCCATCTTGTAAACAAATTTTTGAAAAGATCAAAAGAAAGACTGAACAAAACTGGGGCATGCTGAGCAAGTTAAGCCTGAATATTGATTAGAATTTGTGCAAAGTTCTCGTATTCCACAGTTACAATAATTGGAAATGTTTTGTCTATAAACAGGGCAGCCCAGAATAACAAGGGATACAAGAGTGGAGATGCTAGCGGGAAAGCAGACTGGTGCTATGCCTACAAATTAGATTTGGCAATAATGTGGTCATAAGGATTTCACCAAACCTGCATGAGGTCTACTAAACAGTAAGAGTAGGCTACACAGAACACCTGACAAACACACAAACCAGAAAGGCTATTCCTGTGAAGGAAAGACATACTAAACAAAGAACAAAATAACCATATTTTGTTACCTATTTAAAAATGTCCAGTAGTTTAAGACGTAATACTATTGGTCCAGCACAGCATCTTCTCTATCCTCTGGGGCAAAGTTTGTGTGAGACAGAAGGATGCAGGGGTTGGGATGGGAAATCTGGGCTAAATTGCCCAAACTCTTGCTAAATCTGGAATCTGGCTCTCTCTCTCTCAAGAGTTCAGTCAAGAAATGGGAATGGATTCTGTAAAGGCCCCGTTGTTGCCGACTCTGGGACAGAAAGGCAGCTCAGCCTACTTATATGGATGGAGGAACAAACTG
Source organism: Lepidodactylus listeri (assembly GCA_029233225.1). Classification (NCBI taxonomy): domain Eukaryota; kingdom Metazoa; phylum Chordata; class Lepidosauria; order Squamata; family Gekkonidae; genus Lepidodactylus; species Lepidodactylus listeri. Next base: position 46,005,613 of record JARCFY010000006.1, on the reverse strand, counting down.
GGCTTTGATTAGTCATCCCTCATGTGACTGGGTAGCAGTTATAAAAGGCATTCTTAATGTCAGTCCTTATTTGCTGTTGGATTGACTCCCCTCCCCTTCCCAATGATATTCATTCTCCCAGGTGAGGATTTTGTATTCTATTAATTAATTGAATTTGGCTAATGGCTGATTGTTTTTTGGTTTTGTCACAACTTTGGCAGACAGTCCAGTGTGGGTATACAAAAATAACACTACCAGGAACAGAAAAAGGAGTTGCCTAACAGGCCAGCCTGATTGGCTGAGATGGGGAATAGCAAGACATTCACTTCTCTGGAATTAGTGAAGGTATGGTACATCTAAGAGAGTTGCAGGCCTCTACCTCACACCTTCCTCTCCCAAAAAGGATAACGGATTACAATTTATCAGATGTAGCTAAAGGGTGAACTGAGTGTTGTCAGGATGATATTTCAGTCAGCGGTTCATGGAGTTTCCCTGGATTTCTTGATAAGAAGAGTTAGAACTCTCTCAATCACACTGTCTTCGCATATGTATGTATTCTAGATTCCATCACTAAAGTAATGCTCTGTTAAAATTTCACTTATTGGAGTCTGTCTCCTTATTTCTTTTCCATGGCAGGTATATTTGTGACAGAGAGATCCTAAGCAGAGTCAAAGGGCTTAGAAGGGAGTAAGTCTGCTTAGGATGACACTTCGAGTTCCTTCCTTTAGCTTTCAAAGATTTTATTTAATTTCACCCATTCCAGTTAATGGCATTAAGTCACATTTTATTTTTAGATTTGCATTTCTGTATTAAGTGGGACATCTGGCATTTTTCAAATTCTTTCCCACAATGCTATATACATATAAAATGTTATTTTCCTAATCATTTTTTGTTTTTAGAAAGGATTTTAATATGGTCTTGTTCTTTAAAAAAATCAAAATATGTAGTGGGGATTAATACAAATGTGTATTAGAAGAGCAAAGAAATCACTGAGACAAGACTAATCATCATTTAGATTATCAGGAGAAGATGATTAAAAAACAAAGGATTGTATAACAAGTTATGTTGATTCCATATTTGTGTGTAGCCAAATGTTTTAGCTTTATAGATGCAAAATCCTAAGCAGCTTACAGGGAGACAAAGTAATCATTCAAATTACAAACTTAAGAATTTCAAATTACATACTTCATCAAGTTGAGTCTATTTTAACTTAGAACACTCAGTGACTGATTTGATGCCATTGAAGCACTGTGTCTAATAACTCCACCAAAAGGAAAGCTAATGTAAAGCTGAAAACTCAAATAATAAACATTATTTTGAATGAGTGTTCACCAGAATGTCTTGTCACTCAAAAACTGACAGAAATGTATAAATGAAAACTGTCTTCTTTCTATTTAGATTAGTATTGGTTTTTAGAGAATTTGCATTATAATCAGTATGAAAAAATGAACAGAAAGTGAAGTCCCACAAGCATTTACCCCTCATTCCCCACCTGTCCAGACTGATTAGAAAAGAAATGATCGTCTGGCTTCATTTTGTTATTTTTTTAAATTTGATGATAAAATGAGAGTTTTAGATTTAAGGCCATAATCCTTGGTATGCTTGATAACTACTCTCTTAATTTTTTTTATTACTATTCACTATTCTAAGTAATATCAGATTCAGAATTCCCTCCAGTAAATACATCTCTCAGAATGCTGGAGATCAGGATTGATGTTCCACAGCATTGTACCAGCTTTCATCAATGATATTTGGTATTTGTATGTCCATGTACTGACTTATGGGAGGAACTTAGCCTAAATGGTAGAACTTCCTCCTTACATGGGGTTGCCAACTGTACCTTGAGGAAATTCCTGGAGATTTGAGGGCAGTGCCTGGGAAAGGCAGAGTTTTGGGAGAGGAGGTGAGCTCAGTGGGAGCGTGACCCCACAGAGTTTGCTTTCCAAAGTTGCCATTCAAACAACTAGGAAAGATGTATGATACTCTTCCCACATATGAGGGAGGACAGGAAGAAGCTACACTCCTGGTATATCATGCTTAGATCCAACAGTTTCTAACCACTATTGCTGAGCCCCTCAAGAGGTTGGCAGAAAACGAGCCAGGTTCTCCTCCATTATACTACATCCAGCTCAGCTAAAAAGCCTTTTGTCTCTGAAACTTTGGATTTTAATGTCACTTCTATTGTTTTATTCCTATGAACAGCTTTTTTGGCTGAACAGTGGGATAAAAAATATAACAAATCTTTTCTCTATCATTTCACATTCCATTCCTCCTTTCCTTCCTTTGACAGATTTGTCTCATTTCCATCAAATTCTTCATATTTAGTGTTGGAGCCTTTCCATTACACAACCCACCAAGATGTAAAGAAAAGTCTGAAATATAGAGTTCCCAGACCTCAAGTCACATCCCTCAAATTAAATGTGCATATTGCTTATGCTATTTGTTTTGCTTTTTGTTTTTCTATTTGTTCTCCCTAACACTTAAACTCAGTTTTCTCTAGCTCTACTGAATTGTGCCTGCATCTCTAGTGACACTAGTATGGTACTCTGAATGCCTTAGCAATAATTGTTTTTAGATTTGTTCCAGCAGTTTTTCCCTTAGTTTTTACAAGCACCTTCTTTGCACTTGTTTAGAGGCTGCCCTACAGGAGTTATTTGAACTGAAGATTGCCAGATGTGTCAAGAATCAGATCATGTGTCTCGTTCTTGGGCCATAGCCTTCTCTTAAACTGTGTACATCTTTATTATATTTGCGGGACATTCTATCTTAGTACTAGTGACACTTCAAATCAAATTCCAGGTGTTTCAATTTTCTCAGCTATTGGGCTTAATCAATCAATGAATTGTTCTTTGAATAAAAGTATGCAATAATTACCATTGAATGTTTACATCCATCTTATCCTTGAGATTTGTGGTAAAACTTAACTGCTTATATAATAATTCATTCATTTAAAATATCGAGATCCCATCTTTCTTGAAAAAGGGGTTCAAGTTCATAAAAAATAAATTAACAGATACCAAGTAATAATTCTATGACAATAAAAAATACATTACTAGCCTGTCTCAGAATTTATTTAAAAGACATCTCTTTTCCTTACTGACAGTTCTCAATCATCAGTGAAAAGCCCTCACAAATTAAACTGCTTCACATTCTCTCAGAGAGCCAGTTTCGTGTAATGGTTAAGAGTGGCAGACTCTAATCTGGAGAACTGGGTTTGATTCCCCATTCCTCCACATGAAGCCAGCTGGGTGACCTTGGGTCAGTCACAGTTGTCTGGGAGCTGTTCTCTCAAGAGCAGTTCTCTCAGAGCTCTTTCAGCCCCACCTACATCACAGGGTGTCTGTTGCGGGGAGAGGAAGGGAAGGAGATTGTAAGCTGCCCTGAGACTCCAAGTAAAGGGTGGGGTATAAATCCAATCTCTTCTTCTTCTTCATTAAAAGATCCTGATTTCTTTATACAGGCCATTCCATCTAGGGCCACAATCAAGAAGATCTGTGTTTTGGCCAAGTAGGATGTTACTAAGGTTACCAGCTGCAGCTAGCAGACCACCAGGAAATGCAGGGGGGAGGAGAGACAGTTGCACTGATGACATGCTGATCTACAACATCACTTCCTGGGCAAAACCAAAATGACACCATGTCAGGGTGCCATCACTTTCAGTTTTGCACCAGAAGTGATATTACATGTCAGTGTAACACTGGTGAGCCCCCCCCTTTCCCCCCGCCAGCCTGTGAAGCAGTATTGGGGAAGAAGGACCAACATTGGGAGGTCTCCCTCTATGGCAGGACACCTGGGCCTCCAGGATGTTACACTCTTGGTGGAGGACAACAAGTAAAAGCTAATGAAAGAAGTACAATAGCCACACAACAACCTTGGCCCCCTGGATGTTACATTCCTGGGGGGGACAATAAGTAAAAGCTAATGAAGGAAGTACAATAGCCACACAACAATGTATAGACAGATGCTCCTTCAGGTATGGGGGATCCAGGTTATGTAGGGCTTTAAAGGTAAAAACCAGCACCTTAAATAGACTGGTAGAGCTAAGAAATGCGCACAGAGACAAACACAACAGCCAATGAAAGCAGTGCTGTGAATCCACCAACAGGAGTTCTACTGGTGGAATGATGAGCTGAAGGGGAAGTGAGGTGGGGAAGAGGGAGTTGCGAGTTAAATTCTGAGGACTGGATTAACAGAAGTGTTAATATTCATTTCAAACTGTGTGTTTTTCTAAGTAAATTTGTATTTGTTCATTTTTAACAAGAAACCATCTAATGCCTGTCAATTTTACCTGACCAATTGTTCCAGGCTTGGGAAGGGGGCATTACTTAGGCCCCATTCCTTTCCCCTCAAACACAGTCTTTTGAATTTCTTGCTGGGAAATCTGCTGCAGTGGAGTAGGTGAGAAACTGAAATTGTGATGGAACACAAAAATCCTATGTTGTGTGGTGGCTAGCTGTCATTTACCAGGAAGTGATAGAGGAGGGGAAGCTCTAAGAAGCTTGGAGCTGAGGGAAGCTTGTCCCCTTCCCAACTAAATTCATCCTCATCCAATCTGTTCCATAACCTTTTCTCCATGGGATCTTATTTGTTTCTCTCCTCTTAAATGTCTGCAGTGACAACTGTGAACATTGAGCAGAAAACTGTTGGAAGGCAACCTAAAATATGTTTAGACACCTGATGTAGAGTTTCCATCTCTTGTTCTGAAATAGTGGCATAGAAGATCAACAGATTCAAAACAGGAGTTATTCCAAGAATCTTGTCTCACCAACTATCTATTCAGCTGATGAATACTTACATAGGAACAACTACAAAAATTATTGGACTGCAACTTTGTGGTTATACATTTACTTTACTTTGTCAAAGTGGTGCTGTAGACGTTTGCACAAGTTTCCTTTGTATTATATAAAAAGCATTGGCAGCACATCCTCACACAGCTTCATTCTTGTACCTGATTTACATCTCCAAAGCTGTGCTCCTTTTTACTGTAACTTGTGTGCTATGGGAAGGAGAGCAGAGCTAAGTTCTGCTTTCAAAATAGCCTGGGGTACTTGCTGCCACACACTGCTCCCTCCACCGCTTAGCCCTTTTAAAAGCTCCCCCCCAAATTTCCTTGCCAAGCTGGGCTGTAGCCTGTACCACTGTAGCACAGCTGGGCTGGGGAAAGGAAAGAGAGGGGAAGGTGTAAGATCTGGGCATCCTTGGCATGACTGCCATCCCATCTGCACAGGTGTGATGCGAAAAGGCATGGGTGGGGTATGTGAACACCATTCCTGCTCTGCTTGCTGCTGCTACCATAATGGGAACAAATTTGTATCTAGAAGCAGCCTTTCTTGGTTTAGGAAGGAATTTTTAATTAATTCAGAATGGTTGGAGAATTTGAAGTCTAATAACCCAATCCCAGGGTTGTTGGGGTTTTTGTTGTTGTTCTTTTTAAAGAGGTACTGGAACTCTCAAGAAGAAAATGAAGTTTTCAATCTGTATACAGAAAACTGATAAACTTTTAAACATTTTAAAAAGAATTTTGTTGATGAGATTCTGGAATTCTATTCTGGTGCGTTTCCCCAGAAAAAAAGCCCTGCCGGATCCTAACCATATTTCTGTGGTTCTTTGTATACATGCTTAGGCGCATAGGGTAATTGCCTTGCTGTGTAGTATTCCAAAAGAATCGTTTTCTTGAGGCATCAGATTTGTTATACCAATACATTGTTTTTCTTGTGTTATACTCTTGATCATGCCAATTTTTCCTTTGGTGGTAGGAAGTGCCATCAAGTCACAGTCAACTTATGGTGACCCCATAGGGTTTTCAAGATAAGAGGTATTCACAGGTGGTTTCCCATCACCTGCTTCTGGGTAGGAACTCTTGACTTCATCAGTGATCTCCCATCCAAGTACTTACCAGGGTAAACCCTACTTAGCTTCAGAAATCTGACAAGATGGGGATAGCCTGTGTTATTCAGGTCAGGACATTTTTTCCCTTATGTCTAAAAAATATCTACATTGGTTGAACAAATCTTTCAGCCAGTTTGGTGCAGTGGTTAAGTGTGCAGACTCTAATCTGGGAGAACTGGGTTTGATTCCCCACTCCTCCACTTGCACCTGCTGGATAACCTTGGGCAAGCCATAGATCTGTACCAGCTGTTCTCTCAAGGACAGTTGTCTCAGAGCTCTCTCAGCCCCACCTACCTCACAGGGTGTCTGTTGTGGGGTGGGGAAGGGAAAGGAGTTTGTAAGCCGCTCTGAGACTCCAAGTGAGTGAAGGGCGGGGTATAAATCCAATCTCTCCTCTTTTTCTCTTCTTCTTTATTTCTTGGCTTCTATTGTGGATATGGTTCAGTGAATGATGCCACCCAGAAGACTTTTCAGGCCACCTTGATGTACCAATTAGTGAACGATAGCCTCAGAGAAGCTTGAAAATAATAGCAAATGCCCAAGCAAAACAACACAACTTCATAAACACTCAGAGTAGCAACTAGTCAAAGAGTAATAAAGGTTAATATTCACATATTTAAATGCAATTAATTAGTTTCATTTTCCTGTAAGAAGGTGTCACTTTGTGTACATGTATGTGTGCAGTGTAATAATAATAGATTAGTACATCCTTTTTTAACAAAAGCCTTAGATCTGATATTTTATTTTGTACCAAATCAGAATCAAGGATGAGGTTAAGTGAATATCTAAGCTGGTTTTAGGAAAGGCTATTTTGTGAATCGCCAACTTTACTCTCAGGTCTTTTGACCAGCCTCTTTTTGGTTAAGAGGAACAAACATTTTATTCTTTGAAATGTATACAGAGTCTTATCATTAAAAAAGTTAGATAAAACATACTGAAAATCTAAATTAAGCAAGCTGTGCAGAAAGGGCATTTTTTAAAAAGAAAAAGGGCTGACTTCCTTATTGCTTTGAATCTACCCCAGTTGCATTCATTGGCAGTATGAACTTTGTTTTCCTGAGGATCCTCCAGAAATCTTAAAAGACGGTTAAAACTCTTGAATCTTTCCCCCTGGCTTCAGATTTATCTAATTCATACTCCTCTTGACAACTGAGGTATGCTTATGAATTTTATGCAGATTCTTATTCTGGTCATTTTGTTTGTTAATAATTGTATTCATTTTCTTTCAGATAATTTTTCTGTACTTCATTTTCTTTGTTTCATTGGGAACATATTTCTAGCTCAAAAATTCACAGGGATTATTGCTCTTGCCTAAGGGATCTTCACTGCTAAATTTCATATAGAAATAAGGATTGTTTAAAGGCAATTAAATCTCTCATCTGCTGAACAGGTACAGGGATGGCTTTGACAACTGTAGAAGGCAGGAAGTTCAGAATGTATAAAGAGAGGCATTTGGCATTCCAGGAAAGGCAGGCACTAAATCTTTAGTCTCTTGCAGAGAAGAATGTATTGGATATGGTCAAGGAAATGCTGGTGATCCATGATTGCATGGGATCAATGGAGCAATGACTGGTAGAAACACAGAAAACTGGAAAGTTTATTTATCAGTATTCTCCTTTTCCAAGATGAGATCAAGGCATATACATTTTCCAATATAGATTGTAATAGCCTTACTGAAAAAATGTGATTTTTTGGTTTGGATTTTGATTAGTTGCATCCCTGATCTGTTTGGGTCATAGGCAGGCTTAACAAGGAATGATTTGGGCACTGTGCCCTGACTTTTAATTATATAGATTTAACAATATATCTAATTTCCCCAAAGGCCCCATGTATGAATACTTAAATCTGGAGATCAGGGCCATGAATAGACAAGTCAGATCTTTCTATTACCGGAAAAAAGCCCCAGGTTTGCAGAAAAACTTGAAATTTAAAGAACAAACAATTAAAAAAACCACCAACCCAAACAATAGACACAGATCCTGAAGCTTTAACAAATGCCCTCTCAGTGGCTTTTGTGGAGGCTGCTAGGCAACCACAACAGTATTGCCATCTTTCAAGCCTTGGTTTTCATCAGTAAAAGGTGGGGGGGGGGGACAGGTCCCTTCCAGGGCTGTTTTAACATTTGACGGAGACACATCAGGGCCAGGCTGGGAAGCAACTAGTGTGTAATTAACTATCACAGGATGTGAAGAAATACATTTTTTTCTTTGGAGGTTTGAAATACGCAAAACCTTAACTCTGAGTTTTAAAAGTTTTTTTTTTTCCTCTCTGGGCAGGGAATAGCGGGGGGGGGGGGAGAGTCAATTCAGTTGCTTTCCAGACTTACCTAAGCCCACCTTCATACAAATGCTAATAGATCTCGACAATGGGATGGTCAAGCTGCACTCCACCCCCACCCCCAAGCAGGGAACAGATATATGGAGTAATGAAATACTAAAGAGAGTTGAGGAAAAAAATTTCTGGAAACTTGAGGAAAAGCCTCTCTGATCTGGCCTGACCAGGTCAGTGGGAGGGGAAAGAGAGAAGATAAAACTCCTGGGAGCAAGTAGGGAGGTCTCTTGAGTGCTGGGTCCATCAGAGCAGATAGAACTCTTAGCTGAGGTCTGGAGGAGGCATCCATTGACCATGTGTTGGCCTGGAGATCTATAGAAAGATTCAAGGTAATGGAACTCTGTAAAGATTTGTAGCTCCTAAGCTAAGGAGCCTGTTCTGTATTTCAACAACTGATAGGGCATGTATAGAGAGAGGTAGAGAGGATTTGCATTTTACTGATTTCTTTTGAATCCCTTGCTCCATCTGGGGCTGTGCTAAAAAGTATGCTTGTGAACATTTTGTTTTTAATTAACTCTTTATAACTTTTGATGTTAGTGGTGGTTCTCTGTACCACATAGACCTCCACCGTCTTGGACACACTATTTTAAAAAAAGTGCTGGGGGGGGGAGAGGCAGGCAGTTGGCAAAGGGCTATTCCTCCAAGGGTGCACAAGGCAGTAAACTGTCCCCATGGTGACCAGGTGCTAGGCAGCAGAAGACACAGAGGCAAGGCCTTAGAAATTGGAAAGGAAGCTTGGAGTCCTGACTCCCCCCCGCCCAAGTGGGCAATTTCTTTCAAAGGCCAAGTAGTGGCAGCGGGTTACTGGAGAGAGAGTAAAGTTTCTCCAAGTGTTGGGAAAACCTTGGAGGGCCACCTCACAGGACATGCATGATTCACCCAAGTCCTGCTGATTGCTACTATTCAAAAGCAGCTCCCCCGCACAATACCCAGTGTGGTAGTTAGAGTTTTAAATTAGGATCTGGGAGACCCACGTTCATATTCCCAATTTACCGTGGAAACAAACTGGGTGACTTTGGCCCAGTCACACACTGTCAGCCTTAACTGACTTAAAAGGGTTGTTGTGAGGATAAAATGGAGGAGAGGATAATAATGTAAGCTGCTTTGAGTCCTCATTGTAAAGAAAGGGTATATGAAATAAATAAATAAATAAGTAATCATATGTGAAAATGGGGGGCACATAAAAGTGAACAGGGAGGCTTAGTGAGTGGAAAACAAGGAAGAAGGGAAAAGGGAAAGGATATGGGGGCTGGTAGGAGGAGGAAAAGAGGAAATAGTGTGGGGAGAGGGATGCAGAAGAAAGCGAGGTGCCCCTAACAAGTCATTGCATGTGTTTCTGGCTTGGCCTGCCTACCTTCACTGTGCAACTTGGCCAGAGTTTTCCTGGAGTAAGGCTGCCAGGGAAAGTGAAGGGGGGAAAGCTGAAGACATGGGGTCAGATAAAAGTAGGTTGGCTGGTGGGTTGCAAGGAGACAAAATAGCAGGGGTGAGGATATGGAGGCCTTCTGGAAAGGGAAATAGTGCAGATCCCCCAGTTGTTTAAGTATATTTTCTTTCTGCCATATAAAATGCAAACATATGTCTGTTTCCTAGTATTCTTTCTATATCCTCTTTTCTGCACAGTGATATGAAGATTTGTTTAAACTGATCAAAATAACTCTCTCTTCTCTGAATAAATTACACTTTCCATTTCTTAGAGGTCATACTCCTCATTCCTCTTTACTGACCTGTTCTTCTACTTGCACTTGAAATATTCCGATTTATCTTGGGCAATCTGCTTTTCATTTTCTACCCTTAATTTTCTTATCATTCTTTTTGCACTCTCTCTTAACTTTTTTCTGTAATCTTCTCCATTTGCTTCTGTAGCTGATGTTTTATGCCATGTATTTTCTTCTCTGTTCCCTTGATTGTTCATGGCCTTCCTGCTGATCGTCATTAACTTAAAAAATCAACAACCCTATTCATATATTTATTGGTAGCACACATAAACCCTGGACATACATTAATTCACCTCATCAACTTTTTAAAAATCCCTTTTTGGAGCTTTCCTCTAAATATGTTATATTTATTTAACCCAGCACATTAAAGTGAAAAAAAAATATTGTAATAGTTTCCCCTTGGACTTAATGCAATTTTACTTATCAGCGTCTTTTGCAAGCAGCTTCGTACCTTCAATCTTACATGCCAGGAATGCTAGGACAGGTAATGAGGTTCCTTCACATATCATTGGGAATGAGCGAATGTCAGCATCCACTCTGCAGGCACGCAAACTTGGCAAAATGATCATATCTAGCATTTTGCTGAGGAGCTGTATAGTATTAGAACACATGTGTATAGACAGGGATTCATAAACGTTGACTGGAATTGGTAGCCCAACATTTTTTGTATGAATATATAGTTATGCTGAGTTTTTAAATATATGTTCTGACTCATTGTGAATGTTTTCATATGTTTTCACTGTGAACGTTTTCATAGGTTTTCACTGTGAACCTTTTCATTATTCCCATTGTTACTGGTGATGTTCCCAATCTGACACACACACACACACACACACACACACACACACACACTGTGGTATAGATGTTTGAATGTCAGGCAAGGATCTGTCAGATCTAGCTTCAAGCCCTCAGTCAGCCATGGTCCTTCCTGTATGACCTTGGGCCTGTCACTTTCTCTCAGCCTAAGTGCTCTCACAGGGTTGTTGTGAGGAGAGGAGAATGATGTGTGTGGCCCTGAGCTCCTTAGAGGAAGGTTGGGATAAAAATGTGCTAAATGAATAAATACCATTTATACTATTAGCATTTACAGTATACCATTTATCAATATCATTTTATACTGCTCTGTTTTATGTGCTGTTATGTCCTGGGTTGCTTTTATTGGCTGTTTTTATGAATGTGATTTTTTATTGACTTGGATCAGTTTATTGATGTTTTATGGGTATGCTTTTTAATTGCTTTGTGTCATGTATGCTGTGTATTTAAATATGAATTTCTCTAAGTTTGCTTTCATTAATACTAGTAGGTCTGTACATACTTCAGTTCTTAGAATTGCTTATGAGACTTCTGGTGAAAAATTACAAGCATACATACGTCCTCATTATTTCAGTGTTTGGTATTTGATCTTGAGCAAGTCAAAGAGCCCATGAGAATGAGCCAGATGTATTGTTCACTGCTCAAATGAATTATGAATAGTTAAGAACATAAGAACATAAGACAAGCCATGTTGGAGTAAGCCAACGGCCTATCCAGTCCAACACGCTGTGTCACACAGTGGCTAAAACCCAGGTGCTATCAGGAGGTCCACCAGCAGGGCCAGAACTCCAGAAGCCTTCCCACTGTTGCCCCCCAAACACCAAGAATACATTGTTCTTATGTCTAGAAAAATCACAAGAAATATCTAGTTGGAAAGTATCACCGCATGTTCAGAGGAACATTATACTTTAGCTTCTAAAAAAATCTGGCAATGCCATAATGTTTGCCTACATAAGCACATTCTGTGTAATCTGGGATAATTATGATGTACTGTGTCTCTTAGATATAGAATTAAGAGAATCTGCTTTCTTTATTCTTCTGCAAATAGCTCTAGATAAGGCTGGCAACCGGCAGGAGTCTGGATTGTGGTGGTATGGACATTGATCAGGTGACAGCATCATGTCAGCTCTGTAGGAATCACCAGAAACTCCATGGTTTCAGCATTTCCTAGAGATGAGTGACATTACTTTCAGGTTTTCCCTGGAGGTGATGCAATGCCATCACCTGATGGCATTTTTTAAAATTTTCCCTCTCCTGCCAGCTGCTGGACATCCGCCATGCAATAGTTGGGGGCAGTAAATCTTCCTCCTCAGTGGGCAAGTGGCAAGCCTAGTAAGAATCAGAGACATTTCAAATAATTCTTAAATTCAATATGGGTAGAATAGGAATGTCATATACACATACTTGTTCTTAATTGCCATGACCTATGACAGTGCAATCTATATGTTTTTTCATTATCTAATCAGTTCAAGAATCATTAGATTGTTTTTTAAATAAATGTTTTCACTAAACCACTGGCTGGGGAATAAGTGGTTTTCACTTTCAACTGGAGAAGAAATAACCTTTTCCCTTTACGTCAGAAGGCTGGGTCCTGTGAAAAATGAAATTTGAGGGAACTTTAATTTGCCATGCAGCACTGTGATTTCTAGGGATTAGTGAGCTGCTTTAGCTCAACTGAAGGGAATGCCTCCTCACAACTGACCAGCTCAGTTTTATGGTGTTTTGATTTGTTTTGTTGCTGCTGATTTGTCTATGTAACCATGCATTGCAGTGGAGGATATCATAGTCCAGGCCTCAACTCACCCATAAACACCCTTCCCAATATATATATATGTATGTGTGTGTATATATATATATATATATATATATATATATATATATATATATATATATATCAAGTTAGGTCTCCTTGATTTGGATTAATGTCATCCACAACCAGCCTCCCTTCCCCTCACTCATTTACCCTAATTATGCAAAACAACACTATTCACCAAACATGGTAGCTTTTCCCATCCAGTACTTAGAGGGTCATCAAGAAAACTTAACACTTATAGTTCACCTCAGGTAAACCCATCAAGGTTTTCCCACATCATTGTTCACCTTCCAAAAAACCCATTAAGTTATTGTTTTGGGGGCAAACATGTCAGCATAGCCCCAGGGAACATTTTTCCTATAACTGTAGCACTCTGCTCCATAGCAGTGTGTGTGTGTTCCTGGTACAAACGGCATGCACCCCCACTTTGTGGGTTTCTTCTCTTCTCCCTGTGAAATGCTGGCCATTTTGCTGCTGCTTCTGGGGACCTCGACATGATCTGATAATTATAGCCCTTTCCCCCTCAACTATTCCCACTCCTCCCTGATTTCCTCTTAGCTAGCCTTGTATGTATTTAAGTGTGTTTATGTGTGTGTTTGGCCCTTTTATTTCTCTTTTAATAAAAGCCTTTCTGGTTGAATATTTGCCTGGTTTATTTGAGAGTTCTCTTAAAGGGGAAAAATCCTGGTATACATTGGTAGAGATCCCAGTTACCTGCCTCTTGCTCTGTTTCCTTAAGCTAATCCCCTCCCCCATTAAATAGGAGTCTGCCTCTTTGTTCTCTTTCACTTAGGCTCTGAGTTCAATTAGAGTCTTGAGCCAACTGGCATCAGGCGATGGTTACAATCCAATCAGAACACATTCTTGCTGGAACTTTTTAGAAGACTACATCATCACTCCTGACTCCCCCCTCCCATCCTGTGGGCCACAGGTTCTCAAGAAGAGCCAATTATCATGTTCTTAACTCTGGCCTTGAAGATGATAAGGGCCATGTAGACAGAGAGGCCCATTTGCTAACATCTGCAAGATGGAACAAGCCCATTAGTATTCACATTACCCTCTGGGAGGAACCAGAAGTTTTGCCTCACCCCCCCCCCCCCTGAGGTTCATGGCAATACCACGACCAAAGCTTGCATACCCGGGCAAAGAGACTACATTTACACATTCCTATCAAGTGAAGTAAATTAAGGTTTTCATAGCAGCTTAATATATGAATTAGTACAGCAACATGCATATTAAAGAAGAACAGAAAATCCCTTCTCAAGGCCTCACTCCCCCGCCCCTTGACAGGACAGACTAGCAGCCATAATTTTCTAATGCCTTTAACGTAAGCAATTTCAAAACTTAAATCCTGCAGACTCAAGGCCCACCTTAGAATCCGAGCATTGTCACCCTTCATTTGGTGCATGGAGGACACTGGGTTGTGATCTGTTTCCACAACAAATTTGACACTACACAGGTATGGCTTTAACTTGTTAAGGGCCCAAACCAGAGCTAGCCCCTCCTTTTCCAGAGTGTAATAAGCTTGTTCTCGGGGTAATAACTTCCTACTCAAATAGATGACAAGGTGAAGCTGCTCATCACTTCTCTTTCGGAGCAATGTGGCTCCCAGGCCTTTCTCTGAAGCATTGGTTCTAACCACAAAAGGATTTTTGTAATTGAAAAACACCAAGTTGGGGCTTGCACCAACTGCTTCTTTAACTCATCAAAGGCCTCAGGGGTAAAGATTACCTTAATAGGGGCCCTTTTCTTGCATAAATCAGTAAAAAATGAAGCTAATTGACTGAATCCTTTTACAAATCTTCTCTAGAAAATTATCAGAGAGATAAAGTTGCCAAGTCTGGGTTGGAAAATACTTGGAGACTTTGGGGGCGGATCCAGGAGAGGGTGGGGTTTGGGGGAGGAGAGAAGCCTCAGCATGGTACAATGCCATAGATTCTACCCTTCAAAGCAGCCATTTTCTCCAGGGGAGCTGATCTTTCTCAACTGGAGATCAGTTGTAAAAGCGGGGGATCCCCAGGCCCCACCTGGAGGCTGGCAACCCTACAGAGAGAAGAAGAGATTGGATTTATACCCTGCCCTTCACTACCCGAAGGAATCTCAGAGCAGCTTACCACCCCTTTCCCTTCCCTTCCCCACAACAGATACCCTGTGAAGTAGATGGGGCTGAGAACTGCCCTTGAGAGAGCAGCTCTGAAAGAACTTATGACTGACCTAAGGTCACACCAGCAGCTGCATGTGGAGGAGTGGAGAATCAAATCCAGTTCTCCCATATTAGAGTTCGTGCTCTTAACCACTGTACCAAACTGGCTCTCAGGCCTAAGAGAACTTGTACATCACTTTTTGCAACTGGCTTAGGCCACTCCACAATGCTAGCAACCTTGGCCTCCTGAAGCTTTTAGACCAAATCACATGTTCCAGATAAACAACATGATTACATCAAAATTGACATTTAGAGGCCCTGATAGTGAGTCTAGCTTGATGGATTCTCTAGAGTACCTCTCTCACATGTTCTAGGCGTTTTCCCAAATCAGACTGTAAATGGCAATGTCATCCTGATAGGCAGCTGAAAAAGACAGTCCATGAACTAATTGATCCATCAACCTTTGGAATGTCTTCGGGGTGCCATTCAGCCCAAATGGCATCTTAGTGAATTGATAATGCCACAGAGGTGACACAAAGGCAGTTTTATCAGGAGCTTCAGGACTCAGAAGGACTTGCCAATAACCTGAAGCCAAATCAGTGGTGCTAATGTAGGCAGCACCAGCCAGGTCATCAATCAAACTTTCGATTCGAGGAGTGGGATAAGGATCCACAGAGTTAACTTGTTCAATTTCCTAAAATCAACACAGAAATGATATTCTTTGGGGACATTGTTGTGTTTGTGTTCTTGATTATGCTGCATTACAATTATGGTTTACCTATGAAAGGGCTCTGGTATCCTAATGCTCCAATTCTTATTGGCTGACTAATAAAGAACTCCCTTTGGTCCTTAAACCAATGGAAGTACCCAGTCGCTGAGCCCTGCTTGGGTCCAATAACATCGCTTGTATATAGTTACATTGTTGAAAGTTATTTGTTGGAACAGTATAAATTAGAGTGCTGCTCTCTTAGAGTTGTCTTTTAGAGCTGAACGATGTTATGAATAAAAGCCTGCTTACTGGATTCATCGCCTCCGCCTCAATACTTAAAAGACATCCTCTGATAACTTCTTCTTTGGCACAGCTACTACAGGTGCTCCCCAATCAGAGTGAGACTCCTTGATCATTTCCCACTTCAACACTTGTTGGCTCTCAGCAGCCAGTATTTCTTCATGGGACCATTCAGTGGATATGGGCTGGATTATGTAGGTACATGAGCCCCTGTCTCAATGTGAAGGGTAATGAAATCAGTCTGGCTAGGTACATTCGAGAAAAGAGGCTGGAAACAGTTCAACAGCTGTTCCAGTTCATTCTGCTACTGTGGTGATAAGGTGGGGGCCATCTGTTGTTGCTCTATCCTTTCAGTTCCTGCATTCTCATCCAACAACCCAGGCAAGTACAGTCCTCCCTCCTCTCCTACCTTCACTGGAAATATCTGGCCAGCCCTCTTATGAAATAGTTTCAGGTATTTGATGTGAACAACCTGGGTTTTCTTAAGAGAGCCTATTTCCTGAACCAGATAATTATCATTTTGCAGCTTTTGTAATACACAAAAAGGATCAGTCCATGCAGCCTCCAGCTTGGTTTATGTGATCAGGTTTCAAAACTAAGACATTATCCCTGACAGCCAAGGTTTGGCTCGGCAGTTATAATAGTCCTTCTGTTGGTCTTGCTCTTGTTTAAGGAACTCCCCAGCCATCTTCCTGACCTGCCCTCTGATGCTTCACCCTCCAAGAGAACCTCAGCACCTGCTTTCTCCTGAGCTGCCAGCTCTGCCTCTGCCACTGAATCTGCTCTGCCTGGGGCCACTGAACTTTGAACTGTCTACTTTTCTTCAGCAACTAAAGGGAACTCAGCTTGGGCCTCTTCCTTCTCAGATTACCAACTCTCCAAAGCTTCCTCCATCACATACTTCACTTTGGAGGGGGGCAGTCTCCCTTCTCCTTTGGCACCATCTTTGGGCAGTCACATCTGATGTGTCCCCTCTCATGGTAGTGATAACCAGTGTTCCCTCTAAGCTGTGCTAGGGGGTGCTGGCACACAACATTTTAGCTAGCTGCTCAGACAATTTAGCCTCCAGCTCAGGAGCATTTCCCCCTTCATTGGATGGGGAAACCCATTCTGGGGCCCATAGAATTGAACCCCTTGGTCCTCTCTTTTTAAAACTTGGGGGAGGATTTGAGGAGAGGCACCAGCAGCTATGCTGCAAATTTGGTGCCACTATGGAAAAAAGCCCCCCCAGCCCCAGATACCCCTGGATCAATTTTCTATTATAGCCTATGGGGCCCATTGAATATAAACGTCTCCATAGGCTATAAGGGAGTAGGAAAAAAATATATATTTTTGCACACCCCTCTTATGCTTTTTAGTATGATTTGTAAGATGCCTTGAGTCGCAGGTTGATAACATTTAAGCAACTTCCTGTTTGTTAAGTTAGGCAGGGTTTGTTCCACCTCTGTTATACTTGACCAGTAAATTTGTCATATTTCACCAAAAAAATTCCCAAAGTAGACTGCAAGAGGCCCCCCCACCAAGTGGTATGTTTTCTAAGGGTCAGTGCAGGGCGATGGGCCGAGGCCAGGTCTACCAATATAGAGGACTATTATGGGTAGACCTGTTCCCCAGAGGCCAGGACTACCAACATAGAGGAAAGAGGTGGGTAGACCTATTCTCTGGAGGCCAGGTCTACTGATATAGTGGAAAGGGTTGGGTAGACCTGTTCTCTAGTGAGCTGGTCTATCCCCCTAGATAGGCCTGCCAAGTCCCCCGCTTGGGCGGGGGAAACACCGATTTTTAGAGCTTACCTCCCGCTTTTCCAAAGATGGCCACCGGGGGGACTAAATGGCTGCCTTAAAAGGGAAATGTCTGCAGAGAGCCTGCCCTGCAGTAAAAAGCCTCGCCAGACATTTCCCCTTTAAGAAGTCAGCAAGAGAGCTTCTTCCACAGCAAGAGAGCCCCGCCCAGAGATTAAGGAGGGACTGAAGGAGCTGCTTTTGCATGTGGCTGGCAAGGTAAGTTTCTCTTCCAGCTCTTTTCATTCTCTCTCCCTTTCTTTTTTCTGTCTGTCTGTCTGTCTGTCTCTCTCTCTGTCCCCATCCAGCAGAGGTCTATCAGTGGCTATTATAGCCACAAGGTCTAAATGGAAGTAAGTGCCTCTGCCAGTTTTTTCCCTTTCTCTCTCTCTCCCTCTTTCTTTTTTCTGTCTGTCTGTCTGTCTCTCTCTCTCTCTCTGTCCCCATGCAGCAGAGGTCTGTCAGTGGCTATTATTAGCCACAAGGTCTAAATGGAACCCTTTGTCTGGGGCAGTGAGGCTCTGCATTCTTGGTGCTTGGGGGGCAACAGTGGGAGGGCTTCTGGAGTTCTGGCCCCGCTGCTGGACCTCCTGAGGGCACCTGGTATTTTTGGCCACTGTTGTGACACAGAGTGTTGTACTGGATGGGCTGTACTGGATGGGCCGATCCACTGTGGCTTCTCTCCTGTTCTTATGATATGAAAATCATATTTAGCACTTGTGTAGCACTTAGTGCTTCATATTCTGCCGAGATGAGGAAGGATTCAGTAGGGCCGTTGCTCAGTGATAGAGCATCTGCTTGACATGCAGGAGGTATCAGCCTCTTCAGCTAAAAAAGGATCAGGTAATAGGTGACATTAAAGATCTCAGCCTGAGACCCTGGAGAGCCACTACCAGTCTGAGTAGTCAATACTGACCTTGATGGACCAATGGCCTGATTCAGTATTAGGAAACTTCATGAGTTCATGTATCAGCATGTGGAAGCAACATCACAGGATGTGACATCACAAAATGATGTCACTTCCTTTCTCCTGGCTCCACCCCCAAAGTCTCCTGGCTCCACCCCCAAAGACCCCAGATATTTCCCAAGTTGGACTTGGCAGCCCTACCCCTAGATGACAATATTTTCTGTACTGAAATTTGACTTGATTCTGTTTTCTCTTAGATTGATTAAATTATTGTTAAAATATAGTTTAAGTATAGTTTAAAAGAATTCATTCTGAGATTTTTACAAGGTTATGGAAATAATCTAAGAAACTAATTTATGCGATAGTCAAAATTAAACTCACTCACAAATGTAATGCTACTAGCTTTTTTTGCTCACAAGGTAGAATTTTTGCTCACAGCACTGTGGAGCTTAGAGGGAACATTGGTAACATTCCATCTTTGGTGTAGAGGTGGCCCCTGGTTAGTTGTTACAGAGGGACACAGGACTCTGCCTGCCAGGACAGTTGGCAAAACTCACTTGGCTGCTCACCTCAAAACCTTTGGGTCCCATTCCTGCCTTCCTTTCTGCACTAGGTTTCTGATGCTTCAGCCCCTTTTGCTCCTACCAAGGTTGAGCTGCCAGCTGGCCAGCAAACAATGCCATAACATTTAATGAGGCAGGGTTGTGGGCTTGAATCAAGGCAGTAATGTCAGACGGTAGAACCTGAAAGAATTGTTTCCGGATCAAAATGCCTCACAGTTGGGCATGCTTGTAGGCATCTAGGAGCCTTGTTAGACACAACATAAACATGGCATAAATTTCCTTGGGCTAAGGGTTTGCCCTTCAAAAACATAATCCCAGCTGGTCTTCAGACAAGCCAAAATGCTATTAACAAGTGTCTTAAACTGCTGATAGACCCGAGCCCCGGCTGGTAGCTAACTGATCAGGTCACTCAGCTCCCCACATACATGGGCACACAAAATCCCCAGGTATCCTTGGGGTGGCACCTTAAAATCTTGGCACGCAGTGTCAAAAGATGAAAAGTATAGCAGTGGATACTTTCAACTCTGGAACATAGGGAACTTCCGGTTCTCCCAATCCCTGTTGCAATCATGAAGAAGCAAATTTATCTGCTGTGTTTGTAAATCCATAAAGGACCTGACAAAGCCTTGCAGCTCTTCAGACTGATTTCTCCCTGCCGCACCACTGCCTCTTGCACTGGTCTGCTGCACAGGTTTCTTACCTTCTGCAGGCTTCTGCACTGGACCTCTCTGTATCTCCCAGCCACAGTCCTTCAGCAGAGCCCTGGGCTGGCACATACTTGCTACTGCCCCCTGCTCTCTGCTGACTTCATGCTGGCCTCTGGAATGTCTGGAGACTGAAGAGTTCTGGCTGTCCTCAAAGGCCAATAAATCTTCCAAGCACTCCTCTGGCTCTTCACCTTTCAATCCACTGGAGGTGTCAATAAGCCACTCTGCCCCACATTCTCTCACTGTGGCTCCCAGACATAGCTCATGTTCCTCATATTGCCACAAACATTCACAGTCTGGAGTCTTCTCCTTCCAGGCATATCCACACTTCCTTACAACTCGCCTGTATGTCCAATTCTCAACCCAGGGTAATCTCCATTTCTGCAACGCTGCTTGAGGCTCCTGGTAACTCTACTGCCGCCATCTTTTCTTGATTGTCTATCTTGACTTCACCAAAATAACAAATGCACTGCAGACCCAGAGGGAGTGTTGCCCTCCCATTTCCTTGTGTACAAAGGCCCTTTCCATTTACTTGTGTACAAAGGACTTTACCCCCTTCTCTGCATTGTTTTTCATGTCTGAAATTTAAGCCTGAGAAATTTTAGGCTGTAACTGAGTGCATCAGGATTAATTCAAGTGGCTGTGGCATAGGTAGTGATAATTAGCAACCACCCTGAAACATCTAAGGATTGTTGAGCATGCAGCCAGAAGTTGAAGAGTAGATAGACTCCCTTGGTGCTGAGGTGCATCAACTGAACTCTAACTGATGTATGGCATGGGAATCTCTTGACACAGGTTTCTTTGCTCTAGGCTAATTCTGCATTGAACAGGGGGTTGGACTAGATGGCGTGTATGGCCCCTTCCAACTCTGGGATTCTATGATTCTATTACATTGTGTGACCACCAACACTGCCTGAGGTTAACCCTGAGGGAATTAAATTTCTTGCTCTTCCTGTGCACACATGAAGCACTTTATTTCTTGTCACAAGGCATAGGCCTATGGCAATACATGTGCTTCTGGAGAATTGAATATTGCTGTGCTTGTGGACCATTTAAATCTCCAGAAGTAAAAGCACAGGCTCAGATTAGACAAGTAACAAGGTTAATCAGTTTGAATTAATGACTTTTGTTTTAATCTGGTTCCGAATAAAGCTGTGGCCAGAGGCCTTTGGCTTTACCTATATGTCAGTGTCAAGATGGTAGTTTCAGGGTAGTAGGAGAAGAGACGAGATGGCACTCAGCAGCGGATAATTGGTCTGATTGCAAAGTCATATAGCCGAGCAGCCATATCAAGCATCCATCTGGGAAGAAAAGTCCAAATTGCCCACCTCTGTGTGATTCACATGCAGAATGTCTTTCTCTGAATAGATTTTAGCCCTAAGTGCTTTTCCAGATCATCGGTGAATTGAAGGCTTTCAAATGGTATAAATACAAGATACATGAGGCCTTGCAGTTTGAGGTTAAATTTTGTACTCTAAAAACAGCTTCTGATGCCTTTAGTACACAATTGTAATACTGCAAATAATCTGTAACCTAAGGATGCACTTCAAACCACTTGGAGAGCTGCTTTTGAGGGCTGCTTTTTGCCCGCCTGCTTGGATGGGGATTTTCTTCCTCTCCTTTCCCTGCATTATAGGACCCATGCCAAAACAAAGCAGGTTTTAATATTCTGTAGCCCTTCGCCCCCCGAACTAGCTCAATTGACTATATGAAACACTCAGCACTGCACACAATTTCCTTTATTTAAGAGTTATTCTAAGCAAAACTGTTGAGTCTTCTCTATATTTGTATGACTAAATGGCCTCTTTGGAGTTTGTTCTAAATTGTACCCATATTTTGAATGATGGTTGATTAAGGTTTCCTATTAGGTTTAAATGTTGGTTTTCATCTGTGGATCCTTATGGAGGTTTCCCCCCAAAAGCTCAGGCCGTTGAGAGCAAAGGGAGGTGAATTGTTTGGGAACATCTTTGCTAGGAATGCTTGAACACCTGCCTGTTCAGCTCATTTCCTGGCTGCGAACAAAGATTGGAATTTTTGACAATTGTTTTGATAGTTTGTTGAAGTTCGTGGGTTGTTCAGCAGGTTGTTTCATTGTATTCCTTACTAATCATGCAGTACAGCATAATTAGCTTTTCATGCATGTTGTGTTGTCCTACAGCCCAATTGAGTTCTAATGCTCCTCCCCCATCCTTGCTGCCCAACTGCTCCATTCAGCAGGCAATTGTTTAAATAGACTAGGCCTCCCCATTATTTTTGATCCTGTGGCCCCTTTTGGAATTATGACACAGTGTGGTAGGCACAGCCACAAAATGGCTGCCATAAAATGACTGTCACAGAAGGCAGAGATGAACACAAAAAGGTTGCTGCAGCTTACCTTCAGTCCCGCTGAACTTAAAAAAATGTAATAAAAACAGTGAAGAACCTTATGCTGTGGTGACAGCTGCTGCCAAAACAATGTTTTTAAAAGATCTGCAAACCCAATCACATCTTCAAAGTCCAAACAGAACCCTTGCTGCACAAAAGTCCCACCTGGCCCCGTCGACTTTCTCAATACACTTGGTGGGCTCCAGGAAAAGTATTGATGGGAACCAGGATGCCCAGAGACACAGTGTTGGTGACTAGGATTGCCGACCTCCATGTGGCACCTGGAGATCTCCTACTATTACAACTGATCTCCAGACAACCAATATCAGTTCCCCTGGAGAAAATGGCTGCTTCAGAGGGTGGAATCTATGGCATTATATCATTCTGAGCCACCTCCCAAATCCCACCCTCCCCAGGCTCCACCATCAAAATTTCCAGGTATTTCCCAACCCAGAGCTGGCAGCCCTTTTGGGGACTCCTGAAATAGATAAAGATATCACTCAGAAAGCCAGAGGCATCAGTCTGTAACTACTGAATGAGTTGATTACTGATTTAGAACCTGTGCGGGATTTGCGTTCCTGTTTTTTGTTGGTTCATTTATTGTATTTTGCTTGTTTCATTTATTTCACTAGGAGCCACTTTGGGTTAGCTATCATGAAGACAGTCAGGATACTGAATTACCTAAACAAATAAGCTCCAAGAAAGGAGCCACAGCATGAAGTGCATTTTGGGAATTCAGGTGGCAGCCTGTTGATCTATGGTGAGTTGCCTGAGGTGCTATTGGGGAACACACTTTTCGGATCACCCAGTGCAGGTGCTTATTTCAGCAACCACCTGTTGGACCTCAGTCATTGCTCACTTCATCCCACTAGTAGTTAGCAGAACACTTATAATGGACATGAAGTTGATCCAAAATGGCACAAATGCTACCAGATGATGCCACACTTTGTGAATGAACTAAATGTTCCAGTAGGACCAAATATTTGATCTCATTATAGTTGTATGACATCAAATGCTGTAACTAATGACAGATGGTGTTCTTTAGCTGGTAAAATCAGAATGAAAGAACTAAATTCCTAGGAGAATCAGAACAACTTCAGTGATAATTGCTCTAAAATAAGTTACATATTGTAAAACTTCAGTCAATACATATCTTAAGGAAAAGTAAGAAAATATAGGATAAATTAGATAATTTATATAAACAACGCTTCTTCTGATTTGACAGAATGATTACCATTTTTAACCATTTTCTGTGCATCAAATTTTGATCCACTGTTCCATTTGATCCACTGATCACCGGTATTTAAAACCTGTTAGAATACAGCTATTAATTGAAAGAAAGTAATCTTTCTTAGTTTCCTTTTTATAAAAATTGTCCATATAAAATAGGAAGTATTAAGAAGTGTCAGTTAAAAGAGTAATTCACCAATTAATTAGGGGACACTTTAAGCTGAGTTTAATCCTTTAGTAGCTTAATTGCACAAATTCTAAACCAAATCTAAACCAAATATCATAACAAAACAAATCACTTAACCTGCTGTTTCCACGAATCTGTAGTAATAAAACAATCACCCTGTCTATCCATCAGTTTTTAATTTGCTTCTTTATTTTATTTTACTTATATCCCACCTCTCTCCCCAGTGGGATCCAAAGCGACTGGCGTTATTCTCCTCTTCTTCATTTTATCCTCACAACAACCCTTTGAGATAGGTTAGGCTGAGAGGGTGTGGCTGGCCCAGGATCACCCAGCGAGCTTCCATGGCAGAGTGCAGATTTGAACATGAGTTTCCGTCCTGCTGTTTAACCACTATGCCATGCTGGCTGGGATAACTCATCAGAGAATAAAACTAAGAGACTCAAAATTGGCCACCAGCTTCAGGATGATTGTGGGAGTTCCAGGCCCCAAATAGAAAGGAATGGGAAAATCCCAGCCCAGTGAGACAGCCACCCCCCGCCCTGCTGTTTGTGGCAGGCATAGCTCAGATAAATAATTCTACATGCCTGAAAACTGGCCACCAACTCCAAAATGATGATGATAGCTGCAGTGCCAAAAAATGCAGTGAATCAGAACCCTGAACCAGGTTATCTTCATGACTGGCAACATGTAATAAGAGAGCTTTTAAGCAACCTGTCATGTGTCTCTAATACTCAGATCCCTAACCCACCATGGAAGGTTGCTGGGTGACACACTCTGCCAGACCTACCTCACAGGGTTATTGTGAGGATAAAATGGAGGGCAGGAGAACAATGCAGCTCCAGGTCTTCATGGGGAAAAAGTCTAGGCATGATATTTGTTATAAATCTAATTTGTAATGATATTAAAAAGATTACATGATTTGTCATATAGCAAAGTATCCTTTACAGAGGGCTATTAGATCTTCCACCAACACAGTAATAATGATAACAACCCCCAGTGCCTGAACTGTGAGTTCTAACTTCTATTCCACATGTATAGCTATTAAAACAGATTAATGTACCATTACTAAGCCTGTAAAGGGTGGAGGAGGGAAGAAGTATCCTTTTACTACTTTGTTAGATCATTCTGTTGCCAAGCAGGATAGGGATAAGTTGGGCTTGAGACCAAGAATTGAAAATAAATGGGGGGGGGGGCACACAGACAAAATCAGGTGCAGGGAAAGAGAAATTGCATGAAAAAAGTGTGGGAAAGTGGAAGAGAAATTAAGGCAAAGAGAGGGAAATGTTGTTTTATCTTGCTGCAACAACTAACGCTTTGCAAGATCTGGCTGAGCTCAGTGCAAGGAAAGAAAGAGAGAAAGGCTAGACTATTGGAGAAAATGACCTGCAGGCTGTCAGTTACTGTAACAGTCATCACCTTACTGTCTTGTTTTACACCAGGCTGGCTTTCTTGATGGGCTTAGAATGATCTATTAGGCATTGAAGAAAGAAAAGTCTAGTTGACAGGGGTATGCAAAGAAAAAAATCTTTCCCCCCAGATTCAGGACTATTGGACCTGAAAGATATTAGTATTCCCCATTATTTGGTATGGTATTGGGATTCGGTACATATTTGGGAAACCCAAATTTATTTGGCTCCATTATAACCTATGAGGACCATCTCTATAGAGTATAATGGAGAATCGATCCGGGGGTATCTGAGACTCCTGGGGCTCTTTGGGAGCTGTTTTTTGAAGTAAATGCACCAAATTTGCTGCATAGCTGCGGTTGCCTCTCCTAAAAAAAAAAAAATCCCCCAAATTTCAAAAAGATTGGACCAAGAGGTCAAGTTATATAAGTCCCTAAAGAAGGTGCCCCCATCCTCCATTATTTCCAATGGAGGGGGGGGGGAAGCCATTTAAAGAGAATGCATTTTAAATATAGAACTGCATTTTAAATATAAATGAAAAGACGTTCAGCTGGATGCAGAATGCAGCTGGCTTCAAGGGCCTTCCAGCTGACTAGGGACCCTGAAATTTGCTCCCCCATCCCCATCTGTCAGTGGCCCTAGATATGTGATGGTAGGCCCATAGGAGTAGAACTGAATGTAATTACTCTTTCACCCTCTATATGTGGCACTGTGCATGATGAAATAAATGTATTTAGGGGGGGCATGCTCATTTGACACTGTGCTTGCCTATGCACGGTTGCCAGCTCATTAATACGGAGTCTATATCGGAAGGAAGTGTATACTTGTAGGCTCTCTCCCTATTGTTGATAGTCCTTGAAAAAGCATATGGCAGGGCCGGTGCACTTATCAGGGGTGTAGCGATGATGGGACATTTGGGGGACATGCCCCCTCTCTTTATGCCATGTCCCCACCTCTCATGCCCCTGCCCTGCCCCCTGCCCCTGCCCTGGCCACATTCGATCCCCACCATGGCCAAACAGACCCTGGAAAGCCAGGAAAGCAGCCCCATCACCTGCCCATCTGCCTGCCAATGTACTATTATTTTAAACCACCTGGCACATCTCTTGCCTTTTAAATCTATAAATCTAATAGCCAAGGTGCCCCCTGCATGTGGATATCTAAATCTGCACATTGAGGGCACCTAGGGGGGAAAGAGATTTTCGTGTACACTTGGGAGACTTCCCAAATATGCAGAAAAATTCAAAAAGTTAAAAAAAAATTCAGGGAGGAAGAAGGCCTCGCCACCTCTGCTTTGAAGGGGAGGGAGAAGGGCTTACCCGCTGCCACTTCCTCCTCCTCCAGAGCTCCTCCAGCTTCAGCAGGCCCTGAGCTGTGAGGAATACTCCCCCCCATGAATATGACGGGTCCAACTTCTTGTACTACTATATACAGCAACTGTGGCCAAAAAAAAAAAGCTTTAGCCAGTTCTAATTCCAGTTTTTTTTGGGGGGGGGGGGATTTACAGTTAAATCAGGCACTTCAATAGACAACCCCATTCACTGACCAAGGTAAGAAAACTTCGAAAAGCCCCCTGCTGCAGGATCCTGCATACAGGAAAACAAACAAAGGCAGAGAACCTTCAGAAGCATTGGGGTACGTGTGTCAGAAGGAACAAGCTTGTTAAGTTGACTTTAAGCTTTGTACAGATCTTGCACAGCTGGTGGGTAGGGAGGTGGGGTGGTTGTTCTCTCAAGATTCTTAAAAGGGGGGCACAAAAGTAGCCTTGTGCATGTTGAATCATGAAGCCATAAGGCTCCCAGCCTGCTAAGACTAACAGACACCTATGTCCCATTTCCTGGTACTTCAGTATCTTTTTTCTTTCTCCCCTGTTTCTTCCATACTGTTGATTCATTATTGTGATTATAGTAGCCTTGTTGCGGGAAGGAGAACACAGAACTGGTGTGATACAGGACCATATATTTTTTTGCCTTCTGTAAAGACAGAAGAGAATCCACAGGATCTCTTTCTCTCTCACCCCTGCTTGCTAGATTTCCCAACACTCCACTGGTGCTTATGCCATTCCCACCAAGTGCTGTGATTTCAACACACATAATGTTATCTGTAGAGAGCTAGTGTGATATATTGGTTGGAGTGACAGGGCTGGGAGGATCTGAGTTCAAATCATTGCTCTGCCATAAAGTGACCTCTCCTCAGCCTTATCTACTTACCTCATAGGGTTGATGTGAGAAGATAAGATCAAGGAATCATGTAAGCCACCCCAAGTTCCTTGGATAAAGGGTGGAATAATCATTTGATTAATAGACTTTTGGTGGAAGGAACTAGCTTACAATGTGAGTGGAAGGAACTAGCTTACAATGACCATTGAAGATGGGGAAACATTCACACATTGCTTTCCACAGTGAGTTATTCTGTAAAACCCTAACAGCTGCAGCAGTTTAGGACTGGAATCATGCTGACACAGAAATGAAGGAGGTCAGCTATGGCTGATAGACTAGAGGGAAAGGTAGGACAGAAAAACACTGAATTAGAGGGAGCGCAAAATGAGGAAAGGAACAAAATGGAGACTATAGTGCCAGCTAGCACAAGTTGAAGAGTTAGGATGAAAAAGAAGAAACCAAACGGTATTAATCGAAGTTCAATACCTCAAGGGACAAATGATTCTTATGCTTGAAAGAGATTTAACTCTCCCCAAACAGTAATCTCACTCCTGCACAGCTAATGAAAATAAGAGCAGGCTATCAGCCAGGCAGAAGCAGTTTCCATCTTCTGAGCTCTGCGGCCACTCAGAAACTGGAAACTTTAATTCTGCAGGTCTCCTGTAACTATATTATGCAAGTTTCACATTTGGATGTTAACCTTTAAACCAAGAGGGATTTTTAAAGGGACTATTTTGAATGCTCCTGTTCACTGCTATTTTTCTTCTGCAGACATGGAGGCTAAATTGCTGTTTAAAGATCTTGTAGGTTTTTCTTGGCATAATTTGAATGTGTATATGTGGAGCCACCTTTTTTAAAAAAATCCCTCTTGGAGTATCAGATGGTATTTATTCTGATATGGAAATCTGCAGGAAGCTAACTTTTAAATTCTTTGTTATTTTTAGGAAGTATTTCTAGTATTTAACATTTTTTCCTTTAACACCGCCAGGGTCATAAGTGCTGTTTGGAATGCAAACTGCCGCACCATTTTCTGAGAGCTGGAATGCTGGGGGTGGGGAAGCACAGAAGCACTTGTGGCAGAAGGAACTGAAGCAGGGGAAACTGGCCTTTATTTCTTACTTTAGTTCAGAGTTCTGTCACCATGTTTACCTTCATGGTAGGGCCATAAGGTTACCAAACTCCAGGTGGGGCCTGGAGTTCTTCCAGAAATATAAATGATCTCCAGACTACAAAGATTAGTTCCCCTGGAGAAAATGGCAGTTTCAGATGGTGGACTATATTGTTTCACATCCCATCTTAGGTCCTTCCCCTTTCCAAACTCCTCCCTCCCTCCTCAGATTAGAGTTGATAACCCAATAGGGTATATGGACATAGCTGGGTATACTGAAATGCACAAGGTGCCCTGGATATAAGGCTCATGTGGGGTGGCTACTGTCATGATTCCTTTTCATGGATTGCTATTTTTAGGGGACTCGCATGATGTTTCCCTATCCACTTCTCTTCCTCAGAGGCAAGATTTTCTCTCCATTTTCTCTTTCCCTTTCTTATTGAGCAGCCCTAGTGGTCTGTTTTCTTCTTTCCTGAAAAACGTTGGCTGTCCCATCCTGTGTCAGTATGATATTTTACTGCTGTCTCAGCCCAGGAACCTGGGGGAAGGGTTGGGATTGCCCTTTAACTTAAACCACTGAAAATGGCACTTGAGATGTTTTGAAATTCAAAATTAACAAAATATTTCATTCAACACAGAGGGAAAATGTCAGATGAAATCAGGGGTTCAAACTTCTGAGGTAACTTAATATAGATAACGCTGAGGTAAAACCAGTACATGCACAGACTTAATTCAGAGTTACTTAAAAATCTTTATGTTGTGAGTCTTATTGTTCCAGTGTTTTCCAAACACTCCAGCAGACTTTCTTTCCATATTCTCTGACTCTTTTGGTTCCCAGAATGCTGGTACATTCTTTCCATTACCCAAACCCCTTCTCTTGAAACACCAGTACTCATCTTCAGTTTTTAACTGACTCTTAAGGTCTCTGAAGGCAGTTTCTAACCACACTAGACCAGGAATCTTTCCACTCTTCAGAGCTAACTCCCTGTTTGACTGGGTGGGGAAATTCTTCTCTCACTAGAAGATCTGTCCTCTTTCTTTGGACGGAATGGGAGTCTTTGCCTTACTTCCCAAACTTCCTTGCCAAATTTTCCCCAGTACTCTGTCTGTGTAAAACTGCTCTCAGCTAAGGCTGAAATCAGACTCAATTCAGTTAAGGCAGAAATCCTACTGAATCTCTCCTCAGCCCACAACTCTCAAGTCTTTCTCTACTCAGCTGATGCTAACCAATCAGTATGTTTGGAGAAGCCTGTCACTCAAGTATCTCTGTTTCTGTGAAGATTTAACCCTTCACAGTCCTTCACCTGTTTGTACAGCACTTCTAAGCTTTTAAAAGTGTAGTCCATCACAACTTGATTGTGTATATTGGGTTTTAGCAAGTCCTATTTAGCGTACGAATAGCTCTACCAAACATCATTTCAGCTGGGATCTCCAGTAGTAGTATGTGGTACTTTCTGATATATAGCAAGAGTTTTGTCTGTATGGTTTGGCCTGCAATATTCTTTAACGTGGTTTCCACAGTATGCACCACCCTTTCTGTCAACCCATTTGTGGACAGATGCTATGGTGCTGAAGTGAAATGTTTGATCTCATTGATGGTCAGGAACCACTGAACTCCTTATGAGTTAATATAGAGATACTGTCTGTTACAAAAGTGTGTGGAAGTCCATGGATACTAAATAACATGGAGCTCTTCAGTGGTGAGTGGTGACAGCTCAAATAGCCACTTTGACCAGGAAGACATCCAGCCATTTGGAGTGGGCATCCACCATTACCAACAGCAGGACTCCCATAAATGGGCTAGTTTAATAAATAGATAGCTGCACCCAAGGATGACCGGGCCATTCCCATAGGATAAGGGAGCATCAAGTGGAGCAACCCTGAGTTCTCATTGTGTGCCGCAAGATTTCACCAAGTCCTCTGCTGTAGCATCCATTTGGGGCCACCACATGTAAATTCAAGCTGCTGCCTTCATCCTGGTCATGCCTGTGGGTCACATAGCTGCTTTATTGGTTATTCAAAGTAGAAAATCCCAATGTTATGTTCTTCTTGCTCTGCATAGATGTGTGTCTCATACTTTCTGTTCCCTCTAGACCTGATTCACAGTTCTTGGGCAGTTTAGAGAGTGCCAGTGGGCTACTGCTAGATTTCCTTGGTGGATAATGGCCTTCAGCATAATGTGCCTAGTGGTGGCTGCTGCTGTAGTTTTTGCTTCTCCCCACATTAGCAGCTTCCCTGAGAGAGTAGAATGAAGTTTTTTTTTTACTTGTAGTCACCATGTGTTATAATCTGGGCCTAGCTAATGAGTACTCAGCCCAGATACCAGACACACTAAAAAACAAGTTTAGTGATGTTTTGATCCCACCCTCAAGAGTCTGGTACATTTTCTGCAGAGCAGGAGATTAATCCTTATGTTACCACATCAGGTCGACCATGACTTAAGAGAAGTGCATGCCTGCCTCTCTGGCACTTTGGAATGTGATTATTACAGAACATGAAGGCCTGGGAGGGTCTAAGAAGACCCATCAGTGAGCTGGCTATCTGGAGAGAAGGATGGCATTGGCAGTGGCAACTTGTAAGGACGCTATAGCAAAAGTGGTAAAGCCAAGCTGAGTGGCATGCTACAAAGAAGGGCAGGGCACTTGGCTGGTCCGAGGAATGTACCTGGAAGGAGAGAAAGGAAAGAACCTGGGCCAAACAATGGAAGAATTCAGCCTTTCCAAACTGCAGCTCTCTGTTGGGAATGCTAGATGGTTTTCCTCAGTCAGACCAGCTGAAGACCCACTGTTATTGGGGGGATGCCCTTCCATGTACATTCCATTTCAAGGAAGAAAGAAGGGTGGGAGAAAAACATAGCTCAAGCCCTTTTTGTTCCTTAGTGATGTGAGAGGCTGGAAGTATGGAATCAAAGCCACATATTGAGATATCTGGATTAAAAATGACAAAGAAAAAAAAGCCCTGACAGGATAATTAGGTAAATCAATCAATAAATACCATATACATAAAATAAATATTGGCAATAGGTGTTGGAACATGGAGCCCAGGAAAGCCAACGGGAAGAAGATACAATCTCTCTGCTTTATAGGGAGCCAAAGTATACAAAGAAGAGAATGTCTAAAGAATAACTTCAAGGCCATGGGTTGCAGTTGGACTGTCTATCAGTTCATGCAAAATGCAGGGGTATAGGGCTCCAGATACTGCAGTGGTGGGGACCATCAAAGTAATGGATCTGGATACCTTTTTCAGAATTGGTGGGTCCAACTTGGCAGTTCTCTAATGAGGCCTTTTAGCTGTGGGCAGCTCTTTAACCCAGCACCTGCATGGGACCTGATGCATCTTTTGTCTCATTCAGTAAGAATCCACCAGGTCAAAATTGGCTGCATGAATTGGAAGGATGTGAAAAATTGACTTGATGCCTCACTTCCCTACAAGTGTTCCCTTTCCACAAGACTATCTTGACATCATTGCCAAAAAAGAGATGTACTTCATGGAACCCAGGTGAGCTGGAATGACATCAGTGACAGACTCAACGGGAAAAGAAAGAAGATGAACAAGTTTGTAATTGCCTGCCATTGGGCTGAATGTGGTTTTGTTCTGTTTACATGCCCCTGGCTTGTCTTTATAGCATCTTTGAATGTTGATAAATCTTACATTGTTCTTGTTTTTACTTTGTGACTCAGCTCAACCATAAGAGCATGAAAAGTGCTCTGCAGGGTCAGACCAGTGATCCATCTAGTCTAGCATCCAGAACACACAGTGGCCAACTGTATATGTAATAATATTTCTGGGCCATTGTAAAGTACCCCCAATCCAAAGTAAAATTTCCCCCATAATGATTCTGGCACAAACACCTTTAGGATTGGAGCCTTACCATCTGCAGCCTGTCCGAGTTTCTCATCCCAGAGTATTCAACAACTGGGCAGAAGATGATCTATGACCTTCAAAAATACATAAATCCTTTCTTGTTTGCTTGAAAAAGTAAAAGTTGCCAGCCTCAGGAAGAGGGAGTGAACAGCGTCAGTGAAGTAGAATGACCAGGGGAGGATAAGGCTATCAAGCCTTTCCCCTTCCTTCCTTCTTCAGCAGGTTTGTATCGTATTTGGGGCATTTTGAGACCCATGTTATGATAAAGGTGATGTTAAGGTTAACAAAGTATTCACAATCATATCCTTCCTTTATTGGTGTGAAAAGGATGAGATTTCAGAAGTCAGTGTGGGTCTGTGCCCAAAGTATCATCTCCTGGATAAGAAACAGGCTGCCAGTTTGCATAGCAGATCTCAGCCTGGCATTAGTTTAATTGCCAAGGTGGAAGGAAGGCATGTTGAGGAACAAGCTGCCTTTGGCACTGTCAAGGAATGTACCCTATCTCACATTCTCCTGTTTCAGTAAGGATGACATAGGCAACCAAGCAGGAAAATCACTAAGGAGGCAGGCTTAGCAAGACATTCAGTGCAATTAGAATGTATTGTTTCTTCCTAGATATATTTTAAGTATTCATAAGCAGTGTTAAAACTAGGGTGAAAGGCTCAACTTTTTACATCAAGGACTTGGATCCTATGACAATGTTCCCCTTGTATTTCTCTCCAGCCACTGCAAGGGCTATCTTCTGCTGTGGCACAAGGTTTCTCTGCTGCATGCATAAAGGTTCCTTGAAAAATATTAATCTTACGTATGTGAAGTGCTAGTAGCAGAGGAATGAGTCTGCAGCAACTGGAGAGAAGTGTGAGGGGGACCATGTCACAGGATCCAAACCACAGCCATCTGCTAAAGGGTCTTGGATGTTGGATTACAGCAATGCTCCCTCTAAGCTGTGGGTTCTTGTGAGCAAAAGTTCTATTTTGTGAGCTACTGGCATTCAAACTGTGAGTGAGCAATCTGGCTACTGCATAAATTAGTTTGCTCTGGAGCCATCCTTCCTGAGCTAAGATGAAAATGTGTGAGCCAGAGGCTAAAAACTGTGAGCTAGCTCACACTAACTTGGCTTACAGGGAACACCGATTACTAGAGGTGTTTTTTTTTTTCAGAGGCACATCGCAGGGCTCATTTCGTAGCAGGAGTTCCTTTGCATATTAGGCCACACACCCCTGATGTAGCTAGTCCTCCAAGAGCTTACAGTAGCCCCCTGTAAGAAGAGCTCTGTAAGCTCTTGGAGGATTGGCTACATTAGGGGTGTGTGGCCTAATATGCAAAGGAGCTCCTGCTACGAAATGGGCCCTGAGCACATGGTTTTATTTCATCAAAGCTTTAGATAAAAGCGCAAATAAATTACTTGCTCATGGATCTCTGCTTTCCTCTGCTGGATTGTTGTTCCAGCTTTGGATTGTTGCTGTTCTCTCCTCCCAAAGGTCCCTGTTATAAACTGATGTATTCAGTCTGTTTGCCTAGATGGAACTGTCCTGTTTATTGAAATTGGCCACGTTTGGGGGCATTTGTCCAACTTTGTGCAATGTGTGGTTTTAGCAGTGAAATGTAACAACAATGAACTAAAAGAGTCAGAAATAACACAGTTTATACAACTGCAAAGTCCTGAGCCTTGTTCTTTCAAATCATTAATTCTAGTTGTAATTAGTCCAATAGCAGGAATATATCCAGAGCTCTGCACTGGCCTTACAGTGTGGGGGCTGTAATTTCAAGGCTTCTTTAAAAAATGAAAGACAAGAAAAGCAGTATGAGTCTAAGCAAAATATATAATTATTTAGTCCATTCGTGGCAGTACAAATGGAGTGCAATCATGTAGGTTTCACAAATCCCAGTTCTGGCAGAAATGGATGGAAATTTTAATTCCAGGATAAAGGAAGCCATTTGCATGACACTCTCAGCCAAGAAGGCTTTGCCTGTCAAGAACCCAAATGACAAAGGCGACTGGAGAAAGTGCAGTGTGCGCTTTGAGTTTGCGTTAGGAGGGCACAATTTTCCTGGATGGTCTGCTGTAAGAGTGGTGTGTGCTTTCAATAATTAGTATCCTGGACAACTCCAAGATGATTGTTGACACAGCTGTTGTTGTTTAAGGTAGCAGACACATCAATGGCCAGGCAGTAGGTATTGATTTGTGCAGTGACATCCTTCTCCCTGTGTCATCTGAGTGAAAGAAGCCCCCAAATTAACCAATAATAAAGTGTTAGAAGTTGTAGTAGCTGCCTCTTGGGACTTGTTCTGGTCGAGGGTAGATACCCCTCCTCTCCCCATAGCCATCAATCCTCCTGGAAGGGACTGAGTGTGGCTCAGAATTGACCAAAACCAGTGCAAGTCCAAGAGACAGGTCTTGGCGTTTTCTATATATTGCATCTGCAGTATCTGTGGGGAAACAAATCTTCTTGAAAGTATATTGGAGTCTTCTGTTTTAAATGCATCTGAAATTGTAACACTCCTTGCAGATCAAGAATGCAGAGTGGTCTGTGAATCATAGCCCTGTCAGAATAAAAGTGTCAGATACACTTGCAACCACATTAGTTTGTTAAGTTCTTCTGCACACTGGGTACTGGTTATGTACTGCTGACAGTATGGAATAAAGGTATTATTGATGCTAGAAGGCTGAAAGTATAAATACTTGATATATAAATGCTGATTAAACCACTGATAGGGACTGAAATCACACACACTGTTACTCCATCTTTCTAGTGGGTTGGACAGAATTTACTTCAGTTGACCTTAACGTAAATTTTTACAGATATCCCTAAAATGGTACAGCGATGTAGAACACATTTCCGTGGCACTTCATAAATAGCTTTAGGTGGGAATATTTACTTATACTTATATAGAACAACATAAAGATAATAGATATTTTAAAATTACAGCGTCTGCTGAAGTTCAGGAATTGTATTCACATAGGCAAGATCTTTTTTAACAGAGATCTTTTTCAACTTGCACATCTATTTGTGTCAATAGTATTTGCTTTGTTTGTTGTTTGGAGCATAGGGTAACACACTAGAAAAGTTCAGAGTGTTTTAAAGGTATGACCAGCTGAAACACCAGACTAGTGCTTCTTAACACCCAGCATCCTACTGTGAGAGTGGCAAGAAAGGCTTTGTCAGAGCTCACCCCTCAGCTGTTCACTGCATGGACAAAAGGCACCTGTGCTAGGGGACTGTAGCAAAGAGCGGAATTAGGCACAACTATGTGAAAAAGCCAGCTGAATCCAACCTATGTCAAACTAGTACTTGCTGAAGTCATGTAGAACAGCAGATTCCACATACGTATTAGAAATATAACTGCAGTAGCCACTGACAGTGCAACTCTAAACAGTTACAACCTGATAAGTACTCGAGTCGGGAGTCCATGGAGTAGTGAAACAGCTAGATCTTTATTGCTGGTCCGGATGAAGCATACAACTCAGGGCTCAAAGCCCTTCTTTTATGCTGGTCAGGGACAATCCCCTGACCTCACCCAACTGGCCTGATAGGCTATTATAAGTCTATTTACATCTCATAGGTTCCTTGAGAAGAACCTAGGTACATGATTGGTGGCCGGTTTGAATGGAATAGCTCACAATCAGGACCCTGACTGGGCTTCTTGATATTCTCACACCTGTAAAAGCCAAAATTGTTATCTAATGTAAGTTTTAAAAGCCTGTGATCTCTACCTACCAATGGACTGAATCACCTGTCTGGCATTCCTAGCATAGCAGTAGTGGATGCTCTGATTCTAAGTGAATGAGTCCCAAACTCCCACACAGGCAGCCCATCAGCTGCCAGTATCTGCCAGGTGATGGCTCAAAACTGGTACTGCATCAAAGGTAATCCACCTTTATGCTGAAACAGGCAACCCAAGCTGCAGCCCCATATTCTCATGAACACCCTGAGTGTCCATACAGGGCAAAGTTGGGGATCTCCGGTGGTTCCTAAAATCATGTGATTCTCCTTGTCCAACTGGTCTGTTTAGGACTTGTGTATCATCACTTGAGCCTTGTCTGGCCACAGCTGCTGATCCGAAACCTGCAGTGCGGCACGGGACACATCCCACTGGAAAGTGACCAACAGCTCACATATGCACAGTGCTGCATAAAATGCAGTCAATGCTGCTGCACAAAAAAGATCAGCCTCCTCAGAACTAACACAATGCACTGTGTATCCTTGTACTGACATAACTTCAGGTGTAAATGGGAGTCATGAATCTTTTTGCACTGGTGCTTCATGCACCCAATCCTCAAGCATTTTCCTAATCTTGAAATCACCTGTGGTATCACTATGACCCTCTGCTTTTGCTGTGAAAGCCAGGGCAGCCACATAACCTTTAATGGTCCTAATCACTAAACCTCTACCCTTCAACATTACCAAAAACTGCTGGAGATGTTCCACCGGCAAAAGCCAGATCTGAGCCAGCCCAGCATCTTCCCTAACTGCAAAAAACTCTTGACACTGCTTAGTGTAAGTTGTCTCAGGCTGCGGCCACACGGGCCTTAAATGCGGGAGGAAGGGCAATTTCCTCCCACATTTAAAGGGGCCGACCAGACGGCCAGCCCCTAGTCCCGTGCCGAAGCGGGATCCAATGCGGGTTCCTCCCGCATTTTCCGACCCCGGGAAAATCAAGTATTTTCCCGGGTGTTGCGGGAGGAACCCGCATTGGGAGGTATCTGGACAGCCCTCTCTCGCAAGCATTGCGAGAGCAGGGCTGTCCAGATAGCCCCGCCGGCCATTTCCCCCCCCCCCCTTTTACACTTGGGTGCATGGCTATCCATGCGCCCAAGTGTAAAAGGGGGAAAAAAAACACAACCCCGACTTACCAAGGCGGATGGCGGGTCGGAGGCCGCCACCGCCACTTGCTGTTCTGCTGGGGCCGCCTCCACTGCCTCCACCGCCTGTGCCGACGTCTGTGGTTTCCGCCGCGGCGGCCGCCGCTTCCGCCACCACCGCAGCCGCCTCTTCCCCCGTGGCCTCCGCCGCCTCCGCCAGGGCCACGGCCGCTGTTCCCACCGCGGCCGCCTGTTCAGCGGCCGCGGCTGACGATCTTGGTGACGCAGGGGTTGGGATGTTTAGACATCCCAACCCGCTGTTTAAAAATGCGGCCCCTTTAAATCCGGGAGCCCTCCTGTGTGACCGCGGCCTCAAACTGCCAGGAGCCCATAGCTCATTTAGCATTGGCATTGGGGCAACATCTATGCCTGGCACCAGTTCCTGAAAGTAGTCTTCCTGAAACTGAGGCAAAGCATCAGCAATGCCACTATCCATACCCTGAATATGCCTAGCCTTGAACACAATATTAAAGTCCAAATAGTGCAAAATGAAGACCCGCAAAAGCTGCAAAACCCTGACAGTCTTGGAAGTTTGCCTTTTAATAACCTGAACTATGGCACTGTTATCACACAAAAACAACACTACTGGAATTCCTTAAAATATTACCTCAGATATGCATCAGCACTACTATGGGAAGGTCCCCAAGATGGCAAGGTCCCCAAGGATACCCTCATGCCCCCAATCTGCAGGCCAATGAGAACTGCACCAATGGTCCTGGAAAAAGATTCCAAAGCCATGGACCCCTTGCAGCATCCAAATGTACATGAAAATCATGCTCAGACAACCAATGCATTCTCCAAAAGGATAGACCATTAAATCCTTGGAGGAACTTCAGCCAAACATGAACATTTGCCTTATATGATGAGCTCACCTAATACCTCTGGTAGTATTTGCAATTCTATGTAAGAAGGTCTTCCCTGGGGCTATAAACCTATAGGCAGAAATTAAGATGCCCTATCACTACCTGCATCTGCTTCAGTGTAACCCTGCAAATATCACATAATTCCCTCAAAAGCACTCAGTACTGCTCCAACTTTCCTTCAGGCAAATGACAAAACTCCCTCCTAGGATCTATCTCTAGGCCCCAACATGTAAGGCATTGCTCAGTGACCTCAGTCTTTTCTTCAGCTAAAGGAACTCCAAGTTCCAATGCCAGTTCCTTAAAACTAGCCATAATTCGGGCACATTTGTCAGAACCCCCTTGGACTCACAAACAAGAAATCATTCAGGTAACGAGTGACCTCATAAGATTCTGCTCTTTCTTGAAATTTCCCACAAATGGGTGGTGCTGAAGTGCTCAAAAGCTGAGAAAATCGAGCAACCCATGGGCAATGCCTTGTCAAAGTAAAACTGCCTCTCAAACTGAAAACCTAGTAAATCAAATCCTTCAGATGAACTGATAGACTTTATGTCACACTGCCCCACCATTGCTGCAAGACCTAACCATGCCTGCTGCTGCATCAAATGATGCATACTGAACAGAAGAAGAAGAAGAAGAGATTGGATTTATACCCCGCCCTTCACTCCCCAAGGGAGTCTCAGAGCGGCTTACAAACTCCTTCCCCTCGCCACAGCAGACACCCTGTGAGGTAGGTGGGGCTGAGAGAGCTCTGAGACATCTGTCCTTGAGAGAACAGCTGGTACAAAGCTATGGCTTGCCCAAGGTCATCCAGCCAGGTGCAAGTGGATGAGTGGGGAATCAAACCCGGTTCTCCCAGATTAGAGTCCACGTACTTAACCACTACACCAAACTGGTTTATCAGGTATCCCATTGCTGACTCACCCTGTGGGTAAGAGAGATTATGCATAATCCTGTATTCCCCTGGAGCTTTCTTTGGAACTACTCCTAATGGAGAAGTCCTAAGGTTTTGTAACAGAACCACAGAAAAAGGCTCAGCAATCCTGCCTTTCTTTCCTTGGCTAACTTATCTCTAACTACTTGTTCTAAACCCAAAACTGATTTCAAATGCCTAGGACCTAAATAATCAATCCTAAAACCAATTTTAAATCCTGCCTCCAAATAAGCTGTATCCACCCTATTAGGATAGTGGTCCAACCACATGAACAGCACCTCAGACTGAATTGGACTTGGTGTCTTTTCTAGGTCCATCTCCTGAATCACTTCCCCGCCACCTCTGGGGTTACTATCCCCTCTACCCCCCCTGAACCTAGGACAAGCTGATCCTGGGTGGTTTCCCCCACATCAATTGCAGGTGTGTCTAAGCCTATAAAGCTTCTTACTGCAACCCCCAGAACTACTGAATTCCCAGCAAAGCAACCAGGGTTGAACCAACTGTCTGTTGCATGCAGTTGAGTAAATCTCAGGTATGCCCGTAGCAATGAGGTGCCTGCTATCAGAGTACCTTCTAGCCACTGAGACCAGAGCTGCTGTTTTTATTAATCTCATGCAACCTCAGGGCGCATTGCAGCACACAACCTAAAGTTTTCATCATAATGGAGCCGTGCAAATCCAGCATACTCTCCATACACTCTATGCATAATGTCCAAACATTTTATTAAAGCCTGTACTTTCCCCAGCTGCACCTGAGTGACAACTGCCATCTGTGTATATGTGTATGTACGTATGTATGTATGTAGCCATAAATCTAGATCTATCTATCTATCTATCTATCTATCTATCTGTCTGTCTGTCTGTCTGTCTGTCTGTCTGTCTGTCTGTCTATCTGTCTATCTGTCTATCTGTCTATCTATCTATCCAACCAGTTGTCCCACATACAGTCACCAGGCTTCTTACTAACCTTCTCCTTTTCCCTATTATGATCCTTACCTTCTTTCTAAACTTCAGGGTCCCTAAATAACAAGTGAAAAACATCTACATACTCACCAAGCCATATTTTCTTTTTGACTGTGGGCAAGAGATGACGAGTGCTCCCCATAGGGATAGTGCTTCAGTGGGATTGACTGATGCCCTGACTTTGACATCAAACTTACTAAAAGGCCAGGTATGCCCAGATGAGCATTTTTTGGGCCCAGATATTGAAATATCCTGCTCCAGACACCTTCAGGTTAGGATGGCTGCAGAAAAGAAGGGCTGTTGTGGAGGTCAATAGGAGTGGTCCCAAGGTGGACATGTCCTATAGGCTCCCCAAGGCCCAGCCACCGATTCATTACCCTGCATGCTGGCCCCCTAATAGCATAGTCCATGTCATGTGTGTGCGTAGATGGCTATACACTCATCAGATGGCTGCTTCTCTTTGGTAGGACGAGCTGCAGGTGCACTTGATGGTGCCACAGTGCCAATACTCAATACCCTGAGTACTGGCTGAGACTTCCCAGCCATGGGCATAGATGACTCTAACACTGTTGCCTCTGCTGTGCCAACCGATGCAGCTAGCAAACCAGATTGCAACACATTCAACCTAGTAATTAATCAAGAGGCACATTTAGCTGCATGACTGGAGTGCTTTTGAGGCTTTGGATCCACACCAGCTTTCTGGCCAGTGGAAACCTGAGGTTGAGTGGCTGCCCTTTCCAAAGGAATAAGTGGTGGTTTAGGAGGTGGTTGTTTGGCCAATCCTCCCTTCTCCTGTTGAACCTTTTTTGGCACCATGACCTACAAAAGACTTAATCACAAACAACATGTTAAACTACAACCACCAGCACCAGTACTAGCTCCCTCAAAGCTCTCTCTCTGTCTCTCATTTATTATAATATAGAATATAAAATACTGAAATTAATTCTCTATGAACTTAAACAATTATTCAATTATCTATTCTCTAAATCCTCCTTTAAAAATTAACTAGTAGTTAATATATTTATATCTATCAGTCAATATATATTCAAAATAATATAAATGTATAGTTTGAACAAACTCCTTCAATAACTTTACAACAGTTGTGGGGGGGGGGGGGCAGAGCAATAGCTAAAGTCAACTCACTGATAAAATGGCAACCGCTCTATCTGTATGAAATGGCAACTGATCCTCCTTACAAACTGGTGACTGCGTGCCTAAGGATGGGCTTTGTTGGCCTTGTGCAGCTGTGGCCATCCTAAAACACTCCAAACACCTTCAAAAAATGTATAAAGGAGCCCTGCCCCCAAAATTTCCAAATGAAGTGCTCTGTACTTCAAATCCAAACGGGTCTTTAAGTAATTGCAGAGAAAACATGCTGCAATAGAGCAAAAGCCTTGACAAATTCAGGAGCTGTTCTCTCTCTCTTTTTAAACAGTGTTGGCAACCAGCAATTCAGAAGCAAAATGAAAGGGTGGGGGGGAGGGAGAAAGGTGGTCTGATAAGAACAGATTGGGGGGGGGGGGGATTCCTGAATTCCTGAAACTAACTTGCTTGAACAAGGTGCCTTTAAAAAAATCTATCCAACTATCCATCCATCCAACTAAATAAACTGATTTTAAAATATGACTAGTGAAACAGAATGGATGATGATGATTATTGTTGTTGTTGTTGTATGGCATTGTACAGCCAGGAGATCCTGGTATTGTCTGGCATCGAGAAGTTCTAGCTCTTTAGCATTAGGCACCACTAGGTGGTGAGCTAGACTTGTTTTTAAGGGAAGAGATGTTTCAGAGGTGGTTTGCCATTGTTGCCTCTGTGTCACAACCCTGGTATTCCTTGGAGGTCACCTTTCCAAATACTAGCCAAGGCTGACCCTGCTTAACTTCTGAGATCTGATGAGATAGCCTGGGCTATCCAGGTCAGGACAACAGAATGGCTGCACAAACGGCAAGCCAATGGCAACCACAGAATCCGTGGGGAGAGAGAAAAAAGGCAGGAAGTGAAAAGGAAGCCAGCTGAATCAGCCAGTTTTATTCAAGAATCCATACTAATGGATTTAGATGCTCATAGGATCCCATGTTCCTGTCTGCCATTTCCAGATCTGTAGGTATTACTTTCTTCAATGATGGCTACCTAATTTTAGAAATAAGTGAGGTTATGGGGAGAGGAAGAAAAAAGCATCATAATAGTTCAAAAGAAGCATTTTACAAACATTTCTGGAAGTCAAGGATATGAATTATTTAATATATTTTCACACATAGGTATTTTTAAAATACATTTTTGGAGCTGCTTGAAGAATCTCATAGAAAATTATGTCCTCATTTAATAATGATTGAGTTAAAAAAGTCTACAGTCAATCTGTCTCCATGGTAGTTTTTTTGGAATGACCTTTGGTAATCCTATTTTGTAGAATTTGACTACAAGGCTTTCTAAAGGGAAAAACATATTTCTACTTGATTGCCTGATAGATGCTAATTTAGTATCATGTAGAAACAGAACATGGCTAGGAAGGATTACATACATAAAACCATACCTTGTTTCTGTCAGCTGTCTGGAAGACACTGGGGGAGGTAGTAAGATCAAATAATCATTTGTAATCATCATTTGGTTACTTTAGAAGATCTTAGATATAACAGTCATATGTTCCTTTAGTTATTTCACATATAAGTCCTGGTCATAAACTCCCCCCCCCCCCCCCCCCCCGAATAAGTGTTTAAAGGGGAGACCGAGTTGCTGTTCCCTTGATCTTTACACCTCTACCCGGAGACCGATTAGAGGCTGCATGCATATAGGGATTTCCAGAAACTCTGCTCAGTCCTCTGGGTTTGGAGTGAAATCAGCAGGCATGATCCATCTGAAAATTGGATGTTAGTTGTACAAAGTTTCAAACATATTTCTGGAGTTAAGGAAAGTCCGACTGGACTTCTTGCATGTTGCTTATTCACTCCTAACATTTATAAAACTAGCATTCTTCCACGGAGTTCAGGGTAGCATACCCTGAATGACCTTGTGAGGGGGTGAAGGCTAAGGAAATTACTGCCCTAAATTTATCATGTGAGCTTCATGTGCCCAGTAGACACTGGAACCCAGATCTCCCTAATCTAATCTCTCTAACGGCCACACCACACTGGCTGTCATATGCTTCCTGAATTTTTGATTTTCATTTTTATAATCTCTCTCTCTCTAACTGCTGAGGTGCTGTCCATTTCTCTTAGTCAGAAGCATTATGCAATTAAATAGAATGGCTTCTTTGAGTAGAATGCCCAGCCCAGTTTATTGTAAATTTGCAGAAGTGCTTCACCTAGTAATAGAAAACAAGTTTCCCATGCTAGTGTACAATTTAAAAATCAGGAATACAAACTATATGAATGGATACTACCTGAAAAGACAGCAAGTTGTGGGTATCTTGCAGATATGTCTGAGTAATTGTTGATTATGCAGTTTACCTTGGGGTGGGAGTAGGGAAAGAATCCTTTGTTCCTTTCCTTAGTATGTTGTTCTTTGATTTCTTTAGATGCCCTGTTGTATGGTGAAAGTGAAGCCACATGTCTGCAGTGGTAACGGCTAATATGGGCTGTATCTTCCATTGCTGGCAGTGTACAAAAATCAATACATAAAACTTATGAGCATTCACTCTGCCCAATTTAATAGAAAATATGTCCTACTTCTACCACTTTTGCAGCCTTGTTTGAGCATCTAGGGCATCACAGTCTGGATATACCTTTTATTGAATCATTTTTTCAACAATGTCTTCATATATTTTTTTTGGGGGGGGGGAGTGAAGTTTCACACTGAGATAAACAGAAAAGAGCATATAAAGTCAATGTTTTGACTGTTAAAACAGCAGTGGAATATGTGGACAGGCATCTATGTGAATGTTGAGCAGCTGTATTTCTTTCTGAAAGGGACATTAATTCCTAATATGAAGCTAGTTTATATCTTTCTTTATCAGCTCCATGGAACTCAGTGACAATGTACTTGGCCCAGCTTGCAATAAAGACAATACTACATTGTTAATCCAGACAACAGCTTTTAAGAGATCCTATCAATGCATATTACTTATTTTACTTTCTATTAAAATAGGTCAATGGTGCAAAGATTTTATCTGATTTTTTTTTCTCCTTCATTTTCTGGTTGCATTTTTACTAGAGATAATCTTTAACAACACATCCCATTTTTTATAAGTAAGTTTAATTTGGGTCTGTTTAAAAATTAATGGACATTCTTGTCCCAAAGTCTACAAGAGTTAGAATCAAAATAGCTGTCATTTTGGAGAACTACACAGAGGAACTTCAGTTGAACAATGAATTTCCATCCCTGATTGCTCCAACATAGTACGATAACCATTGTCATAATTAACATGTCTACAGCACTTGTAGTGTTCAAAGTCATGTGCATTGTTCCCTAATCCTTACAACAGCCCGATAGGCTAGTTTTATTATCTCCATATTACTGAATGTGTGTGTGTATGGGGGGGGGGGGGGAGGATGAAGTGGAAAAAAACAGACGACCAAGGCTATTTAATGAGTCTGTGGCAGAGACAGTGTTTAACCTAGGGACCTCCCAGAACTCATTCTCTGTTCAGTTACACTATACCAGCTCATTGTGGTTCCTGTTATGCTTTCAATATATGCCAATAAAGGTACTGTACTGAGCTACCAGCTCAGATAGCATAAGCCACTGGATCTTGCCGCTTCTCTCAAAAATGTCTGGATCTGTTTATATCCTTATTACATCATCCTTATTACATCATTGATGTTCTCCTGAAATGAGAATCTTAATTTGTAATTCACATGTGTGCTACAAAAAATAAAATATGCAAAAACTCCTGTACACCCCAGATATCCACCGTCCCACAGAAGGCTGTGTATGCTTTCTCTGCATTAGATGCTGCTCTGGCTTTCCAATC
The DNA here is from genome assembly GCA_029233225.1 of Lepidodactylus listeri. Classification (NCBI taxonomy): domain Eukaryota; kingdom Metazoa; phylum Chordata; class Lepidosauria; order Squamata; family Gekkonidae; genus Lepidodactylus; species Lepidodactylus listeri. Next base: position 45,961,114 of record JARCFY010000006.1, on the reverse strand, counting down.
TACTAGAGACAGTGAGTAATTCTCTCATGTCTCTGCATAAGGTTCTACTGATCTTTCAGTCACTCTTAGATACACAGCAGAATTACCTACTCTTATGGAAGGCTACCCATTGTGTGTCTGCATGAGTTCCCTGCTCTGAACATACCTCCTTCTAATCAGAACAGGAGGACGCATGCAGAGATGCATGCCAGTTTTGTCTGATGGCAAGTAAGCCTTTTAAAGTGAGAGAATAACGTGCGACTCCAGTTTTAATTTAGAAGAGACGTGTGGCAGAATCAGAAGTTTGGGAGATACTGATATAGGGGGCTTCTGCATTTTTCCATTAAGAGATTAACCTGGTTGTCATCCCTGGCAAGCTATCCACTGAACAGGTTGTTTTGTGTATGTAATTCAGTAGTGCTTTCTAAGTTACCCCGGAGTGGTTTCCTGAATGGAAAATATGCGTGCACAAGATCACTTATGAAAGGTACCTGCCAATGCTCCCTCTAAGCTGTGGAGTCTTGTGAGAAAAAATTCTCCTTTGTGAGCTACTGGCATTAAAGTTGTGCGCGAGCAATTTGGCTACTGCATAAATTAGTTTGCTCTGGAGCCATCCTTCCTGATCTAAGACAAAAATGTGTGAGCCGGAGGCTAAAAAACTGAGCTAGGTCACACTAACTCAGCTTAGAGGGAACACCCACCATGTATAAATCACACAAATGTGGGTGCATTTCAAAATGGCAGCATGAGTTACATATTTTCTATTCCAGAATTCTTACTTTACTCAGATGTGGCAAGGGTTATTGAATGGCAAAAGTCACAGTATTATTAATTAGATGTCTGTTCTGCAGTCCACCTAGGTATTTTAAGCAAGACCTCAGTGGCAAAATGCTTTATCAAACAGAAGCCTAGTGGTACCTTAAAGACCAGCCACATTTATTCCAGCACAAGTTTTCATGCGTCAGAGTTCACTTCTTAAGATGCTTTGCAGAAGAAATCATTTCCCACAGTTTTATAAAAACAATTACAGAATGGGGAGGGTGTACTCGGGGCAACTCCTGTAGTATTTCTTTTAAAATGTGGAAAGTGAGGTCTTCACAGTACCCTCCCATATGGTGGGGAGGGCGGGATATAAATCTCAAGAAATAAATAAAATAAAATAAATAAATCTGAAGAAGTGAATTCTGACTCATGAAAGACCATGTTGGAATAAATGTCTTTAAGGTGCCACTGGATTTCTGTTTTATTTTGCTATAGCAGACTAATACAGCTACCACTCTAAAATGCTTGATAGCAAGTCAGAGAAACCAGGTCTTCAGCTGGTCACTTTGTGCAGGTAACTCCACGTCAGTTTAGAATAGCAATAGGATAGTTCCTTGACTTTATAGCCCACACATTTTAATGGTCTGTGGCAGAGGCGGATTAATCAGTGCTGGAGAGCATAGAGGGTCAATGAATCCTTCCATGGATTTATATTTCTTCTGAATTTTTATTTCTTCTGAATCAGCCCCTTGAGAAAGGCTAACCTTGATTAGCATCCCCACCCCACTTACAGACTGCAATGTCACTCAGGCCTTCCCCAGAATAAATTATCACTCTCATGCACCAGATCCCCTGAAAAAGAGTAGATGTCTGTTATCTCAGTAGCTGTCTATTAACTCCCTCGTGTCCAGTTGATCCTTCCACATCTGGTTGATCTCCCTGCCTTGCAATCTTTTAGGGGTTGACTGGAATCCTGAATTTAGCTTTACTGTGCTCAAGCCATCATATGTGGCTTTTCCTGCACACTTCAGATCTAAATGCCTCCTTGCTTGAAAGTTCAGGACAAGCTGTTCTCTCTGTAATGATCATCAGGAGTTATGGGTGCAAGGTGAGAGAGACTCTGGACAATGAGGAAGGGGAAAGGCAGCAGGTTGATTCTACTACAATATTTCTCCACGATGGCAAACTGTACAATAATCAGCTTAGAGGTTTTCAGAGCTGTGTTCTCCTAAATGCCCAGAAGATAGCTGAGTGGTAGCAAGAATGCACCCATTCGGAGGTTCCCCACACACCTGCACCTATCAAGAGAAACAAATATTATTCATTTTAGATTGCCCATAGTGGGGATCAAGTGGATTATCTCCTGTTTCCCAACCCCAGTTATCACCATAAATCTTAAAGTGTATAACTACTCAAGCATCAAACTGTGGAATAACACCACTCTTAGGGTGCCACTGAAATACAGTAATGCATTAAAATTCCCATCCAGGACCTAATAAATGAAAAACCACCCTCAAAGGTTAACTGGCTTTGGAATTAAGCCTCTGAATTTCCATGGTCACAAGCCTTGCAGGTGTTCCAGTGCCCCTGTACTGAATGAGGACTGAAGTTCCTGGGCCCCATGCCTATAGGATACAACACAGCTCAGATACCAGCCAAATAGAGACAAAGCCACCTACAAGGACTAATGAGCAAGGAAAACAACTGTGAAGTGTTTATTTCTGTCTCACGTTCCAGTTGCCATACACTCTGTTTCTGAGCTGCACATAACTCTTGAATGCATTTGACTTCTATTTACTGGTCTTCTCGCTTTCCAGCTTACTTTCTTAGCAGTGATCCTAGTGTCATTTCTACAGCCAAAAGATGGCATAGTTACCTTATGTGTGGCCATCCCTGCTCAGAAGCCGACTCTGATCTCTCACCTTCATGTCACCCCTCACCCCTCAAAGAGGAAAAAGAGCCAGACGAGGAGGAGCAGCAATTATTTATTTTATTCATTTGTATTTTATTAGGTTTTGGGCTCAGGTCAGCTCACAACAATTAAGATCTAAATAAATAATTGTACCATATAATAAAAGCAAGTTAAAAGCAAGAAGAGGCAAACCTGTCCCCTGCACAAAATGAGCTGGGAAGCACTATTTTTCAATGAGACTAGATACAGCTTCCAAGGCTTCAGATGCCACAGGGAAAAAAAAATTACTGTTCATTACTGAAATTTATTCATCACATTTGGAAGCTGTCAGGATTTAAGTGAAATACCTGAGATGTCCTGGGAAGGTGTTGATGCATGAGAAAAAGGTGAAAACTCTCTTTCCCAAGTAAATAATAAGAGAACAAGAAAAGCTCAGCGCTGCAGTTGCCAAGATCATCAAGTGTAGGATTCTTACAGGCATGAGCATTGTCAAAGTTGCCAACTCAAAGCAGCATCTGACTGAATCCACAAGAACATAATCATCCTAGAGTGAGTTGTGTTATATGCTGATTCCATGCATGAGTTATTCTGAGCAGAAATTAGAGGCAGCCCTGAAATGCTTTATAATTGATTTAGGCAACTTTGAAAAGCATTTCCAAAACTTACTGAGGTGTTACATTGTTTTCATGCTTAATGCATTATTTTAGAAGACTGAAGGAACTTCAGAACTGGAAATGCAAATGTAAGCATCAAATAATTCATATGAAAAATCTATTTGGGCTTTTGCTGATGTCACTGGGAGACATACAGTCATAACCAGAGTGAATCTGATGTTTCAAAGCATTCAGAGGTCTTAGGTCAAGCTACTGTTCCTGATGATTTTGAGCTGCTCGTATATCCAAATAGCTCCCACTTCTGAACCTCTTCACTGGCACAGGAAAGAGAGGTACCATCTGAAAGCTGAAAAGGATGGAGGCGGTGATAAGTAGATGATGAGCAAATTCTCTTCTGTTTCCATTGTAATTTGATCATGGTTTGCAAATGATGTCCTCCAAACTCAAGCTGCTGTTAATATGGTGCTTACATAATCCTTACACTACCTCTTGGGAACTGTGCTTAGTGAAGGCTTTATGTTGCAGAAATGCAATATCTTTGTTTATATCCTGCATCATGAGATCTTGCTCATGGTTAGCTAGGGCTGCCATGTCGAATGTACTCACTGGCGGAGGGGAGTCCTCCTTTGCCCGGGAGCTCCCATAGAGTACCATAGAGTTTTGGGGCGATTGCCAGAGCATTGCCCTGGCAACGTCCCCAACGTGATGACATCACTTCCGGGTGACGTCATTACGTGGGGGAAGTTGTCCTGGCTGGATGACTTCGGGGGTGGGTTTTCCCCCGCCAGCCGAATGCTGGCCGGCGGATCAGGAACCCTTGTAGCAGGGGATCCCCCGCCCCCCCGGCTGACTTGGCAGCCCTATGGTTAGCTGTTGACCAGGGCTCATTTCGTAGCAGGAGCTCCTCTGCATATTAGGCCACAACCCCCTGATGTAGCCAATCCTCCAAGAGCTTACAGTAGCCCCTGTAAGAAGAGCTCTGTAAGCTCTTGGAGGATTGGCTACATTAGGGGTGTGTGGCCTAATATGCAAAGGAGCTCCGGCTACGAAATGAGCCCTGCTGTTGACTAATATTTATTACGATCAATGTTCAAGTTATCTTTTATGATGTCTCTTCTCCCCCTGCCTTGGGAGGATATATAGCTTTCCTTTCCAAGCAATCAAAGCATGAGTCAGCAGCAGCAAGTGGGCGGCTGTTGCCATGATCAGGGCTCCGTTGGGGCCGGGGTGCGCTGGAGCACCGCTCCGGGAGAGAAGGGGCCGGGGGGCGGGCACATAAAAAAGCCCCCCCGGAAGAAAGCCTCCCCCCGTTCACCCTTCCCGGGCCACGGCAGGCCGCCGGCGGCCCGGGAAAAAGCCCATTTCCCCCCCGCTCACCTTTCCTGGGCAGCGCCCCGGCAAGAACCCCCCTCCCTCCCCCACTTAGCTTTCCCGGGGCGAAGCGCTGACATGGGGGGTGGAGAGGAAGGGGCCCGAAACCCACCCCAACGGTCCCGTGCAGAAGCGCTGACGGCCGGGACTCCGAGAAGTCTGTCCATCTCCCCCCCTCCGCTCACCCAGGAAGCCTTGGGAGGCCTGGGGGGGGAGAGAAAGGGGGGGCTGAAACCCTGCTGGTGGGCGCGGGCTTCAGCACTTAGGCGGTGGGCTGCTAGGATGGTTCTCGGCACCAACCGGACAGCAGGCACCGCCGCCACGGCAAATGCCCCACCGAATCGCCACGTGCCGCCCTGCCACCACACCACGGCAGAGAACAGTCTGCAGGGCAAGCCCCCGCCACGCAGCGCACTCCACCGCAACGCCGCCTCGCCCCACTCCGAAGAGAGCCGCCACCGGATCGTGCTGCCGTCCACGTCGCCCAGGCCAAGGCAGGCCCAGCGCCCCGCACTCAAGTGCGCGCCGCAACTGCCGCCGAACCATTCCCCACCGCAAAGAGGGGGGGAGGCCGCCCCAATCACGCCTCCAGCACTGCCGCCGCGGCGCTCGACTCAGCCGCGACCAGAGGGAGGGAGGCCGCACAAATCAGGCCTCCGCCACTGCCGCCGAGCAACGCGCCACCTCCGCCAGAAGCAGAAGGGGGAATGCCCAAAGCGCGCCGCCCGCCGCCGCCTCGGACCAAGGCAGGCCCAAACTGCAGCTCCCGAAAGCTGCGCTCCCTCCAAAGCGAGCGCTCGGAGCAACTGAGACACCTGAGAACCCCCCTCCCTCCCCCACTGAGCATTCCCGAGGCCGCGGCTGGGCCAGTCATACTTTTATCTCATGGCCTGTGAAAGTCTAGTTGAGAAAACCGCTCCAGATCTTGCAATCTTGTAACAAGGAATTGGCTAAAACAGACTGTGGTGCTTTAAAGAGTCCACAGGGAATTCATCCACTTCTCTAATGTTAACATTGAAATGCATGGGATAATTTATCAGGAAGACTCCAGACAAACATTAAAACAGACAGTAGCATGCAGCGAGGCACTGCAGCCACTTCGCTTGAAAGGAAGAGGCAGACTGACAAGGCAAAAGCATTTTGTGTCCAGGAAGCTCAAGGGATCTGAGCAGGCAGGCAGCAGCAGGAGGATAATCTTGAGACAGTTTTGTTTGGATGGGATATGAGGTTTGGAGAGCAGCAAGCAAGCAGGCGAGTGCAGACTGCAAGGGAAATTTTGGTGTAGCTGGGCAAGAATAGGGTGGAGAGAGGAAGGCAAAATTCCACCCCATATCCTTCAAGGTTGGAATACCTCACATATCTATGTAATCCTAGTGGCTACAGCATGCAGTCAGGTAAGAAAATACAGAACCTCTCTTTCCTTCCTTCCTTCCTTCCTTCCTTCCTTCCTTCCTTCCTTCCTTCCTTCCTTCCTTCCTTCCTTCCCTCTCTCCCCCCACCTACCTACCTACCTTCCTGTTCCTTTCTTCCTTCCTCCCTTTCTCCCCCCTTCCTTCCTTTCTTCTCTCTCTCTCCCCCAACTACCTACCTACCTTACTGTTCCTTTCTTTCTTCCTTCCTTCCCCCTTTCTTTCTTCCTTCCTTCCCCCTTTCTTTCTTTCTTTCTTTCTTTCTTTCTTTCTTTCTTTCTTTCTTTCTTTCTTTCTTTCTTTCTTTCTTTCTTTCTTTCTCTTTCTTTCTTTCTTTCTTTCTTCTCTCTCTCTCCCCCACCTACCTACCTTCCTTCCTGTTCCTTTCCTTCCTTCCTTCCTTCCTTCCCCCTCCCTCCCTTCTTGCCTTATGACACACTGCCCATGACGTCAGGGATGTGTGGCCTTTTGACACTTCCGGTGACGTCAGGGGGTGTGGCATATGCAAATAAGTTATGCTAATGAGCTCCTGCACCTCTTTTTTTTACGAAAGGACCCCTGGCCATGATGATTTAGTATTTATTTATTTCATTTATATCCTGTTGAAACTCAAGGCAGAGTCTCATTTTAAATTGTTAATGTATTGGGAATTTGAGACCATAGGGCATGAATTTGAAGAAAAGCAGGCATTGTGAACAGGATAATTCCATTTTCAGGTTCATATCGTCACTTGTAATAAATACATTTTTGGAAGCAATGACCTTGGAAAGATCTTCCAAATGCCCTGGACACCTGGGAACAGCAACAGAGGCTTTCAAAGGACTGTTATGTCTTCACCATACTAAACCAGTCGATACCTGTCCTGTCCCATATTTGCATGTTTGGAAATTTTAAGCTCTAATGGTGAGCAGGATTAGCAAGGAAGAAAGTGTTAGGAAGGATGGGGCAAAGCAAGCTAATGAAAGGGAATGAGCAAGGAAGAGTCCAGTAGCACTTGCTCTTTTCTACTGCTACAGACAGAACAACATGGCTACCCATCTTGATCTGTCTCCATGAAAGGGAAAGAGTATTAGGTCTTAACTCATATCCTTTGCGGTCACACTTCCATATGTAGTAATCTGTACAGTACATTTTAATCCTGCCCTTTCTCCAGTGATCGATTGGTAATCATTCTCCCATCCCCATTTTGTCTTCACAACCCTATGAAGTAGATTAGGTCGAGAATGTGTGACTAGCCCTTTATTTTTGTATATGACAATGGCAGCAAGATTATTATATGCTCAGAAATGGAAATCAGTATTGCCTACAATAGAAGAATGGCTGGTGAAGATGGTGGAACTTGCAGAAATGGCCAAACTTACTTCTTTGATTAGGGAAAAGACATTGTCTACATTTACTGCCAACTGGAACCCTCTTATAAACTTCTTGCATGAAACTGAAAAAAGATGAATTGATGACTTATGGTTTTGAAGAATAAGGGGGGTGTAAAGATTATAGGTAAAGATCTATTATGTAGTTATAAAGAGGGTGATTAGAAAATTAGGTAAGGCCAGTCATAGACAAAAATTGAAAGATAGTCCCTTATTCTCTTTATACTTTCCAGGGTTTTTTTAAATCTCTTTTTCTTTTTTTATTCTACTCTTTGTGCTTTTTGTTTTCTTTTTTATGTATGTTGTTCAAAAATCTTAATAAAATCTATTTTTAGAGGAATTCTAGGGGTGGTCTCCAAGGCCAGAACTTGATGAGGTTAATGCCCATTGATGGTCCTTCTGGAGCTGGCTGAATGGGTTTGATGACCACTGATGGTCCAACAAGGGTAGGTTGAATGGGTTCCCAGGCTTAGACAAAAAGGGGGAAATGGATCCCTGATGGGTGTCAGGAAGGATTGTTAATAATCTTAATGTTTGACTAATTTATTTTAGTATCCTGAGGGAGGAGGCAGGAAAGACAGGTGTTGAGACAAAGATTTCCACATAGGCATAGGCAAGGGTCATTTCTAGCAGGAGCTCGGGGGAGCTCAGCTCTGGGAGTTGGTGCCAGCCCTCCCACCACCACCACCCCACAGCGGAATGCCTGCTTGTGTCATGGCTGCAGCAAAATGACCCCGTCCCCTGGAAAGGTCCTTGTTCCTCTGACCAGCCTTCTGAAGGCTTCAGCCACCACTGAAGCTATCCTCCCAGAATAGTGGTATTTCTGAGGCTTGGATTAGTAGCTGTCCCCACTCTGCCAGCTCTTTCTTTCTCTCTCTCTTTCTCTGTATCTTTCTCTTCATTCTTTCTTGCCTTCTGACATACTTCTGGTCAGGGGGTGCGGCATATGCAAATAAGTTATGCTAATGATCTCTTGCATATCTTTTTCTACGAAATGACCCCTGGGCACAGGTATCACACAAAGAGACTACATGAAGGCTTGGAGACAGAGGGGCTATTCGCCAGGTGGCTACCGAATAGCTATGGCAATGCAGATACTTTACCAGGAGGAATTCATAGTAATTTCATATGCATACCTCTGCTGAGTGGAGGAGGGGCTGGAGATTGCTTTGAGGGCTGCCTTGTGCAACCTGAAACTGAAACCCTTTTTTAGAGCTTTGGCTAACTCTATGGCACATGTCAAGAGTGTCCTCTTTGGCCTGACTTTGTGGGTCTCTGGTTCAAGTCAGAATTGGGGTGACCTGCTGTTGGGGCTACCCCGCAAGTAAGGCAGTGTCCTGACCTACAACAGAATAGTCATATACAAGAGGCGGGGACCCGCAATACTCGCAGAAGGGAGGATTCCTAAAGGCTGCAGTCCCAGGTAAGTCCTCTTCCCCGCCAAGCCCAGCGATTCCCCCCATGATCCCCCCCGATTCTTCCTCCGAAAAACAGGTCTACCCGACCCAGTCCACTATATTGGTAGACCTGGCCTCCGGAGAACAGGTCTACCCAGTCCTTTCCACTATATTAGTAGACCTGTTCTCTGGAGGCCAGGTCTATCCAGCCTCTGTCACTATATTAGTAGACCTGGCCGGGACCCATGGGGGGCGAGCCTGGCAGGGAAGCAGCAGGCTGGGAGGGGAGGGGGAAGAGGGAAGGGGAGACCAGGCCAGCCCGACCGACCACCCCACCAAGTGATTCTGCAGCCACCCGGGCGGGAGAAGCTCCTCTCACCCAGAGCCCAGAGCCTCCCACTGGACTCCTGAGCCCTGGGGCCACCCTGGGTTCCTTGGGTGGGCTGCAGCTCCAGGGCCCGACAGGGGGACAGGCTGGGCAGCAGCGGCAGCTGCCACCTCTAGGGAGTCCTCTGGCTTCGGCAAGGCCGTGGTGGCAGGGAGCGGAGGAGAGGTGAGGTGTAGCACGGCTTTCCCATGGTGCCTGCACATGTCCCGGCCCACCCCCTCCCCAGCAGTGGCAGTGGCGAGGCTTGAGCAGTGCACAGCCGCCGGCCCACCAAGCCTCCCCCCAACAGCCAAAGCCAGCTCTTCCCCCCACCAGCTCTTCCCCAACCAGCTCTTTCCCCCCACTAGTTCTTACCCCCAGTGACGGCGAGGCCCAGCAAGACTTCTCCACCCACCGCCCCCGCCACCACCACCACCACCAGCAGCAGCAGCAGCAGCAGCAGATCTGAGGTAAGTATGCTTTTTTACTTTTGGGGGGATTTAAATATCCCCCCAAAGTTTTTTTTTTTACTTTTCAGATTTTTTTGCACGTGGGGGGAATCTCCCTGCCCCCCAAGTGCCCCCCCCCCGCACAGATTTAGATATCCGCACGGGAGTGGCCACTTGGGAATTAGATATATAGATATACAACTTTATATTAAAAAGCACAAAAATAGCAAATATGTATCACTGAAGCTGCACTTTGCCTCCCTAGACCCCTGGAGCTGCACAGAATCTAGCAACTTTATCTGGAGAACTTTCATGGGGCTGTAAATGAGTGGTTGTAGGAAGGGAAAGTAAGTAATATTCATGACCTTCAGTGTCTGCCACTGCGAGAGACTGCTGGATCCAACCCACTGATTAATTACTAAGGGGTTTTGATTAACAATCTAATAGCCAGAGAGTGGGCATGGGAGCTTCTCTCCGACAGTCTATTCAACTCCAGTTAGTGTGATTGTTATATGCGATTCTACTCATTCTCTGGCTTTTGCCTAAATAGTGGCTAGAAACCCAGTTTTCCTGTCTATATGTGAAATGCACAGAAGCAGTGGTTTCATCCACTTTAGCATAGGGGTGGTGGTTGTGGAGAAATATGGAAGCTTGGTGTCAACATATTTCAAGGCCAGAACAAGTATTCTCAAACACCAGTTGCTTTGGATTGTGTCCTGATTGCTAGTTGTGATCAGGCAGCCAATTTTTCAATAATTGGTTTGACTTCTCGTGACTCATTTGCAGATGTCCAAAGGGTTGCTGTACTGCTTCTCAGCACAGCAAAGCATGATTAGCTTTCACTCATGTGCAGTCACACAGCCAGATGGAGCTCTCTTCATGCCCCCTGACTCACCAATCTGTACTGCTTCACTTCACAGCCAAAATACAGAGTTAAATCAACCATCGAGCAGATAAAACTGCTGGAAAATCAACACACTATTGTTGTTTTTTAATCATACCCTTTGCTGTTTTTTTCTGTATTTCTTAGTGATCTGTTTGGATCAGGAGGATTTTCAGGTGTGTGTGATTTGCCAAGCACTATGGGAGTCGTTGTTTTCCGTATAAGGTCTATTTTCTCACATCTTAAAAAATTGGAAATATAAAGGTTAAAAACAAAATTGTGTAGGGCAGTGAGAAACCAGGCCCCCTATAAAAATGCCATGAGATTTGTGCAGTGGAGGACGGCCTGTTCCGGAAAAGCCCTTCCTTGCACTTTCTACTGGTCAATCCATTGCATTAAGAGCAGAGGCTGCTCTGATTGGCTGGCTTCACTGATACTAGCAAACACAGCTCGTGTGCAGATGCAGGACTGTTCATAAGTTACTTGAGAAGTTTGCTGCCATACCAAACAAATCTGGGGATCAGTTCATCTTGATCACAGTTCTTGAAGCAGGTAAATGTGACTGTCAGAAGTATTCACCATGAAATTCATGACATGCAAACCAGAGCTCCATTTTGACTAACTTTGTCCCTTTCTTGGCAACTTCTTTTTTGATTTTAACATGATTTAAATGGATTAAAATCTTCTTACCAGCTTCAGTTACATTGCACGGCTCTGATAAAATGAAAGGATGCTTATTTGAGATAGTCTGATTTCAGTAAATCATTACCTAAATCAATGTTATTAAATGTGCACAGTTTTCTTTTCAATAGATAAACAGTATTTGGGAAAACATAATTTCTTTATCCAACACATTCAGTCTACTTTAAAAAAAAATCTGACAGAAATGTTCCCCTCACATATATATGCTTTAGGTTTTACAGTAGTGTTGCTTTCCAGCAAATTCCAAGCATTAGGTTGAATTGATCACTGAAGATGTGTAAAGTTGTGCACAGACAAAAATAAAATAGTAATTTGCAAAGAAAATATGTCCCCTTTTCTTCATCTCACTGCAGCTTCTCTCTTTTTTATGATACTACTTTGACCCTTTTACAGCAGACTATTGTTTGCAGTGAACAAGCTCACAGACTTTTAATTTTGCATGCAGAAGACCACAGATAGGTTTTAATGGTGCATTAGTTCTAATGAGTTTATATATATATGGTTGGTGATGCACAAGCAATTCTCTGTCTCGGACCAACAGAGATGATTGTTTACACTTCAGAAAGTAACATACAACTTGAAGTAATGGGTTGCTTTTTCTAACTTGGAGGCATCCTGCTTTTATTTGGTAAATGGAGAGGGCCATCTTCAAGCACAGCCTCTGCAATCATATTACCTAACTGATTTGAGAATTTTTCATTTCAATAATGACCTTGAAGCCAGTGATGCCTGGAATGCCCCCAGACCATGTCATGGGTGCTCCAATAAAAGATGTATCGTCAGATCAATTACTAAAAGCAATGGAACATCTGATCCTACCCTTGAAATTAACCAGGAAAAGTAGGTCAGCACACCTTCAGCTGACACAATGAAGTATTATGCTCTCAATGACCCAGGAAGGAAAGCACTAATGATTGATGGGTAGGGATATTTAAATGAGAAAGTTGAAGCACAATGGAATTAAGCGTATAGAAATGATCAAGCAGTCCTTGGAAGCCAGTCTTTAAAGAGCAGTTGCAACCAATGCTCATGTAAATTCCTTTGGAAACAATTGCAGGTCAAGATTTCTAGTTGTTGCCGTAATAAATGAAAATATGGCTTCACTATCCCTACAAGTAAATACTGTATTCCATTTTCTTTAAGAAAAATTAAGTTAATGTCATTTGATCTCTTTATATCATTGCGATCCTGAAGGAGACAATGCGGCATACATAGCTTTGAAGTAGTTAAACATATTTAATACAACACGCAAATGAATTGTCAAGGGTATCTGAGCCATGGGGTTTCTGTAAACTGCATGTTAAGTGTACTTTTAGATGCATTTTCTCAAGCTAAAAATGATATGGAGAAAATTAACATGGATTATTTGACAACAAAAAGCTGCATCAAAGCACTGTGCTGAACTTCTTACATTATTTTTGTGGTCAAGAGAATATTATTATTTAGAAAGGGTTTTAGTGTGTTCAAAGTACTTCATGTGCATTATTGTAGTAATTATGACAACTGTTTAAGGTTGTGCAGTACTATTATTGGCCATATATCGCAGGTGGCAGACTGAGAATGAAAAGTGGGGCAGGTCTACCATACGCAGCAAAACGAAACGGAACAATGGATGGTTCCACCTCAGACAGCAGGTGGGGAAATGCACTTTTTAAATGTTCCTTTTCATTGAAAAAAAATGCAAGAAGGAAACTAGCAGAGCAGAGTCTGTACTACAACTTTTCTCACCCATGTGCTAGTTTTTGCTGGAAGCCTTCTTAAGTGAGGGAACATTCAAAAATGGCAGCTCAGTGCTATAGTGTTTCTCTTCATTCTGCTGGAACGTTTAGGTATAGTACGTTCATGGCAGAAATAATAACATCTAAACCAAGTACACAGTGGCCCAGAAAGTAGGGTTGCCAACTCTGGGCTGGGAAGTTCCTGGAGATTTGGTCATACAACACGGGGAAGTCAGAATTTGGGCAGGTGGGGGACCTCAGTGGGGTATAATGTCATGGAGTCCACCCTCCAAAGCTTTCACTGTCTCCAGGGGAGCTGATCTCTGTAGTCCGGAGATCAGTTATAATGGAGGGAAATCTCCAGGAGGTTGGCAACTCTATACACAGGATTTAATTCCCATGCACTCTTGGAAGTAAATGCCACCTGTCTAAGTGGAACTTATCTTCAAGTAACCAGGCACAGTATTGTGTTAACATTCTCACAGCTAGGGATTAAGTGAAAGGGCCTTTTAAACCTTTTTTATACAGAATGAGTCCATAGATTGATCTGGTAGACTTCTGGGCTGCTCCATACTGGTTTGCATGCGGGTTCGGGGTGGGATTGTACTTTCTCACGTGAAAAGCTCCCTGCAAGTAGTAAATGAGCACAACAGAGCAAGATTGGTGTCATGAGTTTACAGCTGAGTCTTGCAGTCTGGAAGAGGGTCCAATACTGACACATGCCTTTTCTCCTAAAAGAAGAAGTTCCTGGCAATAATGGAGGAAACAGCCCCAGTCTGCTATTACCCCAAGCACCACTTCCCATGGAAAATGACAGATCACCTCAGATGTCCATGAGAAACAGGAGATCATTCCATAGTCTCTCAAAGCTCATCCATTTCCTGATGGGAAAACATTTTTGTGACATCACAAAGGTCTCTACACTAATCTTCCATTCCTTAGCTGTAGGAACACTGCAGGGAGCAAAACATAATTCTTCTCAGGGTTTAGGGATTTTTTAAAATCCGGGTTGGTGCCAGCAAGGCTACAGGGTGTATGAAACCACTGCTGCTCCATTCCCTATAGTTTTCCCATTAAGAAGGAGCTTCTTGGGCAACAAGAAATAAAAGATTATCCAAGAAGCTCCTGTGGAATCACAAAGACCTGGGAAACCATTTCCTGATGGGACCAGTTTGGCAGAGTACAGCTCTTTGGTGTTCATTTTAGATCCACTGTGCTGGAGGAGCTAATAGGAGTGCAGGAAGGATTATGTTCCATTCCCTCTGGAACAGTCACAGTTGGGTTGCAAAGAAGAAGGGAGTTCACAATGAAGGAGGGACGAGGAAGAGAACTGTGATGGGGGTCTATAACTCTGCCTGAGCTATTGGTGTGGTAGTTAAGTGCACGGACTCTAATCTGGGAGAACTGGGTTTGATTCCCCACTCCTCCACTTGCACCTGCTGGATGACCTTGGGCAAGCCATAGCTCTGTCAGAGCTGTCCTTGAAAGGGTAGTTTCTGTAAGAGCTCTCTGAGCCCCACCTTTCTCACACTTGTCTGTTGTGGGGAGAGGGAGGGAAAGGAGTTTGTAAGTCGCTCTGAGACTCCGAGCGAAGGGTGGGGTATAAATCCAATCTCCTCCTCCTCCTCCTCCTTCTTCATCAGTGCAAAACCAAAATGTGTCGCTCCAATAATTTACTACATGTAGGGAGACTCTTTCCCATGGGGCAAACATTCCAGGTATGAGGCCTGACATGGTACAGTTCAAGATGAGTAGCCATGTTAGTCTGTCTGTGGCTGTAGAAAAGGGTAAGAGTTCAGTAGCACTGAACAAAAGACTAACAGAAATTTGTGGCAGGGGATGAGCTTTCATGACTCACGGCTCACTTCTTCAGATGGTACCGTTCAGAATTCTGCCATCTCAATCTGCCACATCGTTCTCTGTGATTAGATATGCAGAATGGCTCTAAGGCTGTGCATGTATTTCTAAATCAACTACAGCAGCTGCTTTGCTTTTACGTAAGGCATCAGGGTATCCGAATAATACCTGAGAATCTCAGAAAAGCCAATATGTAGTTTCTTTCTCTTCAATCAATTGTAAATTAAAATAGACTACACTTGTTAGAAGTGGACTTCTGAGGAAGATACTAGTGCTGTTCAAATTACTGTTTAAAGACTGTGAAAACTGCTTGCCTGCAATGGCCAGAGGATCGCTTTTTAGATCAATAGTGAGATAAAGATTGTGTTTTTCCCACTTCTGAAGTATATAATAGATTATGTAATACTTGTTCAAGCTTTCCAGGAGCAAAGCATAATCAAGGAAAGAGCGGAATCGTGGCAGACTTGGACTGTGTTGATGCTGGTGCATTGTCAATATCTGGAAATGAGACTGAATTTGCACAGGCCTCTTTAACTGCAAATGTCAAAAATCCTTCAAACACTACAGTACAATAGTCTTGGCTGCCAAATATCCACACAATGCCATACAAAATGTAGAAAACGAAAGCTCTCAAGTTGTTTGTATTTCAAGTTGTTTAGATATCTGAGTTTTTGTATCGATGTGGAAGCTAGGAATGATTTTAAATGTCTCACTGTTCCTGTTTCAGACTGAATACCCTCCCCAATGATTTCCTGAGCCCGTTCGCAGGGAGGGTGGGGTATAAATTTGAATAAATAAATAAATAAATAAATAAATAAATAAATATCTCCATTGTACAAACTAAAGCCTAAGGTTCTTTTTATGGTTTACTGTGTTCTGTTTCCTTGCAGCAAAACTTCCCATAAATTTATGGATATTGTAATAAACATATGCATATTTGAGCTATGATTCCATAGGAACTCTACACCTATGAATGGCATTTTGGTCAGTGGGACATGACTTCCTCACTCCCCCCTTGTTGCTGTGGTCCAAGACGGCAACTGAAATGTTGCACGTAAAATACAAGGGACCCTCCCAGAACAACAAGAAGGGGAGGAGTCAGAGTCAATTGACAAAAATCTCCCTGTGCCTTCCATTGGCAGATATCCACTGAACATGTAAAAATGACATACATTTTATGTATAAATACCAGATAAACTGCATATCAAAACTGTAGAAGTGTGCACAATTCAAACAAGTTTACAAAACCAACAGCACAAAGCAAAGACCAGAAATCATGGCTAAAATATAGATGAAGATCAAAAGAAAACTCCAGTGCAAAGTTTTGCTTTTTATGATTCTGGTTGCAAAAACAGTAAGAAGCAATAGATAAAATGCTGAGTTAATCTGGTCTAACCCCATTGATTTTAATGGGTTTAGACTGGGGAAACTCTGCCTAGGATTGCATTGAAAGTAGGAAAGAGTTTCTCATATTTAATGCCAGGCAAATCAGTATGAGAATATATGTTTAGATTTTTAAAAAAAACTTAAGGTGATGTATCAGGTGCATGCAGAAGTCATGGACTGCTTTAGTGTAGTGGTTACGTGTGCGGACTCTAATCTGGGAGAACTGGGTTTGATTCCCCACTTCTCCACTTGCAGCTGCTGGGTGGCCTTGGGCAAGCCATAGTTCTGTCAGAGCTGTTCTCTCAAGGGCAGTTCTCGAAAGAGCTCTTTCAGCCCCAACTACCTCACAGGATGTCTGTTGTAGGGAGGGGAAGGGAAAGGAGATTGTAAGCTGCTCTGAGACTCCGAGTGAAGGGCAAGGTAAAAATCCAACTCTTCTTCGAGAAAGCTGTACAAGTTTCTGCTTCATTTGACTAAGGAATGCAAAAAAAAAAAAAAGGACAAATTGTGCTCACTGTAACCCTTTTCCCAGTTCTACCTTGCTCTGATGGCAGCTTGTGCAAAACTTTACATGAGATTATAAATATTTGGAACAGAACAAGAAAATTTCAGAGGAGCAGGGATTTTTTTATTATGCACTTTATTGTAGTGCATTCTTTTTAAAAAAGCGAAAAAAGAAGATCTTTCAGACATAAATGTAATTAAGGATGGTGTCTTTTGAGTACTGATTAATTTCAGGTAATGATTTTCCAGTACACTAGAGAGACAGGGCAGTTTTTAGTATAATTAGACTTTGAATGCCTAGGTCATGATCAATAGGAGTTAAGAGACCATTTGCAAAAGCTGCATTTATGGAATTTAAATAGTCAGATTTCTCCTTCTTGTGAAATACGTCAAGCCTCTAACTTTAAATTAAAAGTCATCTGAGGCTTTTCTACTAATACTACTATACAATTATTTTTATAAAGCATTTACAAGACAAGGCGAAATGACTTTAATATTCTGCTTTAAGTAAAGATTGGCTGTCTTTAATTTGGCAGGTGTCAATTTAATTAATAATCATCCAAAGGACATTCTAGACTTGCCTCAGATAGCTCTTCAGGGCTTTCTATTGATTTTGTATTATTGGTCTAGAGGTTGTCATCATTATTATCATTTGGTGACATTCAGGTAGGATTTAAATTAACTAGTCACATATTAGCGTAGGATTTTACTTCATCAAAATTGGGTTAATGGTTCCAAAAGGAGTTTTAAAAAATGTTCTCCTGATCAATGTATGAAGTGTGAACATGTCAAAACTGTGTTCGACAGAGAGCCAGTTTGGTGTAGTGGTTAAGTGCGTGGACTCTAATCTGGGAGAACCGGGTTTGATTCCCCACTCCTCCATTTGCACCTGCTGGATTACCTTGGGCAAGCCATAGCTCTGTACCAGCTGTTCTCTCAAGGACAGTTGTCCCAGAGCTCTCTCAGCCTCACCTACCTCACCGGGTGTCTGTTGTGGGGAGGGGAAGGGAAAGGAGCTTGTAAGCCGCTCTGAGACTCCCTTGGGTAGTGAAGGGCAGGGTATAAATCCAGTCTCTTCTTCTTCTTCTTGTGTTGCCCCAGCACACCAAATAAAGATTTCAGACAACAGCATGATATCAAGGGTGGGTTGGTGGATCGGAACAAGTGGCAAAAGCTGTAGCACAAGATGAGGCAGGAATAATTAACCTCCTCTATCTGCCTTCCCATAGGATGGCTGGTTTTCTAGCCAGTCAATCCAACCTTAGGGTTGCCAGGTCTCATCTTTTCCCTGACGGGGGGATTTGGGAGGCAGTCTGGGAGAGGGCAGGGCTGTCCGCAATGTGATGACATCATGAAGAGTGACGTCATTGCATCAGGGATGCAGCACCACATGCACACACTCCACACTTTTGCCCAACCATTTAAACAGAAAAAATGGTTGGGGGGGGGGGGGGAAAGCGGGTGCCACACTTGCCTGCCCGACAAGTTGTGAACTTGTGGCTTGCAGGGCAGGTGCGCATGGCACTGCTCTTTTCAAGTGGGGCTGCAGACGACTGTTGAGGGTGGGGCTTCCCCCGCCAGACAGCTGTTTGACATCTGGGGGCAGCCCTAAAAATCACGGGATCCCCGCCCCCACCTGGGGACTGGCATCCCCATCCAGCCTTGGAGTTCATTTGAAGCTGGACTAGGACAAATCAATCTATGGCTCTAACAGCTGTGAATGCCTCTTCTGTTAAATACTTTTGTGTCACCCATGGACACGTTTTGTTCTATGAAAATTGTATTCCTAAATTTCTCCAGTTCCATAACTCATAAGTATAATTGCATTTGTACTTTAAAAAATGTATACATGTAGAAGACTGACATCCCATATGGATTTAGAAATAAATTCCATTGAACTCAGTGACTTCCCTCTGAGTAAATACAGGTATGACTTAGGGTGTGATCACACTGGTGTCTTGGTGTGATAAGGCACCACCTCTAATTGTACAGGTTTAAAATGTTCTGGAGCATATCACCCAGACAGCACAGCCTACTGTGGGTTACCCACATGGCCATCCCCTGGTCAAGCATCCACATTACTGCAGTGACTCAGCCACAGAGTATGCTGCCTGGTCATTTTTTAAAATGCAGGTGCGCGCATATGTGCTCATGCACATATAGGCAAAAACTAAAAAAAAAAACACACCTCAGTGGTGGAAGCAGATCTGCAGGTTCAGACTGCCAATCAATTTTGTGCACAGTCCCCCACATTCAGACATCCAGCCATGCACAATGAATGTGCGAGGAACCAAAAACACCACTTGTGATGTGGTGCCTTTTTAACCCAGCTCCAAGTCATCCTTCGACAGGGTGAATATGCCTGGAGAATGCCTGACAGATGTGGCTGTGTGACTGCACCCATTTGATCTGGAGGGGAGGGGTGGCTATGTCAGGCCAAACTGCTACATACCCTTAGACAGCAAAGCAATGTTAGAAAAAAATTGAAAGCAGTTATGAAACACAACCAGATGTAATAGTAATAAGTGGGGAATGATTTCATTTCAGAGAGTTTGGATATTTTTGGCAAGAGAAATGAGGAATTGTAATGCAGATCCAGATGCATTTCTTACACAAAATGCACAAGCAACATAAATACATATTTACCTGTTTTGTATCTCAGGGTTAGCCATTATGGCAAACATGGGGGCACTGAAGAAACTGGATGGTATCCACAACATGTAGTAAAACTTACTTCATGTCATGATATTAGAACCTTCTGTATTTCGTGGAATGAGGAAGGGAACAATCAATGCAATCCTAAACATAATTATGCCTTTCTAAGACCACCTATTTCAATTGACTGAAAAGGGTGCAATTATGCTTAGGACTACAATGAAAGTACAGTATTTGGAGACAATTCATGAGGTAAATTTTGATAGACCTTATGGAGGGAATGGGAAAGCTAGATGTGTGGTAGCTGGTTCAATGGCAGCTGCATATTTACTATAGCATCTAATTTAGTCCTTGCTTGTAGGCTGATATTAATCATGTAATCAGTAGTAATTGCTACTGATATCAGTAAGATTCACTCCTGAATAGTTTTGCTTGGAATTGCTAGCTTGTGGCAAAGGAAATCTCACTCCAAAGCCTGGGCCATTTGAATATTCCCAGTGTCTGTCTTCTGAAAAGGTCTGGTTGTCTTGTGGTGTTTTCCAGCTTCTTAAGGAAGTTTGTTCTGGGTTTTAGGGTACTGTCCTCCTTTCTGATTATAAAGGATTCTCTTTTCAGGCTGCAAATTTTAGCTTACAGTGACAGTCAATGCCATAAGAAAAATCCATATAAAAATGCCCATAAGGAAGATTTAAAAATAGCAAGCCCAAAGCACACATAATTGCTTCCTGGACAAAACTCCTTCTGGAGCCTGTTAACTGGTGAATACCAGAGCCCATAGCAAATTTGCTGGTGATGCTAACTGGTTTTGTAAGCATTATTGGTGACTATATAGTTTCTGCAATGTTCACATCTTAAGGTCTGAATATTGCAGAGTGATGAGTGACAGAACCAGAACAGACATACTTGCCCCCTCAACAATCAGATTGATGTCTAGCCCCATCCTATTCAGACCTACTTGCCAACTTAAGTCCATTGAACTCTACATAGGATGAGACTGTTGTTAGTGCATTTTGACTTTAATTCTCTGAATAGAAAAGCTTCCAGTAATTTGCAGAATTCTAGTGGATCGTTATACAGCCCAGACCTAAACCATGTCTTCCTTAGCACAGAACAGCTCATTTCACCAGCATTCCTGGTTCAGTTCTTCATTAGTGGTAGTCAAGGTGGCAGTTGTCACACAGAATAATAATCATGATCTGGACATTTGTGCAAACCTTACATGTTATGAAACCATCATTAAGGAATCCTAGATGCAAAGTACAATTATTTATTATACATAGATCTGGAGTATGCACATATTTGAACCTGCATGTTAAAAAAGGTAAGCACACACATATATGTACAAATGTTAGATGTATAACACAACCAGATGCCCTAAGTGTCACGTCTAAAGATAGTTTCCCTATAAACTTTGCGTCCTTTGAGTTTTCCAGATTTGACATCTCATTTTGATAATACATCTGGTTATGTCAACATATCACATTATGCAACATTAATGAATCATGATGTGCAGCTGTATCTGAGCAAGACAAGTCATTTTGATGGCATGTCAAAACTGGCATATTCCAACTTCATATTCCAGGTTGCTTTAAAATGTGATTGTTGAAGGCTATTTTTTTTTTTTAAAAAACAGGTTTTCTCAACTTATAATGTTTTTAGTAGTTGTACATATGTCTGAAATAATGCAGCTTACCTTTTATGTGGAACAGTGGCTCTGTACCTCTTCCTTCATCCTAGTCATAATTCATTGAGTGGAGTTGTTGGCGCTAATCAAAAATAAACAAAGCAATAAAGAAAGGCTAACAAGATAACACTGATGTAAAACTATCAAATCTAGTGCTTTGTAACAAAAGAATGTTTTAAAAATACATAGACAATAAATACTATACTTATGAATTAGAAATTTAAATCTCTGATTTATATAAATACTAATTAAAACACAGTAACTGTAGTGATAGTTTTTTTTAAAAAAAAAGAGAATTTTAATAACACATTAAAATTCAGATCTTGTTTTGGTTATATATTTTACCCCCCCTCCCAAGGCAGCTACACGACTTTTCCCATAGATAGCTGATTCCTTTGGAAGATCTGGATATTTTAAGAAGTTTGGAAGCAGCAAAAATATTTTCAATCTAGTGCATTTTCATCACACCCCTTCTTCAAGGAATTCAGAGTAGACCACACATGAACCCTTTTCAGACATTCAGTTTTGGGATCCAAGTATGTGGAACAAGAGTGCATGCTCCATGTAATACTGCTAATTTGTATCAACATTTTGTGTGAAGGGAGCAACATGCATCTTTTCCCATATACATATGGCTTTGATATGTGCAAATGGAACCCCAGATTTTTGAGGGAATGTATTCACAGGTAACAAGTCTATTCATGCATTGCCCCATTCACATAAAGTGAAGATCACAAATATTCGGAGGATCAAATATCGTGAGAGTTCTCCTTATGCATAATTAAAGAACCAAAAGTTAAAGCAAAAAGGTGCTGCTTTCCCCCAAAATGTTATACTCACAACAACTCTGTGAGGTAGGATGGGCTGAGAGTCACTGACCCAAGGTCACCCAGAAAGTTTCATGGTAAAACGGGGATTTGTATCCAGATTTTTCAGATCCTAGTCAACATCTTAACTATCACACCACACTGGCTCAATACTAATGGGACAAAGAGAGCTGTAATATTAAAAAGAGGATTCAGAATGATTAAGGATGGTTTTAAATTTCTCATCCATATACTTTAGACTCTAAAATCCCCATTTAAATTTCACTTCTGCATTGTGGAACTTGAACTCATAATATGAGCCAGTGCCTATGTTCTCATACCATTTTCTGTAAAATGTATCTATCTTCGAACTTTTTTCTGTGTCGACAAATCAGCATTATGCATTACAAGAGGGGGACCCATGAGAACTTGTATTGTCCTACCTTTGTCTCCTCCCTTCTTGCTCACTCTTGTTTGGCTTTCTAAGTGGTCAGAGGCTTAGGACAGATAGTGTCCAACAGGCAGAGAGAAAAGTGTGTGTGTGCTCCAAGCGGCCACTACCATTGTTGTGGGTCAGCTCTTGGGGCTGGTTAAGAGCGGGAAGCAGCTCAGACCCAGACACTCAAACTTGATGGGTCAGCAAGAGGGAAGAGCATCTGCTTTCCATGCAGAAGGTCCCAGGTTCAATCCCCAACATCTCCAGTTAAAGGGATCAGGTAGTAGGTGATGCAAAAATCCTCCACTGCCACTCTGAGTAGACAATAGTGACCTTGATAGACCAATGGTATAATTCAGTATAAGCCAGCTACATGCATTCAAGAGATTTGGAGATGGGGAGGAACAGAAAGAAAAAGCAGTAGTGGTTTAGTGATGGAGAACCTTGTTTCTCTCAAACCCTCATGCCACCTCTGTCCTATATAAACATTTATATCTCCTTTTGTAATTTTTAAATTTTTCTGCAAACATGGGGTTTTCCTGGATTGTTGAAACATCCCTCTTCTCTGTACATGGTCCTATTTTGTGGATTTTTAAAAAGCTGTTCTAGGGCCATGTTCTGAATTAGGTATAGTGATATTATATGTTAGTATAGAATACATTGTATATATAAATACCATAGAAAACCTATAGCATGCATATGCAATACCGATGAATTTTAAAAAATCAGCCATGACAAGTGAAAAATAAAAACCTCTTAAAATATAAGCAAAAAATAACATGAAACTGAACACAGAATACTTGCTCACATACTGGAACATCTCTGCTGCAAGTCCAAGTTCCTCCCACCTTCACAATTGTTAGGAAGCTTACCTTGCAAGTGTTTAATATTCATGCATATCACCAAGAGATGAAACCTTTCCTTTGAAGGAGACCTGAGTCTAAGTAAAAACTGTGTGTCATGTTTCCTTCAGCTTAAATATTTACACGTTGGCATAAAAAAATGTAGTTGTCTGCTTCCTGAACAAGATGGGCTTTTTTCTTGTTGCTGCAAATCCAAAAACACAAGTATGCATCTCAGATTAAGGTGTCTTCTGCCTTTAAATCTACAACCATTAAATTAGAGCACCACTAATTTGTGAGTCAAAGGATTAAATGGAATGTTCCTGTGGACAGAAACCAATGAGGACACTGGCACAAATTTATATGGAAAGTGACCTAAAGGCCACAGCTTTATTGAATCAAACTTAAAGTAGATAAACTCATGGGGCAAAAGGTCCTGTCACTGGTTGAAGGGTGGGAATTGATGGCATGCCTCGTCCTATAAGTTGTGTCTTGGGTTTTTATTCAGCGTCTTATACAAAAGAGAGTTCTTTGGATGGTACACCCATAAAACCTAGTTCTCTGCAGAATTGTAAACATTTACCAGTGAGGAAATTGGTACTTGCACATCTGATTTTTCCTGTGTGGTGCTATCAGACCAACTTGAATAATGAAAATGAAATTTCACATTAACCATCTGTAAACATATTTTAAAATAAAAGTTTATATGAAGGCTTCCAAACGGTAGAGGGCTAAAAAGAGTTCTATAATACAATAACAAGGTCCCGCTCAGTCATCGTCACAGTCCTCTGGGGCATGTGCAGCATATATTCCCATGAACACTAGTCACAGAATTCTATATCTTGAATATTCTGTGTTGCAGGCTCATGATTGCGGCATCTCTTGTGCAATGCTATGTACTTTGAATTAAGCATTTGTGAGGTATGAAAATATTTTCTGCTCTAATGTTTTCCCATGAATCTACTGCAATAGTGTACTTCACCACTCCACAGCTATAACAGAGTTTGCCTACAAACTTTCAGATGGAAACACTTCATAAAATGGAATGAATCACAATACACAAGTGCTCAAATACAATAGACTACTTCAAATATTCTCATTTTTAAGTTTAAAGGTGATCGGATTTCTAAGGTTGTGTGGCACAGAATAATTTAAGACTTGTGGATTATTCCACATGTTTTAAAATTCATTTTAGTTTGGAAATGGCAGCCTAGAAAGGGGCAGCACATAAGAGTGTGTGAAGTTATCAGATAGCTAAGACTTCCTGTGTGCTGTTAACAGAGGGTCTTTGCTTTCATATCACAGAGCTATTGAAAATTGTCAGGCTACTTCAAGTGCTATATGTTTTTAGAAGAGTGTTCTGTTTTCTTCCTCTAAACTGGGTATTGAACATAGTTCATTATCCTGTTTTATAATCTCCTTTGAAAATTCCAAATATTTTATCTTAATTTCCATGAAACAAAATGAGCTGAACAGTTACCTACCTTTTTTTTAGTTTCCCTGCTGTTCACCCACCACCACCACATATACAACCATACCTTGCATAGGTGACATACTGGTCTAAGACACAACCTGCCTACAGAGGAGTGGTACCAAGTGTGCCAGCCCCACTGATGTGCAGTTGTCATGTGTTTTCAGTGCCTAAGTCCTGTAAGAGCATAGCCTTCTTTTGTCATGGCTATAGCCAGAAATATGGGGGAACAGTTGCTCAACTTGACCAAAAAAAAAAACCCAACAGAAAATATCACTGTGCACAGAAACAGATCTAGCCTGGTCTCAAGTGAAGCATGCTGAAAAGGGAGATTAGAGACCCAGAACAGAATTGCCTTGGAGAGGGATAAGAATCAACAAAATAGTGACATAATGATATGGCCTTGGGTAGATTAGAAGTCCACTAACCCAGTTCAATCATGGACGTCGAGTTTTAAAATCCCCGGGGGGGGGGGCTGGGGACTCGTTCCCGCCGCCGCTACCTCACCCCCCGCCTGGCCAGGGGGAGAAGAAAAGAGTTCATTTAAAAAACAAAACAGAAGCACAACCCAAGCACTGAACTGTCCTCCCCCACGTGGGTATCCTTGCCAGGCTTTCCTGCAGTTGTCCCGTCTGCTCTCCTCTCCTGGCTGCGGCCAGCCCCGGAGGGCGTGGGGGGGGGGCAAGCCAGAGCAGGGGGGAAAGTGCCGCCGCCACCCTTGAGCCCTCGGGTGGAAGGAGGAGGAGCTGCTGAGCCGGGAGGCCCCCTGCCCTGGCCAGGGGGAGAAGAAAGCGGGAGGATCTCCCCCCAACACCCCCCCTCCCTGGGTCAGCCTTTGAGCCAGCCGGCCGGCCAGGGAAACTGGGGGCCAGCTCTCCTGGCAGAGCCTCCCAGGCCTCTTTGCAGGGGCGTTGGGAGGAGACGACAGGCCCCGGAGCAGGGGGGGCAATCTTTCCATCCCGTCTGGCTCCTGCAGAGGATGTGCGCGGGCTAGCGCTTGCCATTCGAGTTGCGCTCCAGGCAGCAGAGCTGGCTGCTCCTCGCCTGCTGGCCCACCTGCCCCCTTGGTGCATCGGTGGTGGTGAGGCACCGCCTGCTAGGGGGAGAGTCCCAGGGAAGCGGGGGGGGGGCGAGCGAGTGGGAGAGAGGGAGGGAGAGAGTTTTAAAATCCACAGGGGGGGACCCATGTCCCCGCTGCCTCTCCCCCCCCCCCCCGCCTGGCCACTCCTGCTTCTGTATCTCGCTCCATCCTCCAGGGGCCAGCTGGGCTTAGCTGGCCCCTGGACAGACAGATGGAGAGAGGGACGGAGGCAGCCAGGCGTGGGGGGGGAGAGAGAGAGAGGCGGCAGCGGCCCTAGGAAGGGACCAGGGAGGCGCGGCGGCCGGCACTCCATTTTCCCGGGGGGGGGCTCGAGCCCCCTCATAGTTGACGCCTATGAGTTCAATAGATAGTTTGTCGAGGTCCAGGTGCAGAGAGCATCTAAATATGACAAGAATGTCCGGTTTCAAAGGTGGAGATATGGTTCAAATATGGGTATGTTGGTTGAGACCAAAATGTAGTCATGTGTATGAGAAACTTGTAATCACTATTTTTGAATAGACTTTGTTGAGATAAAAATGAAGAATTGACAGTTTTTATATACTTTAAGAAGACATTTCAAGTATAGAGAATCTTGTATGGTGTTTGAAGTTACAAGATAATGAGTTTACTAAGAAAGTGCACCGTTATCAACTTGGACAATTAGCTATCATTAGGAGATGATTTTAAAATCCTATAAATAGGGAAAGTTGGACTGATTGAGAGCTTCTTCGCAGAAGGGGCTCCTTGACTCTGACTTGCTTACTTTCAGGGTAAGATACTTCTATGGACTCATGTAATTGCTCTCCTTTAATTATCTATGTAACAATGATGGATGGTATAATGTTTTGCTGATTTAGTCAACATTAAGAATGCAATAATATACTGAGCTCGCCATTGGCGGGGAGGGCGGGATATAAGTTGCATGAAATAAATAAATAAATAAATAAATACTTTAATAAAAAGCTTAAATTGGAAGTAGAGATTCTCTAATAGGATTTACTTGGGTACTATATCCAGTATGTAAAATGTAAAATATTACTGAAGTGTACCTCTGGCTAAGGGGTTAAATTATCCGATATACAATAGTTAACTAGATGTGTAGGGCTTCTTAAGTGCATGCCTGTATCTGAATCATGCTTGACAAGAGTCATCCAGAACACTTCCATGATGAGGAACTGAGAGTTCCAGTCATGGGGATAGACTGTACATAGTTTGCTGACATGAAGGTGGTGTGATCATGTGTGGTGAAACTGCATAGGAGGGACTGGGCCATCTTGCTCCTTGTACATTGATACACACTGAACTAATTAAGCTCCCAGTCTCCCAGCAATGCTGCTGGAGGCCAGGGGCTGTTTTGCTGTCCCAGCAGGAACGCAGGCAGCAACAGCCATGATGCTGCATGTTGTGATGTGGGAAGGGGATGGAGCCAGCCCTGCAAAATGACTGGGCTCCGCTCCCGCCCAAACAGTTGTCTCCGCATTGGTGGTGGTCAACATCTAAATAGGTTGGTCACTTGGCAGGTTTGTGCAGGCAAGAAAGCAGAACCAGTGAGCACCTTACAGCATTTTCCCATTTGAGAACAGGGGGTCATCAGGAACTGCCTTTGGATTTTAGGATCCAGGGTGGGGAATGGTGATCACCTCTGGGAACCTCTTAGGGCAGGCTCCTCTCTGCAAGTTGCAAGGCTTCAGGGTAGGCACTCCTAGGTAGCAATCAGTTTTGCTGGGCTGCCGATCATGAGTCAGACTGTTGGCTCAAGACCGGAGCTGGGTGACCTGCCCATGAAGGGCAAGGAGGTTGGTAGGGGAGTGATGCCTGCCTTGCCACAATGTTATGTTAAATAGTAAATAAAGTGGCCCTTGTTTACTTCCAAACTGTTGTCTGTCTTGTTATTCCGACTGAGGGGGGGAGGCAATCTTAATTCACTTAATTCACATATCTTGAAGGGTTAAATTTAGCTAGTACTAATGTGAAATTAATTTTTCACGAATATGCACAACACTGAAAATTTTCCATATGTATATGGAGACCTTTCATGGGCTTTTAAAGGTAAGAGACATTTAGAGGTGGTTTTTCCCATTCCCTGCACTTGTGTAGCAATCCTAGACTTCCTTGATGTTCTCCCACCCAAGTACTAACCACGGCTGGCTGTGCTTAGCTTCCCAGGTCTGATGAGGTCAGGCTAGCCTGGGCTATCCACCTCAGGGTAGATAATGTTTGCATTCACTTAACAGCCTTCATGAAGCCAAATCTGAAAGTAGATGAAGATGGGTAGCCATGTTATTTTGTCTGTAGCAGTAGAAAAGAGTCCAGTAGCACCTTAAAGAATAACAAAACAACGTGAACCAAATCAGATACAACTAGCTGTATCTGAAGAAGTGAGCAGTGACTCGTGAAATTTCATACCCTACCACAAATTTTGTTAGTCTTTAAGGTGCTACTGGACTCTTTTCTACCAAATCGGAAGGGTTTTGTAGTCTTGTTGTGACATCATCCAATTACACATCTTCAGCCATGTAACTAATCCAGGAAGGTTAAAAAAGCAGTAACTAGACAATAATGGTGCTGACACCAGGATATTTAGAAAAGAATATTCACACTTTTTGTTGTTCAGTTGCACAGTTGAATCCGACTCTTCGCAACCCCATGGACCACATCACTCCAGGCTCTCCTGTCCTCCGTTGTCCTCTGGAGTTTGCTTAACTTCATGTTGGTTGTATCAATAACACTGTCTAACCATCTCATCCTTTGTTGTCCCCTTCTTCTTTTACCTTCAATCTTTCCCAGCATCAGGGTCTTCTCCAGTGGTGGCCAAAATATTTGAGCTTCAGTTTCAGTATCTGGTCTTCCAGGGAACAGTCAGGGTTGATTTCCTTTAGGATTGGCTGATTTGATCTCCTTGCAGTCTAAGGGACTCTCAAGAGTCTTCTCCAGTACCATAATTCAAAAGCATCTATTCTTCAGCGCTCAGCCTTCCTTATGGTCCAACTGTCACAGCCATACATACATATTTACACTATTGGTGTGCATTTTTATTTATTTGTTCATTTTTTTATTTGATTTTTATCCCGTCCTCCCTGCCTTGCGGCAGGCTCAGGGCAACTACCAATAATACAAAATACATAAAACTGAATACAACCATCACATTAAAACATGCAGTATAAACTTTAAAACTACATTCCAAGATGGTGCTTCATCGCCCCCACCCAGGCGGCATCACTTTTCACTTCTCACTCAGTGCTGATGATCCTTGGCGGACTCCTGTAATTTGGCCAGGGCTATAAAGTCGGGGTGGCCCCTACTCGAAGGCCTGGTGGAAGAGCTCCACCTTGCAGGCCCTGTGGAACTGTAGGCGGTCCCGCAGGGCCTTGATGTCATCCGGGAGCTCATTCCACCAGTGCGGGGCCGCCACCAAAAAGGCCCTGGCCCTTGTCGGGCCTCCTTGGGCCCTGGAGGAACCAGGCGGTTCTGGGAACCCAATTGAAGTACTCGCTGGGGTACATATGGGGAGAGGCGGTCCCTCAGGTAACTAGGTCTCTGGCCATATAGGGCTTTGTAGGTAAGCACCAGCACCTTGAACCGAATCCGGTATACTATAGGCAGCCAGTGCAGTGCTTTTAGGGTGGGCTGGATGTGTGCCCACATGGGAAGACACAACATCAGCCTCGCCGCTGCATTCTGCACTAGCTGCTGCTTCCGGATTTGGGACGGGGCAGCCCCATGTAGAGAGCATTACATTAATCCAGTCTTGAGGTGACCAATGCATGGATCACCGTAGCCAGGTCGTTGCGTTCAAGGAAGGGAACCAACTGCTTGAGCAGTCGTAGATGATAGAAGGCTGATCTCGTAGTGACTGCTACCTGGGCCTCCATCGTTAACGAGGGGTCCAGGAGCACTCCCAAACTTCTAACCTCCAGTGCTGGCACCAATGGTGCCCCATTGAAGGTCAGGAGAGGGATCCCTAGCCTTGGGCCACTCCGACTCAGGCATAGGACCTTCATCTTCATCAGATTCAATTTCATTGGACTCTGTCTAAGCCAACCAGCCATGGCTTTCAGTGCCAGGTCCAGATCTCCCAGACTAGAGTCTGACTGGCCACCCAACAACAGATAGAGCTGGGTATCGTCAGCATATTGATGACAACCCAGCCCATGCCTCGGGGCAATCTGGGCGAGGGGACACTTATAGATATTGAACAGCATTGGGGAGAGTACTGCCCTCTACGGCACACCGCATATTAGTGGGTGTCTCCAGGATAGTTGCTCCCCAATCACCACCCTCTGTCCCCGGTCTTGGAGAAGCAAGGAAAGCCACTGTAAAGCCAACCCCTGAATCCCAATGTCAGTGAAGCGGTGGATCAGTAGTTGGTGGTCGACCATACCGAACGCTGCCAACAGATCTAACAACACCAACACTGCCGTACCACCTTGATCCAGATGCCTCCAGAGGTTGTCTGTGAGGGTGACCAGCACTGTCTCTGTCCCATGGCCTGGTTGGAAGTTGGACTGGAAGGGATTTAATATGGAGGCGTCATTCAAGAAGCCCTGCAGCCGGTCCGCCACCACCTTCTTGATTATTTGCGGGGGGGGTCTACCTCACCATTTCTATCCAAATATCAGAACTGGAGCACATGTGGTGGTGCGGTAATAACTGTAGTAGTTGGAATGAGGAAGTAGATCCTGGGAGATGCAGGTTTGCAGCCACACTCTGCCACAAATCTCCTTAGGCCAGTTGCTCTCTTGCAGCCAAACTTGCTTCACAAGGCTGTGAAGATAAGATTAGAGGTGGGAGTCATGAGCACTCTGAGCTCCTTGGCTGGTGTTAAAGATGTAATAGATAAAGATGGACAGTATTAAAATGTAATCAGTAAAACCATGTATCATAAAAGAGCTCCTTTTGATTATTTAGAATTTTAAATTGTAAAATATTAATCATCTGAAAAAACAAACAAACTTAATAACCCCCTTTTTTGGCTAGACAATATTACTTCATAGGCTTGTTTCACATGTCCTTTACCTGATGCATTCATACTGTACTCTGTTCTTGGAAATATTACTTCTCATTCTCTTCCAACTCATTCACAGAACTATATTTTGGTCGAATCCACAGTGGGTAGATTTCTAAGTTATTATCTGCATGAGAGAATAATAATAGTTCCTTATTTAAGGAAAGGGGGGAAACTATAAAGGGCATCTGCATTGCATTGTTTTTGTATGCTGAATTTATGACACAGAAGGAAATCACTTCGGCTGTACAGGAATTCTGCTGTGTGTATTTAAAAATTTAATTCATCTCATGTTGTGCTGTTTGTTTTGCTAAACTGCCATTGTGGTTCTTAATCTATATTCTCTCAGCTCATCATCATCCTCAAATGCTTTCATCCCAATATTTCTTTCTATATTATCTCCAGGGGTCATTTTGAGCAGGAGCTCGGGGGAGCGCCAGCTCCGGGAGTTGGTGCCAGCCCCCTCGCAGGGGAATGCCTGCTTGTGTCATGGCTGCAGCAAAATGACCCCGCCCCCTGGAAAGGTCCTTGTTCCTCCGACCAGCCTTCTGAAGGCTTCAGCCACCACTGAAGCTATCCTCCCAGAACAGTGGAATTTCTGAGGCTTGGATTTCTGAGGCCCCTCTCTGCCAGCTCTCTCTCTCTCTCTCTCTTTCTCTCCTTTCTTTCTTGCCTTCTGACATACTTCCGGTGATGTCAGATGATGTAGCATAAGCAAATAAGTTATGCTAATGAGTTATGCTAATGAGCTCCCGCACCTCTTTTTCTATGAAATGACCCCTGATTATCTCAGAAAAGCAGGAGTCTCTCTTTTTTTGTTAACTTTTCATTTGTCTAAATAATACTGTGATACATAGCTTAATTCCTTAACAATCATCTGTTTACTTATGTCATAATTATTTAGACAATTTGTTTTAGTCCCAAACCGTACCAAGTCTTGGAAGTACTAACAATGAAATATTATTAGTATACAATTAGTATACAATTAGTATACAATTAGTATACAATTAGTATACAATCAGTACACTAAGCCATTACTGGATTAATGAAACTTTACAAATCAAGCATTTGTTATTTGAACTTCCAGTCCACAGATGTTATATTTAAAAGATATAGCCAGACTAAGTGGTACAATGACTTGTATCCAATGGAATGGTGAACAATGTCTCTGGTCATTCTCCTTCCCCACCTTACTTCAGAAGATGGAGGCACACAGGGCAGGGTCTCTAAAATAGTAATTGTTGGGCAGGTTCATATGCAGTCAAGTGGGCCTTTGAATACTGTGGTCTCAGCTTCTTTGGGCCTTCAAAAGTAGCAATACTCAAACACCTGCTGATTTGGTTCATATCATGTTTGCCAGTTACAAGCAGGAAGCTGCTTTTTCAGTGTACCATTTGTCAACCCATTTTGGCTGTTTTTCAGTTTGTGTAGCATAATCAACTCTTTAGCACAAGAGTGTTTTTACACAGACTGAGTTCTACTTTCTGTGCTGCCACTCCACAGCAGGCAATTGATTAAATAGGTAGTTAAATCAGTCATAAATCATATAAATCAGACATAAATAAACACTGTTTTAAAAAACCTACTGTTCAGTGTTCATCTAAGTAGCCCTTAGGCATGTTAATGGCAGTTGATCTGTCCAAATCAGCAGTGTTTTCATGCATGTGCAGTTTTGCAAACACCTGACAGAAACTTTTCCAACAGGCATTTGAGGCATTCAGTGCAGAACCAAACAATGATCAGGTCACATCTTATTGACACAGTCAAACATTATATGTAAAGCTTAAGGTAATATTTAAGGTAATACTTAGGGGCTGTGGTGGCTCAGAGGTTAAGACACTGAACTGCTGACTGGAAGGTCTGTAGTTCAACAGTTCAAGACCCGAGTGCCGCATGATGGAGTGAGCTCCCATCTCTGATCCCAGCTCCTGCCAACCTAGAAGTTCAAAAACAAGAAATTACAAGTAGATAAATAGGTACCACGTCAGTGGGAAGGTAACAATGTTCCATGTGCCTCAGCGTTTAGTCATGCCGGCCACATGACCATGGAGAAGTCTTTGGACAATGGTGGCTCTTCAACTTGGAAATGGAGATGAGCATCGTCCCCTAGAGTCAGATTCGACTAGCTTTCGAGCAAGGGAAACCTTTACCTTTACTAATACATATTACCTTATAATAAAGGTAAAGGTTTCCCTTGCTCGAAAGCCAGTCAAATCCACCTCCAGGGGGTGGTGCTCATCTCCATTTCCAAACTGAAGAGTTTTCCATGGTCATGTTGCTGGCATGACTAAACGCCAAGGCGCACGGAACGCTGTTACCTTCCCACCAAAGTGGTACGATTTATCTACTTGCAATTTCTTTCTTTCAAACTGCTAGATCGGCAGGAGCTGGGTGGAGGAAGTTTTACCTTTTAGACAGAAAACCTTTTAGACAGAAAACCTTACCTTTTAGACAGAAAACCTTACCTTTTAGACAGAAAACAGAATGGCAGACAGTCATATTTGGGAAATAAAGAAAATACTAGCTTTAGGTGAGGAAACAGCTTTACTTAAAGTTTCTCTTACAATAAAGTTACTTCTAGGAACAATATATCCCATGTAAGCTCAGGTGGGATGTGCCAAAGTCAATGAATTTGAAGGAGATGGTGTATCTCCAAATATTTTGACCATCAAAAGTGCTTAAAGTTTAGCACTAAAAAAGAGAATAATTGGAATGTAGGACTTCTGAGTTTTTCTTCCGACTTTGGCACTGATTTGTGATTTTGGTTTCAGTTTATCTGACTTACTATACAGCGATTCAGAATTGAGGTAAAGGATTTATGGGCCTTATGAGGACCTGCACGAGGAAAAACAGAGATTCATCTCTTGAGGGATACTAAATCTTAGAGGCAAACCAAGTTGAAAATGTCTTGAATTTATTAAAATGATGTGTTTCAAAGATAGAGCAGATTTTCATTTTTACCTGTACCCCTGTGAGAATTGCTCTCTATAAATACATCAGAAGGGTTAATACTGCAGAGAGGCTGAGTTACTCAGATTGAAGATGACTTGAGATATAAGAATTACTAGTTATAATAAATTTTAGTTGAAAATCAGAAGAAGGTTTCTGACTATTAGGGGTGTGTTTGGAACACCCTTCCAACTAGTGTGATGATAGTAAAAGAACTCTGTTGTTTCAGAACTTCTTTCTGGATCACACAGGAATCTCTGATACAGGACGTTCATCCTGTTTTCAGCTAACTAGAATATTCTGTATATAGGGAGGGGGATAGGCTGAAAGCCTGGGGGATGCATGGAAGACCCTGTTTTATAAGATAGTAACTGGAGAGAACTCTGCTTTACTTGCACACCCATGATCAGTGAAAATCCCAGCAGCTAAAAAAATTAAGCTACCATCTAGAACAGGGGTGGCCAACCTGTGGCTCGGGAGCCACATGCGGCTCTTTCACACATATTGTGCGGCTCCTGGCAGGGCGGCTGGGGAAGCAAAGGGGAGGCATGCTTTTTCTCTCTTTCTCCCTTCCTTCCTTCCTTCCTTCCTTCCTTCCTTCCTTCCTTCCTTCCTTCCTTCCTTCCTTCCTTCCTTCCTTCCTTCCCTCCTCCCTCCCATCTATTTGCTTTCCTAGTTTCTCTCTCTCTTTCTTTCTTTCCACTTCTTTAATTATTTCTTTCCATCTCTCTCTTTTTCTCTCTCTCTCTCTCAATATCATTAGCAAACAAGTAATATTATCAATAACCGGTTTTCCTCGTTTGTTTTTATTTTTGGCAGTCCCATTTAACGTTAATAAAAAGCAAATTTGCATATTTTAAAAAATAAAAATGTGTGTGTGATATTTGTTCCTGTCTTGTGGCTCTCAGACATCTGACGTTTATTCTATGTGGCTCTTACGTTAAGCAAGGTTGGCCACCCCTGATCTAGAAGGTTAAACAGTTTCAGTTATTTGCAGTTGGCCTACCTTACAAGCTTAGTGCAAAGAACATTCATATATGTGAAGCACTGGGAAGGTACTATAAAATACTAAATATTATTAATGTAAATGTCTTAAGTACTGTTCCCTATCAGGAGAATAATGCCAGATCTGTGAACACTTTGGTGAGGATCAGCAGGAGGAATTGTCTCCTTTACTGCTCCTGCAGTGCTTGCTGTAATCTAGCACTGTTATACTGGTGATGTTGCAAGTATGATGGTGTGCAAGGTGAACTGGTGAGGTAAAGTTTTTAGAATGTGTGTGGTAAGATCTGGGAAACTTGGTTCAGATCCTTACTCTACCATGGGTGGGCTTTGGCCAGATATACATACTATCCCTAACTTTACATGGTAAGGATAAAAATGGGGAAGGGAGAATGATGCATGATGCCCCCTAACCTTCTTGGTGGAAGAAAGGGATAAAAATGTATTAAATATAAAAGGATAACAATGTACAAAAATGTAAAGGTTTCCCTTTCTCAAAAGCCAGTCAAATCCAACTGTAGGGGGCAGTGCTTATCTCCATTTCCAAGCTGAAGAGCCAGTGCTGTCTGAGGACTTCTCCTTGGTCATGTGGGCGGCATGACTAAACGCCAAGGTGCACGGAAAACTGTTACCTTCCCACCAAAGTGGCACCTATTTATCTACTTGCAATTTCTTGCTTTCGAACTGCTAGGTTGGCAGGTGCTGGGGCCAGGGATGGGAGCTCACTCCGTCACACAGCACTAGGGTCTCAAGCTGCCAAGCTACTGACCTTCCAGTCTGCAACTCAGTGTCTTATCTCCTGAGAAGATACTAAGTTTCAGGTAGTAAAGCTTATTTATTTATTTATATTTACATTTATATCCTGCCCTCCACACCATTATTAATTCTGATCCTAATTACAGCTGCTTCCTTTATTCAGTCAGGCAATGAAAACCCCAGAAATTCACCCCCAGTCTACAAAGGCTTTTCCTGTATCTCCCAGCTTTGCCCTCCTAAGACAGCCCTCCACTGAAAACACTTATGCATCCCGGTGTAGTCCTCATGTGGTGAGCTAGGCTGATCACCTGGCCTCCTTTCCCCCCATGTCCTTTCTTGTCTCATTTGTAATATACACCTCAGCTACATTCTCCCAAGCTGAAACACCAGACTAGTTCACTGCATGGACAAAAGGCACCTGTGCTAGGGGACTGTAGCAAAGAGCGGAATTAGGCACAACTATGTGAAAAAGCCAGCTGAATCCAACCTATGTCAAACTAGTACTTGCTGAAGTCATGTAGAACAGCAGATTCCACATACGTATTAGAAATATAACTGCAGTAGCCACTGACAGTGCAACTCTAAACAGTTACAACCTGATAAGTACTCGAGTCGGGAGTCCATGGAGTAGTGAAACAGCTAGATCTTTATTGCTGGTCCGGATGAAGCATACAACTCAGGGCTCAAAGCCCTTCTTTTATGCTGGTCAGGGACAATCCCCTGACCTCACCCAACTGGCCTGATAGGCTATTATAAGTCTATTTACATCTCATAGGTTCCTTGAGAAGAACCTAGGTACATGATTGGTGGCCGGTTTGAATCCACCTCGCCTTTGTTCTACCTGGCTGAAGCTCAGGTAGTTCTTGGCCATGTGCTCTGGCCACATGGCGGTCACCAGTACGGGAGCACATGGCGACCGCATGGTCAATACATAACACAACCCTTCCAAATCTGCTCAAGTCAGCAAGCTTAGAAAGAACCAACTCTGTTAGGACTGTATTGGTGTGGGAAATGCTGTCGAGTCGCAGCCAGTTTGTGCCAACACCATAGGGTTTTCAATGCAAGAGATGGTCAGGGGTGGTTTGCCATTGCCTGCCTCTATGTAGCAACCCTAAGTTCCTTGGTGGCCTTCATCCAAGTAATGATCAATGACAACTCTACTTAGCTTCTGGGATCTGATGAGATTTGGCTAGTCTGGGCCATCCAGGTCAGGGCTTGTATTACTTACATTCAAATATGTAACACGTTGGAAGGCCATGCCACATTTGTCTCTGAGGCGTCACATGACATTTTGGTTTTTCTTTGGTGGGTGTGTTTTTGGCTGCAGCATGCTGGAGTGACTGCATAACACCACTGAGTAGTTTGTGTCCCACATAGATTTTATTTTTTATATTTTACTTGGGCTAATAGATATCTGAAAATACAAACAGTTTCCACTGTTTTAGATCATTCTTACAAAAACAATTCATTCTCTGTGCTCTTCTGAAACTTGTGATCTGCAGGGTTACCTTCCATCTGTAAAGGACTCTTTCAGAAACTGCCATGCTCTTTTTTCAGCAGATGAAAGTTAAAAAAAAACCCAAAGCTTCTGCAATGGCTACCTTTTAATATTCTTCCAGGAATGATCTTTATGCCATTCCTGTGCATACAAATAAATCCTGTACCATCCAGCCACACAGAAGATCAATCTAGGGAGGAAAAAGTTGCCAGTTGGCCTGCTGGTGCTCTATGGCCAAGAGCCAACTGGCTTTTCCTTGATTATTCACACCAGGACAGGAAACAAGCCTCTTGCTGCTAATACTTCTGCTAATTGCTAATGTTCAACACAATTCAGCCACTGTCCAGCATAATCTGTAAATCCTGGGAGCGGGCAGGGTGTAGGGAAGGTTATGAGGACAAATTGGCAGCTTGCATTAGGACTGAGTGACTGCTGGCCAGCTGGCTGCTGGCTGGTTATTTACACTAGGTTATTAAAGCATGCTGTATTTCATTCAATATCTTTGATTCACTCTGGTGGATGGCTCTGTCTCTGCACTCTGCATTCACTTGCAGATGCTGGAGGAGAAAGGTGTTACAGTTTCGAGGCTTCTGCCTGCCTACACTTCCCCTATAAGTAACATTTGCCTGGTTATAGTTTAGCAGAAAACAAAGTATGTCAGGAGATTAAGCTCTTTTGGGGTATAGATTTTTAGTTTTAGTTTGCATTTATCATGAGAAGAAGCAGAAGAAGAAGGAGTTGGATTTATACCCTGCCCTTCACTTGGAATCTCAGAGTGGCTTACAATCCCCTTCCTCTCCCCACAACAGATGCCCTGTGAGATGTATGGGGCTGAGAGAGCTCTGAGAGAACTGTTCTTAAGAGAATAACTCCAAGAGAACTGTGACTGACCCAAGGTCTTCCAGCTGGCTGCATGTGGAGGAGTGGGGAATCAGAGTGCTGATGTCAGATATCTGATGCTGAATTCTTGTTCCAGCTTAGGGTCTGTGTTGTTGCAAGTCTGTAATTTTGTTCCTCTTTCTCTCACACCTTTAGACATGGAATGAGCTTCCCTTCTGTCTTTCATAGTATGGGCTAGTAAACTGTTTTAGGCCCATCATGATAACAAAGACAGAAGAGCTGGCAGAGTGAGTTCTTAGTCTTATACCAAGAGTTGTTCCAAAAAGAAGTTTTGTCTCAGCCAAGACTTGGATATCAAATTAGTATGCCCTTATAACCACCAAAAGAAACCAGCCACATTTCTCTTCTGCTTAGACTCCTTTATCATATTAACAAGCCCAGCGTACATGGAAGTGCATTTGCTGACCATTCCTTCTTCAGGTTCCTAGAACTAGGACCTTGCATCCTAGTTCTAAGTATAGATACATCCTTTTTAAAGTCCAACAAAGTCAATTGGCTTAGAAGAGTGTAACTTTGCCTAGGATTGTACTGCGAATGGTGACAATGATTCACAAACTTGGCACCAATCAGACTGATATCACAGTATGTAGTGACTTTTCCAGGTAGCTCAAGATGCTATAGAAGGAAAGGTGGCTCTTATTTCCAATGATCCCTTCATATTATTTCTGGGAATGTCTATATCTAGTTGTATACATGAATAGAACTGTATTTTTCCTAAATGTGTTACCATAACCCATCCCTAATGCATTTTGTGAATGAAATAGGTTTCAGTCTAGGGAATTCTGCTGTTACATGAGGCTGAACTCAATCTGCTTCTTGAGTTGGGAGATAGGTAACCCAGGGTTACAGTAGCCAGTAAAGTATCCTTCTATGAGTGCCTCCGTGCTTCTCTTGGTCCCACTCACTTTCATCTGGCAATTGTCTGCTGCTCCTGAGAGCACTTGGCAGCTAAGAGAGCTTTAATAAAATATATCTATGCGCAAATGTCTGCACTCTGAACTCTCCAAATGCCCTTTTTAAAAGAAGTCTTTTCCTTTTGCCACTCTTGTGCAGGGATAGTGGATGGAGAGATGCTGCATTCTTAATCAGCTTTGAAACTGAAAGCATTATAAGTAGGAAAACTGTTTCCTTTTTTAAAAAAAATTGAATTTTTTATAACAACTTCTTTCTTTTGCAAGTTACCACAAGGTGCAGTTGAACCATAATTACAGTAAGGGATATTTTCATACAATGAAAAGCACAGATTGATACAAGTTAAGATTAATATATTTTTTTACAATATATTGAACTACTGTAATCCATTCATCATCTGCTATTACTAAAGGATACACAATATTGTTCTGTCTCTCTGTCTCTCTATCAAAATTCCCACTGCATAAACTGTAGGAAACTGTTTGTTTTTGCTGTCAAGTCGCAGCCGACTTATGGTGACTCCCATTGGGTTTTCAAGGCAAGAGATGTTCAGAGGTGGTCTGCCATTGCTTGCCTCTGCGTAGCAAGACTGGTACTCCTTGGTGGTCTCCCATCCAAACACTGGCCAGGTCCAACCCTGCTTAGCTTCTGAGATCTGAGGAGATGAGGCTAGCCTGGGCCATCCAGGTCAGGGTGAGAAACTGTTACACCCATACAAGTCTGAAATGGACCACTGAGGGTAGGGCTGGAAAGAAAGCCACATGCAGCCCAACCAATGACCAGGGTAATGGAACAACTAATTAAGGAAGCTTTTCCGTGGGTTGCCATTGCTTGTGCAAGGGGGTCCTCCTTGGTACTGAACACTATCAGATAAAACCCTTGTTACTCTACAACATAGGGCAAGGGAGGAGATAAGGACTGGTCCTTCTCAGTACAACTGTCTGTGCAGGCAAGAATAAACAAAGCTGGAAGCAGTGGCAGCTGAGGCTGGAGTCAAAGTGTTGTTGTGCAAGATACTAGTATCCACTGGAGTTGCCTGTAGTTTAACCTGCACTAAAAAGTTAAGTTTAAGAATCAGATCACCTATTATTAAGCTATAATCAGGAGTCATGTCTTTATTTTAGGGTATAGGGACAAACACATATACAGTATTTTGGATCAGATAATTTTTCCTTAATTGACATATGGTGGTATGGAAAGTGCCATAAACTCTGGGAACTCTGGAGGATTTTCAATGCAAGAGATACTTAGAGGTGGTTTGCCATTGCCTTCCTCTGCATAGAAACTAGGAAGGGGCTCAAACCAGCTCACGAATGAAAATTTGTGATTAATTTTGGCCAGTTCATGGTTTGCGAACTGAAGTTCATGGCAGGTCAACCAGCACAAAATTTCCATGAACTTTCAAGCAGTTCATGTAGTTGGTGAATGAATACATTTCCAGATGGACTGTCTCCCCTTGATCAAAATGTTTACCAAACTTCTTGTCAGTTTCAAGTTTTTTCCATCTTTGCCAGCATTCCTTTAGGTTCCCTTCCAATTTTTTTGGCTTGCAAAATTCCCCCCCCCCCCAGGCTTGAATTTGTGACTCTGTACTTTGAGATCAGTCCTTTTAAGCTTGCAATGCCAGTGGCACTGCGTTCTG
Source organism: Lepidodactylus listeri (assembly GCA_029233225.1). NCBI lineage: Eukaryota > Metazoa > Chordata > Lepidosauria > Squamata > Gekkonidae > Lepidodactylus > Lepidodactylus listeri. The sequence continues at coordinate 45,920,795 of JARCFY010000006.1, read as the reverse complement.
CTGGGCATTCTACACAGTATAACTGGTTGTGCTGGGCTTGCACCCCACCTCCTTTCTTGGACTCCTTGTGACTCTGCTTTGAGATCAGTCCTTTTAAGCTAGCAGTGCCACAGTTCTGCTGGGCATTCTGTATACTGAACTGGTAGTGCTGGGCTTGCAACCCCCCCCCCCCCCAAAAAAAAACTTGGATCATGATTTTGTACTTCACATCAGTCCTGTTGAGCTGGCATTGCCATAATGACACTGGGTTCTTCTGGACTTGCAAAAATGCCCCCCTTCAGTTTCTACTGCAGAGATTCTCAGGGTTGACCTTAATCCTGTTGGGTTTGCACTGCCACAGTGGCACTGGTTCTGCTGGGCTTGAAAAATGCCCCCTTGCTTGGATTGTGATTAAGCTGGCATTGCCATATTGACACTGGGTTTTGCTGGGCACTAGTACAATGTGCTGGTTCTATTGGGCTTCCATCACTACCACCCCACTTGGATTGTGACTCTATGTTTGACATCAGTCCTATTGATCTGCCATTGCCACATTGGCACTAGGTTCTGCTGGGCACTAGTACATTGCACTGGTACTGCTAGGCTTGCAAAAAAGCCCCCTTCAGTTTCTATTGCAGAGATTCTCTGGTTTGACCTTAGTCCTGTTGGGTATGCACTGCCCCAGTGGCACTGGTTCTGCTGGGCTTGCAAAAATGCCCCCACCTTCAGTTTCTACTGCAGATATTCTCTAGGACTTTGATTCTGTTCAGCTGGTCTTCTATTGCCCATGTTTTTTTGCTGATTTTTCCCTCCATTGGAAACAATGGAGCATGGGGCACCTTCTGGGAGGGGGGAACTCAGACCCTGTAAAGCCAATCCTCACCAACTTGAAGGGAAAGTAGAGGAGAGTCAGGTGGAGGTCCCCTGTGAGTTTGGTGTATCTAGTGTGCTGGGGAAAGATTCTACCACATCATGAACCTCATGAACCAAAACAGTTAATTTAGCCCCAAAAGTCCATGACGGTTCATGGCTCACTAACTGGGCATGCCACAAACCATGAACTGAAATGAACCAAATTTTCCAAGATTATGCTCATCCCTAATAGCAACCCTGGTCTTCCTTGGTGGTCTTCTCTCCAAATACTAACCCTGCTTAGCCTCTACGATCTAATGAGATCAGGCTAACCTGGACCATCCATATCAGGTCCAACAATAGTAGGAATAGTTATTCTCTATGGATCCTAATATACTTGTTAATGGAGACATGAGAAACCTGTAAGTAAGAACTTTAAAAATATTACTAGCAATTGTGCCCCGGTGTCTCTTAATGCAAGACCACAATTTATATAGGTATAAATTATTTCACCTCACTTCCTCCAGCTATTTTTGTCATACTGTTAATGCATACAATACAGTTTGTCAAGAAGAAAATGCCATTGAGGATATATTTTGATTATTGTTTCTTTTATGCTGACCGAGAAGGATTTGAATAGCGAGGTGGTCCATAATCTGGGCCACGTATTTCACTTCTATTTAGATTTTTGTTCCACAATCTATTGTAAAGTGGATTTTTATCCCATTGTTTTCCCTCCTATTGTTTTACAGAGATAGGAGATGGAGTATGCTTGTTTTGGCTATCAGTATTTTAGTAATATGTCTAGCTATTTTTCATTTGAGGATTATGAACCAAGCTTGTATTTGTAATTAATGGTACAAAGAAATGAATTTTTAATATTTGTTCATAATATAGTTTGGGTTTTTTCTATACTGTCATTAATCAATAGATTTATTAATTCCGCTTTTATTCTACAAATCAAAATCCCTTCCTTGGGAGTCCAGTTTTTAAAGAGAAAAATTAACTTAGGAAGGATCCAGTTGTGCCACCTCTTCTATATGATTAGCATGTCAAATAGAAATGGACAAGAAAGGGGACCCGTGATACTCGCGGGGGGGAAGTATTCCCCACAGCTCCTGGCCTGCAGAAGCAGGAGGAGCTCCACAGGAGGAGGAAGCAGCACCAGGTGAGCCTTCTCCCTCCTCACCGGTGGCAGTGAGGCTGAGCAGCAAACAGCTGCTGGCCCGCCAAGCCATCTCCCACCCCCTTCGTCTCCCCAGCAGCAGCAGCAAGGTCCGAGGCCCACCAAGTCATCTCTCACCCCTCCCCACCAGCAGTGGCAGCGGTGAGGCCCAAGGCCTGCCAAGCCATTTCCCACCCCCTCTGCAGTGGCAGTGGCGAGGTCCAAGGCCCATCAAGCTGTCTCCCACCCCCTCCCTCCAGCGGCTGTGAGGCCTGAGTGGCTCACAGCCACCAGGCCTGCTGAGCCTCCCCCCCCAACAGCCAAAGCATTCTCTGTGCATGTAAAAAAAGATTTTTTTTAACTTTTAGGCTTTTTCTGCACACTTGGGGAGTCCCCCGTGTGTGCAGAAAAATCTCCCTGCCCCTCAAGTGCCCCCTCCACACAGATTTAGATATCAGCACGGAGGGGTCAACTTGGCTATTAGTATATAGACAAGATGGGGCACCCACAATACTCACGGGGGGAGTATCTCAGTCCTCCTGCCACCCCCTCCCCAGCGTAAGCAGCAGCGGTGACCCCCACTGCTCCTCCTGCCACCCTCTCCCCAGGGCAAGTGGCGGCAGCGAGCCCTGCCATTCCTCCTGCCACCCCCTCCCCGCCCCGGGGCAAGCGGCAGCAGCCTGCCAAGACTTCTCCCCCCCAACAGGCGACAGCGAGCCCTGAGCAGCTCACAGTTTCCTTTAACAAAAGGTGTTTCCTAGTTTTCCTTTAGCTGTGCCATCCTAAACAAAGTTCAATGGACTAAGAGGATTGTGACTGAAGTGGGATATAGGTCCAGGGGTCCTTTCGTAAAAAAAGAGGTGCAGGAGCTCATTAGCATAACTTATTTGCATATGCATAACTTATTTGCATATGCCACACCCCCTGACATCACCGGAAGTGATGACGTATCGGGAGTGTGTCAGAAGGCAAGAAGGGAGGGAGGGGGAAGGAAGGAAAGGAACAGGAAGGAAAGGAACAGTAAGGTAGGTAGGTAGGTGGGGGAGAGAGAGAGAAGAAAGAAAGGAAAGAGGGAGGAAGGGGGGAAGGAAGGAAGAAAGAAAGGAAAGGAAGGTAGGTAGGTAGGTGGGGGAGAGAGAGAGAAGAAAGGAAGGGAGAGGGGAAGGAATAGGTAGGTAGGTAGGTGGGCAGAGAGAGAAGAAAGGAAGGGAGAGGGGAAGGAACAGGTAGGTAGGTAGGTGGGGGAGAGAGAGAGAAGAAAGGAAGGAAGGGAGAGGGGAAGGAACAGGTAGGTAGGTAGGTGGGGAGAGAAAGTGAGAAGAAAGGAAGGAAGGAAGGAAGGAAGGAAGGGGGAAAGGAAGGAAGAGGAAGGTAAGTAGGTAGGTGGGGGGAGAGAAAGAGAGAAGGAAGGAAGGGAAGAAGAATTGAGGGGGGGAGGAAAAGGGCTTCTCGGGGCCAGCGGCGCTCTGCCGCGGCCCCAGGGGGAGGGGGGAGGAAAGGGGCTTCTCCTTCCCGGGCTGGCGGAGCGCCGCCAGCCCGGGAACACTGGGGGGGGCAGGGAAAGGGCTTCTCGGGGCCAGCGGCGCTCTGCCGCGGCCCCAGGGGGAGGGGGGAGGAAAGGGGCTTCTCCTTCCCGGGCTGGCGGAGCGCCGCCAGCCCGGGAACACTGGGGGGGGCAGGGAAAGGGCTTCTCGGGGCCAGCGGCGCTCTGCCGCGGCCCCAGGGGGAGGGGGGAGGAAAGGGGCTTCTCCTTCCCGGGCTGGCGGAGCGCCGCCAGCCCGGGAACACTGGGGGGGCGAGGGAAAGGGCTTCTCGGGGCCAGCGGCGCTCTGCCGCGGCCCCAGGGGGAGGGGGGAGGAAAGGGGCTTCTCCTTCCCGGGCTGGCGGAGTGCCGCCAGCCCGGGAACACTGGGGGGGGCAGGGAAAGGGCTTCTCGGGGCCAGCGGCGCTCTGCCGCGGCCCCAGGGGGAGGGGGGAGGAAAGGGGCTTCTCCTTCCCGGGCTGGCGGAGCGCCGCCAGCCCGGGAACAATGGGGGGGGAGAGGGAAAGGGCTTCTCGGGGCCAGCGGCGCTCTGCCGCGGCCCCAGGGGGAGGGGGGAGGAAAGGGGCTTCTCCTTCCCGGGCTGGCGGCGCTCCGCCAGCCCGGGAACACTGGGGGGGGGCAGAGAAAGGGCTTCTCGGGGCCAGCGGCGCTCTGCCGCGGCCCCAGGGGGAGGGGGGAGGAAAGGGGCTTCTCCTTCCCGGGCTGGCGGAGCGCCGCCAGCCCGGGAACACTGGGGGGGGCGAGGGAAGGGGCCGGCGGCAGCAGAGCAGCCTGCCGGAGCCTGGGAAGAGCGAGCGGGGGGGGGGGGCGGGGCTTTCTTAAGTGCCCGCCCCCCCGCCTCCTCTCTCCCGGAGCGGCGCTCCGGCCCGCCCCAGCCCCAACGGAGCCCTGTATAGGTCTATCGGATTAGAAAAAGGTGTGATCCCTACCAGGCTTTGGAATCACCACTGCATCCTTCCAAAGGTTTGGAATAATTCCTTCTTACAGAATTTTATTGAAGAGTTCTACCATAAGCATGACAACATATTCTGCTGTCTTACTTTGTCTGAAGAATTCAGCCAATAGGCCATCTCCTTACAATGTATTTTTCTTGTTTTTATCCTTTTAATGGTTTATTTAATTTCTTTCAGGGTGATTTTCCATTTAAAAGTCAGAATGTTATTTGATAGAAGTGCATATGCACTTTTAAAGTAATCAGCCTTGAAATTACTAGATGCTCTTTCAAGTTTCAAAAGTAAAGCATCACATGATTCATATGCTTTCTCTCCTTCAGTAAAAGACAAGAGTGTTGTTAGTGTGCCTTTGGGAAAGCAAAAAGGAGAGTTGACCCTGCTATCCTGGAAAATCTTTCACAGGGTCATATTGGAGAAAGGTAGCCTACATTCATTGGGACAAGTTGAATTTTTCTCAGCTATACACACACACTGGAAAAATGCTGAATGCACTTTTCACTTTGTTGGTTTCATTTCTAAATGTTTTGCAACATATATAAGTCTGTGAAACTAGAATGCACAAAACTGTGTGCAGAAGTAATCATTTTTCCCCCAGGGGTCAATGAAGATGGTCAAGCCCAAAGTTCATACCACCGTGCATTCCCTCTCAGAACATCAGAACCACCAAATGTATTGGTCACCAGTGTTGCTTGAAACTGTAAACTCAGTTGTAATGGATTTACAGATCTCAGAAATCATCATGTGTTATAAAAAAAAAAAAGTATGCTAATGTTTTGTCTGTCTGCAAAAAGAAAAGTGGTGCCATTGGTACCAGTATAAATGTGTATGTCACCGGTTTCTGGTGCTTTAACTGGCTACTGAAGGTGATTGCCTGAGTGTCATTTAAATCAAGAATTGACTTTGCTCTTTCTTTGCCACAGATCTGCTAACATCAAAGAGACAATACCACCTAATCTGCACTTAATGAGAGTTGTTAGAATTGATCTCAAGTGACCCCTGAATAGCAGAAAGTCAGATGGCTTCTTTGTTTTGTTTGAGGGAGTCAAAGAAAAGGAATGACAGCCTTCAAGGGAACAATTTCTTGGGGACTGAAAGAGTGCATTAAGAGAGCATGTTTAGTGAAGGATAAAGAGGGTACCACTGGGAGCAGAGACACAGACTGCCACAACAGTCTGTGACTTAAGAAGCAGATGTCTTTTGTTTAAAAGTTAGTAAATGGGCTCTGCGGCCATTCATGCTCTCAGTCAGAAAGGCTTCTCTGTCCAACTTTACTTCAAAAGTTTGTATGTGCTATGCTTGAAGACACAATGTCCTGTTATGCTATATGTGAAAATGTGTGGTAAGGAATAATGTATATTTTCATGTTCATTACCCTACATCTGAAACTGATAGAGCATGACATACATTAAAGACAGTCAACCCAGTTTGTTCCCCACCAAAATGAACTGCAACCTGGGAAACCTGATTTCTGTACAGGATACCGTGCAGTGTTATCATTCCATGCCCCATGGCCTTAATGCAAACCAAGATCTCCCTACAGCTATTTTCAAACAGTCATGCTTAAAACTTCCATGCAAGCATAGCTGCCAGGTGAATGCCTCATATACAGTGCTTCAAAACTGTTTTGTTTATAACGGTGCCAGGGATATAACTATTAAATCTCTTTTCCATGAGTATTCCATGATGATCATTTTTTTCTTTCAGTTTACAGGGACAAAATGAAGATTTGTATTCATTTTAAAAGGTACTTCATTGTACACCTGGACCTGTTGCCCTTGAGACCTCAGTTCCCTCCAAGTGCCTGTCTACAAAGAAATGTCACTTCCAAAGAAGAGATGTTCATATTGCTCTCCATACACACGTGCAAATTGACCAGGGGGAAGGTCTGACTTCACAAATGTTGCCACCTCACCTACTGAAGAAGGTTGGCTGCAGCTCTGGGATGCCACTAGATTTATGTATGTATATATGTATGTATGTATGTATGTATGGCCCACCTTTCTGACTGGGACTCAAGGCAGATTACACAGTGTAAATCAATACAATCAACAGGATGGGGCATCCAATAAACAATGCGATAGGGTTTGGATTGCAGGCATCTGAAAAAAAGGTCTAAATCTGAAACAGAGCTGAAACAAAGCATAAGTATTTAAATATAATTCATTTAACAATGCAGAAATTACACAGTAGGAGCATAAAGAAACAGACAGTATGTACTATACACAGTAGTATAGCCCACAGTCCCTATCCATTGACCAAAGTATTTTGAACTATTTCATTAAATTACAGCCCTATTCCCTGTGTAAAAAAGCCCTCCTGAATAATTCCATTTCACATGATTTGCAAAAAGCCAGGAGAATGGGAGCCTTCCATCAGGCAAGCCATTCCAAAAGGTGGAGGGTCACAACAGAGGATTGCATATGTATGGGCAGTTGTTGATTTTGCCTGTTTGTAGGGGAATACTTGCAGAAGGGCCTGCTCCAATGAGAGAAGGTGTCATGGTGGAGCATGGTTCTGCTAGGGTTGCCAGGTCTGTGTAGGAAAATACCTGGAGCCTTTGAGGGTAGATTCGGGAGAAGGCGGGGTTTTGGGAGGGGAGGGGCCTCAGCATGGTCCAATGCCATAGAGTCCACCCTTCCAAGCAGCCATTTTCTCCAGGGGAGCTGATCTCTGTCAGCTGGAGATCAGTTGTAAAAGCGGGAGATCCCCAGGCCCCACCTGGAGGCTGGCAATCCTAGGTTCTGCAGATATAAGGACCCAAGCCCTGAAGGGCTTTGTATGTAACAACTAATACCTTGAATTGAGCCTGGAAACTGACAGGTAGCTGATAGAGAGACTTCAGGATGGGAGTAATATATTTGCTCTAACTGCTCATTAGAGCAGGCGGATACCCTGAAGCAATAGGGACAAATGAGTGACAAAAACTGATCTATGGTATTCTGCACTAACTGGCGACCTATGTAGAGTACATTAGAGTAATCTAGTTTTGATGTTATTGTGGCATGGATCCAGGTAGCCAGATTGGTTGTGCCAAGGTAGGGGCCATCTTATGGGCTAGACTGAGTTGGAAGGAAGTGTTTTTTACACTTTCTTATCCAGCAACAGTGCAGAATCCTTATCTATAAAGACGAGTTGGGGTGGCAACATTCCATGGGGTGCCAAAATCAGTTGGCTGCAAGAACTGCCACTCAAAAGGGGCCACTGACTGCATTCCCTCGCTGCATTGCCTCAGTCCCGCTCACAGAGCCGCCGGCCAGTGTCTCAGCCTCAGTCTGTAGGAAGCCGGCGAAGGGGACGGGTCCACTCTTCTCCTCTGCCCACTGCCAGGTGGGTCTAACTGTCCCCACAGTGGCCTGCTTCTGTCAGTAAAAAGACAATGGACTTTCAGCATAACCACCTCCCCTGCCCACTGCCAGCTTGGCCACTTTCGTGTCAGAATAAACTGAAAACAGGTCTCTCTCCTGCTTAGCTCCACCATGGCTGGCTGGCTAGCAACCATCAGACCATTCTCTTCAACCCCCTGCTGTGCAACTGACTTCCCCCCCTAGGGTTGCCAATCTCCAGGTGGGACCTGGAGATGTCCTGCTGTTACAATTGATCTCCAGATGACAGAGATCAGTTCCCCTGGAGAAAATGGCTGCTTTGAAGGGTGGACCCTATGGCATTATACCCTGCTGAGTCCTTCCATCCCTCCCCCAATGCTGTCCTCCACAGGATCCACCCCCCAAATCTCCAGGTATTTCCCTAATCAGAGAGGCAACTGTCCTTTCTCCTCAGTACCTGTTGCTAGGCAGCCAAGCTTGCTTCTCTCAGTAAAAGGCCCTTTCCACACCTATGTTGTCCTTTGGAAGAAAACTCATTGGGGCCAGTCCTGGCTAGGGGAGAGGCCTCAGCTGAACAGAATGCCATAGAGGCCACCCTCCAAAGCAGTCATTTTCTTGGGGGGGGGGGAATCTGGAGTTCAGCTGTGATACCTGATGATCTTCAGGCTCCACCTGGAGGCTGGCTACCCTAGGCGTAGCAGTAAGTGCTTCAGAGCAGCTCTGTTAGACCCAGGTTCTTGCTGAGTGGGTGATTTTGGGCCAGTCACAAACTTTCAGGCTAACCTACCTCACAGGGTTGCTGTGCAAGTCAAAAGGGGGAGAGGAGAATGATGTATGCTGCTTTGGTCCCCATTGCAGAGAAAGACTACTTTTCCTCCAGGGGAACTATGGTTGCCAACCTCCAGGTGAGGGCTGGAGATCACTTAGAATTATAAGTGCTCTCCAGATGGCAGTGATCAGTTCCCCTGGAGAAAAAGGATGGGCTCTGTGTCCTTATACCCTGCTGAGATGGCCACCTATGACAGCCAATGTGACATAGCAGTCACAGCTTCAGAGCATGGTAGAGGCTGCAGATGGGGGGAGATAGAAAGCTGAAGAGTGAGGGGGAAATAAAGGTCGGTTGATAATTGGCTGGGAAGGAGATAGGGTTGCCAACTCCAGGTGGGAAATTCCTGGAAATTTGAGGGATGGAGTCTGGAGATGGTGAGGTTTGAGAGGGGGTGGAACCTCAGACAGGTACAATGCCATAGACTCCACTCTCCAAGCCAGCCACTCCCTCCTGGGGAACCATTATTGCCAATATCCAGGTGGGGGATGGAAATCACTCAGAATTACAACTGCTCTCTAGGAGGGGGGGGGGAGGAGATGGGAGGCTGAAGCCAGGGGGTAGATAACGATACGTTGATGGTTGGCTGGGAGGGAGATAGGGTTGCCAACTCCAGGTTGGGAAATTCCTGGAGATTTGAGGGGTAGACTCTGGAGAGGGTGAGGTTTCAGCAGGGGTGGTAGCTCAGACAGGTTCAGTGCTATAGACTCCATCCTTCAAACCACCCGTTCCCTCATGGGAACCATTGTTGCCAATCCCCAGGGAAGGGATGGAGATCACATCGAATTATAACTGCTCTTCAGATGGCAGAGATCTTCCCCTGGAGAAAATGGTGAACTCTATGTCATTATACCCTGCTGAGGTCGCCACAGCACATTGATGCTGAGTGCCCAAGACTGGGGCACTCTCCCAGAGCCTCTTTCTAGAGCCCATTGTACTTATTTCCACAATGGGCCTTACTCCTAGTCCAGTATAATGCACAGGCTCTTAACTGAGTCAGCAAGGATCAGATGAACCTCATCAAAAGCAGGAAACACAATGTCGTTCAGGTTATACACCTCAGCCAGCATTACTTCTGTCTTGTCTGAATTAAATTTCAATTTGTTCTCTTTCAGTCATTTGATCACAGCAGTTTGTCCCTATTGCTTTGCCCCCCCCTTCCACATGTCTTTTACTTCCTCTGGAACTATGAGAGAGAGCAAAACGCACTGGGGGGGGACACCCTGAAGCAATAGGGACAAATGAGTGACAAAAATAACAGTACAGAAGTGGCAATACTACATCACCAGCAGATTTGGGAAGAGAGGTACTGTCAGGCCCTAGCTTCCCTGAGTCTTCAGGAGGAGGGATATGCTGCTCCGGGGCATGCTTTCTTTGTGGAAAAACAGTAAGCATGGCCTCAGAACTCTGTGCAGAGGGGGGTTGTATCTCACCCAATTCCCCACTCCATCACCCCCAGACTCTCTTTCCTAGGGTCCCTTCTCTCTTGCTGGTGCCCTTCAAGTCCTCATAGAGTCTTGGGTTCTTCCTCCTTGGCTGGTCTCTCTGCTTCCATTTAAATCACCTGCCCCCAGCCCAACTCCTCCCTGCTTGCCTGCTCCCTTCTCCCCATCACAAGAGAGCAGCCAAAGATGCTGCCTTGATGCTGCCTTGATGCTGATGGATTCCAAGTGGCTCCTTCCTGCCTTCCACTGCTGCTTCTTTCATTCCTTGGCTTGACCCATCCTGCTCCCTGAGAGTGGGCCCTTGCTGTCACAGTCACAAGATCCCACCATCTGCTTGCTGTTGGGTTGGCCCTCTGTCATGGCTTCAGTTTCCACAGGGACCCCCGGGTCTAAGGTTGGGGAGGCAGACCTGGGTGTCCTCCGCATATTGATGACATCCATTTCCAAAGCTCCAAATGGTTTCTTGTAAAGGCTTTACACAGAGGTTGAATAACATGGGGGATAAGATTGTGCCCTGTGGAATCTCAGAAGACAGCTCCTACAGTGAAGATAGCTGGTCTTAAATGGCAACCCTGAGTCCTATCCATGAGGAATGATTTAAACAAGTCCAAGGTACATCCCCAGATACCTATTGTTACTTCCAAATGCCTTTAACAGGATGGAATGATCTACTGCAGATACATCCAGTAGGAGTAACTAAGCAACGTGACCTTTCTCTAAATTCAGATAGAAGTAATCAACTAAAGCTACCAGAGGCCAACCTGAAACTAGACTGAAAAGGGTTCAGAGCAGATGAGTTATCAAAGGATACCTGCAGTTGGTCTTCTATTGCTCTGTCTACCTAGAAAGGGCAGATTAGAGACTGGGAGATAATTGGCCACATCATTTTTGATTCTGAATTTTTTAAAAAGTTATAGATATTAGACAGTAGCCCTTTAAAACTTCAGAGGATTAGTAGCCAGTCCTGTGTCACAGAGAAATTGTCAAGAAATAATACAATTGATATCAACATAAAAATAATGTCTACCCTATTAATACTAATGTGATTCATTTAATTATTTAGGCTGCTGCTTAAGGTGGTATGCAGTTTAAAAATCCACAAATGGCTCAAATGGCCACAAGCTTAATTTTTACTTTTTACAACATTATTTCCAACAACAAATCATTTTTTTAGGATTTTGTCAAAATGGGTGTGTGTGTGTGTGTGTGTCATGGTTACTATCCATATTTTATCTCAAAGGTTAAAAAAATCCTGTATGTTCCTTGAGATTTTATTTTAGTATTTTGTTTTGATCCCCCCCCCCCCCACAAGTTGAGTCACCACAAGGCTAAAAATCATTGCCTGGGGCTTGGGCTTGTTCTTCAAAGGGTAAAGCTCAGAGGAGAAAAAGAAATAAAACAACAAAACCAGCCTGCTTTGGGACCTAATACATCCATATGGGACATGATGCCACTGGACCTTTTGCCTTGTCTTTTCTAGCTCCACAATTCCTAGTGGAATTTGGAGTTGTTCTACTTCTCCCAGGTGTTGCTACTATCAGAGTGAATGCCACAGGAAAAAGAAAAGCTTAGTATTAAAACTGAAACTCAATATTATGGCTCCTTAAGAAAGGTATTAACTGACTTTTTTCAATATGGTGTAACCATAGCCATGGTTAGTGCAAGATATGTGCTGGAAATTTAAGATAGATTGACAAGCACCCTGAGGCTGTGGTCACATGAGCAGTTTGCTGCGGCAGTATCCAGGCTTTAAATAAGCCACTTGAGTTTGAGATGCCCAAGCCGGCATCACAGTGCCCCAGGCCCATGGTTGATCTTTCACATTGCTAACATGCCACAACCATGGACCCGCGGCTGGGTTGATTTCCCCCCCCCCCAAGTCCCACTGTGCATGGGCAGAAGCGGACAAGTGCACATGTGCTCCTGGTTGCATTCTATGGGGGGCTGAAGTGCATGTCAGAGTGGGGTTAAAAAAAGAGGACGCGCTGGAAACAGAGTGGAACGATCACACTGTTCATGCATTTCCATGGCGTGCCTGAATGATCAGGCGGGGAAACCCGCCACGGAAGCGCCTCGCTGAGGTAGCTACCAGACTTTGCCAGTGGCTATTTAATCAGCATGAAAGTCATTTTAGTGCAAGATGCGGATGAGTGGGGCATGGGAGCCAGATGTGAGCATTTGATCCAGAGGGGAGGGGTGGCTATGTGTGATCATACCCGAGGCATCTACAGTTGATGGAGGCACCAAGCCTAATGGCTGACTTCACCTAGAAAGCTAAAGAGGAACTTGGTTGATGCTGGGTATCATCATGCAAATCCTTATGCTGTTCAGCAGCAGGCTAGGAAAAGTGAAGTACAGCTATATTGTCATGCTGAATTGTAAACCTGGGTTTAAATGCTGGCAATCCCTTGGGATGCCTCCTAGGGAACCCACACTAAGGGGTTGGGGAGGTATAACTAGTTGTATAGTTTCAGACGTTATTAAGTAAATCCTACATTAACCCAGCTATGAACCTCAAATCTTTAGGGCATAGAGGATAATGGAATTCTTCAGGAAGAATTGAAGCACCCAAGAAATGTTGATGCATACATCCTGTTGATTATGGGCTTCACACAGGGACAATTTGAGGTCGCAACTAACTCTAATGGAAAACAGAAGACAAGGTTACAAGAGAGTAATAACTAGTTACAAGCAAGGAGGCCTGGAACATACTGCTAACTGCAGCTACCCAGCTAGAACTACTAGGCCAGAGCAGAGAAAGTACATTACACTATTTAAAGAACAATTCCATACACCACACAAATACATTGGAAATGCTCTGTAAACTGAACAATGTACATCAGAATCAATAAAAACGGGAAAATCTGGAGTGATGATGTTTCAGAAGCATCCCTAACCATCTGTTTAGTAGCAATAAACATATGCCTGCGCATCATTCAGTACATTTCTTATACTGGTGGGATGAGCTCCCATATGAGATCAGGCCCTGTGGGACCTTTTACAGTTCCCCAGGGCCTGCAAGATGGAGCTTTTCCACTAGTTGAGGCATCAGGCATCTCTCCCCCTCAACTGGACCTCCCCCTCAACAGATCAGATCTGTATTATCAGCTAGGAACCTGAAGTCTTAGACCTCGTCTGTTGAGACTTTGATCAGAAGTATAGGAATGCTGTTGTAGCTTACAAGAAGTTCTTGTTTTTAATTGTTTGTCTGTTGCATATTGTATTGGTGGAACCCACCCAGAGCCCACTATATGGGGATGGCGGGATACAAATCTAATAAAACAAATAAAATAAAAAGGCAAACTAATAAAAGGGCCAATATTGTAGTGCCCCTGCATAGATCTGTGGTATGGCCTCATTTGGAATGCCATGTGCCATTCTGGTCAGTGGCACCACTTCCACACAGACTGAATAATCCACTTTTAATCCACTTAAGCAATTGTGTGGAATTTATTCATTTACTTATTTATTTAATTCATTTATACCCCACCTTTCTCTCCAGTGGGACCCAGAGTGGCTTACGCCATTCTCCTCTCCTCCATTTTATCCTCACTACAACCCTGCAAGGTAGGTTAGGCTAAGAGTGTGTGACTGGCCCAAGGTCACCCAGCAGACTTCCAAGGCACAAATAGGGATTTGAACGTCAGTCTCCCAGATCCTACTGGAACTCTCTGCCAAATGACAAACTTATGGAATTCCACAGGGCCTGTAAGGCAGAGATCTTCCGCCAGGTTTTTGGTTGAGGGCAGCAATAGTTAGCCCTTCCTTCACCCCCTTTGTGTTCTGAGTTCCCTTTCCCCCTGCCCAGAAAAAGGGGCTGGTAGATGGAATTTGGTTAAATGGTATTATAGGAAAATCGCCATATTGGATCTTTTGTCTACACTGAAATTTTTATTAAGTTATGTATGAATTTTCATGTTTTGTATTCTATGAAATCATGTCCTGTACATCACCTAGAGCCCAGAGTAAGCTGGGATAGGGAATAATAATAATAATAATAATAATAATCATAATAATAATATCTTGCTCCTTTCCCTGCAAACATGGCTCAGAGTGGCTAACACTGATGTAACATCAACCCAGATAAACCATCACCTGGAGACTCACAACATCATGATGTTTATTGCCCCCAATTAAAAGCACTGTTTGAGATGATATCAAATTAAGAGACAGCTGGTGTTTGGTATCTTGCAAATCAGCAGATTGTTGATGTTGATTGAATCCCCAGGTTTCAAGATGGCTACTAGTCACTGAGTATGCACTGGATCTCCATCTTTTCCTTTGCATTTTTATGCCTTGACCCAGGAGTTCTTTTGTGTCCTCAGTCCCTTGGACCTTACAGATGAAATGGCCGCCACCTTTTCTTATTTTGCCCATATTAACTTAATTCACTATACAGGAGATGAATATACCGTATTTTTTGCTCCATAAGACTCACTTTTTCCTCCCAAAAAAAGTGGGGGGAAAAGTGTGTGTGTCTTAAATCCCCCTCACCTTTCCCAAGCCACGGCACCGAGCGGAGCTAGGTGCGTCTTATGGTCAGGTGCGTCTTATGGAGCGAAAAATACGGTATATATTTTACAACTGCAATTTGGTTGCCTCATAGCATTTGGTTTTAATACACAGTTGTAAGCTTATGAGACTTTCGTTTTGAAGCTTATGTAATGGTAATGGAGCTGCATGGAATTAGCTTTAGATTGTCATTAACAGTAGATCTTGAAGAACGACACAAAAAAGCCATGTTGTCACAATTCAGAATGTGTGACATGAAAATAAGCCATTGCCTATAAATCAAGGAGGGAGCCAAAAGAGAATGGAGTGTTTTTTTTTTAAAAAGGAATGAATTAAAAATGGCTTAAAAGTGTGCACGCTTTAAAATCTGTCTTAGTTGATTGTGTGTGTGTGTGTGTGTGTGTGTGTGTTAAGCCTCTTATTTGTTAGTGGCTCCCTAATTCCCTATGACTACATTAATTTCTTCACACAAATGACATTTTTTATTGGTAAAATCTCCCCTCCCACCTCCCTCTTCCAAAAGAAAAGCAGCATGCATTTACTGACAGAGCCATATGCCTGCATTCACAACAAAGAGAATACTCTGGAAGGCAACGGCTTGAAGACAGATTTTTTAATAATGTTGGGATATTTCTTAACAGCATTATTTAAAACCTTTTTAAAATCTGCTCCCTCACACCTTTGTTCTTTCTGTACCAGGAAATGGTGTTACATATTTAATAGTAGATATTAAATGTTTAATATGTTTATGACATGAAATGTACGTACAATATAATCATAACCCTTTGAATTCTGGAGCACATCTGAGAAAGCAACTCCCATTTAGTTCCCGCACAGCAACCTGAAAGTGGGTACAATGGCCATGTACTGAATAAAAGGAAACAGTGGACTACAAGCTATTTTGTAGCATGAATTTTCATTCCTTTCACTTCGCAGAGAGGCCGAAGTCTAGTCTCAGTTCGGACTTTTACCTCACAAATTCCCTTAATGTTTTCAAAGGAGGCTGCTTAATAGTCAAATTTTGCTCCCCTCCCCCTTTGCTGTATTCCTCAAGAAAATGCTGGTTGTTATTTCATTAGAACACAAATAGTCTGGAAATATCAGTTTATGCTATCTGAGCAAGAAATTCGGGGGCATTTCACTCAGCACCCTGTAGCGCTTCAGGATCGGTACAAGAACTGAAGAACGCTTGGGAGGAGGTTTCAAGGTAAACCGGCTCAGGAATGCTTCCCCAATGGGAGATGCACGTTTCTGTGTGAAAGTGCCAATATGTTTTGTTAGGGAACCAGTATTAATACAGTTCTGTGTGAAATACCTGACAGAAACCGTTGCTGAAGGGTTCCTGAAACGGAACATATTAGCTGTGTGAAATTCCTCACAATTACATATTAGTTTACTGATCCTTCCCACACATGCTTAGAACTACCTCACAAACATGCCCCTCAGGTAAACTTACCTCAACCAAATTTACTCATTTACTCATGTATCATGCTCCTGATCAGATCACCTGGATGATTTTTTGTCAAATTTATCTCCAGCACCATGCCAAGCAGCTTTGCCCCTGAGCAGTAACCACTTGTGCTACAGTGTCAAGTTGTGCCTTAGTAATAAGACACTGATGGTACACAAAAGTATCTAATTAGTAAATATGAACTTTAAAATCTTAAACATAACTTTTTCTTTTAAAAAATTGGGAGATGTGGAAGGAAATGGATTGTCGGGGTGGCAGCTTTGGGAAAGCCATCTGATCATACAAATGAATTCCTTTGGACACATCTGAACAGCTCATGAATGACTAGTTCTCAGATTATGATCACCAAGGAGGAGATGAGCCAAACCAGCTGGTGAACCCTGCTCCTTCAACATAAACTTTCCTAGGTTGGTACCTGTTAGTTATTCCTCCCCTTCAGCCCAAACCTTCCCTCAGATATACAAGCTCTTCCCTCAGATATACAAATATGCCCCTTTTCATTGTTCTTTACCTCATTTCTCACCTTCACAAACCATTCCATTAAGCCAATTTTCATTGCTAGTGTTCTGTTTGTTTCTTTTATCCCATTTTTATTTTGACATTTATATGGAATTGACATAAAATGACATATTGGGAAATATGTTAACTTTAATGGGAGGAAATGAGCTTCAGGAAATTGAACATGGCATGAAACAAAATACACTGAGACTTGATTTAAACAAATTAGAAAAAAATCAAGAATTTTCAAAATGGGCCTATGAAATTTCAAGCTTTGCTATCCCACCATCCTTTCTATCCCTTTACAAAACCCAGTAATTTTGCTGCCTTTTCCCTGTTTAATTAGAAAGACATCCTACTGGTTTCAAATATATCTATTCAAAATCAGTGACTTTGTTGGTTATAATCTTACAAGTGAGGGCTTGCAGGGACTTGGCTGAAAGAAATGTCCCCCACTATGTCCTCTTTCCTTCCCTAAAAGCCCCTATAGCTTCTCCCCTTTCCCTGCTTCCTTTGCTTCCTCCCACCCACCATCCAACCTACCTTTATCTGCTCCCTGTCTTCAGCTTTCTCTCCTTCCTGCCCCTGGCAGCCTCTCCCCATGAAAATTCTGGCCAGGTTGCAAGGTGCCAGTTGCCAGGCTAGACCAGACCCAGGCTGCGGTCACACACCCTAAATAATCCACTTTCAATCCACTTTCAGTGCACTTTTCAACTGGATTTTACTGTGTGAACTGGCAAAATCCAGTTGGAAAATGCATTGAAAGTGGATTGAAAGCGGTATTTAGAGTGTGTGACTGCAGCCCCAGTTGCACAGTGGAAAACCTGCAATGACTTCTGAAGGGCACCCAATTTTCCCCGTATCTTCATCCCCACACTATTTTCTCCTTACCTCCCTCCTCATCTTCCCCTGCTTTCTTTTTTCTTCCCATTCACGAACTAACCAACCTTTTAACTTCTCTCCCCAACTTCAGCTATGTCTATTATTTATTTACTTCATTTATACTCCATCTTTCTCCACAATGGAATCCCAGATCCTAGTCTGAAACTCTAACACCGATTTCCCACAGCTGCTGCTCTGCCCCCACTCCTCCCTTTGCCCCGATCATGTCAATTTTCCACTATTTGTCACATGGCCACATTTTGCCCCAGAGCTTCGCCTGATTTCCCCCACGTCTACTCAGTCCTGGTTTTGAGGATGGAGTAGATGCAGTGGGAATCAGGCAAAGCTCTGGGGCAAAATGTGGCCACGCAGCAAATAGTGGAAAATTAACACTTAGGATAGAGGCAAAGGGAGGAGTGGGGGAAGAGCAGCGGCTGTGGGAAATCGGTCTAACTTTCTCCACAATGGGGATCCCAGATCCTACTCTGAAACTCTAACCACTACCCCACACTGGCTTTTGTGCTGTGGCTGCTATTGAACAGTACCGAGTACCCAGACTTAGCAAGTCATGCAAGTCATGTGATAGCAAGTTTCCTGGTGCTTGCCAAAGATTATAAATGGCTGTCTGATCATGTGCAGAGTGCATAATATGCTGTATCATGATAACTCCCCCTAAAAGAATTCTTTCATCTTATGAGAGACTACCCTGGAAGTTATACAATGAATCATAATGACATTTTTAGATTGCTTTTTGGTAGGCAATGGTTAATGTCTAAATTTTTATTTTCTTTAAAGAGCTAAGCAGTGAAATGGTAGAATATATTGTGTAATAAAATATTCATTTGGTGGGTCTTCAGGTGAGAGAAACAACAGCTATTCCTCTCTGTTCTTTTTATCTTTTGTTAACTATGTACACATTGTGACATAAATATTAAATCATTAGCTACACAGAAATGAGGTGGTGTGTACTGAAGACATCCCATAATGCATTCCCATTCCAATCAACCCCAGAACCCAGGAGTTTAATAAGAGCATTTCTTGCACGGCCGATTGACCTCTGGAGACCTTTCAGTGGATTTCAGGATGTGTGTACAATCTGCTAGTGTAAAGAAGATGAGGCATTTAGATGCTTCTGAACCTTAACATGGCTTTTATTGGGACAGTTCATATTTAATTTGAAGCATCTTGCTCATCTTGTTTCCTTTTTTCCCTATTAGGAGGTGTCACAGATAGTGAACTGCATTGTTATTTATACCTCTTGAAAATTTTTACACTTGGAGCAGGGTCAATAATTAAGGATGAGTGGCTTTCCTCTGTCCCATTCATTTGCTGTTCAGGAATTTCTCTCAGTGCTGTGTTCCATTATTCCTTAATTTCAGTTTAACTCAGAAAATTTTAAAATTAATTCCAGAAATGTTGCTTATGCTCTCTTTGTTGCAGCTTTTAGCTTTTTCAGCTCAGCTGATGCACATCTGTCTTCTTCTACACTATTGTTGTGCATTTGCACATTGCTGCTACACAACAACAGAAACTTGATGTGAGTGTATGCATGGTTACACCAAAATCCTTTTTGTGCTCTGTTTTGTTGATGTGTATATGTGCTCCTGCACACTGTATAATACCCTAATGCTTGTTTTTTAAAATGATGTATCAAACATTCCAGAGATATCTGATCCATAACTTAGGACAAAAATTGGCTGCTCAAAGATAAGAAGAAGAAGAAGAAGAGATTGGATTTATATCCCGCTCTTCACGCACTTGTAGTCTCAGAGCAGCTTACAAACTCCTTTCCCTCCCCCTCCCCACAACAAACACCCTGTGAGGTAGGTGGGGCTGACAGTGCTCTGACAGAAACTGCTCTTTTTCAAGAGCAGCTGTGCCAGAACTATGGCTTGCCCAAGGTCATCCAGCAGGTGCAAGTGGAGGAGTGGGGAATCAAACCTGGTTCTCCCAGATTAGAGTCCACGCACTTAACCACTACACCAAACTGGTAGCAATTAAATCTGTAGCAAGTATGGAAAGAATATGGATAACTGGTTCTAGAGTCCAAGTAACAAGGACAATAAAAAGCAGGGTTGGAATATTTGCTTTGCACCTGATAAAGATATATTCTCCATCAAGGTTAGGACAAGCTGAATGCCTAGCATTGTACATGAAGGCCCCAATTGTCCCTGGAGTTCAGTGACTAGCTTGCCCGTGGAGGGCTCAGATTTCATTGTCTCATTAGCCATGGGGCTCACTGGTTTATCTTGGCCCTCAGACTACCTTACCTAAGAGGATTGCTGTCAAGAAATGTTTAAGAAAACTAGCTGGATGTCTGCATGCCAATTGTAGCCTATTGTCATT
Organism: Lepidodactylus listeri; assembly: GCA_029233225.1. Classification (NCBI taxonomy): domain Eukaryota; kingdom Metazoa; phylum Chordata; class Lepidosauria; order Squamata; family Gekkonidae; genus Lepidodactylus; species Lepidodactylus listeri. The sequence continues at coordinate 45,901,000 of JARCFY010000006.1, read as the reverse complement.
CAGCTACTGGTGATACAGCTTTTTCACTAGTTGTTTTCTGCAAAGCCATTCTTTTCATGGGTGGCAGTCACACGCACAATATAAAGTATGGGTGGGGAGCAAGGCTATCTCCTCCAGCGTAGGTTGACCTGTAGTTGCATGATCGCATGGACATTTGTAGATGCGGGCACAGCCTGCCACTGTGTGATCAGGCGCAACCGTGGGTGAGTCAGGTGGGGTTTTTTGCCATTTGTTTCCGATGCGCTTACATGAGGAATTGATGAATCGCACCTCCGCACTGAGGTCTCCCTATGGAGTGTGCGGGACTGTGCGCTGATGAGCATACTGCGGCGGGGGGGGGGGGGGAACAATGGCACAGAGTTGGGATAGCCTGATCAGACTATCCCGATGCCATGGGAGCGCACTGGGGCAATCAATGCAGGAAAGTCCATCTGTGGCCCGTAGCAACCCATTTGCTACTGGACTTTCCAAGGTGTTTTTTAACTCCACTTCTGCAGCAGAGCAAAATGGGTTGCCGACGGCTGCAGGGCGCTTCCCAGATGTTGACATCTGATTGTGCTCCTTCAGTCTGCCTGGCATTCACTCCTATGTTGAAGCGAATTGTGTGTGTGATCACAACCATGGTCTAGTCTCACAGAATACTAAGACAGAGGAAACTTGTCTCTTGTAAACACAATTTTCTGGCACCATTATGAAAAAATGGTTGTACCTTTAATTTTCCTCCCAGAGTTTAATGCATTTTTGTTGCACTAAACACGTTGCTTGGAATTTCCATCTTGCTTTCTCTAATGTATGTTGCCTATATGTTGAACGTGCAATTTGTGAATAGTGGTTCACCAAATAGTTGTGAACCCGCAATGCATCCCCAATTTATCTACTTGTACCTCAATTTAATCCCAAAACCGGAGCTTCTTGCTGCAGGTCAGCTCTGTGCTGTACCATTGTACTGACTGAGCCAATTGAGCAAGAAGAAGGCAATCATTTGTATTTCCCTGTATGGCCTATTTCAGACCAGAGTAGTTATGAAGGAAATATATGTCTCTTTATGGAAAAACTCTGTCCTTCCTCTGTTCTTCTACCCCTGCCTTCCTTTCTCCTATTTTTGTAGCAATACCTCTCTGCACATGAACACAGTGAGCTGCCCTAAAGAGTCAGATCCTTTGTGCACTGGCTCCAGGGTTATCTACTTTGGGTAGGGTGGCCCTCCAGAGATATTTTTTTATGTCACCATTTTAAATGGAGAGGACTGCCAAACCTTAAGCCTATGAACAGGAAACAGCTGTCTTGCTCATATATATCTTTCCTGGTTGATGTGGAAGTATATTGAAATGGGCTTTATGCAAATTGGTACACTTATTTAATGGGGACACCCCAAATATCCATTAATTCTAATATTCAGAGCAGAAACCATATATTCATTACTGTAAATAAGTTTGCCAGACTGCTATCGTAGTTTGGGAGGTAGTGAAGAGAAAGGGTCATTTTACAAGCTGCCATGTAATTAAGCCAATTTGGAACAATGATCAGTGTGCAACAATTAGTGTGCAATGATGATTCAGCTCAGTATTGCTTGCTGTGCTTTGTACATTATGTTTGGATGATACACATGAGCATACTGGTTTTCAAAAAAATCATGTATCCACTTCTGTAGAGTTCAGTTCCACTGAACACTTCTGTAGATAAGTGACCAAACCTACAGTGCTCATTATATAAGGAATGTCTGTGGAAGGAACACGTTGTAAGACTAATTTACAATCAGTCAAGATGAAACATATGGAATTTGATCTGACATTATCTTCCTGCTCTATTTTCATCCTCAATCAACAAGAAATGCATCCAAACAGCAGGGATATGAGGCCAATAAATTTAAACCTTTTCTACAGTGTAATAAATATTACAAAGATAACAACCTTGGTAGTAGGTCATATGAAACAAATTTTACTTTTCTATGATGTTTTCAGTTACTTGCATGGGATTCTGCTGCAGTGCTATTTCTGTCACTGTACTCCCATACTACATGTCTGTCTGATGTTATCTTCCTGAACTTCATTGTTAGCTGTATGGAATGTGTTTAGCTGTTCATACTGCTGTCTGTTTTCTAGTGTTTCGTGTTTTCTTTCAAGTGACTCTTTGCCTTTCCTTGTATTAGATGGATTTGCAAGTCTTCCCTCTTTGAGCTAAGCAGGTTACTTACAACTTGGTTGAAATGCTTGATGTTGACATTCCCCTCCCTTCTTCCTTGACAACTTGCTCTTGAATCTATCTGAGCAACGTCTGAGAGCGTGAATGTGTAAATAGATGACTGGGAAAATACAATGCAAAATTAGATTGCATGCTAATTTTTCAAGTGGTATGCATATTTTCCCCCATGCACAACAATTTCTCATGTACTAAACTTGTAGAACTTGTTAAACAAACAAAACAAAACAAAAAGCATTTCAGTGAAGATATGATTTTTTAAAAGGGCATTAAATATTTAATTGGTAAAGGAAGGTTTGCAAACATATTGAAAGAATCTAGATAGATTTACATTGAATAATACAAATAGATGTATTTTTGCTCTTTAACTTTGACCTAGAAATCCCTGCTGAAAACAGAACACGTGATCCAGTGAATGATATGCACTCAGTGAGCCTCTTCTGACATTCACCAAGCAGTTGGGATACTACTGCAGCCACTACTCTTTGCTAGTAACATCAGAAGATAATGTGGGAGGTGCCGATACCTGGTTCCATCCTTTCCAAATCAGAACTGCCTCTCTCAAGACTAGGAGAATGGTAACACTGAGCGGGTTATAGGGAAGCTGCATGCTTCAGGAGCTCTCCGTGCTTACATCTAGGCCAAAAGTTCTCTTTAGGTACTTTTAATTCACATTCATATAGACTTAATCTGCTTTCTCACTTCTAGTCCTCAGAGGTACAATTGTGCTCTAAAAGTAAAAGGTTTAATTTCTATAGGTTGTAAATGAGTGTGGTCCTAGCAGTGTTAGTACTAGAGGAAAACTAATAAATAATGAAAGTTCCATTCCTTTGATACTAGGTCTGTTGTGATTCCATCTCCAAAGGTGCCACATGCAATGCCACTGCTGAAGTGGCCGGAAATCTTTTTGTTTGGGTCTTGCTCACTTTGAACTTGGCATTATGTTTTCGTTCATGCTAAATTGGCTCCAGAATCCTGAAAGGTTGATGCTGGTCTAGGGTTGTCATGTGTCTACTGGTGGGTGGGAGATCTCCCATCCTCAGAGGCCTTTCCCCCTGGCACTTGAGCAGTTGGTGGAGAAAGGGAAAAAAATTAAAAATGCCATTGTCATGCCTCTCTAGGAATTTCTGGGAATTCTGTGGTAAAACCATAGAACTTTTGGCAGTTCCTAGATAAGGCCAATGTCACTTTCAAGGAAAACTCAGAAGTGACATCTGTCCTCTCTAGGAATCACTAAAAAATCTATGGTCTGTCTGTCTGTCTGTCTATCTATCTATCTATCTGGAATATTTCTATGCTGCCTCTTCAGAGTCCTGATTAAGGCAGTTTACAATGAAAAAAATACAATATTAAAACACAATCCATTGGACACATGCAGCATAAAAAAGATCCATAAAACAGAATCAAATGATTAAACAGCTGATAACACCTTATTTAAAAGCTGGATAAAAAGATGTGTTGTTGCCTGGCTCCTAAAAGAAAGTAAAGTGGGTGCCAGGCAAGCTTCAAGCAGGAGGGTGTTCCAAAGGTGAGGTGCCACTACAGAAAATGCCCTGTCTCTAGTTACCACCAATGTCACCTCTGAGGGTGGAGGCACAGAGTGCAGGGCTTGAGGAGTTTTTCATGTGTCCTGGCCCAACCTGTTTAGGTCCTTAAATATAGGAACCAGCAGTTTGAATTGTGCCCAGAAACAGATGGGTAATCAGTGCAGAGTTTTAGCACAGGGGTGACATAATCCCTGTAACCAACCCCTTAAACTGGCCTGGTTGCCACTTTTTGGACCAATTAAAGTTTCCAAACCATTTTCAAAGGCAGGCCCACTAGGGATGCTGGGCCTCCTGCTATAACAGGAGACCTCCCAACATCCATGCTCTTTGTCCATTAATGCCTGAGGGACTGATAACAGGAAATGCTGGGGGAGGGGGAAAGGACTGTGTTCTAGTGTTGCACCAGTATGATGCCATCACTTCTGGTAAAAACTGGAAGTAACATAGCAGACACTCTAGCATTTACCATAGAGTTTTTAGGGCCCCGTCCACACGAGCAAGATAAGCCAGACGGGAAGTGACACAAATTTGTGCTGGCGCAATTTGCGCCGCTTTTGCGGGATCACACAGGTCCATGGACCTGTGAGGGCGAACCGCCGCTGCATGATCACACGCAGACGCGGGCGAGTTGGTTTTTTTTTCCCCCGGCCGTTTTCAGTGCGCTTATCTGTTTCTACAAGGGATCGATGACTTGCCTCTCCACCCTCGGGATCATTCGATGATGCGCATACGGGGATGGGAGGGTGAAAAAAAACAAAAAGCCCACTCCCCAACACCACTTGTTTGCGCTGGCGCGATCACACCAGGAAAGGTCAGTTCTGGGTCATTGCAAACCATTTGAGACTGCCTTTTCACTGGTAGCTAAATAAGCTGATTCCCCACCGGCTCAAAGTGGTTTGCAACACTTTGACACCAGCTGCAGGATGCTTCCCAGATGTGCTTGTGTGATCATGCCACTCTGAGCCGGCGGAGAATCGTCCTTCTTGTGTCGCAAATGGGTGCGTATGATCGCGCCCTAGAGCTTCTAAAAACCAAAAACGATGTCACAGTGTGTTGGCACAGTGCCAACCACCAGGCCACCCCCCCCCCCAATTTTTTTCCTGGGGGATGCTGACTGCAGCTTGGTGACCCTAAGCTCTATGTAGAATGCATTATAGTAATCTAACTTGAATATGATCAGAGCATGGATCATGGTGGCCAGCGAGCTTGCCATAGAGCTTCAGATGATTCCTAGAGAGGTATGGTGTTCGTTTGGGGTTTTCCATTGGTGATACTTGCCCCCCGCCCCCATGTCCTGCTGGTCTCCTGCTAGATCTGGCAACACCATGCTGGTCATATTCCATAGGTAGCAAAGAGAAACAGTCCTTTATCATGGCATTGAAGAACACTTTTACCTATATACACATGTCCAATACTAGAAATGCTTGTTTGTTCATCTCTGTATACATGAATACTTGCATTGTTTTGGGGGGAAGATCAATTGTATCACATGTAAACCTTTCTTAACAGTGGGGACAGACAGACAAACAGACAGACAGATGATAGATATTTCTTAGACTGCTTCTCCACCAAATACTCAAAGCAATTTACACACACAAAAAATACTAAACATCCTGGTCTGGCCTGAGATCCTCTGGGTTATTCATCATCTCCACAGGCTAAGACCCAAGGGTCCTTTAGCTCTTTCCAAAAGGTTCACTTCTCTGGCCACACCACAGACTAAGTGCCTATAACACAAAAAAACCCCAAATGCCTAACCTCAATCTTAAACAGCTGGCAACTATCTTCCCACAATTTCCTTCCCTTGCTGAAATCTCCTTCTCTATCTAGCTATATAGATATAGATACAATACACAAATCAAACTTAGGGGTAGTAATTCCAGATAAATCAACAAGTTTGGGAGAAACATGGAATGGTGCCTGGCTGTCTAGGAAAGCCACCTTTGTCACACCTACCACAAAATGCAAATGTCTCAGTGAGGCAAAGTTAAGGCCAAAATATTCACTTATAAAGTGCAATACTGCACACTTTTGGGGTGGAAAAGAAGGTGCTTATTTTAAAATACTCCTTCATATAAGTATAACACAATTGAGTGAAGACATATTCATGCATTGCTACTTAAAATATAAGCATTTGTGACCAACATGACGCCCATAAAACAAGAATCTCCCTATAAAGCAAGTTTGGGGGTAAAAAAGAAGAGGTGTGTGTGGTTCTTATGATGGCATGGTTAAGTGCCCCAGAGTAATCATTCCTTGGAAGTGTCACAGAAAGTATTAGACACAGTTAGCTGCAGGTATAAATGCCAGATGATACCAGAGCAAAGTCATATATGTGTATATGTGTGTGTGTGCGTGTGTGTGTGTATTCTTATAATTGTATTTGCAAGTTAATGTTTGAAGTGTCAGTCTTGGTGAAATTAGCTCATCTTGTTATGATTTGGGGCTTTGATGTGAGTGAGAGGCTTCAATTGCAATGCACAGTCACATCTGAGAGTAAACTGCCTAGACAAAGAGACTTACAAGGCTAGTAAATCAAATACGGCAAACTTGTCTGTGTGGATTATGAGGGGGACTATTTGCATAACTTTGAAGTATTTATACTGATGAAATTACAATAATTAAAATCATTGCTGTGTCAATTGTTAGATGCCACAAGGCATAGCAATTACTAGCATGCAAATCAGACTTTGTGTAAGCATTTTAAAGAATAATTACCTTATTTGATTCAGATGTGCCTGAGAGGCATTAAGAATCATTTCAGCTATTTTGACTTCATAATTTTTAGGCCTTAATACAATATTGTTATTGTTATTGACAAGAATACTTTGTTGTGTGTATATACATGCATAAATGCTTTCTTTGATGGTTTAGATGTTAAAATGGCACCCTGTTAACCAAAATTCTTTGTTTAAAAATGCTTTTGAGTTCCTGATCTTGTGTTTGCATTGCTGCTGCGCCAAATCGGCCTGCTCATTTTATAGGACAAACCTATTTCATTTGATTTGAACTACAGCAGATCCAGTTTGCAAACCAAGTGTAGCGCTCAATCTGTAGCTGGACCCTGCATATGATAATTCAGAAGTAAGTAAGTCCTACTGGGCTCAGTATGGCTTACTTCCATGAAAAGCATACCAAGGATTTCTGCCTTATTTGTTATATGAAAGTTGTTTACAGCTCTGTTGGTATGAAATAAAATCCCCCTAAAACCACAATTAGCATAATACCTTTTGGGTGATTCCGCACTAGACCTTAAAACCTGGTTCAGCTCTGTCTCCGAATTCACATTCTACACTACACTCGAGTTCTCCCCTGTAATTATCTCGGGGTATTTTTTGTTTTCACATTACATTGAAGTCACCCTCATTCCACCCCACGCTTGTCCTGGAATAAATGGATGCTGTTATAACCAGGGATAAGTGCAAGGTATTGTGTCACAAGTTGAGCTCTGATAAAGAGGGATGAGATCCAAGTGCGGGAAGGACCTTTGTTGCCATTTTGAATGCCATCCATTTTAGGCAGTAATGAATGAAGAAATATGGGGCCTCTTGCAGAATTCTCTTATGAGCAGTCCCCTCACTGGTGACTTTTATCCCCTCTCTGTCTTTGCAGCTTTGCCTTACTAACTCTATCACCAGGGCTGCCAACCCCCAACCCCCCCAATTGGGGCAGGGATTTGCATCCTGAGTTCCTACTGCCCACAGCCACTTGGAATGGTGGTGGTAGTAGTGGTGGTGGTGGGGAAATTAAAAATTTAAAATAGAAAAAGAGGCATTCACAGCCATTAGAGCAGGCAGGATGACTAACTGTTCCTCCCTCACCTTGTGCTTCAGCTTTTGCTTCTTGCTGCCTACCCACCGACCCACCCACCCACTCGTGATATCAGGGTATTAGCTTTTTGGGGCCAAGCAGGAATTCTGAGGGCCTACTTCCCGATTGGCACTTGGGCAGGGCCCCTTTTCACCTGCTTCATGATGTCCAGGCTGGTGGTCAGGGGTCATTTGGGGCCAGAGCGAGGCCACTAGGAGGAGTGGCCACTAGGGCAGCCCAGGAGTGGCCACTAGGGCAACCACGGGCCGAATCAGATTCTCTGATCTGATTTGGCCCGCCGCCAAATTGCCGCTGAAATTTGGTGGCAGCTTTAAAAGAGGCTGGAGGGGAGGGGGTTTGAGGGAGAGGCTCCAAATTTGCAGGGTAACTGCTGGAGCCTCTCCCCAAAATATCCACCAAGTTTCAAGAAGATTGAGCCAGGGGGTCCAATCTTCTTAAAACTTGGTGAGGATTTCGGGGAGAGGCCCAGCAGCTACCCTGCAAGTTTGGAGCCTCTCCTTTAAACCCTTTTCCTCCAGCCCCTCATATGCCCTATGAGTTTTTGCCATTGATCATCAGGATATTAAACTGCTGATCAAATGGAAAAGAATCCCTATGGGAGAAAAGGAAAAAAAATGCATGACAACATATCTAACTACTAGTTACAGGATTTATACACAACTTGGCATATAGAGATGTTGGCATATAGAGATGTCAACTAAAGTACAGGTGAGAATATTTGAGGCTGTGATCACATGCACAATTTGCCCCGACATAGGCATGAATGCCAAGTGGATTAAAGGAGTGCGATCAGGAGCCAACATCTGGCAAGTGCCCCACAGCCATCGGCAACCCGTTTTGCTCTGCCACACATGCGGAGTAAAAAAAACACATCAAAAAGTCCAGTCCATTGATTTCAATGGCCCATAGGGTATAATGGGGCTGAAACGGACATTCCCTTTTTGACACACTTCCGGTGATGTCAGGGGATGTGGCATATGCTAATGAGTAGGGCTGCCAAGTCAGCTCGGGGGGCGGGGGATCCCCCGCTACAGGAACCCCACCCCCCTTCCCCAACGTAATGACGTCACCCGGAGGTGACGTCATCATGTTGGGGGCGTTGCCAGGGCGACGCTCTGGCAACACCCCCAACGTGATGACGTCACTTCCGGGCGATGTTGCCGGGCGTGCGCGGATGATGGAGGACTCCCCCCCGCCGGTAAGTAAGGGACACTTGGCAACCCTACTAATGAGTTATGCTAATGAGTTATGCCAATGAACTCCTGCACCTCTTTTTCTATGAAAGGACCCCTTTTTCTATGAAAGGACCCCTGCTGGTGGTAGTAATGGTTTAGGAATTAAATAAATAATTGAATTTAGGATTAAGTAGGCCTGGTCTTTGACTGTTTAGGCCATAACTAGTTTAGCAGGAATAGGGTGGGCTGCTCATGTAGGTTAGGATAAGCGGGGAACTCCCTGAGCCATCAGGTGTGATGGAGAGTGTGTCCTGAACAGGCTAACCCTTGCTGAACAGTAGGATGGGGCTTGGGAAAGAGTGCCTTTGGTGCTGAGCAACATCTTCCTGGACCTGGTAGCAACTTAATGGTGCATCAGAGCTGGTGCTGGGCACCTCTCAGCACTCTCTCTGTGTGTGAAGTTAAACAGGGCCAGTGGTAGCTGCTGGTTGAGTTTGAAGCCAGCATGGATTTGCCAGAATAAATCTTGCCCTCAATTCAATATTAGCATAGTTGATGACCTAAATCAGCAGATTTGAATAAATTTAAATAAACCCACACTGTTGTCTCACATATTCATTTTCGTCTTGAATCATAACACGGGTCCCTGTAAGGGAACAAGCACACTGCCATGTTTAAAGTTTGGAAAATGTTTAACAAGCCCAGCAGAGAGAACTAAAATATACACTATACCAGTGGCCTTAAATTAACTGAAGTCCTCAGCTGTAGCATGGTTAACTTAGCACTAATAGTTAATCTTGGTTAGATGCTTAATTTCTGTGTGGTCTGCAGACTTTAAAAATACAATTTAAGCAAGAGTAGAACACAGAGACTCAGAGAAAACCCTTGTCCCTTCTCATCCTTTACTCCTGTGCCTGATGTTTTTTTCCTCCAGCTCAATAAAGCCAGGAGGAAGGACAGGGTTTCCCCATGTGCTTCATTTTTGTTTAGACAGATCCACGACCCACCACTTGAGTATCCCAGGAAAGGAGGCAAAACTCACATTCCAATGGTGCTATACTCTCTAGACCTGCTCTGCAAGCAACAATTGCAATGAAAATAGATGGCTGAAATATCAAACAAATACAAAAATGAATTTCATACACTGCTCGTGCACAGTAGAAATAATAAAGGACAAACTATTCTTCCTGTCCTCAAGAGATGAGCAGTTTGATGCTTCCCTGGCCATTATTTCATTATGAACCACTTTCAGAAACATAATAATAATTGATGCTGGAGATTAAAAGGCACGGATGTCTTTTTAATCCATTCATTTGACTTATTCCATAACTTCATGGATTTGGGGATTAAGCTATGAGTTTCTAAACAGGGAGGCACATCAATTAAGACCCTCACTTATAAATCCATCCTTGTCCTAATGAACCCTATTTACTATTTAAGTATCTAGAACTGAGGCTCATTGCCCCCCCCCCGCCCCTTCCAGTCTGTTTTTTTTGGTTCATATCAAAGATCAGTACAGTTCACAACTGACCCTTAGGACCACAGTTTGTGCTAAAACCTCCAGGTCAGTGTTGAATCTTGTTCAGCCTGTGTGTATATGTATACATTTGCACCCCTTTTCTCATTATCTGTTCAGCTTGTATCACATTAAAACAAAGACACAAGGAAATTCTTTTCCATAGGAAATCAACCCAATGCAGAGTGCTATAAAATTCCCAGCACTTAGGAAGGAAGAGAGAGTCACACAGTCATTTTGATCATGTTTCACCACTGTTCCCTATCACAGTTAAAAGGGCTGATCAGATGGCCTCATCTGTCTCTTGTATCGAAGCCGACTCATCCCCACAATCCTCCCGGTTTTCTAGCAATTTTTCCAACACTGGGAAAATCAAGTACTTTCTGAATATTTGCATTGTGAATCCACAATTTTGCCAATCTGGACAGCCATCTCTTTCTATAAATGCGATTAAGTCATCTGAATGTTTCTGCACTGAATTTTTTTCTAGCTTTTGCTGTTGTGCGCATGAGCAATCCTGCGCTGAATATATTTAATGCATGAATGTTCAAGCACACATATATAAACTCCAGCACTCAGTTGTGCATTGGTGGTTCATTTTGTTCGCTGTTTGGAAGGGAAAAAAAACACTGCAAAAACAAGGGAGTACAGTGCGTCCAAGTGGGAATGGTGATTTGGCCATGCGCATATGCACATGTGCAAAGAAATTTTTTTAAAAACTCATGCCATGCCACCGTTTGGGTGGTGCAGCAATCTGGACAGTGCCTGGAGCCTCGTCGCATGATACACGTGGTTTGGGAAGGGATGTGTGATCATACCAACCTGCAAAAAAAATACCCCCGGTCAAATATACAGCAGGAACAAATCACGGTAAACTTGGCGTGTGACCACAACCAGAGTCTGATAAGGAGGGACACTCCCTCTTAATCACATCCTATCTGGAATCCCATTTTATTGTGGCCGTGCCCTGCAGAATGCTTAACATAATGTTTAATCCGGGCTTGGCTGATAAATTCAGCCTTTAAAGCAATATTCTTGTGTTTATATCATATTATCTAAATCCCTTTATACTTAGTTTTGCCGCAGTAAAATCTTACAAACCTAAAGTTGAAGTTTGTTTTCAAATCAAATTAAGCTTTGGCTTCTCTGGCACGCGGAACTTGCTCAGAATGCAGCAGCACGTCCGATTGCTGGCTTGCCGCACTGTGATCATATTACAACTAGCAGGCCTTGTGTTCTTTATGTTGGCAGACTCTCAAGTGGTGGGCTGTTGATTCTCTTAATACATGTTAAATAGTAGTGCTCATAGGTTCATGTCAAGAAGGCACTGTTGGATCTTGAAAGCTCCAGCCCCTCTTTTGGCCCCTGCCTGATAGGTATCTGCGTTCAAACCGTCCTCTGTGCTTAATGATTTGAAAACCACATGTAAAATAGCAATCTATTTTGTCTTCTCTCTGGATGGAAACTTAGGCAGTCTTTCCTGAAGCTTGTTTCATTCCCTATTTCTTAGCTGCGGTATAAAGACTTCAAAAAGCATATTTTAAAGCTCTGATTTAAGTTGTTTCTAATCCTCTTTTCAGACTGCTATATATAGGGCTTTTACAACATAGGTGTTTTACAGTGCCGATCAATGTATTGTATATTTATGTGTATGTATATACAAAACTATATGCATGCATGTAGTTTATCATTCAGGGCTCCCCTTCCCCTTATTTGATGTGAGTAGACTCGTAGACAATGAAGGTGGTAGTATGTCATTTTCTTTGCTCTTAAGTCAACCATGTAATAATTTCAGAACAGTTTTTGCTTACTTTTTGTATCTTCACCTGCATTGTGGTGGGGTCAGGGTGAGACAAGGCCACTCCAGTCTACCTTAGACTGGCTTTGTCATATGCAGCACCATTTAGTGCAACCCACGTGTGAGGACTATGGAGCTAATGGATCTGACTTTTTCTTGCACTCAGTAGATTATTTGCAGGTCTGTGGTGATATCCTTGTCCTCCACAAACAATACTTCGACTGAGTGCCTACTGCATAGTTGGAAAGGGGTATTGCCTGTTCCCAGGTCATATGTGTGAGTCCAAAGGAAAACATTTCCTTCCATTTCATAGCATTATAAAATTATGCTAGTTTGGTGCAGTGGTTCAGTGCGCGGACTCTAATCTGGAGAAGCAGGTTTGATTCCCCACTCCTCCACTTGCACCTGCTGGATGACCCTGGGCAAACCATAGTTCTGTCAAAACTGTTCTGTCAAGGGCAGTTCTCGAAAGAGCTCTCTCAGCCCCACCTATTTTACAGGGTGTCTGTTGTGGGGAGGGGAAGGGAAAGGAGTTTGTAAGCTGCTCTGAGACTCCTTTGGGTAGTGAAGCTGCTCCGAGACTCTGAGTGAAGGGTGGGATATAAATCCAATCTCCTCCTCCTCCTCCTCTTCTTCTTCTTCAAAAGATCTTCTAGTGCAGCCTTCATCACAATAAATTCCTGGTATAAATCTGTGCGTGTGCTTTGATCAGTCCACCAGTCTCTTAACTGTTTCCTCATCACATGCAGTCTGGTTGGCCTTGGTCAGAAATCAGACCTTCCCAGTGGCTGCTCTGTTTCTGTGAAATAGCCTCCTTGATGCTATGCATCAAATTCCTGTTCTCCTAGGTTTACACAAAGTTTGTAAAACATAGCTGTTCTAGATAGAATTTTTATTTGTGCAGGTGGACCGATTAATAGAAACAACTATTGAAACAATAATTAGGGTTGCCAGTTCTGGACTGAGAAATTCCTGGAGATTTGGGAATGGAGCATGGGGCAGATAAAGTATGGGGAGGAGAGGCACCTCAGTGGGGTATAAGGTCATCAAGTCCACCCTCCAAAGCTGCTATGTTCTCCAGGGCAACTGAGCTCTGGAGATTAGTTTTAGTTCCAGGAAATCTCTGGGCCCCACCTGAAAATTAGCAACCCCACCAACGATATATAAATCATAAGCAAACCCTGGAAGTAGGTATAGGAAATTTAATAACTTTAGAAAGGGTGGCACTTTTTTTGCCTCCATGGTTTTCATTTTCTGTCATGTTTAGATTTTGTGTCGATTTTAATCTCCTGTCATTATCCCTTCTGAGCCTACTGGAAGGGGTAGATAGAAATGTTTTAGATAAATAAAAAATAAAGTTAAGCAGAACTAGCTACGTACCAACCTTCTGCTAAGCTAAACTACCACAGTTAGTTCAGAGCAACTCCAAAATACATTGGTGCAATCAGAGAATGACAGGAATATTTTATAGAGTTAGTGGATCAACCCACACCCAACACTCAAGGAGCCAGCTCTTTACAGACTGGGGACTGAGCGGTGAACCAAAACCATTCAAGCCTTTCAATAATATATTTACAATTAAATCTGTGGAACAGTTCTGCTTTCATTGATATCAGTAACAACAATTCTTTTAATAATTAGGGAAACCGGGTAACATATTTAGAGAAGCGTTCAAGACACATTCATGGAAATTTGGTGAAGATGATTTATTAAAATTGCTCCTCCGGCCTTACTGTACATTGCTGTAGTCTGATCCCAAAACCACTAAAGATTTTTCTGTGTGTAAATTACTAGCTAAGCCCAGTGGTCTCAGTGGGAATATCTTGGCAAAGACTTAGGCCTACACTGAGTTGAGAACATAGAGCAGAAATGTCTCATTATGCTTAATTTTCTTGGGAAATTCATGGTGCATTCATGAAAGGACTCCCAAGACTGGGTGGATTGTGGGTGGGAATATGACTCTTGACAAGTTTTAGTTTCCATAGGGAAAAAGCATATTAGAGTTATACTTTATGTGCATAAACAGACATTGTGTGCAATAAGAGAACTCTACACCTTCAAACGCCCTTGTATAATACGAGTTGTTATTCCTGTCTCTGCTCCTTGCAAGGAAAAGTAAAAACATTATACTTGAATGTAACTAAGCCGAACTGTTTTGCTGTTGTTGTCTTAGCAACAAGTCATGATGACACCTGTTTTGTTTCTTGGAAATCAGAAGATGCTCACAAATTCAGCAAGTCTTCCTGGTAATCACTAGTTTCTGGTTTTTGGGTTTCTTTTGTTTTGTTTTTTTGAATCACAGTAATATATTTTATTTGGGAAGGGCTACAGGAATGATCAGCATTGTGAGAACCCATTATACATTCACATAGATGCACTTTGGACTGATTCACTTATTTGTGAATGTCAAACGTATCCATGCAGAGTGAGGTGTGGGCTCCCATCTGTCAGCGCCCCCCCGCCCCAAATGCATAAATATCCCTGGTTTCTATGATCCATACACTTATCTATTTATTTGAAAGAACAATTATAGGCATTTGGGTTACTTTGCATTGAAATGTGTGTGTCTATGCCTGATTCTAGCATACTTCAGCATGGTGGGAGACATTGTAAGACTCCATGACTCACAGTGCATATGCCATTTCCAACATTTATAAAGTAGTCAACCATCCCATGCGTGCCCATGATTAAATGTGTTTTAACCAAAGTGATTTAATGCTCCTTGTTTTTTAATCAAATGCAAACAGTTTCATTGTCTTAATATAACTAGAGCTAGTGTTATCAAGTCAGAAATTTTGCCTTCCAGATCCACTGGCACTGTAGTATGCTTTCTGCATTAAGAATTCACCTCCACCTACCTCGTCAGATGAAGTTACTTATAATACTGTCAGTGACTTAACTGTACAGAGCATAAGAACACACTGAGGCATGTCTCTCTTAGATGTTTGGGGCCTTGTGAAAGAGTCAGTGGGGCTTTATCCTCCTTCCAACTTCTGAAGAGATATTTGCCAGTATTCTCAGGAGTCTAAAGGAGATTGGATGATAAAAGGGGATTTCATATAAGAACACTATAGCCTGTAACACTTTGTTTAAAAGAAGGTGACACGGTTGGTTGTTAACATGGATTACGGGCTCACATTCTTGACCTTTCTAAATAAAGAAAATATACACTGGGAGTTCCAACAAGATCAGGGTGAAACTGATAAAGATCACTGTAGTTTTTTTTATATATATATAAAAATCCATTTAAATGAAAGGGGGAATGACCCACCCCCTCCCAGCTGTTTCAACTGTGGAGTTAAACATTCTTGTGGTTTGCAGAATTCATTATTGTATTTGGCCCCTCATAAAATTGGCTCTGCTCCCTCCTGGTAGTGTATGCACAGTCCTCGGATGGCAGACTGTACAAGGAAAGTTGTGAGTGTTGGCTGACCTCTCTTTAGGCAGAAGGATTTTCACCTCCTAATTACAACTTTATTTTCTTCCTGAATTATGATGTGTGTGTGTATTTTGTCTACCCCCCCCCCCACCAACACTACCTGATCTGCTTATGGTGACAGGCTTCAGAACGAGAAGGGAGGAGGTTGATGGCAAGTGGAGATAAATATCACATTTTATAATGTGGCTAGAAAACACCTCTCATGAGAGGGGGGAGAATGAAGAATTGGCGTGAAACCTGTAGCATATGACCACATTTGCTCTTTTAGGAGACCTACCATGCAGATGAATGGCCACCATTTATCCCAGAAGATGGAAACCAGATTTGAATTAACCATGCTGTTATGGCTCATAAAATTAAGAAAGATTTTTCCAGCTCCCCCAAATCTTCTTGGTAGTAGGCCAACAAGTGTTCCTAATATGGATCTTTTTATTAGGTAATATTGTCAATAAGATTTATTTATTTATTTATGTCTCGTTTCCCCCCACTTTTCTCTCTAGTGGTGATGCAAAGAAGTTTACAAAATGCACAAATAAAATTTAAATAAACAGAAGAGAACAACACAAACAATAGAATATTCTGTATCTCGGACTAGTCCTTAATCTTTTGGTGTGGCTCATTCAGAGCCACAGGTGATAAGGGATAGGCTAAAAGCCCTTTCACCAGACTTAAACAGGAACAGAAGCAGCCAAACTACACATTACCAGGGCTGCTGAAAGCCACCATGGGCCCGCAGACAAAGATTCCACCTGCCTCCCCCCATATGACCCTGATCCAAACCAAATATCACAACAAAAATTGACAAATCACTTGGCTTGCTGTTACCATGAATCTATAGTAATAAAAGAATCGGCTTTGTCCATGTTTGTTTGTTTATGTATTTATTTACTTTATTTATATTCCACCTTTCTCCCCAAAGGGAAATCAAAGCAGCTTACATCATTCTCCTTTCCTCCCCTTTATCCTCACAACAACCCTGTGAGGTAGGCTAGGCTGAGAGTGTGTGACTGGCCCAAGATCACCCAGCAAGCTTCCATGGCAGGGTGTGGATTTGAACCTGGGCCTCCCAGGTCTTTGTCTTACACTTTAACCACTACATCATGCTGGCAGGCATAACTCATCAGAGAATAAAGCTAGGAGACTCAAAATTGGCCACCAGTTTCAGGATGATTATAGGAGTTCCTTGGCCAAAAACTGAAAGAAGGGGAAAATCCTGGCCCATGTAAGACAAACCACCACCACACCATGCCATTTGCAGCTGAAGCTAAGGGACTCTGTGACAGACATAACTCAGAAAATAAAGCTACACAGGGGTCATTTCGTAGAAAAAGAGGTGCAGGAGCTCATTAGCATAACTTATTTGCTTATGCCACACCCCCTGGCATCACCAGAAGTGTGTCAGAAGGCAACACTCACTGCTCAGGCTCCACCCCAAAAATCTCCAGGTATTTCCCAACTCAGAACTGGCGAGCCAGCTTTACACTTTGACTAAAAACACTTTAGGTCTCCTTGGCTCTTGCAGGGAAGCTACCCTACAACAAGCATGAAAACACAGATCGTTAGTTTGCTTTTTTCCACAGTGTATCACCATATGTGCTCGCTCCTGGGCTTGTAACTCCCGGAATGGCACTCCTGCGCGTTCCTGCTTGAAATGACCCCTGATTAGCTACATGATTGAAAACTGGTCACCAACCCCAGAATGATGATGAATGAAGGGATCTGGAACATACTGAACCAGGTAATCTTCATGACAGAAAACTTGTAATATGAAAGCTTTTAAGCAACCTATCATGTGTGTCTAATACTCAGATCCCCAACTCACCATGGAAAGTTGCTTGGTGACACACTCTCAGCCAGACCTACCTCACAAGGCTGTTGTGAGGATAAAATGGAAGATGGGAGAACAATGCAGTTTTGGGTTCCCACTGGGGAGAAAGACTGGATATGGTATTTCTTATTAATCTAATTGTTAACAATACAAAACAGATTGAATTATTTGTCATATAACAAAGTAGCCTTTACAAAGGACTATTAGATCTTCCACCAGCACAATAATGATTAACAACCCAGTGCCTGTACTGGGAGTTGTAACTTCTGTTCCACATACAAACAGATAAATGTTCCATTACTATGCCTGTAAAGGGGGAAGAAAGGGGGAAGCATCCTATTACTACTTTGTTAGATCATAGGGAAATATTAACTCCCCCCCTTCATAATATTAATGAAGGTTAAATTGCTACTACACTAGTCTTAGTGCAGAATAGGGATGAGAAGGTCTTGAAACCAAGAAGTGAAAATAAGGATGCAAGAAGAGAAGTCTTACAGTTCAGAGGCGCACAGCCCCTGCCTCCCTGTAGCAACAGCAAAGGGTGGGCCCTGCAATCAGCCCTAGGCAAACAGACCTTACCCAATGAGCAACAGACCAGACAAAGACCCAAACAGACCCAGACAAAATCACCACTCTCCAGCAGGCTACAAACACCCACTCACCCTCAAACTCTGTCCTTTCATAAATCATCCTCAGGTAATGCTCCACAGCAGGGTTGCCAGGTCCTACCTGCCCAGCAGCAGGGGGCTCCTGGGTCCTCTCCTGGATATTCTGCTGTGCACGTAAAGCGTGGGGGGCATGATGACATCAGCTGGAAGTGACATCATCACATCACCAATGTCGGGGGTGATACTCTAGTTTTTGGGCAACAGCCAAATAAAGGGTGGGACACAGAAAAATTAGGTGGAGGGAGATAGACATGAATGAGAAAAGTGTGGAAAAGAGAGGGAAAGGTTGTTTTATCTTGCTTCAGTGCCCTAACTACCACTTTGCAAGATCTGGCTGAGCTGGGTAAAAGGAAAGGAAGAAAGAAAAACCAGGCTATTATAGAAAATGACCTTGGTTAGCAGGCTGCAAGCTGACAGTTAGTATAGCAGCCCTCAACCAGGGCTGCTTGTCTTACTTCATTACTGAATTAGTTGATGGGTTTAGCATGATCTCTTAGGCAAGTTTGCTTCAGTCTTGGAGAAAGGGACACCCAGCCAATACTAGAATGCCTTTTACTGTGCTCAGACTTCCCTGAGCCCCTAGTGGCTGCAGCTGGAACTGCATTAAAAGAAATGGAAAGATATTTGGCTGGATGCAGCATGACTCTGGCTTCAAGGGCTCTCCAGCTGACTCCCCCCCCATTATGTCTACCCAGTCCCCCTCTGTCAGCAGCCCTGCATGTTACACTATTTGATGAGTTGTGTTGTGTTGTGGTTGGCTGACTTGACTTTGAAGCAGTCAGTCACATACAGTGCTGGGAACTCATTTCCAAAAAGTACAGGGTTAACTTTTCACCCTGTTGGTGGACTGCATGTGTACTGATAGGTTACATATCCAACTTCTGAATAAGACAAATTGGGCCCCTCGGGTTGTTACATGTCAGGGAAATAGTACAGGGGAAAGGCTGGAGTTCCTTCGCCAACCACGCTGTAGTCCTGATCCAAACTGGGGACCTGTATGTTTGGGAAATTAGTTCCCGGCAGCACGATATGTGACTCATTGCTTCAAAATCAGGTAGGGAACACTGACACTACATGGCAAATGTCATCATGTGCAGCTTAGCCTTAGTCTAGGACTTGTGCAGATGGCTGAAATGTTCAACAGGTTTCCTTCATCTTCTAGAAGACCCTCTAGCCACACCCGGGTTTAAATACCTGCAGCAAGAAGGAAAACAGATATTAACAGTGGCATATTATACAGAAGATGTAACTCTGTTTAGGATTGAATGGCCAGCCTAGACCTTATGTTCTCCAGATTCCCTTCCCCAGCTTGAAGAGTCCTTGGTCATGCCCAGTAACAGTAAGGGAAAGGGAAACTCAGCCGAGATCATGTATATTTGGTAAAGATGTTTTCAGAAAATCCCCTCTCCTAAAAAAAAAGATAGGCTTCTGATTAAGAAAGGTAAAAGCTGATGACATAACTGGATGAAACATGAGATTTATGTGACTGGAGTGCTTTTTAAGGTTAAAAAGTAGCCATGGGATTCCTGATTTGGATCAGAACTGCGAGGTTAGCATTTCCTACCTGCACCATTTTCCTAACAGAAATGATCTCCCTCCTTTACTGTTAGTAGCACTGGTAAGAAAAAAGTATATAATACGGGTTCCTGTATTTTTTTTTCCTTACAGAAGCCATCTGCTTGGGGAAGCTAATGGTATAAAAGGTGAAACCCCTCCTTCCCTTTGGATCAGCCTCTTCCTGCTGCTGCTTTTTAACTTTAAAAAACTTTAAAAAAATGATCACAGCTTTTCCATATCTTGCGTATTAACCCTCTAAGATAGGAATTACATAGCAGGAATATCTTTGGGCAGTAGCAGCTTACAAGTAAATGAAAGAAACTGAAAAGTTTCCTAGGAGTCGGGAAGAAGACAGCAAAGAAAATTGTAAAGCAGAATACTTGCAAGGGAACATGAACTAGCTAGACTGAAGGTGACTGGACAGAATTTCATTAATAAAAGCATGGAGGAATGCTCGTAGCTTAAGAAGTCAGAATTTGAAATTGGAGGCTGATGATGGAAGTGAGATCATAAGAGGATGGATGTCTGTTATTACCTTTTCTGGAAAATTACCTGAAATATTGCAACTTACAGTAGAAGAAAAGGCAGGCATGATTTGTTGCAGCCCCTTTTCCATGTGTAAAAGCTCCCTGTATGAGAACAGAGTGAATTTTAAGCATGCCTTAACTTTTCCCAGCCTTACCAACACCAATCAACTTTAGTAGTGATGTCAACAGAAGCAAACGTTATTATGTGTTCCTGGTTTTGAGCTATCTCTTAGCATGAATTACAACCACAGCATGAAAAGAGGAGGTGTTTAAGCCTTTACCTGTGCCATTTGCTTGGTTTGATAAGTCCCCAGGAGCTGCTGTTTCCTCACTGGGGAAACATACAGTGTGAGGACCCTGCCCCCTCTTCCAGCCAAGCCCCCTTGGAAAGTAGAGTCCCTCTCTTATTTTGGACTTAGTTGTTTTAAAAAGCACTGCCTTTTACAGCCTAAGTGCCAGGGTGATCTGAAACTTATAGGGCGTTTTCTCACTAGCTTTCCCCCGCGGTTTACACCGAAGCTAGCACCGGAGCTTCTGGTCAGTTTCCCACCATTTGCTCCGTGCTCACAATTTCCTCCAGAGTATCACTGCACTGCTCCGGAGCTTTCCTGGAGCAAGAAAATCCTGCTGGAACAGGATTTTCTTGCTCCAGGGAAGCTCTGGAGCAGTGCAGTGAAACTCTGGAGGAAATTGTGAGCACGGAGCAAATGGTGGGAAACTGACCAGAAGCTCCGGTGCTAGCTTCGGTGTAAACCGCGGGGGAAAGCTAGTGAGAAAAGGCCCATAGAGTCTCGAAAAGGCACCTGGGTTCAGCCAAGACATTGTAAAATCCTAGGAAAGAAAAGGAAGGGTGTGCTGGAATGTGAAACCGGTTGTGCAATCTCAGTATCATTCTCAATAACAAAAGACTTTTGTGCACCCATGCAGATTTGGCCCACAATAACCTAATCAAGGTATTTTCCCCACCTTTTCCTGCTAAAGTTTGACAGTAGTTAACTTTAAACCAGCAAGTGAGATTCAAGCTTTTTATCTTGACCCAATCCAAAGTTAGGATGGCCAAACCCCGCCAGTATGGTGCAGTGGTTAAGTGCGCGGACTCTAATCTGGGAGAACCGGGTTTGATTCCCCACTCCTCCACTTGCACCTGGCTGGATGACCTTGGGCAAGCCATAGCTCTGTACCAGCTGTTCCCTCAAGGACAGCTTGGGAAAGAGCTCTCTCAGCCCCACCTACCTCACAGGGTGTCTGTTGTGGGGAGGGGAAGGGAAAAGGAGTTTGTAAGTCGCTCTGAGACTCCCTTGGGAAGTGGAGGGCGGGGTATAAATCCAATCTCTTCTTCTTCTTCTTCTTCTTCTACTCTGGGGATGTTCTGTCCTCACAAGAAGGACTCCAAGGAACAAAAGAAAGCACTGCCTTGTTGGCCAGATTAAGATGGTTTTCTGAAATAGTCCTGAAGAACGGATACTACCAAGTTCACACAGGGCCAACTGACCTTCAAAAAATAGCTTTTACCACTTCACTTGGCAACAAATAGCTTTCACCACCCCACTTGGCAACTGGCAATTTAGGAAGATGACTTGAGGTCTAACTAATGCCACATTTTAAAAAATGGTGCTATGTGTCATATGTGGCATGATCCTTATGGAAAGAGATGTGTTCTTGGATGATTTAATCATTTTCTAAGCCTCTCAAGAATAACATGAGGAGTGCCTTCTTAAGATTTTAAAAAGAAACCCAGGATTAGGAGCTAACATGTTCACTTTCCAAATGCAAGCTGTTTCAGACTTCATTGAAATATCTTGGCCACATTGTCTTACAGGATGGTTAGAAAGATGCCATTATCACTGGCTGCTATTTATAACATAAGATCACAAGAAGAGCCCTGCTGGATCAGACCAATGGTTCATCTTGTACAACATCCTGTCTCACACAATGGCCAACCAGTTCCTCTGGACAGCCAACAACGGGGTATAGAGGCCAAGGCGTTCCCCTGATGTTGCCTCCTGACTCTGGAATTCAAAGGTCTAATGCTTCTGAATGTGGAGGTTCCACTCAGTCACCATGGCAAGTAGCCATTGATAGACATCCTCCATGAATCTATCTAATCCCCTTTTAAAGCTATTTATTCCTGTAGTCATCACTACATTCTCTGGCAGCAGATTCCACATTTTAATCACTTTCTGTGTAAAGAAGGGTTTTCTTTTGTCTGTTTGGAACCTCCTGGCCATTAGATGCTTTTGAGTTCTAGTGTTTTGAGAGCGAAAAAGTTCTCGTCAACTCTCTCCTCCCCATGCATAATTTTATGAACCTCTATCATGCCCCCCCCTAGTTAACTCTTTTCTAAACTGAAAAGTCCCAGACTCTTCAGCCTTTCCTTATAGAGAAGGTGCTCCAACCCCCTAATCATCTTGGTTGCCCTCCTCTGTGCTTTTTCCAGCTTCACAATGTCCTTTTGGAGATATGGTGACTAGAACTGTACACAGTATTTCAAAGGAGGCCTCACCATAGATCTAAGGGCATTACAATATTGGCCGATTTATTTTCAATCCCTTTCCTAATAATCCCTAACAAAAAGTTTGTGTTTTTAACCACTGCGGCACACTGGATCAACACTTTCAGTGAGCTATCCACTACAACTCAAAGATTTTTTCCCCTCTCAGTCTCAGCAAGTTCAGACCCCATTAGCCTATACTTGAAGTTGAGATTTTTTTTTGTCCCAGTATGCATCATCTTCACTTACCAACACTGAACTTCATTCGCCATATTGCTGCCCATTCATGCAGTCTGTGGATGTTCTCTTGGAGCTCTTCACAGTCTGCCTTGATTTTCACCACCCTGAATACTTTCGTGTCAACTGCAAACTTGGCCACTCACCCTTAATTCCAGATCATTTATGAATAAATTAAATAGTCCTGGCCCCAATACCAATCCTTGTGGAACCCCACTGCTTACTTCCCTCCATTGTGAGAACTGTCCAATGATTCCTGCTCTTTGCTTCCTGAAATTTAACCAGTTTTTAATCCATAAAAGAAGTCATCCTCTTATCCCATAACTGCTAAATTTCCTCAGGAGTCTTTGGTGAGGTAATTTGTCAAAAGCCTTGTGAAAGTCCAAGTATGTAATGTCTATTGGGTCACCGTTGTCTACACGCTTGTTCAGTTTCTGAAAGGAATTCAAAAGGTTGGTGAGGCAGGACAATGGATGGGCATGAACTGCCTCATAAATGAAAGTCTGTGACAAATTTTGGCCAGTTTGTGGTTCACGAACTGAAGTTTGTGGCAGGTCAAGTGGCAGAAACTTTCCAGAACTTTCATGCAGTTTGTGGAGGTTTGTGCCAGCTCATGAATGGATATGTTTCCAGACAGACTGTCTTCATTCAAACAAATTTTTTTACCAAACTTCAAAGCAACAGGGGGGTGGAATTCTCCAGCCTTGGAAACACTCTTGTCAGTTTCAAGAGTGTTCCACCCCCCTTTGTGGGGGTTCTTTTGTGTTCCCTTCCCATTTTCTTACACAGAGTATGCTAAATACCACCCACCCCTTGCTTAGATTTGTGACTCTGTACTTTGAGATCAGTCTTTTAAAGCTTGCAATGCCAGTGGCACTGGGTTCTGCTTGGCATTTTGCACATTGTAACTGGTTGTGCTGGGCTTGTAAACCCCCCTTGCTTGGATTTCTTGTGAGTCTGCTTTGAGATCAGTTATTTTAAGCTTGCAGTGCCACCGTGGCACTGGGTTCTCCCCTCCTCAAACCTCACCCTTGCCAGGCTCCATCCCTCAAATATCCAGGAATTTCCCACCTGGAGTTGGCAACTCTATCTCCTTTCCAGCCAAGCATCAACCTTCTTTTATTTTCCCCTTACTGCTCAGCTTTCCATCTCTCCCCCACCTGCAGCCTCTACTGTGCTCTGAAGCCCTGACTGCCACGTCACATTGGCTGTCATGGGGGAGGGGGCAATCTCAGCAGGGTATAATGGCACAATGAGTTTTCTCCCAAAGGCCAAAATAGGTGTGGAAAGGGCTTTTTACTGACAGAAACCAAGCTTGGTTGACCAACAGCAGGCACCGAGGGGAAAGTAGGGTTCCCAGCTCTGAGTAGGGAAATACCTGGAGATTTGGAGGGGTGGATCCTGTGGAGGGCAGCGTTGGGGGGATGGGGGTGGAAGAATTCAACAGGAATTTCCCAACCTGGAGCTGGCAATGGACTGGCCCCAATGAGTTCCTCACAAAGGCGTAGAAAGGGTTTTGTTTCTTTGTCTTTTTACTGACAGAACCAAGCTTGGTTGCTTACCAACAGCTACTGAGGGAAAAGTTAGAATGCTTTGGCAGGTGGCCTGTATGGCATTCTATTCAGCTGAGGCCTTTTCTCTCCTCTCCCCAAACTCTGGCTTCCTTAAACTGGCTTCCTTACCTGGAGCTGGCAACCCTATGAGTTCCTCACAACAGCTACTGAGGGAAAACTTTGTCCCCCACAGGAGCTGAGCATGAGAAGTGTCTTCGTTGTGAGACACAGTGCTTCTGACAGACAGCAGTGGCTGAAAGGGGAGTGGGTGGGGAAGAGGAGCAGACCCAGCACCCAGCCAATAGCATGTGAGTACTTTTGAATGGCAACTGATGGGCCAATGGGCGAGGAAGAGTATTTTACAGCCAATGAGAGCACATGGAATGTTGCCACCCCATCTGGCTTTTATATAATAGGGACAGACAACACTGAGTTTCTCTAAGTATAGTTAAAATTATATAAATAAGATACTGTATCAAATGTTAAAATCCAGGTCCTAAAATATCAGTCACATACAAAACTACTAGCGCTTATTCTGTCCTTGAGATTGCATAAGGAAGATAAACTCCTTGGAAAGAAGAGAGATAAGATAAGACTGCCCAGCACCTAACAGATTTTGGTTCAAAATTAAAGAAATCTTTTTTCTGTGGCTAAATGAATTTTACAAACCTGTCTTGCAGTAATTCTTCAAAAAGAGTAAAAGATCAGTAACTAATTGTCACTGGAAGAACTTTTCTATTTTCTGATATTCAGTTGATGTAATCTCTCCGTTTTTTGTTTTTTTTTAACAGAAGCTGATACAATTCTAAAGACAAATTTAACCCTTTAGGTGTCAGCGTCTGCAGTCAAACAATCCAGTCTGCTTCTTTTTTCAGTAGCAGCCTTTCATTTTTACAGGTTAATTTCTGCACAGCCCAAAAAATAAAATCAGAAGGACCATGTTTATTTTCAAAAAAGTGTTAAGCCAGTGTGTTCTGCTATGCATATTCCATTGCCCCTATAAAAAAGCTTGTGAAGAGTTACATGTTAGAAAATCCTTTAGTATGTATTTTTTTCTAATCTAAAGGGTTGATAAAGTATTTCATTTTACATGTTAACTTACAACAATTACAAATTCCACAGGCAAAATGTCCCCTCTTCCCCCTCCCTTAAATGGACAGCCCCACAAGATTTCTCTTCTCCCTTGCCAGTGGAGCCTTCTCCCTGCTTGCTAGCAGGAAGACTTGATGGCCAGAAACAGAGGCCACACAGCTGCCCCCTCTCCTAGTCCTCTGAGTCTTCTTCCTGCTAGCAAGCAGGGAGAAGACTCTGCTGGCAAGAGGCTGCACCTCCCCTATCTTCCCCTGCTTGCCAGCTGCTCAGAGAAGAGAAGAGATTGGATTTATAGTCTGCCCTTCACTACCCAAGGGTGTCTCAGAGCAGTTTACAAACTTCTTTTCCCTTCCCCTCCCCACAACAGACACCCTGTGAGGTAGGTGGGGCTGACAGCACTCTGACAGAAACTGCTCTTTTTCAAGAACAGCTGTACCAGAATTACAGCTTGCTGAAGGTCATCCAGCAGGTGCAAGTGGAGAAGTGGGGAATCAAACCCGGTTCTCCCAGATTAGAGTCCATGCATTTAACCACTACACCAGCTGAGCAGAGAGGCGATTTAAACTTTAAACTTTCCCTCTCTGGAGTCATGCCACAGTGGTGGCATGATTTCTCCATTGTATCCAATGGAGAAATTGTGCCACCGCTGCAGCGCAACTCCAGAGATCAGGTTTGAAGTTTAAACCCCCTCTCTGCTCACTTGGCTGGCAGGGGAAGAGAGGGGGCAGCCGTGTGACTGTTATTGGCCCCCAAGTCTTCCTCTCCTTGGGGGTTTAAATTTTTGAATTAAATTAAGCCCCCCCCCAGCACCGACAGCCCCCCTGAGCCTCGTAGTCCCCCAGGATAAAAAAAATCCTGGCTACGGTCCTGATTCAATCAGACATCGAGGACTTCTAATATACAACACAGTAGGACTAGGATTACAAAACTGGAAAACAATGCAAATGAAAAACTGTCTAAAGTAACAAAAAAATGCCTAGTAAGACTGCTTGTGGGTGGGATCCTCCTTATCCAAAATGGAATTTTGTACTGGAGTATTGTGCAGGGAGTTTCAAAGGGGTGGCTCAGGAAATGAAACCTCTGGAATTGGGTCCACTCGGTTTGGGGCATAGAACTGATTTTTCAGTGATATTTTCCTGATTTTCTTCCTCCTCTTTTCTGAAACAGGTTGCAATCTATCTTTCCAAAGGGAGAAGGTGGAGATGGCACCAGGGGCATGTCCAGCCCTATCACTCTGGTAGCAGCTGCATCCGTGCTGGAGAACCTAGGAATGAACTCCATGGGACATAGAAAATCTGGGTTTTTTCTGCTGCTGCCTCTACAACAGTGTTGTTAAGAGAATTTCTTTTAATTCCTCTTTATGCAATTTACCCTGAAATCCAACAGTCATTTATTTTTTGTTTTTAGGAATTTGCAGTTTGTATCTAATCAATTCCATTTTGATCAAAGACAAACTTGAAGAGAGGAAGAGAGGTTCTGTAAAGGGGCAGGAAGAGAGATTCTGCAAAATGTGAGAACTGAGCACCACCCTGAGGTGTGTTATATAAAACAACTTCAAGGGTTGAAGTTACAAATGGGTGCACTGATTTCTCTTCAAAGAGAAATGAAAGAAAAATCAAAGAGCAACCCCTCTTTTAAAACAGAAAATAGAAACTAAGAGAGAATTGGTGGCTACACACACACACACACAAAAGCACATTTTCATAAATTACAAACATAAGTGTTAATTTGTGACCTGAATGTGTTGGTTGTTCTGTATACTGGTTTTAATTACATATTGTTATATTTTATTTTTTAAAATTTTTAAAAAGGTATTTTTGAAAAAGAAAATCCTTTTCATATAACAATGTTACTCCACAGAATCTTGGAGCTCTAGGCTGGTGCTTTCTAAAAGCATTTAAACCACTGCTTTCTGCTCTCCTTGGCTTTCTATGGGGAGCACAGAGTAGTGGTTTAAGGGGCTCCCAGCTATTTAAACCACCTTCTGTGTGGAGCAGAAACCCAAGAAAGCCACTTTAAACACCTGAGCAATGCGGAGCAAACTGCTGTCTGCTGTCCAAGAAAGCCCCTTTAAACAGCTTTCTTGGACAGTGAGCAAGGGCGTAGAGTTTTGTAAATTCTGTGGGGGGGCTCTTTAGCACACGCGCAAAGCATGCGTGCTCACTGGGGCAATGTCCCTGCCCCCCGCCGGGAAACCTCTGCGCCTCCCTGGGCCCTTCTGAGGCCCGCCAGCTGCTGGTGCCAGGGCCTCTCTCTCCCCCACCACTCCTTCCCTCTCCCTTCACTGGGAAAAGAGGGAGGGAGAGGGAATGATGGAAGAGTGGCCAGGTGGGGGGGGGGACAGACACCGGCAGCAGCAGCTGCCGGCCTCAGAAGGGCCCCGGGAGGCGCAGCGGCAGGCACTACATTTTCCCAGGGGGGGCTCAGCCCTCAAGCCCCCCCGTAGTCTACGCCTATGACAGTGAGCCCCTGTTTCAGAGCCCAAAATAGTTGAGCCATGCAGAGCAGTTTGCCCCTGTGGCTCAGCTGTTTCTGATCTAAATGGCTGAGCAGCTGGGAGTAGCCTGCTCCCGCAGCTAAGCTGTTTTGGCAGCTTTTGTGGGGAGGAGAAAGCAGGGGTTTAAACCCATGCCTTTTGCTCCCCACAAACCTCCACAAACTGCCTTAAAAGTTCGTGGAGGTTCAAGACCAGGCTGCAGTTTGTGAACTTTAGTGAACTTTAGTTCACAAACTACAAACTGTCCAAAATTCATCATGAACAAAGGTTCATGAGCCGATTCATACCCATTCCTATTCCTCACACTATTTCCTTTTCCCCTCCTCATGGCACCCCCCATATCCTCACCTTTCCTTGTTTCTTTCTCTCCTTCCTACCCAGCTGCCAACTTATCTTATTTGCCCCCATTCTTCAGTTATATTTATTGTTTATTATTTCTTCCTTCGGCTGGAGGAAAGCTACTTTGATAATGGTTGGATCCAATACATTTTCTCTTTTGGAATGAGTGAAATGTTTCTTAAGACAGGGTTTTTCACCATCAAAATGTATAGTAAGAAAGTTTGAAGACTTATATCCAGTTTTTCCTGTACAAACATTGGGAAATTTTGGGGACCACTGAGAAAAAAACTTATGACTTTCCCCTCTTTTAGAATGAATGAAGTGGGGTTTTTTTTAAGCATTTGAAGCGTACGATAATGATAATACCTGTTCATACTTATTGACATATACAAAATACTTTGAGGACTTTTTTTGTTGAAATGTAGATAATTTTGGCAACAGTATTCTATAATGTCTTTAATGGCAATACAGTATTAAGAGTCCAGTGTTTTAAAGATTAACTTGTCTTACTGTTATAAAGATTACCTTGATATCCAAACACACTAGTAGTCTTACCTAGTGCAATTACATGAGTGTTACTGTATAAATAATACACTTTATTTTCTACCTTCCATTTTTGTTTTTCTCTACCTATCAGGTGGCATAAATTACTAAAAAAGCCTTCTGGGTGTAGAAACAGTAGTTTGGATCCAAGCTAATATTATTTTGATATGTCAATGGAGTGTGTTATCATTCATTATCATCTTGTTTATCTGTCCTGGTTACATTCAGAGCACTACATTCTTCTCTATCCTGGTAACACTAAGGCTGATTCTGCACCAGCGGTTGCCCTGGCATCGTCCCCTGATAAAATCCACGGCAGAGCAACAGTTCCCCACTTGTTGCCTTGGATCAGCAGTTGGCCCGAATCTAATCCTCATTCCTCCCAAATCTTCCATTTCAGGGATTTTCAGTTTTCTTTTTTTTTGCCACAGGGTTGAAGTTGGGGCATTCTAGTGGGAAACTCGCAAATCGGGGTTTCTTTTAATGCCCCTCTGCTTCTTTCCCTCCCCTTTCCCACCTCTCCTCTCCCTTTCCCCTCCCTTTCCCGCCCTGGTGCGAGCAGGGTTTTTTTTGTCCCCCCCCCATCATTGTGTTACAACACCATGACACAACAATGATAGATCAGTGTTGTGTCATGATGTCATAACGCAATGATGGGGGGACAAAAAAAAAAACCTGCTCACACCAGGGCGGGAAAGGGAGGGGAAATCACTCTTGGGGAAGAGAGAGAAGGGGATGCTAGATTCGGGGCAAGGCGTCAAATACTCCTCAACAGAATTGGGCCAATTAGACCCTGGGGGAATGGAGAGCAAACCATTGGTGCAGAATCGGCCTAACAAATGTATTTCAAGTTCTGTTCACATGTGTATGCATGCCCCTGCTCATAAGAATTAGTTAGCATGTGTTTACAGATGAAACCGGGGACTAGTACCTGGATACATATGGGGTGTCAATCACATGTTCATTTGCACATGTGTTGAATGTAACACAAGAATTACTCAAATCACATATAAAGAAAAATCGAGTATATGCTGTGCATGGTTTGTATTTGCATTTGCTGTAATTTGTGAACAAGGCTTTATTGTCCCAGTTTCTAGGTATTTCTGGATCTGACACAGGCTTGGCTGCCTGCACAAGAGTAGGTTCATATCAGCACAGCATAGTGACATGTGCTTTGTACTCATATAATCCCTACTTCGAAGATTAAATTTGTTTAAATAAAATAAAGTCCTGTATTCTCAGGAAATTGTTCCCCATTACCTAATTTTTCCCTCCCTGCCACGTCTAGTAGAAGTATGCAAACAAATCTATGCTCCTCCACAGAGATTGTTATTGTTGATTCTGAGAGTAACTATTATGTCCATACTGATCCAAATTAAGAGATTCTGAAATCTCCATCAGAGAGATGGAAGCTCTCCTTACACAGGAGATAATCTCTATTGTTGTTGGGATCTGAGAGAGGTTCCATTAACACTTTATAATGCAACAGGAACCCATTTCTTTGTGACTATTCTACTCACTGTTGATTAAACGTCTGGAAAGCCAAGACCTACGGATTTAAAAGGCTAATCTTCCTAAGTAAAAAAAATGGTGTTTTGCAGCATTTATTTATTTTTATTTTAATGGTTTGTGAAGCCATGGATTTTAAAGCCATTTGCAGATTTGGAACAATTTTCAATTACAGCTGAGTATAATTTATTGTAAATCTGATTAAGTTGTATTCCTTTCAAGCTGCAACTCAGTGCTCATATAGAATTGAGAAGTTTTCTAATGGAGCAAAAATATGACCATTACCCTAGCGTTGAAGAGACAGAAATCTTCCAACATATTTATCTCCAGGATAAATTCTTGCTATGTAGACCCTGTGTTTGGTCTTTTTTCCCCTATGCTGTGATTTTTACTATGCTTTGATGTTTACTAATTCTATATGTTAATATCGAAGGTGCAAAAGATGGACTTTCTGGTTATTTCAAATACAATGTAGAGAGCAAAATTCTGTTTTAAAAACTTAGCAAGAACAATAACGCTAACAGACATTTTGACCTTAATATACATGAATTAGTGTCACCAGGATGGAATGTCTGACCTGAACACAGTCAGAGCAGGTGATCAAAATGAGAATGAATGATCACAGACTCTATTGATAGATTAAAATAATATGGGCTTGGATCCAAACTAGTATTTTCATGGCCTTTTTTGTGGAACGATAATAAGTTGCTATTGCCCACAGATCCCAGAATGAAAATATGAGACTTGCTAGTGGGTTAAACTATTAAAAACTACTCTGACTCAACCAAACTTAATACTCAGTGTGAATCTATGCAATGCTGGAGATTACTCTCCTATGGCTTCAAACATATGGACAACCCAAAACTGCTTCAAAGCTTAGCATGAACCCTATCTATGGCTCACCCTTCACTGCTTACACATCAGCTGATGCCACCTGATGCACTGAGAGCAGAGAGGTAAAATTTGAAGCCATGGGAGAAAAATCCATCTCCCCCAATTTTCCCGAGAAAATAAAGGGAAATTTTAAGAGAAATGAAAATTGGACAATGCATACTTCAGTATCTAACCTAAACCTATTTTACTGCTTTAACAACATAAAATGCAAAATTTATAACTTAATCAGCATATAAAATGGAATTATTTGCCATACTTATGGAATTTCAGAGTATAAAAAGCTTTGGTTTTACTGTAAATCCACTCAATACTAAAGCAAGAGAGCTGCAAACTGATACTTTCACAATAAAATAATATATTTCAAAGGAATTGTTTTCAGTGCTTCCCCAAATTTCCCAATTCTTCATATAGAAAAAAAATTATTGCTGTACATTGCCAGTAAACTTTTCACAGTAAAGCATTTCACTCATTCCACAATATATATATTGCTGATCAAAGGGAGGGGACATACCCACGGCTGTGATCAGATGGCAGGCTTGGGGCAGTCTGGCCACGCCTCTAATTTCTCCAGAACTGTTTGTTCTGGAGAGGGTGTGACCAGACATGCCACCCTTTTTTCTTTGAAAAAGTCTACTTTGCGCATGCACAAAACTGCTTATTCACCAGGACTGAATACACAGCTATGTGCATATCTCTGTGGAAAAAATGGTGGCCAGGGAGTGGAAGTCGCAGACCTCACAAATGGCTTGAGCGTGCAACAGAACAATCAGATGGCAGGAAATTAGCAGTGGAACAGTTCGTCCTGTAAATACTGGACTTTCTCTGTTGTCAGCAAAGTCAGGGATGAGGACGGGAGGCTGATGCCTGGGGAACAGAAGACAGATGTCACTGTCTGGATGTGCACGTTAGGGAAAAAGGACAATATCAGACCAAACAGCCCATCTGATTGTACTTCACATTACAAATTTGCTTGCTATTGATCCAGTTCATTATTATGTCACATATTTTATATTAGTAGAATCTACCAAGGCAAAAGGACAATGGGCGGCTCTGAGGTTACACCATTGTAATCAGTGTGTTAGAATATACTCTGTGCATGCATTATTGAGTTATTATAGTATTGAGTTATATCAGAAATTCTTGATATAATTTTGATATATTTATATATCCTGATTTTGTATACAGAACAAGTTGTTCAAACTGGAATATCAGTTCTACTTTGATAAAGCTCTATGGTGAAATGAGGCTGACTATAGTTAGCACGCTTGTAAGAAACTTCTTTTGGAAACCATCTGCATCAGATCATTTATTGTACTAAGGATTGCTATATATGGGCTTTTCATTGAATGATCTTGATATTATGTAGATCTGTGTTCCATTCTGTAAAATGCTATGAGATTCTAGTTGTTCCTTTTCTTCAATTTTTTGTACATAGAGTTGATTGGTCATTAGAGATATATTTTAAATGAAAGCTGTCCAAGAATTTCTGGATTGAAATATCTATATAATATCACAATATATATAAAAGTATCCAAACTGAACATTGCATTCTGCACAATTTTTCTTTCATTTTGGTTTTGGATGGTGCAGTTACCTTTTGTTTGTAGTTGTCAGTGGATATAAGCAAAGCTTTTTTTTCTTTAGTGTGGGAGAGCTGCCTGTCATGGTGTGGGGAACTCCAGCCTAAGGCGGAGCCACTGCCTCTGCCCCTTTGATTTGTGTGTGTGTAAAGTGCTGTCAAGTTGCAAATGAATCATGGTGACCTCAGCAAGGGGCTTTCAAGGCAAATGAGAAGTTGAGGTGGTTTGCCATTGCCTTCCTCTGCAGTCCTCCTTGGTGGTCTCCATCACAAGCACCAACCTCGCTTAGCTTCCAAGTGAGTCTTCCTTAGTAGTCTCCATTACAAGCACCAACCTTGCTTAGCTTCCAAGATTTGATGAGACTATACCCATGCCCCCTTCCGTCCTTCCTTCCTTGACTTACAACATATTTTTAAAAAGCCTTTGCTTCAGCCAGCCTAGCACAAGAACAGTCCCCGATAACAGAACAGCTCAAGTAATTAGGATGGCTATGCAGAAGAAGAAAGTCCTAAAATGCATGGGACAATGCAATGATTGGTGGAAAACAGAAATATTGAGTACAAAAATGTGATTTGGAGGAATCTTGTTCCTGACACCCATGTCACACAGGTACACTATGCTGATGCTAAGACTCTCCCTTCCATTAAGTTCCCTTCTGCTTTCCATTACCCAAGCATGTGAAACTAGGCAGTGAAGCACTAGAATAACTGTAAGACTGGAAGGTTTCTGATGTCTGTTGAAAAGTTGGAAAGAATTCTATTTGGATTCAAAGCATTTACACCATTTATGAATGTGCATTGCTTGGGTCAGCTCTTGACTAATACATTTTTGACTGCATACATCCTTAAAATCTCTTGTTTCTCTATTTCCCCTAATAAATGTACCCATGAAACCAATTTTAACTAATCTGCATTGATTAACAGTAGGCTGCCTATAAGATATTATATCAGTCTTTGCATCCTCTTGTTTTCATCAGGGTGGTATTGCTGATGAATTTATTACGTGTGATGACTGGTAACTGAGTGTTATTATGGAAGGTCATTTAAATGCTTCCTTTTCATGCAAACTAGATGCATGCAGTATTTTATTGTCAAAATAATATGTTTCAAGTACTAAAATGGCAAGGGAATACTGACTGAGCTATTAATAAAACACACCAGCTTTTAGCTGGCAAACCAACCTTCTTTCCATCAAATATGTCTCAGGCTTTAATAAAGAAACTCAAGTGTTGTAGGTGAAAAATTACTTTTCTCACCCGGTCATCTGTCTGTCATGTATTATTCAGGTCACCAATGTTTGTCCTGAACTGTATCATTCTGTAGTTGTGTCAGGTATGAAATATGTTCGGTGTAATTCCATCAGACTTTGTGAAGTTGATTAGAACAGATCACCTTTCGGCATGGGCGCAAGTTATCTCAGCAGATTGAGTGAAAAAGACTTATTTATCTTTGCCTTATAATAAAGAAAGAGATGAGCGAATTTATCCATTAACTTGGAAAGAGTCACATATATGGTGTGAAAACAAATTGCAGTGAGAAATAAAAAAAAAACTGGTATGGGGTTATTTTCTTTGGAGAAGTATGCATTTGAAAATCTAAAATTGTAAACTCAAGTACATGAACACACACTAGTGTTAATATTTTCTATATCCAAATATGGAGAATAATTTAGTTTGTCTTCTCACAGAAACCACATCCCATTGTTTTTTGTCCTTCAAAACAACTTATTAAAAAAAGTACTAGGTACTCTGAAATATTTAGCACTTGTAATAATTCAGTTGAAAGTATGATAGTATGACACACTTTACAAGGTTACTTTTTTCTGTAATAAACTATCTATAAAGCAGGGATGTCCCACATTCAATTTCATTATCGTTCCAAAGTTCTCTCTATACAGCATTCTATGCATCAACTTGGCTTTAAATAGGAACATTTCTAACTTTTAATTTACATCATTTCCCCTTCTAGATTATTGCTGCTTGTCTCTGTATTGATAAAACACAACACAAAATAAACTGAAAGTGGTTATATATATGATTGCATCAAGATACTGCACACTAGTACATCACATTGAAACATGCATACATTCAATTTTATCATCTTTCTTACCTTCCTTTTTATCAATGGTAACATGGTGAGAAGGTGCTTATGAACAGAAGGAAGTAAAAACTACTGCAGACTGCACAGTGCTCTGTGTGCTATTCAGAAATAAATAACTGAACAACAGAGAATTCCTAATGTATTCAGAAACTTCAAGAATGAGACTAATCCAAAATCAGATTAAGAACATTTTCAAAGTATCCCTATTTCAAACTCATGTTCTTGACCTAGCTACAGTGATTCCACGCTAAAAGGACAAACGTACGTAGACCTTTAATAATTAGAAAGTTTTGGTTCAGATTGTACAAGCTTATTACTGCCTAGATAGAAATGGTTGTTTCTTACCTCCATGGGCAATTTGGAAAGTTGGCAGTACCACTGCCATTCATGTGCAATACATATGGCTAGTTTCCCACATTTTTACCTCCGCAAATCTAGTACATAGATTGGAACTGTATGCACAGATCTAGTACATAGATTGGAACTGTATGCACAGAACCCAACAGATAGTCATTGTGCCCGCTCCACACTAGCAAACCAGTAATTGCCTTAATTGTAACTGGCTTCACTAATCATAGCATGGGACAGTGGGGTATTCATTTTAGGGTCCAGTCTGTTTACCAATGTCACAGTTAACCTTACAGTATCCTGTAAGGTTAACTTACACTATTCTACCTTACAGTATTCTACCACTGTGTTCAGCAGGGTAGAAGTCTTCCTCCATATGAAGTTGGGCATGGTATCCTAGGCTGAGTGAAAGTTTCACACTTAGCCAAGTGAGGTGGTGGATAAAGCCCAATATATTTGCTGATTCAAATTAGGTGCATATTTATCCCTTTCATTCAGTGTAGAGTGGAGACCTCGGCTCCTGGGTGCGCAGTGCGGCTGCGCCCAGGGGATGCCTTGCCGCTGCGCCAGAGAGTGGGGCAGCAATGGCAATTGAGCTCTTGCACGATTTCGGAGCTGGTGGAGCTTGCCTATAAAAGGTGGCACCCCGCTCCCGCCTTTCTCTGTTTGCTCCGCATGCTTGGCTTGCAGCAGCCCAGCAGGGAGCGATCGGCCAGGTGGCTCGGCCTGGTGGGTTTTTTGGTGGCATCCTGTGGCGGCTGAATTTGGCGGCGGTGGCCTTGGCTGGCGGTGCGGTTGCGGTGGGGTGACATGGCAGTTGTTCTTTGCTGCACCAGTTCTGCGCATGGCGGCCGCCCCCCTTTTTTCCAGTGGCTGCGGTGTGGTCTGTAGTGGGGAGTGGGTTTTTCCGTCGGCGGGGCAGGGAGTTGCTCGGGGTACTTGGCGGGTGTCAAGGCCCCCCTGTAACAAG
This sequence comes from Lepidodactylus listeri, assembly GCA_029233225.1. NCBI lineage: Eukaryota > Metazoa > Chordata > Lepidosauria > Squamata > Gekkonidae > Lepidodactylus > Lepidodactylus listeri. The sequence goes on along the minus strand of JARCFY010000006.1, from coordinate 45,864,763 downwards.
GGGTTTCCCAACGCCTTTGGCTAGACGCGTCGCTTGCCCCCCCTCCCCTCCAATGGAGTTTGGACTGGGTGCTTGGGCGTGGAGCAGTGCCCACTTTCTAACCTGGGGGCTGCTGCTGTGGGGATTCTTAGGGGGTTGTTTTTAATCTGCACCCCCCCTGTTCCCTTCCCCCCCACAGCAGTGGGTTATTTCCCCAATGCATTGGGGACACTTTTGGGTCTGGGCCTTTTTGTCAGGTTAGCCTATAACCCTCCTTCTGTCGGCCATTGTCTGCCTGGGCTTCTGCTCTCACATGGAGCCTGGCATTTGGCTTGGATTCAGGTCTAATCACTTGGCGGCCATTTTATTGGTCAGTCTTCTTCAGGCATATTCACTTGGCAGCCATTTTGTTGGTCCGCCATCTTAAGGAGAACCAGTAGCACATGTGCAGCAGCCATTTTGCGACATAACAGGTGGCCATTTTAGGGCAAGCTGCTTGTGGCTGTTTGCCATATTTCCCCCCTTTTAGGTTTTAAGTAGCTTATTTGCCTCGGTTCTGAGTTAAGCTGACACACTGTGGCTGTTTGCCTTATTTCCCCCCTTTTAGGTTTTAAGTAGCTTATTTGCCTCGGTTCTGAGTTAAGCTGACACACTGTGGCTTCTAGGAAGGGTCAGAATAAAGGAAAGGGCAAGCAGCCGGTGCCTCGGAGGCCTCCAGCTTGGCCTGCACCAGTGCCTTCATCCGATGATGATGAAGACGCTGATCCCATTAATGCAGCCATTTTACAGCGGCTGAAAGCATTGGAGAAAGAGAGGGTTTTGTCTTCTGTGGGCCCAAAACAAAAGAGAGGGGCTAATGTGTTGTTTCAAGCACAGGTATTAGTATGTCTTGCCTTCCTGGGGGACAAGCGAGAGGTGGCGTCTGCTGAGGTCAGCGAAGGATCAGCTTCTGAGCAGCTGGGATCAGGCTTGGGTGATCAGCAGGTGGCGGTTTATTCTGTGCCTCATGGACAAGGAGGTAAGGAGGCTGCTACAGGTGGGGATGCATCCTTGTGGCCGTGGGGTCCTTCTTATCAGGGTGCGGCTCCTCCACACACCACACACCACACATACCCTCCATTGGGTTTTCCAGCCTTTTCTCAGGCATCCTGGCCAGCATGGGGTTACCCCCAGCCTGGCATCACCTACCCATGTTCCGGGAGTGCATCTTACAATGTGGTTCCTGCAGGTGCCGTGCCTAGTGGCTGTTCTGATTTGCCTTTGGGTGATCATTTGTCCATTGCTACCAAGGAGAAAATCCTGAAGGGTGAATATGTGGACCTTTTTAGTCTTTTCTATCAGGAGATGGAGAAGAAAGACAAGGACAACTTGGACGAGTGGGAAAAGGAGCGTTTGAAGCGTTGCCACCCTCTGTGCCAGGCCCCATGCCTTCTCCAACTGCCCCAGGCCAAAGGGCCGGGAAGGTGGAAAGGGTGGTAAGCATTTTGGGGGCGGGGGAGTGTTAACCCCCCTGCTGACAAAGGGTCCCAGCCCAGTTAAACTGGAGGTGTTAAGGCGGTGGCTTAGTTATTACCCAAACAGCCACGACCACACTTATCAATGGGAAGGATTTAAGTTTGGTTTTAGGATTCCTTTCCAAGGTCTGAGAGCACCTTACTCAGTTCCCAATTTAAAATCAGTTATTGGTATGGAGCAGATAGTTAGGGGAAAGATTGCCAAAGAATGCAAGGAAAGCAGGGTATTAGGTCCTTTTCCCTTTCCCCCTATTGCTAATTTTAGGGTTTCTCCGTTGGGAGTTGTGCCCAAGAAAGCACCTGGAGAGTTTCGCCTCATTCACCACCTTTCCTACCCGCGTGGGGGGTCGGTGAACGGCACGATACCAGATGAGTTATGCTCTGTTAAATACACATCCTTTGATCAGGCCATATGGGTGGTTCGCCTCTGTGGTAAAGGGGCTGAATTGGCAAAATGCGACACTAAGTCGGCCTTCTGCCCCCTTCCGGTCCACCCAGAGGACTTTGAGCTGCTCGGATTCGCCTTTGAGGGCAAGTTCTACATGGATCGGGCCCTTCCCATGGGGTGCTCTGTGTCCAGTGCTGCTTTTGAGAGGTTCAGTTTGTTTTTAGAATGGGCCTGGAGATACAGGACAGGACTCAACAGTACGGCTCACTACCTGGATAATTTCCTTTTGGTGAGGTCCAGTGGCACTGGACAATGTCGATTTTTGCTGTCCACTTTCATTGGCCTAGCTGAGGAACTTGGAGTTCCCCTAGCTCAGGAAAAGACGAGGACCCGACTTCCATTCTAACATATCTGGGGATAGAAATTGACACAATTGGGCAGTGCTGCCAATTGCCACATGATAAATTACTCGCATTACGGGCGCAAGTTGATTCTGTTGCATGCCAATCCAAGATTACACTCTTGGAATTGCAGCAGCTTGCCAGCCACTTGAATTTTGCTTGTAAGGTTGTGGTGCTGGGCAGGGCTTTTGTAAGGAGGTTGTGTGAGTCGATGAGGGGCCTCCATCTTCCACACCATAGGACTAGGGTCACCAGGGGGATCCGGGATGATCTCCTTGTATGGCAACAATTTTTGGATTCATACAATGGGGTGTCCCTTTGGAGTGAGGAACTCCTGCTGGAAGCAGAGCTGCAGATTTTTTCGGATGCCGCGGGTTCCTTGGGCTATGGGATCTACTTTAGGGGTCACTGGTGCACTGGGGATTGGCCTGTGGAGTGGTTTCAGGCTGGGTGGGTCAAAGACCTCACCTTCCTGGAATTTTTTCTGATTGTCGCTGCAGTGTGGATTTGGTCCGAGGAGTTAGCCAACTGGACAGTTCATTTCTGGTGCGACAACCAATCCACCATGCATGTTATTAACTCCCTGTCGTCAAGGTCCCCCAGGGTTATGGCCCTGGTTCAGGCCTTCATGCTGCAATGCTTGGCGTTGCAACTTCGTGTTCAAGGCCTGGAATGTTCCGGGGGTGAACAATGGGGTCACTGACGCTCTCGTAAACAGCTGGAGAGATTCCGTCAGCTGGTGCCAGAGGCCGACCTGCAACCAGCACGCATGCCTGTAGAGGTGTGGGAGATTGGAGGGCTGAGGCCGACAGAGTGATGAGTCTAGCCCTCACCCCTTCCACCCGAAGAACTTACATGATGACGGGTAAGCAATTCCTGGCCTTCAGGGAAGAAGCTGGCCTGCAGCAAGTCTGGCCCATACCGGTGTTGCACCTATGCACTTCTGCATGACAGTGAGGAACCAGGGCTTGTCGGCACACACCATTTGGGGCAAGCTGTCCTCTTTGGCTTTTGCCAGCAAGGCTTCTGGCCATGAGGACACGACAGGCAACTTCTGTATTCGGAAGATGCTCGAGGGGTGATCCTGTGAGAGCTGTAGGGTGGCTGACACCAGGGAACCCCTGACCCCAACGGTGTTGCGTGGCCTCAAGTCTCAGTGGCTCATTTGTTGCAGCGATGGCTATGAGGCCGGGCTGTTTCACGCTGCATCACTGATTGCCTTTTTTGGGGCACTCAGGATCAGCGAGCTGGTGGCCAGCTCTTGCACTGATGCCTCTGGCAAGGTTCTGGAGCAGCAGGACATTTCCATACTGAATTCCAGAATTAGAATTCAGCTGCATAGGTCAAAAACTGACCAACGCAGGAAGGGTTCAGTAATTGAATTGGACTGTTGCTCCGAGGCAGGGCTGTGCCCAGTGGCCGCCCTTGGAAGATATTTGGCCTTTCGTGGTGATTGCCCCAGTTATCTATTCCAGCATAGGGATGGCACCCCCCTTACAAAGTTCCAGTTTTGGACTGTGACGCAGAGAGCGTTGGTCCTGCTGGGACTGGGCAGCATCCGTTTTTGTACGCACTCCTTTAGAATTGGGGCTGTGTCAACGGCTTCGGCTATGGGGTACCGTGCCAGGGATATTCAGAAGATTGGGCGTTGGAAATCCAGTTGTTACCGGGGTTATGTTAGGTCCTGTAACGTTTAAGCCTGTCATGGTTCTCTAGTTCTTTGCCCAGTACTAATGATGTTCCTCTTACAGGTGCTGCAGGCCATGAGACGAGACAAAGAGTCACTGTCTGCAGCCACAGCATGGTATTTTAGGCAGCTCATCAGGCACGGAGGACACCCGTCAGCTCGCAGCTCAGCCTTAGCAAGGTGGCAACGGTTGAGTGATTAGGAATGAGGGGCATGAGGTGGCCAACACTCCTTCCCTTGTTACTTGATGAGAGACGGGGGCCTCCCCCTCACGTCCTGGTGATACACCTTGGAGGCAATGATTTGGGGCTGATGAAGGGCTTGGCCCTTGTGTTGCAGGCCAGGGCCGACCTTGTGATGATAAGAGCACGGTGGCCTGGAGTGCAGATAGTTTGGTCGGCCACGTTTCCCCATCAGGTGTGGCAGCACGTTGCAGACCCCTGGTGTATCGACAGGGCCAGGCGTAAGGCCAATAGTCAGATGAGGAAGGCCATGGAGTCTGGTTTGGGTTTGTTTTTGCCGCACCCCAATATACGATTTGAATTTCCAGACCTGTATAGGTCGGATGGGGTGCACCTTTCTGACAAGGACAATGGGATATTCCTAGAGGACTTGCAACATGGGATCCGGTTGGCACTCAGTTGCTGAATGGGTAGCAAAGGCCAAAGGCTGTGGCAGGTTTGTGCAAGCAAGAAAATGGAACTGGTGAGTGCCTTATGGCATATCCCATTTGGGAACAGGAGGTCATCAGGAACTGCCCTAGGGCTTTGCGGTTCTGGGTGGTGAATGGTGATCGCCTCTGGGAACCTCTCCGGCTAGGCTCCTCCCTGAAGGCATGTGTGGTCTCAGGGGTAGGCGCTCCTGCAGGGCAACCAGTATGCTGGGCTGCCGTGTTACAAGCCAGGATCTGACTGGCTCAAGACCGGAGCTAGGTGGCCCGCCCATATCAAGGGGCAAGGAGGTTGTGTCAGGGAGTGACACCTGCCTTGCCTGTTCCTGTTACTTGCTTAGTTTGCCCGTTGCTGCAATGTTCTGTTAAATAGTTAATAAAGTGGCCCTTGTTTAATTCCAACTGTTGTCTGTCTCGTTATTCTGGCTTGGGTGGCAATGGATCAAGCCAAGTTCTCCAGGAAGAACAGCAAAGCCTTAGCACCCTTAGCACCCTTGTTTACTTACACACAACTGCATCAACACTCCTGACATGAATAGGGATTTTAAAGTTGGGAAGACATCACATTTTGGGCTAGAAGTTATTGGTGGAAGGGATAAGGATTACACTGGCCAAGGATTACATTCTAAAATGAGATTACCAAAGATTAAATTTAAGGATATGCAGGTAGAAATTTGCTTGCAGTAATAAATGCTCAGAGTCTCAACAGATTTGTAAAATTCAGGAGTGATCAGACTCTTCTGGTGTAATGGTTTAGTTTCCTTATCATCTGGCTATATTTTTACTGACACTAGGGGCTAGGAGGGGCTGAAACAGTGAGAGGAGAGGATTACTCATAGTCAGTAATATGTACTTGACAAGGAAGACAAGATCATCTGAAGTGGTGGCTAGATTTGTGGCCAACTATTTCCATTTTCTACCAATCATTGCACCCTATCCCTGGATGTGCGGAGGCTTTTTAACTATATATAAAAAACCATGGGTTATAGTTTCCTGAACTATTACATTATCTAGAGAGGGGTGTGTGTGTGTGTTTGTGTGCGTGTGCGCGCGTGTGTGTGTATGCTAGGTCAGCAGGGAACAAGTCTTGCTTATATCCACTGGCAGACAGCAGAGATGTTGGAGGTGTCTAGAAGCATAAAGACTTCCTATCCCCACTACATGTAGACAATAACAGGAGGCCAAGGGAAACACTTTCTTTACAGTTGCTAGCAAATAGGCAGATGTCATAGAAGGATAAAGACAATGAAGCTATGACTTAAGTGCTGGCTTTAATGCCCTGTAAAACACAGAGAACAATTCTGTGCTTGCACAAGCTGTCAGGCAGGCAGGGGTGCAGGAAAAGGAAGCAAGTGCAGCTCCTGGGCTTTTACTCTTCCCTTTTAAAGACTATATGTGGCTGGATTTTCAAAACTGATCTCACACCAACTGCTATAAAATATAGCTGAAAAAAATCCTGTATGTTTTGTTCAAGAAAGAGGAAGAAGGGTCAATCAACTTTCTTGTTTACTGTGTTTCAGAAATCAAATGATGCGTCAGAAAAGTAGTTTATAAAAATTACTCTAATCAGTCTTTGGGTTAATTTCAGTTGGACACATCCCCCCAAAGAGGAAGGGGAATGAAAAATACATTTAGAGTATATACCTAACATTGGGTTGGAATATATTTGAGAAGGATGAGGTACCTTTTTTTTTTACCCTGCAACTCTATGATGTTATCATGAGATTGGGGCATGGAACTGAATCACTAGACGAGTTCAATTCTTAATCACTAACTTCTATAGTTGTAAGTAGGTTTTGAAGTATGACATTTGCTGTTAAAGTAATTACTTTTAGTTCATTGAATGCTCAAGTGAAACTTCCCTAGTTACGTAGTAATTAAAATACTCTGAATTTAAATAATACATTTCTGAAGAGCCAAGAACTGAAATACATAAGGGAGGTACTTTGTGTAAATAAAATTAGTCTTAATTCATTTATATAATGCCTTGTGTTTTGTTAAAATATACTAAATCTCTACATCTATCTAGTATACCTTGCATTTAATGTGTTACAATGTATAATGGGACTGTGTTAAAATATTGCATTGCAAACATTTTTATAACCAGTAACCACTTTGGTAGCAATCCTGTAAACAAATGAGTGCGTTTCCTTCCCGTGGATTTAAATTGGACTTAAACACCTGAACTTCATGCAGGATCATAGGCCAAGTTCAGACTGGCAGTTTGGCCTGATATAGGCCCACTTTGCAAGTGGATTAAGAGAGCCCGTTCTGCATTGCCGTGCTGCACTCACCCAGTCCTGAAGCGCTTTCATCCCACTTTAGAAAGGTACCTGGTGAAACCAGTGTCACGACGTCTGGGTACACGTTCATCCCGCTTCCCAGCAGTGTGGACGCAAACAAGCTGCACATCAAGCGGTGCCGGTAATGTGAACCCATGGATCTGGCTGCTGCGTACATGCGCCTATGCCCCCATGTGCCTACGCACAGGTTGGTAAAATGGACCAAAGCCATGCGCCACCGCTGCGCCGCTGCCAGGGGCTGCCCACAGTGTGAACGCTCCATTCAACTTCCACCTCCTCCCCGGTATGGTCCCACATCAGTCTACACAGTGTGAATGGAAAGCCCTGCAACAACTCGGCCAGGGTCTTTTTGCCCCACTTCCCTTGCACTTCATTTTGCCAGTCTGTCCTCAACCATAGCCTCTGTATCCATTTGTATAGTGTTTCAAAAGCTGCTGTAGCACTGTCACTCGGCTCCTCAGAATTCCTTAGGGCACCTTTCCCCCCACTCTGCATTTCTCTCTCTCTTCCTGTTTCTTTTACTAACTTTATAAAGAGCTACACAGAATGGGACCAGTTAATGGATACAGTGGGTCACATTCTGCCCTTGTATACAAGGTCTGGGCTCAGTTCCCATTGAATTTGTAATGGGGGATTTTGCTTCTGTATGTGAAAGTGGGATTTAGTTTCGTATACTTTAAGAGAGACAACATCTAATTAGCTATTGTTTGAACAGTTTTTGCCTTGGAAAATAATTGAAAGGCTCTCTATAAATACTCAGAAGAATGTGTTTGAAAATGCCATTCTGGATGATGCAGAAAGAAAACGAAACACACTAATAATTTGGTTTAAAGACCAAGGTTGCCACTTTTATTGAAATACAATAGCTTAAACTGAACTGTTACTCAACAAGCCAATAGTCCTTAGAGTAGTAAGTAATCATACAGCCTGGGGGCAACGCTAATGTATCCTGCATCCTGAGAAGATGTGATATCCATACTGTGGCTCCCAAATAGTCCCAGGCTTAAGCAAGGCTGCATTTTCTCATGGGGCTTTGTTTCAGACTGTAAATTACCCAGCATGCCCTGGTTCTTGCTGCATCTGTCTTGAAGGCATTGTAAAATAATGGGAAACGAGGCCTTGCCAACAACTCCATTTCCACAGGGAGTACTCCTACCACAGAAATATCAACATTACTCAAAGGTTTCCTGCCAAATTTGTGTAATACCTCCTGATGATGTAAAAGTGGTTTAGTTACAATATTACCCCCATCTTACCAAAAAATACCTCACAACTGCCATTTCTGTTCACAAATGAAAATCTTTAAAAACTGTCTATTTTTCTAAGATGTCTGGTATGGTCAAAACCAATTATCCATAGTGATCTCGAGAATTAATTGAGATGCTGAAAAGCACCTCTCTATTATAGGCCAGATGCAGGGCTGCTAAGAGTTCCCAAATTTCTTTTCACCACTGACACTCAAACATCAGATGAATAAGATCACTTGACTTGCCCACTTCATGCACCTATAGCAGTGATGGCGAACCTTTTAGAGACCAAGTGCCCAAACTGCAACCCAAAACCCACTTATTTATCGCAAAGTGCCAGCACGACAATTTAACCTGAATACTGAGGTTTTAGTTTAGAAAAAATAACTCATTAACATCTTTTGTCTTAAAAGAAAAACACAATAACAGAGCTTTCAATTATACAAACAACTTTTTATTGAAAGGTAAAAGTTTGCATTTGGCATGCTTTTGAACAATTAATGTGATTTTTGCTATTGTATGCATGCTGATAATTTGTCTAACCTTGGCTCATACTGTGTAAGTTTGAGAGCAGCCCAGCCTCGAGTCTGTGTCGTCTTTTTCCTTTTAGAGACTGAGTGCCCAAACTGCCTGCATGCCCACAGAGAGGGCTCTGAGTGCCGCCTCTGGCATGCGTGCCATAGGTTTGCCACCACTGACCTATAGGGTGACCAGCCACTCTGCAATTTTGTCCCCACATCTCTCACCTCTTGGTAGTCCTGGATAAATTAGCTGGGTTAAGAAAGAACCTGAAATTGGGATAACTGAAACAGAAGCAGTACAATTTCTTCTCTTGTTGGATTATGGGGTGCTTTGTTATTTTTTCAAGCTAGAAGCAAAGGAAGAAGCAGTTAATGACCGTGTAAAAGATGTGAGAGGGGCAAGACTGATGGACTTGACCCAGCATTCTTTGTGTTGGGATGCTTGTCTGGTAGTTCTATGGTAAAGGAAGATGCACAGAATTATGGCCATGCTTCTTTATGCTTGTTTTCCCCTACAGCCTGAAGGCAGGTGTCACCTAATCAGCTTGCTTTTGGGAATGACTCCATGTTCTGGTTACAACATTTAACCCTCAAAGAGCCAGGAGCTAATGTCATTCAGGGGAAAAGATTTCTTTAAGATCTGTGAACAGTGGATATGTTCACCAATAGGCTTTACAGGACTCATTAAGTCTTTCTAGGGGGACTGCTATACACGGAGCTACGAGGACATAGAGACTGAAGAACCCGTAGTTTCATATATGGTTGCTTCCAAAATATATTCCAAAATGTACTTTGTCCACATTTTTCTCTGTATGTTGTATTTCAAAATTAAGTTAAAGTGGAATGGATACATTGGAAGTTATCTACTGGATTTGATTCTATGAGCTTATCCACCAGAGCAAGAAGAGAAAGGAAAACCTTGGCTAATTATCTTTCTCACTTTATCCACATTGTATATGGCTTTTTGTGATTGTGGGCCCCACAATTTCCAGCAGAGTGTTTGTGGAGGTCAAAAGAAGTCCATCGTCCTTCTTGCACCTGTTTCTGTACACATATTCATCAGCAGCATGGAAGGAGGAGGGTAGGTGCAAACGAAGTGAAGGAATTGAGCTTCTTTTTGGAAATAATTTTAGGAATTCTTGTTCACTTGTAATGAAGAAAAAGTAGATTTCACTGCAGTCCTAATCTCCAAAACAATCAGGGGAGAAAAATCTCACATGGCTTACATAGACAAAATTGTATCTCAGTTACAGTCTACAGCAAAGTAGTTCAGATGGATCCAATTCTGTCCCCATTACATTTTTTCCTATATGGTGCTGGTAGCTTTGTATGGTTTCCCATGACTCTTCAAGTTCCTTTAAAGGATTCTATCTTTTTGAAAAACCTTCAGCTGTGAAACAAACAACAATACACATTATCTTCAAACAGAATTAGAATGAAGTTAAAGCAATATCAAAGATGTTACAAGGTTTAACCTGTCATGAAGTGAGAGACAGCGATATACTATGTGTGTCTCAAACAGGGTAGAGGGCCCCTTTTGAATACCAAGGTATGTATTATTTTGCTCTGCACAGTTAGGGCTTTTTATTATTTTCATGCAATAATAGTAGAAAATTGCCTTTCTGTCATGCTGTAAGTGTTAGGAAGTAAAATTTAAGTTTTTCCTATGTATTTTATTCAGTTGGCTTATGACAGGTCTCTGAATCCAAGGGTGTGTTGAGTTTCTGGAGAAGAATCAGGATATCATCTGTATACTAATCTCAAGAGTTTTTTTCCCTGTGTGGATACTTATATCTGCCAAAGGAGAGCTCACTGTCCCCCAGCAGCTTTTCCTACATAGTCATGGGCCTTCCTTGGGTTGCAGAAAAATCCAAAAAGTTAAAAAAAAAACACTTCCCCAATACCTTTTGAAATGGCTTTCACAGGGATCTCTAACTCCAGACGTCAACTGTGAGAGATTAGAAAGTTTTTTTTTTGGGGGGGGGGGGTGTTCTAAATGTTTCTGTCAGTAAAAGACAGGTTTTTTTTACTGGCAGCAGTCTAGGGTTGCCAAGTACCCCCCCTGGCCACCAGCAGTGGATCCAGATCCAGGCGGGGAAACTCCTGGAAATTTGGGGGTGGAGCCTGGGAAAGACAGGGACCTCAGTGAGGTATAATGCCATAAACTCCACCCTCCAAAGCATCCATTTTCTCCATGGAAAGTTACCTCTGTAATCTGGAGATGAGCAGTAATTCCAGGGCATCCCCAGGTCCCACATGGAGGCTGGCATTCCTAGGCAGCACGCTCTGTGTGACTTGATACCACCTGATTTGCATGACTCAGGTAGGCCCAGATGCTTTGCTACTGCTCCTCAGCAGCCACCCTATGAAAGCCATTGTGATGTAACAGTTAGAGCTTCAAATTGGGATCTGCGAGACCCAGGTTCAGATCCCCATCTTGCAGTGGAAGCTGACTGGGAGATTTTGGACCAGTCACATACTTTCAGCCTAACCAACCTCACAGGGTTGTTGTGCAGATAACAAGGAGGAAATAATAATGTAAGCTACTTTAGTCCCCACTGTAGAGAAAGACTGTAATTTTCCAAGGTAGAGGCTGCGGGGGAGGGGGTGGAAATGGAAAGTTGAAGACAGATAACGGTAGGTGGGAAGGAAATAGGGTTGCCCAGTCCAGGTTGGGAAATTCCTGGACATTTGAGGGGTGGAGTCTGGGGAGGGTGGGATTTGAGGAGGGACTACAGACCAGTATAATGCCATAGACTCCACCCTCCAAACCAGCCATTTCCTTCACTTAAACTACCATTGCCAGCCTCCAGACAAGGGCTGGAGAGCACCCAGAATTACAACTGTTGTCCAGGTGACAGAGATGAGTTCCCCTGGATAAAATGTCTGCTTTGGAGGGTTGAGTCTATGGCATTATACCCTGCTGAGACTGCTTGCCTCCCCAAGCCTCACTGTCCCAAGGCTGCACTCCCAAATCTCCAGGAATTTCCCAACCTGGAGCTGGCAGCCCTAAGGTGAATTGATCTCTGCAGCTGGGAGATCCATTGTGATTCCCTGAGCACTGCCACTGCTGCTGTTGGGGCAGAGGAAGCAGGCAGGAGGCTGGGATAGTGATGGGGGCAAAAAGAGTGATGGAGTGAGGGGCAGAAAGAGAGAGAAAGTGTGATGAGTTGGGGAGGCAGAAAAACAAAGAGAATGATGATGGGTCAGAAAGAGAGAGGAAGTAACATACATGGAAGAGAGAGAGAGAGTAAGGAAGGGAGGGCAGAAGGGAGAAAGAGTGTGAGAGAGCTAGGGGGAGAAAGGAGGAAGCAAAGGTGTGAGGAATGGGACAACCATCCTGCAAGTTTCTTGCGGTTCTCCACTTGTTTTTATATATCTTCAAGTCATGCTGAGAACATAAAAAGGCTGGGCCAGACTTACTGTTTGTATAGTTTCTGACAGAATTTACCATACACTTTATAGTTGTCATATTTGGTCTCCCAGATCTATTCTCCTTTGAAGTAGGAGGATGGGTTGTGGTGTGGGTTGTTCAAATATGTTTCATTTCTATAGCTTTATAAGCGTAACAAATTTGCATGTTAACTTATTCATAAATAATCTGGAGCTTTGTACAATATCATTGGTTAGTGTCCAGTAGAAACACAATTTGTCAGCTTGCTGTAAATTTTGATTTTCCCTTTCATTTCACACTCTTCTCATCCATCCTTCCCTTTCCCTTATGGTAGAAGAAAAAGAGAAAAGATTGGATTTATACCCCGCCCTTCACTACCCAAAAGAGTCTCAGAGTGGCTTACAAACTCCTTTTTTCTTCCCCTCCCCACAAGAGACACCCTGTGAGGTAGGTGCGGCTGAGAGAGCTCTTGACATTAACTGCTGTTTTTTGAGAACAGCTGTGCCAGAGCTATGGCTTGCTCAAGGTCATTTAGCAGGTGCAAGTGGAGAAGTGGGGAATCAAACCTGGTTCTCCCAGATTAGAGTCTGCACACTTAACCACTACACCAAACTGGCTCTCATGGTTGTATGACTAGGGAGCCCAAGATGTCCTTATGTTAGCTCCTACATTTCAAATGAGGCATGGGACACCATTGGTTCATCTGAATAGAGTCCTGGAAATAGGGGACTAGAAGGAGATGTTTGTAAGCATGTTCTGTCTCCCCTACCCAGTCTTTTGCTGCATACAGTTGACCGGTTCACCCACCCATAGATTTGGAATAGATAGATAAATAGAAGACAGATAGATGTACGTACTTACCAAACCTAAACTTATTTTACTGCTTTTAAAGCATCCTATCCATACTTTTGCTTAGTTACTATGTAAGATCATATGCTTTGGCATGTTCATGGAATTTAGATGGTGGATAGTGGCTGTGTGACATCAGGGGTTTTGCCCACATCACTGGGCAGTGGTTGAGTGCATCCCAATGTGCTATTCATGGGGGTGATGGTGGCATGCTGTTCTCTGGTTGGTATATGTTGGTTGGGTCACCATGGACTCTTGAGTGATTGCTGTGCTGATGACAGCTTGCCTTAGTGTACTGCTGTCACTGTTGAATGGGTGAAAATGCCAACTAGTGACACAGGTATCAGGTCAACATCAGGTCTCCAAGATGGCAGCCATGGTAACTGGCTGGCAAGAGATGTTGTTGATCTGATCCTATTCCCTGACACACACACATGGAACTAGACTTAACTGGTATCCATTCAATTTTCTCAATGTAGCTCTAAAATGGTTCAATACTTCTGCTTCCAATAGGAAAGGAAAATTCAGTCTTCCATCCCTGCATCCTTCCTCTTGACACAGTACTCCCTTTTCCATACCTAATCATTCAAGTCCATTGGTTTAATGCAAAGTCTTCAGACTGCTGAAGGTTTTGGCTGTAGGTCATCTTACTTCCTTAAAATTCATTTTCCCACACAACTATCAGTTTCCATAAACAATGGACATTAGAATAGCCCTCAAAGATTAATTCAACTGCAGAGATTGTTCTCGCCTTGCAAACCCTCTGGCAGCAGATATCTCAAGCTTTCCCGACAACCTGCTGGATGTGAAACAGAGATGATAGCCCATTTTATGCTTCATATCCAAATTAATTAAACTCAGCACATTTATATGAAGGGAGGGCGGGAAATGCCCATGGAAAATGCTGGCATATAAAGATGTATGTGTGGCAATGTTGGAAGACATGACAAAAAATATTAGGGGCAACATAAGATGGTTTGCTCATTAGCGCTTAAAATGTCATGTGCTTACATATAATCAGTACATCTTTGGGAAAAATTACTTTACATTAATGTTACAGAAATATATCAACAAAGAGTACACCTCAGAGAATAACCAGTTTATTTAGCATGACATTTTGTAGACACAATGACTTCATGGGAAGGATGGGACATTACACTATCATCTCAGAAAGATACACTGGTGTGCATGTTGAGCATCACAAATATCAAAACAAAAGTTCTTAAATTCAAGAAGATCATTTATATCCAGGCATTCCTTGTAGGAATATTGCTCTATTATTTCTCCTGCTCCTAAGAAAAAACACATTTTATAAGAAGTTTCTAGATTCCAGATTTTAAAAATTGTTCTAATCCATTCCAAGATGTGTGAATTTTGTACGACTAGATTATTTGATGGAGAAAGGAATTTCAGCCCTAGAAGATTCCGTCAAGTGTACAGGTAGACAATAAGTGGTAATTAGATAGCAATAACTCTCAGAATGAACTTAGAATGGGTAGATGTGGAACAGAGAAAAGAAGTATTCAGAGCAATAAATTAAATTAGACACTCTTTAAATATGGCACGAGGAGTCAATTGGTTGGCTGCAAAGTGGCCATCAAATGGGAAGGTGCAAGATATATAGTGTAGTGATTTTCAGCAAACACAATAACATAGTGAAAATCAAAGCTGTTTATACAAGTGGTGGGCAACATGAAGGAACATCCTCATGGTTGCATTTCAAGTATTGTGACACCTGTGACAAGTTGGCTCTTTTCAAATAAGCCCACACAATGTTGTGAATCCCCAAAGCTTAGCCTGTCTTTCATCAACATATATTGTAGCAGTAAGAAATGTCATATTGCCTACTTTATAATTTGTTACTAGAAACTGTATTCTAGTGGGTAGACTTTTGAATGTTATTCAGAATTTATAACTGCATAACTGTATACTATTTTTCCTTGAAATCCCTATTTATAAATTCAAACTATTTAGTCCCGTTTCTTTTGTGTTTTTTCCTGCTTCTCAAAATATTTCTTTTTTTTTTTAAAAAAAGCACAGACTGCATCTGCTTAAAATCAACTATGTTTATAGAAAAGCTGGGCCCACATCCCTTAGCTCTATTGATTGCAATTACCATCTAATTGTTTCTCATATCTTAGTAAAGGGAAATCCTCTCTGAAAGGAGACTGAGCTATCTTTAGCACATATCTGTGTCGCTTGTGTAAGTTCTATTACTGGTCTTCATAGTGGCCCATTAGATTTTTCCCTTATCACAGATCTTTATGCTGGTGGGCAGATTTCAGTAATGTTAATAATACCACAATTTCATACATTGTGTTAATGAACAAGGTTGCTAAAAAAACCTAAAAGCTGCCTTTTTTCTGACTTCTGTCCTGGAAAATGAAGAGGTCTAAATCTCTGCTGTGTACTTCAGAATTTAGATTCTTCTTAGGTTAACAGGGTTACCGTTCCCAACCATCTGTCAATCTCAACCCCTTTGGAAAAAAAATCATTTCCCACAGATCAGCCCACAGCTTGTTAAGCTGCTTCAATACTCAAGAAGTAGGGTATGTTTAGTTAAAATCTTTAAAATCTTTACACTGAAGAACTTTCATTACATTTTATATGTTTCTCTACTTTCCTTCTTAATATAATTGCCCTCTAACAGGATACATTCTTCTAACCCTGATTAGAAATATCCT
This sequence comes from Lepidodactylus listeri, assembly GCA_029233225.1. Classification (NCBI taxonomy): domain Eukaryota; kingdom Metazoa; phylum Chordata; class Lepidosauria; order Squamata; family Gekkonidae; genus Lepidodactylus; species Lepidodactylus listeri. The sequence continues at coordinate 45,849,126 of JARCFY010000006.1, read as the reverse complement.
TTACCTCTTCCCACTGCAACCAATTGACCTCCAAACAGCAACAAGAGAGATCTGGAATATAACCCCCCTCAAATTCAAACTCTCATTGTCAGTCTGAGTTCTTTCTGGAGCTGGAAGTCACAGTTAAAGGTCAGTGCATTGATACAGGGTATATTAGTGAACTATACCTCATGTTAGCTCCATACCCTGAAGCTTGAGGAAAAAAGAATGATAAAACATTTTTTTAAAAACTTTCCTATCAGTATACTCATTACGTAGGAAGGATGCTTTTGTGATGACAGAGGGAATCAAGGCAGTTATTCATGGGTTCATTTTTGGCCTAACAATCAATTAATGACCCACAGGTCACAGAACTCTATTTTTAATGCCTCCTTATCTCAGAGTGGCTTTGGATAGTGATGTCCTTTTGGTCTTGGAAAATGGCCTTGGAAAATAAAAGATGTCAACTGCCAAGGAAATTTATATGTGAGAGCTGAACAAGCTATGTGTCTTCCATAAAACCAGGAAAGCTTTGATTAACTTTGATATAGTTTCATTGAAGACACTATAAAATTATTGGTGATAGTAATTGTTTTTGGAGTAAATCTGGTGGCTGGCTGGCTGGCTGGTACTCTACATATCCCTCCTCTGCTGTTTTCTTTATTCTCTGCACACTAGAGAACATAGCACATGGAGATGCAAAAGGTTAGAAATGTCTATGATATTTTACAGATATTTTACAGAGATCTCTCCAGACATTTTGAGAGTGGTGGACTTCATTTGGTCATATCATCCTATTTCTATATTTATGGCTCATGTACTGTACGTTGTGCTGTGTATGTGGCCAGGTGTTCACAAGTAATTGATAATAGCCTATGGCTAAATAACAATAAAGATCCATTGTTTGATTCTCCAGTGAGGGGGGGTTCCACTCTGTTGTCAGTTACAATTATATTTTTATCATACTTACAAGACTGGTATTCAGTAACAATGAGTACACTGCTAGAGATGCAGATTTCCAAAGTCAAATGCAAGAAAAAATAAATATGTTTAGGTAAAGGTTTCCCTTGCTTGAAAGCCAGTCAAATACAACTCTAGGGATACAGTGCTCATCTCTGTTTCCAAGCCAAAGAGCCAGCGCTGTCTGAGGACTTCTCCATGGTCATGTGGCCGGCATGACTAGACATCAAGGCACATGGAACACTGTTACCTATTTATCTACTTGCAATTTCTTGCTTTCAAACTGCTAGGTTGGCAGGAGCTGGGACCAAAGATGGGAGCTCACTCCGTCGTGCAGCACTTGGGTCTCGAGTGCTTAGTCTAGACCAAAAAAGTGAAGTGAGTAGTGAGAAAGTAGCATTCTTCAATTATCTGAAAATCTGCCTAAAAGAAGAGGGAGGATAACTAATCCAACTGGCATTTTAGAATGGTATAGGAGCAGAAGGTTAGACTAAAGGAACTCCTGTGCGTAAGTCATCATGCAGCTGAGAATATCATCCAGGAATGGTGATTGTACTGGTTATAGACAGAAATCTACTGGAACATTTTAAATATGGGATTTACTGCTTCAAGGCAGGAAGTTTCCTATGTTTTTCATAAGGTGTATTAAATCAGCCTCTGGCACTTTAGTTCATCTTTGTCTGTTTCCAGAAACTGTGTTGTTCTCTCAGATAAAAGGATATAGGTTTTCTAAACATAATTCATTACCCTCCCCTCCCTCTCAGCGTTCAAACAGCATCTCTCCTATCCATGCAGCAAAGCAGGTGAGGATGGAAAGGTGGACAGAGGTGTGTGACAATTTTATATGTTGTGTGTGTTTTAATTCATCATTTATACAATGAACCATGTAGTATTTTGTTTTATATTGTTCATACACCAAACCTTTGTAACAGGGGGAAGTTAGAAAAACAATATTGTGAGCGTTGAAAGAAATTACAAAGCTTTCTCCCAGTATAAAAGTGGTTTTGAGGAGAGTTTCATTTGCAGACAATGAAATAATGCCAAACTTCTTTGAATGTTATTTTCAAAATTAAATATTGGAATTGTTCCATATTGAATGAAGATGAGGAGCACATTAGTATTTTTATTAACATTTTGTGATCATTTCTTTCCTTCTTTAGTCCCTTGGGTTATGCCTATTCAATCCACAGTCTGCTAAGGCTCTTCATCCTCCAGGCAACTGTCACTGGGAAGAACATGAATCTGTTAGAGTCTAAATGATGGGTTGTATTCTTTCCAGTGGATCTCTTCCAGAAAGTAAATTGTGCTGTGAATAATAAAATGTCACAATGTCAATCCTTTTTCTGATTCTTGGAGTTCAGGGAATAATAATGACAAGGGTATAATGACAAGTGCATGATTATGACAGGGGCATAATAATGGTCTTCATCTATTTTTAGGCAAGCATGGTACTGAACTCATTGAGATATACACACATACACATAAGATACTTACTGATGCCATGTCAAGCTTCCATCACATTGGCCAAGTTCACTTACTACATTTCCTAAGGACATGGAACACCATAACACAAGACATGAAGTCACAAGCTTAATGTCTGGGTTCTTTTCAGGAAGGGTTGCCATTAGGGTTGCCAGGTCTGGGTTGGAAAATACCTGGAGACTTTGGAGGTGGAGCCAGGAGAGGGCGGGGTTTGGGGAGGGGAGGGGCCTCAACATAGTACAATGCCATAGAGTCCATCCTCCAAAGCAGCCATTTTCTCCAGGGGAGCTGATTTCTATCAGCTGGGGATCAGTTGTAAAAGCGGGAGATCCCCAGGCCCCACCTGGAGGCTGGCAACCCTAGTTGCCATCCAAGTTCTGGAATAAAGAATTCTATCAGTGGGATGGAGCCTGGGGCAAAGCCTTGTGATTCAGAATCAGGAGCAAAAATACACTTAGGCTCAAAGGGTCTTGGAGTGGGTTTTTACAGGAGATAGAGCACCATATCTGGGGGATGGGTCCAGGGAGAGAGCCCCAGATTTGAGGTGGTTCTGTAGTGGAGCCCAGCACAAAAGCTGTCTGTGTGCATAAGGTATATGCACAGAAACCTAAAAACATGGGTAAAGGAAGATAATTGGTATTGTCTTTTTTTCTCCTGGCAACTAGCCCAAAAGGAAAATAAAAACTCCTGTTCAAACCTGATCCACGCCCCACCCCCACCCCCAATTGGTACTAAGTTTGGGGATCCTGCCAAATAGCAGTAATATTTTCACTTGATGGATTGTTGTTGTTGTTTTTAAAAAAGCAGCCACATATTTGCATCTCTCTCCCTTCCATCCTCAAGGGCATAGTTCCTCCAGTTTGTCAAGGCTATTAATGGGGGAAAGCTATAGCTCAAATCATGGGGGGGAAATCTGAATGTTAGGCTGCTCATACTACACTTACAGTGAAAACAATGGTCCCTGGATCCTGAAGTCCCAAGTCTGGGTCTGTTGTTGATATTACATAGGCAACAAAATATGTAAAGATGCTAAACACCATTGCCAAAAACTTATAGGTCTTATTATGTAATACCTGAATGTTTTTTAGTGTGCAAATGGAAGAAGAAAAGGTTTTTCTGGAGAATAGTTATTCTTCCTCCATGGAAATATCTATGCCCTTCGATTGACTTGTATGGCTCTCCTAAAAACCAATGCAAATCAACATATTTGTGTTGCAGGAATTTTTGTAAAAAAAATTATTCTAACAAAAGGGAATTTGGGTTTGGAATGGTGGTAGACTTTTCTTTCTGTCTGAAACTCATGGATTTCAGTAAAGCTTTTGACAGGGTTTCCCCCATGATGTTCTGATAGGTAAACTAAAGGACTGTGGACTGGACTGCAGGACAGTTAGGTGGATAGGAAACTGGTTGGAGAACCGCACTCAGAGAGTAATTGTCAATGGCATTTCATCTGAATGGAGGGAGGTGTCCAGTGCAGTGTCACAGGGCTCGGTTCTGGACCCAGTACTTTTCAATATTTTTATAAATGATCTGGATGAGCATATGGAGGGGCTACTCATTAAATGACACTAAATTGGGAGAAACAGCGAACACACCAGAAGATAGAATTCAAAGAGATCTGAACATGCTGGAAAAGTGGACGGATGTGAACAAGATGCAATTTAACAAGAATACGTGCCGAGTTCTACATCTGAGTAACAACAATTAGGAACACGCATACTGTATTGGGAGTACACTTCTGAGTAGCAGTGTGTGTGAACATGATCTTGGGGTAAGGGTGGACTGAAAGCTAAATATGAGCAACCAGTGTGATGCAGTGACAAAAAAGGCCAATGCAATTTCGGGGTGTATCAACAGAGGCATAACATCCAAATCGCAACTTGTCATAGTCCCACTGCACACTGCATTGGTCAGGCCACACCTGGAATGTTGTGTGCAGTTCTGGAGGCCTTACTTCAAAAAGGATGTGGACAGAATGGAGTGCGTGCAGAGAAGAGTGACGAGGAGTCCTGCCTTTTCCAGTGACCCAGAAAAAGATGCAGAGACCAAGTCTTAAAGAAATGGTTTCTTTACTGAGAAGTTTTCACAACCATACAATAAATTCAAGCACACACACACACAGATCTAGGAAATGCAGTTTTGAAAAGGTACAGCTACATTCGCATTAGCAGGTAAATCGTTGGTGGGTGATACGTACCTGTCCTGAAGAGGCGAAGCAATCCTATAGCGAAGAAGGTAGGAAAGGAGACTATAAGACGGTTGATTAAGCAGTTGGTTCCCTTTCTCAAATGCATTGGTCACCTCAAGACTGGATTACTGTAATGCTGTCTACATGGGGCTGCCCTTGTGCCAGATCTGGAAGCTGCAGCTGGTGCAGAACGCAGCGGCCAGGCTGATGTTGGGACTCCCTATGGGAGAACACATCCAGCCTGCCCTAAAGGCACTGCACTGGCTGCCTATAGTATACCAGATCCGGTTCAAGGTACTGGTGCTTGCCTATAAAGCCCTATATGGCCAGGGACCTGTTTACCTGAAAGACCGTCTCTCCCCATATGTACCCCAGCGAGTTCTTCAATCAGGTTCTCAAAACTGCCTGGTCCTACCAGGGCTCAGGGAGGCCCGACTGGCGGCAACAAGGGCCAGGGCTTTCTTGGTGGCAGCCCCGTACTGGTAGAATGAGCTCCCGGAGAGCATCAGGGCCCTGCGGGACTTAGTACAGTTCTGCAGGGCCTGCAAGACAGAGCTCTTCCGCCAGGCTTACATGTAGGGGTCGCCGCCAGGTTCTTATAGCCCTGGCCCAAGTATTAAATATCATCGTCCAGGCCATCTCCACCTGTAGTTGCTGTGGGGATGGGGTGAAGTAGTGCCATCTTGTTAGGAATGGACAGTGTATACTGTCTAGTCTGTGATGGTTTTAAATTGTATTTTATGGTTTTAATTGTTGTTGCACATGTTGTTAGCCGCCCTGAGCCTGCCGTGAAGCGGGCAGGGCGGGATATAAGTTTAAAAAATAAAAAAAATAAGGGAAGGGGTCATGTTCTGGCCAGCAGAAGCACATGGAAGACTCTGGGCAGCACTTACACTAAGAGCCAAGGTAGGATGGGGTTAGGTAGGAGATGCAAGAGAGAGAGAGCATATGGTGAATCTCTCTTCTTTTATACACTAAAAAGGTGACTGGGTGGGCTTATGCTTAATCAGTCACATGGTCCCCAGGAAGACTAGAAAAAAACAGTTATTGATGGTCAGGAAATGACCAGGAAAGAGGAGTAGTACTTGGACAATTGATTTAATGTTTCTAACCAATGACATTTTTCAGAGATGAGTGGACAAAAGACAAAAGCAGAAGAAAATATAATCCTCTCAGGGGCTTGGCCAGCTGGGCTATCTTGATTAGTTCAGGATGAATAAATCAGCCAGCTAATCTTTTGTTATACCTGAAACCAAGTTCTTTTTTTAACTAGTGGTGTTGCTAGAAGGAGGTGGGGGGGGGGGGATGCCTGCATGTTGAAGACAAGGCTTGTCATGATGCTTAAACAAGAAAGTTCTTGTTGTCTTTACAAAGCATGGCTTCTCCATTACTCTGGGTGCTGGCTCCATGTGGCTGCGGGTCTCAGGGAGGCTGGCATGCCATCCACCTGGGTTTGCAGTCATCTTAGGGAGGATGGGAGGATGGCATCAGGTCTTCCATGAGTCTACATCTGGTGGGACACGTGTCAGTCTAAGGTTTCCCTCATCTGGGCACATGTCTCTTTGTCCAGTACATTGGCATTGTCTCATGGTCACCAATTAGTCCATTTTCCCTGATACACTCTTTGCACAGTCCAGATATAGAGGTATATCACAAGTCCATACTTTATAAGAAGCTTGCTAGGCAACAACTGAGCTAAGCTCATCCCCATGGCCCATTTAAGTCACTAAACCACACCAGCTCTTTCTCACCATGAAATGAAGTCAGTTTCTTCATTTAAAACCAGTGATGCAAAATATAAAATAGATGCAAAGATGCAAAATATGCAAAATATAAAGATGCAAGATGCAAAATATAAAATAGATTCTAGGAGCACTTTGTCACTAACACTAACGTAAAGTGTGATTATATGTACTTTTATGGCTTCTGCCCATTCTAGAAAAAAAGGGAGGTTGGAATCACACTTAAGTAGACTCTACCAGTAGAAAAAGCCTTTGACTAAAAATTCTTCATTTTTTACCTTTGCCTTTGTAAGTTATAATCTTATAGACAATCCAATATCAAGCAGTATAATTTTGAGCCACTAGAATGTCTGAGAGGTTTATTTTCAACAGTACTTTGAATTAGATAAATCACAGCAGTGCTATGGTAATTTTAGAATTGGTACTCCGGTTTTTCCACTTTACCAGCACTTTGCCTTCATGTTTGAAATATATCCAGAGCAGTTTAATTGGCTTTTCAAGATCCTGGTACTTGTGAATTACAATGGAAATCTCTATTACTGCAACATAATCACATTCCTCTTTTTTATTTTAAGTAATCCTTTTGGAGTAGTCTTGTTCAGATTTTTTTTCTAAAAGGAAGAGAATTTAGTTTTATTTATATTTTTAACACTAACATCTACACCAAATTCTAGCAAGCAAATTGCACTTTTCTTATTTTGCTTAGATAACATGCATGAAGGAGGGGGAAATCACTGAAATATTTTTCATTACATTTCTCTATGCAGCATGAGAACAAAGAGTCTTAGAAATTGATATGTAGTGAATCTAAGTGGGTTTATATGTATTCTATTCACTGTATTTTAAGCAGGTGTCACATTCATTACGTCTAGCTAAGCTCCTTTATGTTGCTAACCTTTGAACCACTGGCCTTACTGAGTACTGAAGCAATATTAAAACAGAGTATGTGAATTTGGCAGGCCACAGCCCCTGGGAGCATGCATTCAGTCCACCAAACTCTAACTCCAGTCTTGTTGAAAGACTCCGTCCCAGTGTGAAGCCACCTATACGTCTGGAATTGTAGCCCTATATGAGAATTCTGCCTGAAGGGAGAACGTTTGGTTGAATTGTAGTCCTTTCACACTACCCATTGAATACAAGGAGATGCCTATCAGTATGTAATATAAACCCTCACTTCATGCTTAACCTTGGATTTGTTAAAGTTTTTCTTGGAAAAGTGAGATTCACAGCAGATCATGCTGGGGGTAGATTTGCCTTGGCCCCAGCTTGCTTCTAATGAAGTGCAAGACTTCATTGGCTGTGGTGCCACAGGACAGCCAATCAGACAAGGGCAGCTCGCCCTCTGGCCCTGCTGCTCCCTCTCACCCTCAGCCTTCTTACTGCAGTTGAGAGAGAGGGAGGGTCTGTGTCTGTGGAGCTTCCTTCTTAAGCAGGCTTGCTTATAGTTGTGGGAGTATATTCTTGAACTGTGTGTCGAGTGCATCACTGTTTGTGTGTTAGCATTTCCATAGTATAAGAGTCCAGAGTGTGACTTTGGTAGAGCATAATTTCATCCCCCACTGGTCCTGAGCAGTGTTCCCTCTAAGCTGAATTACTGTGAGCTAGCTCACAGTTTTTTAGCCTCCAGCTCACAGATTTTTGTCTTAGTTCAGGAAGGATGGCTCCAGAGCAAACTAATTTATGCAGTAGCCAAATCGCTCGCTCACAACTTTAATGCCAGAAGCTCACAAAGTAGAATTTTTGCTCACAAGACTCCACAGCTTAGAGGGAACATTGGTGAGCCTGTTTGCTATTAAACACACGTGTCCACACACACACACGAAATAAAGAGCAAGTGTCTGCACAGAGCATACTGGCTTAGAGTTGACCATATGGTCATTCTGGTCTAGAGTGGGCATGGTCTGGTAGAGTTGGAGCTACGGTGGAGTTTCAGCATGGTCTGAGGAACGGAGGATTTGTTGGCAAAGGTTGAGCAGAGCACAGTGCAGAAGGGTAGCAAGAGCTAGTGGGTGTTAGTATTATTTATTTTATTTTATTAATTTAATTTATACCACGCCCTCCCCGCAAGCAGGCTCAGGGTGCCTTACAGAGTTGATCTACAGTGACCATTAATATACATAAAATCAATTAAAATTATCAACTACAATAAATACAGTAAAGTTTCAAATTACAGTACATCAGTCAAAGTGCCAGTGCTACTGCTATGTTTGCATAAGGTGGCATGCTGGAATTTCCCTACTGCTATGCCATTTGCCATTCAGTGATGGCTGGGCTCGTTGGTAGTAGTGGGGCGGCTCCTAGTTGAGGCTGATACAGAAACTGCAGCTGGTTCAGAATGTGGTGGTGTGGGTCCTTACTGGAACACTATGAACAGCACATACACAACCTGAGCTGCACCAGCTGTCTCCACCTGTACCATTTAAGAACTGACCCACTCAACCATGGAAATAAAATTGTGAAAATGCCAAAGTGATGGGCAGTAGATTCAGGATGGACAAAAGACAACATTTCTTTACTCAATGACTAATTTAATTGTAGAATTCACTGACAGTGGACGAAGTGATGGCCACTACTATAGGTGGGGATTAGGCAGACTCATAGATTATAGATCCATCAGTGGCTAGAGGGAGTCTCCGAATCCAGTGGCATTTGACATCTGAATATCAGTGCTAGGAGAAAGCATCATTTTTTTTACATACCCCCTCATAACTATGTTTTCCATAGAATTATTGTACATATACTTTTAGAATTTTTGAATATATTGTAATGTTTTGTTGTTCACCACCTTGGGCACCTTATTTGGGGTGAAGGCCAGCACAAAAATGTTTTAAACAAACAAAACAAACATCTGGTGAAGGCTTCTGCATCCTCTTTATTGGCCCACCATGATAACTAGTTGACCTCTGCGTGAAACAACACGCAGGCCTGGATGGACCACTGGTTTGATCAAGCAGGGCTTGTCTTATGACATTGTGCTTGAAAACAGGTAGTAAGTTGCAGGTAATCGAGTCCATGAAATATTTAACAATTAGCAACGATCAGTGCTCTGCTACTACCAAGGTACAACTTACCTATTAAGCAATGCAGATCATTGAAATTACATTATACGAAGCAAGTGCACAGAATTTTTTATTCGATGTAGCTCATGTTGCTTATTATTTATTTTTTTATTCCTTAATATTGTCACGTATGAAGTATTAAATCAATTCAGTAGTGATTTCCATTAGTTTTTTTTAATGTGTATCATTTTGTCTTCCGCCAAATTGAGATGAATTCTTAGTAATGGTATCCCTCACCAAAGGAATCCTCTCACACAAGTTTCTAGCATGTAAGTAAAAACATCTCTGTTCTAGAGGAAACTGGATGGACAGTAGAAGCTATAGACTTTGGTGGGTAGCCATGTTGAAGATGATGCAGACGGTGAAGCTTACACCCAGAATTAAACTTTGTTGGCCTTGAGGTGCCACTGGACTCAAACTTTGTTCTCCAGACTCTGTGATTCAAAGCTGGCTGGCTGCCTATGGTAAATGAGAGTGAGTGAAGAACAGTAAGATTGGATTTTAGCTGACCATGAAGCATGACAGGCCTTCTTCAAGCAATGCCATTGCCTCTTTTCTAGACGGAGACAGGCAGTGGAATTCCAGAAGGACCAAAATATATCTTTCCTCTCTCAGCCAGCCAACTCCCAGTGGGAACAAGCAAAGCATTTCCCTTCTGCAGAAAAGACTAATCCAGCTTCTATAGAATGACATCCCTCCCAAATCCAATGAGTCAGCAATGTGATTAGGTGTAACACTGTGCACAGAAATCTCAATCAATGATGACACTTCATAGTGTCAGTATAGGCTAAGTGCTTTGGGTGCTGTTGCCTTCCTTAGTTCTTATCACCCATGAGAAATGAAAACTTAATGATGGTATGGAGCTGAGAGCAGAGTCCAGCATCATTGTGGCACCAGCAGAAAAATGGCGAGATCCCAAGAACACAATCCATATAATACATTTTATTAGAACCATAACAGTGTGCAAACATTTGAACTCCCCAGAACTTTCTGGCAAGCCAGATGTTACAAAATAAGAGGAAAGAAAAGCAAAATATTTTTTAAAGGTCATCATGGTCTTAAGCCCATCTCAGGCAAGGATGTGGTGGAACTTCTGGCAGGCAAAAAAGACTCATTTTTAGGCTGGTGATGGCCAAAGGTCTTAAAAGATCTCACCATGTCAGTTTGGATCCCAAAGCCAAAGGAACTTTCATTTGGATTAGTTCCCCTCCTGAGGGCTTGTTTGGTTTGGATGTTGGTTCTTACTTTCTGAATAAACATCCCTGTATATCAGGTAGGAGAGGATCAGGTATGTGTAAAACACACTCAAGGAGAATGCAAATGTTTCAAATGAATCTTCTTACAATATCATCAGTGCCCATGAAGAAGGAAATCATTCCCTGATTTCAAAAGATAATTCACAGGTAAGGGGGGGGGGATCAAAATTGTGAGCCAAATGACATCATCAGATTTTCAGCAAATTTTAAGAAATACAAGGTAGCCTTCATAGATGAATTTCATTTCCAAAAGCTTAATTGGCAGATTTTTAAAGGATAAATTGTGCCTTTGAATAGATAAATAATATTTAGCTGCTATTTAAAGTTTTAATGGGGAGATAATGTGGAATTTGAAAATATAGCATGGACTAGATGAGTTATTGAACATTTCCAAGGCAATTAAAATTTAAAGTGGCAAAGGGAATTTGAATGCAATATCTATGAAATATATAACGCCTTCCATTTAAAGAGGGTTTTTTGATTGGTTTGACATTATAGTATTGTTTGAAATAGGGCTCTTACAGTGGAATAGAAATGCTGCGAATCAGAGAGAAAGGCTATATAATTTATAAACTCTACTTAATAAAGCATATGTTTTAAGTACAGCTTGGTGTAGAAGAGTCCTTTAAGGTTATTTATAGCTTGATTTATTATATTAGAGTTCTTAATAATAGCGTTATCTTATCTTTGTAATTGGGTCTATCAGTTAAGATTAGAAAGGATGTTTTACATGTCTGAGAGAAGATGGGGAGACAGCTATGAATCTGACTAGCAAATAGCAGGGTGCGATGGAAATCAATAAAAGTTGAGCTCCAATTTCTAAAAACATGAGTGATCGGAAACACAAATTATATTGGAGGCATGTCTAGTATTCTTTCCAAGATGTATGCATAAGTTGCTTGACCAAAGCATAGCTTCCCATTCACTTGAGTGACAGATACTTACAATTAATTGGCTTTACTGTTATTGGTTTTATCTCTACTTTTGAATTTGCCTGTCTATATTTGCATTGATGTTTTCCTTCCGGTTTCCACTTTGCTATGATTAAAAGACTCATTTCTTGTCCAGTGACAAGAACTTCTGGTTGCTTATAATCTTAGCGTTCTTATTGCACTCCTCCCCCCCGCCCAAATGGGGACTTATAGCAAGTTACAAGAATCCCAATACAGCTTAAATAAACAACATACGACACAAATAAATGAGCAGCAAAAACAAACAAACCTCAAAAGCTACCTTATGCTGGGCTAAGCTTGAATCCATAGGGGCAGTTCCTCAAGGCCATGGACTGCAAGCAACAGGCTATGAGCCAAGGGACAAGAACTCTTTGGCTCACACCAAAACACTCTCTCTTCTGTACCCAGACTTTAAGCACCTGTAACAGGAAGGATAAATGTCAGCTTCTGCTTAAATGGCTGGCAGCCCTCCCTTTTGTGGTGGTCCCAATGAATTGCTCATGCAGAAAGTAAATAATTACTGCAGTGAAATAGGAAGGCAACCAAGTGCTACTTCATGGCCGATGAGACAGTGACAGTGACATAATCTGCCTTGTCTATTAATTTGATTCAACTGCCTTAGGGCTCTGCCTATACCAACTGAATGCCAATATTAGCCAATTCTGGTTATTCTGAGAGAAATGTGGTGCCTCACCTGATCTTGTTGCAGTACTGCAAGGTAGTTAGGAATTTTAAGCTGCCATCAGGTATTAACCTAATGTATTTTATCATGGTGAAGTGATATGATGTTTTTATGAACGATTATTTATTGTTTTCCTATGTGTTGGGAGCTGCCCTGAGCCCACTTGTGGGGTAGGGTGGGATGCAAATTTTTAAGTATTGAGCAGGAAGCGATGAATCCAAACAAACAGGCTTTTATTCAGTGACATTGTTCAGCTCAAAAGACAGCTCTATGAGAGTAGCACTTTCATTTATACTGTTCCAACACATAACTTTCAACAGTGTAACTATATACAAGCAATACTATTGGACCCAAGCAGGGCTCAGTGATTGGGTATCTAGATTGGCTTCAGGACCAATGGAGTCTTTATTAATCAGCCAATAGGAACTGGAGCTTTAGGATACCAGAGCCCTTTCCAAGCTATTACTGCTTCATATTCTAAACACAAACACAACACTCCTCCCCCCTAAGTTCAAACAACAAAGTCTCTTAGGTGCGAGGGCGGTCGCCTGGTCCGTCGGGACCAGCACGGCAAGGGTGGACCCGATGGAGAACGTCCTCTTAAATCTGGGGATTCCATATGGGCCAGCATGAGCTGTGGTGGCGGACTCAAGGGGGAGTGGTCCGTAAAGTCCGGGAGCTCCAAGAGTTCTGGGGCACAACGCAGCTCCGGCAGGGGGCCTACCTTGTTCCGAGCTGGCAGTGGCTCGGCAGACTGTTCCCTTGGGATATCCCGGGCTGGAGTTGGTGGAGGGCTGCCCTCTGTCAGGTGACTCTCCTGGGCGCCGATGTCTTGCTGTGCTGGGAGATCTCCCAGGCCGGCCTCAGGAGCCAGGGTGCATTGCAAATGTTGTCCCGAGGCAGGAACTGGGGAGCGTGGCAAGCGTTGCTCTGGTTCAGGAACTGGGGAGCGTTGCAAGCATTGTTCTGGCTCTGGAACTGGAGAGCGTTGCAACCGATCCTCGGGCTCTGGCCACCGGCATCTCAGCTGGGCCAGATGTCTGCGACGGACCTGCCCTGTGTTATCCCTCACCTCGTACAATATAGAGCCCACTGAGCGCATGACTGCTGGAACCCAGTGCAGACCTGCCCCATAGTTCCGGGTGTACACCGTGTCTCCTGGTGCAAAGGACTGAGTGGACTCTGTGGCGATAGGGTCGCAGTGGACGTCCATCACCTGGTCAGGGTGAAGGCGGCTCACGCAGGTGGACAGTTGGCGGCCCATAAGCAGCTCCGTCGGTGACTTCCCGGTGGCGGCATGTGATGAGGAGTGCTGCTGCAACAAGAACCCGGTGAGCTTGGCTGGGAAATTCCCGTCACCCATCCTGCGAAGTGAGTCCTTGACTGTTTGCACCATTCGCTCGGCCTGACCGTTTGTCTCGGGGTGGAAAGGAGCCAAGGTGATGTGCCGGATACCCCACTCATCCAGAATGGTCTGGAACTCTGCAGAGGTGAATTGAGTTCCATTGTCAGACACGAGAAGGTCCGGCAGGCCGAAGGTGGCGAAGAGACGGTCTAGGCAGCGGGCAACAATGGCCGATGTCATGGAGGTGACAGGGATGACCTCCAACCACTTGGAATATGCATCCATGATAATCAAGAGTGTCCGGCCCTGGAAGGGCCCAGAAAAGTCCACGTGAATGTGGGATCACTGGCCCCTCGGCTTCTCCCATGGATGAACAGGAACCTCTGGAGCTGCTGGCCTCGACTCCTGGCACGGCTGACACATCCAGACCCACCGTTCAATCTTCTGATCCATGCTGGGCCACCAAACATAGCTCCTAGCGATGGCCTTCATCTTAACAATGCCCAGGTGCCCTTCATGCAAGGTGTCCAGCACCCGTTGGTGAAGTGAGGGAGGGACAACGACTCTGTTTCCCCACAACAGGCATCCCTTGTTTACCAACAGCTCAGACGATCTTGACAGGAATGGCTGGAATTCGGCATCGAGTGTCCCCAACAGCCATCCCCTCCACACATGGTTGTAGATTTGGCTGAGCGTGCGATCCCGGCCGGTGTGGAACACTACATCGGCAATGGAGAGTGGAGGCTGCGGCAGCTCCTCAATCAGCAAAACTTCCTGGAGTGGGGCCTCAGACGGTCCTAAAGACAGAAGCAGCAGATGGCTAAGGGCATCAGCGTGACCGATGGTCTTGCCGGGCCCGTGGAGGAGTTGGAAGGAGTAGGCGGATAGAAGAACTGCCCAGGACATCATCCGGGGGGACAGAATCTGGGGGGTTTCACAGTCGGCCGTGAAGATGCCAAGCAGTGGCTTGTGGTCAGTGACGATATCAAATTCCCGCCCGTAGATGAAATCGTGAAATTTTTTCACTGCAGCGATGATTGCTAGTGCCTCTCGATCTATCTGGGCGTTTCTCTCAGCAGGGGATAATGTTTCTCTCAGCAGGGGATAACTTTTGGGAATAGAAAGCAATAGGGGCCTCCCGGCCAGACGGCAACCAGTGACTGAGCACAGCCCCGATCCCATAAGGCGATACATCACATGCTAGGACAAGGGGCTTCTTCTCATCATAGTGCACGAGGACGGCATCAGAGGCAAGGAGGGCTTTGACGGCTTGGAAGGAGGCGTTTTCCCGGCGACCCCATGCCCATGGAGCTGACTCGTCCAGTAAACGATGGAGTGGTTCCACAAGAGCTGCTTAGTTGGGCAAGAAGGCATGATAAAAGTTCAATAGTCCTAAGAAGGACTGCAGCTCTTTCTCAGACTTCGGGGGGGGGGGTGCATTGCAGATTGCAGCAACCTTGTCCAGAGCAGGGTGGATGCCATCTGCGTCTAGGCGGTAACCCAGGAATTGAACGGTAGGGATGAAGAACTCACATTTCTCCTTCTTCAGCCAAAGGCCAATGTCCTGTAGCCAGTGAAGGACCTCTCGCACCCGAGTGGCCAGTTCAAAATCAGAGGCCCTGGCAATTAAGACATCATCGAAATAGGGTACGATGCCAGGCAGATCCCGAAGAAGGCGCTCCATAAGTTCTTGAAAAATGCCGGGGGTGACGCTTACCCCAAACTGCAGCTGGTTTACTTTAAAAGCACCTCGGTGCACCACAATAGTCTGTGCTTCAGCTGTGGCTGCATCTACCGGCAACTGCTGATATGCCTGGGCGAGGTTGCTCTTGGCGAACACCCGGCCCCCAGAGACCGAGGTTAGAAGGTGGCTCACCACAGGAACCAGGTATGTGTGCGGCTGTAGGGCCCAGTTGATGGTGCACTTATAGTCAGCACACAAACGGACGGAGCCATCAGGCATGAGGGGAGTGACGATAGGTGTCTCCCACTTGGCATTGGGAACTGGCTCGAGGATACCTTGGGCCAACAGCTTATCAATCTGCTCATCAATCTTGGGCTTGAAAGCAATGTGGCAGCGCCTGGGCTTGAGGCGGATTGGTGGTACAGCAGGATCCAGGTTAAACGACACAGGTGGACCCTTGTAGCAGCCTAGCTCTGTCTTGAAAACCTCAGGAAACTCTGCCTCAAGGTCCATAAAAGGCTGCGGCTCGACTTGGTTCATGCCAACAATGTCTATGCCCAAGGCGGCGAACCAGTCCAGCTCTATCAGGCTTGTGCGGTGACCCTCTACCACGAGCAGGTTCAGACGGCCAGAGAATTTCTTATATTTGACCTGGACTGTGGCGATGCTGACAACTGGAACTCAGTTCCTCTGGAAGTTGAACAGCTGTAGGGTGCATCTTTGAAGGCGGTGAGCAGCGAATCGTGTGCAGACTTGTTGGAAAGTGCTCCAAGAGACGATGGACAATGCTGACCCAGAGTCTACCTCCATCTGGCATGCTCAAACTTCGATGAAGACGGTGGCTTTGATTTTCAGACATGGATGTAGCCCCTGGTGTATATATAGGTGGTTGGTGTAGTCCTCGGACACGCTTGCTTCATTGCTGTACCTTTGTCTTTGCCTGGACGGCTGAGATGACTTGGAATGATACAATCGGCTGGGGGCATTCACAGACCCTTGGGTACGCTGGAACTCGTCTGGAGCATCATGACCCTGAGATGAGCGACATACTTTGGCAAGGTGGCCCGCTTTCCCACACACATGACAGATGGCATCACAGAACTGACAGTCTCTATGCACATGCGCACCTCCGCAACCAGCATAGCTGTTTCTTAGCGGGCTTTTTTGAGAGTGGCGTGGGCTTTTGCGATGGTGGTGCAGCTTCTGATTGTCTCTCGCGTTGAAAACTCCATCATCAGACACATCAGATTGGTCGTCCCAGGTGTCATCGGACTCAGCGGTACTGCCCTGATGTACAGCGTCAGAGCGGCCTGGCATGTGGGTTTGGGAACCCAATCGCAGTTTGCGGAGGGATAGGTTAGCAGCCTCTACTCTCAGGGCCTCTTCGAGGGCTGATTCATATGTGAGAGTCTTTAGTAAGAGTAGGGCTCGCCTGATGCTCTTGTCTCTGAGGCCACAGAGCAGCTGATCTAGGAAAACGGATTTCAAATCAGTGAAGTGACAGTCTTGAGCAGCCCGCCTCAGTGTGGTGAGGTACTCCGTGACAGACTCACTCTCCTTCTGGTTCCACTGATGGAACGTGCATCGGTGTGCGGCAGCCGGGCCTTGATGGTGCCGAGAGGGGTCTCGAGTAACTTAGAGGGGGCAACTAAATCTCAAGCAATGTTGAATACAGCCTGGCTGCAGGTACTCAGAAAAGTGGCGCGGCAGACATCATCTCCGTCAATATGATTTGCTACGAGGTAGCATTCAAACTGATTGAGGTATGAATCCCAGTTCCCAACCTTTGGGTTGAATGGTTCAATATGGCCCTTGGACGCCATGCCCATAGTGATTTAGCTCTGGGCGCCCTTCGTGATTTCAGCTGGGCAGGCAGAGTGATTTCAGCCATTCAGTTAGGACTGGGGTCCCATCCTCATCGCCAGTTTTATGTTTTGAGCAGAAGGCGATGAATCCAAACAAACAGGCTTCTATTCAGTGACATTGTTCAGCTCAAAAGACAGCTCTATGAGAGCAGCACTTTCATTTATACTGTTCCAACACATAACTTTCTACAATGTAACTATATACAAGCAATACTATTGGACCCAAGCAGGGCTCAGTGATTGGGTATCTAGATTGGCTTCAGGACCTATGGTAGTCTTTATTAATCAGCCAATAGGAATTGGAGCTTTAGGATACCAGAGCCCTTTTCAAGCTATTACTGCTTCATATTCTAAACACAAACACAACACAAATAGAATAAAATAAACAAACTAACAAATAAACAATATGTTACTGATCATCTGGGATCCTCCTAAATTCTCATGAAATAAGACAGCTCTAGCATTCCTGTAAAATAAGTCAGAGACCAATGGATAATCTGGACACATTCTTCCTGGTGTCAGTAGAGGCTGATGGTTTCAGAAAATAATAAATAGAAAAGGCATCTCATAGCAATCACTTATCTTCTTTCCAAGTAAAGGAACATTTAATTTGAAGTTATTTTCCTGAAATTTAAAATGATTACTTCTTGTGCAAATGTGAATCCCTTTCCCCACCACACCACCAATATTCTTCAGATGAAGTGACCAAATCTCTTACAAAGCACACTGTTCTTTTATATTCAAGCTTACTCTCCAGTGTTAACATAAAGCATTGGGTTGTACTGGCCACAATATAACACTGAACTGAACCTATATTCATCAGCAAGCTGTACTGTTCTGTTGAGCTTGCATGATAATATGGTGGCAGTGGCCATCTCAAACATATGAAGGGGGAGGCTGCAGCTTGTCTTATCTGACAGACTGCTGCTCTACCCCTTCTTCACAGTGACTGAAAAAAAAACAGGCAGAAGGGTGGGGGCAAGGAAAGCTCAACAGGTGAGCAAGCAGAGGAGAGCGGATAATAGTGGGTGAACAGAAAGCATGCAGAGGCAGGAAAGACCAGCTGGGAAAAGAGCAGCAAATTGAGCAGGAAAGTGGACAGGTGGGCAGGTACACTTATGAGCAAGGAAGGCAGACGGAAAAGGAAGGCCAAGGGAGAGAGAAAAGTACAGAGGAATGTGTGAAAAACTTAAGGCGGGAATGGAGACAGAGTAAAAGAGGGGGAAACTGAGTGAGGATGGGATTTCCTCTTCCCCCATGAGTCTTCACAGGCCTCCCTCTTGTAAAGATAAAATTGTGGAAAATGGCATTCCAATGCTATAAAGGAAACAAACAAAAATCAGAAATGCCAGCAATGAAACTGAGCAAAAGAGCGAGGCCCAAAATGACAACAGATGGGGAGGGACAAAAAAAAAGTCAATTCTTTGCCACCAAGTAGATAGGCAAATGTCCTTTAAGGTCTTCATTGTCTTTGGTCCAGTGTACCCAGCACATTGCCTTCACCTATATGAACCTGCTAAGTACCTGAGATCACTCAATGGCACCCTCTTGTGAGGGCAGCATTACCAGAGATGAGACTGCTGGACCTTCTCATTTTCCCATACTGGATAACTTCCAGTGCCAGAAGTGAAGCTATCTCCATCTATT
Organism: Lepidodactylus listeri; assembly: GCA_029233225.1. Classification (NCBI taxonomy): domain Eukaryota; kingdom Metazoa; phylum Chordata; class Lepidosauria; order Squamata; family Gekkonidae; genus Lepidodactylus; species Lepidodactylus listeri. The sequence goes on along the minus strand of JARCFY010000006.1, from coordinate 45,830,284 downwards.
TTGGCCATCTACTGTAATTTAAGCTGTGGAGGGTTTTTGAAATTATGTGACATTATCTGGCTCTGTGTTTGTATTTTTTTTTATTACTGCTACTGTGTTTAGTGCCTTTTCTCATGTGTTCTCCCCATTTAATTGCTTATTTTAGATAGATTGCTGGTGCTGTTATTGTGCTTTATTCTGTTTTTTGTGCATTAGAGCTGATTTGTTTGTAACATGTTAAGTGTTATTGATATTATTGTGGCTGCAGGTTTTGTTTGCCCTAACCTGGATAACCAGGGCTATCCCTAATTACCAGCCAGTATCCAATTTGCCCTATCTGGGCAAACTAATTGGGAGGGCTGTGGTGATTCAGCTGCAGGGGTTTTTGGTTAACATTTCCATATTAGACCCCTTCCATTCTGGTTTCTGGCCAGGCCATGGGCAGAGATGGTCCTGGTCACCCTCACAGACGATCTCTGGAGGCACCTGGATTGGGGCAGTTCAGCAGTGTTGTTGTTGTTAGACCTGTTGGCAGTGTTCAACACGGTCGACCATCAACTACTGATCCACTGCATCACTGACACTGTGATTCAGGGGTTTGCCTTGCAGTGGCTCTCCTCGTTCCTTCAGAGTTGGGGACAAAGGGTGGCCATTGGGGAACAGCTATCTGGAAGGCACCACTGGTTTGTGGAGTGCCCCAAGAAGCAGTGTTTTCCCCAACGTTATTTAACATCTACATGCACCCCCTCGCCCAGATTGCTTGGAGTCATGGACTGGGTTGTCACCAATACAAGGATGACACCCAGCTCTATCTGGTTTGGATGGCCAGTAAGACTCTAGTCTGGAAGATATGGACCTGGTTGAAAGCTATGGCTGGTTGGCTTACACTGAGTCGACTGAAATTAAATCCAGTGAAGATGGAGGTCCTGTGCCTGAGTTGGAGTGGTCCAAGGTTAGAGATTCCACTCCCCGACCTTTGACAGGGTGCCACTGGTGCCAGTGATGGAGGTTAGGCGCTTGGGAGTGCTCTTGGATGGTTCCTTAATGATGGTAGCAGCCAGGTAGCAGCCACTGAGAAGTCAGCCTTTTATCACCTGTGGCTGATTAGGCAATTGATTCCCTTCCTTGAATGCAATGTCCTGGTAACAGTGATCCATGCAATGGTCACCTCAAGATTGGATTACTGCAATGCTCACTACAAGGGGCTGCCCTCATCCCAAATCCGGAAGCTGCAGCTGGTGCAGAATACAGCAGCCAGGCTGTTGTTGTGTCTCCCTATGCGAGAGCACATCCAGCCTGCACTAAAAGCACTGCACTGGCTACCTATAGCATAACGAATTCAGTTCAAGGTGCTGGTTGTTACCTTTAAAGCCCTATATAGTCAGGGACCGAGTTACCTAAAGGACCATCTTTCCCCACTTGTTCCCCAGAGAGCACTAAGATCGGGGTCCCAAAATCATCTGGCCCTTCCAGGCCCAAAAGAAGCCAGGCTAGCTATGACGAGGGCCAGAGCCTTCTCATTGGCGGCCCCGTACTGGTGGAATGAGCTCCTGGAAGTCACTGGAGCCCTGCGGGACCTTTTACAGTTCTGCAGGGCCTGTAAAACAGAGCTCTTCAACCACACCCTTGATTACGATGCTGCCCTTTTAAGAATGAGGCCCTGGCCCCAACACCAACGTCAACTTAACAACATGATCAGTAGCCTGACAAACTCCAAACTATGGAGGTAGTTGATTACATGGATGCTGAGACTGCCACCATCAGCTATGAATTATACTTTATGATATGTTTTATTCTGTATTGTGATTTTATTCAAATACTGTGTTTTAATTGTTTTAACATATTGTGTGCGATCCGTCCTAAGCCTGCCTTAATGGGGAGGGCGGGATATAAATTAAACAAACAAACAAATAAATAAATTGTCAAATCTCATAAGCTAAGGCCCGGATAAGTGTTTGGATGGGAGACCACCAAGTAATACCAGGGTCATTATGCAGAGGCAGGCAATGGCAAATCACCTGTGAATGTCTCTTGCCTTGAAAACCCTATGGGGTCATCATAAATCAGCTGTGACTTGATGGCAAAAAAGTTTAGTTCGTTTTGTACTTTGGTATCTGAAAAAATGTGCGTGCACACGAAAGCTTATACATTGAATAAAATTTCATTGGTCTTAAAGGTGCCACTGGACTCAAACTTTGCTCACGGACTTGCTTGTCAGCTACCTAGGAGGTCTCTAGGGAGGAAAAACATAGGACTATTGTCTTAATAATAAATAATGAATGCATTGTCTATACTTGCATTTTTGTCTTCCATCCATGCGTATTAATGTATTAGATTATTTGTGAATTGATGTAGATTTTTCACAAAATGCTTAAAGGGCAAGGAAAATTCCATGGGAATGAATGGGCTAGTAAGATTTAGCTTGGTGGAAGGTAGATGTGACAATACCATACACATGATGTGAACCTATGAACACATCTCATAGGAGCAAAGTGTTTATTTCCATATGTGTATTGTATTACAGGAAATCAGTATTTTGTGGAAATCCTGTAAGCCTATGGGATAGATCATAACTTTTACTTTTTCTGGTGTTGCATTGTTAGGTAAGATAAAGGCTGCTTCCTGTTTGATTTTGCAACAGTAATTGTTAAGGATAAACTGATGGTAATAACAACAGTGGTAAGGATACGGCCTGATTTTCACTTCTGTCCTTATAGTAGCTAAAACAAAAATCTCGATGCTAATTTTTTTCTCCAAAATCTTCAGATGGAATCTGTTATGTTCTTTCCATTTATATACAGACACACATATTGCCCCTCTATGGATGATGAGGAGCAGCTGTGGTAGTACTTAAATACCAGAACAGTTCTAATAGGTGAAATCCATGGTACACTAAGTTCAGCATCCTGTCTTAGACAATGGTGACTTCTGAGTGCTTCAGAATTCTATAACAGAGGGCATGGTGACAGGACAGTGTTCCCTGTTGCTTATTCCTGGCCACCAACACTATGTTCTCTGGCTTTGTTCTCTCAGATAAATTTACTTTTCAGGTTCAATTTTTCCAATTTAGTGACTCCCTTCACCTATCTTTTTCTCTTTCCAACATCATTAGCTTCTGTGACTTCAAATCACTGGTATCCTCCATGTGCTGCTGTGGAATTCCATCAGTGAGATTTCCTTTTGTGATTTGTTACTTTCACATAAAAGGATAGTTTAGACGCTTAATAGCTGGATTGGAGACTTTGCACACTATGAGCACACATGGAAAGGGGGAGAGAAAAATGGGTATGGAATGATAATTCATTCAGAGAAAATAAACTACTTTAGCTAGAGCTCTAACTCTTAAAGACTTTGCACCCACTGCCCAGAATGAAGTTACAAGCATAGAAGAATGACGTTACAAGCATATGAAGTTATAAGCATATTAAACAAGTTGATCTTCTTAACTGTACATATTTCTCTCCCCATTTTAGTGTAGGCTACCTCCTTGAGGGCAGTTTCAGACAACTGTCACAATCTGGGCAAACCCACCTGGCATTCAAACTCAGCTGGTATCAATGTTGGAATTATTTATCCTTGCTTTTACACAAATTTGTGCTGGCAGGTGCTCTCTCCCCATGCTGTCCTGTAGTTATGATTGATGCTATCCCCCCCACCCCACCCCACAGCCATTAGCCACACAGCCAATGAGTGTCTGGTTTAGTTGCCTCAAGGTCTGGGCTGGCCCAAGGGCTTGAGGTGCCCTAGGCCAGCTGCTAGCCAGGTACTCACCCACCATGGCCTGGGTGCTTCCCTGCTGTAGCCAGGGTGTGCACAGTTTTGGGGGGTTCCTGAAGGGCAACTATTGAAGCATCTTGAATGACAAGCACAAGAATGACTTATAGAGGAATCTTAGAGAGACCTTATTGTACTGGTGAAGGTAGGAGATGAGGCTTGGCACCTCTCAGCACAGGTTTGTATGCAGGGTATAAGCAAGACTGGCAATGACTCTAGCTAAGTGCAAAGCCAGAATGGGCTTGCCATATCTATCTGGGGCTACCCACAAGGAAAGGGAAGTATGCATACTGAAATGGAAAGGGAAGTATGCAATCCTGTTCCAGATCAGTCATGAATATCAGTTAGCTTTACCCATATGCCAGTGTCTCTCATCTTCATTGTGCAATGTAGGAACAAGTCCATTCCTCCAGCCACCAAGGATGAAGGCAACATTTTCACCCCAGTCCCCTCTTTTGCTGGAGGGCAAGGTCTGGCCCTTAGGGATTAGTCAGCCCCTAACTAGGGAGAGCAGGAATGGTGCACTCTACTGGAGGGTAGGGCTGCCTGGTGGCAGTTGGGGGGTGGGGATACGGGTGCACCATAGTCATGCACAATGTAAGGTTGCTTTTGGGTTTGCTGGATGTGACATCACATCATGAGCAAAAGCAGCATTTAATTCGCACCCCCCCTTGCTGTCTGAAGGAGCAGCAGCAAGAAATATGGGTCGCTCATGGGAGGTCTTCTGCCTTAGTGGGAGACCTGGCAAACCTAGCTGTGGCATAATAATGACTGTATGCCACCAAGTTGCAGTTGACTCATGGTGACCCAGGACCATGGGCTCTCAAGGTAAGAGACGAGCAGAGGTGGTTTTCCATTGCATTTCCCTGCATAGCCACCACAGTCTTCCTTGGTCACTCCCATCCAAGTACGAATTGTGGCTGACTCTGTTTAGCTTCCACACTCGGATAAGATCAAGCTAGTCTGGCATAGGTAGTGATAATTGGCTCTTGCCTTGGGCAGGTCTGGCCTGCACATTAAATGGACCTAGTTGGTTTGCTTAGGGTGCAAGTTGGGCAAGGGGCACAAGCGGCATCAAGTGACAAGCTGGCAACCCTGAGCAGTGCTCCTGGCTCCATCACAGTCATCTGGGTTCATGCAGGCTGGGGTCTTCTCACCTGGCCTGTCTTTTCGACTCCACTCAAACACTAACTTTCATGAAGGAGAGAGAGAAAAAAGGAGGGAGGAAGGAAGAGCAGGTGGTCACCAGCTCTACAGTGGGATTCCCAATCCACCCTGCTCTCAGGGCAGCATCTACCCTATCAGGTCTGTGCATGGAGACTTGGAAGCTCCCAGGTCTGTGTGCACCTGGCCTGGGGTGCATCTGGCTCAGGGCTCGTCTAGGGACCAGACTGGCTTTGCCTCCCACAGAAGGAGGGACCAGTAGCTGCAATGATCCCCTAGAGCAGGGGTGGGCAAATTGCGGCCCACGGGCCACATGCGGCCCGCCACAGAGTTTTTTGCGGCCCGCCAAGACAGTCTGAGTCTGTCTCTCGTAGAATTGTAGAAAAGTGTGATAGGGTACATTTGTCTCATTAAACTGATTCTAAAATTAAATGTGCTTGCAGCTACAGATGATATGAAATTAGCACAATAAATAAATTGAATAAAACTACCACTATTTTATTTAATTTATATTTATTGATTTTTATGATACAATTTATACCTTTCCTGAAATGCAAAGTTAACTAATGAATGCAACCATTTAAAAAGGTGCGGCCCTCCGCTAACCTCCGCTCCCACAAAGTGGCCCCCGAGCCAAAACAATTGCCCACCCCTGCCCTAGAGAGCTGGCAAGTCATATGACTTCGTTCCCTTTTTCTTTAAAAAAATTAAAGGGCCATGGTAGGGGGAATGCAAAAACCCCAAAGACTCCCAAAATTCTGGGAGATAACTTTTAGTTACTTACAGAATTCCAGGTGTGTTTGATTCTATTCAGATATGCTCAAGCCAAATTGAAATGGCTAATTTCTGGTATATGTTTGGCTCAGGCATACACACCCCTAGTCTCAGCCTAAATTACCTCACAGGGTTGTTGTGATGATAAAAGAGAGGAGAGGAGAATGTTATAAGCTGGTTTGGGTTTCCATTGAGAGAAAGGCATGGTGTAAATGAAGTAAATTAAATAACAATAAAACCTACAAGGGCCACAGATTAGTGGGAGAAAATGAGATTTATATGCAGATGATCTAATACTCTTTTCCCTCCAGTCAAAAGGTCTGGCAAACATCCCAACCTAAAACTTTGGAGAGCCACTACCAGTAAGGATAATTAGTATTGGGCTTCTTGGGCCAGTTCTGATGCAGTCAAACTAGCCAATGGAAAGCCAACAGGAGACCTGCTGAAGTTCTCAAGAAACACTAGGAGGGGGATCATCAAGGTGGCACCATAGTCCCATCTCCTGATATTCTCCATTCTGCTGAAATGCACACTGAACCTGTGTATGTGACATGGAAGGAGAGTTCCAGACTGCCCTAATTAAGACCTGCATTACATCCAGATTGCCTGACCTGGTCTTAATGCAAAGAGAAACAATTTACAAATAACTGTAAATATTGTATACATAGATGGTATATATATTTGCTTGACCTTTGCCTCTTTTCCCCTTCGTGTTTCTCCTTTCTGAAAATGATCATATTGCTTTCAAATCACTTTTACCATGAAAAGGATTTTTTAAAAACAACAACAACAGTGAATGGAAGCTGGCTCCATCACTTCTGAAGAAGTCCTATTCTGTAGAAGCTCATAAATGGTAAGTGGAAGAATTACTTTTCTAGTTAGAGATTAAACACTAATCAAAAAGCGGTGTAGAACTCAGCCAGAATGCCAGGGCTAATAGCTCTTCTCTTGTGTAGAGTGTCTTCCCATCTTTAATGACAACTTGTCAAGAAGTCTTTAGTGATATATTTCATCCAGGAGAGGATTGATACATTGAGTTTTCAGCTGGGATAAGGTTATGATGACTTTTATTGAGACAGTTTGTACCGAACTAACTCAGTGTCATATTAAGTTTTTCAGAATTCTAACCATTAAAAATATATTCCATGGAGAATCATATACTACTTCCATTAATTTCCTAACCTTTTATTTTAGAAACTTGCTGTATTCATTATAACAGCAATCGAGCTTCATTTCTGGAGGATTTATTCTTCACTATTCCATTTTGTTAGAAAGCAATATAATCTGTATAATTACTGTGCAATTTATACAATACAATATTTTCATATTACTGTGGAATATATTTATTCATTCATTTATTTCATTTATACCCTGCCTTTCTCCCTAGTGGGAACCCAAAGCTGCTTACATCATTCTAATTTCCTCCATTTTATCCTCACAACAGCCCTGTGAGGGTCGGTTAGTCTGAGAGGGTGTGACTGGCTCAAGGAAACCCAGAGAGCTTCCATGGTAGAGCAGAGATTTGCACCCATGTCTCCCAAATCCTAGTCCACTGCAACACATGTAATCTGATATGCCTGAATCACATCAGTATGATGAACTATTGGCTCAGATCTGTCAGACATGACTCTTCAGGAAATAAAGGCCCAATCTACATTTGCTATGTAAAGCTGTTTCATTCTCCTGTGGCACCAGCTTCCTTTGCCATTCATTTGGCTCAGTATAAAAAGCTCACTGTCTGCATCAGGACAGAGGGAGAGCACGTGAGTGAGGGAGGAGGAGTGGACTCCTGGGGGCACTGGCAGGGTGCTGTGCTGCACTGCAGGAAGGAAACGGCACCTGAGACACCCCCCCCCCCCAGAAAGTAAAGGGAGGGTGACCTGGTTGATTGGGGGCGGGGTCGGGAGGAAAGACAGAACAAGCTGGGTAAAAAACACAAAACATCCAGTGGTTGCCAGGAAGGGCATTCTGGGGACTGCCCCAAGAAATAACAAATGGTTCAAACTCCCCTCTCCCAAAAATACAATTGTGGAAAAATGTTCCCTGGCTGTTTTTAAATGCAGATGACTGAATTTTCAGCTAACTAGTTTCCATTGTGACAATTTGTGTATCTCCTTAGAAAAGATGGAGGGGAGAGAATTCGGCTCCAGTTGTCTGCTTATCGCTCACAGCGGCTTGAGGGCAGGGAGGAGCAATTAAACTACTTTAAAACTAAATCCAAATAACACGGTGGGACACCGTAGTTACCTCGGAGTCACAACTAAATGGCAATAAAATGATTCAGACAGCCAGTGCTGAGATGAAACAGTAGGAGAACAGATGCGGCATGAAATGCAGACAGAAATTTGTGAGACGATATGAGATCATTGGCACATTGGTGTGAAAGACCAATGCAGATTGGACCAAAGTGTCACTGCATCCAGATAACGTTAGAAAGTTATAAGGTATTTTCATATTTATTTGGTCCAATAATGAATTTCTAGTCCTAAATTTACTTTAGACAGCTCAGAGAACATTAAATAGTAAGAAGGTAACAAAGCATTTTCTTAGTTGTCGATCAATTACAGTTTGGGTCAGCTTGGATGCCATTTTTTTCTGATTTCCCACAGCATTGTGGGACTTCCATCTACAACTCAAGTTTTCCTTGGCTTTTCTGTGACCTTTCCCTAACCTGCTTAGCTGCGATGTTTTGGAAATGTTTAAAGCCAAACTGGATTGGCTGACCTGTGCAGGAAAATTCAGATTTTCCCACTTCCACCAATATGGCAGCCATGTTGATGTTACTAAGGTTTTTTTAAACCTTGGAACAGTTCCCCCACCCAGTGGCATGAAGCCACTGTGGAGGCTCGAGAAGGGAAAACATGGGGAAACCAACCAAATGGAAACCATTTTGCTATTGACCTTCCTGAGATCTGCAGTAACAACACCAAATAAAACTAGCCAACCAGCAAGAAAAACTGTGATGGGCTTGTGGAGGGCCTGACTGGGGGGGGGGGGGGGGACCAGAAGAATCTAGTTTTAGCTTCAGTTGTGCCATGTAAGTCTGAGCCAGTTCTTTTACCTACCTTGATTCCCATGCTTCTTCACTCAATAAGCTTTGTTTGTATTTTAAGTACAATTTATGATGAGTAAAGATTTACTAGAGTGTCTGTGAGTTTGTTTAACATCATGTTGTTGGTTTTCTTTTTCCTTTCTTCTGCTTACTGGCAATTCCTCCCTGATTAGGAAAAGTGGAAGCCAGTAGGTGGGAGAGACCCTTTTCTCTTCTTCACTCCCTTCAATTAACCAAGTCCTATCATTTATTCCCTCTGCTGGTGCTGGTGTGAGATAGTAGAGCTATAATCTATGCAGTAAGCCCTGGTTATCAGCCTGGCTGCCTCACTCTGCATCAGATGAAGTTTAAGAACTATTTTTGAAGGCAGCCACACATATGGTGTTATAGTGTAGTTTAATTTCAGTGTTAATAAGGCCCATGTAACCAAGGTCATGTCCATCCTTTCCAAGAACAGCTGCAGCTAGTAAGCCAGCCTAACCCTGGTTATCCCTGTTTCTCACTAGGATCCAAGATTCCCCAAGCTGCAAACCTGTGAATCAGTTAGTATATAATTACTAATATAATATAATTACTAATTTATAACATAAGTAGTGTTGCTGTTAAAAGCTTCTTTTGTGTGTTGTTTTCTAGGCCTAAACAGAGAATACATGCGAAGGCAAGCCTAGGCTTCCCCACAAATGTGAGAGACATGACACACTGCACACTCAGTATATAAGAGGTCTACCTTAGCTTTGCAGGGCCATCTTTATAGTTTCGGTATGCCTCAAGCAAGTGGAGATAATAGTGAACCAAACAGGGTCAGAGTTGGTATAACAGAGATTTTCGGAATCAAAAATGAAGCTTTAACGCTGCAGTTCAGAGGAAAGGTGTTAGGAGAGGAACCTCTCTGTGTCACAATGTTTGGCAGTGATGTTATTAACATCACTGATGTGCCATGTGTAGTAAGCCAGAGGCACAAAACTGTGTCTGCTTGGGCAACACCAGCAGACATTTTACATTTAAAGGGACAGAAGTGACTTTTTGTGGGAGACAAATGAGCTCAAAGAACACTTGCCCCTACCAGTGCCCCTTCCATTTGGTGTCCCATGTGGACACTTGTTTAGAGTTTCCCTAAGGCTGACCCTGCAGCTAAAGTATGTACAGAACAAGACTGCCTACTGTATGAGAAAGAGGACCAGAGGGTTCAGGCCCCTAATCAACAATGACATTTCTGTTTCCTGACACTGCAGAATGAGTAACAAGGGGTCAGACAACCTAGGAAGCTCAAATGCAAACCTGCCAATTAAGGAAAACTTGTAGTTAGAAGGGATGTCAGGAGAACAGAGACACAAACACACATTAAGAGCAAAAGCGCTTTTAAGGATGATTGATAAAAAATAAGCAAAAGAGGAGGGGGGGAATGCCTTACAATATTGACTGCATTAGATTTAAACTAAATGGCCTATGAGCTCATTGTACATGATGTGCAGAGAAGAACAAAGATTACAAACTGCAATAAGTGCAAAATGTTAACAGAATGTTTAGATGGAATGCCTTTTCAAAAAAAGTCCTTCTGCAGGACCATAATAATCTTTAACAGACCCATCCTAGTCTTACTAGTTTGATCCTAACAACCTTCATTTGGGGCTAAATCCTAGCCCCTTACCACTATTTTCCCCTGATTTTTCCACTATGTCAGCCATACCACTTATTATAAATTTTCCTTCTCTACCTACCCTTGATCATCTCTGTAAAGTGAATTTCAAGGTTCTCTGGGAAGGAACCATGGCATCATTATGCTCTGGCATTATCCTGTGTCCAGCAGTAAATGAATATTTAAAAGCAATAGAAGGGCCATCATGAAACCTACGGAATAAGACCTTTATGTTGTACTAACTGTACCTTTGCAGTATGAGTAATATATTTCAAATTTGCAGGAAACAAAATTTGTAATTGCAAGTGTCCCAAACACAACAATGCATGCAGCTGACATTCAGTGTCATTTAAATACTGATGTAAAATAGCCACGTGTTTTTGCACTGATTCCAAGAACAAAGGCGTTTTGATGGGAATGGAGAGATAATGATTTTTAAATTTATGTTTGGGGATAAACAGCAAAGTATAAATGCAGAAACCGCTGCTTGCTTCAACTAAGCATTAATAATCGTGCTTGAATGTTTGTTTCTCTTTTTATAAGTTAAAAAAGGATTGATTCATTCACTTCTGTCATGTAGTTGTTACAGCCATGTGCTAGTTTTCCAAAGAACTGGCCTTAAATTTTTATATCTATTATACATGGATTTGTTAGTGAAGCAGAACCTTATCTTAAATAATTCAAGAGCCTTTTTTATCAAAATGTATCTCTTTCCAATGAACATCACCACTCCTGCATCTTGCCTTATTATATAATGCAGGTTCAGAGTAGCATTCCCTCTAGAACTGCCACTTTCTTGCACTCTGTGGAATGCCTATTCGTAATACACATTTGTGGGCCCCTTTTGGTTCTCTTTAGCCAGTAGGTACAAAACCACTTCAAAAGGACTATTTCATATGGAGAAAGGGATACTAAACGTGATGCAAAGAATAGGCCCATGTTTACATGAAGATTTTGATGTATTTTGATCAAGAAATCTGCATATGATCAAAGCAGTCACAGAACAATGAAGCTAATTTTTAACAGAATGAGTGATCTTTCAGCAGTATTCAAGCCGTCCATATTAAAATCCAGACAAGGTCCCAGAGCATAAATCTTCTGAGTATACATTTGATCCCTGATATATACTCAGGGATTTGCATTAAACATTTACACTTAAATGTTCTAGTCCTTTATGAATTTATAATCTAGTGTTAATTTCTGCGTGGGTTACAAAATACAACAGCCATTTTGACTTGATCAGAAAGATGATCTAAGGCAGAATCATCTTACACATGTTCTGTGTCTTCAGTTGATCATTAACAGCAACAATGTGCTCCTCTAGGGCCCTTTTCATGTAAATGGAAGTCCCAAAGAGCTTAGAGTTTAATTACACACCAGGAGTTGACAAAGGACACAGGGAACATGTGCCAGCCATTACACTCCTGCAAAACTGAATTAAATATGCATTTGAATGGATGCATTAGTATAAAATGACAAGCAAGGTATGAAAGTTTTCTGAGACTCATGTTGAATTACATACTCCACAGAACCAAGTAACCATTAGCATTGCTGTCTTTCTGTATCCATCAGGTAAGCCCTAACAGAGTCTTTTCATCTATGAGCAAAGACACATGTAATTTCATTTAGAACAGTGAGGTAGATCTGAACCTAATTTTCCACACATAGGCTGAGCTAAAAAAAAAAATTACATCTTTGAAGTGGAAACATTCTATGTGTCGATTAGAGATTATTTCAACACCATTATGGGCCATTTATATGCAACTGCCAGAAACACAGGTGTTAATTTTAATGAAAATATTTCTATTAAATTGTGTTACTGTGCTTGGAGAACAAAGTTCCAACCTTGTCTTATAAAGATACATTTTAATTTAATTTACTTTATTTACAACCCTCTTTCTTGGGGATGGGCATGAGCCGGCTCACAAACAAACGTTTCTGATGAATTTTGACTGGTTAATGGTTTCCAAAGCAATGTTCGTGAATTGAAGAGCTGCTACAAACTTCTATGAATTTTAAGGCAGTTTGTGGCAAACAGAAAGCAGGGGGTTAAATGGCTCTGAACCATTTAAACTCCTGCTTTCTGTTCTTCATGAAAAAAGCTGATATTGGGGAGCAGAAAGCAGGGGTTTAAACAGCTCTGAGCCATTTAAACTCCTGCTTTCTGTTCTTCACAAAAAGGCTGAGTGTTCAGGAGCAGAAAGCAGGGGTTTAAATGGCTTAGAACATTTAACCACCTGCTTTCTGCTTGCCACAGCTTTCAGCAGGGAGCAGAAAGTGGGATGTTAAATGGCTCAGAGCCATTTAAACCCCTGCTTTCTGCTCCCTGCCACTCAGCTGTTTTCACAGGGAACAGAAAAAAGGGGTTTAAATGGCTTGGAACCATTTAACCCCCTGCTTCCTGTGAAAATTGGCATAAAAGGAGTGTCATGAACCAATACAAACTGGTTTGGTTTGCAAACCAACCTCCTGGCTCATATTGTTATGTGGTTCGGCCACAAACCAAACTGCAAAAATGCAATTCATACCCTACTCCTTCTCCCTAGGACTCTAAGCAGATTACAAAATATAGAAAATAATTCAATCAGATAGCACTATATATATATTAAAATGCAATAAGATTAAGCTTACAGAACTGGAAACAATGCAAACAAAAACACTGTCTAAGCATGACATATATGCAGAAAGTGGGTTACAGTGGTAGAGGAAAAGGTATAAGTAGGTCCGTAGTTACAGTGGAGCATTCTGGGCCCCTGCCCCCTTAATTAAAAGCCATGCCCCACAAATAGCCATGCCAGAAACCTTATTTTTGACCATGACCTAGGTGGTACTGGGCTAGGGTTGCCAAGTACCGGCGACTTACCGGCGGGGGGGAGTTGTTGTCCCCCCGGGAGCTCTTCTGGTGCATGCACTTTGTGTGCGCGCCACGGTGACGTGATGACGTCACCTCCAGGTGACGTCATTACATGAGGGAAGTCGTCCTCACCGGACAACTTCTGAGCGGGGTTCCCCCCGCCGGCCGAATGCCAGCCGGCGGATCGAGAACCCCTATAGCGGGGGGATCCCCCGCCCCCCGGGCTGACTTGGCAGCCCTATACTGGGCTAGCAGAAATGGGAATTGTTGCCCTTCTAAGCTTTCTTGCCCTGTGGAAGGGAACTTAAAGGCATTTAAATGCCTTCTGAGTGATTTTTTTCTAGGAACTGATGCTTGAAAGGAAGGGCTAGAAGCAGGCTCAGAGCCTCCCCGTTTAAAGACAGGCATTCAGATTAATTTAATTAACTGTAATTTAACTGCCCCCTTAAAAATATAAATGTCCTCCAAACAAAAAAAATCTTTCAGCAAGTTCATGGAGCTACACATTCAATGAAACATAGGAGCAGCTTGAAGTCTTGAAGAGTTTATTGTAGAGGAAGACAGACGTAATATGAAAGACATTAGTCCACTGCTGCGTGTACACAGCTTTGCCACAGTGTCAAGAAACTAGCTTTGCCTAGCAGTTTCTTGGCTTTTCAAAAATGTTGTTTCAGGCTTTGGGTGTAGTAAAACAATAGAAGGCTTCTCCCTGAGAACTTCATGATTTTGCCATTTCAGAGAGCAATAAAATGGGACACACAGATGCAAAAGAGATCATTTGGGCCTACAAGCTTCAAAGCCAGAGGACCAAGAGGCAATTTCATCTCCCCATTCACAGGAACCCTGGATGGAAAAAGGTGGCTTGTTTAATTATGCCTATATGCAGCTGCAGAGTTTGTGGTCACGCGTTTAGCACCATACTTGATTGGTCAGGTCACCTGGCTCCCAACATGTTTGACTGGTCAGCTAGTATCATGGTAACTGCTGCCAGTTGGCATAAAGGAAAATTATTCTAGTTTTGCATCTCTACAGTTTGGACTTCTCTTGATTCTTGACACTTTTGAGCCAGGTTGGGCCTTGCACGGCGAGAACCTGCCTCTCAAACTTTGCACTTTGAAACTTTGCCTGGATTCTGTGCCTCAGTCTGATCAGGTAACATCTGGATTAGAAAACCAAAGTTTGTATAAGAATCTTAGGTTAGCTATTCAGAGTTTATTATTTTCTTCTTGCTGTTGGCTGCACACTGTATATTCCTGCATGTTTCTTTTAATAAACCTTATTATTTATATTCTGTGGTGTTCTTTTGAGGTTTTGAGGTTCAATCCAAATCCTTTTGACCTTCATTGGCTACAGCTACCAGAGTAATTGCTTTTGGAACTCAACTTGCAAGTGTCCCACCTTGCAAGGCTGACTTCTTGATTAGCACCCAGAACGCCAAGGGACTCTGTCCCATAGTCTCTGGTTGGAGGGTTAGTAAAATAATTGCTAGTAGCTTGTTATTTTGGGGGTGTGAGGTATTTTGGGGGTGTGAGGATTCACTCTTCAGTATTTTGTGTTTGTTTTGACTGACCTGTCACATTAAATCTCACAATGTTTTTGACACACAGAAATGGCGGATATATACACCAATTGGTTGAATACCAATCTTCTTTCTTGCAGCATCAGACAACCTTGTTTTTTAAAACTTTTAAAAGTGCCACATGAACATTTGTTAATTTTCCCATTCATTGGCCATATTTTTGCCCATTCCTTACACTGCTATTGAATTTCTTCTCCAGATTTTTACCACTGCTGCTACACACAAAACCTATGATACAACACTAAGAGAGCTTGGATCCCACTAGTACTATCCAGATGCTAGATCTCGAAACCCCCCAGAGAAATTCAAGTTAAGTTGCAGATATCAGCACAAAAATCTCATGCTGCTTTTGGTTAAGTGAAAATGATGTGGAACTTTGTTTAGAGGGTTGGCTTTCAGAACAACTCCTGGTGTTTGTTTGCTTTTTAAATTAAGAGTTGATCTGCATATTTCTAAACTTATATTCAAGTTATAGCACACTCTGGTAGCCCAGTAAAATTAACTTTTAATTTTTGGTAAGCGATAACATGATTTTACTTTTGTTAATCCTAATAGTGATTGGGAATTTCTTATCCCTGTTGATTTGATTCAAAACCTCCCAATCTGATTTCACTTTCTGTGTTTGAGTCAATTTTCCTTTTCTGTTTCCTTGCACAAAAATTTCTATAAATTATGTATTTTTCAATGTTATGTATGAATAAATAATACAGCATTATATGCATAACAGAGTCAGTACCATTTAGTGGTTAGACCAGACGTGTCAAATTCCGAGGGCCGGATCTGACATAAATGCCACTTTGTCGGGTTGGGCCATGTGTGCCATAAAATGTAATGTCAGGTACTGGAGATATGAACTTTATAAAGGACATAGGCCAACTCAATTAATGATATTTTTTACTCAAAATACAAACATGCTTTAAACATTAACACTCTTATCCTTACAGTATCTCCCTGATGCCCACCGTCCCACTTCCACTGCTTGGGAGAGTTATACAGGGACATACTGCACAGCCTCTGTCATCTGGCAATAAAGGCAATGACCAGTTGCTCACAGACCAGATAAGAGCCCTGAAGGGGCCTGTTCTGGCTCGTGGGCCATACGTTTGACACCCCTGGGTTAGAAAGTCGTAGTAGAGTATAGGAGAGCAAGGTCTGAATTGCCACTCTGCCATGGAAGCTTGCTTGATGACCATGGGCCAGGCACACCTCACAGTGTTGGTGTTGAGGATAAAATGAAGGAGGGGAGAATGATGTAAGCAGCTTTGGGTCCCCACTGGGGAGAAAGGTAGAATATAAATGAAGCTAAATAAAGAGTGAATAAATAAATATACATGACATGTGTTATAGACACAAATACCATATAAATAGCATCTAAAACATGCAACATCCATGCACAATGAAAACAAACCTACAAATCCAACAGTAAAGTCAGAGTACTGAACTGAAATCATTAACAAAAATTTAAATGATTATAAAGAGAAAGAAATAGGGAATGCATTCACATAATAAGTAGGATAGATGTAGATACAGGACTGCAAGGGCAAAAGGAAATTATTTAAAAAAATTTTTTTAAAGCCATGCCAAGTATATTCTGCTGCTTTCACATTTAACTTCCTAGTTGATTGGTTTGAGCGTGAGGCTAAATATTGATCAAAGTTGTTCTGTTTAAATTGCATCAGTATAATTTATAATTTAAAGAAGATGTGAGAATAATCCTCCTTTGTGAAGATCACACTGTTATTCGCACTCTTCTGGTGATGAATGCTGGCTTTCGACAAGTGGAAAAACAGAACCCTGATATTTCTCAATTTAGAAGATTGTTAAAATATTCTGAGCTCTTTAAAAGAATTAACTTGGAAAGAGGCCACTCAAAATAAGAAAGACTGGGACCTGAATAACAGAAGGAATATAATCAGCAGAGGTTGTCATTTCCTGACATGTTCCAGTTTGTCATATAGTAGCTCACAAAATCAGTTGTGGGTTCAGCTGGTTTCCAATACAAAAAGCTAAAGAAACCCAACCCTGTAACATACGGATATTTTTCTAGAACATATTCTACAACTTTATTTTGTACCAAAATCTGACCAATGATTTATAAACACTGAGTTCATTAGAATTGTGGGGATTTTAAAATACAGTTTATTCTGGTTTTCCTCCCCACTTCCCAAGATTAAGGTGTAATCTACTTGTGCATTGTGAATCCACAACTGGATCCTCCAAATGGCAACCAGGGGAAATGGGCTGATATCAACTGGGTCTCTTGCAATATAAAACAGGGGGCTTCACACTGTTTCTTCTATCAAAAATGTTCACTTTTATTCTGTTTTAAACCATGGGTGGAAAAAGGAGGCACAATATAGTTACAGGTTTTCTTTTGTTGACTTATTGGATAAAAGTAACTTAGTTCCACAGGTCCAATACATACCACCCTCATACTTTAACTAAATTATACATTGGAGAGATCCTGTTACCAGTTTCCAACATCATATGTACTTTGGCCTGAAGTAATATCAACTTTTGTGTGTGAAGTCCACCAGAAACAAAAGTAACAAGTTTTGTGAATTTTGTCACATATTTCACACACACAGAGAGAGAGAGAGAGAGAGAGAGCGAACATAGTTTAAAACAAAAGTATGTGTAATTTCTCTCCCATTAAAAAAAATCCCCTGTATATTGTCTGTATAATCTCTCTCTCCTTAAAAATTTCAAAACATTGCCAGGTGAATGGTCTGTGGTTGCAGCAATCTAATCCTCTGCTTCCTAGCCAACCTATAAGCAACTAAGCAACTAAGCCCATTGTTCATGGAAGGTTTTGAACAAAGATTACTTTCTGTGTAAAATTTTGAACGTTTCTATGGATAAAGTGTGTAGATGTATGAATAAATACCATGAGAATCAAAGTGATCGTTATGTGACTCATTTTCACATGGCAAAATGATGTTTCTTTCCTATGCTTGATAGAAGAAAGTCAGAACCATCCTTCACTACAAATCCAAATATTATCAAAAATTGTCTTCTGTTCCAAAATTACTTAGATTTTTCTGAAGTATAAACACTCCATATTCTGCCCTGCCTTTAGAATCTTTGTGCTGAACTATGAGTAACAAATCTTTCAAATATAACATGCAGTCTTTATATGAATGAGTTATGATGTCAAAATAGTGATAACATGCAAAGTCTGATGATATGTAATATATAACAGATATATCTGATGATATTTAGCATGTGGAAATAAGCATTTATTTCCGTATATTGTGCATCATCTGCTTTTTATTTCAGATTTTGTGTAGATTGTGGGCGGAAGTGGTTATTAATCACCATTCAGACAAAAATGTGTGTGCCTCTATGAGCTAGTGATTTAAAACTGTCCAGTATTCCAACTTCTAGAACTTAAAATGTATCTTCTTCTCTTGGGTAGCCAGTTGATATAATGTCATTTGTAGTCCCATGTTCAGTGGGCCATAGGTACTACAGAGCAGAAGACAGAGAAATAAACTAAGGAGAGGTGTACATGAAAGACACTTCAATGCAAACCTGAAGTATGGCTCTTTATTATTTACAGATTTCCTATAAAAGCATCCGGTGGTTTAAATCTAGTTGCTGTAAGCATTAAACAGAATAGAAAGGTGAGCTGATGGCAGTTTTAGTAAGGATTATTTACTTACATCTCCTTGTACTTGCATGCCTTCATGGTTCTGGAATTAATATATTCAGATGACAGCACTTCCTAATAAAACCGGACTGATTATCTTCAGCATTCACAAAATTATTTAAAACTGGTAAATGCACAGCACTGCTTAAAACCCAAAAGGGAACACATTGGAATTTCCAAAAGTCTCTTCTTACTTTTTTTTAGCTGTAGCTGTATACTAATTATTAAAATACTTCTTCAAGTGTTACTCATTGAAAATACTGTCCTCACTTGATGCAGAAGTTGTGTAATTTATGTGGCTCTTAACATCTGGCAATAAGAATGTTCCAATGAGTTACCTTTTAAAGGAATGCATGTCTGCCGGAGGGAGCGGAGATGCAATTAGACACATTAGCACATTTCTGGATTGTTTGCAAGTATTTTACTAAGAAAAATATGATTGGTGCAAGCTGCAAAAAATATTAGCACCTCTGGAAGATGAGAATTGTATGAAATTGATTTTTCCCTATACACTGAGAAAAGCAAACCAACAGAGAACTTGCAAGAATGAGAAATCATAGATCTATGCCAACTAAGTTTGTTTATAAAATCGAAAATCTCACTGATAGAAATACATATGTAGGGAATGATATCCATTAACTCCCTTCCTTGAGATGGATTCTTTCTTATTCAGATAAAGAAACACTTCCTTCAATGGAGAACAAACTCATTCCCATTCAGATAAAGTTTTCCCTTTTCTGAGGAAGCCTTTCTCCATCAAAGAAAAATTAAGTGGAACACAGTCATTTGCCTTCTACATACAAACCTTCAGTGCATTGACTAATTTTTTTGTTTGAATGTAACATCAGTGGTGGAGTTGATTAATCCCACAGAGGTAGAACAGTTTTTCAGTGTGGTAGCTTTTGTACTGCAAGAGTTGACTTCTCTTGTATTGTACAGAAGAATGAGGGATGAATTCCTGTTTATCTAATTCCCTCCGCTATCTGTCCTTGTTTTTGGGACACTAGGTATACTCATGATATGGAAAGTGTAGTGAGAAGGTATCTAAGATATCTTATGTAGTTACCAAAGCAATCCCTTCCAAATCTTCAGCTATCAGCCTTCTCCCAATAGCAGGCCAGATAGTGGCAGTGTATTTAACTCACACAGCTAGCACAGGAGGTAGTAGCAAGGGCAAGGATTTGACAATGGCTGGGGCAGAAGCAATTAACTATTCATGTCAGTGGAGGCAAACTCTCATAAGCTCAGTTCAGCATTGGCTTGGTATTTACAAGCTTTCTGAGTGAGCAGTTGCTCTTAAAAAGTGGCCATGAGTTCTCTTAGTATATTGATATATTGATGATGCAGATACACTGCTACATAGCCCACTGGGAACTGTGGGTTGCTTTCACTCTTCCTGGGCCCATCTCCATAATAACCGCTGTAGGGTAGAGCTGCTTGGATACTCCACCAACACATATACCCAAACAGAAGAGATATTTTTAGATCTGGGACAGCAACCACACACATCATCTGTAAGAAGAGAAGAAGAAGAGACTAGATTTATTCCCTGTCCTTCACTCGGAGTCTCAGAGCGGCTTACAATCTCCTTCCTTTCCTTTCCCCACAACAGACACCCTGTAAGGTAGGTGGGGCTGAGAAAGCTCTGACTGAGAACTGCTCTTGAGAGAACAGCCTTGAGAGAACTGTGACTGACCCAAGGTCACCCAGCTGCCTGCATGTGTAAACTGCCCTGAGCTGGCTCTGCTGGGAGGGCAGGGTAAAAATTTAAATAATATAAGGAGTGGGGAATCAAACCTGATTCTCCAGAGAAGGAGGAAGAGGAGATTGGATTTATACCCCACCCTTTACTAGGAGTCTCAGAGTGGCTTATAAACTCCTTTCCCTTCCCCTCCCCACAACAGATACCCTGTGAGGTAGGTGGGGCTGAGAGAGGTCTGACAGAAACTGCTCTTTCAAGGACAGCTCTGTCAGAACTATGGTTTGCCCAAGGTCATCCAGCAGCTGCAAGTTGAGGAGTGGGGAATCAAACCCGGTTCTCCCAGATTAGAGTCCGCACACTTAACCACTACACCAAACTGGCTTTAACCACCACATCAACTATCACAAGAATTAACTAATTTAAATAGTGCTTATGCTTATCAATGAGAATGCTGCTTGATTGGGTGATCTGATCATGCAGTTAACAACAGTCAACAAACTGCTGCACATGTGTCACTTCCTAGCTGCTTCTGGGCTCCTGGAGTGCTGACTGTGCATATACAGAATATCATTTATTCCAAATAGCTGTAAAAATTCTCAGGAAAATAGCATTTGATGTATTGTTAGTGTTGCAACTGGCAACAAAAAGACTTTATGGTCTGGAATTGCTTTCCAATTTTGATAATATGACACCCCCTCAGAACTTGAGGAGTCAGCTAGAAACAGTTTGGAAGTTTTGATGTTAATCTGAGGTTAAAAATTTAGCTGGGCAAGAAACAGCTAGGAGGGACTGTGTTGGTCGACACAGTTGGTCACTGGGAGTCTGATGCAGAATTAATAGTTGTGCTGCCTGGTTTGTAGGAGTCTGTTTCAATATATTTTTCTTGTCAATTTGTAAATATTTCAAAGATACGTCTACATCAGACTATATGAGTTGGAGAACTGGAAAGCACCTGATATTTATTATTATTATTATTATTATTAGTAGTAGTAGTAGTAGTAGCAGCAGTAGTAGTAGTAGTAGTAATTTGATTTCTATTCCACTCTCCCCCACTATCGTGGGGCTCACAGCATATAATAGACAGTTAAAATGCAATTAAAAACATATAAATTTAACTGATTTAAATATTCACAGTTAATTAGATGGTGTATAATAGTACTCTCATTGTCCCAGGAAAAGAAAAAAGGGGGAAGAGGCAGGCAGAGCTATATAAATGAATTATCTTGGCCTCACCCATATGCTTGGCAGGACAACTCTGTTTTACAAGCCCTGCAGAAATGGACCAGCTGCCACAGGGCCCGGATCTCTTTCAGAAGTGCAATCCGCCAAGCTGGAGCTGCTGGCAAAAAGGTTCTAGCTCTTGTTGAGGCTAGGCAGGTATTCTTTGGCCCCAGGACCGTCAGTGTGTTGTTACCTAAGGAGCATAACGCTCTCTGGGGAGTATCTTCAGGCGGTCCTGAAGATATGTTGGTCCCAGACCACAAAGGGCTTTGAAGGTTAAAACCAACACCTTGAACTTGATCTGGTATTCAGTCTGGAGCCAGTGCAGCTGGCAGAGCACTGGCTGGATACGGGCTCGAATAGGGGTTCCTGTAAGGACCTATACAGCTGCGTGTTCAAATGGAACCTTTATGACTTTGAATCATGAAACCTTTACAACTCTGAATAATAATAAATATTGAATGAAAACATATATAGTAATGAGGATTGCTTTATTGAATAGAATGTATCTATTCTATCCAAAAGTTTATTTTACCAACAGTTATCTAAATTCCACTTTGACATAAGCCTCCCTTGTCACCTGGAAGACATTAAATCAATAATCAGATTTTCTTAAGATTAGATTAAGCATGCTTTCATCTACTGTTGCAACAGTATTAGTGATCTTCCATTGTACTATTGTTCAGTTATCTATTGAAACATTTTTTTTGTTGTAATAAACTTTCTGACTTGCTTTACCATATGCAAAAAAACCTCATTATGTTATGTGACCCCATTAGGAAGCTGTACTTATTCAAATTTGTAAAGCTTTCATGTGGACATTTTGAAAATACTCTGAGATTTGTCTGAGGACAATGCTTTTATAACTAAGGGTATCTAAGTCTAATGAAATCTACTTCCAATTTTCAAAGAAAGAAAGGAATACAACAATGAATAATTGATAGTTTAACAGCTATTTTGTGCTGTGAAACAAAGGCAATTCTGAGACAAGTACTTTTTCAAAAGCATATTGTTTTAAATTATTGTTTTAATCATCATTTCATTATTACAAATTTTGCATTGGTCACTTTGGGGCCTTTTAGGGCTGAAAGATTGAGTATAAGTACATGCAAATAAGTATTGAACACTGGTCTGTCCAGTTACCAACAGACTGATCCACAGTTTGTGTCAACAGAATGCTCCTTGTGCTGACAGAATATGTCTTACATTGACAGAATATGGTGTTTTTTAGGAATGGGCATGAACTTTGTGATTAATTTTGGTAAGTTTGTGGTTTGCGAACTGAAGAGCTATCACAAACTTCCATTAAATTTAAAGCCGTTTATGGTGGTTCATGCTGGCTCATGAAGAGTAGAAAACAGGGGTTTAAATGCTTTTCACAAAAAACAGCTGAGAGGTGCAGAGCAGAAAGCAGGGGTTTAAATGACTCCCTGCTTTCTGCTCCCCACCACTTTTTATGGGGAAACCGTGAAAAACAACAGGGAGCAGAAAATAGGGTCATGAATCGCTACAAACCAGTTCAGTTCATGAACCAACCTCCTGGTTCATATCAATTCATGGTTTGGTTTGTGGTTTGGTCACAAGCTACGAACCAAAACAAACCACTAAAATGCAGTTTGTGTCCATCCCTAGTGCTTTTAGTTGAGTTTAGCAGTAGGATGCCACCCATAGAATTTTATGGTTCCATCTGAGGCTTGCTATTCCCATAAGTTAGGATGAAGTCATTGGGTACTGTGTTACCACCACTTTATTAAACATTTCTGAACTAGTGATATTCACAACATTCAGAATTACCTGGCTCAGAATATAAGGTTGTCCATTTAATTAAGCATGAATGGTTTATGAATTGAGTTTGCCAGGTAAACCACAGTATAGGATGTTCACGCTAACTGAGATGTTCACAAGTGCAACTGTATGTAAAAGTCAATGGTCTTAGAAGGGTGTAAATCCCTGTTTGATGGCCCTGTAAAACTCATAAGACCATATACTGAATTATGTATTTATGTTACAGAACACAAGGAACCAGTTTCAGTAGTTTTATTTCTAAGCTTTTAAAAAACCCCACAAAAATGAGAACTCACGAAAGAACAATACGTGGAATAAAGTTCTTGCACAGTCAGCAATTTCTAAAACTTTCTAAATGAAATGATTACATTGAAACAGGACCGCCTTAGAGTTACCATAATTCTGTGCACAACCCAGAGGTTCCTCATGCCATCTCAAAACATTTAAAAATGCTGTTCTACATAGGATTAAAAAATAGCATTGTTTCTATGTGGACTCTCCTGTGCTATTTTTACAATCTATAATTCTTGTTGATTTAAGAATCTTATGTCGGGGCTCTAAATATGCAATTAGCATTAGTTTAAATGATTACAACATGCTGTAAATAAGATTCTTAATTGTGCTTACAAGATTAAAATTCAGTCTGGATGCTTCTCTCCACCCACTGCCACTTTTCTTTCTTTGGTGGCAATGTGGTGTATTCGAATTACTACCTCTAAATGAATGTCAACTTGTTTTACCTCGACTGGAGCCGATCGATATTTCATTAGGCTGAATTGTCTTGTGCCCATGCAACCTTGAAGCTGTGGCTTAATTACTAGCCATATTATGCAGTGGCTTAGAGAGCTGGGCTCAGCTGCGTCCCTCGTGAACAAAAGCCACATGCTTACCTATGTTTGGGGTGGGGTGGGGGATACACTTCTGAGCAGTTGCCCCTGGCATATTTGATGAGTTAACAAATGATGACAACCTTTTCCCCATAATGTGGGAACTTTCCCAATTCCTGTTGTAAAAACTTAGGGCCTCCTTTAGCCAAACTTTTTGCTGTAACAATAATAGCTTTTACAGGGCAATGTGTGTGTTTTGCTTTCCTGACCCCTCATTGCTTTAAGAGAATTTAAAATTAACATCAAAACTAACATTCATCTGAAAGAGAAGACGGGAAAGTGCAGTCACATGGCAATCATGACAAATGACATCTCTTGTCAGAGAGTCATGTTTCCTCACTAGACTGATTTGTCATCCTCATTTTTGACATTTTTCATCCTGCTCTGAAATCACACTGACAGTATAAGAGATTTCGATACTTAACAGTGAGCTATGGAAGGTGTTTCCTTCCCTCCATACTTTTGTTTGTTTTAGGGCTGCTTTTTTGTATTTGTAATCTATTAAATGTTGGAGTCAGAATTTCTCTTCCATTTGCAAAATGAAAAAGCCAGTCTGAAGTGCACAGGTATGTTTGCATTACACAGGAATTATTTATTTATTTATTATTAGGCATTGTGTGTAGAATAGCCAGGAGATCCTAAGATTATCTGGCAGCCAGAAGCTCTAGAACTGTAGCATTATACACCACTAGGTGGTGAGCTAGACTTGTTTTTAAGGCAAGAGATGTTTCAGAGGTGGTTTGCCGTTGCCTGCCTCTCTGTCACAAACCTGGTATTCCTTGGATGTTGCCCTTCCAAAAAGCTTCTGAGATCTGACAGAATCAGGCTAGCCTGGGCCATTCAGGTCAGGGTTTACACAGGAATATGCATGATATATGTGAAAATGGATCTACCTATTATGCAAAAAGCTTCACCTGATACTGAGATCCCATTCTAAGCTGGAATACCATGGCCACCTACTGCATTCTTGGCTGGATAAAGTGAATTTTAGTCTTTCACGATCAGGCCACATCAATACCTATACTGACCAAACCCCACTTCTTACCTTATCATGAAATAGGCCACACTGGAATGAAGAACCATTGCACAGGTTGATCCCACTTTGCCCAGTAGTACTTCTCACATTGCCTCCATAGAAGTGGGAACATACTGTTGTGTGACAGCTCCTGAGTCCCAGACCATGGAGGTAACATTCCAAGAGGGCCAAAGAATTAGTCCATAGATTATGGAGACTAATGTGGTTGTCTGAGGTGGCAGAACTATGGAATGTAAAACTTCCTAAGAGAACAAGGAGGCAGGTGGTTAAAATCTCAAACACAAACTCACTAGGTGGCTTTAGAAAGCCATCTGAAAAAGGAGGGTAGTGTGGAATAGTAGCTAGAATGTCAGACTGCAACCAAGAACACCTGAGTTAAAATTCCCACTCTGTCAGGGAAAGGAGCAAAATTATTAGCATTATTTTTTCCCAAGGAATACTTTGATCCCCCCAAACTACCACTGTTGTTCCCTCTATCAATATGAGCAAACATTTACTGAAATGCTGTTGTTTATGTTACTTACTGTTCCCCCCCCCCAAACCCACTTTCCCCAATAGGAGACTGCAGATGGATATTTCTCACCTGATAACTTGCCTGATATTTAGAAGACGAAGAAGAAGAAGAGATTGGATTTATATCCCCACCTTCACTCACTTGGAGTCTCAGAGTGTCTTACAAACTCCTTCCCCTCCCCTCCCCACAACAGACACCCTGTGAGGTAGGTGGGGCTGAGAGAGCTCTTTCCCAAACTGTCCTTGAGAGAACAGCTGGTACAAAGCTATGGCTTGCCCAAGGTCATCCAGCAAGTGCAAGTGGAGGAGTGGGGAATCAAACCCGGTTCTCCCAAATTAGAGTCTGCGCACTTGGATCAGGTTAGCAATATCTAACACTACTGCTGTGTCCCCAACATCATTCCTGAATTTGATATTATCACTCCTGAGAGCACTGGAATCAAGAGGGGTGTTTGGCAGGCCAGGAACTGCTTGGTCCTATAAATTTTAGAGGGCCGTCATTTTCTATGGAAGTCCAAGTCTGCCCCATGTAAAACAATGGTGCTTTAATATTTAAAGAGGTCAAGGCACTGACTATCAGCTGATGGCCAGCTGACAGCCAGCAGACCTGATCTCTGGAAGAAAAGTTCCAAACTGGCCCCAGATTCATGTAGCTCACAGTGGCTCTTGGGCCCTGCTGGCAACTCCCAAGATCCACTGTGAGCCAGGTGAGTTCAGGGCCTGTTAAGTCCTGCTGACAGCTCTGGGGCTGGGTTTTGGTTATTCTTCATAATGTACAGAACAGCTCTAAATACCAGGACTGCACCACACTTTCTAAGTACCCAATTTATTTAAATAAGACTTATGAAGGACAAAGTCCTAGTGGTGCCCTAAATACTCCAGGTACACTAATGGGAACAAGATCAGAAAGGATATTTCATGGGGATAATAAATTACATGACCTAATTCAGTCCAAAATGATAGGAGCCTATAAAGAATGAAATTTGCTCAAACACCTTTTGTGTGTGTGAGAGAAATGTTCAAGTCAGGTTGTATCTGTCCAACTTGGTCTACATCTTTGTACAAGACAATGTGACATCTTTCACTGACATAATACACAATAAGCCATAGTTATACTTCCTGAACAAAACTTTTTTGGGGGGAAATCAATACAGGTCAACTCTTAATAAGAGACTAGCTTGAAGTTGAAAAGTGAAATTTATTAAGTAAATTGTGAATAGCCTAATAATTTCAAGCACCTGTGGATTATGGTGTATGCCGCACACAGTTTTGCTGAACATAGGGCTTTTATCATCTGTCACTTTTTTTCTTCCCAACTGCTTCTAGCTCAGTTTGCTTTTGCTGATCTATGAAATGAACTCTAAAAGCATATATAAAGGGCTGTAAATAGAATTGTCTCTTATGGTCATCTCTGTAATGCTTCCTGTGAACTCTGGCAGTTAATTGGGCTACAACTGGTGCCAAATCTGTTTGCAGACAGTGGGGTATAGAAACTTATTGGCTCTTTTAAACATCATCTTTCATTGAATTTGTCTCTCCTCAGCATTTTATTTGAGAGGTTTGAGAGACTGGATCTGAGGTGGAATAAGTCTGAAAGGAGAACAATATAGTTTGGAAATAGTACCCAATGCAGTAATTCCTAGATGAAAGTATCTAAGGGCCAATGCTTGATATCTAAAATAAGAGGTAATTGGGATCATTGCACCTAGCCCTAAATTATCCATATGACAATTATTTCAAGGGGGGGGATTACCAAATCATATTTAATAACCCACACCAGTTGTGTGGTCATCTTTCTGTGAAATGTGGGAAAGTCTATCTCTCTAGAATACTTAAAAATGCTTCCCTGGATCAGTCTTTCTGGAAAAACCTCATGAAACATTTCTTGTTTTTCCTTTGGGAGCTCTAAGGTCTAGGATTAAAAAAAAAAACTACCCCACCACACTGCAACTACATTGTCTGGATTTAAAAACAAACAAAGAAACAAACAAATAAAAAACCCTGCCCAGGCCATTAAAATCAATTGATTTTTAAAAATTATTTTCTATCCTAGCTATTCTTTTTTCCCACAGAAAAAAAATGTAAATAGCAATTTGTGTGCAGTGTCTATTTGTTTTTTTTTATTTACTTCATTTATTCCCTGTGTTTCTCCCCAATGGAGAACTACAGCAGCTTACCTCATTCTCCTCTCTTCCATTCTAACCTCACAATACGCCTGTTAGGCAGGTGAGACTGAGGTTGCAATTACACGCACAATTAGCCCCGACATAGGTGCGAATGCCGGGTGGATTAAAGGAGTGCAATCACATGACAACATCTGGCAAGTGCTCCGCAGCTGTCGGCAACCCATTTTGATCCACTGCACAAGTGGATTTACAAGACACCTCAGAAAGTCCAGTAGCAAACGGGTTGCTCCGGGCCACAGGCGGACTTTCCTGCATCTGATCACTCCAGTGTGCTCTCATGGCATTGGGATGGTCTGATCAGGCCATCCTGACTTCGTGTCATTGTTTTTTGCACTTCTCAGGATGCACATCATCACACACTCCATAGGGAGCTCTCAGGACTGAGGTGTGAATCATCAATCCCTTGTTTAACCGCATCGGAGACAAATGGCAAAAAAACCCTTGACTCACCCATGGTTGCATCTGATCACGCAGTGGTGGGCTGTGCCTGCAGCTTCAAAAGACCATGTGATTGTTCAACTGTGGGTCAACTTCCGCCAGAGGAAATAACCTCCCGCCCCCGGCTTCATCTCATGCGTGTGACTGCCACCTGAGAGTGTGTGAGTGGCCCAAGGTCACCCAGGAAGTTTCTGTGGCAGGATGGAGATTCACACCTGGGTTTCCTGGATCCTAGTTCAGCACTGAAAACACTACATCACACTAGCTAACATATCCTGGCATAGAATTGTCTGATGTGAAAACAGCTACCTACTTAACCTATTTAAAAGGACCTGAGGAACAATCACTACATAAATGGTCATAGAAATGAGTGAAGTAGAATACCTTTGTGGTAACTCAGACCACACAGGCACCTTGTTGTACCATGGGGTATGATAAATTTAGGCTGCCACCAATTGGTTGGGAAGTATGGGTATTTTTGCTTGGTAACCTACTACCCCAATCTTCTATTTCAGTCTCTTGGAGACTTTTCTTTAAATCAAAGATCACCAACCTACTCTGAATCACTAGAACAGAAAACTTTAGAAATATCACTTGTTACAGTTATTCAGAATGAAGTAGGCATCTCCCTGCCATGTTTTTGTATCATTTTACTACAATCATAACAAAATGACAGTACAAATAAACCCTAGTTTAGAGCAAGCTAAAAACAGTACATCGTTTATTATGACCACTCACAGTGTTTTGCTTAGTGCCTACTTGCCAGTCTGAGTCAGGTTAACCTGGCTGGTTAACCAAGCTGTTTGGATGCATACAAGCACTTCAGAAAATCTGTTTGCTTTGGATACATCTGCTTCACTGATTTCTTGTACATGCCATATGCCCCACCATTTATCTGTCACCAATATCTCAATTGTTTTTAAAAGGCACACAATTAAAAGGGGAAAGACATTTGAGATGTTTTTGTTGGGGCTTACTACTTAGTGTCTCTGTGTGCATTCTGTGTCTGTCCAAAGCAATGTACTCAAAGTTGGTTATTTAAAAGATACATTTTTTGGGTGTATAAGCTTTCAAAAGTCAAAGCTCCCTTCATCAGCTACAAGTTGGCATGGAGGTCCCTGAGTCCTTATATCCCAGTCAGAAGGTGGAAGGGATGTTGAAAAAATTAGCTTCTGTAGTGAGATAAGAATCCTATGTCCCTATTTAGCCCTGGGTGGTCTATTGTTCTGAAATTGTAAACACCCCTCTTGCACCTGAAATTTATTGATGTCATTTTCATCACTTGGATACATGAGAAAAAAGCACTAGAGAAATTTGACCAGACCTTCACCATGAACCAATCCACACAGGAAATACTTTTTCTAGACACCACTGTACAAATACATAATGGAGGCATAAAAACCACTTTATACCAGAAACCTACTGATTGCCAACGATATCTACATGTCTCCATTTACCATCCAAAACACACCAAACAGTTCATCATCTATAGTCAAGCTCTATGCTTCAGGTGCTTGTTCTGATCCCTGATTCTCACATGCAGCATCTACAACTGACATTTTTGGAATTATAATACTCACCTGATGTAGTAAGGAAACAGATTAGCAAAGTCAGAATGTTACCAAGAGATAACCTGCAATAGGGTTGCCAAGTCTGGGTTGGAAAATACCTGGGGAGTTTGGGGGTGGAGCCAGGAAAGGGCTGGGTTTGGGGAGGGGAGGGGCCTCAGCAGGGTACAATGCCATACAATCCACCCTTCAAAGCAGCCATTTTCTCCAGGGGAGCTGATCTCTGTCAGCTGGAGATCAGTTGTAAAAGCGGGAGATCCCCAGATCCCACCTGGAGGCTGGCAACCCTAACCTGCAACAACATAGGCCCAAAGAAAACAGCAGCAGAACACCACTGGTGGTCACATACAGCTCTCAGCTCAAATCAGTTCAACACATCATTAATGACCTACAACCTATGCTGGACAATAATACTCAACTCTCACAGACGTTGGGAGGCAAACCTTTTGTTCCCCACAGACAGCCTCCTAACCTTAAATAACTTCTCACCCACAAAAATGCCCTTCCTGACAAGGACACAACACAGACTCTGGGATCAGGGCCTGCAACAAATCAAGATGTCAACTCTGTCTTTATATTCATGCTGACAACATAATCACCAGATCTGACAACACTATCTCATGTTCATTCATTTGTTCATCATCCAGCATTATATATCCCATGTCAACAAATGCCCCTCCACTCTCTGCATCAGACAAACAGGCTAGTCCCCACACAAAAGAATATATGGATGTAAATCTGACATTAAAAACTGGTGGGAGAACGTTTTAATATTTCAGGACATTCTGTTGCTGGTCTAAGAGTGGCAGTCCTCAAACAGAGAAGCTTCAAGGGGGGATTACAACACAAGTTCATTCACAAGTTCATAACAATGTGCACACACACCGGGCTGAATTAGGATTCCTACCTTGCTACAGATGCTAATTTTCTGCCCCCAAGTATTTCCCCTCTACTCTAATCAAGCTGATTACAGGCCTCTAAAGGTGCTACTGGACCCATATCAAGCTGTGCTTAAAAAGTAGGTGACTTTAATGACCTAACCATGACCCTGGAGGATACATGTCTCTTCTAAGGCATTGCTCCACACAGCCTTCTTCCATGTTCCTGTGTTGCCTGTGGTGCAGCTTTCTCAGTGGTCAGCTTTCTCATCTACCAAGCTACATCATTTCTTGACCTGAGGTACACAATTAAAATATTCAATTGACTAAGGTGTTTTACATTTTGATTTCATTTGGTTTTTTAAATGACAGGCATTTGCTGTTCATTCCTATGTTCTTTCGGTTTGGTGGTATAGTTCTTTAATTGACTGTATTGTATATTGGCTTGGACATTTTATTACAAAGAAAAGTTGTATTTGACTAAAGTTTTAGTATTCTTTGAGAATCTTAACAGGTAAAATGAAGCGATAAGGTAGATATTATCATTTATAATGTATATACTTGAACTTTAAAAAAACTTTTGGTAAAATCTCTCACCAAAGAGTATAAACAGGTAATTTTATAGAGTAACTGGTTAAAAAACCAAAAGGCTAAGGATATAATAAAGCTAAGTTCTAAGTTCCGCTGGTCTTTTAATTAGTTGGGCTTGATTTATGTGGACTGCTTGCTAGTTTTATTTGGATTGTTTTAAAACTGAGATTTGTTAGTGTTTTAACTGCTGTTAGCAGCCTTGAGACCACCTGGTGGTGAGAAGCAGCATATAAATTTAATAAATAAATTGTCAGTTTTCTCAGCTAAGGAAAGTAAGTAGCCAAGAGCCACCAAAGGGTTTATACAGAGACTGGTTCTGCCCCCCCCCCCCAATTTTTTAACTTATTTTTAAATGATCTGGAGTAGGGATATGTGTTTGGCTATTTCTGGTCTGAAAATATACCTGAAAAATACCTTATTGATATTTTTCAGATATATCCAGGTATCTGGATTGTAGCCAGGATTTTTCAGGACACTGGTAAATGGGTCCTGCAAAATTCCGGGAATATTCTGGAGTATCCAGGAATATTGAGGGACATTGTTTTAAGGCTCCCAGACTGTTTTTCTTCAGTTTTACAGTTTGCCGATGTCTTCTTGCAGGTCTTGGTATTGTCTTGTCAGATTGTTTTGGCTTGGTTTCTTTGATTTAAAATAAATTTTGTTGGTCTTGCAACACTGTGTTGTTTGCATAAGTAGGTTTGCTTTGGATTCTTTGTTCACCATTGGCATGGATACACTTGTTTGACTGTATTCTCTGGTTTGACACTTTTTGAACTTGCAACAGTATTCTTTGTTAAGGCCATTTGACTTGGATTTTCTGGTTTGACATTGGTTGTTTTAGGCTTGCCACATTGACCTTTGGTTCTGCTGGGATTCCCTGGTTCGGCATTGGTTATGTTGGGGCGGTGGTTGTCGTCAGGAAGCTTTTGGCCAGTGATTGCTTTGCTTGTTCATATGTCCTTGGATATTCCTTGCCCCAGAGAAAGCATAGAATCCCCCCCCCCGAAACAATGGAGGATGTCTGGGGACACCTTGTTTAGGGGCCCATAGAACTGTACCCTTTGTTCAAATCTACTTGAAACTTGGTAGTTTTGAGGGGACAGGCAGTTCTCACTCTCCTGCAATTTCAGTGCCATTAGCAAAAACATCTCGTCCAGCCTTTTGGAAATATTCCCCACTGGAAATAATGGACCCAAATAATATCAGAATCACCAAAAAACAAAAACAAAAATCCACATATGAAACTGGTATTTGGAACTCAGGCAATGGAATACCAAGGGTTTTTTTACTCCCTGATATCCAGATCCAAAAAATACTGTTTTCTTCCTATGGTGCATGTTTTTGTGTGTTCCTTGCCCTCACCTGGCCTTCATCTCAGGGACAGCCCTGGATCTACCACACTTACCTCGTCCAGTGTGGGAAGAGCCTTCATGGAAGGAGCTGGGGACAGAGTCATGCCAAGGCTCTGCATTGCTGCCAGGAAGCCCAGGGGCCAGCCCTCACAACAGCCAGTTCCTGCAAGAACTGCTAGTCACTGCCAATGACACCATCAGCCAATGATGAAGAGCTAGCAGCCTACCCACAACACAACAGCTGGTAGCTGGCCAGAGCTCTCAGGTGAAAAACTAATAACTGGCACCTGGATGGGGGGGGACACACCCTGGCTGGGCCTATCTAAAGCCTAGGGAAGAATTGGGCAGGATTGGCCCAGGCTCAAGAGGGGAGCAAGGGAGAGAGAAATAAACGGAAGGCTCCCAAACCAAGCTAGGGAGGAGACACTGAGCCTGATGTTGAGCTCCCCCACCCCGATTTGCGGCATTATTATTATTATTGATGGTGAATCTGTCCAAATATGATTAATGTGCAACAAATAAGATTCAGTGGGCAAATATCCTGAAGGAGTCTATACTGTGAAAAAGAGCTGGTGACTCTGGTATACAGCAAAAAAATATATTAAACAGTCAACTCAAAGAGCAGCAGTCATGATTAAGAAGGCAGGTTCCATGCTAGGGATTAGTAGATAATGGACTCAAAATAAAGCAATTAGTATATGTATGATGTAGCTACATTTGAGATTTGGGCTGGGTATGTGGATGACACTCAGCCCTATCTTGCACTTCCAGCTGATCTTTTTTCGGCCCTGGCCCCAGCCTGGTGGAACATGCTTCCGATTGAGATCAGGGCCCTGTGAGACCTCTTACAGTTTCACAGGCCTGCAAAATGGAGTTGTTCTACCAGGCCTTTGGCTGAAGCAGTGGGCATCTACCAGCTGGCCTCCCTATTGTTGCTGCATGGGTTCATTATGGCTTGGCACCAGAACATCCATTCTGGCTGTAGGAATTAAAACTAATATACTGCACTGCCCACTTTAAATGTTTTAAATTGGTTTTATTGTACTGTTTTAATGTTATTTATTATTTTTTGACCTATTTTAAGATTGTATTGTGTTTGTTGTTGTGAGTTGCCCTGAGCCCCCGCTTGCAGGAAGGGTGGGATTTAAATCAAAATAATAAATAATAAAAATAAAACAACAACAACTCTATTGTCAGCTAATGCTGCCATCCCCCGGGTGGGAGGTGGTTCCCGTGTGGTGAGGCCTCATGTCTCTGGAATGTTTCAGCCGCTCTCATGGCAAGCTTATTGCTTCTTGTGCATTACTGACCTTGGGTGTCTGGCTCCCAGCTACTATTTCCTTTCAGGTGCAAAATGTCTTTCCCGCTTTTACTATGAGAACAAGTAGCCAGTATATCTTTGCACCTTTTTATCTATTCTGGGATTGGAGGCTTGACTATGAACTAACCGTCTGAATAATGTATAGCTGTTCTGGCTGTTTGAGTGCTTGTTATTACTAACACAAGACGTGTAGATGACCAATGGACCTGTTTGCAATAAAGGACTTTCTGTTTAAGAACACCTGTTGCTGACTGAATACCTTGGATTCTCACAGAGTGTTAGTAATCCTTTTACTAGCCAGGGACTTATTCACCGTACCCTACCATGGATGACAGCGGTGAGCCCCCAAAGACTACAGCACCAGAGTTACCAGTTTCTACAGCTGAAGAACCAGTCCTCATTCCGACGTCGGGATGGGTTAAACTACGGCTTCGAGGGTCTCACTACACGTGGACTCATTTCGAGACTACTCCCTTGGAGACCTGGTCCCCTCGTAGGGGGTCCAGTATGAGCTCGGGAGCCGAAGAAGCGGTTGGGTCCCAGGTGGTCGAGAGGCCTTGGGAGTCCACACAGTATGGAGAGATGTGGGCCCACATGGATTGCAGGTTCAAGGCAATGCAGCAGCTGTTACAAAGGGAAGTAACAGCGATACTTGCGGATTTACCAGCTATGATCACCATGGTAATTCGAAGAGAAGCAAGAGCAAATGCAGGGGCCGGTGCAGGTGCTGGTGCTGGTGGAGCGGGGGCTGGTGCGGGTAACGGGACAGGAACTGGGGATGGGCAACCCCAACCCCAGCAGCAGCCCCCACAGGGTTACCTGCAGCACTGGGAGCCGGGCCCCTTGTACCAGCGGGACCAGGACCGGGGAGAGACTGCTGCCCAGTGCCTCAAGAACTGTTAGGTGCCACCTTCAACAGGAACCCAGCTAAGCTGCAGTTCTTCATAATCGAGGCCAGTCACTTCCTGCAGAATTGGAACCACCTTTTCCCTACAGACGGGGATCGAGTAGGCTACATCGGGTCGAGATTGTGGGAAGAGGTGGCAGACTGGTATGTGAGCCTCCACAACCCACCTGGTCCTGAACTGGAGAGCACCGAGGATTTCATGTGGGCACTCCATCGGCAGTATGAAGACCTGATGAGCAAAGAGAAGGCACGCAACCAGATCTGAGCCCTGACACAAGGCAAGACTTCGGTGTGGGAGTATACAGCAACCTTCCCCCGTTTTGCTGCCAAAATCCAAGGGTGGCCCGAAGCTGTGTTTGTTGAGCAGTATCGGCAGGGGTTGAATTTGAACTTATACAAGACTATACTCAGAAACATGAACCCCACTACTTTAGCAGGCTGGGTGAGGGCCGCCGAGGAGGTGGAAGGGCACTTCACCCTCATCCACATGTGCACGCCTACTTTGAGCCCTAAAGCTTCTGGCCAAGCCTGAACTGAAACCACCTCTCAAGGATATTAGAGACCTCCGGATGAAAAAGGGTCTCTGCATGCGCTGTAGAGAAGCCAGGCACTACGCTTCCATGTAGTGGAACTCTCATATCTATACAGTTCTGGTCAACCCAACTTTCTCTCTCTTAATATAGCAGAACTCAAGGTTACCCAGTGGAATGGATTAGTAGAACATCTAGGTCAGACAAAACTAAATACTCCATTCAATGCATAATTAACTTACATTCACTGCTATAACATGTGGAGAAGGCCACTTCCTGCAATGGAAAAAGATAATTACACAAATTCATGGAGGATATGGCTACTACTGGCTATTATGCCTGAACATTCCACGGTCAGATGTAGTATACCTCAGAATACCATTTGGTGAAGAGCAAATCAGAGAGGAAAACTCTTGCCTTCATACCATGCTTTTGAATTTCCAGAAGGAAATTCAGTGGTCACTGAAACAGCCTGCTAAATAAGATTGACCTTGGCATAATCCATGAGAGTTCATCCTATGTCTCTAAATACAGAAATATGATTATTTAGCTTTTTAAATATATTTATACTCTCTAACTAAGCATAGAATTTTTTTTTTAAAAAAAACACCAAGTATGTAGCTATGAAGTCTTTATAATAAAGGGAAACCAGATGATGCAGGTAAATCTTAAATAGCAGATGTGGATGACAATGTACTGTTTATTACAGTAAGATTGTAACAATGGCTATTTTCTCCATATTGATTTAAGAAACATTTTAAACAGGAGAGGAGTGCTTTCACTCTTTCTTGATCACTGTTCCCTATGGCACAATGACTGTGATGGTTCAAATAAAAGGTTGTGGCAGATCACTACAATTCACTCAAAGGCTACTTTGCAAACAATGAAGTTAAAATAAAATTTTCTCCTAGCAGATCTGCTACTGTAATGTTCAATAAAAGTATTGGTAGAAATTTCAAAGTATTCTGTGAGAATCGTTATTGTTTATAAGTTTTGCTTACTGTGTGCATAACTTGAACTTAAATTGCAACTTCTTGTGGATTGCTCAGTGATCCTCAATAATGAAATATATTTAAATCCTCCAATAGAACACAATACAACATCCTAAGAACTAAAAATAATAAATAATACAGCATACATTAGGTTTGTGCATTTCTGTCATTGTATTATATAATAATTACAAAATGATAATATTTAAAATTTTTGAAATTAGTATGGCAATAAACTACTTCTCCATCTAAACAGCCTATAATGAAAAATATGGATTTCCATTCATTTTATTCTGGTTTATTTCATTATTGCAGTCTCTGCCCCTACCCCCAGAAAATCACTCCAAGTATCTCATTGGGAAACCATTTGGAATAAGACTCAGAATTGGCTGGAAGGTTGACAAGGTGAGTTACAACTGTGGGAATAGTGGAGGGAGTAGTGAGGCTAGTACATCTGGGGCTAGATTCTGCACAATATGCAATGTTTAGCTTTGAAGATGTTGGTGTGCCACCAAACAGAATTGGGAGAAAGGAAGAACTGAAGGTTGACCTTGGCCAGATGCACTAGGAGAAGGCTGAACACAACAGCACTGCCAGTGTCTCAGGAGCTTGCCTCAGACCTCACTGAGAGTTGCATGAGTCCAGGAGGCAATGATCAGAATAAACCATGGTCATTGCTTCTCCTTGTCTGAACAGCAATGTTGTCAGTGCTTCAGGAGCTGCTCTTGGTTGCTTGGGATTAGATCTACAGGCTAAGCAAAATGTTCTGATGTGCAACTGTGACATGTGTGCCCAGTTGCTTGCTCCCCCTGTATATTTTAGGGGTGTGCACTAAAAATTTTTTTGGTAAAATTCGGATTTAGGACTATTTAGGGCTGGCATATTTGGGAATCCTGAATATCCCCACATACCAGGTTCAGCAATGCTGGCTGGTTTGGGAGATATTCGGGAATCCCAAATATACAGTTCCATTATACCCTATGGCCATTAAAGTCAATGGCAAAATCTCATAGGGTATAATCTGGGGGCTGGGGGAGGGGGTTTGAGGGAGAAGCACCAAATTTTCTGTGTTGATGCTGGAGCCTCTCTCCAAAAGAAACCCCAAGTTCTAAAAAGATTGGACCATGGGGTCCAATTCTATGGGCCTCCAAAGAAGTTGCCCCCATTCCCTATGTGTTCCTATTGTGGGGGG
This sequence comes from Lepidodactylus listeri, assembly GCA_029233225.1. Lineage (NCBI taxonomy): Eukaryota > Metazoa > Chordata > Lepidosauria > Squamata > Gekkonidae > Lepidodactylus > Lepidodactylus listeri. The sequence goes on along the minus strand of JARCFY010000006.1, from coordinate 45,792,724 downwards.
AAAGTGTCAAATTCCCCACTGTGTTTTCAGTGGGCAGGAGGGGAGGGGATTTGAGGGAGAGGCACCAAGTTCACTGTGTAGCTACTGGAGCCTCTCCCCACATGAACCCCCAAGTTCCAAAGAAATTGGACTAGTGAGTCCAATTCTATGGGCACCCAAGGAGGTTGACCCCATTCCCTCCATCGTTTCCTATGGTGTTAAAAAAAACCTAACCCAGAAAACAGCAAGACAGGCAGGCACTCAGCTGTCAGGATTTCCCAGAGAATCTCATGGGAAGTGAACTGTTGGGAGGTTGCTTGTTTGCAAGGAGCCTAACACTGCTATGTGCACAGCAGAACAAGTGCCACTTTGACAGTGCAAGTGCCACATCAAAACCCAACAGGACCAACCTCAAACTCAAGAATCTCTGTTTTACAAACTGAGGGGGGCCTTTTTGCAAGGACAGCAGAACCAGTGCATTGAATGCACTAGTTCCCAGCAACAGAACTCTGTGCTACTGCCAACCTATATGGCACTGCATCAAAAAGCAACAACAGTGCAACAACTAACACAACTCAGAACTTACAACAAGGCACATGATTGAACAACCCACAACCCACCAGCTCCCACCCAACAACCAAAAGGAATCTACTCTTAAATAGGAAAACTTTACTAAACTCAACCTTCACAACACTGCAGCAACTAACACAAACCAGAGGAGGAAGAAGAAGAGGAGATTGGATTTATACCCCACCCTTCACTTGGAGTCTCAGAGTGGCTTAGAAACTCCTTTCCATCCCTCCTCCCACCACACAACTGATGCCCTGTGTGGTAGGTGGGGCTGAGAGAGCTCTTTCAAGAACTGCTCTTTCAAGAACAGCTCTGACAGAACTATGGCTTGCCCAAGGTCATCCAGCAGGTGCAAGTGGAGGAGTGAAGAATTAAACCCGGTTTTCCCAGATTAGAGTCTGCGCACTTAACCACTACACCAAACCACTACACCAAAACAGTTGAACTACTGAACAAATATGCACCCCAGTGAAGAACAACCCCCCCCCAGCAACCAGAAGGAACAATCTAAACAGGAAATCTTTAAAAAAAACCCCAACCTTCACAACAACAATGGAAGTGCAATGACCAACACAAACAAACCAGAATTTACAAGGCACATTGTTGATTTTGAACAACAACACACAACCCACCAGCTTCCCCCCCAAGAAACCAAAAAGGGATAAACTAACCAATGATAAAACTTTTTAAAACAGGAAAATAAAGTTTTAAAACTTTTAAAACACTTAAATTGTAACTTTGAACAAAGCTGAACTGAGCAAAGCCAATGCCCCCCAACACCCACCCAAAACAACCTACCCACCCAGACCAATCAATTCACTCACCCAAAACAGGATACATAAAGGAAGACTTTTAAAACATTTTTAAATTTTCTTTTTTTTAAACTATATTTTCCCAAACCAGCTGATGTCTTCAGTCTTCAGTGCAGTCAGGCAGGAGTCCAGCAGGGAAGAGACAGGCAGGCCAGGCACAGAGCAGCAGCAGCAGCTGAAGCCAAGACAAGGCCAGCAGCTACACAATCTCTCCAGCCAACCAGCCAGCAAAGGAGTCTACTACCCACTAAGCAGGAGCCTTGCTTAAATGCTATTGCAAATTCTCCCTCCCCCTTCCCAAGCAACATAGATGGTGCTGTGCTTGGGTGGACCAGCAGCAAGCTATTATCGACAGATTCCTGTATTGGGGAGAATCAATGGAGCATTTTCCTAGCCTTACACCTATTTTTTTCTCTCTCTTTGCATCCTACAAAGGCATAACATAACATTTGAGGGTCATGCGCAAAATACCTAAAAGAAAAGTTTTTGGGTCAAAGCCCGCTTGGTTGGGACCTTTGAATTGGCACTTCACTTTTTTATTGGTCTGAGAACCCATGAGTCAAAATGAAGTAAGCCTTTGTCATGTTTTGCCAAGCCAAGACACCTGACTGGGATGAGGGGTGATGGTGGAGTGGGAAGCCTGATCCTGCTCAGGTGGGAGAGGTGCCTGCAGGTTATGTGTTTAGATAACTAGAAATCACTTTCTTTCCCCCTTCTGTATTCTATATTTCACCTTTTTTTAGATTTCCCTATTAGTTGGTGTATGCATTTAAAAAAATCTACCTAAAATTTGGTACCTTGAGTGGAGTGAGACTTTCTAGATTGTGCCCTATGATCTAACCAGTTTTCAAGCAAAAACTACCACACAGACAGGGGGAAAGGAGATAGGCAATGAGTATTTCGGATTCTAAATTTTGGATTAATAAAGAGGTATGTGTGTTTGTTAGATTTAATCATTACAAACTTCCATTTCTTGAAACTAAAGATCTAGTTGAGAAATGAATGTTTTCTTTCATTTTAATAAGGTGTTATGAACAGAATTACACAACTGACCTTTGCACTTCAAACGATCTTACTCAAACATAACCATTTCAACAGAGGCAGTCTTGTTAAGTATTTTTAATTAGGATAAATATGCATGTGTTATGTGAGTACGTACTCACATAGATAGTTTGCAGATTATAACTTAATCCATACTCCAGTGATTCATTGTCAAATTCAATGCGAAGATCATTGTCCAACTTACAATGTCTGCTTGATCTCAGAGGCCACAGTCCCCAACAACATCCAGTAAGGGCTACGCCCCAATTGTGTTTTACTGCAATGTCAGCAGATGCTTCCTGGCATGGTCGGCAGCACTGGGAATCAGCACAGCTGTGCTGCTTTCAGCTGTAACCACCATGGAGCAGAGGTTAGGGCAGGGGTGTCAAACATAAGGCCCAGGGGCCAGAAGCAGACCATCCAGGGCTCTTATCTGGCCCGTGAGCAACAGGTGTGATGGAGGGAACAGGAGGTTGCTCAGGGGGAGTGGACAGAGCCAGTCCGATTGTGGCTTCAGCACAGCAGAACAACCTCATCTGCAGCAGTCAAGCAGAACCCCTTCACTTCAGTGGCAGCCTCACTGGAAAGCTGGGAGCCACTACATCTGCATTCATGATGGCTCTGGATTCCAAGGTGAAGTCACATGCCTCTCTGCTTGGCCTGTAGCTCCGGGGATGCAGTCCCAGATGGTTGCGGGGATCAGAGTTTGCATGGGGGAAGTGCAGAGGATCCTCTTTTGGGGCCTGCTGGTGGCCAGCACCACTGCCAGATTTGTGCCCCCTGTTGCAACTGTCTTTGGCCCATGGGGGGCACTTTTGGCAGTTTCTTCCACACATCCTGCCACCAAACACACAACTCAGCAGCTGGGTCTCCTTCCACCATGGAACACCTGGTGGCCTTCATCCACAGGTGGCTACAACCTCGTGGGGGGGATGCCAGTGATCTCCAGCTATATTGGCCATTGGGTTGCCTCAGGCCTCTGCCACATGCACAGTCTTGCATGTGCAGTGCTGCTCCCCCATCAGTTGATCCGGCAGCCTTTGATGGCTGCATGGGGGTGGCACAGCTTGCTGATGATCTCTGGCTTGAACCCCCAGCATCGGCACACCACGGATCACCTACCGTCCTTGGATGGAGACAGCTGCTGCTGCATGGGCATTTCCAGCTTATCAGGCTTTGCTTAGCCTGGGTCCCACTGTGCACATGGCCTTGCTCCAGGGCCACCACCACCCAGCTTCTGCAGGTGGGGAGGTTAGTTTAACTTGTCTTTCCAGTCCCCTTCCATGGTGGCTTGGAGGCAGGGGGGAGCTCACAACACCCAGCCACTTTGCAGTTTTACCCGGGGGCCCAGGCTCACAGCATTGGTGGCAGGCGTGGCCTGGGCAGGGGGTTTGCCCTCCTCCAGACTGCACAGGGCATCTGCCCAGTGCTGCACTGCTGGCTCTCCAATCTGCCCATGCAGGTTTTCCTCTGCACTGCCCCCCCCCCCAGCCCATGGGGCCTTTCAGTGAGGACACACCAACCTGGAGCTTACCAGTGGCTGTCCTTTATAAAGTTTGTACTTTCAGTACAATTTATGGTACACTGCCCCAGCCCAACAAAGTGACATTTATGTCAGATTCGACCCTTGTAATAAATGAGTTTGACATCTCTGGGTTAGAGTGTCAAACTAGGATATAAGAGAGACCCAGGTTTGAATTCCCAATCTGCTGTGGAAGCTTGCTGGGTGACCTTGAGCCAGCCTCACACACCTATCTACCTATGTAAGCTGTTTTGGTTTCCCAATGGGGAGAAAGGCAGGGAGTATAAATGAACTTAAATAAAATACAAATAAAATAACTCATGCTATGTGAACTAAGGTGTGAGACTGCACATCAAACAAGATGCAATTTGTAAGTTATTTACTTATTTTCCCTTGAATTTGCAAAGAGGTATTTAAACTTCCTGTTGAAGAAATTAAATGTTTGTTTTGTTGCCCTGTTCTCACAACACAGTAAGCCATCCTTCAAACACAGTTGACTTAAATTCGATTATCATCAAATCATGTTCAAATCTGCTTTCTGCCTCTTTCCCTGGAGACACTCCAGAAGTAATGTACTAGGTTCTGTCTCAAAAAGATCATAATTGCTTCTTCTGGGTTCAGTGCCTTGTAACTTTTCCTTTTCTTCAGGGAGTTTTACCTCAAAGTCCCAGAAGTCTGAATCAGGAGTCATGAGAATTCCTGGACCCTGTGGTTCTGTCCAGTCCCGTACCCAGAAAAGTTTTGTTGGGGGTGCACCAAGGTGCCACCTGGGGAGGGGAGGGACCTCATCCAGGTATAATTCTGGATAGAGTCTACTCTCCAAAGCAGCCACTTCCTCCAGGGGAATGGATCTCTCATCTGGAGATCAGCTATCAGTCCAGGAGACCTCAAGACCCCACCTAGAAGTCAGCACCTCCGAAAGTAGAAGGCGGCTATTTATTACATTTGAAAACTGTTTATGTATTTCTATTATTTATTTATTTCGTTCAAATTTTAAATCTAATACCAACTCATCATCAAAAACACTCTATAGCCACATTTCTGTATTCCACTATTGAAAAGCTTATTCCCCTGAATGACTTACTTGTGAGTAAACCTTCCCGAGATCTGGCTGCAAGGCTTTCCCCCTCCTGTTGCATATCTGAAGCCCTCCCTGTTCTCTTTGGCGATTCAATAGCACAGCCTCCCCCTCCAAGTATCTTTTCCTCTTTCCTGCCCTCACCCCTTGCTCGGCCTCTCTAGGAAATGCTCACCTACTTTAACCCTTTTGGTGCTGCAGAGAAATGAGAAAGGCTTCCTCCATGTTCCTGTAACCTCTTCCCTGTTTCTCCAGACCAAAGGCTGATGAGCCCAGATGTACCAGCAGGCAGCCAGGAAGGAGCATCCCAGGCTGATGCACACTGACTGGGTAGGAAAGCGGCATCCCACGCTTATTGTCCACTCCCCAAGGGTAAGCCATGGTGTACAAACTTGCAGCAACTCCCAAAGGTCACTGGGGGGACAGTGCAAAAGGGCCGCCTTGGCTGCCACCCAAACATGCTGAGATGCAATTCCTCTACCTAGGCAAGCCAGACAGGCACTTCAGAGGGGGGAGGGGGAGGCATGACTGTTTGGGGACAGTCCTTGGTTGTTTGGTGGGGTGCCGGGCACTCATAGGCCTCCCATGCGTATGGGCCTAGTTCTGTTCTGTGTCAGTGGTGATACAAATGCAAGAATGGCTGTGAAGCAGTGCAGTTTAGGACTTCCTTATTTTTTGTGAAAAAGAAAAAATGGCATGTGGTGGTAATCCCCCTTCTTGGTCCTGCATGAATATCTGGAAAGCAAAAATAATGTGATATTCTGTAGCTCAGGGTCAGAATCTAAGACAGCGTTGTTTTGTGGAGGAGACCTTTTTTTCAGAATTCACTTTTAAAGATATTAGGGCTGCCAAGTCAGCCCGGGGGCGGGGGATCCCCCGCTATAGGGGTTCCCGATCCGCTGGCTGGCATTTGGCCGGCGGGGGGAACCCCGCCCCTGAAGTCATCCAACCTGGACGACTCCCCCAGCGTAATGACATCACCTGGAAGTGATGTCACCACGTTGGAGACGTTGCCAGGGCGACGCTCTGGCAATCGCCCCATTTGGGGCAATTGCCAGAGTGTCGCCCTGGCAACGCCCCCAACATGGTGACGTCACTTCCGGGTGATGTCCCTGGTGCGTGCGCCAGGGAGGCTCCCGGGCGAAGAAGGACTCCCCCCCACCAGTAGGTGAGTACAACTTGGCAGCCCTAAAAGATATAGTCACAGGTTCATTTTATTCACTTTTTCTTTTTTATAAGAGGAATTTCTCTTTCATTTCTCTTTGAAGAGAATTTAATGCCCCCCCCCATAACCTCAGCCCTTGAAGTTGTGTTGTATTTCACACTACAAGGCAGTGTTCTAGCAGGAGGATATGAAGGTATGGGAAGATATTGCCTGCCTCTGAGCATCTACAGTCTGAAATTTGGAAATTTTGCAGAGACTCCCTTCTGGCCCCTCCTCGCTTTGAATTTCTAGGACTAGGATTCTAATTCTGTTCCTTTGACTTTAAAAAAAAACTTCACTCAAGTCCTTTAATATTGGAATTCAAACTGATCATATTAGAAAATAAGTTGGTAGTCATTTCCATTTGTTTCAGTGAGGTCCGGAACAGGCCCACAGCTCAGGGTTTTGGGTGGGGGCTAAAAATTTTTGAGGGGGCTTAGGTCTGATGTCCTCTCATGCATACAACACTCACAGGGCATAAAAACCCACCCTCCAGTCCTCACCCCAACAAATGCCAAACCCCACTAAGGTTTGGGCTGCCAGGTGGGGAAGAATGTAAGGAAGGCAGTGGTGCATTGTGCAGGATCAGGGCACAGGGGGCATTTGCTCAGGATGCTGCAGGGGTACAGAAACAAGAGGATGCATGTGCCTCCAAGCTCTCCTGCTTTTCCTCCTCTGCACTCACCTTGAAAGACCAGCTGTCCCCTGCCCAAGTGAGCCAGCTAGGAGAAGGAGGAGGGACTCCTCTTTCAGAACTCTCCCAGCTTCACTGCAACAGAATAGCCTGGCTGTGATTTTTGAAGGGGGTGGTATTCCATTCCCTAGTGCAGCAGTTCTCAACCTGTGGGTCACGACCCCTTTTGGGGTTGAACGACCATTTCACAGGGGTTGCCAGCTGGCGTCCGAGCCCACTCCGCCCCTCCCAACTGGCAGGAAAGGGCCCCATGCTCAATCGAGTGCAAGGTCTGGCCTCCCGGCTCTTTGCCCTCAAAGGGAGCTTTCCCTTTAAGGGCAAAGAGCAGGGGTTGGTTGGGGCTGGAGCCCCACCCTCTGCTTCCAGCAGCCCTTTCAGCAGGGGCCACGAGGAGGAAGAAGACAGCAGGTAAGTCAATGGCTGCTTTCCCCTCCCCGCCGCCGCCTTTAGGGCGCTCCACTGTTGCCTTCCCTGGGCTCCACGCCGAAGCGCAGAGCCCAGGAAAGGCGGCAAAAGCCCCCCCGCTGCCTTCCCTGGGCTCTGCACCAAGGCACAGAGCCCAGGAAAAGCGGCAAAAGCCGCCCCCCCACCTACCTACCTTCCTTCTCCCCTCTCTCTCCCCCCCCCTTTCTCTCTCTCTTGCTCTCTCTCTCTTCCCCCTTTCTGTCTTGCTCTCTCTTCCCCCCTCTCTTCCCCCTTTCTCTCTTGCTCTCTCTTCCCCCCTCTCTTCCCCCTTTCTCTCTCTCCCTCCCCCCTACCTGCAACAGCCTCTTCCCCCATCTACCTTCGTTTTCTCATGGCATCTTCTGTTGAAGAAAAGTAAGTCTGAAGCCTGAGTGTTTGTTGTGTCTTGTTGGGAATAGCTTGCAAATATATGTGTGTCTAAAGTCTGTATTAAAGTTGTTTGGTGCTAACTGCCATGCAAGAGAAAATATCTGAAAAAGTAGCTTCATTGTTGTGTGTGTTGGCAGAATTTTATGGTTGGGGGTCACCACAACTTGAGGAACTGTATTAAAGGGTCACGGCATTAGAAAGGTTGAGAACCACTGCCCTAGTGGCTCAGGCCACAAGCCAAGCCAGGCCACCCAGCTTCAAAGAAGGGGGGGAAAGGTCAGGCATAGGAAATGAGAAGCCGGGGAGGGTGGAGGGAGGGTGGTCCTGCCTTCTCTCAGCAGGGCTTCTCGACTGTGCTGTAGGTGCACAGCTCACAGCTCACTGCAGGAGTGTGCACCTTTTATAAAAATGTTTTTAAAAGGCAAAAAAGGGTTTTTCAAGGGGGAAATCTTGTGGGGCTGTCCCTTTAAGAAAGGGGGTGGAGCCCCAAATAGCTCCACTGTAGCTACGGGCCAGGTCCAGAAGGGAACCAGGAAATTATTTATTTATTTATTTCTTGAGATTTATATCCTGCCCTCACCGCCATACGGCGGGCTCAGGGCATCTAACAACAAAGCCAAACAGTAACAATTACAATATCTTAAAAACATTAAAACATATAAAACAACATGAGCATCATGCAGATGGCATATCTTCAGTTTGGTATATCAGAGCAGCGCCCAGATGTAACCATTGTATGCAGTCACACAGACTGGCAGATAAAATCGGGCCAGGGCCAAAGATGTAAATATTATGTGGCCCCTACTTAAAAGCCTGGTGGAAGAGCTCTGTCTTGCAAGCCCTGCAGAATTGTAGGAGGTCCCGCAGGGCCCTGATGTTATCCAGGAGCTCATTCCACCAGTGCGGGGCCGCCACTGAAAAAGCCCTGGCCCTTGTAACCGCCAACCGAGCCTCCTTCGGCCCTGGGAGGATCAGACGGTTTTGGGATCCAGACCGGAGTGCTCACTGGGTAACATGTGGAGAGAGGCGGTTCTTCAAGTAGGTAGGTCCCAAGCCATATAGGGCTTTATAGGTAAGCACCAGCACCTTCAATTAGGGTCCAGTTATTCTGTTATCTGTCCCAGGTAGGGTTGCCAGCCTCCAGGCGGGACCTGGGGATCTCCCGCTTTTACAACTGATCTCCAGCTGACAGAGATCAGCTTCCCTGGAGAAAATGGCTACTTTGAAGGGTGGATTGTATGGCATTGTACCCTGCTGAGGCCCCTCCCCTCCCCAAACCCAGCCCTTTCCTGGCTCCACCCCCAAAGTCCCCAGGTATTTTCCAACCCAGACTTGGCAACCCTAGTCCCAGGAAACTAGTAGAAACTGTAACTAAAGGCGCATAGAGGAATAAAGCTTGATGAGGGAAAATCAGCATGGCTTCTGAAAAGGGAAGGCCTGCCTCACTAATCTTTTGGAGTTTGTTGAGAAAATGAACAACTATGTAAGCAATGGTGATCCAGACTGTAGTATATACGTGGACTTTCAAAAGGCTTTTTACAAGGTCCCTCACCAAAAACTCCTGAGTAAACTTAGCAGTCTTGGGATAAGTGGATAGTTTGTCTTATGCCTTAAAAATATGATAAATAAGAAACTGAGGAAAGGAATGAATAGTTATCTCAATGCAGTGGGGTTACACAAGGATTGGTATTGGAGCTGGTACTATTTATTTTTGTGATGATCTGGAACTGGGAGTGAGCAATATAGTGGCCAGATTTGCAAATGATGCAAAATTGGTGAAGGATGACTGTAAAAAACTCCAAGGGTGAGTGGGCAACAATGTGGCAAATTAAGCTCAGTATAGGTAAGAATAAGGGGATGCATGCTGGAACAAAAAATAAACCCCAACTTCCATATAGGCTAATGGAATCTGAACTCTATAAAAATGAAAGAGAACATGGGGTCCTAGTAGATAGCTCAATGAAAATGTCAACCTAGTGTGCTGCAGCAGTGAGAAAAATAAATTTTATGCTGGGGATTATTAGGAAAGGGAAATTCACAAAGACAATATTGATTCTCTCCTACTCACTGCAAGCCCCCAGCAAAGGAATTCAGAGCTGTGCCTATTGTTTCCAGATCCCATAGAGCTGAGTGGGAGCTCTCTAATTGGCAGCCAGCAGTACCTGTCAAGCTTAGGAGGACCCTACTTGGTGTTTCCAAGGCTGGAGAGAATTCCACCCCCACCATTGCCTGGGAGTTTGCTCCATTGACACAGGATTTTCCGGAAGACTTTTCCATTTCCCAGACTGCTCCAGACCATCCAGACTGCCCCCAAAGTTTAGGGACTATCCATGGAGCATGTGCTTTGCCAAACATCACTTCCTGGACCAGCCCAAATTCAGCATGAATTTTGCCTTGTGCTCTGGTTCATTGAATTGAAATAACTGAAATAAAACAGCCAATATTATAATACCCCTTCATAGATCTAAGAAGTTGTCGTATTTGGAATATGTGTGCAGTTCTGGTCACCATTTCTCAAAAAGGACATTGAAGAGCTGGGGAAAGTATAGAAGAGGGTGACCAAAATTATTAAGCGGTTGGAGCACTTTCCTGTCAGGAAAGACTGAAGAGTCTGGGACTTTTCAGTTTCAGGAAGAGACGACTAAAGGGGAACATGATAGCAGTTTATAAAATGGTGTATTGGTTAGAAAAAGTGGACCCAAAATACTAGAACTCAAGGGCATCCAATGAACCTGACAGGCAATAGATTCAAGATGGACAAAAAAAACAAAATTGCCCCACAAGCCACAAAATCCTGGCTTCAGGCCTGCCTACTTGTAACTTTGAACCTGTTGGAGAGAGCTTGTGAAGGGTAGTAGGCACTCAGTATGAATGAGAAAAGGAGTCACAGAGTTATTTCATAAATATTTGTTCACCCCACAGCTTTTAAAAAAAATAAGCAAGAAATCTTAAAACTTGGGTCTGAATTTTCCATCAGTACAACAGAGCTTTTCTGTCCCCCTTCCACTACAGCCCACTGATCTCCACAGGGAGGGTGGGTCTGCATCATAAAGAAGAATCAGTGAAAATTGCTAATTTAGTCTGAATCTTGAATTGGTTTTCTAACTAGTATTTCAGGGGGAGCCTTAAGCTCCTGCCTCTATACCCCGTACCTTGGCAGCAGGCAGGTGCATTGTTTATCACCAGCAGAGGTAAAATGGAGCCATTTGCCTCTATTTTCCCAAACTCTGAATCTGTGCCTGCCTGCCACATGCATAAGCAAAGAATTTGTCTCTATCTCCAGTGGGACAGGTTGACTAGCTCATCATGAAAGAAAGAACATTCCTAAACTATTGCACCCCAGCTGAACTGTCCTTTTGGAGGGAGAGCTATGGCTTCTTCTTCTGTTTCCTCCAGTTTTTCTGGCCTCCCTGCATGTGCAGGCAAAGCATTTGCTCATGCCTAGCAGGCAGAAATTCAAGATTGAAATATTTCTCCAACACAAGCCAATGTTTTTAGCCATCTGAGTACTTTTGTAGATAGTGAGATGTAAATCATATACAGAAATTAATGAATATAGAATCAGAAATGACTCCTAGGTTCACTTAAATGATGTAATGATTGGCAGAAAGTGAAAACACTGCAATCGGAATTGCCTAGCAGATGATTCAGTTTGGTGGAAATATCAGCAAACTATTCTGGTTGGATGATGTTCCTGTCCAACTCATATGTGTTCTATCAACATTTACTACCCTTTCTGCTACTTGGGGAAATGAAACCATAATCATAATCAGCACATTCCAATCACCCCCATATTTCTGAAATTAATATTGGTTGGATTTGGAGCATTTATACTATTTTCAAACAAGTATGCTTCAGGTTGGTTCTTGATTAGTAAAATTCTGCCTGTAATCCCTAAATACAAGTGCTTTGTGAAGTCAGGTTTTTAAAAAGTAGCTTCAGATTTAGAAAGTGAAGGGTAGCAGTGGAGGGATAGGCATTCAGCTCTGAAGACATTTGTTGATAACATGTCTATTCTTACCTCATCTTACTAGAACTATCTGTGTCAAAGCAAAACAGACTGAGTTGTGTGGTATCTGACCTGGTGTTTAGCATTTGTTACCAAAATATGGGCAATTGACATTGTTCCCTCAGTTACACTGTAAGCATTAAAACTTAACAAAAAATTAAAACATGGGTTTAAATAGTCACGCTTTAGTAACCAACTCCGACTGCCAATATTTGGGGGGGCATATCTGACAACTTGCTGACACATCTCAGTATGTCTAGGATTCACGATTAGAATATTTAGACTTGAACAGATAAATTATGTGGTGGTAAAAATGTTTCTTTTGACAATTTGTGAAAATATGGAGGAATGGAAAATTTATGACAGAGTTTTAAAATTGTATGCATGCTGTTGTGCCTGTAATATTTATTCTCTGAACACAGAATTCAGCTGGAGGATTTCTTCTGATGGAATAGAGGGGGTGTGATTTTTTTTTTTACCAGTTCCCCCATCCCACCGTAGATCTCCAGTTCCCCCTGATGCTATTCTTTGAGGATTCTCTGTCTCCCAGGAGCAGCATTCAGGGTAATATTTTGTGCTGCAGTGGGAGGGATGAGGAAAGAAAGCCATGCTCCATGGATGGGAATATTCCATCCAGGGAAATCCTCTATAGAACCTGAGCCACTGTCTGATGTTTTTTGCCCCTTTTTCAATAATAAATAGTGCTGGTGTTGATTTTGCCATGGGATTTTAGCACTTTTGCTAGTACCGTAATTAGAAAAGGAAATTAAAATGTATAAGCCTCATATCCAGATCCCACCTCAAGGTTCAATCTACATTCCCCCCCCCCTTCAGATTTTTGTTTGCAGTTATGTAATACATATACTGTCATCAACTGCTCCTAATTTTTGTCCTCAATGAGTTGCTAATAGAAAGGAATTTTGTGTGCCTACACAGTTCTGTTTATTGAAATTTTCATTATTGCTATTTCATGGCTGACTTGGAAGCTGCGCTAGTCATCTTTTGAAATGTTCTTTACTCAACACCTTCCTATCTTCGAGGAGCTTAAGGACTGAGCTTCTCTTTGCCAGGGGAAAGAAAAACTTGGATGCGGCCTGACTTTGCTACTTACACAGAGACTGATAGGCTCCTGCAAATTTCTATTTTCTCTTTCCAGCATTGCTAACCTCATCTCCCCAGGGTCTGCAATTTCAGCCAGGCTGTAAACCAGCAGGGACAATATCTGCCCCTAATTTGTAATCACTGGGCCCACGTAAGAATAGGATGGATCAAGTACTGATGGGCCTGCCTTTATTTAATTAGGGGACGTGTGCATTTGGAGTATAGCAGAATATAGTCTCCTTCCTTGCCAGTTATTCTTCCATTTCTGTTTTCTGTGTACTATTCATTGTGCCACAGCCGTGCTGAGTGGATCATTATTACTAGCATTAACAACACTGGATGTTGTGCATATTTTTCTACAAAATTTGTTTTTGTAAGGGAAAGCAAGATAGCACCTTGTAGAATTGAATCAGACATTCTAGTCTTGAATTCTTACCTTTTCCCTGAGCACACACCCTATTATTAATGTACATTATTACTCCAAGTATGTCAGGAAAGGAGACAAACAGTCAGAACCAGAAATTTCTCCCTAATTCACTCTGCCTAGCCAGCAAAATGTAAGGCAAAATTATTCAGGGGAAAAATACAATTTTCTGTCATCTCTGCCATACACTGATAACAAAGCTACAGGCTAATATGTTTTGATATTTTTGTCACTCGTTTATCATGTGACCTTTCATGCTATCATTAATACAGCTGAGGGACAGAACAGACACTGAAATAAGGGTGTGGGGAAGTCAGATTGCTTCTCTAACAACTAACGGTCAGTCACAGCAATTTATGCTTTTCTCCACTGTAGCACTGACTGAAGAAGAGAAATTGTTATTAAAATTTGATATTACTGTCTAGGCTCTGCCACCTAGAATTTGCAACTTTTAGCTATGATGAGAACGCTGGGAGGAGGATTTAATAAATTTCCCTTTGAATTATGATATTAATACAATACGACATGCTTGCTTAGATATTCAAAGAGAGGAGGAAAAAATCAGATACAGGACACTGGGACACTGAATATTATTTGTAACCTCAAAGTATTTTAGCCAAACAACATATCTAAATAATTTGGATGCAAAAAATGGTTCCATATCTATGTTTCATTTCTAAGGTGCAAAAACAACCAAGGTTTGTATTCATCAGCATAGTTTTCAGGATACACTAGGAAATGCAATACTTTGTTTCCACTTTCTTTAATGATACATGAAACATATTTTAGATTTGCATTCAGCTTGACATATTTCTGAGAATTGCCTAGCTTTTATGTTGTTGGCTATAAAAGCTAGACTGTTAAAAAAATTATTCAGTTTCAACCTAATATATATTTAACATTAACATGCTTAAAAATTTTCATTTCATATAGTTCACCTCTGCTGAGAAGGACCTTTACAGTATTCTAGGAAAAGCCAAGAATGCTAGCTTTATGTTAAAAAAAAGGAAAAATCTTTCACTAACCCCAAGCTTCTCGTCCTTTCAAAATGTTTGCATTAAGAAAAGACTGCAAGTGATACAAAAGCAATTTCCACATTTAATGCATAGAGAGTGTACATTAAAGACATCAAAGGATTCTGTTCCTCCACGCCCTCTTAGGGAGCAGGTTTTTAATCAGGTGTGTGAGAAAATCATTATATACAACCAAAAACATTTATTAAAAATAATGTTTTAAAATTTGAAGCATACCAAAAAGCAACCTTGAACTGTATTCCTATTGTGGGGGATTCTAACGAACACATAGGACGAGTATCTTTTGCATGTCAAAGAAAGCACATGAGTAACTTCAGGTTAGAATGTTTAAATAAATACCAAAGAAAAATGGTTATTTTAAAAATAGATTGACTTTTGGATCTTATTTCAGTGTATAAAGACTAGGGCGAAACTAGTTTTTTAAAATAGAGGTCCTCTTTCCTGAAATGAACAGACACAGGTCATATCAGTAGTCCAATTTATAAATACAGTTAAGTAGTGTGAGTGAACACAAACCTGCTCTAAAATGCTTATAACTATGCATCATACATTTGACTTTGTTGCAAGTATATACACAGACACACACAAAAAAAGGATTATTTACCATCCATCTGTGTATACATCCTGCCTTGCAGTAGAAGACTGGAAATATGGATACAACATAAACATTTTATTTCATTTATTGTTTAATTTCAGCTTTCCCCTCAATCTTTAAGCACATCCTTAGGAGGAAAATACATAAAGATTGTGCAGTTTGTTTGTTTAGAACTGGAGAGATTTGCACTTATAGGCAGTAAAGATTCCAGATGTAGCAACATATTTGCAATATGTGCATTTTATAATTTGAACGTTTTTTTTGCAAAGCGAATATTACCTCAGTCTCTGTTCCTAATATATAATCCTTAGCTAGTGTTTAGAAGAAATAGTGCCTCCTTTTGATAAAGATGCTTTGAATAAGAATAATAGTAAGATGGATGTAAGCTTCAAATGATATATGTAAATGCACTAGTAACAGCAATTTGGAAATAAAACTGATTTTGTTGCACCTTTTAAAGGGCTTATTTGAATAGGGGAAAACCAAATCGATGCAGTAAATGAAATTAATATTTTATAAGAAAGAATAGGGGGGAAAGGTTGCATCCATGTTGTGTGTTTGTGTGAGAGATTTTTTAAAAAAATACTGAAATGTGAACAAAGAATTCTCTTCTTTTTTACTACTCTATCCCTAACAGCAACCTTGACCTGGAGAGAAATTCTCGATAGAAAGAATAAAAGTAAATACAGATGCATCTCCATACTTCCTTAGCCTTATGTCATTACTGAGACTAGATTACTTATCCAGACCCTGCATTATACAGAATTCCATTTTCATTTTTATAGGGAAGGCATGTATGGGGTGGGGGGGGGGGAGGAATGGTTAGGGAGGTTAGCAGAAGGAATGGTGGACTATTAGCCACAGAGGATTCAGCTTTATTGTACTAGAAGGCCCAACTAATTTCATATAGATTTATCGAACTTTAAGCTTGTGAGTTGTAGAAGGAAAGGTTTAAAATCTTAATCCGAAAGCACTGCAAGAATGGGATCCTCAGTCCGTCTCCCTCCCCCCAGTAGCCCCATTTACTTCAGCAGCACTATCCCAGGATAAGTATTTTTTATGGCTGTAGGCCAGCTCTGTGCATTACATAGGTAGATCTATTCCTTCCAAAAAGAAAAAGAAGAAAAGACTGCAAAATGGCATAAGGAAGTGGAAGAGACTGGCATTTGCATTTGTTAATACTTTTAAAGGCTCTTATTTCACTTGGAAAGGATTAAAACATTATGAGTGACACCCAAAACCTAGATGTGGATCAAAAAAGAATCTATGGCTCATTCTAAGTTGATGGCATGTGTGCATTTGCTTAAGTGGACTGTGATGCATTCATTAAATGTTAGTGTTAATTTGATTGCAGGACACTAAAATACAATCTTTCTTTCCAATTCTAGTCACATAGCATTTTACAAAACCAGTGGTTTTTAAAACCTGACATTCATGTTTGCATGTAAATAAAGCCAGAACCCACAAACAAAGCCTGCAATCTTACATACTCGCCTTCAGTGGTAAAGGATGGAACGCCTGCCTGCTACCAATCAGCAAGTGGTTGCTATGGTTACAGGGTCAGGAAATATGCCTTTTCCCCAGTTGTCCAAGGCTTGCACATGTCACTTCTGAAACTATGAATTTTATATACAGGTCAGGAGATGCATACCAAAGAAATAAATAGTGTATTGGACCATAATGACAGCTAACGTTCAAATGTCCTTGATTTTTTTTTAATTCTATCCAAACACATTTTGTCATTTTGAATGGGTTGGGGATTTTTGTATAAAATGAGCAATTCCTTCCTGTAATGAAATTTGGCAACGTAGGTACAAACTATGCTTTGCTGTTAGAAAGCGCATTAATAAGAACACATTTTTTTAAAAAAGCACTTTGTGTTGTTAAGCTTAATCTTATCTGTATATTTACTTTCAATTCTTTTAAAAATTGCAGCATTGCACTCTCTTAAAAGTATCATTTGATGCAATTTAAGAACTTGGATTAATGACTGCTCTTTGGAAAACAAATTTATCAATGCTGTGTTTATATCTATACAATATGGTAGTTAAGCTGTTAATTAAATGCACATGGTCCTGTTTGAACAAATAAATGCTTCTTTCCTCAGTATATTGGGGGATTCTAATATAATTTCTATAGGCAGAAAATGATTGCTTTTGTAAAATGAGGGAATCGTGAATGCAGGTCTTGGTGGTTTATATGTCATTGAAGACTTTACTAGGAAAATTAGTCAAAGGCCTCTCGGGGGACCTTGCATTTTGCAACAGAGAAGGTAGGTCAAGTAAAGATGGTTATTTCAGGGTCTGTGTTATTTTTGACTTGTATTCTTTAGTATTAACTTATTGACCTTTCTTTTGATATAACCTGTTTAAAGTTGAGATTCTTTTTCTATCAGATATGAATAGAACCATTGTTTGCGATAGCACTTTCAGCTCTGAAATTGTCTGTTGGTTAGCACATGATGGAAGAAGGGTCTGAAATGCTAGATAAAATATCGGACAATATTAGATCATTTTGCTTTATCCTCACAATTAATCTTTTTTTAAAAAAATTGCTAGAATCAGATGTATCTTTTTTAAAAAGTTAATAGCTTCGTTGTTTCCTTTCTGCTTGAGGAGAGGGAGTGAAATGTCGTGTACTGTTGAATAACACAGCATCTGCCAGAGAGACTTCAAGCAGTGGGGACACTGTGATTTTTTGAGCATGTTGTTTGTAAATTTTATGTTTGAGACAAGCCCTTCCTGTGTTGAAATAAAAGTTTTCAAAATGCTACATTTCTAGATTCTTCATGCTTTGTTTTCCCTATCTTTACAACTTTGCTATACTTCTTAAGACTCATCCACTGATGACAGAATAGATTGAAACAAGGATAAAAGACAAAAGGGGGAAAGAAATTTTGTTTCTCCCTTCTTTGTGGATTGCAGCTTTTGTGTAAATGAATCTCTCTCTCTCTCTCTCTCTCTCTCTCTCTCTCTCTCTCATTTGGCCAGGAAAGATTAGTCCGTACCTTGATAACACCCCCCCTTTTTTGCAGAAAGCGGGCATTCAAATGAGAACCTAAGCACAATTCTTTTCAACAGGCAATTTACCCCATGACGAGATATGCTTTCACTTATTTTTCTTTGACATTCTCGCATCTAGCAGCACAGCAGGTACCCAGAGGTTAGGCTTCAAATAAAGGATAACTACCTCCTTATATTAATAGATGCCATTGTATGAATGTCATATTATTGCAGCATTTAGTTCCTTTAATTGTTTTCTTCTAAATTATATATGATAACGTAGGCCCAGACAAGTGAGAAGGAGGGGGGGGGATATCTCCAAACTCCACTCTTTTATCATTATTGTTATTGCTTTGCTTGCACGTTAGCATGTGTGTATGTGTATTTTACACACACACACACACACAGAGTGTTCCTATATGTTCCTACATGTAATGCTACTTGGAATTCATAAATTGTTTGGAGAAATGAGGGTGATGAGGGACTGCAGGATGCTGTAATTAACTGTGTGCTACTTGTGCTTCACATCATGTCTAATATCAGAACCAGTAATCCCATCCTGAAACTCCAAAGAAATGCTACATATTTAAAATACTCCATATCAGGCAGTCAAAAGCAAATATTCTCTTTCTGAAAAGGGTGGGCTCTTTCCCTTAAACAGCCAGCATCCTTCAGTTCTCATGGTTATTCTATGAGACTATACCAGACTTGTTTTCATGTATACCCACTCTCCTTTGGTGACTTTTCCCCCCCATTTTGTGTAGCCAGATGAGTCCAGGTTATGCATCTCTTGGCCTGCGTGCAACCTTGTCCATTAGGCAGACCCTGCACCTTTGATGTGAAGCATCAGCCCTCTGGTTTCTGTGGTTGATTCATTTTTGTGGTTCTGTAACGATCTCTGCCCTAGTCCTGAATCCTGCCTTTATTGTAGACAGAGCTGACAACAGGCAGCCTTGTCTTTCATTTCCTTGATGTACTTTGTACTGCAGTATGGCTTTTGTTAGTATTGATGCAAACATTACCATAAACCACCACCTAGGGACTGAAAACAATTGACTAACTGTTTTCAAATCCAATACACTTAAGTTGATCAGATACAAAGTTTAAGTACAGTTAGCTTGGGAAAAAAGCACCAATGCTGTGTGGTCTCAGCTTCGGCATTCTGAAAAAAAATAAAGAGCAGTGGAATGTGGCTGCTTATGTCAAGACAAGTGGCAACAAAATTTATTCCAGAGGTGAATATTGGACCCAGGAACACATTCCTTCACTGGCTGACAGGGCCGGTTCCGCTTCCTTTGGCCTTCTTTAAATGATCTTCCCTTTATCTAATACTAAAGGTTCCTCCAAAGCAAGAAAATAAATGATGCTACAGAGGAAAAGCAACCATTTTATGAGCTGGTTCAGGTTTTGATGAGATGTGCATTTTAAATTGGCTGATGTTAACAGTTTTCTGCTAAATTCTAAACAGTAGGCTAACAATCATGTCACTCATTATAACGGAATATTCTGTATCCCATGGAACAATTTCAAAGTTAGTGGCGTTGTGCATGCAAAACTGTGCCTGACCCTTTTTGAGGAAGGAGCAGTAGCTGGGTCATTTGCTTTTTGAGTCTTGTTAGATCCTGGATTCGAGCCTTTGTAAAAAGGGCTATTCAGATTCAGTTTCTGTGCGATGCTTCAAAGATGTCAGTTGCATCTTTGAAGTTTCTTCCTAAATTAAGCAGTGGAGAACTTGAGGAAGTGAAACAAAAAAAATCCACAAAATGAAGCAGGTTCAAGGTTCTATGCATATTTCAAATCTGATAACGCTCTGCTTCTTATTAAGCACTGCACAAGGACACTGTGACTAACTCCCCTTTTGTTGTATCCATAGCATTTTGTAATGAAACCTAATGTTTGGCAACAGAAAACAAAAGCTTTAAGCAGCTTCATCACAAATGAAAGGCTCTGAAGAAATGGTTTGAAATGTTTCTGCCTTTTGAAAGAGAAACAATCGCATCCAGACCAGTTCTATCAAAGTTATGGTGAATTAACACAATTGTCCATGCATGCATTATTGGCAATGACACTCAAACCACCTCCACCCCTATTCCTGCAAAAATGGAGATCTAGGATGTAATACTGTACATGGGAGGCTGCTGAAAAATCTCATTGAAGCCCACAGCAGTTAAGCAACCTAGCTGTGAACAAGATGGCAACTACAAACTGCCCTCATTCTTGCTGTCCTGCCAGAAAGCTCACATTTGCTTATTTGCCATCAACCTGGCTCATCCTCACACAAGTTAAGCCATTGTTAACATTTCCATTGGTTTTCCCGACTGAGTTTATGCCATTATTTCATAAGCATGGAGCCTCTTAATGACAGCATATTGTTTCTTGAGTAACTAGTTTGGGCAGACTATACAGTAGACCTAATTTCTTTTAATAAACTGTAGTAGGTGTTAGTCTTTCTCTGGTCATGGATCATAAAATATATTTGGGTGTAATGAAACTTCCTAGAGGTTGGATTCTAAGTTTTGGACCAGATAATTAATAAAGATGAATGTATATGTTTATTAGCTTTAATAGTTACCAGCTTCTATTTCTGTGAAGTAAAGATCTAGTTGAGAAATAAATGCTTTTCTTTCATATTAATAAGACACAAGGTATTGTGAACAGAGGTGCACCACAGCACTTTGCACTTCACCATGATGATCTGATTCAAAATAAGGCCATCATAACAGATGCAGTGTAGTTAAGTATTTATAATTAGGGAAAATACATGTTGCATACACACAAAGTATTTTGTAGAGTTTAAGGTAATCAGTAGTCCAACAATTTTGCAATTCATTAACAAATTCAATACTAAGACCATTGTAGAGCGAAACACCCACAGAAGTCAATTATGACAACTTTGTTTAACATCTCAATAATTGCAACTGATATTAGAACCATCACAGAACTCTAAAAGTTATCAATAATAATTGACTGTGAATCTTTAAGAGGCAGCTATATCCAAGTTCAGCTCATACAATAAAGATGCCGGAGAGCCACCGTGATTTAAGTCTTGAGTTCAATGTGTCATAGCCTCCCTGACATCACTTTATTTTTTAACCATCATCCAGTGGACCGTATAAGATATATAGGGGTTGATGGCTTCAGCCGCTTGAATTTATGTGCGAAATCTCTTGCTGAATTGTCCCATAATTGGGTTCTTAAAATAGATTTTCTTGGCTAAGTACAATTGTAGTTGTGTGTTGTAGCCAAGTTTACGCTTCTGTGTATTGCAAACCACCACCAGGGATTTATTGGGGAAAGGATAACAGCCATTGATTAATAATGATCTCATAGATTTAATGTCATAATTAGAATAGAAGAATGATAAATAGTCCAAGAAAAAAAAAGAGTTTTATAAAAATTTCATGAATGGCAAAAATAATCTTGGCAATGTTGCACTAATTCAGGCACTTATTTATTTCAAACATATTTATTGTTCAACTTTGTAGCCTAACTCCTAGAAAAGTGTGTTGATAGTAACTAGTTTTATGATAAGAATAAGCAGCTCTCTGCCATACATAATCACCCACCCTTATATGTTAAGAACTATTCATATCGAAAGGGGCTGTTATCTAAGGAGAGAAATAAATACATGTGTTATTTGGCTTGTTTCCTCTTTGCATACTGTAGTCCAATTGAACTAAAGTCTCTTATATCTATTGAAACAAATGGGAACAAGTTAATTATAAACTTTGTCTACCTTCATTCCTCTTTTGATTTATCCCTGAGGTTGTAATCAAAGTATGCTGAATAGAAAACAAGTCCCATAAACATAAGAGTGAGTAATTAATACTGGCTAACTTCATCTGAATTGGTGGGAGTGGATTATAAAACTCAAGGAAGGATGAGGTAACAAGGGGGGGGGGACCTACATATAGATGTATTTGGCTATATAATATCCGTAAGATTTTGTCATTCTTAAATACTGATCTAATAAGTACTTCCTTCTCTTGGCTTAACTGTTCAAAATGTAAACTGTAATAATCAGCTGGTACAGTGTACATTTTGGCATATATATGACATTGTCATTGATGAGAATTTACGTTTCAAAGTCATACACACACACTGAATTAGAAATGTAAATTTTCATTAATGACTGTTTTTAAAATCATAGAACTATCATAGATTTTATTTATTTTTCAGCAAGCCTTGTACATGCCTTTTCATCACTGGATTACAAAAAAATTCATTGTCAATAAATTTTCATAAAATCAGTTTACATATAAGGCTTAAAACAACGACAATAATAACAGCAAAAAAATAGCACAGCAGGAGAGACCTGCTGGTGTTTGGTTAATTCCCCAAACACCAGGGAACACTTTTCTGACAGGCATTTGTTGCTTAGATTATTTCATAAATGTGGATCAGAACTGCATTCAAAATGCACATGATATTTGAGAATCTAGCATTCAGGTGTTTGGTATTGCTGACAAGACATACTGATAAAATGATGAGCCGCTTCTTTGGTTTAGTATGAATTCATTTGCATTCAGTAACAATAGCACAAGGTGAATCATAAGAGATGCAGCGTCACTTAGAAACATAACAGAAGTAGGAGTTAAGAGATAAAAGGAAAGGCTGCTTTCTGAGACTTAAGTGGACTTGATCTCTTTCTTGCAGCCCACTCTGTCAAGCTGCTATCATGGTTGAAACTCTCAGGCAATGAAGGCAAACCCATGTATACAAACGACTGCATACCCCCTCCCCCAGCTTGCATACAGATAGACAGTTCAACAACAGTAGGTGGCTGTCCCAGCAAACAGGAGTTCTCCTGCAACCTGCAAAACTTTGGTATTTTTTTTAAAAAAATTCAGCTTCCAAATCAGCCAGTATTCACTTTGCTAGTCAGTACTGGCAGCAGAGGACAGCATAGCCATGTAAGCCTTTATCTACTGTTTGCTGATAAACTTCAGAATAAAAACATGGGGCACAAACAGCTGAATTAAATTTATGGTCAACTTTATTGACAGCGATCTAAAGTACTCCCTGTCCATTAAACATTTTTATCCAGTCTTAGTATGGACATGGTTGATCCAGAGAGACAAATCTCCTAAAACTTGGACTACCAGGCACATCCATCCTGGCTCAGCATAAACTAGGTCAATGCTTCAATCTTAGAGTGCAGTAATATTGCCCTGTCCCAACAGGGTCTTCTCAAGGAATCTCTTTGGCTGGGCAGGCAGGGGTAGTTGTTTTAGGCAAATCTTCACCTGGTAACTGCTTCACAGTGCTTAGCCAAATATCCTGTGCTTCCCCCACCATAACCCACAGTAACCATACCATGTCTTCTTTTTAGAACCTTTCAAGGCAATTTAATGACTCACTGGACCATCCTGTAAGACAGTGTAGAGCAGGTAAAAAAGAAAGTCACTCCAGAGCTAATCTTGGTGAACTCCGCCCCCCTTAATCCTTCGTGAGTCCTCAGAGATTAATCTTGTTGCAATTACATGAAGAAGAGTGAGTTGCCCAGCTGAAGCCCGGAGACATTTTAAAAATTTATTTAAGCACTTTTAGGGCCACTTGATCCAAAGTAAAGGTAAAGTTTTCCCTTGCTCGAAAGCCAGTCGAATCTGATTCTAGGGGACAGTGCTCATCTCAGTTTCCAACCCGAAGAGCCAGTGCTGTCTGAAGACTTTTCCGTGATCATGTGGCCAGCATGACTAAATGCTGAGGTGCACGGAATGCTGTTACCTTCCCACCGAAGTGGTACCTATTTATCTACTTGCAATTTCTTGCTTTCAAACTGATCTAAAGCAGCTTATAAAAACAAGTTCCAAGTCCCCCTCTCAAAGTTGTGTAAATAAATAAAGAAAACACAAACAAAACAAAACTCAGCCACGAACCACAAATCACACTGCATTTTCCTGATTCGTGTCCATCCCTAGTATATAGTATATTAGTGCTGAAATTTAGGAATTCTTTTGTATTTAGAGGCCCCTTTGAAGCCCTAAACTGTAGTTTATTCAGCTTGCGCATCAATAGAGAGTCTGCCAAGCCCGTTACTGAAGGTCCCAGGCTGTGAGCCATGGGCTAAAAGCTAATGGCCAAGAAGAATGGCTGTCTGGTTGGCTGTCTGAGCCAAGTTTTGGATGCTTTCTTCCTTTGTGCTTGCATTCCCTTCCTCTGAAGGGAAGCATTTAAAATGATCCCTTCCTACTTAGGCATGGGTAGGCCACATGAATTTGGGAGTTAAGCTGAACTGATGAAAATGATAGATCACCATGTTCTTTCAGCCTAGGCACTAGAAGTAGGGTATGCTTGGAGAGAATATGCAGCATCATGATCTCTTACACAGCTTGGGAAACTGCAGCTTTCTATTTGAAGAACAGTGGTGGCTGCCTCATTCCCAGTAGATGATTTTACTAATGCCCTGATTTCCTGACTCAGAGTAAATTAAACAAAGTTTAGGCCACTTCTCTCACCATCATTTGAAAATGAGGAAGGATGGTCCACGCAGATATATTTCCCACCAAATGGGAGAGAATATTCAGCCTCCCTGAATCTGATTCCTATATATGCCCCACTAACTTGACAGAGGGGAGGGGATTTATGCTGAGAAAGTTGTTTATATTTTTTCTTATCCTAGAAATAATTAAAAATTTGCTTAGAAAACAATTCCTTCTCAGCCATGACATTTATGCAAGCAGCCATACTATTTATACAAAGTGAATTTTTAAAGTTCCCACTGAATGTTATTGAAACTGAAAAGTTCAAGGGGAATATGAAGGTTCTTCTTTGAACAAAGTATCTGTAGCATTTTGAAGGAGGTGAGTAGGATTTTGATGATCATAAAAACTCGGAGGGTCCACCTGTTTCTCAAACTATTCAACTTTTTTTCAATCCAACCCCCCCCCCACACACACACACTTTTTTTTTAAGTGAAGACGCTGCTGCTCGGAGGGTCCACCTGTTTCTCAAACTATTCAACTATTCAACTTTTTTTCAATCCAACCCCCCCCACACACCTTCCAACAAACTGAAGTCTGAGAGAAAGTGAGTACCAGACTATGGCACTAAAGTGATTACATTTTCTTCCAGTCCTTTACATTGGGTTGCTTGCACTGCATTAATTGTGCCCAGAACAAAATAACAGATAAAGAGTGTGACATATTGTCAGAATCTGTCAATTCAGTCAATGTAATCTTGCATGCATACTATGTAACCTTGTAGCCATTATGTATTGGACCCTGTATTAATCCTGTTTTGGTCGGGAGGGTATTAATCCTGTTTTGGTCGGGCCCCCTCCCCTTAGTTTTTACCAAGTTGGATCTACGAGATGCCTACTTCAGGGTGCGCATAAGGGAAGGGGATGAATCTAAGACTGCCTTTAACACCCCCTTGGGGCAATTTGAATACCTAGTGATGCCGTTCGGCTTAAGTGGCGCGCCCGGGGTCTTTATGAGTTTAATCAATGAAGTGTTGCACAAGCATCTTTTTAAGGGCGTGTTATGTTACATAGATGATATCTTGATCTATTCTACTGATAAGAATGAGCATGTGACTTTGGTCAGGGACGTTCTTTCAACTTTACTGAAAAACCAGCTTTTTGTGAAACTGTCTAAGTGCGAGTTTCACCGTGAGTCCGTGGACTTCCTGGGCTACCGCATTTCTCAGAAGGGGTTGGAAATGGACCCGGGAAAAGTGGAGGCGGTGGTGCAATGGGAGGCTCCGCGAACGAGAAAGCAATTGCAGAGCCTCTTAGGATTTTGTAACTTTTACCGGACCTTCATCAAAGACTTTGCTAAAGTCACCCTTCCCTTAACGGACTTGTTGAAAACTAAGGGGAGGGGGCCCGAGGCAGGAAAGCCAGGAGAGAAACTGGCGTGGAATGGGGAGTGTCAGAAGGCGTTTGAGGCTTTAAAAACCCTTTTTACCTCTGAGCCCATTCTGGCCCACCCGGATGAGACGAAAGACTTTATAATCCATGTCGATGCCTCGGATGTAGCCATGGGGGGGGCCATTTTACAAAGTGACTCGGAGGGGAAACTGCACCCCTTGGCTTACATTTCAAAAAAGTTTAACGAAACAGAAAGGAATTGGTCGGTGTGGGACAAGGAAGCTGCGGCCATTAGGTTAGCGCTCACTACGTGGCGCCACTGGTTGGAAGGAGCGCAAACTCCGTTCGAAATATGGACTGATCATAAGAACCTAGAAGCTTTGCGCACTCAGCGGTCCCTCAATGCCAAGCAGCTGCGCTGGGCTGACTTCTTTTCTAAATTTAACTTTGTGTTAAAGCATTTTCCTGGGAAGGCTAACTCCCTGGCAGATGCATTGTCCAGATTGCCCCAACATGAGAGTGTGAAAGAAGAGGTGTTCGATTCCATGTTCTCCCCCCAGCAGCTGGGAGGGGTGGTTGTCACCCGGAGCAAAACAAAGAAAGCTGAGCTAACCACAGGGAACTGCCAGTGGGGGGGGGAATACGCTCCCGAAGAAATAGAGGAATTGGAAGCTGTGGGAGAGTGTTCCAAAAGAGAGGACCACTGTTGGCTGCATGGGGACAAACTAGTGGTGCCTAAGACCAAACGCAAGGAAATCTTGCTAAATTGTCACTCCTCAAAGCTAGCCGGGCACTTCGGTTTCCTAAAGACACTTAATTTGATCCAGCGTCAGTTCTGGTGGCCGCGCATGCGCCGAGATGTCTCGGATTTCGTCTCGGCATGCCAAACCTGTTTAATGTGTAAAAAACGGGGGGGAAAAGTCCCAGGATTGTTGCACCCCCTACCCACTGCTTCAAGACCCTGGGAAGACATAGCCATGGATTTTATCACCAATTTGCCCCCTTCCAAGGGAAAAACTGTGATTTGGGTAGTAGTGGACACTTTTTCTAAACAAGCCCATTTCACCCCCTTCAAGCAATTGCCCACAGCCAAAGGGATGGCTAAAGCTTTCTTCAACCACGTGATAAAATTACATGCGTTTCCGAAGAGGGTGGTTTCTGACCGCGGAAGTCAGTTCGTTGCCACCTTCTGGCGGGAGCTTTTGAAATTAATGGACATAGAACCTGCCTTAAGCTCGGGTTACCATCCAGAGACCGACGGCCAATCCGAGCGAACTAATCAAATTCTCGAGCAATTCCTAAGATGTTACACAAATTACCACCAGGATAATTGGGTGGAATTGCTGCCCTTTGCAGAATATAGCTACAATAATGCAGTGCATTCCTCCACTGGGGTTTCACCGTTCATGGCAGTGGGAGGCTTTGAAGGGAAACCACTCCCTACCCTTAAGGAGGACCCCCAAACCCCCCCTTCGGATTTTAAAAGTTGGTGGTCCAGCCTCCAGGACTCCTGGCCATTAATAGGGAAAGCCCTGGACCATGCCAAAGAGGACTACAAGAAGTATGCCGACCGAGGGCGAGCACCGGGATGGGATCTTCAACCCGGGGACTCCGTTTATCTCTCTACTAAAAATATCCATGGGCTGCAGCCCAGCAGAAAATTGGGATGGAAATATGTTGGACCTTATAAAGTGCTACGTAAAATCTCTGATGTATCCTTTGAACTGGAACTGCCTAAATCACTGAGTTCTGTGCACCCTGTGTTTCATTTCAGCCTGCTGAAGAAAGATCCTGGGCCGAATGCATGGCATCCAGTTCCTCCAGCTCCTCCTCCACTGATGAAGGAGGGGAGTCCACACTACGAGATAACTGAAATCCTTGACTCCAAGATGAAAAGGGGCCACTTGTATTACTTAGTTAGATGGTTGGATTTCGGCCCGGAGCACAATGAATGGATTCGTTCTGAACATGTTCATGCCCCCAAGTTGACTAAACTATTTCATAAAATGTTCCCTGATAAAGCTAGGTGAAGAGAATTATGGGGAGGGCAGGGTGTCAGAATCTGTCAATTCAGTCAATGTAATCTTGCATGCATACTATGTAACCTTGTAGCCATTATGTATTGGACCCTGTATTAATCCTGTTTTGGTCGGGAGGGTGACAACCCTTAAGGGTGAGAACAAGGAGGCCTCTCATCCCTGCCTCCACATTCCAGCTGCCCCGGCAGTAACTTCAAGGGGAGGACGGCTCTCATCTCTTATCTCATGCTAAAGAACCTTGGAGCCATGAATTGTTATGTGAACTGAGGGGTCTGGTTTGGGAAGGGAAATTTACTGCTTAACACCTCACTTTTTTCCTGTGTGAACCAAACGGTCAAGACACCTTTTAGCCCGCCAATTTTCCCTTGAGGGGATTGGCTACCTATGGGTAATTCAAACTCCTTGGAATGGTATAATAGACCCGCTTGTATTATTTGTCTCATCTCTGACAATAACCCGAGATGCTGTACTAATGTAGGAATAGGTAATAAAGAACTGTGGTTAACCAACCGAGATCTGATCCTTGACTACTTTGAGCAGGACTCTCACACATATACAATATGTATGACCAGAAATTTCCTGAGGTAAGACCATAGTTGTCATGGAGGCCATAAATCCTGAGCTACTCTGACAAGAAGGGTTTGGCATGGATGTTGAAGCCTCCAAGAACAACCAGCCTAATGGTCTTCAACACTACCCTTGATACCACCTTTGTCATATTTGTAGACAACAATAATTTGCATGACACACATCAGGAAAGCTGTAGTTATCATCTGCTATGACATAGGTATGCTACTGAATATCACAACTCCATTGTTTTGCTTCAGAAACTTCACTAGGGTTTAACTTCTTCTTTGCATGAACAAAAGCCTTGTGTGAATTTTCTGTTTCCTGGTGACAAATTTCTCCCATTAAATGGGCTAAACAAAAAGTGTCCCAAGGACAATCAATATACAAAAGCAACAAGGAACAAAAAAAAATAGAATATTTGAACATTCCCGTTATGAACTGTCTCAAAGGCTGTATGATGTCTGAACAGGAACATGGTGTATGAGTACTTCTCATCAAGAAAAGATCAATGTGAAGATTAGACAAAGAAATAGTGAGTCTATGGAAGGCTAATCTCCATCTTGTCCACTAGTGTCAGAGACTAAATTCTATTTTCTATTTTTTTCTAAAACAAAAAGGTATACCCCAAAAAATATTTTCAAAATGAGGAAGGATGGTCCACGCAGATATATTTCCCACCAAATGGGAGAGAATATTCAGCCTCCCTGAATCTGATTCCTATATATGCCCCACTAACTTGACAGAGGAGAGGGGATTTATGCTGAGAAAGTTGTTTATATTTTTTCTTATCCTAGAAATAATTACATCTCTAACTCAGGCTCAGTGTACAAATCAGAATCTCCTAATAGGATCCTGTATTGATACAGCATTAAAAATTAAATTTCTGGAAATACTGGGTCTTAAGGGTTACTTAAAATTGGGAGCACTGTCACACACTTGATCAAACCCTTGAGGCTAGTTTTGAGATGGAGAAGGGACGGGATGAAAGCAGATAACATTATGATACTGGGAGACTTCAACTAACTTCACTTTAACTTGTTAATATGTGTTGTTGTTGAACTGGGTGGATTTCCTTTCTAAGAATGTTTATGAATTTGTTCTTAATACTGTAATATCTGCAAGGTTAATATTTGACTATAATACCCAAAGAGGAGGATTGGTTAGAAAATTAGCAGAGTGTATTTGCTCATGTAAACTAATGTGTTTATTACATGGCGAAATCTCTGATAAATCTGGGAAATGGGATTTTTTAAAAATCTAGAATGAGAAGATAATTTTGAGTCTGTATAACTGATGTTTATAACAGCTCTGTAATATGTATCCTGCATCTTAGTTTTTTGTTTGTATTGGATGTATTCCTTTTTTCTTTTGTATCAAATAAAACTTTAAAAATGGTTAAATGACAGGAAACAAAAAGTAGAAATAAATGGACAGTGCTCACCATGGAGGGAAATAAGCTGAAAGGTCTCAGAGGATCATCACAGAGGCAATACTATTTAATTTGTTCATAAATGATCTGGAACTAGGGATGAGTAGCGTAGTAGCCATATTTGCAGGTGATACAAAATTATTCAGGATGGTAAAAACCAAGGCCAACTGTGAAGAACTTCAGTATGATCTTTACAAATTGGGTGAGTGGGTGACAATGTGGCAAATGAAGTCCAATGTGTCAAGTGATGCATACTGAGACACATACAAATAATCCCAACTTCAAATATAGGCTAATGGGGTCTGAACATGCTTAGACTGAAGGGGAAAAGATCTTGGGGTCATAGTAATAGCTCAGTGGAAGTACCAACCCAGTGTGCTGCAGTGTTTTTTAAAAAAGAAAACTGTATGTTATAGATTATTAGGAAAGGGATTGAAAATAACATAGTTGATATTTTAATGTCCCTGTACAGATCTATGGTGTGGCCTCCTTTGGAATACTGTGTACAGTTCTGGTCACCATATTTCAAAAAGGACATTGAACAGCTGGGAAATGTACAGAAGAGGGCAACCAAGATGAGCACGTTCACTATGAGGAAAGGCTGAAGAGTCTGGGACTTTTCAGTTTAGAAAAGCGATGAGTGATGGGGAATATGATAGAGGTTTATAAAATTATGCATGGGTAGAGAGAGCTGATAAAGAGACATCCCCCGCTCCAGTTTGGTGTAGTGGTTAAGAGTATGGATTGTAATTTGGGAGAACTGGGGTTGATTCCCTACTCCTCCACATTCAGCTGCTGGTGTGACCTTGGTTCACTCATAAGTTCTTTCAGCACTGCTTTCTCAAGGACAGTTCTGGAGAGAGCTCTCTCGGCCCCACCTACCTCACAGGGTGTCTGTTGTGGGGAGGGGAGGGGAAGGGAGGGAAGGAAAGGGAAGGGGATTGTAAACCACCCTGAGACTCCTTCGGGTAGTGAAGGGTGAGGTATAAATCCAATCTCTTCTTCTTCTCCTCCTCCTCCTCTCAGAATTCTAGGATTCAAGGGCATCAAATAAAACTGATAGGCAGTAGATTCAGGACAGACAAAATAAAATACTACTTTACATAGAGAGTAATTAAAATATGGAATTTGCTGCCAAAGGATGTGGTGATGGCCACAGGAATAAATAGCTTTAAAAGGGGATAAAATAGATTCATGGAGGATAGGCTACTAGCCATGGTGACTGAGGGAAACTTCCACATTAAGAGGCACTGATCCTCTGAATCGTAGAGCCAGGAGGCATCATCAGGAGCCTCTATGTCCTGTTGTTGGCCTTTCAGAGGAACTGGTTGGCCACAGTGCGAGACATGGCACCAGAGTAGATGGACCACTGGTCTGATCCAGCAGGGCTCCTCCTATGTTCTTATGGAAGAATTCTGTTATATGCCAAATGACTTTTGTGTGTGTGTGTGTGTTACAAGAGGCAGTACAAAAAAAAATGAACTCAGTTTTCCTGCACTCCTTTTGTTATGACTTCCCCCCTTTCTTTTTTCTTATATCACATCCAGGATAAAGTAATTGGATAAGAATTCAAACATGGCTACAGGAGGACAAGTGTAGGAAAGAGTTATGCTGCATTCTTCTGCAAGTTTGAAGCTGTTTTATGCCCTCTAAATAGCTTTGTGACAAAAATCAATTATTTATGATAGCATAATGCAGTATTTATAATAACAGGGATTTTGCATGCAATGGCTTGAACGCACGTAAAAATAAATTGTAAACCATTTTTGCTTAGTTTTTATTTTTAAAAAACCCTCAGTTTTACCAAATAAGCCAGCACTGAAATAAAAGTACCCAGTTTTGCTAGATGAATGGAATGTTCAGCATGAACTACAGAGAATCCTGAAATACTAGCCCAGCCAAATACTGAACAGCCCCGGAAATTGATTTAACACAGTGTGTATTCATAGTTGCATACACACAGACAAAAGGTACATATTTTTATATTTGGGTTCTAGAAGGAGGGGCAGCCGTGTTACTTTGTTGCAGCAGAATTAGAGACAAGTCCAGTGGCACTCCAAAGAACAACAAAATCTAACCCAATATAAGTTTTCATGAAGCTCACTTCATCAGATGTATACTTCAATTGCAGAAAAAAATTATACTTAGAGCAAAACCCAGCCTCTCAACAACAATGTATTTATTTATTATTTATTTATTTGTCCGATTTATAGGCCGCTCTCCCCGCTATTGCAGGCCTTGGCAAGCCAAGATTCATGAATACATTAAAAAAATTAAAACAGTTAAAACAATTACAAAACCTTCCCAATTCAACAGTAACAATTTGAGTAAAGTGCTCAGTGCTCAGTAAGGTCAGATGGCGTATCATATACCCCAACATTTCCAGGCTCCACTGTCAAATAGCACTGGGGCCAGATAGTAATCTCTGAAGTTGATCATTGATGGTCCTAAGGTGGGGGGAGAGAAAAAAAGGCGGCGGCTCCTATTCATATGCCTGATGGAAGAGCTCCATCTTGCAGGCCCTGCAGAACTGCATCAGGTCACACAGGGCCCTGATCTCCTTCGGGAGCTTGTTCCACCAGTAAGGGGCCGCCACCGAGAAGGCTCTCCCCCTAGTGGCAGCGAGCCTGGCTTCTCTGGGGCTTGGTATAACCAGGTGGTGTTGGGCCCCAGACTGTAGTGCTCTCTGGGGTACATAAGGGACAGGCAGTCCTTCAGGTAGGTTGGGCCCAGGCCATTTAGGGCTTTAAAGGCAAGCACCAGCACCTTGAAGTGAATTCGGTATGCTATAGGCAGCCAGTGAGTGCCTCCAGCACTGGTTGGATGTGCTTCCATCTAGGGAGGCACATCAACAACCTCGTCGCAGCATTCTGCACCAGCTGCAGCCTCCGGATTTGCGACAAGGGCAGCCCCGTGTAGAGAGCGTTACAATAGTCTAGCCTCCAGGTGACCATTGCATGGATCACTGTCGCCAAGTTGGCGCAGTCCAGGACCTCTGTCTTTGCCGGGTTCAGCTTCAGCCTACTCAGCCTGAGCCATCCAGCCACAGCATGCAATGCCCGGTCAAGATCATCCGGTCCAGAGCCAGACCGGCCGCCCAACATCAGATAGAGCTGGGTGTCATCAGCGTACTGGTATATACTTAATCTCAATGCATACTTTGATCTCAGGACAACTGCATCTAGCCACTGGGGATAACAGCTGTAGGTTGATATCTCATACAGGTCCACACACACACATTTTCTTCTACTGAATCATGTTTCCTTTTTATAGGCCAATCCTGCTATTGTCCTCACAATGATTTAGGCATAAGGAAGATTTGCATCTATTTACATTTCTCCCCAAATTTCCTTTTTTCCCCTAAAATGAAAGAGCCCCTTGCCCCAGGATCTCCAAAATGTCTGGAAATGTCGCAACTTTAGTTCAGGCTCAGGGTACAAATTAGAATCTCCTAACTGGCTCCTGTATTGATAAAGCAATCTTCTTTGCCTTTGCATTCAATACGAATCAGATGTTTGGTTCTGAATCCAGTGGTACTACATAAAAGTCATAAAGTGAAATTGTTTATCAGCTATAAATTATAACTAAGTCTAGTAACTTTTTAAAATCTCATATTAAAAGGCAGTTTTATTTAATAGTGTGATCTAACACATGTTTCAATTAAAATCAGTGGGACTTACTGCCAAATCAAGTGTTTTTTTAGGACTGAATCACACAGAGGTACTTCTGCTTAGGAATCCTGTACGCAAGACTGAGCCCCACTCACCCAGAATCCATCCTGTGCTCTCTATTTTTCTTCTTCTGGAGTTAACTGCTTCCTGGGACTGGAGTTGCAGTGGTTGCACCAAGGCAGCCTGGATTCGTACTGGATTTTATCTGAAATGGTGTTTGTATGGCCCTTTTTAATAATCTAGACTGAAATCTGACCATGCAGATATGATACATACTTGTTAATTTTTTGTGACTTCACATTTACTTTCAAAAGGACTCCGAGGTGCTATCCAGTTATGCTGATTTCTTGTTATGTAGTTATGTAGTTCTAAAATGACCTTTTTTGTCATGTTCAGAGAATTCTGCTATTATATTGCTTGCAAAACTGGTCCACTTTTTCCTTTCCAATACCATATGCAGTGAAGACGGACTGAATTTATCTTCTTTTTCTGTATTCTTTGTTGAGCTCTCCATATACATTTTTGTTGACTAATGAGCTCCGCAGCTCTTAGAAGGGTTTTAAAGACAATAATTTATTATTACTCTTTGTAGTTCTAATAAATCGTATGGTTTTTTTCTTACATTGCCTTTTTATAGATTTACATATACTTGGTTTGTGCTATTATTAAATTTAATCATATTTATTGATTTCATTTATTTATTTTTAGCCACCTTTCTACCTTGCAGAACTCAAGGCTGCTTACAATTAAAATAAAACAACAATTATAAAAATATATAAAGTCTACAATTTTAAAAAATCACAATTAGGATATAACTTTTTATAACTTCTGGTGGGTAACTGTGTTGGTCTGAAGCAATAGAACAAAGTTTGTCCAGTGGCACCTTTAAGACCAACAAATTTTAATTCTGCGTATAAGCTTTCATATGCATGCGCACTTCTTCAGAGACATTGAAACAGACTTTCTCAAGCCTTACATATTAGGGGGGGGGGTTAGTTGCCAGGAAGGGCTAGTTAGAGTCAAGATGTATGAGTGATAAGTATAGCTAAGATTGGATTAGAGCCGTTGGTAAGACCTGTGAATGGTAACAAAATAGCATACAATAAAAGAGTTAACAAATTGATGTGAGCACTAAGTTTAAGTCCAGTGACTTTTAAGACCAACAAAGTTTAACCCTGTGTATAAGCAAGAACTGAGCAACTTAGCATGTGTAGATACATGTGTAGATGCATACAGAGATACCGGGTTCTTATTTCACTATACACACCCATCACTCAGTTCCCCTTATACACAGAATTAAACTTTGTTGGTGTTAAAAGGGGCCTGTTGTAAGAAAAATCCTGTAGGGTATACTACTATTATTATTCCTGTAATGGCAACTGGGAAAGACTGAGAACAAGTGGTTAGGTAGCCTTGGGCATTCGTTGAAAAGGTAAAATTTGAACTAGAACATACTGGATCACAGTTCCCTCTCTAAGCAATTTTGCTCCATCAACCTACAAAGCACTTCACATCCATTATTTCAAAGCCAAACTAGACTGGAAGTCTTTAAAAGTCATTACCACCAGTATTTCCTCTAAGCTGAGTTAGTGTGAGCTAGCTCATGGTTTTTTAGCCTCCAGTTCACACATTTTTGTCTTAGCTCAGGAAGGATGGCTCCAGAGCAAACTAATGTATGCAGTAGCCAAATCACTCGCTCACACCTTTAATGCCAGTAGTTCACAAAGTAGAATTTTTGCTCACAGGACTCCACAGCTTAGAGGGAACATTGATTACTACCAAATTGCACAGGTCCTTGACTTCCCCCAAGCTCATCACCTGCTCTTTTTCAACATATTAGACTCCCTCATCACTGCTGAGCATCACTTTATAGTACAACTGTCTTCCCTTGGGGGGAGCCTGGGGGGGGGGCTTTGTTTAAGCTTTCATTTGATATCTCACCCTTCTGGATTCATTACTTTGTGCAGGAAAGGGACAAACTCCTTGAAATATCTCTGACCCCATGAAGCTTCTAAAGGTCTGTGCAAGAAAGGCCATGGTCACATGGCCCTTTAATGCAGGAGGAAGTGCTGTTTCCTCCCACATTTAAAGGGACCGTTCACACTGGTCGCGGCTAGTCCCGCGCTGAAGCAGGCTCAATTGCGGGTTCCTCCCACATTTTCCGACCCCAGGAAAATCAACTATTTTCCCAGTAGTCGCGCAAGGAACCTGCAATTGAGCCTATCTGAACAGCCCTCTCTCACAATCATTGCGAGAAAGGTCTGTCCAGATTGCATCCCTCCATTTCCCCCCCCCTCCTTTTGCACTTGGGCGCTTGGGCATTCAAGCGCCCAAGTGCAAAAGGGGGGGGGAAACCCCAAACTTACCAGGCAGCTGGCGGGGCTTGGAGAAGGGTGCCCCGGCCGCCTCCGCCACTCACCTCGTCCACCGCTGCTGCCCGCCTCTTCTGCCACTGCTGCTGCTGACCTCCTCTGCTGCCGCCGCTCACCTCTGCCACCTACACTGCCACCACTCACCTCCTCGTCCGATGCCACTGCTACTGCTCGCCTCCAGCAGCTGCTGCCACTGCCTCTGCCTGTGCCGGGGTTGGGATGTGTAATCATCCCAACCCGGAAAAATAACCCCCGGTCCCTTTAAATCCGGGAGCCCTCCCATATTTAAAGGCCGGTGTGACCATGGCCAAAAAAAGCTAAAGTCTTGAAGGGAATCAGTTTGGAGCCCTCACCTCACTTGTCTCCCAAGGAGCAATTGGAGGTGAGGGGTGATAAATATAATTTTCTTTCTCTTTTATAATTCCTTTGCTCTGGTTATGCAGACAGGTAGATTCCCCAAGCATCCCCATTAGGTCAGTTTGCCAGCAACTTTTATTTCTCATGGCAAAACTTTAAAAAAAAGCCATGAAGCACAGAGACTACACATTTCCTTCCTTCCTCTACTTTTTCCTAGTCCTCCCCTGTCTTAATGCTGCTCTTTCTGCAAGTAGATAAATAGATACCCCTGTAGTGGGAAGATAACAGTGTTCTGTGCACCTCAGTGTTTAGTCATGCTGTCCACATGACCACAGAAATGTCTTTGGACAGCACTGGCTCTTCAGCTTGAAAATGGAGATGAGCACCGCCCCCTAGAGTCTGATTAGACTAGCTTTCATGCAAGGGAAACCTTTACCTTCTGTTAATTATGCCCAAAGATCAAGGAAATAATAAAAAAATATCTACTTGTGCAGCCACAAACCAGCTTGTGAAGCATTTCCTGGGCAGCAAAGTATCCCGTGATTGGCTCACCATCGCATGAGGTAAGCTCACCTGTCAAACGCATGTGCAGTGAAGAGCATGTCATCCCTACAAAGCACCAGCACAGAACCAAGACAGATGCATTTGGAGGTCTGGATGATAAAATACAGAGCTGGGTGTTGTCTGCATATTGATGACACCCAACCTCATAATATTGGATAATCTAATTCAGTGGCCTCATTATATACTAAAGAATATGGGTGAGGGAATAGACTGGACAGATCCCATCTGCTTAATTCTGCTTCTCCAGTGGGAACTCTTTGTGTCTGACAAGACAGAAAAGACCCATACTAGCAAAGGGTTACTTCCTTAACACCAACTGCATATTCCCACCAATGCATAAGAATGGAGTGGTCAGTGTGTCAGAGGCCACTGAAAGATCTAAAGTATTCTTAATATTTCTTATGTTGCAGGTGTGGAATTGAGGCTGAGAGAACAGTGAAACATCTAAGGCCACCTAGTGAGGTAGTAGCTGATGTGAAATCTGACTCATAGACTTTCTGGTTTGCTTCTATGCTGTCGAGTTATCACAGCTGTGAGTCAACACAGGACAAAGAGGGAATGTATAGAATTTCATCTATCAAAATGTGGAAAACAAATGAAAGGGCAGCTGCAAAAAGTTGGGTTGGATCCTTTAGATAAGATCTGTACGTACAAGAGGAGGACAGTCCCCCCCCCCCCCATTATGGCAGCTGTCCCCTCATGTTGAGGGAGGGAGCTGTACAAGAGAGATGGTCTCCACTTGTCCTGGGAAGGAACCAGGCTGCTAAAAATCAAAAAGGTGGCAGAGCAGTTTTTAAACTGAATATTGGGGGAAAGCCAACAGGAGATGAAAAATCTCTGGTTCGGGATGGTTCATCTCAAAGAGATGAAGGGGTAGCTGTTACTTTACGACAAGGAAATGGATCAGAATTGTTCTCTGAGACTGTGGCAAATGATAGAGACTGCCTGGCAAGGTCTCGAGGCAGCAAGAGGAAGGTTGTGGGCTTAACATGTATGGGAAACTATAGATGTTTATATACTAACGCTAGAAGTGTCCAAGGTAAAATGGGGGAGTTGGAATGCTTGGTGTTGGGGAAAAACATAGACATTGTGGGTATTTCAACAACTTGGTGGGATGAGGAAAATCAGTGGGATATGGTGATTCCTGGTTATAAATTATATCGGAAGGATAGGGGGGAGAAAGTTGGAGGTGGGGTGGCTCTTTATGTCAGAGAGGGTATACAGTCCAGTAAGATTGAGAGGGTAGGAGAATTGGATTCACTTCTGGAAATGCTGTGGGTTGAATTAGTGGGCCCAAAAGGAAGCTTAACATTGGGAATTTGTTATCGCCCACCAAATCAAAAGATAGAGGAGGATTATAAAATGATGAATGAATTCAAGATAGCAGCTAGAAGAAACAACTGTGTTGTAATAGGTGACTTTAACTACCCACACATTGATTGGGTCAATATGTGTTCAAGTCAGGAAAAAGAGATTGAGTTTCTAGACACTCTCAATAACTGTGCTATGGAGCAGATGGTTACAGAACCAACCAGGGGAGACGCAATCCTGGATTTGGTCCTAAGTAACACCCAAGACCTGGTGAGAGATGTTAAAGTGATTGCACCACGTGGGAACAGTGACCATAATGTTATTGAGTTCAACATTTATATAAATAGGAAGTTGCCCAAAAAGACTGACACAACCACTTTTAACTTTAAAAGGGGTAACTTCTCTGCTATGAGGGGATATGTGAGGAGAAAACTGAAAGGAAAAGTAGAAAGGGTCAAAACCATTGGGGAAGCTTGGAGACTATTTAAAATTACAATCCTAGAGGCTCAGAGAAAATATATACCACGAGTTAGGAAAGGCACAAATAGGTATAGAAAAAAGTCTGCATGGTTAACTAACAAAGTAATGGAAGCTGTAAAAGGTAAGAAAGTGGAAAGTGCCTTTAAGCAGTGGAAAGCTAATCTCAGTGAGGCTGATAAAAGGGAACATAGGCTGTGGCAAATAAAATGCAAGTCTGTGATCAGGCAGGCAAAAAGGGAATATGAGGAGCATATCACAAAAAACATAAAGACCAACAATAAAACTTTCTTCAAATACATTAGAAGTCGGAAACCAGCCAGGGAAGCAGCCAGAAGTAGGAAACCAGCCAGGGAAGCAGTGGGGCCCTTGGATGACCAAGGGGTAAAAGGTGTAGTGAAGAATGATAGGGAAATGGCTGAGAAGCTGAATGCATTTTTTGCCTCTGTCTTCACTGTGGAAGATGAGAAGTGCTTGCCCACTCCAGAACCACTGATTTCAGGAGGGGTGTTGAAAGACCTGAGTCAGATTGAGGAGACAAGAGACGACTGATAGACAACTTCCGAGAGTCCTGAGAGAACTCAAATGTGAACTTGTGGATCTCCTGACAAAAATATGTAATCTTTCCTTAAAATCTGCCTCCATTTCTGAGGATTGGAAGGTAGCGAATGTCACGCCTATCTTTAAAAAGGGTTCCAGAGGAGATCCGGGAAATTACAGGCCAGTCAGTCTGACGTCGATACCGGGTAAGTTGGCGGAAACTGTTATTAAGGAAAAAAATTAGTAGGCACATTGATGAACAAAATCTATTGAGGAAGACTCAGCATGGGTTCTGTAAGGGAAGATCTTGTCTCACTAACCTGTTAGTGTTTTTTGAGGGAGTAAACAAACATGTGGACAAGGGGGACCCAATAGATGTTGTTTACCTTGACTTCCAGAAAGCTTTTGATAAAGTTCCTTATCAAAGGCTCCTAAGTAAGCTCAATAGTCATGGGATAAAAGGGCAAATCCTTTTGTGGATCAAAAACTGGCTAATTAAAAGGAAACAGAGGGTGAGTATAAATGGGCAATTTTCTCAGTGGAGGGAGGTAAGCAGTGGGGTACCGCAGTACTTGGTCCGATGCTTTTTAACTTGTTTATTAATGATTTGGAGTTGGGAGTAAGCAGTGAAGTGGCTAAATTTGCAGAAGACACAAAGTTGTTCAGGGTGGTGAGAACCAGGGAGGATTGTGAGGCACTCCAAAGGGATCTGTCGAGGATGGGCGAGTGGGCATCAACGTGGCAAATGGGGTTTAATGTGGCCAAGTGCAAAGTGATGCATATTGGAGCCAAAAATCCTAACTATAAATACATGTTGATGGGGTCCGAACTGGCAGAGACTGACCAAGAGAGAGATCTTGGAGTCATAGTAGATGACTCAATGAAAATGTCAACACAGTGTGCAACTGCAATGAAAAAGGCCAAGGCTATGCTGGGGGTTATTAGGAAGGGAACTGAAAACAAATCAGCCAGTATCATATTGCCCCTGTATAAATCGATGGTGCGACCTCATTTGGAGTACTGTGTACAGTTCTGGTCGCCACACCTCAAAAAAGATATTATAGCATTGGAAAAAGAGCAGAAAAGGGCAACTAGAATGATAAAAGGGTTGGAACGCTTTCCCTATGAAGAAAGGTTGAAGCGCTTAGGGCTCTTTAGCTTGAAGAAACGATGGCTGAGGGGTGGCATGATCGAGGTTTATAAGATTATGCATGGGATGGAGCAGGTAGAGAAAGAAGTCCTTTTCTCCCTTTCTCACAATACAAGAACTCGTGGGCACTCCATGAAATTGCTGAGCAGTCAGGCTAGAACAGATAAAAGGAAGTACTTCTTCACCCAAAGAGTGATTAACACATGGAATTCACTGCAACAGGAGGTGGTGGTGGCTACAAGTATGGACAGCTTCAAGGGGGAATTAGATAAACATATGGAGCAGAAGTCCATCAGTGGCTATTAGCCACAAAGTATAGATAGGAACTCTCAGTCTGGGGCAAGTGATGCTCTGTATTCTTAGTGCTTGGGGGGGGCAACAGTGGGAGGGCTTCCTGCCCCCACTGCTGGACCCCACTGCTGAGGGCACCTGGTGTTTTTGGCCATTGTGTGACAGAGTGTTGGACTGGATGGGCCACTGGCCTGATCCAACACTGGCTTCTCTTATGTTCCTGAGGTGCTACAC
Source organism: Lepidodactylus listeri (assembly GCA_029233225.1). Classification (NCBI taxonomy): domain Eukaryota; kingdom Metazoa; phylum Chordata; class Lepidosauria; order Squamata; family Gekkonidae; genus Lepidodactylus; species Lepidodactylus listeri. The sequence continues at coordinate 45,752,007 of JARCFY010000006.1, read as the reverse complement.
TACTAAGAGGCAAAATGTTCTTTTTCACTAATGGATCTGGAGGCAGTAAGCAGACAAGTGGTGAAGGAAAACAGACAGCTTTATTGAAATCTCTCTGTTAATTCATAGAAAAGAATTCAACAAGTCATAAAACAGAGAATACAAGCTTATGCCTTTCTGTTTATTTATTTATTTATTATTTGATTTATATGTCAATCTCCCCACATTTGCAGGCCCAGAGTGGCTTACACGACTTGGCAAGCCAAAATTCATAAATACATTAAAACAGCTAAAACATTTTAAAATTACAATTAAAACAATAACAACTTACAGATAAAGTGCTCAGATGGCGTCCTAAGTAGACCCCTAGCATTTCACAGCTCTGGTTGTCAGATCTCTGACTCTGGGTGATGTTATCTGCGGCCGATCATTGCTGGTCATAGGGTCATAAGGTGGGGGATGCATGATGGAAGGGTAGCGGCCCCTATTTGTAAGCCTGGCAGAAGAGCTCCGTCTTACAGGCCCTCCGGAACTGCCCCAAGCCCCACAGGGTCCTGATCTCCTCTGGGAGCTCATTCCACCAGTAAGGGGCCACCACCGAAAAAGCTCTCCCCCTAGTGGCAGTGAGCCTGGCTTCTCTGGGGCCTGATATAACCAAGCGATGTTGGGCCCCAGAGCGTAGTGCTCTCTGGGGTATATACGGGGAAAGGCGGTCCCTCAGGTAAGTCGGACCCAGACCATTTAGGGCTTTAAAGGTAAGCACCAGCACTTTGAAGCGAATCCGGTACGCTATAGGCAGCCAGTGCAGTGCCTCCAGCGTCGGTCAGATGTGCTCTCATCTAGGGTCTGTTGATCAGGAACCCCAAGACTGACAACTTGTGGACTCCTACAGCTGGCCAATGTGCACAGCACTGATCTGTGGTCTGGCCTGATTTGAGGCTCATTACTGAGGCAGTTTTCAGGAACTTCTGTATGATTTGAGAACAGATTTTCTCCTGCATGCATGTTAGTGAATGTTTGCTTGTTTTCACCATAGCTGACCTTGGAGGGAGAAATACATCTAAAGTCCAGCTGATAAGCGGTGTGGTGGAGTGAGTGTCCAATACAGATACTCCCAACATTCCATTCTCAGGTGCATCACCTTAACATGAAAACAGCCCACTCTCAAAGTGCAACAACAAGAGATAAATGAAGATTAAGAAAGGGAAAAAAAATTTTTTAAAGAGAGAACATCTCCAGAGCTTGTAACCTTTTCAGGTCTGACCCACAGAACTTCTTGGGTACAAATGAAGGAACTGTGACTCACCTCAACTCCTTGAATTACAATTGTCTTGTGAAAAAGTGCCACTACAGATCCCCTGTCCCCCAGGAACACACCATTTTAAGAGGCAGGCTGAGCTGCTTAAGGAGACTCAGGGAAGTTTCACTTCCATGTGCAGAATTTAAATTGGGTCCAGCTTTGTGATTTTTGCCACTGGAATTCGAGAGAAATTTCATGGGATTTACTCTTTTGTAGCCTTGAATATTGAAATGATGGCCTTCTAGTGTTCCAGCATAGGAGTGCCTGGCAAAAGAATAGCAGTACATCTTCAGTAGAGTTATACCCTTTAAAACCCATTGGTGTAAACTGACTAGTGCTGAAATCCTAAGAGCACTTCCCTGGGAGTAAGCCTCATTGACTACACGTCAGTAGGATTCTGAGTATACCTGCTTAGGATTGCACTGTTAGAAGGATATAACTTTGCTTAGGATTGCACTGTAGGGCTTTTGTTGGAGAGATTTGACAATTCCTCTCTTCATTAGCCAATGGCTATTATCTGTAAAGTTATCATGAAGGAATTTCCTGCAAGTTTTATAGCCAGTGAGTTTCACATGAATATTATCTACAAGACCCTTCCTCCATGTAAATTGTAGCATGGATAGTCAAGTTGTGAACGTGCTTGGAAGTTCTTCTGAATTTACTGAGGTTCTGAGCAAACATTTTCAGAGTCAGGTTATAATCAGAAGATTTTGCTCTCAGTGTGTATCTGTATTTTACTCCCACAAAACCATATTGAAAACAGCATGCTTTTATTTCTTCCAAAGCTATCTTGCATGTCATGTCATCTCTCAGATATGTCTAACCATTCTGGGGGATGGAAACATTTTGCTTATTGTCTGCTGTATGCTCTTCTCTAACATTCAAGGTGGTCAAGTGAACGGGTTTGGGAGCTGAACTGTTCATATCTGGGATCCTCAGTGTGGGACCCATGAATGTCATGGTGCCCACTGGCACTTTTCCTGGCATCCTCCAAGTGTATTTAGAATGTGGGCATGGGCAGGTGGGGCATTTGGGGTTTTTGATATTTATGATATAATGTTGACAGTGGCTTTATGCAGGGGTCCTTTCTTAGAAAAAGAGGTGCAGGAGCTAATTAGCATAACTCATTAGCATAACTTATTAGCATATGCCACGTCCCCTGACATCACCAGAAGTGTGTCAGAAAGGAAATGTCAGTTTCAGCCCCATTATACCCTATGGGCCATTGAAATCAATGGCAAAAATTCATAGGGTATATGAGGGGCTGGAGGAAAGGGGGTTTGAGGGAGAGGCTCCAAACTTGCAGGGTAGCTGCTGGGGCCTCTCCTCGAAATATCCACCATGTTTCAAGAAGATTGGAACACGGGGTCCAATTCTATGGGCCCCCAAACAGGTTGTCCCATCCCCTCCATTTTTCTCTATGGCAGGGAAAAAGTAACACTTTTTCCCTGCCACAGAGAACAATGGAGGGAATGGGGGCAACCTGTTTGGGGGCCTGTAGAATTGGACCCCCTGGTCCAATCTTCTTGAAACTTGGTCGGTATTTCGAGGAGAGGTCCCAGCAGCTACTCTGCAAGTTTGGAGCCTCTCCCTCAACCCCCTCCTCTCCAGTCGCTTTTAAAGTTGCCACCGAATTTCAGTGGCAATTCGGCAGCAGGCCGAATCAGATCAGAGAATCTGATTTGGCCTGTGGCTGCCCTAGTGGCCACTCCTGAGCTGGCGGAGCTTTGCTCCGCCTCGCTCCGGCCACAAAGGACCCCTGGCTTTATGTAAATTACTTTACATATGCAAAAAACCAGAATGATATTCTAAAAACACAGCAGGGCTTCATTCTGACTAAACATGAGAGGTAGAGGTAAAGGTTGCTCAAAAGCCAGTTAAATCCAACTCTAGGGATGCGGTGCTCATCTCTGTTTCCAAGCCAAAGAGCTAGCGCTGTCCAAAGATGTTTCTGTGGTTATGTGGCCGGCATGACTAGACACTGAGGAGCACAGAATGCTGTTACCTTCCCACTGAAATGGTACCTATTTATCTACTTGCAATTTCTTGCTTTTGAACTGCTAGGTTGGCAGGAGCTGGGACCAGAGACAGGAGCTCACTCTGTCATGCAGCACTCAGATTTCAAACTGCTGAACTACCGACTTTCTGGTCTGCAGTTAATGCACCTAACCAGAGTTTCTATTTAAGTCATCAGCTGTGATGGGCTGCACTTTTAAAAGCTTCAAAGTGCTATTCAAACAGAGCAAAGAACTCCAAAGGGTAAATTCTTCACAGAAACAGAGAGCCTTGAGTGATAGGCTGCTCCAAGCAATCTGATTGGTTGGTATCAGCTGATCAGAGAAAGTCTTGAGAGAGCTGTATGCTGAGGAGAGTTGACTGAGTTGAGTACTGACAGTCTGATTTCAGTTTAACACAGACAGGAGAATTGGGGGAAAGTTGGCAAGGAAGTTTGGGATGTGAGCAAAGACTCCCAAAGACTCCCAGTCGGCCAAGGAAAGGGGATAGATCTTCCAGAGAGAGAAGAAAATTCCCTACCCAGTCAAACATGGAGTTACCTCTGAAGAGTGCAGAGATCCCTGGTCTGGTGTGATTAGAAACTGCCTGTAGAAACCTAAAAAATCAGTTAAAAACTCAAGATGAGTACTGATGTTTCAAGAGAAGGGATTTAGGTACTGGAAAGAGTGTACGAGCCTTCTGGAAACCAAAAGAGTTAGAGAATACTCAAACAAAGTGTACTGGAGTGTTTGGGAAAACATTAGAACAAAAGCTTCTCAACATAAAGATTTAAAACAAAGTTTGAGTCCAGTGGCACCTTTGAGACCAATAAAGTATGAGCTTTCATGTGTACACACACTTCCTCAGATACATTGAAATGGAAATTACCAATCATAGAACAGAATAATAGAATCAAAGAATCAGAAAATCACAGAGTTGGAAGGGGCCATACAGTCTAACCCCCTGTGAGTGGGGGTGGATACAGTGAAGCAAATAAATATGTCAAAATTGGAGACTGGTGTGTAAATGTATCCTTCTTAATTGTGTACAACCCATCACCCCATCTCAAAGAAAAGGATGCTGTTAGTTACCTCGATGCTTGAGAAGAGATGGCTGAAGCATAACAACATTACTCTTAGCATTCCACAATTAAGAAGGGGAAGAAAGCACAGTTCAAAACAGCTGTAGTACTTATATAAGAAGAGAAGAGATTGGATTTATACCCCGCCCTTCACTCACTTGGAGTCTCAGAGCGGTTTACAAACTCCTTTCCCTTCCCCTCCCCACAACAGACACCCTGTGAGGTAGGTGGGGCTGAGAGAGCTCTTTCCCAAGCTGTCCTTGAGAGAACAGCTGGTACAGAGCTATGGCTTGCCCAAGGTCATCCAGCAGGTGCAAGTGGAGGAGTGGGGAATCAAACCCGGTTCTCCCAGATTAGAGTCCATGCACTTAACCACTGCACCAAACTGGCTCTCAGAAGTATCTCTGCAAACTAAACCCCAGCTGGCACATAGCTGAAGGCTGCTGGTCATTGCTTAGGGTGTGCATGTGTGTGTATGTGTGTTAAATTAGGTGTAGGTAGGAAGGGAAGTGTTCAAGACAGTGGACACCAAATTATATTGCTTATTGCTGGCCAAGACAAGAAACAGCATGCTATGGTGCTGTTTTAACTCCTGTCCTTGTAACCCTAATGAATGCTGGCTGTGAGAAAAATGAAGATCAAATTGGGGTAAAGAAAAAAAGAAAATAAAAAAAACCCGCTCACTTTGGTTTCTGTTTGCCTAAACCAGTGGCACTTGCAATGGCCTGGAGTCCAGTAAATGTAAATTGCATTTGCAATGGAGGTTAGCGTAATGAACCTTTTTGAAGTCCTGCAAATTTTATATTACAAAGCCACCACTGTGTGTGTGATCACATGTAGAATTGAAGACAGTAAAGCAAACCACTTCCATGAATAAATGCTCTGAAATTTACCCTCTTGCAGAGGTGGATTAAGCATTTGATATTTCAGGATACATCTTTTGAAATCAGGTTTTCCTGCTGAGCACGGCAGTCTAGAGAGGAGGGACTAGATGGACCAAAGATTCTCTGCCTCTTTTAAATTACTACACATCTGTAGGCTGCAATCTTAATAAAAACCTCTCATTTATTCAGACCTCCCATGCCCAGAACTCATACACTGGTTGTGGTTTCTGTCACTTTCTACTTAGTTCCTATACCATATATTTTGTGCTCTTTATTTTGACAAATTCTAGACTGTAGGAAAATGTCATTGTACCTAAGATGTCTGGCTAACGTGGGTCAGTTTTGATTGGTGTAATGCTTACTAGATACTTACCAGAATCTACTAATATAGTTACATTCTAGCCTTTCATTTCTCTTGGGTATACGATTTCACATATCAGTTCCAACTTTCTAATTATATTTTATTTTGCAAATTAAAGCATCTAATCATTTCATTCAAGATCATGTGTTTTGACCAAAGTTTCTGAATACTGGAAATTATTGCAATCAAAGTTAGACCTTCAAGACATTATTGAGTTTGTTCAAAACAATTAAAATTGTGTTTGACTTCTGTTGGTTTTATTGGAATGAGTTTGTTTATGGGACAAAGTGGTGGTCAACCAGGGAGACCTGAATTCAATTCTTTGCTAAGCCTGGAAGCTAGTGGATGAACTTGGGCCTGTCAGATTAAATGTTGGCTTCCATTTAGTACTGCTGTGTTGATAAAATGGGATGATAACCCCCAGGAGCACCATCTTGAACTACATGGAAGAAAGCACATTGCACACGCCAATATGTGCAGGGTTTCCCCATTCATATAAGCTGAGAGCTCCACCATGTGTTTTATTTTTTATGCTTGGAACTATTGCTCCATCAAAGTCTAATTCAAAATTTAAAACAAATTATGGATGAAATTTACATATTTTATTATGGTTTGTTCCACTATATATACTTCAGTTTTCCAACTGCCATATTCTTATGCAACCCTTCCCCCAAGGAGCACCGGGTGATATACACAGCAGCCTCCTTCTCCATGTTATCTTTGCAATAATCCTGAGAGGTAAATTAGTGTGTGAGAGAAAGTGACCCAAGGTCACCCAACAAGTTCCATGGCTCAACTGGGATTTGAACCTGGGTCTTCCAACTCCTAGTCTAGTACTCTAGTTTTATTTTTGGAAACTAAACCCTGATCCAAGAATTCTATACACACAGAGAATCTGACCAACTCTGAGGTTTATCCATTTGTAATATTTATTTATTCAGTCATTTGAATTCTTCTCCGTAGAGGCCTACTTGACATAGTTCACAAAATAAAAGATAAAATCCTAAACTATAAAATCATTACAATGATCAACAATTAAATACCAGCCAGTAAAGCCCAGAAGCATGGAGCATATAAAAAACAATAGTAATGGCAGAAGGAGAAAGATGTGTGTATCCTTTTGTATATGCAGAAAATATATGGGGAAGCCAGCATGTGCACTAGCAATTTGCTCCAAGGAAAAAAGTGGTCATCATTTCAGATCTGGATTCCGGGGAGAAACCTTTACAGTGATCGCTGATTTTGGGGTAGGATATTACCAGGTCACAATTCAAATCCTGAATGGATATTATCTTTGATTTCTTAATTCTGAGAAGTTCAGTATAACCTTCCAAAGAGTCATTATACGTAGGAGATAGCAGGTATAATATTTATTTTTAATTTTTATATATTTATGATTTATACATTTGCACATTTACACATTTACTTGGAGCAAGGCCCATTGTGACAAGAAATACAATGGGCTCTAGAAAGCGGCTCTAGGTGAGTGTCTTGGCTGTAGCTGGTGGGGCGGCGGAGGGAAGGGGAAAATGGAGGGAGGCGAGCCATGTTTATGTCCTGCTTGGCTATAAGGCAGGGCTGTCTCAAGGCATTTTGCTGTCCCAAGTGGGTAGTATGGGAGGAGAGCTGAAAGGAGATAGATGTAGTTCCCTCCACCCCTGACTTATGTTGATTTGGGGCTATGCAGTGGCAGCTAAGGTAGAAAAGCACCTCCTCCTATACCATGTTTTCTGGGTTTCAAGGGTCTGGAAAAAGGTTCCATAGCCAGTTACAGGGTTGCCAACTCTGGGTTGGGAAATACCTGTAGATTTGAGGCATAGAGCCTGGGGAGGGCAGCTTTTGGGGTGGGGAAGGGACCTCAGCAGGGTATAATGCCATAGACTCCACTGCCCAAAGCAGCCATTTTCTCCAGGACAACTGATCTTGGAGACCTCCAGGTGCTGCCTGGAGGTTGGCAATACTAAGGGGAGGGCCAGGATTGTTGAAGGACTTTAGTGAGGTATAATGCCATAGATCTCACCCTCCAAAGCAACCATTTTCTCCATGGGGACTATAGATCAGAATTGTACTTCAAAGGGATGTCCAGGCCTTTCCTTTTGCCCCAACCCCTTTCAATTCCATAGCTGCTTCCCGTTTAACACTTTAACTGTTTAACAGTTTAACTGACTCCCTGATAATGCCCCATGGCCTCTTTGGACTCCCAGCTTGGGAGTTGTAGTTCTAATTCTCTTTGCTATGATTGCAGTAAGGCCAGCTGAGAACCACAACTCCTAAGGTGCAACACATCAAAAGTGGGGGTGTAAAAATGGAGGAGCCAGCGGGACAGGCCAATAGGACACCAAGGCAGCTTCCCCAGTGGCCAATGAGAGAGTAGGTGAGTCATCACCAGCACGGCTTGCCATTATATATGATTTCCTGCCTTTCCTCTTGGTTCAAGGGTAGAGTACCTTTGCCTTGCCTTCTCTGTCTTCATACCAATTCCAGTTCTGACAGAGCCATCCTAAGCAGCTACACCCTCATAAATCCACTAAAACGTAATCCTGTAAAACTGTAACACAAATTCCAATGATTTGAACATGTCCAGGAAATAAAATACTTGCTGTACAAGTATCTTTCTTTGCATCATGTAAATTTAGGGTTTTTTACAAGTCCAATTGACTTATCAGGTTTTTTTTTTCAGCTTTATAAACTTCAAGCTATTCTTAATACAATGGATTGCCTGCTGGTACATTTCAATTATTGTGAAATATTGGTTTTGTTTTGCAAGCAGATAGCATCTATTGATATGTGAAATATTTTTTAAAAAAATATGACATGCAATTTATACTGTAAATATGCCAATTGGAATATATATGGTTGTTATTTCTCCTTATGACTTCAGCTAAACAGCAGTTTGATTATTGCCCAGGTAAAATATTCAGTGTTATGTTACAGCTACTGCAGGCATTGATTAAAGTCTCTAGTGTTCATGAAGGCTGACAGGGATTCAAAGGAGGAAATGTAAAACTTGAAGGTACAGCGGTATAGTGACATTTCACTCTATAAAGCTGCCAATATTTTAATCCTGCACGTAAATCATTTCCATCAGTTCAATTCCATATCTTAATTTGTGTAGCAAACAAAGTATTGGCTCACATTATCTTTAATAATTAGTAACGTGGTACCAGTTACATCACATTGCACAATCCCTGGCAAGAAGCAGGGAAACATTCTTCAGTCCAATTTTGGGGAGGACCTGGCATAAGGAACAGAACTTATTTTCATGCTGTGATCAGCCTCCATTTCATTAGTTGCTCTATAAACTTTAGTTGCTCTGCTGTAAGTGACGCCTCCGTCAATGATGATGCTGTATTCGTTTAGAGTGATGATTGATATGGTAATAGATACAGCGTGATTGAAAGCAACCTTTGTCAGTAGGGAGGCCAAATACTCAAACAGTGTATTGGTCTGACTTTGCTCATTATTGGAGGCCTTTCATAGTCATATTGACTTGATGTCCAAATGTTGTTACTTACCCAAAGCTTTCATTGTTTAAATGGTATAGACATTGGTATTGAACATGGCTTTTCCCAATATTTGTCCTTAAAATACACACACAGCTCAATTATCCTCTGAAAATGTTAGAATTTGTAAGTATTAAACAGACATTTAGGATTATAAAATAAAATTTGTATTTAGTGAAAAGTATTATTTTATTGGCAATTATATTACTTCCCCTCTACCTCATTCTCATACAGTTTTGTAAAGTTTTATTATCTTGCATAAGTGAGAAGTGTGTTCTTTTCCCATTTTTGTCAATGGAAGACCACAAAACATTTCCACTCTCATCAATAAAGCACACCTGTGTCATGGGTACAAATTTTACCAGTAAGTATGGATAAAATAATGCTTCAGTGGGTTTATTTTACCTCTCTCCTTTCTGTTCAAAATAATACACTTAACGAAATAAAGCATCTTTGTAAAAATAATACAACTATCAAATGTCTAGTCATAGTTAATCAAACAGCACCAGGTAGCAGTTGCTCTTTAGGTCTGAACAGTTAGCAAAAATAACAGTAATAATCACATAGCCAGGAGATCCTAAGATTGTCTGGTAGCCAGAAGTTCTAGCTCTTTTAGCATTATTCACCACTAAGTGGTGAGCTAGACTTGTGGCACCTTTAAGACCAACAAAGTAAATTTGGATGGCTTTGCATAAGTTGTTCCCTAGGAACCGGATGTAGGGTTAGTCGATGTGCTGCTTAATAACCTTGTGAGAAGGGGGAATAGTGATATAGTGCCGTGACGAAATAGTGTCAGTTGTCTCACTTAAAAAAGAACCAGTCATGGCGGCATAGCTTTATTGATGGCAAACTGTGGGAGGGATGCAGTCACGAGCCAAACCATCTGGAGAATCTGGGCAAGGAATGATTTCTGTGGTGCAATAGCCACTGCTAACAAGGATATACCGGCCCCGTCCACACTGTCACTTTTGCTGCTCATTTCTCCCCATTGCTTTGGGTTCCTCCCCCTTTTTCATATGTGTTTTGCTCCCACTGGGACTACTAGAAAGAACAAAACATATGGGGGGGGTGGGGGAACCTGAAGCAATAGGGAGAAATGAGCGACAAAAGTGACAGTGTGGACGGGGCCACCAATTGTAATTCCATAATGCAGGAACAGGCATTGATTGGTTTGCCTGAGCATGGAACTGACCTAAGTAAAATATTTTGTATTTGTCATGGGACAAGAGCATTCTGCAGTTTGTCTTTCCAGAAGCCTGCATTTAAAAAAAAATACAGAACATGTGAAACAACAGTTCTCAATTACTATTCTTAGCAAGCCTCGTTAAGGGAAATCTAAGACTCAACATCCTCATGCAGTGAATTGAGACTTCTACGGCTGGGTGATTTTTATTTCACTTAATGTCTAACCTTTCATTACATTTGTCCCAGCTATGGATCCTATTCTAGAGAGGCTTATGCTGTAAGGCCAATTTTGATATAATTTACATGGATAAGTGGCAGAATATGATTCTCGCCTCTAATATGACATTAAGACTTGCACAAACTATAACTCTTCTTGAAGTCTTGGAGTTCATCCCTAATGAGCTGCTTTCACATAAGCAAAATGTGAATTTTAGGGGTGCTCAGGAAAAAAAAGCAAAAAGAGAATCTATTCATGTATACAAAGTGCAAAAAGAATTTTTTACAAACATTCACATCAAATATAGTGTTTGAAATGGATTATTGGACTTGGTATTCCCTGATGTGCTTTTTAAAAGACTGTTTCATGATTATGTGAAGTTAGCTAAGTTGAACTGAAATGTTTGTGGTAAATCTTATTGGCATATTAACTAACGCTTCAACTGCTGACACCCTGGTTTATAATCAGAACTTTCATGAGTTCCAGTTTTTATGTGAAAATGCTCGTGTTTAGAGAGAGAGGAAGTGTTGCAAAAGTTAACCAAACTGCCCAAGGTCTGGACATTAATAACAGATCAGCTGTAGGCTGATTTTGAAGACTCCGTGGAAATGTGCTCCATAACTGAGGAAAAATCCAGGCCTTCAGTCAGAGTGTCATGTAGCCCCTGAACTTGGCTCATGAGCATGGGGAACCTCCAGGACCTCAGTTATGCAAAGCTTAGGCACAGTCTCTTCATGACACTGCTTTACACTGAGGCAATCTATTGGTCTATCAAGGTCAGTATTGTCTACTGGGACTGGCTGCAGCTGTCCACAGACTCAGGTTGAGATGTGGCAGAACGGGCCTGTGTCAGCTGGCAGGTCCCACTCTGCCCACCCCTCCTTTGCTTGATCTGGCACCTGAAGGGGCAGTTCTTCTCTACTACTCTGGGTATGGCTGCCACCACTGTCCCTCTCTGGGGCTCTGGTTAGGTGGGACAGACTCCTAACCTGCCTCTCCACAGTCACCAGGAACCCACCCTGGGGCTTCCTGGGAATCTTCGGGGCTCCCTGGAGAGTTGGCAACTGACCATTTTGCCCCTTCTCTCCTCCTCAGGGATTTCCCGACCCACTCCTGGCGTGCCCAAGCAGCTGGGGGACTAGGTGGTACAGGGGGATCTCACTCCTTTGTCGTTGGAAGGATTTATTTGAAAAAAACCTCAACTATTTATAGGCATTCAGTGAACTGAAGAATCAAAAATAAATGTAATAAAAACCGCTCCAGCTTTTCTATATTCATACCCTATCTAGATAGTCAGCAGGACAGGCACACCACTTCATTTCAGGGGAGAAGGTCAGATCCGTGTTTCTCCCAGCATGGCCTCTGCCTGCTGCAGACTCCAACCAAATATCTGACAGGCTTCAGACTTCCCACAGACTGACTGCCCATCTGACAGATCCACTTCCCGCCAGGAACTGGCTCTCCCTCCTGCAGCATTCTGGGGCAGAGCTCCTCATAGCCTTGATGGACTTCCTGTCCTCTCTAGGGAGGTGCTATCAGATTGCTGGTTGGAGACAGGAGGGGAGGGGGGGTGAGGAGGAGACTAGGCCAAGGCCTGCCTCAGGTTTGATGGCCCCCTCCTATCCAGCTCACACTATCCACAAAATGGCGTTTCTCCCCATGAGGTTTTGCACATACGGCTGCCAAGTCCAACTTGGGAAATATCTGGGGACTTTGGGGGTGGAGCCAGGAGACTTTGGGGGTGGAGCCAGGAGAAAGGAAGTGACATCATTTGTGATGTCACATCCTGTGATGTTGCTTCCACATGCTGACACATGAACTCATGAAGTTTCCTAATACTGAATCAGGCCATTGGTCCATCAAGGTCAGTATTGACTACTCAGACTGGTAGTGGCTCTTCAGGGTCTCAGGCTGAGATCTTTAATGTCACCTATTACCTGATCCTTTTTTAGCTGAAGAAGCTGATACCTCCTGCATGTCAAGCAGATGCTCTATCACTGAGCAACAGCCCTACTGAATCCTTCCTCATCTCGGCAGAATATGAAGCCCTAAGTGCTACACAAGTGCTTAATATGATTTTCATATCATAAGAACAGGAGAGAAGCCACAGTGGATCGGCCCATCCAGTACAGCCCATCCAGTACAACACTCTGTGTCACAACAGTGGCCAAAAATACCAGGTGCACTCAGGAGGTCCAGCAGCGGGGCCAGAACTCCAGAAGCCCTCCCACTGTTGCCCCCCAAGCACCAAGAATTCAGAGCATCACTGCCCCAGACAAAGGGTTCCATTTAGACCTTGTGGCTAATAATAGCCACTGATAGACCTCTGCTGGATGGGGACAGAGAGAGAGAGACAGACAGACAGACAGACAGAAAAAAGAAAGAACGAGGGAGAGAGAGAGAAGGAAAAGAGCTGGAAGAGAAACTTACCTTGCAAGCCACATGCAAAAGCAGCCCCTTCAGTCCCTCCTTAATCTCTGGGTGGACCTCTCTTGCTGTGGAAGCTCTCTTGCTGACTTCTTAAAGGGGAAATGTCTGGTGAGGCTTTTTACTGCAGGGCAGGCTCTCTGCAGACATTTCCCTTTTAAGGCAGGGCAGGGCAGACTCCGACATTCCCCTGCATTCCTGCTGGCAGCCATTTTGTCCCCTGGGGGCCAATTTTGAAAAAGCGGGGGTAAGCAGTAAAAACCGGTGTTTCCCCCACCCTACCGGGGGACTTGGCAGCCCTATTTGCACATCACCTACTACCTGGATCTTTTAAGTGGAGAGGCCAGTGGAGACTGAACCTTGTATCTTCTGCATGAAAAGCAGTTGCTCTTCCACTCAACCAAAGCCTTTACCCTTTAATTATAGACAAAACTGGGTGTGAAACTAAGGAAGAGCTGTTACCAGTCAGATGGAGAGAGGGGTTTACAGAGATATGTGCCAAACAAGCTCAGCAATTGTTCTTTTGATTTCAAACCTTACGAGCTTTCCTTACCGGTGCAGTTCTTAAACTTTTCAATACCAGCATCTTATTTTGTACAATTCTTAACAGTGCCCAAAAAAGTGTGTATGGGGGTACTGAAGTGAATTAGGTAACATACTGAAAAAAGGAGAATTATTGAACAACATTGATTTATTTTATTAGGTAGGTATATTTCACTTTTCTCTCCAACAGGAACCCACAGTAGTTTTCAACATTTTTCTCCCCTTTTTCATTTTGTCTTCTCAACAGCAATCCATTAGCTTGAGAGTGACAAGAGAAGATTTAAACCTGGATCTCCCAGAGCCTAGTCCAACTCTCTAATCACTGCCAGTTGGCGATCTTGGTAATTCTGTTGCCCTGGGCAAAAGCCCCTTGCTGTTTTGGGCAAAGCTGAGTTCACGCTTTGCATGCAGAAAATGACGGGCTCAGTCCAGTGTGGTGTAGTGGTTAGAGTGTTGGATTAGAACCTGGAATTCCAGGTTCAAATAAGTAGAGTGCCATGGAAGCTATCTTTAGGCCATCCACATTCTCAATATAACCTACCCCCTAGGGTTGTTGTGAGGATAAAATGGAGGAGCGGAGAATAATGTAAGCAATCTTGGGTCCCCATTGGGGAGGAAAGTAAATAAAGCTAATAATAAATAAAATAAATAATGTGCTTCCTGCTGGGGAAATTTATCCTGGGACGCATTCTGTCCCTTGTCTCTTTACCCCAAAGCAACAGCTGGTGGAAGGGTGGCAAGTCAGCCATGTGAATGGGGCTGAAAGGATGGAGGCAGAGAAGAGAGAATTTGAGCTGAAGCAAGTGGCAGGAACTCTGCCATGAAGAGAGAATGTCCACAGTTTTAGAGGGTTGTGTGCCAAAGCAAGAGAATGGTGATGCTGCTGGGGAAGGAGGAGCAGTGAGCATGCACTGGACACACTGCTAGGGTTGACAAGCCTTCCTGATGTTCAGTGGTGGGGAGTCCTTGCCAGTCGGGGATTCTTCTGGCGTGCATGCAAAGCGCACACGCGCTGCAATGACATCACTCGGAAGTGATGTCATCACGTCGGGCACATTGGGGCGGGACCTCTCTAATTCGAGGGAAAACAATAGAGTTTTCCCTCAAATTATAGAGTCCCACCCCAAAAAAGTGCCCAATGCAGCCCGCCAATTTGGGGGTGGGGTTTCCCCCGGCAGCCCAATCCGAGCTGGTGGGGAGCGGGCCGCTGGAGCGGGGGTTTCCCAGGGGGAAACTTGGGAACCCTACACACTCCTTGGCTTGGAGGCTGTGCAGCAACCTTGTCTTTAGCCATCCCAGCAAGGCTATCAGAGAAGCAGGACTGTGTGGCTGGTGGCAGCAGACAGGGCAGATGGGAATGGCCACTGCCATGTGCTTCCCAACACTGCCAGATGGTTGGCTGCACAGGCATGGCAGGCGGGGGCTTCCAGCCTTCTCTCATGCAACAGGCTTGTCCTTTGCTGGCCAGCAGTGTGGTCAAGGTGAGGCAGCAGAGTGGGTTCCTACATGGGTGGCAACATCAGTGCAGCTGGGGGCAGACAGGAGTACTGGGTATCTCCGCAGTGTAGGGCTCAGGGCAGCTGCCCCAATTGCCCAATGGTTAAGACTACCCCTGGTCACCATACAACAAAACAAAACTGGGGAAAAGATTCCTACCTCATCTCCATTTAGAATCAGTGTTTTGCCACAGAGACATTATAACCAAATCCAGCAAAAGTTTTTAAGTATCGAGTCAGGAGGCGATGAATCTAAAACAGGCTTTTATTCTAAACATCGTTCAGCTCAAAAGACAGCTCTGACAAGAGCGGCACTTAACTTATACTGTTCCAACACATAACTAGCCGCCTAGAGCCGCTTATGTTGGTCAGGCGGGATATAAATCCAAATAAATAAATAAATAAATAAACTATATACATTGTAACTAAGGATACAAAATCTGATTGGACCTAAGCAGGGCTCTTTGATTGGTTCCTAGGATTGGCTTAAGGACCAATGGGAAGTCTTTATTCAGCAGCCAATAAGATTGAGGGAGTTAGGATACCAGAGCCCTAATGATCCAATGTAAAACAACATAAGAGAACATAACAAAAAGTAAACCCATTCACTGTTTAGCAGGGTGGTCATCAAGAGGTCCTATCTGGATCAGGTTTAAAAACTGTAATCAGAATGGAGTCACATGCCAGAATCATTGCTTAAATTCTGCTGTAATTTGTATCATTCTTGCTGGGGGCTATTTCTGTTCATTATTACATGAACATCATTCTTCCTATTTTTTTTTTCTGATCAGGCATGATACAGCTGTATAAATGAAAAAATTAACTTGTTTTTAATGCAAGGGATCCTTTCTATTCATGGTACCATCATGTTACACTATTTGTTGAAAAGAGAGAACAGCTGAATCAGGATTTAAAAACTCTCATCACCGGTTGTTGTTTGTTTATTTATACCTTGCTTTTCTCCCCATTACAGACCAAAAGTAACTTCTAATGTCACTCTCCCATCCCTCTGTTTCTATTCTCACAACAACCTTGTGGGGTAGGTTAGGCTGAGAGAGACTGAGGGTCAGCCAGTGAGCTTCCGTGGCAGAGTGGAGATTTAAAGCTAGGTCTCCCAGATCCTTGTCCAGCATCCTAACTGCTTCACTACCCTGGCTGGCTAGTTGCCCTAAGGTTGACAGGTCCCTCACTCCTCGCAACCAGTAGGGGATGGGGGCACTTACCTGGAGAAAGAGAAAGGCCCAAGCGTTGTCGCTGGCCTATCAGAGGAAGTGACATCATCATGCCACACCATCCAGAAGAAGCTCTGGTATTTGGGCAAAAACTCTATAGTAAAACTGGCTTCAACCATAATTTTTTTGCCCAAATATTAGAGTTTCACCTGGAAGTTGCTAGTGCGATGACATCACTTCCTGTTTGATCCTGGCCTGGGCCTTTCTCTTTCTCCAAGTAATTCACCCCACCAGCCAGTTGGTTGACAGCTGGGGGGCAGGGCCTGGCTGTGGGGAACTCTTGCCTCACCGGGGGAGGGGGTGTCCAGCAACCCTAATTTACCCCCACAACCCCAAACTGAAGAATGGACAGGCAAACAGTATTAGGTGATGTAGACTAAATATTCTGATTGGAGATACTAGTCAGGAACAATATAGTGAGCCAATCACTGCTCCCCTCATGACAATGAGGAAGCAGAAATTTGAAGACAGTACAGGGAAATAGAAACTGAAATCAGACTAAAAGTTACTTTTAGTGCCAACAAACTGGCTAGCTGTGATCTAAGTGGTTTGCATACAGAATCCTGGGAAAATTTCATTTGAATGAGTAAACCTTCTAAAATTAATGAACAAAGTGTGCTTTGTTGACTTGGATTTTGATTTGTTCCTGTTCAGATGCACATCTCCTCTTTCAACCTGGTTATCAAACTGCCCTGATCTCCTTACCAGGTGATTCATGTAGCCATATGGTAATGCGTAGTGTTTTCCTTAGGGTTGCCGGGTCTGGGTTGGGAAATACCTGGAGATTTTGGGGGTGGAGACTGAGAAGGGTGAGATTTGCTGAGGGGGGGCGACTTCAGTGAGGTATAATGTCTTGGAGTCCACCTTCCCAAGTAGCCATTTTCTCCAGGTGAACTGATCTCTGCCACTTGGAGATCAGCTGTGATAGCAGGAGATCCCCAGCTACCACCTGGAGATTGGCAACCCTAATTTCCCCATCAGTTCTGATTCTCTCAGTGACTTTTGATGCTCTCAGCCATGGTACCCTTCTGCTGGAAGAGCAGATATCGGGTTGGATCTAGTCAAACAGATCCACACATGCGTGGAGGGGAAAATAACGTTCTCTGATTTCCCACTCACACATGGCAGACCTCCAACTCCCTCCTCTTGCTGTTTCTCGGGGTCCCCCATCCCCCAGAAACAGCATTCTAGAAAGAATTTGGGGCTGCTGTAGGAGGGGTTGGTGAGAAAGGTACACCACTCAGGTGGAAATCCTATTGGCTGCAGTAAATTTTGGCAAGATCTAAGCCATTGTTTCAAAGTTTATGATTCTTCCCTGGCACAGATTCTGAAATCTCATTGAGGGAGACTGCTGCTCAGGGGCGTGGCCAGGATTTTTTTCTTAGGGGCATTTAAATAAGTTAAGGGAAATTCCCTCACACACCCCAGGCTGTCTCAGAAAAGCCCCTCGCATACTCCACATCCAGCCCCACATCCAGCCACAGAGGGGCACACCTCACATTGCTTGCGGCACTCTTCTTCTTGTGGCACTCTTAGGAGTTTGGAAATGGTATGGCTAGCCTCTGCCGTTGGCACTGCCTGCCTGGGCCAGTTTAGGCCAGCCCTTTATAGTGGCGGGTGGGTCCAAAGTCCAGCTTCCCTTTCTCGAAAGGCACTATTCCTTTGGGGAAAGGTGGCCCAAAAGTGAAAGAGCCTCAATGGCAGAACACTATAAATAGGCTGTGGCCCTCGCAGCAGCCAAGTCACTGTGAGCTGCGAGTGGACTTCTGCACTGCAAGAAAGACAGAAGAGGTGTCCCAGTGGCAGGCTCCTGGAGGTAAAGGACTGCAGCGATGGCTCAGCATGGCATGGCCACAGCACAGAAAAATAAAATAATTTAAAAGTTTTTCCCGTGAACCGGCTGGATGGGAAGTCTGGAGGCCTGGGCGGTAAGTCAGGGTGCCAGGCCACGAGATGCCCCATTGTAGCTACAGGCCTGCTGCTGCTCTTCCTCCTAGACTCTGGCTGTGAGGTTCCACAATGCTCCATCAACACAATGCTCCATCTATTTAAAATCTGCATGAAATGATGACTCTGTATCTCATTTTCCTCAGATCATAAGAAGGCAGCAAATCTATTGAACCAGTCTAAGGGTGGATGATGAAGGTTAACAAATTGAAACTTAATCCAGACAAGACAGAGATGGTGCTGTTTGGGATGTCTGTTGACGCAGATTATGGTATTTAACCTGTTTCTTTGAGAAGTCTGATCTGGCTACAGTCTCACATGCTCAGGTAGCCAGATTACTCTGAAACACTTTACATAGAGCTACATTTGGAAAATTCTTCTCTGTTTTAATATAAAAAATGTGTGTATCTTTCCCTGACATGAGGTACCTGGTTCAGATTTTAATTTGAATGTAGTTGTTCTATCATCAGAGATATAATTGATTAAATTATTCACTTAGCTGCAAGGGCGTAGACTTTCCAATTTCCGGGGGGGGGGGGGGCTGGGGCTGGGCCAGACATTACAGGCCATTGTCTCCAGGGGAGGCTCAGCATGTCCTGGAAAAGTTCGGAAGGGGGCTCCAGCTCCCCAGCCCCCCTGAAGTTGACGCCTATGCTTAGCTGTCCCCAAGATTACAAGCCTGTCTATAGTTACAAGATAGCTAATCTATCATACTTTTTCTCAAAAAATAAAAATAAAATAATAATCTACCAAACTTTGTTTGCAAAGGTTGTATGGCAATCTGTAAGTAATTTTTAATTACAAGATTTCTTATGGACTGAACACATTATGTGCATTTCATAAGACAGATAGATAAATAGATAGAAGCAGCATTTAATGAAGTGCACATAATGTGTACAGTCCATAAACAATAACATAGCTGTGTGTGTATGTGATGTATGTGTGTGCATACAATGAAAAGGGAACTCAAATTATGTAGATTTAGTGGCTGCCTTTAAACCAAACTGTAAGAGAAAAGCTGATAATACATAAACTATCTTTAAAAAAAAATCACTGCTTCATCACTGCTTGATGCATACGTTCAAGGGTTGATTGTCTTCCAGGGACACTGTGACACTTGACTGTGAAGAAAAGATATGTGGCATATTTATATAATTACATATGGGGAAATGTATACTGTTGTCTCCAGGTCACACTTTGTTGCACATGGGCAGGGAATGGGTTAAGGACAGTTTATCTTTTTAATCCTGCATTTTAAAATATAATCCTGTTCCCATTTTGACACAGCAGAGCAGGCATATTTTAAAGTGACAAGTCTTTTTAAAAAAATGCCATTCCCCCTAGCGCTCCCCCCGCATTAGTCCTAGAATCCTATCCTGAACCTGGATTAACATATTGATTAAAAAAAGTGATCATCCACTGACATCTTCTTCCAGCTGCTGAATATAGAATCCAATGCTCTTCCCTCTTCCTAATTCAAGCTGTATTTCATCAAATATTTCATACACTATAACATTTCCCAATATTTCTTCTGTGAGTACAGCTGTTTGTTTACACTAGTTTCAGCTGGATAGTTTCATATAGAAAAGACTGTCAGGCAATGCAGCTCACACCTGTATATGAAGCACCCTGGATACATGAGAACACTGTAGGAAACGATAATGTGTGGTTGGACAGTTTACCAAGATCTTCCCTAATTACTGATGCCTTTAAAATGTCTGCATTGATGATAAGCATTATAGGGCCAACCCTTGACTAGAGAGATCTTTGGATGAAACAAGTTCTTGCACACTGAAAGGAAGATTGGTACAAGTGATTGGGTTGTTAAATATCCCGAGAACCCAAGGTTTACTAATGACAAGTTAAAATATACAGTGTGCCATAGCAGCTAGTGTTTGATGGTCAATTTAGCATATTTATATGGAGCAACACAACCCTCTGTTTTCCAGTGTGGGGCAAATAACAAATACAAAATCCAGCAATACAATAACATTGAATAATAGCCATAAATGAAATGTAAGGCCGAGGACAGACTGGCAATCTGGAGTAGGAGGAATCCGGAGGCAAAAGCTGCGGGGGGGGGGGAATTCCCTGGGGCTGGCCGTTCACACTGGCCAGTGTATTGCGCAAGAATGCTGTTACGGAGCATTCAGACTGCTGCGGAGCGGCCCCGGGTGGGCCGGCCTCGGCAGCTTGTGGCAGGGTTTGTTTCGGCAATTTGCGTATGTGCGCATGAGCTCATGCGCAAATTGCCGAAACGGCACGTTCACACAGCCGCCTCCGCTTGAATCCCACCTTCTTCCACTTCACACTGCCTGAAAGCGGGAGGCATGTGGAAGACGGCCCCTGGACACCGGTTTCTCCCGGTGTCCTTCTACAGCGAGAAGAAACCAGCTTCAAAGTGCGGAAGTGCGGAAGGGAGCCAAGGGACAGCTGCAGATGTCTGAATGGGCTCCCTTCCCCCGCTTCCCAAGCGGAGCTCTCCCGGGGCAGATTGCCAGTCTGTCCTCGGCCTAAGTAAACAAGCATAATGGCACCTCAGAGCCAACAGGAATAAAAGCAATGGGGTGTGTCCAGTCATGTGGTTCCTCTGGGAAAATGGCATTTCTCTTGGCAGAAAAAAGGCCACAGTTTTATCAGTTTCCCCTCTCTGCCGTTCCTGAGGAGCTGCTAACATCCAGGAACAAAGTTTATTGAAGCTCAGTGGGCTGCATCAGGAGGGGAACATGGAAAAGTCCCCCTCTGCAAAGTGTGTGGATGGCTGGAGACACCCAAGTAAAAGCAGAGTTATGTTCATTGTACAAGGATGAAAGGCAGCAAACTCAGCAGAACATATCAACAGAACCATTATACCTCGGTACAAGAAAGGTCTTGGGTACCAGGTAGAATGCTAAGAAGAGGGTATTTCACAAATGAGAAGCTACCACCAGTGTTGCCAACTCTGGTTGGGAAATGCCTGGAGATTTGGGGGTGGTCCCCGAGGAGGCTTTGAGAGGGAAAGGAGTGGAAGCATGGTATAATGCCATACCCTTAGTCAACTTTCCAAAACAGCTGTTTCCTCCAGGGTAACTGATATCTGTATTATGGGTGCCAGTTGTAATTCTGGGAGATCTCCAAGCTCCACCTGGAGGTTGGCAACCACAGCAAATCTTCTCTATGGCAGCTGCCCATCTGACCTCAAAAAGTGGAGACTCACAGCGAACATTCTTGGCAGGTAAACAAAATTGCCAAGCAAGTTGTCCTTTGAATATTTTGATTCCATACTGTTTATGCTTGAGAGATTAATGGGCTCTTTTGGTGTAGTGGTTCAGTGTGCGGACTTTAATCTGGGAGACCCAGGTTTGATTCCCTACTCCTTCACTTGTATCTGCTGGATGACCTTGGGCAAGCCATAGCTCTGTACCAGTTGTCTCAGAGCTCTCTCAGCCTCACCCACCTCACAGGGTGTCTGTTGTGGGGAGGGGAAGGGAAAGGAGTTTGTAAGCCGCTATGAGACTCCCTTGGGTAGTGAAGGGCGGGGTATAAATCCAATTTCTTCTTCTTCTTCTTTTATTTATATTTATTTAACTTCATTTATACCCTGCCTTTCTCCTCAATGGGGATCCAAAGCCACTCACATTATTTTCCTGTCTTCTATTTTATCCTTACAACTACCCTTTAAGGTAGGTTACAATGAGTGAGTGTCTGGCCCAAGGTCATCCAGCGTATTTCCATGGCAGAATAAGGATTCCTTGTTCGACACACTAACCACCACACAACACTGGTTTTGGATTATGCCCAGATGAAAGGAGGCAACCCGTGTACTATTTTTTAATTTCTTTAATACTAATATTAGGTTGTATTTAATAGATTATATGTAATGGTACTTTTCAATCTGTCATTGAAAGATAGAATATAATGGCAGGTAATATTTCCTAGCTGACAGTATATAATTTATCGTACTTGAAACTATTAAGAGATGTCAGTATGACAAAAAAAAAATTCAAATTTCAAATTCTGCACTCCTAAAGGTGAATGTAATTTTTAATAAGAAAATTCTCACTCACTGGGGGGGGGAGCTAATTTTTGTTCTAACTCAAACTATTTTGGACAGCAACTTTTACATACTCTGGGTGCCAAACAGATTGGCATGATGCCAGTAACCATAATGCTTTAAAATATATACAAATAAATATACATCTCTTGATTAGACTGTTGCCGTCATGGATCCTAAGTCCTCTGGCCAGGAACTTTTAAAGCTATTAGGTTTCAGCAACATATCAGGTATCCGGTTAGAGCAAAAATAACTGCAAAACAACAATAGTAGCAGTTGTCAACCTATGCAAATGTTCTTATTTACAGATGCTTGCTTGCTGCAACATTTACCGTTTTTTTCCCAAGAATCTCAGACTCTAAAGTAGGTGACAACAGACTAAAAACAACATAAACACAATTTGATAAATCAATAAATATTGAAAAAACAGATGTAAAAACATTAAAAAGCAATTTAAAAGCAATATATCTGCCCACCAGGAGGGTATTTCCCCCTTTGTCCAGGCTCAGGCTGCTCCAAAGTTTTATGGAATAAGCTCTTTGTTTTACAGCCTTGCTGGAAAGCCAGAAGGGTAGGATCCCCTGACTTATTCCAGGAGACGGTTTCACAGCATGGGGCAGCCATGGAAAATGCCCAAACCTATACTCCTGTTGAATCTGTCTTAAAGAAGGAGGATACTAACAATAGATCTTGCTGGCAAAAATGAAGCTGCCACACAGGTAAAATAACTTCACTTCCCAGGTCAACAGAAACCCCATCCAACAGAACCTCCATCTTGTTGGGATTAAACTTCAGTTTGTTCATCATCATCCAATTCATTCCTAACTCTACACATGGCTGAGATATGCACTACATAGCTTTTTAGGAACTGATGAAAAACAGAGATAAAGCTGAATATCATCCTCATATTGATGACTTGGCACCAGTATTTATTGACAGCCTTCCCCAAAATCTTTATGTAGATGTTAAATACCGTAAGAGACAAGATGGAACTGTGCAAAACCCCACTGGCCAAACAACAACATCGTCTCCTGACCCTGACTTTAAGGAAGGATCAGAGCTACCTCCACAAATCCAAGAGGGATACCATTGTTTATGGTATCAAAAGATGCCAAGATATTAAACAAAACTAATAGGGACAAGGTCTCCCACTGTTTCCTGTAATTGCTTGGTAACTAAAATGATTTCAATGGCAAAAACCAGACAGAAACCAGACTAAAAAGGATCAAGAGCCAATTTGGTGTAGTAGTTAAGAGTGGTGGATTCTAATCTGGAGGACCGGGTTTGATTCCCCACTTCCCCACATGCAGCCAGCTGGGTTACCTTCAGTCAGTCACAGTTCTCTCAGAGCTGTTTTCTCTAGAGCAGTTCTTTCAGAGCTCTCTCAGCCCCACCTACCTCACAGGATTTCTGTTGTGGGGAGAGGCTGGGAAGGAGATTGTAAACCTCTCTGAGACTCCAAATGAAGGGCGGCATATAAATCCAATTCTTCTTTTTTGACCAAAAAACCCTGGTGCAATAAAGTCACTACTTATTTAATCACTGCACCCATGAAAAGAAGGCTGGACAGTGGCATATTTTTACTCAAATTAGAGATGAGGAAGGGTGTGTGTGTGTGTGTGTGTGTTAGGTGGTTATCAAGTTGCTTCTGACTTATGATGACCCTCTGCAGAGCTTTTTTTGTAGAAAAAGCCCAGCAAGAACTTATTAGCATAATAGGCCACACCCAACAACAGAAACTCATTAGCATATTAGGGCACACCCCTGACAGTGCAGCTCCCTCCCAGGATGGGCTTCCCCAGGTGCCCCGTGGTTTGCGGGGTGCATGGGGAACTCAAGGGAAGGAAGGCAGTTTCTGGATTAATTTCCCCAGGCACCCCACAGCTGGGGAACCCGAGGGGGAGGAGGCTATACGCGTGGCCAACTCAGAAGCCAGCCGGAACTCCGTTCCTGTGCGTTCCTGCCCAAAAATAGCCCTGACCCTATGAATTAATCACCTCCAAAACATCCTATCATTAGCAGCCTTGCTGAGGTCTTCCAAATTGAGGGCCACATAGTCAACCCATCTCCTAGGAAGTCTTTATTTAGGAACTATAGATTCTTTTACTGGCATGGAGACTACCCCCTTCCTCACAGTGCAATCCTAAACAGAGTTACACATTCCTCAGGGCATAACTTCACTGGATTTAAAAGTATGTAACGCTGCTTAGGATGGCACCCTTTTACCACCTCTGCAGCCCACATTGCTGTATATATGTCACATACAAAGTAAGATATGGATACAAATGCATATGTGTGAATAATAATTTTTATAGAATTCCTATATAACATGAAGAACTCTTCTGCCTGCTAAGTACATCAAAAAATATGAAATGAGCCATTTGTAGGAATACTGTTGGCACTAGGTAAATCTTAAAGGGTAGCCATTAAAAACAACAGCAGGGCTTGTTCTTGATTTTGTAATGCAACTTTTTTGCAGTCCTTCATTTGTGGGGGGGGGGGTGTTAATAGTGCCAGGCCCAAATTAAATTCATTTTATTTAAAAGGGCACAAATTATTGATAAACACATCTGAGTTTCCAGATTGGTTATTTCTTAGAGGTTATTTGGGGTCATAATTATAAATCTCATTATCTTGCTTGAAGGAGAAGGTCTCTTTCATTACTATGGTGCTGAGGTCCATATCCCTGAAGCTAATTGCAAGGTATTGCTGCAGAGTTCTAATTGTTTGCCATCAAAATAGCAGCGTAAGCTTGATTAACAGTGTTCAGCAACATTCATAATAGTCCAGGCCTGGTCCTGCATAAAATAGAAACTGGGAGGGGGGGGGAAATCAATAAGATTTAATAAGATCAGGAACAATCACTTACAATAGTACATCAATCACACAAAGTAATAGGTGCAGGATTTGATAGGGTCCTGAACTGCTTGAGAGATTCATAACCAGGACTCGTTAATGATTTGTTCATTTGCATTTTATCAATTCAGCTACAGCTGACAAGCAGAAGGAGCAATAAGGAAATATGTTGACTTAAACTCATCAGGCCTTGCAATTAAAAAAAAAATAACAGATAATAGCAGATAACCTGTCGTGGGGAAATCAAAAAGAGCCAAGGATGTGAGGGCTACATCTCTCTGACTTTCTGAAGTGTGAGATTATAATAAATTGGCATAATACACTGGCTATTAGCATGCCCATAACCCTTCAGTAAGCCTCATTATGTGTCTGGGAAAAATGAGACCAAATATAAGATTTAAAATTTGTACTGTGCTTGATATTCCAGTCCTCTCTTTCTGTCCTTCATGTAGTGAAAATCCATTTTTTAAAAAAACTTTTAAAAATGCAAATATAAAGTACGGATTGCCTCGTTCCAGGCCCTTTTAAATAAACAAAGCTCCAGGCTTTGCCTTGGGTCAAATCCATATCAAATAGTCAAACAGTCATAATGAGGTGGCTTTCTGGTGATTATTATTTACCGTGATTACATTCTATCTGTTTGGGTTTGGTTGGGGTTTTTTCCCCCTTTCTTTTTGCCTTCTAAGCCAGCTAAGCAAGGTTTCATATCTTTTAAATTATAGAGGAGCTGATAAACAAATGCTATGTGTCTTTTCTGTTTCTGGCTTGAATATATGTAACATGTCAAACTGATGTTTGTCTCCAATAAGCATCCCTGGGCTGCATAATCATAGAAGTGTGACAGCAGCCACTGAGTGTATGCATGTGGTGAGCTATATAAAGACATGAAGCCAGTTTTGTAGGATTCAGGGAAAGGACAACTGTCTTGGGAAGATGAAAAAAAATTGCAAATAAATTCATTTGGCAGCCATTTTTTTCTTCCCCAGGGTAAAGTACTGAGTTCTCGGCAGCATTGGCGAGGACAAAGTGGCGTAGGGATTAGCTCAAGTTTATTTAATGAGAACAAGCATGCTTAACCAGCCACAAGACCAACATATATACACACCCAGGACACACCCCAGGTCCCACCTATGATCCTACTGGGGGTTTGAATTTCCCATCTAGGTCTTATTGGAGGATTAGTGGGACTTCAGGATCCTTGGCTCCTATTGTCCTCTTTGCACTGGTGCCTAGCAGCGGGCAGCAGACACAACACCCCTCCCCCCATAGTTCTTGCGGTGCCTATGGGATATAGTCCTAAGTATGCCGGTGGCCGGCACTCCTGGTTGGAGCATCTCGGGGCCGGGACCGGCAGAGTCTGATTCCTGGTGGCTGGGCTCACTCCAGGACCTGGTGTTTCCCACATCTCAGTGCTAGACTTGGGTGCCGAGGTGTTGCTTTCTTTGGCCCTCTCTTTGCTCTGGGCCGGGCACTCCTCAGTTCTCTCCTCTTGGGGGAGGTCTAGAGTTGGCAGCTTCAGTGGTGGTCCCCCGGAGGTTTCTGCGGGGCCAGGGACAGCAGAGGTGGGGATTTTCCATTGTCATAGTTGATCTATATGTTTCCGCAGGACCTGGCCATCCTCTGTGGAAACCTCATATGAGACCAGACCGGTGGCACAGATAACCCTCCCTATCAAGCACCGGGGCCCCTTCCTGAAGTTTCACAGGAACACTGGGTCCTCCAGGAAGAATCCCCACAGTGCTTTTTCCATGGCCCGTCAGGTGTCGTGACTCAGGGACCTGATCTGGGTGTAGCCAGTCTAGGAGCACAGTCGGTCGGCAGCTCATCAGCCGTTGCACCCACCCCAGAAACCAGGAGATGATTGGGTTGTGGGCCAAGTGGCGGGCCACATCTGCTGCCTGCAGGGGTTGGTCCAGAAGGTCATCCAGGAGTAGAACACAGTGTGTTGGGGCCAGGTTGGGCTCTATGGTGGGTAAAGGTAGGCAGCTGAGCACATCAGCATGGCCCATGGCTTTGCCGGGCCGATGCTGTAGCTGGTAATTATAGCCCGCTTTAAAAATTGACCACCTGAGGACTCATGGGAACAGGACTTGTGGGGTTTGCCTGTCTGCAGTGAAGAGCCCTAGGAGCGGCTTGTGGTCTGTGACTATCATAAAGGACCTCTCATAAGAAGTCGCAGAACTTCTTTACCCCTGCTACTATTGCCAGTCCCTCCTGATCTATTTGGGCATAGTTCCTCTTGTCTGTGGACATTGTCCAGGAGTAATATACGACTGGCACCTCCCGCCCATCGGGAAGTTGGTATCCCAGTACTGCTCCCACCCCATAAGGTGAAGTGTCACAGGCCAAAACCACCTGTAAGGACTCATCAAAGTCGGCAAGAACTGAGTTAGAAATAAGGAGTGCTTTTATGACCCTGAATGCTTCTGACTGCCAGGGGCCCCAGACCCAGGGAGCAGTTTTGTCCAGTAAGCAATGAAGGGGCTCCGCCACGGCTGCCTTGTGGAGCAGGAACGTGTGGTAGAAGTTCAGAAGTCCCAAGAACGTATGCAGTTCCACCTTTGACTTGGGTGCTAGAGCCTCTATGATCGCCTCAATTTTCTCCCGCGCTGGTTGGAGTCCATCAGCGTCGACAGTGAATCCCCAAAAATCCACCCGATCCACCCCAAGGAGGCATTTCTCTCTCTTGACTCAATCTGGCCTCTTGTAAACGGCGGAGGATGATGTGCAGCCAGGCCTCAAACTCCTCCAGCATGGCCGCAGCGACCATTACATCATCGAAAAATGGCATGACCCCAGGAATTCCTTTTAAGAGAGAGTCCATTAAGTTCTCGAATATCCCGGGAGCCATGGTCACCAGTATGGGATTCTTTTGGAAATCCACCAGTTTTATACTGGATGGTTTCAGGTGGGGCCCCCCTTTGGGACATAGTCTTTTTAGCATGTTCACCGATATAATGGTGGTTGCTGAGCTGGAGTCTAGCTCGATGGAGCAGGGGAACCCCTCTATATTAACTCAAACCTGTATCCTAAGGGCAGTGTACAGACTGGGGATTTTCAGTACCTGGTGGGGGAGTTCAGCCATGATGGGGTAGAGGTCCTCAGAATTGGGGTCCACCTTGTAGTGTGTCGTGGCCTGGTGTCATGGCAGTGGTTTGTTCATTGGGGCCCGGGATCCCTTCGATCTGCAGACGTGGGCGATATGACCCTGCTTCCCACACGAGTGGCAGACGGCGTCACAGAAACAGCAAGTTTTCCATTTGTGGGACTCACCACAGATGGTGCAGGGGTGTGGATGGTTGGTTGGGTTGGCTGAGGTACGTTGCTCTTGTTGGTTGGGGCGGTGGACCTGCTTTGTGCCTTCCTCGTCTGAGGTGTTGGATGCGGTAGCTATCTCCATCTGGTGTGTCATCAATGGCCCCCGGTCCTGATGGTACCATTTGAAGGCCATCGCGGCATGCAGGGCCACGTCCAGCTTCAAGTCGGGCATACCGATCAGCTTGTGGCGGAGCTTGTGGTCCCGTACTCCCCAGACAAATTGGGTGAGGATGATTGCTTCCACTTGCCAGAACTCACAATCCATGGCCAGCTGCTTCAAGTCAGCCACGTAGACGATGGCTGACTCACCTGCTTTCTGTTGGCACCCCCACAGATCCATCCGCCTAGCCATCATGGTCGGCTTTGGCAAGAAGGAGCCGGTTAGGACCTTCATGATGTCCTCATACATGGCTTCGGCCAGCTTTTAGGGAGCAAGCAGCCCTTGGACTAAACGAATGGCCACTACGCCACACGTGCTTAGAACCAGAGCCCATTTCTTTGCCTTGTCTATCACTTCCTGGTATGTGAAGAAGTTGGTGAGCTGTCCGGTGGCACGGTCGGCGGTGCCTGGAGGCACTGGAACCTGGCAGTGCATGGTGGCCATGGATTGGAGCTCGGTGCAGTGCTGGAGTCAGAGTCAGGCTCGCTCAACAGGATCCCATCCTCGTCGACTGTGTAAAGTACTGAGTTCTTGGCGGCATTAACGAGGACGAAGTGGCATAGTGATTAGCTCAATTTTATTTAAAGAGAACAAGCATGCTTAACCAGCCACAAGGCCAACATATATACACACCCAGGACACACCCCAGGTCCCACCTATGATCCTATTGGGGGGAGCTGAATTTCCTGCCTAGGTCTTATTGGAGGATTAGTGGGACTCCAGGATCCTTGGCTCCTATTGTCCTAGGAGCCAAGCTCTGGGCTCTTTGCGCTGGCAAGGAGCAGCAGTCGGTAGACACAACACCCAGCCTTGGCTCAAGTGAATTATATTTATTCTGCTAAACCACTGTCTGTCCAGGTTTTCAATATATTTACATTAACTATAATTAAAATAGCAAATCGACTCAAACTTGAAAAGTACAAACTTGGACAAGGCAATTAAGACAGAATCCTTTAGCTTTCATGGCAAATAAAAAAAGAATGTTTAAGGTCCATCCATTGTTGTTGCTCTTGTTAGTGTTGTTACCATCATCATCATTAAAATTACTTCTACCACTACTGCTGCAGGTCTCAAAACATCTTAGGCTAGTTCCTCTGGCGTGTTAATCACTGGCCACAATCATTAATACAAACACACTGGTAACCATACAAAGAGACGTCCATGCACTCTGGGTTCCTAGTGGTTGTCACGTCGACTACATAAGAGTCTGAAATATCTGTGTGTGTTTGGGAGGTGCTTGTTTTGCAAAGACACTGGCAAAGGAATTGAAAGCTTATAAAGTGCAGTTTCCACAATCATGTTTGTTGCACTGATGGGGGATCTGCGTGTCATTGGAGTTGTACTAGTATAATAATTCACCACCTGCATTTTCTTTTCTGGACAAGAGAATGTAAGGGATTACAACAGCATAAAGTCCAATATGGTGTGGATCGTCTGAGATTCAGGTAGGGTTGGCAGTCTGCTAAACAGCAGAAGACTTACCAGCTTGGGGCAAAACATCTTCAGCAACATTCTGATGTTGCTCACCATGCAGTGAGATGACATCATTGCATAAGGGTAAAACTCTGTTATTCTAACTGTATGATTTAACCACAGAGTTTTGGGCAAATGCTACAGCATCATCCCTGCACAGTGATGTCACTTCTGGATTGCCTTAGATATCACAAGTTTGCTAGCATTTCCCCTCCCCCCTTTTCTACCCACCAGCCCACCAAGCAGTGGCAGGGGTCAGGAAAGAGGGCTGCCAGCAACAAGTCTCCCACTAACCCAGGAGACCTGGCAGCCCTTGATTCAGATGTAGCTTTGCTTTGGCTATTACTTCAAGGTTTGCTGTTCCCGGCTTTGTTTTCATAATGCTTTTATCATGTAACCTTTATTCACCAATCCTCATTTATTTTTCAGGTCAGTGTGTGTTTGCAGTGAGCTATGAACTCTGCCCACCTTTGCATAATCTAGATAATGGCTGCTGCACTGATTACATGATAAAGCAAAAACAAAATAATTGCACATTTTCTCCTTCTCTCTTAATTCACTCATATTACATTTTTGATTTTCTAAGCAACTCCACGATTGAATTAGATGAAGGTGCTGATATCAGAATCAAGGCTTGGGCAAACTAGGGCTCTGAAAAGCTGATGTCAGCATTGCTTAATTTTAGGCAGCCAGTTTCAGTTTTCTATAATTATTTGTTGCTGTTCGGCAGGGAGAGGGGGGACACTTTCCCAATAGTATCGATTTGGAATCCTCATCACAAAGCCTCAAAATTCTCCATTTGTATTCAAAAATCCTATGATGGGGAGAGAAGAAACTACAAACATGATCACTAATGCCACCTGCAGAACTTTAGTATAAGGATCACCTTGTGAGAGCATAAGGAAATGATGTCCAACATATGCCAGAATATAAACAGAGTACACAATCCTATGAATGTAGTCAGTTGAAGTTCCTTTTTTGCAGCTACAGTACACCTAGGGTTGCCAGTCTCTAGGCCACTCTGTAGATCATAGTTTCTACCCTCCAAAGCTGACATTTTCTTCAGAGGAACTGATCCCCATAGTCCAGAGATCAGTTCTAATTCTGGGAGATCTTCAGGCCCACCTTGAAGTTGGAAACCCTAGGTATAGCTCCTCTTTTCCATGAGTTTTGTAAAATATAGAAATGATCCCTGAAATAAGGGGAAGGTAATAAATCTAACGGTTGCTTCCTTCTTTGTCTCCTCATCTTTCTCCCAAAGCAGGACAATGCCTGGGAGAAGCTGCCACCCTCCTCAGTGATTGGTTCTCCTTGCTTTGAGTTGCTGCAGCAGGCCTTTGCTTTGAGCTGCTGCACTTTAGCAGTTTCTCACAACTAAACTGGGATACAGGAGCATAGGGTTTCTCCTTCTCCCAGTCTTCTCTCTGACACCCCCCCCAACCCTTACCCTTTTCTATTGCTCTCCACTTCCTCAATGGCACAAGAGGAGGCAAGCAACCTGTAGCCTACTTATACACAGAGGGAACTAATACAGAGAGAAAGAAGCCCCCTCCTAAACAATTTGCACTCATAGAGCAGCTACTGAGTGTGGGAAGGGGAGGTGGTGGCTCTGCAGTCTCCTTTTCATAGTGAACCACCTCTGGATGGAATAAACAGAGAAAATATATCCTCTCTAAAACCATGTATATTCTCCCACTTCTGTTCATGTGCTAGGTTTGCCAACATCCAGGATGGGCCTGAAGATCTCCTGGAATTACAAAATGGCTGCTTTGGAGGGTGGTATTAGACCTCTCTGAGGTTCCTCCCCAAGTCTTGCCCTCCCTAGGTTCCACTCCCCAAATCTTCAGGAATTTCCCAACCTTGATTTGATAGCCATAGTGCTTGCCATTCTGCAAACTGGTCTTGAAAAGTACTGGAGTCGGGAGGCCAGTAATAGTGAAATCAGCATTGTAGTTTATTGCAGGTCAAGACAGAACATGAGAAACCCTGGGCTCAGAGCCCTCTTTTATGCCAGTTGGAGATAATCCTCCGACCTCGCCCAAATGTCCTGATAGGACCTTAAGAGTGGTTGCAGTTCATAGGTCCCCGGGGGGGAAACCTAGGCTCATGATTGGTGGTCGTTTAGGATCCGACCGGCTATTGTTCTACCTGTTCAAAGCTCAGGTAGATTCAGACCATGTGCGCAGTCCACGTGGCGGTCACCATTACGCGAGCGCATAGCGACCACGATATTGATACATAACAGGTCTTTTGCAGCTTTTTGTGCTCTTGAGGAGCTTTGAATAATCATGCATTGAAATCTTGCACATTTGTGTTTGCTACTATGCGAAGTCCTATCTAGGGCCTTGGTTTGCATTTATGAATGACAAAGCTTGCAGATCTGACCATGCTGTTTCCCAGTGCCTGCAAGTGAACAAATCTTTTCTTCCCAGGAAAAGTAGGATAAAAGAAAAGCTAGAAATTATTTGCTTTTTAAAAATTTTATTGAAAGTTAGAAATACAGAATCTTCTGATCTGCATTGTAGATGGCTGCCACATAGGAGATTTTAATTCAGTTTGGTGTGAGAGCCAGTTTCGTGTAGTGGTCAGGGCTATTTTTGGGCAGGAATGCACAAGAACGGCTGGCTTCTGAGTTGGCCACACCTACAGCCCCCCCCCCCCGAGGTTCCCCAGGCACCTCGCAAGCCGCGGTGCCCCTGTGGAAGCCAAGCTGATCTAGGAGGGAAGACAGTTTAAACTGCCTCTCCCCCCCCCAGGTTCCCCAGGTGCCTCACAAGCCATGGGGCGCCTAGGGAAGCCAAGCTGATCCAGGAAGGAAAGGCAGTTTAAACTGCCTTCTTTCCCTCAGGTTCCCCATGTGCCCCGCAAGCCATGAGGCACCTGGGAAAGCCAATCCTGGGAGGGAGCTGTGCTTCAGGGGTGTGGCCTTATAGCCTAATGCATTTCTGTTGTTGGGTGTGGCCTATTATGCTAATGAGTTCCTGATGGGCTTTTTCTACAAAAAAAGCCCTGGTAGTGGTTAAGTGCGCAGACTCTAATCTGGGAGAACCGGGTTTGATTCCCCACTCCTCCACTTGCAGCTGCTAGATGACCTTGGGCAAGCCATAGTTCTGTCAGAGCTGTTCTTAAAAGAGCAGTTTCTGTCAGAGCCCTCTCAGCCCCACCTACCACAGGGTGTCTGTTGTGGGGAGGGGAAGGGAAAGGAGTTTGTAAGCTGCTCTGAGACTCTGAGTAAAGGGTGGGGTATAAATAAATCCAATCTCCTCCTCCTCCTCCTCCTCCTCCTCCTCTTCTTCTATTTCTATGCAATGGTTTTTGAATGTATCTGAGATCTCATGTATAATAATCAGAAGCTTCTCCAGTCCTAAAAAACTGTTTATGGATTTTTCCATGTAGTATTATCTCAACTATAAAGGGACCATAGATGAATGCAAACTCAAGAGCGATAAAATGTTACAGAGCATTGTGACTGCTCTACCAAAATCCTTTGTCAATCCCCATCAGCGTAAGGTAGAAAAGTTGTTCTAGACATTCTCATCAAAAGCCATGTTGCTCTACTCTGTATGTGCTCTTGAAATTCTTTAAGCCAGTGATTGATTCATTTGAGAAATCTATACAATTTAGGGAGATAGCAGCATAATTGGCCATACCTGTGACTTCAGAATTATGCTGGCATTTCTCCTTTTCTACAATCTTTTCCCCTTCCTTACAGACCTCTTGGAGCAACCTGAACAACTTCTTGAGAGTTGACTGAAAGTGAAGATACTTGGGGCAGAAGCCTTCACAAGCACTTACTTGCCTGGTGTCAATTTTCTGCCTTGTTACCAGGAGCTTTTACATACCTGGTTTCTGGCGAGCAAATACAGTTTTCATATCCCAGTTAAATAATTTATTATTTACTTCATTCATACCACATCTGTCCTCCCAACAGGGACTAAAGGCAGCTTACATCATTTTCCACTCCTCCATTTTACTCTCACAATAATTTTGTGAAGGAAGTTACGCTGAGAGTGTGTAACTGGCCCAACGTCACCCAGAGTGTGGATACAAACCTGGGTCTCTCAGATCCTAAACTGATGTTTAAACTGCTATACCACCTTGGTTCTCTTTAAGAGAGGTTTCACAGGTAGAAGCAGTTTGCAGAAATGAATTCACCAGCATCACAGGCATGCATCTTTTATTAATACATTGTGGTATGATACAGCTTGGTGTAGTGCTTAAGAGCAGTGAACTCTAATCTGGAGAACCAGGTTTGATTCTCCACTCCTCCACACGAAGCTTTAGGATTGCCAGCCCCCAGGTCTAAGTGGGGGATCCCCTGCTTTCGGGGGCTTCTCCCCACCCTGGACCCATTGGCTGGCATGGGAAACCCCGCTCCTAAACAGGGACGTTGCTGTGTGACATCCCTGATATGATGGCATCACTCAGAAGTGACTTCATTGCATTGGGGATATCATGCAGGAGACACTCTGGTTTTGGGGCCCACGCCATATATTCATTTGCATATAATCCTCCCCTTTGCTCCATTCAGAGGCTCAAATGCATGAAATACTAGTTTGTATGATCTCTTTATCCACTTTTTGAGAAGGTCAAGCCTGATGATCCAGGCCTCTGCAGGTTGAGCTTGCCTCATAGTATACTGTGTGAGGGTTTGTAATAGCTATTTAATTGTTCCAATTCTGCTAACCTTGCCTTACAAATAAGCTTTTCCTATTGTATTAGCTGTCATTTGAACTCCCGCTAAACTCAGGTCTAGTGATGCTAGCCGGGGTGGGGGGGAGCCTAAGCAAGGAGGGTGTGATTGATGCAGTGATATCATTTCTGGGTGAGTACCCAGAAATAATGTCACAGTGTCCACAACACTCTAGGAATTCCACCTGTATCTGTACGGCAAAGAGTAGGAGAACATCCTAAAGCATGGTCAGTGCTTTGATGTTGTCCACCCTTTCTCCCACCAATCCATCAAGTGAGCATGGAGGATGCAGCATGGGAGTGGGAAGAATAGAGTTTACTTATATATAAATTTTGGCACTAGAATTTTCTGTTTTGCTATTACTGATTTTCCAAGATAAAGTTTATGGTTCAGCTTCTCACATAGGAACTGATTCCAAATCATGCCAGCCACCTTTTGATATTTGTTGCTGATCTCAGGTTCTTCCATCCATTACTGAATGCCAGTTAGACCCTTCTGCTAGATCTCAGACATGGCATGAGTTGGTAATGTTTAACGTAAAAAATGGAGTTACCAAATTGAAGCCTAACAAGGTTGCCAGATCCCCTCACTGTCGTGGGGTGGGGATTTTGGGGGCATTGCAGGGATGGGCAAGACATTGCACACAACATCCCCATTACAATGACATCACCCGGATTATCATCACATTGGCAACACTGCGTGCAACATTCTGGTTTGGGGGCAAAACTATGTGTTTATGTCTTCAAAACCATAGACTTTGCCTAAAAACCAGAGTGTTGCTGTGAGATGTCCCCGGCATGATGACATCACCTGGAAGTGACATCATCACATCAGGGGCACTGCACAATGATGACCCTGTTTGGGGATGGGGTTCCCTGCCAGCCAGCTGGCCAGCAGTGGATCAAAGCCCCCAGAAGTGGGGGAACCACTGCGGGGCCCTGTGGGGTTGGCAACCCTAAAGCCTAATAAACAAATCTCTGAACATACAAGAAGTGTGTTCTAATGTTCACTTTTAAACTCATCAGGTTAATACTGATCTACCATGACATCTCACTCTCTCTCTCTGTGTTTTTTTTATTCTAGCATGTATTTGACCTCCATCAATACACAGCTGTTTTTCTTATGAGATCTAAAAATGCCATACCCAAAACACCTTTCCTTATTGTTCCTTTAAAAGTAGTTTGATAGCTTCTTTTCCCATCCAAATCTTCCACATTTTAAATGCTTTATCAGTGCCAATATTTTGGAAAGTAGAAAAGGAACAATGATATCGTTGCTGGGATTTAGCTGACTAAGTAAGACCCATTTCCCAGTTGGAATACGGTTACTTTGTCGGAAAAGACCACTCTGGTACATTCTGGCTGAGTAAACAATGCTAAGAAGCAATATATCCAGTACTGGGTGTCCTTCCATGAAAAAGAAAGAAACGAAGGAAGATCTGATTCTAGGCAGCAACCGCAGGTCAGTAAAGACAAATCACACCAGAATGATTTTCACCCCCAAAGGAGCAGCAGAAATGGAGTGATATCAGCTGTATGGAGCTAGTTCATGTAAGGGAAAGAATCTTGCAATAATGTTATGGCCCCTGGCTGACAGTCTGTGATTTTGTGCACTGGTTGTCATACCTAGAGAATTAGCAAATGAATGTCATGAAAAAATACAAACCGAGAAAATACAAATAGAAATGTGAAGTCATGAGACCATCACATGTTGTTGATAACCTGCACTTTATTTTGGGTTAGATTTTAATTTGGCACTT
Source organism: Lepidodactylus listeri (assembly GCA_029233225.1). NCBI lineage: Eukaryota > Metazoa > Chordata > Lepidosauria > Squamata > Gekkonidae > Lepidodactylus > Lepidodactylus listeri. Next base: position 45,715,565 of record JARCFY010000006.1, on the reverse strand, counting down.
AAATTTGAAACAAAACTCTTGGATGAGTGTAATACTAGAAGCTTTTAGTTACTGATATTTTATATTTGACAAAGCTCTTGTTTTGAATCTAAATATTCATTTATTGCATTTTTTCCTCACCATCTTCCACAGATCTCTAGCCAGCATACACTCTTAGCTCCTCTCTTCCATTTTATCTTTGCAACAACCCTGTGACGTTAGGCTAGGGAGAGAAATAGTGGCCCAAGCCCACCCTGTAAACTTCAGGACTGAACTGGGATTTTGTCTTCCCATTCCAAGTCTCTAACTACTACAATGTGCTGGTTCTAATCCTGCAATCTCCTCCAGGCATGGAAAAAGAAATTCTTCTTTACATACCAAGTGTTTAAAATGGGGACTTTACTGCCAGAGGATGTAGTGATGGCCACAGGAATAAACAGCTTTAAAGGAGAATTAGATAGATTCATGGAAGATAGGTCTATTAGTGGCTACTAGCCATGGTGACTGAGGAGAACCATGTTCAGAGGCACTAAACCTCTGAATCCTAGAGCCAGGCTGCAACATCAGGGGGAGGTCTCAGCTTCTATGCCCCGTTTTTGACCATCCATAAGAACTGCTTGGCCACTGTGTAAGACAGGATGCTGGACTCAATGGACCACTGGTCTAGGGCTGCCAAGTCCAACTTGGGAAATATCTGGGGACTTTGGGGGTGGAGCCAGGAGACTTTGGGGGTGGAGCCAGGAGAAAGGAAGTGACATCATTTTGTGATGTCACATCCTGTGATGTTGCTTCCACATGATGACACATGAACTCATGAAGTTTCCTAATACTGAATCAGGCCATTGGTCCATCAAGGTCAGTATTGACTACTCAGACTGGTAGTGGCTCTCCAGGGTCTCAGGCTGAGATCTTTAATGTCACCTATTACCTGATCCTTTTTTAGCTGAAGAGGCTGATACCTCCTGCATGTCAAGCAGATGCTCTATCACTGAGCAACGGACCTACTGAATCCTTCCTCATCTCGGCAGAATATGAAGCCCTAAGTGCTACACAAGTGCTAAATATGATTTTCATATCATAAGAACAGGAGAGAAGCCACAGTGGATCGGCCCATCCAGTACAGCCCATCCAGTACAACACTCTGTGTCACACAGTGGCCAAAAATACCAGGTGCCCTCAGGAGGTCCAGCAGCGGGGCCAGAACTCCAGAAGCCCTCCCACTGTTGCCCCCCAAGCACCAAGAATTCAGAGCATCACTGCCCCAGACAAAGGGTTCCATTTAGACCTTGTGGCTAATAATAGCCACTGATAGACCTCTGCTGGATGGGGACAGAGAGAGACAGACAGACAGAAAAAAGAAAGAGGGAGAGAGAGAAGGGGAAAAAATGGCAGAGGCACTTACTTCCATTTAGACCTTGTGGCTATAATAGCCACTGATAGACCTCTGCTGGATGGGGACAGAGAGAGAGAGAGAGACAGACAGACAGACAGAAAAAAGAAAGAGGGAGAGAGAATGAAAAGAGCTGGAAGAGAAACTTACTTTGCCAGCCACATGCAAAAGCAGCTCCTTCAGTCCCTCCTTAATCTCTGGGCGGACCTCTCTTCCTGTGGAAGCTCTCTTGCTGACTTCTTAAAGGGGAAATGTCTGGCGAGGCTTTTTACTGCAGGGCAGGCTCTCTGCAGACATTTCCCTTTTAAGGCAGCCATTTTGTCCCCCCGGTGGGCAACTTTGGAAAAGCGGGAGGGAAGGACTAAAAATCAGTGTTTCCCCCGCCCTACCGGGGGACTGGTCTGATCCAGCAAGGCTCTTCTTATGTACTTATGGAAACTCCAAATTGCCTGCAGACCAGAACACTTTCTCCATTTTTATCAGTAGAAGATGATATACACAGAAAAAATAACTTTTTTTTTTTGCTTGTGTTGATCACATCACTCCATTGAACAAAAAGAGAATATTGCATTCTCACATGGAGGAGATCAGTGTTCACATCTGAGCATGCAAAGAACTCTGTGGCACAAATATTTTGAAATTACATCACCTTGGTTTCAAAGGAATGTAAGCGACTGTGCACACAAGAGAGAGAGAGAGAGAGAGAGAGAGATTCTGTTTATGTCACCATGTTGGTATTTTTGTCAAGTATCTTTCAGAATGATTTGATGTACCAAGTGACTGCATAAAGTCAAGTTACTCATTTCACAATGTCATTACTTATAACTTTGCAGCATGTTAACTTTCTTTAGATTTACATAATGTTGGAATAATATACCTTCTTTCCCCCCCTATCCCTACATTAATGTGATTAGAACCAGTTGAAGCACTGTAATTTTCTTGTAATCCTGCTTTCCACCTACGCTTCCTTATTATAATTTATAAAACTACCAGTCCCTGATCAGTTTAGCTGTCAAAAATTTTTATGGAGTGTTGGGAAAAAAAACCTTTATAAATGATATTATTGTTTCTCCTTAATAGCCCCTTTCACGTAAACAAACATCAGAAAATGGTTGCTGTTCTTTGTATATTTCTGAGCTGTATTTAGCTGCTGTAAGCAGTAAAGGAATACACGGACTGATATATTATGCAATTAAATTGATGGATGGTTAATTGAGCCAGTATGGCATACCATATGTGTACTCATGACCTGAATGTCAGTGGTCAGAGTAAGGCTTCACACATTGGACTAAAGAACATATGCTATTACCAAGAACGAAAGAGAGAGTTATCTACTCTGTGGTAATATCGACATAACTGGTTTTGCTTTTTGGTTACCAAAGCACTAAGCCTTAATGAGTCCAGCTACAAAGGAGCTTTAAAAAAATCCTGAAAGATATTAATTAAAAGCTTACTGACATCATGGCCATTAACTCTGGCAGACATTTTCATTAATTTGTTTGATCTCTCTTGTTACGTGACATATTCTGAACATGGTGTCTGTGGCCTTATGCTGCAAACCTGAACCACCACTGAACTTTAATGTTTAATTACATTTACTAACAAAATAGGGTCTCCCCCCTTAAATAAAATAATTTATTCTTGATAGGCCCAAGGCATGTTAGTGGGTTACAAGATTGGAGGATGGCTTATTCTTAAAAGAAAGCCAGCCACATACCTGCAGCATAGTGGTGTTACTCTAATAGCTAAGTTTCAGGGTTTTGCTCTCTCCCCGCCCTCAGGTATTCATCACAAAAACATTGTTGTTTTCATGATTATTGGGTTTATCTCTTGGTGGCAGTCTGAGTATTTCTGTTGTATTTTATTTATCGGAATAGTATTTAATGACATTCTCGCTTTGTCAGGTGTTTTGCATATATTTCTTCTCAAGCAGCTATTAGGGAAGTGACTTGAGCATCACAAATGGTTTAAAGTAAATTATGTTATTTTACAAAATTTATTGCTGTAGCAGAATGTGTATCTGAGGCAATACTGTTTTATCTTTTGACATTGCTTTGGTGAGTCATCCATTTTGACAGGTAACTGTCTGCTTTAAAGCTATTTCGTTTGCATCAATACAGAGATAAAATGAGAGCAGATCACGATGTAGCACGGGAACAAAATAACACCCATAGTTGCACTATTGGGTGGGGGGGAATACAGATTTGTAATGAGCCCTCCAGAAATAGCTAATAGACAAACATCTTTAATTTAGGCATCAATTTTTGCAACAAATGTCCATATTCTTTGTCCACTGGCATTAACCTGTAAAGAGAATGTTGCTGCCCTGCCACATAATTTGTCACTGACACACTGAAGAAGATTATGATAGCGTACATATAATACAATTTACAACAATGGAAGAGACCTGTAATTGTGAACTAAATTCAAGGAGGCTTGCTCGGAGAACTAACAGCACCTTCATTTAGATTAGCTTACCTTTTCAAGTGTTCTGCTAGAAACCTCTATCACACAAATTGAGGCAGGAACTTTATTATCATCACTATAGCAACAGCAAGGAATTTTATTTCAAAACAGTTGGCTACCTGAAAAGTCTCACATGATGGAAAGTGCCACAGATGATATATACATTTTAATTCATTTTCATTTATTTCTGGTTTGAAGTGTTCCATAAACCAGAGTAGTGCACTTTTTATGAAGGGGGGGGGGAGGACAAGATAGCTGGGTCCATCTTAAATCACTTGTTTAATACAGCCATTTTCTATCTGAAGAAAAGGTGTTTGAGGACTTTGGTGATATTATTTCATGTAAAACTTTAATTGTACTAAGGGAGAGGGTATTTCAGTCCCACAGTATGTCAGTGTGATTTTTAAACAGCTCAGTCTTCACTATAGTTAAGCCAAATGTTTCAATCCAGAGAAGTCAATCTATGCTCACACATGGGATCAGTTCGACTTCCATTCAACAGGACATCTGTCTGGCATGATCACATCTGCCTGGCACAATCATTGCCATGATCATACAGCTAACAGACTTTATGTAATACCAAAGTATAAGCACATAGGCCTGGTTTATTGTGCAGTCATGTACAGAGTTATTCCAGCCTAAACCCATTGAAATAAATGCACTTTGACTGGAGTAACATTGCAAAGGGAAGCAAGTCAGTAACCTTCCCACCACCCCAAAGGTTTGTGGAACTACTGAATGGGCTTCCTGTTCAGTGTGGACATGTGGAAAGGCTGATTGTTAAAATCAGTTCTTCAACATTGGGGCTATACAGCTGTTGGATATAGCAGTTGCCCATTTCTGAGCCATCATGCTTCTGTATATACTGTGTTACCACCAGTGGCCTGCCTTGTTGTTTGGGGAGGTTAGCTTTGCAGCAGGAGAGATCAAAGGGGTACAGGAATCGCACACCATTTGTATACCAAGGTCCGGAACAGTAGAAAAACTCCAGATTTGAAGAGTGAATTAAATATTTTTATTAAAATATGTCCTTAATTCCAAGCACACTAAATGTTCAAAAAGAGCAAGCAATACAGAGTTAAGAAAGCAGAGGTGATTGAGGGGTCAGTTACTGGATAATATTACCTGTCCAAATGTGCAGAGGTCCTTGAAGAGAATAGCGCCAATGGCCAGCATTATGCGCTATGAGGGGACAGAGAAAGAGAGAGAGAGAGCTGGGGTGTGCATGGACAGATATAGACTTTGGGAAACAATGCTGACCAATAGGAGGTCTTGAGGGGCTTGTCTCAAGTGAAGACAAAAGATTACCTAGGCCAATCCTGGGTCCCAGGGGGTGCGGCATCAGGAGAAGCCAGATCTGGATGTAACCAATGAGGTTCCAGAGGGGCAGAGTGAGGCCTTGATTAAATCAGCTAGGTGGCTAGTTGAATGGGTTGAATGGGTTTTCTGAACACTAATGGTCCAGTCAAGGCAGTTTGAAAAGGTTCCCAAGTATAGACAAAAGGTGGGAGATGAGTGTCGGATTAAATCACTAAACATTTGAATGTATGATTGGTTTATTTCAGTATCCTGAGAGGTGGAGCAGGAAAAACCGGTTTGGAACACATAGACATGGGGTCACACAAAAAAGGGCTAGGTGAAGTTCTGGAGATAGGAGGACTATTCGTCAGGTAGCAACTGAATAACCTTTAGAAATGCAGATACGTACCTGGTGGAACTCATTGTTTCATATGCGTACCTCTCCTGGGGTGGAGGGGGAGGTTGGATATGGCCTTGAAGGTCTGCCTTGTGTGAAACATGAGTATGAAATCTCTTTTTGCAGATTGCTTGCAGGCTGACTCTGCCTTTCAGAACCAGGAATGTCTTCTTTGGGTCTCTGGCTCAGGTTAGAAAGTGGGGTGTCCCTGTTGATGGGGCCACCCTAGGGTAAAGGATGCACCTCTGGGCTACAATCGGCAGGTGTTATGTATAGTCCACAGTTTAAACAAGCATTGAGGCTGTTATAATCAGTGCCTCCACAAGAGCCCCATCAGATTATGATCCTGCTGGTAGACTATATGTTGCTCTGGAGGCAGCCAAGAATCTGAATCAGAATCTTCAGTTCCATCAGACTTCATTACTCGTTATGTTGTGATCAATTTAAAGTTGCCAGTTCCTATCTGTTAGTGCTTAGGTATATCGCATTGAGTGTATTTTTATTTTTTAAGATTCTATTTATTTATTTTATTTCTATTTTATTTGTGTTTTATTTATTTATTTAGAATATGTATCTGCTGGCTCTTCAGAGACCCTCTTGAGGTGGCTCACAAAATCAAAGCAATTCAAACAAAATTCACAAAAGCAACAGCTTAAAACAAGCCACAAGAACAAGCTTCATGAAAACCCCGATAAAAATATTATTAACCAATCTGATATTAGAAACTAAAGTAAAGGTAAAGGTTTCCCTTGCTTGAAAGCCGGTCGAATCCAACTCCAGGGAGCAGTGCTTATCTCTGTTTCCAAGCCGAAGAGCCAGCACTGTTCAAAGACTTTTCCGTGGCCATGTGGCTGGCATGACTAAACACCGAGGAGCACAGAACGCTGTTACCTTCCCACCAAAGCAGTACCTATCTATCTACTTGCAATTTCTTGCTTTCAAACTGGGCTATCATAAAGGAGAGCCACTATGATGTAGTGTCAGACTAGGCTCTGGAAGACCTGGGTTCGAGTCTCCACAGTGCCATGCCATTTGCTGGACATCCTTAGGTCTGTCACTCTCACTCAGCCCAACCTACCTCACAGATTATTGTGAAAATTAAAAAATAGGGAAGAAAACCATGTATGCCACTTTGAACTACTTGGAGAAAGGGCGAGATAAAAAAAATGCTTGATAGATATGAACTACAATGAGAGCTTGGTGCTGTTACCCTGTATACTGTGTCATTCAAGAGGGTCATAAGGTTTTCCTGGAGAGCTAAATTGCATTGAGACTGTGTGAATGGGAGGACTGGATGTATTATAAATAATGGATAGATTATGAATAAAAGCAGAAAAGAAACCCTGTCTCCCATAAGGGAACCAATGGTATAAAGAAACTTTCTCTTCACAATCAAAAGATTAAAGCTCAAGTTCAACAGTTTGCATCCACAAATAACGTATTTTCCATGTTTAGGAGCCAGGTGAATGAAGAAAAAACAGGATTCTATGAAGTCTTCCTAAGTATCTAGTTAGCCCAGCAACAGTAGGTATCCAAGGCACAGAAAATGGTGCCAGTTCTGGAAAATCTCTGAACTCTCCTACTCATTCATTGATTGATTTACAGTTGCCGCAGTCCAGTTTGCTACATGCAGAGGGAACAAGATTTGAGTCCAGTAACACCTTAGAGACCAACAAGATTTTGGAGGTATACGTTTCGAGGGTAAAAGCTCCCTTCATCCGATATGCATAGGAATGTATTTGACAAAAGGAGCATTGACTCTCGAAAGCTTATACCCCAAGAACTTGCTGGTCTCTAAGGTGCTACTGGACTCAAATCTACTTATTAAATTAAGTTTCTTTGTATCTGAATACACGTATATGAACACATGAAGCTGCCTCACACCTGGGGCATTGGCATCTCAATTTCCAGGGGAGGGGGCACAGGGCTGAACTCAGCCCAGGCCCATACTTAGTAATCTATATTATTACTTTTTCAATATGAAATCATCTATATTTCCAAAAACCATGCTCCATCAACAATTAATCATGCAGTTTACATTCCCCCTCACTTGTAATAGTCTGAATTTCAGTCAAAGAAAGAGAACTCTGTAAGAGGAAATGTGTCATCATGAACTCCTGCACTGATATAATTAGAGTACACATTTCATTTTTGAATGAAGGGAAATACTTCCCCTCCCTCTCTATTTTCCTCACAACTACCCTGTGAGGGAGGTTAGATTGAGTGTGTATGACTGCACCAAGACCACATAGTGTGCTTCATGGCTGTGGGGATTGGTCTCCTCAGTCTCCTTTGGTCTCCTCTTAGACCCACACTCTAACAACTACACTGCTCACATACTGGATAGTCAGTATGAATCTCCACATAAATCTCAGAATCCAGAGTAAATACTGGCTTCTCAGATACCCTATCCTGAAAATATGGTAGTATTTGTTTGATTAAAGTAGGGTTCAGGACAGCAGAATCACCTCACTTTCCATATTTGAGGAACCAGCTTTATTTCCCCCCTCCATGTACATATGCACAGAGATTGGGGGGGGGGGGAGCTAAAGAAAGAAATATTCCTATCCCCTCCATTTATTTTTCTCTAAAGCTGCAACTCCCAGGATACCAAGTTTACCTTAATTTTCACCATTTGGGCCATAGGCCTCTGCTCACCCCCTAGGGTTGCCAGTGCCAAATTGGGATTAATACCTGGAAATTTTAGGTGTGTAGCCTGAAGGCAGTAAAGTTTGGGAAGGGACTTCAGTGGGGGTTATAATGCCTTAGAGTCACCTTCCGTAACAACCATTTTCTCCAGGTGAACTGATCTCTGTTGTCTGTAATAGTGGGAGATCTCCAGCCACCACCTGGAAACTGGCAACCTTATCACCACAACCCACTTGGCTAAAAAAAGAAATATTCCCATCCCCTTCATTCCTTTTTCTTTAAAGCTGCAAGTCCCAGGATACTAGAATCACCTTAACTTCCAGCATCTGCTCCACTGGCCTCTGCTCACCCCACAACACACAACTTCCAATATTTGGGCAACAGAGCTTTGGACCCCACCCCAAATATAGCAGTCTAAATTTAGAATAGAGAGGGAATGGAAACATTTCTTTATTCAAAAGAGTGCCTAGGAAGTAGAATAACCCTGCCACCACTGGGAAATCAATTTTTCTCCTGCTACAACATGTCCTCCATTTCGAGTATAACCTCAAACAAATGTGGATTCTCTAACTTGGGTTCACACACCCAGAACCCAAACCAATTTGGGAGAATTAAGCTCATTGTCAGGTGGAAACCTCTTACTGCTTCCACTGGCTAGCTTGGAAAGCTGACAGTTGCCAATGTGCAACTCAAAGTACCTTTAACAGACTACCAGTAACCATGAAACAACCTTCCAAAGCAAGGTTTAGAATTTATTTAGGGAAATACAAGAACTGAACAGGTACTCAAGTGTAAGAACAGTGAAACTGTTGTGTGCAGAAGAACGTGTGTATGAAGATTTAGGAGAAAAGGAGAACATGAAAGAGAGTCAAGCCTCTGACTGAATGAGAATTCTGTTCCAGGTAATGGCCAAGAGAAGGAATGGGGGAGAGAGATGGATTTAAAGAAGGGGAGAGGAGAATTTTTAAGAGAAAAGAAATGAACAGAGAGAAGAAGTTTACCTGACCTCAGTCCCCTGAGTTGGCTGGAATACATTGTCTGTTTTGATTATCCACAAGTTGAGAATAGGTGCTTTAGGAAGAACTTCCAAAGGTCCTGAGGAAAAAAAATAGGAAGGTAAGGCAGTGGAGAGATGCTCCTGTGTGGCTAAGAAATGTCCCAAAGTCCCAGAGAAAGAAAAGCAGAGTTGCCAGCCTTTGCACAGGTGGAGAGGATGAGACTGCACACTTTTGGCTGGCAGAGAAACGATAGTTATAGGAGCCAGCACAGGAGAATATCAAAGAAATAAATGTAAGGGTCAGGAATTCATGGTGAGTCTAGGATAATTTATGGGTTTCCTGGCTCTGACTGAGTTTAAGGGGGGTTGGCTTCAAAGAAAGGTAACAAAAGGTGACTGCATTCAGGCATGGTAGACAAAAGGGCTGGCAGGATGAAAGTTTCACCCATGCTTGCTGTAGGCTGGTAGGCTAGAAGATATTCAGGAAATGTTAGTGAAAACTCACTGGCTGCTTGATAGTAACTAGATTTTGCACTCAGGATCTAGAAGGCTTGCATTTGCTAATAAAATTACATTGGTGCATCACTATGCAAGCCCCTATGGTTATGGGTAGGGATGTGGATGTCCCACAAGTGGATCAGTCACCTTCCCAAGGTTTTGGCCACTCATTGGCATAGCTTGAGGAGAGCCTTGACCTCACCTTCTCCAGAGCAAAGCATTGCTTGCTCCTACAATAGGTTTATTCACTGACAGCATTATCCACTGGTCTGCTCCCCCTCTTATCTTTATATAAACAAAACCAGCCCAGTGCCTCCTATGAACTTGCTAAAGGGCAGCAAAGATGAGCAGGAACTTGAGAACTTGACAGCTGGAGCAGCTTCATGATGTTACCTAGCAGTGGGGGAACACTGGGAAATATTAGAAGGCCTTGTAGCCCAGCATGGGTGCTGCCCCCACTGGAAAATCCCAGCAGGGGCAGGAGCCTGGTTGCCTTCTTCCTGAAGTTTACATCTCTGCCTCACACTGAGTCAGACCATTGATCTATCAGGGTCAGTATTGTCTACTTAGGCTGCGGTCACACGGCCCTTAAATGCGGGAGGAAGGGCTATTTCCTCCCGCACTTAAAGGGGCCATCTACAAAGGCCGCAGAAAGTCCCGCGCCGAAGTGGGCTCAAATGCGGGTTCCTCCCACATTTTCCGACCCCGGGAAAATGACAGTTTTCCCGGGAGTCGCGGGAGGAACCCGCATTTGAGGTATCTGGACAGCCCTCTCTCGCAATCATTGCGAAAGCAGGGCTGTCCAGATGGTCCCGTCGGCTATCCCCCCTTTTACAACCCCCCCCCAAACTTACCAGGTGGCTAGCGGGTCCTTTGCTGCTGCTTCCGCCGCCGCCACTTCTTCTGCCGCCGTGGCCGCCTCCTTCGGCGCCGCTTCCACGGCCGCTGCTTCTGCTGTCGCCAGGGCTGCCTCTTTTGCCGCCTCTTCTGTGGCCACTGCTTCTGCCGCCGCCGGCGCTTCTGCTGCCGCTGCTGCATCTTTCCCCGCTTTCCAACGCTTCTCCGGCCGACACCGCCTCCACCCGCCGACACCGGCTGCCGCAGGGGTTGGGATGTGTAGACATCCCAACCCGAGGTAGAAAAATGCGGCCCCTTTAATCCGGGAGGGCTCCCGGATTTAAAGGGGCCGTGTGACCGCAGCCTTAGACTTGCAGCAAATCTCCAGCGTCTTAGATAGTGGCCTTTCACATCATCCACTGCTCAGGGTTGAACCTGGGATCTTCTGCATGCAAGGCTGATGCTCCTAACTCAATGATTCATCTAGGAGAAGGACAATAAAATGTTTTCATTTATAAATTTTAAATTCTTCTCAAATAAGTGCATGAAGGATTTGATCACTGGCAAGGAACTTGGGGTTTATAGCAAGGCTGAAGTTCTGGAAGAGCCCTGGGGATTTAACCTTGTTTCCTCATGATACTTACCTTATTTAAACTGCCCCTACAAACTGTTTGTGAGGAGAAAACACAGAGATGCCCTGCATGGCTGTCATGTGCACTTTGGTACTCAGGGACTAAAATATTAGTTTTTTGTTCACAATAGTTTTACCTTGCCCATGGCCAGACCCATAGTTGGCATTTTGGGACCCGATTAATAGATATTTGCAGTAGTATGCAGAAAGGCTTTTGGCTTTTGTTTCCAAGATGGCCTAGCTGACACTATTACTATTGCCTCATATTCATAATAAGCCATGTGCTGTTAGGTGGGATTTGAAACACGCACACAAGAGAAAACTGCCTATTTATGGAATTTTGAGAACAGTAGCTTGGCTCAAATAGCATCACTCTACTTGAGGCTGTATTCCAGATTATTTCCAACTCAGGGATTTTTTCTCCCTCCAAGTTATTATGTGTATTCTTATTTTTGCAAAGATTGAGCATACTACAGCATTCAGCTGGTAAAAAGAAAGAATAGTGTTTAGTTGTTGATTCTTACATCTAAAATGCCAGTAACATAATGAACCCTCAGGAGATGTACTCCCAGGCGGAGCAGTTTGTGTCTGTGCTAGAAGAGGTTTAAATTAGTCCCCCCCCCTTCTTTTCTTTTCTTAAAAGAATAACCTGCGATGAAAGCTCTACTACCAACTGTTTTACTTGTCACTGGCTCTTCAGGGCAATAAACCAATTACTTGCTGCTGCAGTGAAGACTCTTTCTTACTGTTTTAAATGCATGTTAGAGATATAGCGATCTTCATGTATTTCAGGAGTCAGCATTTCCTGTTCATTATGATTGCAAATTAATGGGCTTCTCCACAAACGCAGTTTTGTTGTCAGAAAAAACTGATTCTAACTTCATTGGTATACAAAGGGTTAGCATAATGGGTTCCCCCCTTCTCCTTAAAAATGCACCTTAACCCTTTTGTTTGTTAAAAAAACACACAATAGTATTAATGTTTCCCATAAGGAAACCTTGCATTCATTGCATTTCAGATGTCTACTGCCCATTACCTTATAAAGTACACATCATGTGTGCTATAATTTCTTTTTCCCATACCCATGAACAAAAATAGCTGGTTGCCTTTGTAGAAGAAAAATGTTGGCTGACCCCATACTGGGTGGGCATACTTTTGGAGCCTATGTGATGTAGTGGTTAAGACTACTGGACCCATGATCTGGGAGACCCAGGTTTGAATCTCCACTCTTCTATGCAAGTTCTCAGGGTAACCTTGGATGAGTCAAATTAACCTACCTCACTCAAATTAACCTACTCAAATTAACCTACCTCACAGGGCTGTAGTGAAAATAATATGGAGAAAGGGACAATGTTATAAACTGCTTTGTATCCCCATGGTAGAATAGGCAAGGTATAAATGAACTATATTAATAGACTTTTTAAAGGTTTGTCCCGTCCCCCCTTCTTTTTATGATAAACCTAATTTGGTAAGGTATTGCTACTTGGAAACAGCTTAATAATACATGTTTGTACAAAGCAGCACACTGTGAACCAGAAGGCCCTTGTTTTAAACCTCTCTGCTTCAGTCACGAACATGCTTAAATGAATGACCCTGAGAAAACCAGTCCACTCCAGCCCCCAGCAATGGGGTAATAATGCTGATCCACATTGTGGTGAAATAATGTGTGCAAAATACTTGAGCACTCTACAGCACTACATGAATATTAAGTACTGATTATCTGGCTTCTGAACATTCACAGTAAAAGATCTTGTTGTTTTATTTCATACTTGTTCTATTTACTAAATCAGTAATTTTCAGTTCTGGGTCCCATTTTTAATCCAATGTGAGAGCCACTTCTAATTTTTTTAACAGATGCCTGCTTCATAAGAACATAAGAAGAGCCCTACTGGATCAGATCAGTGGTTCGTCTAGTCCAGCATCCTGTCTCACCCAGGGGCCAACAAATTACTATAGAGGCCAACCATCCTTTTTTCTGTCCCGCTGTATGCATTCCATTCTTGCTCACTCTCTCCTTTACTTCTGTCTTCTTGCTTTTATTCCCCTAATCTGCACCCCATCCCCAAAAATGGGATGCAGCTCAGTCTGGCTCATGATTCAAATGTAGGGATTGGCATGAACCACATTTTACAGTTTGGTTCATGTTCATGGCTGAATCACGAGTCGAACCATGAACCAATACACTGGAACCAAACCAGGGTGCATTGGTTCGTGAGCCATTTAAAGTTTAAACCCCTGCTTTCTGCTCCCTGCAGCTTTTTGCAGGGAGAAGAAAGCAGGGAGCCTTTTAAACTAAACAGCTGAGTGGTGAGAAACTCTCTGCTGCTAAGCTGTTTGATTTAAATGGCTGGGAGACATTTAAACCTTGCTTTCTGCTCCATTCAGCTTTTGGCAGGGAGCAGAAAGCAGTAGTTTACATGACTCCCAGCTATTTAAACCAAACAGCTGAGCAGTAGGGAGCTCTCCACCACTCAGCTGTTTGTTTTAAATGGCCCCCTGCTTTCTGTTCCCCACAGCTTTTCATAGGGAACAGAAAGCAGGGGTTTAAATAGCTGGGAGCTGTTTAAACCAAACAGCTGTTTATCATGAGCAGAAAGCAGCGGTTTAAACTGCCATGAACTGCATCGAAAGCAGGGGTTTAAACTGCCATGAACTGCATCGAAATTCATGAAAGTTCATGGCAGTTCTTCAGTTGGCAAACACTGCTTCTCAAACCATAAAATGCCCAAAATTAGTGACAAACTTTAGTTTGTCAGCAGGTTTATGCCCATCCTTACTCACAAGTTGAATATCAATGGGTTAAACTATTTCTTATGCTAATGCTAATCATTTATTAGATAGAAATAAGAATAATCACTCTTATCAATCTATCAGGAACAATGATCTTCTCATCATGAAGTTACTTCTGTGTAGAAATCTTATGATACTTCTGTACATCTTGGTGTTTTGAACAGCACATTATTTCAGTCTGGTGTAGAGGTTAAGTGCCAGTCTGGTATAGTGGTTAAGTGCACGGACTCTAATCTGGGAGAACCGGGTTTGATTCCCCACTCCTCCACTTGCACTTGCTGGATGACCTTGGGCAAGCCATAGCTCTGTACCAGCTGTTCCCTCAAGGACAGCTTGGGAAAGAGCTCTCTCAGCCTCACCTACCTCACAGGGTGTCTGTTGTGGGGAGGGGAGGGGAAAGGAGTTTGTAAGCCGCTCTGAGACTCTTAAGTGAGTGAAGGGCGGGATATAAATCCAATCTCTTCTTCTTCTTCTTCTTCTTCAGACTTGTGGCAAAGCCAAAATTGATATGTGAAAATTTATGAATATAGGTTGTCTTCCAATTTGTGGGTTTGGTGATAAGCAATTCACTATGCTGCCATACTTTAAAGAAGGAAAAGTTTTGCAAATTCATTCTTTTAAAATGCAGAAAACTGTGTAAGACTTTCCTTGGATACTAAGAGCAATGCTGCTCATTGTCCACAACCTTGTAAATTATGGCAGCCAGGAATTGTCTTTTGTTAATTAATAGTAGGGTTGCCAACCAATGACTAACAACTATCAAAGGAACAGTAATGGGGGCGGAAATAGTGCCATGCTGGTTGTGTGATGTCACTTCCATCACATTGCCAGTATGATGTCAAAGTGGCTTTGACATCATACTTTGACATCATACTTTGATCATCATACTTTGACATCATACTGGCAATGTGACATCACTTCCAGTGTTCACTGGAAGTGATGTCACATTGCCAGTATGATGTCAAAGTGATGCTCTAGGATTTGGGCACAGAAAAACACAAAATTTTGTCCAAATCCTAAAATGGTGTTTGCCAGAAGTGATGTTGCTCTGTCAGAATGGTGCCATTTTAAAGCATTTTCTTTCCAACTGCTTTCAGTGGGTGGGCAGGCAACAAGAAACAGGTGCAAGAGGCCTCTCAAATGAATAAGTTATAATTAGAATCATATCAGGTCACTCAGGTTCAGTGGAAAGATAGCTTGGAGAAGAAACAAACTGAAGCAACACTTGGCAACTAAGAAGGGACCCAATAATTTGCTGTGCTGTATCATTTTATTCCTGAACATTATACATCCTCCTGGCCATTCAGCCACTGCCAGACCAATCTCAATGTCTGTGGTAAAAAACAGTTTCATCTGCAAAGGCAGCTCCTGCTGGTCTTAAGATTTAATAGAACAGAGAAAAGGCCTAGAAGAGAATTCACTAATATCTTTAGACTAAGGACAAAGAAAGATGATGAGGACCTTCAAGTGAGCAGCTGTTATTGCATAAAAGCAATCAGTATAGTAGAGCAAGAATTGAAATACAGACTTAATCATCTTTTTTTAAGTTATCTTAGTAGCCTTCAAGAGCTCAGAACACAATTGAAACCATACCAATTCAGACGCTCAGAATAGTAGCTCTCTGAAAAGAATAGGGAGAGAGAGCTACATGGGCCAGCTTCTTCTTTTTATAAGCCCATAAAAGGCCTGTTAGTTGGTTAGGTGAAATATACCTCTATCAGTAGGGATCTTATGGACTCTTCGAGGAACCAGAATCAACTTTAACCAAAGACACCTGGCTAAAGTACCTAGTATTTCTGGTCTACTCCACAATAATACTCTGGACTGAGAAAGAACACTCAAGTTACCCCCCTACAGAGACTCACCAGGGTGAAAAGGGCAATAGATAGAGTGCAGGAAGGAAATGTATTGCTGTTTAAGTACCAACATCTCTTTTGAAGTAGAGGATTAATCCTGAATAAATTCAGGACACAAGGCCTGAAAGGCAGGCTTAAGGGGAGATAATCTGCTCAAGGCCTTCTCCTTTGCATGGTTGGGAATAGCTGGGGGATCTGCCTAGGTTTATCTGCCTTTTCTTTCCATTTACTTATCTCGTTTTTAATAATATCTTACGTTTTATAGTGCCTTTCATCCTAATGATTCCCAAAATGTTATATAAACCCTGAAAACTGGTAAATATACGTGTATGTGTGAGAGAGAAGGAGTAGGGAAAAGAGGCACGGAGAATAGGCAAAGGTTCCCGTATCTATAAAAGAATAAACTATACATAGGGATTGCTCCATCAGTCACTGAAATGCAGTCATCAAAACAGTTGTTTGAATGGAAACATTAGTGCCACTGGCCATTTTGTCTCTGTGCTGCCTGGTAACATGGTGACATGCAGCTGTCAAGATGTCCCCTTATAGGTTAGCAGACTTGTCATATGTGCTAAACAGATTGAGAAATTGTCAATATCTAGAAATACACATTCAAAGACTTCATACTCTTAAACAAGAAAAAGCATAGGGACTATTTTTTCTTGAATCCATAGAGATCTTTTGGTATATTCAAGTCTAGTATGTAAACTGTGAATACATAAACAGGATTTCATTGAAACTCATATCACATAGTGATCTCTTTCTTTGTATTTGCCTTACTTCGCTTCCTCAGAGTATGAAGCTTTGGACAGGGAAGGTGTGTCTTTTCAAATAGTATCCAGTTATTACCTGCTGTGAGTCCTTGAAATAAGGAAGGCTATAAATCATAAGAAGAAGAACAAGGAGTTGAACAATGTGCTTTCTGCTTTCCTAGTGGAGTTGTGGTTCACACTGAGCTCTGATTGAAAAGATATTGTTTCATTCTCCACATATCCAATTACAGGGAAAGCCCTTCTGCTGAATAAAAGCCAGTTAGATTCCAACCTGTTATGAACCAGTAGACGTGACTAATTTGATAGCTACAGCCCTGGAGATGATACCTCCTTAGTCTAGTATCTTCGCAGTTCCTAGGTTCTCCAAGGCAGAACACAGAGAAGAAAAACATTTCCCAAAAATCCAGACAATGTTAGAGAATTCAAGAACCTGCTCTCTCTGAAGTATAAATTCTCTGCAAGGAATAACATGGCAACCACTGAAATTTGGCCAGTAAAACCAGTTCTTCAAATCTGCACTCTGCTGAATCCTGGGAGTCCTTGGAAGGCCTGTGAAGTGTTATGGATAGTTATTCTACATATACAATGGAAATTTAATCAGTTACACAATTGTCAATCCACTGAAAAAAAAGTGCTTACAAGAACAAAGCATTGCACTAGTGCACATCAGTACATAGACTGGATCCCATATTCCAGAACGTCCCATATCTCATGCTTGCAGGATTATTGGTAAGGAGAAGAAACACTGTAAAGTCTGCAAGCTTCACTGTATGTCGTTGGATTTTCTTTTGTGTAGTACAATACATCATGAGAAGACAAGACTCACTAGAATAGAGAACAATGCTAGGAAAAGTTGAAGGCAGAAGGGACAAAAGAAGACCTAACATGAGATGGATTGTCTCAGTACAGGAACCTACAAAAATGATACTATGAAAGACCTTAGCTAAGTTATATTTACAAACAAATGTCCACAAACAAACAAAAAAAGATAAAGAGGTATGGGTAGTGAGCAGAATCACCTTACTCTTAATTACTGTAAAAAGAACAAATATTTCCCAGCTTGAATACTGAAAAAGGAATGGGTCCCTCACTGCTGGACCTTCTGAGGGCACCTGGTGTTTTTGGCCTCTGTGTGACAGAGTGTTGGACTGGATGGGCCATTGGCCTGATCCAACATTGGCTTCTCTTATGTTCTTTTGGGTCACAATTCAAAAAGCTAGTCGTTTTAACAACTCCGAAACATTCCACACATATATTGTATTGTCTAGTTATAGTGGATCAAGGAGTGCAGGAAAGAGTTCCACATGTATATATAAAATAGATGCAGGCAATCAAACTACACAAAATGCATTTTCATTCTTTCTTCTGTCCTTAGCCATTCTGATTCTATGAATTTTGATTCTCAGAATGACTTTAACCATGCTGATTCTCAGGCCTTTGGCTGAGGCAGCAGGCATGCATGTATGGCTTTCCTGAGGTTGTTGTCACCCATTCACTGATAATTGACCATTATTCATCTGTTACCAACGGGCCAGGGAAACTTTTGCAGCCAGCTGATTTTTGTTTTGAGCTGTAACCACCGATTTTAATGCGTATTACTATGTTTTAATTCTTTAACTGTATTTATTGTATTGTTTGATGGTATTACCTGCCCTGAGCCTGCTTGCGAAATGGGTGGGCTATAAGTATGAAAAATGAATGAATGAATGAATGAAAAATAGTAAACACATGTTACAATAATGAATAGGATTAGGCAGGGGTCCTTTCGCAAAAAAAGAGGTGCAGGAGCTCATTAGCATAACTTATTTGCATATGCCACACACCCTGATGTCACCGGAAGTGTCAGAAGGCCACACACCCCTGACATCACCGGAAGTGTGTCAGAAGGCAATACCCACTGCTCAGGCTCCACCCCAAAAATCTCCAAAGTATTTCCCAAGTCAGAGCTGGCAAGCCTATTTGATGGCAAAGCAAGGCAGGCAGGCAGGCAGGCAGGCAGGCAGGAAGGAAGGGAAAAGGAAGGAAGGAAAGGAACAGGAAGGAAAGGAACAGGAAGGAAGGAAGGTAGGTAGGTGGGGAGAGAGAGAGAGAAGAAAGAAAGAGAGGGAGGGAGGGAGGGGGGAAGAAAGAAAGGCACAGGTAGGTAGGTAGGTAGGTGGGGGAGAGAGAGAAGGAAGGAAGAAAGAAAGAGGGAGGGAGGGGGGAAGGAAGGAAGGAAGGAAAGGAACAGGAAGGAAGATAGGTAGGTAGGTAGGTGGGGGGAGAGGGAAGGAAGGAAGGAAGGAGGAAGGAAGGAAGGAAGGAAGGAAGGAAGAAAGAAAGGAAGGAAGGAAGGAAGGAAGGAAGGAAGGAAGGAAGGAAGGGGAGAAGGAACAGGAAGGTAGGTAGGTAGGTGGGGGAAGGAACAGGAAGATAGGTAGGTAGGTGAGGGGGAGAGAGAGAGAAGAAAGGACGGAAGGAAGGAAGGAAGACAGACAGGCAGACAGACAGACAGACAGACTAGGCGTTTCTCCCCCCCTCACTCCGGCCGAGTGGCTGTCAGCCACACCGGCCGCGTTTCCCTCCCTTCCGCCCTCCCCGTGGCCTGGGAATGGTGTGGGGGAGGGAAGGGGCGCTTATCCCCGGGCCGGCAGCCTGCCGCGGCCCAGGAACAGTGAAGGGGGGAGGGAAGGGGGTTATCCCCGGGCTGGTGGCTGCCTGCCGTGGCCCGGGAAGGGAGAGCGGGAAGGGACAGGGCTTGGGAAGGGAGAGGGGGGGGACGAGGCTTCTTCCCAGGCCGGTGTCAGCCTGCCACGGCCTGGGAAGGGAGAACGGGGGGGATGGGGCTTGGGAAGGGAGAGCGGGGGGGGGACGAGGCTTCTTCCCGGGCCAGCCGCAGCCTGCAGCAGCCTGGGAAGGGAGAGCGGGGGGGATGGGGCTTGGGACGGGAGAGTGGGGGGTGGCTTGGGAAGGGAGAGCGAGGGGGATGGGGCTTGGGAAGGGAGATTTCTGGGTGTCTCTCAACCAAATATTGACAAGACTCATAACTAAGCTGCTGAATCTTGTATATATCACATCCTTATACATATCTTAACTAAATCCAATCACACCTGCTATTGTCCTTCCCCTGTTATTGTCATTTGCCTGCTAATGTCATTTAGCATCTGAAACCACTCCACTTTCCAATAAATAGGACAGATAGACTCCCATTCTAGTTGTATCTGAAGAAGTCAGCAGTGACTCACAAAGGCTCATACCCTGTCACATATTTTGTTAGTCTTTAAGGTGCTACTGGACTCTTGCTCTTTTATACAAAAACAGTGCATTCTTTAATATTTTTATTATAATTAATTTGAATTGTTAAACGAATGACAGTTGGAAATAGTCAGGAACATTCATTATTCCACTATTCTTGCAAGTGCCTGCCTGGCTTAGAATTCAACATAAGAGCACAGGAAGAAGGACAAGAAGAGAGTGGATCAGAAGATACGTGAGAAAGCAGCATACATCCGTCATCACAGCTGTACACAAATGTTTCCATTAAAGAGGATTGGGATGAGAGTCTGACCTATATCACACTACTCCACTCAGCAAATCTTGAAAACTTCCACCAGAGTTCAGGCCATTTACAGCTTCAAACAAGCACCCTAACTTGGGCCCAGGAATGTGCAACTCTGCTATACAGTGCAGTGAGTGGATTACAGCACTATTAATTTTAATTGTGTTTTGCTATTGCCACTTGGTGTCATCTCATCTCTGGCCTGGAGTAGAGACTGCTGCATATTTATGTACTTACTAAACCTCTGCCAGAAAGTCATTCAATAATTAAAAGTATGGGGGGGATCACCATTTGTAAACATTTCACTGCATAATACCTTAAAAGAAATTTGACCGACAAGTAAGTGCTGGTCTTGGAGTGGTGCTGCAGACCCCAAATCTCATAGGGCTGGGGGATTTCTACAGATGCCTACTTCCCTCTGCAAGGAACCACTTAGGACAGGGGTGGGCAAATTGCAGCCCACGGGCCACATGCAGCCCGCCACAGAGTTTTTTGCGGACCACCAAGACAGTCGGCCAGATCGACAAGAGTAAATATAGATGCTCTTTGACAGACATTAACTTGCAGGCTGTGATGAGAATCTCAACAAGCAATCTCACTCCTGATTTCAAAAAAATGTAGAAAAGTGTGATAGGGTACATTTTTCTCATTAAACTGATTCTAAAATTAAATGTGCTTGCAGCTATAGATGATATGAAATTAGCACAATAAATAAATAGAATAAAACTACCACTATTTAATTTAATTTATATTTATTGATTTTTATGATACAATTTATACCTTTTCTGAAATGCAAAGTTAAGTAATGAATGCAATCATTTTAAAAGGTGCGGCCCTCTGCTAACCTCCACTCCCACAAAGTGGCCCCCGAGCCAAAACAATTGCCCACCCCTGACTTAGGAGGATGGTTCAACCCCAGAGACTGATGGGTTTAGCTGGTTTCCAATGAGCCCTGAGGAACTTTAAAAGCCTAGAGAGGCCTTGTATCAGCATGGAACTCTGTGGATTGCTCCTTGGTGCGCTTCCCCCCTTGAGGAAAGCTCCAGTTCCTGGGAGAAGGCATCTATGCAAAGCAGGCTTGCCAGGTCTGCCACTAAGATGGAAGATCTCCTGGCATCCCCTTGTCATTGCCCACAGACATCTGAAAGGCTGGCAGGAGAGAAATGTGGGTAAATTAGGAGGGGGGTTGCACCAACATCATACCAGCATGGGATGTCACTATTGGAGAAAAATTATATAGAATCATAGAATCACAGAGTTTGAAGGGGTCATACAGGCCATATAGTCCAACCTCCTGCTCAATGCAGGATCAGCCTAGGCCCTAGAGCATCGCTGACAAGTGTTTATCCAACCGCTGCTTAAAGACTGCTAGTGAGGGGGGGCTCACCACTTCCCTAGGCAGCTGATTCCACTGTTGCACAACTCTTACTGTAAAAAAAGTTTTTCCTGATATCCAGCTGGTACCTTCCCATTCTTAATTTAAACCCCTTATTTTGAGTTGTGTCCTCTGCTGCCAACAGGAACAGCTCCCTGCCCTCCTAAGTGACAGCCCTTCAAATACTTAAAGAGAGCAATCATGTTCCCTCTCAACCTCCTCTTCTTGCAACTAAACATTCCCAAGTCCCTCAGTTTTTCCTCATAGGGCTTGGTCTCCAGGCCCTCAATCATCCTCGTCGCACTCCTCTGCACATGCTCCACAAGCAATCAACAGAATTCCATATCAGGGAGACTCTAGGATTTGCCAAGAGTTTTATGGTTTAGCAAATCTAAAAGTGCCCTCCTGATACCATGATGTCACTTCTGGTTTTTGCTGGAAGTGATGTCAAACACTGATGTGATGAACATGTGCCTATCTCTGCTCCGTCCCTCAATGCTCCTGGGGGTTCCAGGCTGCCACCTGGTAACTTTAATAAAGAGGATGGGGAGTCAGTGGTTTTCTTTTCTGCTATAATTACATCATATTGCATATCATTTTGGGGAGGGGCTGTTGCTCAGTGGCAGAGCATCTGTTTGGCATGCAGAAAGTCCCAGGTTCAATCTCCAGCATCTCCAGTTAAAGGATCAGGTAGGAGGTGATGTGAAAGACCTCTGCCTGATACCCTGTATAGCTGCTGCCAGTCTCAGTAGACAATACTGACCTTGATGGACCAAGGGTCTGATTCAATATAAGGCAGATTCATGTGTGAACTGGGGTATCAGTCAAGATCTTGTATCAGAGTCCAATGATTTGGCAGATTCATGTGTGTTCATGTGTGAACTGGGGTATCAGTCGAGATCTTGTATCAGAGTCCAATGATTTGTTTCATGTTGGACTCTCTTGACTAATGTTGACAGAGTGCTTGAGGTTGTGAAAGCCACTTCCTACAAACTGGTTCTTTGCCACTTTGGCTACTGAAATTATTACAATAGAAAGTGAAAACTTCCTTTGGGAAGATTATGAATATGTCCTTTTTACAAGGTGTCGGGGTTACTTCACCACTGAAACAAGTTATAATTAGACCTCTTCATAAGAAATTATCTTTGGGTAAGAGTGATGTGGGTAATTATCATCCTATGACCAATATCCCCTTTGGGGGCATCGTGACTAAGCAAGCTGTGGCAGAGCAGGAGCACGAATTTTTGGACAGAATGTCTTTTTCTAACCCATTTTATTCTGGTTTCAAACCAGGGTTATGGACTGAAAGAACTTGGTGGGTTATCTCTGGCTACACTTGGGTAAGGGTAAGCATTTGTTACAGTCATCCACAATATTTTGGTCAATCAATAACTATCAATGCTAGGAATAAAAGGGGGCAGCCCCTGATTGATTTTATTCTCTTCTGGTTGGCATGAAACAGTAAGTTACCATAGGAGAAGCAGAGTCATCTAGTTGGGACATTATGTGTCAGGTACCCTGCGGATCCATTTTATGCCCAGTTCTTTTTAACCGTTAAATTAAACCTTTGGCCAAGATCATGAGGAGCTTTGGACTATCATCAATATGTGGATAACGCCAGTTTTATATCTCGTTATTTAAGGTTCCATAAACTGTTATGAAAATCCCAGGCAAGGATTAGTCAAGTGGCTGATGCTGAAGTGTCGTCCAGAGAAGACAGAGGTGATGCTGGTTGGGAAGGCAGGGTTTAAGCCTGATACTGATCTACCATCATATTAAGATGGGTTTAAGATCAATAGATCTTAAGAGATTGGTGGTGCTCTTGGTCCCAGCCTTGTTGATGGATAAACATAGTTACAGTTGTTGCTAGGAGCACCTTCTTTTAACTACCTCTAGCTCATAAGTTGGGTCCTTATTTAAAGTCTGCTGGGTCCTTTTCGCATTTGCCTGCCACTCCAGCTGTTCTAGTGTTTGAGTCAAGGCAATTTAAGTCTGCGGCAAGACAGCATCCAAAAAATCCAGGGCAATAGAGGGCTGAAACCGGGCCGACCACTGAAGGGAGGTAACATAATGCAGAACGGAAGAAAAACACCTGGAATAAAAAGAAGGTTGAATTTGATTTTAGTGCAGAATTGTTTGGGGGATACCGCGGTGAACATGGATTTAAGGAGAGTGTGGAAAGGGCCCTGGTGTAGCTACACTGACCCACAGTAATATAACCTCCAGACTGGACTACTGTAAGATGCTCCACATGGAGTACTGTAACATGTGCTACATGTGCTGCTTTTGGAAATGTCTCAGAAGCTTCAACTGGTACAAAATGCAGCATCAAGACTTCTATCTGGGGTCAAAGACTCAGAACATATAATTCTAATGCTACATCAACCACATTGGTTGCCTATTAGCTTCTAGGCCCAGTTCAAAGTACTGGAGATTACCTTTAAAGCCTTTAAGGGTCTCTATATTTATCATACCAGATGCCCAGTACGCTTCCATGGGACAGCTACACTCTTAGTAGCACCTTCTTTTAGGACTGTCCCTATGGCAGCAAATAAATATGCTGGCTAGGCAGGGTATAAATACAAATAAATAAATAAATAAAATAAAGTCACAGGCTTTTTTCTAATTTTTAGTCCTTTGGAATGGCTTACCAGAGTAGGTACAGAGAGCACCTTCCCTTTCTGCAATTAGAAAGAGATGTAAAAAGTTTCATTTCAGAGGGCATTACATGGAGGGTAAATTGTTTTGGAAACTCTCACTACATTTTCAACCTGGGCATTTTTAATTATGTTGCCAGGTAAAGACTGAGTACCAACAGGAGTTGCGGACGGACATGCAAAATAGGTATTGCAGCAATTTGTGTCACTGTTGGAGTGAACACAGAAGTGATATCAGCACACTGGCATGACACTGTAGTGTGACGTTAGCATGCTGAGACTACTTCCAGGTTTGTGTCAGAAGTGATGCTGTGGAATCACTGGAATGCCTGTCACACCCTCCCATTCATCCCCCCCCCCCCCATTGTTATACCAAGCAGTGGTAGGCTCCTAATCACCCTAGTTTTTAACCTTTGCATTGCAGTTTATCTTGTTGATGGCTTACTATGTTGTTCTTAAGTCCTCATGTTGTTTTTAAGCCATTGCAACTTGTCTCTTAAGAAGATGAAATATAAATATTTTTTAAAAAATTAAAATAAATAAGTTGTTAGGGATGCCAACTTGCAGGTGGGTCCTGGAATCCTCCAGACTACAGAGATCAGTTACCCTGGATAAAATAGCAGCTTTGGATGGTAGCCTGTGTGGCATCACATCCCTGCTGAGCTCCTTCCCCTTCCTAAACTCTGCCCTCCTCAAGCTCTGCCCCCATATTTCCAGGAATTCCCCAACCCAGAGTTGGCAATCCTACTTCTTGCACCAGCAGAAAAGCTAATCGAGTCCAAACCATTGTTATTACTTAATTTAAGGTAAACAGGAATGCAGTGGTAGGTACAGTTCCCTCCCCCCTTCTTGCAACATAATTTAAATTTTCACTTCTTGAAATATCATGCAGGCTCATTTGCTGTTCTATGATCAGTATAGTATATGCCACTGATAGGCTGACATTTGTGTAAACCTATGAAAATACTAACATGAAAGCATTTCCTGGATGTGCAGCACTATGACCAAGAACAACCTCTGAGAAGGCTTAGACAGAACTCTCCAAACAGGACTGTATTATAACTTTCGTGGGCAACATTTATAGCAGCCAGATGCATTCTATTAGTAGCAAACAGTATACAGTAAGCCCACTGCATTACTGCACTAATATCTGTGGCTGTGGTTTTCTTTCTTTGTCACAGTGCTTCCTTTTCTCTAACAAACAAGCAATCTATTACTGCACAAAGTTACGCATATGTATCTGTTAGTATTCCGTGACTTAATTAGATCTTTGAGCTTTGTACTATATATTTATACACCTTGCCCTGCAATTTAACAGTTTTCATTTTCACACATTTTCTACTCTTTTTCTGTAGGAATTGTAGGGAATGTTAGAAAATTGGTTACAAAAGGAACAGAAAAGAAACATGGGTTTGCAGAATCCATTTTGAAAGCTGCCTCTTGCCATTTACATCCAAGCACATGTCTGTGTGTTTGCTTGATTTACATTAAGCAATATCTAAGTGCAAATAGTAATCATATACTAAAGTAAACCGGACTATATGCAATTGCCTCATCTGTTTCTTCAATTGCAGTTGCAATCCCATAGATTCCAATCTTGACAGGTAGCATAATTAGAAAATTCTCTTTGTCTTATTAAATGTGACTCTTCTCAATAGAATTCACTTCGATATGAGACAAGGACTGAAAATATACTTCAAATCTAAAACAGGAAATCAAGGGGGACTGTTTTATTTTTATCTGTCTTTGTGCAAGCGACATTATTATCAAAGGATATTGTAATGCCGAAAATGTACTTTGGGGATTTAAATCACGTATTAGCCTGGAAAGCAAAAAGTGCTGTAGGGCCCATGCAATATATTTTCTCATTAATCTGATTGAAAGATTATCCTTCCTATAGCTATGAAAAGTCTAATACCCATATATCCATCTTTCCTGCTAGTAAAATTCAGCTTTGTGTGAAGTCATTGTCTCTCGTGTCTGGGGTCCTACACTCTTCTTCATTTCTCTCTATAAGCCGGCCTGTATTAAAATAAATTCAGAGCAGGCCGCCATTTCATGCACACATTTTGATTATTTCATAAGCTGCTAAGGAAAATGGAAGTATCAGCAAGTCATGCAGTTTTACTGGTAATGTAATGCTTGTCATTCCCTCAGTGGTCATGTGAAAAAGTTTAGCTGTAATATCTTTGACAAATGTTCAGCGAGTCAAAACAGTGCATTTAAATGAAATGCAGATATGAATGAGCCATTATTACAATCACAACCCCAGCTTAGAAATTATTAAATATGAATATATACACTTTCCAAGCAACCTGACATTTGTAATACATAACTAGCTGTGCATTCTCCCCCCCCCAGCCCCCCCTCCACTTCCACTTCCCTCCTCACACCACATCATTCTTTCCCCACCCCCACCCCTGATTCAGAATAAAGGAAGTCATTTTGATCAGAGGCCGCACACAGTAATTGAAGACACTCCTGATGATTTCATGCAATCAGAGTGGCACATTATTTGTGATGAAAATTAAGTAAAGAAGGAAAGCCGATTTATAGGTTGTCTTGCTTATGGTCAACTGCCTTTGCGGAAGATTAGCAATTCTATCCTAAGCAAAAAAAAAACCAAAAAACCACCACATCTATACTTTCCACATCATAGATTTACTGAAATTTTCATATAACCTTCGTCGTAACGTGCAGCACTTCCACGATTTTAAGCTTTTAATGAAATGACGGAGGGAAAAAATGTCTTAAACTGAATGATTTCTCTTTTGGAGCTCTTTTTGAGTGCTGATAGCATGAACAGTATAGATGGCTCCAGCCATAACTGTCACACAGATAATATTCTTTTATGCCTCGAGACACTAAGATGGTGCTGTAGATAACCAAAAGGAATAAGCTGCCACCATCACTAATCTGCAGCTTTGAAACACTATAGCTTTTGCATGGCTAAGAGAAGGTAAAATAATCTAGAAAGTGTAATACAAAAGAAAATGTGCTTAGGAAAGAAAATGAAAGATTTTTGTTAAAAAAAAAAGACTATTGTTAATTTTTTTCTGTGCACAAAATTAATCAAATGATCAGTTGTTGGTGTTTTTAAAAAAATGTTTGTGTCTTTGAAGCAACTGAAAATGCAAAATAAAGAACTCTTTATATCTCCAGGATATTTTATGACCTGAGCTGTGAAACTGAAATATGGGGAATACTTCATTTTATTGTTCCCTTCAGAATTTCACTTCCAAAAATCTTTATAGGTTGTTCGTAGAACATGTGTAACAGATATGTGCCATAGTGGCAGGTATCCAGTGCATGGAGGTGCACTCTGAAGTCTCCTGAAATCAATGGGACTTAAGCATGTGCTCTGGATTATAGCCAATGGCTGCTCTCTTGCCAGACAAGGATCATTCCTGTTGATTATTTTTCAATATGTGCAATTGAATGCTATCGAGAGTTTAATAAGAAATTGGGGATTTATTTACCTCTCTGTATTGTATAGCATATGTTTCACTGTTAGTGGAAACATGGGGATATTGGGTTTGGGGTATTGGGTAACACATACCATTAAGGCTTAACAAAGTCTTTCTCTCTCCCCACTTAGAGGGAAATTACCTTGAGAGAGAGAATGATTTATATTATGCCTGCAGAATGGATCTGATTTCTGATTATCGTCTCAGTACCTAATTGTTTTGCATCTTTGTCTTAATGGATACTACATTTCATGTTTGTGTCCATTAAGGAGAGATTGTGAATAACCAGCACACTCTTTTTTTTTTAGAAGTGTGCTGTCTACTAAGCACAATTGTCATTCCTACCGCCTAGAATTTAGTGGAGTTTTATTCCTGCCTCAGTGTAAAAATCTGTAATCTGAAATTTTATAGTTCTGAGATGGTTGCTTAATATGGGGCTGTTGGCGAAACAGCAAAGGAAAAAATGGATTAAACAGCAGAATTGGAGCCCTGCATAAACTATTCTCAAGGTTGGGTTGTTGTTGTTGTTTTTTAAGATACTAGTATACATTCAAGAGAAATCTTTTTTAAAAATCTCTGAAAGTCAGGAGCGATATGCATATTTGTATTGAATATGCGGCCTCTTAATGCTAATCTGCTCAATTGTGCCCCCCTAACAAGCCTATTGCTAGGGCAAGAGCACAAAGCATGCAGGAAGCTATTAAATGCACAGCAGTATTTGAAATCGAACCATGGTGACTTGTTGTTATGGCATGCTGACATTATTGGTTCTTGTATTCAGTTACATAATGATCTCTGAAGTTCACTTTAAAAGGTGTTCTATAAAGCTACTTAAGAGTTCTCAAAATCTGGCTGTAGAGGGCACAATCCACAGCAGTATTCATTTCAATAAGGTGAGCAGGAAAGAAATTCCCAGTAGAGCCTGTTTTTCCAGTGCCCTTAAATAAATCCATTGGCGTTGCAAACAAATGAAATATTTAAACTAAAATTGTGGGGATAAAACTTCTTTGTATCACCACAACACAACAATACATAATATATACCTATCAGGGTTTGGGGGTTTCTGAGGGTGAATCTGGCAAGACAAGCCTTTTGGCAGGCCTCAGACAGCAAAGGTGGAAGGAGGTCCTGTCATTACCTCATTCCCCTAAGGTCCAGCCCTGCTGTGCCATCCCTTCCATTTGCCTTCTGTCCTGTCCCTACAGGATGGTCCCTTGAACAAGGCCCTCCTTCCTGTACCTTCCTCGCAACAAGCCTCTGGATGTTCTGCCCCATGCTCCTCTTCCCAGTCTCCTTCCCTTTCCCCCCATGCATTGGCTGGTTGTTCTGGTTTACCGGCCACTGCTGCCACTCTGTATCATCTTGTGTTGGAGTTGGGCTCAGGCATCCTTCTCCCATCATGCTGCCCTGCCTCTCTTCTTCAGGTTGCTCAAGCTGAGTCAGCTTGCAGCCTCCAGTGCCTGAGGAAGCCCTGTTGTTGATTCAGCCAGTAGAAAGTACAGGAGTTGGAGCTGCCCCCCAATAATACCCTTGATTACAAATGCAGTTGTTGGCATTAGGGCCTGAATATTAAGATGGCAGGAGAAGATTTATTAGGAAGAACCTTTAGGACTCTGCAGAAAGATAGTGGCTGCGTTCTGACTGGCAGTTTGACCCGATATAGGCACCTTTCACAAATGGATTAAATGGGCCCACTCACACAGCCACAGCTGTCAGGCATTCCCCGGGTGTACTCACCCCGTCAGAGGACGACTTGGAGCTGGGTTAAAAAGCCACCACCTCCAAAGTGTAGTTTGTGTTTCCTGGTGCATTCATTGTGCATGGTAGCTGTCTGAACACGGGGGAGCGCATGCAGAATTGATTTGGCAGTCTGAACCTTCAGATCTGAACCTGACATTTGGCCATTTTTGTAGTGCACTCTGTGACTAATGCACTACAATAATGTGGATGTTTTCCCATGGGATGTCTCTGTGGGTAACCCTAATGTAGCCAATCCTCCAAGAGCTTACAGAGGCTACTGTAAATTCTTAGAGGATTGGCTACATCAAGGGTGTATGGCCTAATATTCAGAGGAGTTCCTGCTACAAAAAGAGCCCTGGTATCCCCACAATGGAACAGCCTCCCCAGGGATGTTAGCCAAATTGCCTTAGTTCTGAATAAGTGAGAGGGAATTATAGATATTAAATGGCAATAGGTTTAAAATATAGACTCATAACTGGTGTATATGGGAGTCAGAATCCCCAGAGCCCACAGATAGATGCAGAGGCTGTGTTGCTAAAGCAATGATTTCTTTACTAAAGGTTCTTCAAGTATACAAACAGAAAATCAAGCATTCACACACACAATACAGGATTAAGAATACAGAGTAAAAAATATAAATATGTTTGCATGAGCAGGAAGTATCATTGGTTGAATGATACTTTACTTGTACGACAAGACGAGTTGATTCTGCAGCAAAAAATGGGATAAAATAAGGGAGGGGGTTGTGAGTTGACCAGCAACACATGTGGAACGGTCCCAAACTGTGCAGGGATGGAACCAACAAGGTAGGATGGGGTTAGGAGAGGAAGAGGCAAAAGCAAGAGAGAGAACTCAGGGAGGGCTCTCCTTAAATACCTAAAATGTGACCTGAAGCAAAGGCTCATGTGGTCACCTGGTCTCCAGGAGATATTTTAAAAAACCTTAAACTCTTGAATGGAAAATAAAGGGATTGATAGTTGGGCAACTGTAACCTTAATGGTCGGCAGGGAGTGACACCTCTGGGGGAAGGGGGTGAGACAAAGGAGAAAAGGGAGAGAACCAATCACATTGCAGGGCCGGTGCTTTGGATTAATGACCAGATGTTTGACAGTGGTATTATCTTAATGGGTGATAGAAAGACTGGATCGCTGTTATTGACTGTAGCTGGGCACATCCCTTTGTCTTAGGCTGGTTCAGGAGGGAAAGGAATGTGTGTTTTTCTAGGTGAAGTTAACACATGAAGGCGGTGTGGGAAGAATGCTTACATGATGGAGGAGAGATTCCCTCATGGCCTCTGTTCAAGAACATCTGTCCTTTATCAGAGCATGATCTGCTCTGTATCTGCATGCATGGAGATCAGGGCTGCTGGTCTGCATCCTGGTGCTTGGATGGATGCAGAGGTGCAGGAGCAGAAGGCTCCTGGAGTCCTGGGTCCACATCTGGCTTAGTATGCTTCTTAGGCACATGGCTTCTCTTGGCCACAGTGTTCATTCCGTATAAGGGCATTTCTCTTGGGAACATAGCTCTGTCCATTGCCCCGACACACACTTTTCACAGTTCAGCAAGGCAGTCTTATAAAAGAGTCTTGAATAATGCCATATGAAGTGGCTATATGGCAACAGGGAGGTGTGCTTGCCCACCTCATTTCCAATTTTTAGGAGGCAGTTGAAGATGGTTTTATTTGGGACCTCATTTGATCAATTTACTAGCAAGCCCTTAATTTTTATTTCATTTTTTAAAGTATTTTGTGTATTCTATTTTATGTATTTTATCTACATTGTAAGCCCCCTTGAGTTCTGTAAGGCAAAAAGCAGCAAATAAATATTTTAAATAAATAAATACAGTTGCTGTATGTGGGACATGTTCATTTAGATCACAGCGGGACACATTAACCTTGTTTTACAGGTAAAAGGATGTAGAAATAAATGTGTGAATAATTTATCTGAAGAGTTTAAAAGGATGGTATTTTGACATAGACTATGACAGTGGTGGCAAACCTATGGCACAGGTGCCGGAGGCGGCACTCAGAGCCTTCTCTGCGGGCATGCTCGCAGTTTGGGCACTTGGTCTCTAAAAGGAAAAAGACAATGCAGACTCGCAGCTGGGCAGCCACAGGCACAAGACCAGAGTGGCACACGAGCACCTACTCTGTCTCTTGCGTGTTGCTACCTGTGCGCGCGAGCGAGCATGTGCCTCACCTGGAGTTTACAAACTTTCTGTCTGCTCCTCTTTCGCCCTTCCCCCCTCAGGCGGCGTCTCCATTTACCTGGGCATTGGAGGGTGCCCAGGCATTGGACGGCGGTGTGGCATGCTCTCCTTGGGGGGTTTTCAGCAGCCATAAAGTGGAAAGAAGTACTTTCCTCCCCCCCCCCCCCGCTGCCGTTGGATATTCTGT
This sequence comes from Lepidodactylus listeri, assembly GCA_029233225.1. Lineage (NCBI taxonomy): Eukaryota > Metazoa > Chordata > Lepidosauria > Squamata > Gekkonidae > Lepidodactylus > Lepidodactylus listeri. Next base: position 45,683,831 of record JARCFY010000006.1, on the reverse strand, counting down.
GCTTATTGCAAAGGGATCGAGTGTCCAGTTTGGCTTTAGCAGCCCAGCAAAAAAGGCAGGGGCAGTGATGGAGCAGTTGGGAGGGATGGTGACAAGATCGCCCGGAGAGGGCAGGAACTTGAGAGAGCAGAGGGAAAGGGAAAGGCACTGAGGAGATTAGGAGAGGGAAAATTGGAGGGAAGCTTTAAAAAGTAGGTGAAAGAGAGAAAATTAACAGCTAGGTCTAATCAAGGTGACCTGATTTTCCAGTGGGGTTTACTGGAAGAGAGCCAGTTTGGTGTAGTGGTTAAGTGTGCGGACTCCAATCTGGGAGAACCGGGTTTGATTCCCCACTCCTCCACTTGCACCTGCTGGATGACCTTGGGCAAGCCATAGCTCTGTACCAGCTGTTCTCTCAAGGACAGTTGTCTCAGAGCTCTCTCAGCCCCACCTACCTCACAGGGTGTCTGTTGTGGGGAGGGGAGGGGAAAAGAGTTTGTAAGCCACTCTGAGACTACAAGTAAAGGGCAGGGTATAAATCCAATCTCTTCTTCTTCTTCTTCTTCCCACCACTTGGGCTTCCCACAGTTTAGAGGGTGCATTGGTGGGAAGAAGAAAAAGACATGTATATATGTAACCTATCACTTAATTCAGCCACTGTAACAGAAGAATGGAGAGTAGAAAATGTTATGCCAGTTTTTAAAAAGGAGTCCAGAGGGGAACCAAGAAATTATAGGCCAGTCAGCCAAATGTCTGTCCCAGGAAAATTAGTTAGAAACTGTAATCAAAGATAAAAATTATTAGGCACACAGAGGAACAAAGCCTGCTGAGGTAAAATCAGCATGGCATCTTCAAAGGGAAGTCCTGCCTCACCAACCTTTTGGATTTCTCCAAGAAAGTGAACAAGCATGTAGACAATGCTTGGGCTTCCTTTGGGCTTCCAAAAGGTGTTTGACAAGGTACCTCACCAAAGACTCCTGAGTAAACTTAGCAGTCATGAGATAAGAGGATAAATTCTCTTATGGATTAAAAACTAGTTAAATGACAGGAAACAAAGAGTAGGAATCAATGGACAGTTCTCACAATGGAGGGGCGTAAGCAGTGGGGTCCCCTAGTTATTTGGGCTGGTACTATAATGATCTGGATGTAGAGCGAGTAGTGTAGTGGCCAAGTTTGCAGCTGATACAAAACTATTCAGGATAGTGAAAACCAAGGCTGACTGTGATTAGCCCCAAGAGGATCTCCACAAATTAGGTGAGTGGCTGACAATGTGGCAAATGAAGTTCAGTGTTGATAAGTGTAGTGATGCACAATGGGACAAAAAAATCCCAATGTCAAGCGTAGATTAATGGGATTTGAACTTGCTGAGACTGAGAGGGAAAATGATCTTGGTGTTGTAATAGATAGTTCAATGAAAGTGTCAGCCCTGTGTGCTGTAGCAATGAAAAGGCAAACTCTGTGTTGGGGGTTATTAGGAAAGGGACTGAAATTAAAACGGTTGATATTATAATGTCCATATATAGATCTGTGGTGTGACTTCATTTTGAATACTGTGTGCCATTTTGGTCACCATATCTCAAAAAGGGCACCACAGAGCTGGAAAAAGTACAGAAGAGGGCAACCAAGATGATTAGGGGGTTAGAGAACCTTCCCTATGAGAAAAGGCTGAACAGTCTGAGACTTTTCAGTTTAGAGAAAAGATGACTGGGGAGGGGGGCATGACAGAGTTTTATAAAATTATGCATGGGATGGAGAGAGCTGACAAAGAGAACTTTTTCTCTCTCTCCCAAAATACTAGAACTCGAGGGCATCCAAATGAAGCTGATCAGCAGTAGATTTGGGACGGGCAAAAGGAAATACTTCTTTACATAGAGAGTGATTAAAATGTGGAATTCGCTGCCATAGGATGTAGTGCAGGCCACAGGCATAGACTGGTTTAAAAATAGATTAGTTAGATTCCTGGAGGATAGGTCTTTCAGTGGCTACTAGCTATGGTGACAGAGAGGAACCTCCACATTCAGAAGCAGTTAGCCTCTGAATCCCAAAGCCAGGAGGCAACATCAGGGAAAGGTGTCAGCCTTTATGTCCTGTTGTTGGCTGTCCAGAGGAACTGGTTGGCTACTGTGTTAGACAGGATGCTGGACTAGATGGACCACTGGTCTGATCCAGCAGGGCTCATCATGTGTTCTTAAGTGTCACAGCTAGGCTTTTCAGCTCCCATTAGGAAATTCTTGGTGACCCCATTAGGAAATTCTTGGCAGGGAGGCAGAGTTTGGGGATGTGATGTCACAGTAGAATTTCTGCCTCCAAAGCTGCCATTTCCTCCAGTGAAACTCATCTCTGTAGTAGGGATCAGCTTGAGTTCTGGAATAACTGCAGGCCCTACCTTGAGATTGATAACCCTAGTCACAGCTACGAGGAGCTGTGGTACTCCTTGGGGATGCATATATGTCTGGCTATGGCATATGATCAGGTCCAGATACATGTTGCCTGATAAAATCATCCCAATGCAAGGGGAGATAGAGACAGCATATGTTTGTGGTATGCCTATGAATGGTACCGTGTCATGCTTTACTTGTATGGCACATAATCTGAAAAGTCTGGTTGTCATTTACATAGGGCTATAGTGTCATGCTGCAGTGTGTCCCACAAGGACTGGTATTGTAATCAGTACTATTTTAAATTTTTTCATAAAGGATTTGGAATTGGGACTGAAAAGTGCAGGAGCCAAATTTGCATAAGATAACACATTATTCAGGATGGTGAAACGGAGGCAGATTGTGAAAAGCTACAGAAGGATCTCTCTAAATTGGGTGAGTGGGCAATCATGTGGCAAATGACGTAAGTGTAAGATGATGCATACTAGAACCAAAAAAAATTATAATTTTAAATATATGCTGATATGGTCTGAACCGAGACTGAGGCTGAAAGAGACCTTGGGGTAGTTGTGGGAAGATCAATGAAAATGTTGACCCAGCATGCGGTGATGGTAAAAAGACAAACAGTATTCTAGGAATTATTAGGAAAGGGGCTGAAAATAAATTGAGCAACACTGTGATGCCCTTGAATAAAGTATGGTGTGGCCTCATTTGGAATACTGTATGCAGTTCTGGTCACTGTATCTCAAAAGGGGCACTGAAGAACTGGGACCAAGATTTTTAGGGGGTTTAAGCACCTTTCCTATGAGGAAAGTTTGGAGAATCTAAGACTTTTCTATCTAGAAAAGACACAACTAAGGGGGAACATGACAGAGGGTTATAAAATTATGCATGGAGTGGAGAAAATTGATAGAGGGAGCTTTTTCTCCCTCTTGTATAATACTAAAACTCAGTGGCAGCCCATGAAATTGTTGGGAAATAGGTTCAGAATTAACAAAAGGCAATACTTCTTTACTCTACGATAGATTCAAGTGAGTAGTCGTGTGTGATGAAGTGTGCATGCAGACGAAAGCTTATACCCAGAATTAAACTTTGTTGGTCTTAAAGGTTCCACTGGACTCAAACTTTGTTTTACTCTATGAATAACTAAACTGTGGAATTCACTGCCAGGGGAAGAAGTTATGGCCACAAGCATAGATAGCTTTAAAATGGGGTTAGACAGATTCATGGAGGAGAGGTTCATCAAGGGCTACTAGCCATGGTGACTGAAGGAAGCCAGAGCCAGCAAACCTCTGAATACCTATGCTGGGAAGCAAGATCAGGGCCTTGTTTGCCCTTCAGGGATACTGGTTATAGGTCTGGCTTTATCACTAGGCCAGCTAGGGGTGCAGCTGGCAAACAGCGTGGTGGAGAGACTGAGAGAGAGAGAGAGCCCAGAGCGTTGTACAGGTAGCAGCGGCAGCACTCCTCAGTTGTGCTGGGCAGGCGAGCGGGCAGAGCCAAGGTGCAGCCCAGGTGACCCACAGCCGCTGCTCCAACAAATCGGGCCCCGCCTCCTCCTCTGCCCCGCACTGCCTTAGAGGACTGGACCAGCCAAGGGGAGGGAGGGGGAGATGCCAGTGGGGGTGAGGGAAAGTAGGGCACCCATGCACCAGTGCCGATTGGTGACTTGGCATGATGCACTGCTGTCAATCTAACCCCCCCTGTACATGCACACACACAGCCCCCCCCCCCCGAACGGCCTTCAGAATGACTGGGGTGGCAGCGTTGGGGTCCACGTAGGCAAGAGGCTGGCCCAGCAAGGCTCTGTCATGTCCACGCGGTTTGTTCCCTAAAGAGCGGGACCCTTCCCACCATCATTGGCTGGTACTTTTCTCCCACCTCTTGACATTCCTGGAGGCAGAGCTGGGGGAGAAGAGCTTTTGGGGAGGGAACAGGGGAGGTTTGGCCAGTTGTGAAAATGGTGGGGTCACATTGTTGGGGGAGGGGGTAGTTAGCCAGTAACTGAATGGCAGAGAGGAAGCAGGAGTGGATTCTGTGTGCAGAGGGGGTGTGGTGGGGGATGTCTGGCTGGCTTTGGCTGGAAGACTTGCTGCTCCGGGCCCTGGAAGAGACACTTCACAGTGTAAACCTTCCCAGTCCATTTATATTTTGGGTTCCAGGAGAGTTTAAAGCTGGCAGGGAGACTGGGAAGGATGCCGCTCAGGGGACCCCGAGGGTGCCTTCTCTGCGGGGAAGGGGGTTCAAATGGTGCTGGAGGGCTGTTTTAATTGTGAAAGTGGACTGTGATGGGCGGCAGAGGGGGGTCATCATGTAGACAAGGAAACCAACATAAATTTTTTTTTAAAAAAACAAGAAGGCAACTAGCAGCAGGGTTTCTTTACAGGGGGTTGGCAAGAGAGAAGACCACATGTGCTGCATTTGCATTAACTATGTGTGTGTGTGCATGAGTGTGAAGTGCCTTCAAGTTGCTCCCAACTTTGTATTCTTCCTAAAATGCATTTATGTTTGAAAATTGGTAGGCGCATTGGGAGGGGGGGGCGCAAGAAGGTATCCTTGCCTAGTGTTCAAAAAAACCTGGGGCTGGCCCTGACTGGTTGGCTGCTGTATGAAGCAGGATCCTGAACTAGATGATCCACTGGTCTGATCCAGCAGGATCTTTTTTATTCTTATGCCACATCTAAACATAAGTTATAGTAGCTCGTGTACTTATCTGAAGCAAACCTAAGTAGCTCATGTACTTATCTGAAGCAAACAGATCTTCAAAGGACTGGAAGAAGAAGCAGTAACATTTTGACTGAGAAATTTAAATACGGAGTAGGTGAGTCTGGAGTAGGTGAGACTTGGATTCATCCTAGAGAAGATGGAATTTATCAAATTTTAATCTTTTCCTTTCTGCATGAAGCTCGAAATGGCATACGTTTCATTTTATTGTTTGTCATCCTTTGCGCAGAAAGTTTGCCTAAGAGAGTGACCAGCACGGTGAGTTTCATGGCTAAGTAAAGATTTGGTCCAGGTCTCCTAGATCCATTTCTTACACTTAACCACTGTGCAACACAACTGCACTAAATTAGGGAAATTAGGGGAACGTAAACTGGGCAAAATAATTCCCTGTGTAAAATTGTGCAAGTATGTTTGGGTTCCCTTGTAATTATCAGATGTTTTGCCTGGGAATCAATATCACACAAAATCCCTGTAGATTCTGAATTCCCCTGTAGATGAAATCTCATCACAATCAGGGGATATATAGACACCTCCTGAGACAACACTTTGCACAGATGCTTAAACAGGAACCTACCTCTCAGAAAGTTCTTTGAAATTGCTCTTTAGTGAAAATTTTAGTAACAATACTAGGTGAAACCCCTGTTGTTCTGAAAGTGCTATTATTGGCCAGCCACATGCATTCTGGCATACTGGCATGCTTCATATGCCCCATAGCTGAAAAAAGAGGATGAATAATGAAGTATCAGTTCCAGCTAGTATCAATGTGTGCAAGCATTCTGGATTGTTGAATTATTTCTGTTTACAGTGATCAGCAAAAAGTCGAGTCTGATTCACACGTGCATCCACTGGCATTGGTGAATGCATCTAATTCAAGCATCCTATATATATATAACTAGGAATAAGGCCTGATGTGGAAATAAATATAACAGGCTCTAGAAAGAGGCTCTGTGAGAGTGCCGTGGCCTTGGGCACTCAGCGTCAATTTGCTGTGGTGACCTCAGCAGGGTAAAATGACCCAGAATCCACCATTTTCTCCAGAGGAACTGATCTCTGCTACCTGAAGAGCAGTTGTAATTTTGAGTGATCTCCAGCCTTCACCAGGAGATTGGCAAAAATTGTTACCCAGGATGAAATGGCTTGTTTGGGGGGTGGAGTCTATAACATTGTATCTGTCTGAGGTCCAACCCCTCCTCAAACCTCACCCTCTCCAGGCTCCACCCCTCAAATCCCCAGGAATTTTCCAATATGGAGTTGGCAACCCCATCTTCCCAGCTAAGCATCAACCTACGGTTATCTGCCCCTCTGACTGCAGCTGACTTCTGCCCTCCCTCCTGGAGATCAGTTGTAATTCTGAGTGATCTCGACCCCTCACCTGGAGATTGGCAACAATGGTTCCCCAGGAGAAAATGGCTGGTTTGAAGGGTGGAGTCTATGACATTGTACCTGTCTGAGGTCCCACCCCTCTTCAAACCTCACCAGGCTCTACCCCTCAAATTTCCAGGAATTTCCCAACCTGGACTTAGCAACCCTATCTCCTTCCCAGCCAAGCATAAACCTGGCATTATTGCCCCTCTGATTTCAGCTTTCCATCTCCTCCCTCCTGGAGATCAGTTGTAAATCTGAGGGATATCCAGCCCTCACCTGGAGATTGGCAGCAATGGTTTACTTGGCCGGGAGGGCAGGATAAAAATTTAAATAGATAAATACATTTTCCAGGAGGAAAAGTAGTCTTTCTCTGCAATGGGGACCAAAGCAGCTTACATCATTCTCCTCTACTCCTTTTGAGTTGCACAACAACCCTATGAGGTAGGTTAGGTTGAAAGTCTGTGACTGGTCCAAAATCACCCACTCAGCTTCTACAGAAAGAACCTGGATCTAGCAGACCCTGCTCTGAAGCACTGACTGCTATGCCTAGGGTAGCCAACCTCCAGGTGGAGCCTGAAGATCACCAGATATCACAACTGAACTCCAGATAACAAATTTCTCCCGCCCAGAGAAAATAACTGCTTTAAAAGGTAGGCTTTATGGCATTCTTTTCAGCTGAGGTTTCTCCCCTCCACAAACCCTGGCTTCCTAGACTCTACCAGAAAATATTCAGGAACCTCCCTACCTGGAGCTGGCAACCCTAGTCAGGACTAGTCCCAATGAGTTCCTCACAAAGGCCTGTGAAGAGTTTCCTTCCTTTGTCTGAACCAAGCTTGGTTGCCTACTGTGGCAAAACGGGCTCCAGTTTACAACTCAGCTGTTCGCCTCCCACCCTTGTCCTGTGGGCGTGTCTCACTCCTTAACTTCACTGCCACCACTCACTGAATTGTCACTGCCTTTTTAGAGAGACAGTGAGACCCCTGTGGCCAAATTTCCTTATTTGGAGATGGAAAGTTGGCAACCCAATGGTCTGGCCTTTCCTTGCTTCCCTGAGCTACCCTCTCCCTTTGGTATTGTGCAGAGCAGGGGAGACTATGTGGTCAGAGCACAACACAGATTATTAGCCCAAATAAAAGAATTTATTTAACTATTTACACAATTATGGAGCACACACACACTAAATGAATAAAGGCACAACTGTAGGAGTAAGCACACACTATGAACCTACAGGGCATAAATCAACAGGGGTTAAACGCAATCCTCTTTCCCTACACATAATACTGTCTCTACCTCTGGAGGTTGTGGCCTTGGGGCAGCTGGGAACTGTAGTCCATCAGGTGAGGAAGCCCCATTCAACCCAGTGAATGATACCCCTGCATGCCCCTCTCTGGAACTCCAGCTCAATTGAACCTTATGAAGGAGCATTTTAAACAAACAACCACAGACAGCAGCCATCTTACAAACACAGGTAACTGCCATTTCGTTACACCTACCAACAGCCACTGAGGGAATAGTTAGTCCCACACAGGAGGCAAGCAGGAGAAGTGTCTTTGTCAAGAGAAAAAGCCATTGGCCAGAAATTCCAACAGGGAACAGTGGCTGAAGGAGAGGGCAGGGAAGAGGAGCAGACCCAGCACCCAGCCAATGGCACACGAGTACTCAGAGCTAGTGGATAGGGACAGGTTCTGAGTGACAGGGCAGGGAGCCAAAGGCTGTGGGAGCATGTGGAACATTGAGGAAAGTGTCACACGAAAACTCAGTTATATAATAAGGAGAGGTTCCCTTACATATTGGCCATTTCCAGCTCTCCCATTGGCTGCGCAGGGCACTCCATTGGCCCATCAACCGTCACTCAAGAGTACTTGCATGTCATTGGGTGGGGGCTGGATCCACTCCTTTCCCTCGCCCACTGCCAGCCTGGACACTCTTCTTTCACAAAATACACTGCCAAATGGCTGTCTCTCCTGAGAAAGACACTTCTTCTGCTTGGCTCCTATGGGACTAACTTTTCTCTCAGTGGCTGTTGCTAGGCAACCAAGCTTGGTTCTGTCAGTAAAATGGAAAGGCAGGAGGCTCTTTGAAGGCCTTTGTGGGGAACTCTTTGGGACCAGTCCTAAATAGGGTTGTCAGCTCCAGTTGGAAATTCCTGGATATTTTCTGGTGGACTCTACAGAAGCCAGAGTTTGGGGAGAGGAGAGGCCTCAGCTGAATAGAATGCCATTGAGCCCAGCCTCCAAAGCAGTGATCTTCTCTGGGGTAGGGGGAGAGATCTGTTGTCTGGAGTTCAGTTGTGATACCTGGTGATTTTTAGGCTCCACCTGGAGGTTGGCTACCCTAGGTATAGCAGTTAGCACTTCAGAGCAGGGTTTGCTAGACTCAGGTTCTTGCTATGGAAGTTGAGTGCGTGATTTCGAACCAGCCACAGACTTTCAGCCTAACCTACCTCACAGGGTTGCTGTGCAAGTCAAAAGGAGGAGAGGAGAATGATCTAAGCTGCTTTGGTCTCCACTGCAGAGAAAGACTGTACTTTTCCTCCTGGTGAACCATTGCTGCCAATCTCCAGGTGAGGGCTGAAGATCACTCAGAATTAAAACTGCTCTCCAGATGGCAGAGATCGGTTCCCCTGGAAAAAACGGCTGCTTTGCAGGGTGGACTCTGTGTCATTATACTCTGCTAAGGTCACTTCCCTCCTACTTGGGTCCCCATTGCAGAGAAAGACTGTAGTTTTCCAAGGTAGAGACTACGGGGGGGGGGGGGGGGAGATGGTAACCTGAAGTCAGAGGGGCAGAATACAGTATGTTGATGATTGGCTAGAAAAGAAATACGGTTGCCACCTCCAGGCTGAGAAGTTCCTGGAGATTCGAGGGGTGGAGCCTGGAGAGAGTAGGGTTTGAGGATGGGTGGGACCTCAGACAGGTACACAGCCTTAGACTCCACCCTCCAAACCAGCCATTTCCTCCTGGGGAACCATTGTTGCCAATCTCCATGGGAAGACTGTTGATCACTCAAAATTACAACTGTACTTCAGATGGCAGAGATCAGTTGTCCTGGAGAAAATGGTAAACTCTGGGTCATTATACCCTGCTGAGGTCACCACAGCAAATTGGCACTGAGTGCCCAAAGCCCAGGCACCCGCCCAGAGCTTCTTTCTAGAGTCCATTGTATTTATTTCCACAACAGGCCTTATTCCTAGTATATCTATATTTTCAAATGGTACACTGTGACTGCCCACATATAGGAACTTTATGGAGTTATATCAGGGCTCTTTTTGTAGAAAAAGCCTAGCAGGAACACATTAGCATATTAGGCCACACCCCTGACAGCACAGCACATTAACATATTAGACCACACCCGATGTTACCAGAAGTGTGGTCATCCAGCCACATCCACCTTTTGCTTTTTATTCTGTTTACTTTGTTGTCAAAACAATTTTGACAAAACCAATAAAAACATTATTTTCTGTCGCATCTATACAAAATCTTGCCTGAACCAATATCTTATGTCCAACAATTATTCCCACACTGGATTGGAATCAATTCCTAAAGGTTAGGTTCCCATGGAAATCAGCTTGCCTTCCTGCAGAACTAGTATGCTGAATATGATTTTTTAGGGTTGCCAACCTACAGGTGGGGTCTGGAGATCTCCTGGAATTACAGCTGAGCTCCAAACTACAGAGATCAGGTCATAGGCTGCTTTGGAAAGTGGAGTCCATGGCATTATGCCTTGCTTAGGTCCCTCCTTCCCCTAAACCCCACCCACCCATCCCAAATCTCCAGGGATTTCCTCAACCTGGAGTTGGCAACCCTAGTTCACTGGCAGAACAACACTAGGATCCAGTTTGGTGTAGTGATTAAGTGTGCGGACTCTAATCTGGGAGAACCGGGTTTGATTCCTCACTCCCCACTTGCACCTGCTGGATGACCTTGGGCAAGCCATAGCTCTGTACCAGCTGTTGTCTCAGAGCTCTCTCAGCCCCACCTACCTCACAGGGTGTCTGTTGTGGGAAGGGGAAGGGAAAGGAGTTTGTAAGACACTCTGAGACTCCCTTGGGTAGTGAAGGGCGGGGTATAAATCCAATCTCTTCTTCTTCTAGGTTTGTGGATGCACTGGACGGGAGTAGTTTGTGGACTATTTTATTCAAGGTACAAAATTTTATTCAAGGTATAAGATTTCATGTGCCACTCACACTTCTTCAGATGGAAGAAGTGTGCATGCACACAAAAGCTCATACCTTGGATGAAACTTTGGTCTCCAACTTTGTTCTGCTGCTTCAGACCCACACAGCTACCCACATGAATTATTACACTATAATACTTTTTACAAGCAATTATGTACCAGTGGAGTGGTTACCATGCAGAGTCTGTCCCACAGGTAAAATTATCCTGTGAACAGGTGGTCTTTACCACATAAAAGTATCACTACCATTACAAGATCACCAATCATTGGAAGTCAACTCCTCAGAAGCAGAAATCTCTCTTATTAGGAGGTTTAAGAACATCAACTTTGCTGGCCCATTAAAGGCAGATGTCAGCCCAGTGGCAGGAGAAGAGGGACAATCATCTTCATCAGAAACTCTGCCCACTTTTTAAATTTCACAAAGCAGGCAATCTCCAAAGTGCTGCTGACCATGCTAATTTTTAGTTAAATCTCTGTTTCTCTGCAGATGTCCCCCAAAGTCCCCCATGCAGCAGTCAAGTGTTCTGCCAACACACACAACAACGAAGCTACTTTTTCAGATGTTTTCTCTTGCATGGCAGTAAGCACCAAACCACTTTAATACAGACTTTAGACACACATATATTTGCAAGCCATTCCCAACAAGACACAACAATGAACTCAGGCTTCAAATGTACTTTTCTTAAGCAGAAGATGCCATGAGAAAATGAAAGAGATGCTCAAAAATTAAAGATATTGTCAAAAGCAGCATTTCCTGGGCTCTCTGCTTTTTTACATGCCCCCCTTTTCAATAATTTTTTTTTTATAAAAACACAAAGAACAAAATGAAACAGAAAGAAAGAGAGAGAGAGAGGTGTGTGAGAGAGAGAGAGAGAGAAAAAGAAATGTAGGGGAGAGAGAAAAAAAGAAGGAAGGAAGGAAGGAAGGAAGGAAGGAAGGAAGGAAGGAAGGAAGGAAGGAAGGAGGGAGATAGATAGATAGATAGATAGATAGATAGATAGATAGATAGATAGATAGATAGATAGATAGATAGATAGATAGATGAGAGAGAGAAAGGAAGGAAGGAAGGAAGGAAGGAGGGAAGGTGGAGGAGAGAGAGAAAGAGGAAGGGGGAGGGAGAGAGAGAAAGAGAAAGAATGAAAGAAAAGTGGGGACAGAGAGAGAGAGACAGAAAGAAAGAAAGACAGAAAGAAAGGTGGGGGGAGAAAGAGAGAGAAGGAAAAGAGATGGGGGAGGCACTTACCAGAGCAGGGAGAGCGACACGACGTTGGCAAGCCAAATGCAGAGCCAGGCCTTTCAGTGCAAAGAGCCTAGCCCCCTGCTTAATCTCTGGATGGGGCTTTCTCCTGCTGGTTTTCTGTACGTAAAGGGAAAGCGCAGGATGGGGTTTTTTCCTGCCAGCTATTTTCCTTTAAGTGTAAACAGCTCAGGCCCGGCAGGGAGGGGGCGGGGGAGGCTCGGACGCCAGCCGGAACGGCATTCCAGTGTGTTCCTGCTGAAAAAGAGCCCTGATATATTACACATGTGTTTTGATTTGGAAACCCTGATTTCTGACATTGGTTCTTCCTGAAATTGTCTTTTTTAATTTCCTGACCATATGAATAAAATTGATTCTAATTATTGCCATTTAAACAGATGCCAGGTTTTCGTGAGTTGCATATAAATGGTATAAAAATGGCACATACGGTATAGTCATAAAAGAAACAATTGAATTGGAAATACCAGCAACAAAAGGCTCACAATGACCTCATACAAAACATTTGTGCGGCTTTGTAGGAAGCCTTTGTGCACATAGTTATTTATTTTACTCAGACAGAAACCATAAGCAGAACTGTCTAACAGTGGAGAAGGGTGGGCAATTCAGCATTGTACCAAGCAACATGAAACTGAAAGTGACATCATCACATTGGGGCAACGCTCCTGGAGTCAAATAGTTTAATGCAATGATGTAACTTCCAATTTTGTGTCAGACATGAGGAATACATTGGCCAAAGAATTTGTACCCCCACCCCTCCTGTCAGGGTGCCCCCCTACCTAACGTAGATGTCATAGAGGTTATCTGTCAGACTCGGAGATAAATGTCCTGCCTCTTTTACAGAGGCTTAATATGTATAAATGGGCAGCTGAAGCCTTTCATGCCAGAGAGCTAATTAATATAACTTAGTAAATAACATCTACATTTCTAATAAAGAGACAGGATTTTTTTTGCAGGCAGTTGGCAATCCTAATTTGTCACAGAGGTGCACCAGTCTTCACAGGGATATGTTGCATGTGTAAATTAACTCTCTCCCTGTGAAACAGAAGAAATGTTAATAGCAGTATTGCTTTGTGCCATAGATTATTAACAGAACATGATACATTCTGAGTGTATCTGTTTGCATGCATCAAATTCCCTATGCTGAAGAATGGGGAGCAACGGAATAGTACCAAACGAATGTTTCAAAGGATCCAGGTGATCCATTCTTTTTTTGTTGTGCTGCCACACTATGGCTTTATAGGCCTGTATGTAGTTGCGACAAGAAAGTACTTCCATTATGAGAACAAAGCATTATGCGAGTTAACCAGGGGTCATTTTGTAGAAAAAGAGGTGCAGGAGCTTATTAGCATAACTCATTAGCATAACTCATTTGCATATGCTACACCACCTGATATCACCAGAAGTATATCAGAAGGCAAGAAAGGAGAGAGAGAGAGAGAGAGAGGAAGGAAGGAAGGAAGGAAGGAAGGAAGGAAGGAAGGTAGGTAGGTAGGTAGGTAGGTAGGTAGGTAGGTAGGGGACAGCTACTAATCCAAGCCTCAGAAATACCACTATTCTGGGAAGATATCTTCAGTGGTGGCTGAAGCCTTCAGAAGGCTGGTCGGAGGAACAAGGACCTTTCCTGGGGATGGGGTCATTTTGCTGCAGCCATGACACAAGCAGGCATTCCCCTGAAGGGGGGGGGGGTCTGGCATCAACTCCCGGAGCTGAGCTCCCCCAAGCTCCTGCTCGAAAGGACCCCTGGAGTCAACCAACATGGGACATAAAAATTGCAAAGCTTATCATTGCACATTTTTTTGGAAGCGCATGCTGATGCAGTTTTTCGTAAGTATAGATGATGTGTCTGCCTTGCAAGATGCTGTTTGGGCCATTACAATTCATAACAATGTGAGCACTGAATTGTGATTCTGGATTCCTATGAACAATGAGAAATGCTGCTGGGATTACCTAATTTATATACAAGGTTAAGCACTATCTACTAATTGTATTGCGTCTGAATTACTGAGCCTATACACAAAAAGAAGATGCAGGAGTCCCCCAGGTGTTGTCTCTGAATAGTGCTGGAAGGGGATAGGATAATATTGTTTGGACAGGGAACTCATACTTGTCCATTCAGTGTTGTCAGTTGAAATGCCTAGCCTAGACTAGGCAGTTTGGTGTAGTGGTTAAGTGCGCGGACTCTAATCTGGGACAACTGGGTTTGATTCCCCACTCCTCCACTTGCACCTGGCTGGATGACCTTGGGCAAGCCATAGCTCTGTACCAGCTGTTCTCTCAAGGGCAGCTTGGGAAAGAGCTCTCTCAGCCCCACCTACTTTACAGGGTGTCTGTTGTGGGGAGGGGAAGGGAAAGGAGTTTGTAAGCCACTCTGAGACTCTTAAATTAGTGAAGGGTGGGATATAAATCCAATCTCTTCTTCTTCTTGCTTTAGCAAGTGCTTTTATCTCAGATACATTTTATATGTGTGTAGGCTATTTTAAAAAATCAAAAAAAGAAACACACCTTGATTCCTGCTTCTTAGCAGAGAGTTAACACAGCATTTTATGCTGGAAGGAGTGGGGGAAAGTTCTGATGCATACAGAAATCAATCATGCCATCTCATGTGAAGTACTGGAATTATCTGCTTAAGATACTACATTTCGTAATTTCACTTACACAAAGATTCTTGAAATGGAAGAGGATGCTTTCGGAATCATGATTATTGCTTCTTGCTTTAGGAAGGATGGTACACAATGCTGACAATATCATTGGGGGGGAGACCCCTTATAACTACAGTGTGAAATTTTCCAAGGAGTTTCATCATATCATTTTAGCAATGCAATAGGATCAGCATCCTGCTAGGCACATTGCTTTGCATGTTGGAGGAGTAAGTGCGGCATGCTCAAGCTCATTTCTCAGTGCTACCATTAGATCAAGGATTATAGTTGATATTCTATGCAGTACTAAAACAATGATAAATAAGTCACATGGTAAATATCACACTATGAAAAATTGGGCTGCACAGCTCATCAGTTATGTCCTTCTGCTATAAGGCTCAGTATGCTGCTATATAATAAGGAAGAAAACTACAGCTGGTTTTTTTTAATGGGAGGAAGGGGGGAGAAGGCAGGTGAGTTTATTATCAATAGTAAAATTCACACTGTATTGCAAAAAAAATAAAAGGATGATCAAATCTCACGCTTCAGGGCACAATTTGATCACTCGAAAGGTCAGAAATCAATTTATCTGTCCTAGCACATGTTTTCTTTGATTTTCTTTGAATGAGAATTTTGTATTTACACATCTATTTATCCCTTTTTAGTTTGTTTTCTGATGAGTAAAGCAATACGGCACATGATGATGGCCAGGAAAGAGGTATATGCCCAGGCTTGTCACTCCTACAAATGTTCTTTCTCTTCTTAAGTACAATTCTTTTAAAAAATAGAGCATTTCTCCAACCAAAATTAAGTCCCACTGATTTCAACAGCTTTATTTTTCAATTTAAGAAATCAGATACAAAATTAAGGCACAGTTAAGTATACACTTAAATGGAATCACTGGAAATTCAAAGAGTTTAGCATTGGCTAGATGGAGCTCTTTGCAATTAGGCAAGAGGTACAGCAATTCCTATTAAACCTCAGTTCTCTGATATTTGCTTGTATGTCAAGTGGAATTAACTGCCTGTCTAGAGCCTGTTGCCATTAAGATCTGAGCTGTTACCACCTGCTTTGCCCTTCCCCTTTAGCCCCTGGAACTGGAAGCACAAAGGGAAGCTTTCTTTTGGAAAGGAACGAGTACCTGGCTAGGGACAGATTGGTTGCTTCTTGCCCTGTCCTTTCCCAACAGTTCCTGAAGCTGAAAGGAAAGAAGGGTGTGCCTGAGGACAGACTGTGGCTGTTAAAAGCCAGTTATCTAGCTGATGTCAGTTAAGTAACCCAGGCTTAAAGACTATATTATTGATGATATTCTCTTGCTGGTTTTGATATTCTTTGACTCCACATTGACTGGAGGAAAGCAAGTTGATAATGCCTAAATAAATTTTAAAAATGCTGATGTCAAAAAGCTTTAGTCCATTTATTTAATATCAGAAGTAGAGCTAGTTGTAGTAGTCCTTCCTCTATATGTGAAGGGAAAGGATTGTACCAGCCAGGAGGAGTATCAGGACTAAGGTACAGTTGCTTAGTCTTTTGTGGAAAATGTCCAGTGTTGATAGAACATAGATCATGAGCAGTTCTCACACAGAGAGAAATTATTTGATCCTTCCTCATCACTGATATTTCTTCTGTGATTTGGTATTTTTGCTAGGAGGGAGGCTGAATTGACAGCCTATGCCTCCTACCACCTTGAGAATTTTGTTGAACACTTGATACGTGTGTGTGTGTGTGTGTGTGTACTTTAAAAAGTAAACAATAAATGCCTGTCAGTGGGCAGGCAGGTATTCTATTTGCTGGAGAGAGAAAAAGCTAGGCATCCCTCATTTAAATTAAATCATTTCTTTCTGTCCCTTTCAAACTATATGAGCTGTCTGGTGCTCTCTGTCTGTTGTGGAAATTGTACGCTGCTGGGTTTCTGGGCTCAAATGCATGATACACCTGATATGTTGGTTCACAGGTGCATGACTGGACTCTCATTCAGACATACATTGGGGAAATGTAACTTCAGTAGTGCTCTTTTGCTTGGCAATGCAAGGGGGCACTATAAAGGGGCAGGATGAGTTTTCAGTTTCCCTTCTGCTCTGTTTCCTTCCTAGAGCAAGAGAAATCAGAGAAAAGGGGCAACCCCTCCTCCCACTGCCATTTCCAGTGGCAAAAATGGAACAGAAGGGTAATAGAGTCCCCCTCACAGCATTCCCTTCCAGTGTGAACTGAACAAACATTGTTTAAGTAAAGTTCCCCCAATGTATGTCTGACTAAGGCCGAGGACAGACTGGGAATCTGGAGTGCAGCGCAAGCGGGCAGAAAAACCCCGGGGCCAACCCATCCCGTGGTTGCCTGTTCACACTGGCTGCAGTGCTGCGAGACCTTACCTGAAAGGAGGTGGACCGGCACGTCCACTCTTCCTCAGCCAGCCCCTGGAGCCTCCACTGGGGTGGCAAGCGGCGCACGGCTGTTCCAGCGCGGCTGTTCTGCACTTCCGGCCCTGCTTTCTGATGTGTCCACACTGCCAGGAAGCGGCAGGGACGTGTGCCCAGACGGCCGGAGACCAGCTTCAAGAGGTCTCCGGCTGCAGTGTGTGGAAAGCGCCTTGCATGCGGGTAAGTGCAGCCCGCCGACGGGGGACAGCTGCGGCAATCTGGACACCCTCTCTGCCTCCGCTTCTAAAGCGGAGGCAGAGCGGGCCAGATTGCCAGTCTGTCCTCGGCCTAAGAGTTCCATCATCCACCCGTAACCTAACACGAGTCAAGCATATTAGCTATTTGAGCAATCAGTCTCTCTTTTCCTCTTCTCTATCTGTCCTGTCTGCCTGATAGTGGATAAACATACTTCTTCCCCTGCAGGGAAGGTGGGCAGACCGGTGTTGTCTACCTATAAGGGGAGAAGACACAGCCTCCACTTCTCCTATTACCTCTGCGGGTAGGGCCCCCACTACACCTGCATCAGCAGATATGTAGAATTCTCCTGCTCGTGCTTTTGGCCTACATCTCTTTCCAGGATATCCAGATGATGGAGAAAGCCACTCCTTCATAATTATTAGGAAAGATACCAGATTCTTTCATCTGATAATATTTGTATCAGAGTTTAAATATTTTTGCCATTTTTTATGTTTTAAGAATATTTCTTTTATTTTAATTGGTGTCTATAGGTTATCACATCTAGCTGCAACCTGTTGAAAAAAATTATTTTGTTTGTTCTGTATCTCTCTTAGGCAGCTATCGTTAAAATATTCTGAGAATACAAGATTGGACTGTTAAAAAGGCAAGAGAATTCATTCCCTTTTTAATCAATGTCTCCTGAATGATACTGAGAGAGACAAGAAGACCCCTAATTGCAGCATGGACCATGGAAGAAAAGAAATGAAATGAAAAGGTCACGCAGATTGTACTCCCTCCACCAAGGGAGGGTCAAGGTGGTACTAGAAGCTTGTCATCACCATTTTTCAGATCTATTTGGAGAATAAAAAGACTGAGAAGAAAATTAGCAGGGTGAGACTGATTTGAGACACAAATGAATAGTATGAGGACAGCCAAGTCGGCACAAGTTGCATGAACTAATTCAGGAGCCATGGGAATTATTCCTGCTTGAGGGCAGCAGACTGCTGGAATTCCTGGAGGCTTACCATCAAGAAGGCTGTTAAGACACAAAGGTTTAAGTAAAATAATTATTTGTTTAAAATTAAAAATGTGTTCCAATGATAGCACAACCTTTACAATTTGTGGACTACAACATCCAGTCTAAGAACATAAAAAGAGCCCTGCTGGATCAAACAGTGGTCCATCTGGTCCAGCATCTTGTCTCACAGAGTAGTCAACCAGTAATTCTGGAGGGCCAACAATAAGGCATAGAGGCTTTCACCTGATGTTGCTTCCTGGCACCAGTATTCACAGGTTTACCGCCTTTGAATGTGAAGGCTCCCTTTAGTCATCAAGGCCACTGACAGACCTAACCTCCATGAACTCATCTTATCTCCATTTAAAGCTGTATAAAAACTCTATGAACTCTTTAGAACAAGAGAGTCTTGGAAAGGGTGATCCAGACAGTTTCATCACAGGAAAATACAGTCATAATGTTAATTTAGGGTAATCTGCATTCTGTCTGTTTTTCTTGGTCATTCTAGAATTCTCTCTGAAACTGTATATATTTCTTCCTTTGGCAACACTAAAGGAGATAATTTATCCTGTTAACATACATGGAGGTCCTACACTTTGATTTTCTAAGAAAGGGGAGAAGGTGGCAGATGAAGGGTTGTACTGTCTCCCCCCCCCCCCCCCAAGAAAACATGCTGTTTCCCAGACAGGATTAATTCTAATATATTAATACAGTGCTGAAATCTGATGACAACTACAGTAGTGATCTATCCTTCAAGAAAGACAAAAGAAAATGGCAAGTATGCATTGTACTATTTAACCCTGGGTGGGCTCATAGAGACCTGTTTTAAAATAACAAAAAAGTACTCTGTCTCCATAAGGTTGTCTGCCAACCATAATGTGAGGAAGGGTTATTTTGCTGCTAGGGTTGCGTAGGACCCAACAGAAATCTCACTGAGACTAAGATCTTCTAGAAAAAGCAAAAGTCTCCATGGTCTACTTAACCTTTTAATAGAAGATCATGCTAACAGAATTTGTTAGGGTTGCATATTAGAAAGTTTCTGGATTTTCTTCCATAATGATTTTCATTAACAAGGATGTCTTCAATGGAAACATTCCTATAACCCCCAAAGGAGATTGCCCGTACATTAATACCACTGCTTTATTGTTTTAAATTTTTTTGCTGTTTTTTAATTTGTTGTTATTGTATTGCTTATTGTGGTTATTGTTACTAATGGATTTAACATTGTATACCATCACAGGAACCTTATGAATATGATGTGGTATAAAAATGAATTATGTTAATAAACAACTCTTAAGACTCCAAATTAAGGTAAGAGAAGTCTTTCATTGCAAAAGATACCCAAAGAAAAACTCATTAATATAACATTGCCCCAATAATATGGGTCAATTCTCAAAAGATAAAATATACATTTGTATGTTAATGATACTGAGTTCAATTTAGACACTCTGAAGCATAATGGAGAGCTGCCTTAACACTACTGAGTGCACAGAAGTTTTATGAGAAACTAGACGTGGGCACACAGCCTACTGGATCTAAATGCAGTGTTTTCCTCATAAAACACCAGTCTGTTGGAAGGTAATCATCACATGTCACAACACCTAAAATCAATGTCCACGTTTGTTAATATAAGGACTATTATATTCTTCTTTTGTTACTGTCCATGGGGTTTTCTTGACAAAGATACTGGAGTGGGTTGCCATTTCCTTCTCCAGTGGATCACATTTTGTCTTGAGTTTTCTGCTGTGGCCTCTCTGTCCTGGGTGGCCCTCCACAGCATAGCTTGCAGCTTCATCAAACCACGCAAGCCCCTTTGCCGCATATGAGAAAGGAGCATTCACTGGCGAAGACCCTGATGCTGGGAATGATTGAAAGCAAAAGAGGTGGGATGGCAAAGGATGAGATGGTTAGACAGTGTTATCACTGCAACAAACATGAAACTGAGCAAACTCCGGAGGACGGTAGAAGACAGGAGGGCCTGGCACGATGTGGTCCATGGGGTTGTGAAGAGTCAGACTCCAATGTGCGACTGAACAACAACAACAAATATTATTATTTTGTCTTCTGTCTTACAAGGGACTATTGTGTTCCAATCAGTGCATGGAAAGCATTTGGTTAAGCAGTATTATACTCTTCTAAGCCCATTGACTTCAACAGACAGAACTCTTCTTAAAACAGCACTGCACTTTGGAACACATCCGGTATTCCATTCAAGAATTAACAAACTGTAAACCAGAGCTTCTCTCTCTTGCCCTAAAACATCTTTTTCTCTCTGCATCCTGTGGGGGAGGAAGGGAAATGCTCTACTGAAAACCCAGTATTATGCTGCTGTTGTTTCTTAAATCTGTGCAGAGAAGATTATTTTGTGTGCATGGACCACCCTCTCTGTACCCTTTCCATTATCTCAACCCATACCTACTACAGGGCTGTGATCACACACACTAATTACTCCACTTTCAATGCACTTTAAGTAGACATATAACAACAGAGATATATAATTGGCAGTCACATAGGCAGCCACACCAAATACCCTGACCTGTAACAGTTGTGCTAGGTCAGAATCTGGAATGGCTCCAGTCCAGAATTTACTTTTTACTGGTCACCCTTTTTCTATTGGATAGTCCTGGCCCAGGTAGCCACAGTAGGCCTTATTCTACACTTCTCTTTGTACCAGGATTATTTTAACAAAACCAGAGTTTGCCTTGTCTGCCTCTCGGCTGTCTCTGTTTCTGAATAAAGTATCTTACAGTGGCATCCTGTCAACCTGGTGTTTCTTTTTGTTATTTATTTATTTATTTATTGTATTTAGTTGGTGTTGGTTATTTGTTCAATGTTGTGTTTGTTGTTAATGTTAATAGTTGTAATGTATGTTTTTAAAGTATGAAAAATTAATAAACATAAAGTTACAAAAAAAACCCAACCTTTTCCTCCCAAACTCCAGAGGGCCAAACACATGTTTGTATAAACATACAAAGTATGTATAAATGTACAAATATCAGTATCCACAAAACATATCAAAAGTAGTGTCTTCTCTATGCTGATAACGGCAACTAATTTGTGAAATTCTAGCTATCCAGCTGTCTCCCATGAAGTCATGCAAAAATTGTAAACATCTGAGATTCCAGAATTCCCCCCCCCCAATTCTATCATCTATATATCTAATAGCAAAGGGAGGCCCCCCTGTGCGGATATCTAAATCTGAGCTAAGGGGCCCTGGGGGGGGGGAAGGTTTTCCTACACACCGGGGGCACTCCCATCATGTGCAGAAAAATCTGAAAAGTTAAAAAAAACCCTTCAGGGACCATAGAATCCCCCAAAATACCTTTTGAAATGGCCTCAGCTCCAGGCGTCAACTGTGAGGAGATTAGAATGTTCGGGGGAGGGGGGGGAGGTTCCAACTGTTTCTGTCAGTCAAAGGCAGGGATTTTACTGGCAGCAGTCTAGGGTTGCCAAGTATCCCCCCAGCCACCAGCAGCGGATCCAGATCCAGGCTGGGAAACTCCTGGAGATTTGGGGGTGGAGCCTGGGGAGGACAGGGACCTCAGTGAGGTACAATGCCATAAACTCACCCCTCCAAAGCATCCATTTTCTCCATGGAAAGTTATCTCTGTAGTCTGGAGATGAGCAGTAACTCCAGGGGATCCCCAGGTACCATCTGGAGGCTGGCATCCCTAGGCAGCACCCTCTGTGTGACTTGATACCACTTGATTTGCATGACTTATACCACCTGATTTGCATGACTTAATTAGGCCCAGCTGTTTTGCTACAGTTCATCAGCAGCCACCGTATGAAAGCCATTGTGGTGCAACAGTTCGAGCTTCAGACTGGGATCTGCGAGACCCAGGTTCAGATCCCCATCTTGCAGTGGAAGCTGACTGGGAGATTATGGACTAGTCACATACTTTCAGCCTAACCAACCTCACAGGGTTGTTGTGCAGATATCAAAGAGGAAATAATAATGTAAGCTGCTTTAGTCCCCATTGTGGAGAAAGACTATAATTTTCCTAGGTAGAGGCCGCAGGGGAGGGGGGTGGAGATAGAAAACTGAAGACAAATAAAGGTAGGTTGGCTGTTGGGTGGGAAGGAAATAGGGTTGCCAACTCCAGGTTGGGAAATTCCTGGACATTTGAGAGATGGAGCCTGGGGAGGGTGGGATTTGAGGTGGGAGGCAGAAAGAGAGAGAAAGAGTGATGAGGTGGGGAGGCAGAAAACAAAGGGAATGATGACAGGTCAGAAAGAGAGAGGAAGTAACATACATGGAGGAGAGTGAGAGAGAAAGAAAGGGGGGGCAGAAGGGAGAAAGTGTGAGAGAGGTAGGGGGAGAAGGGAGGAAGCAAAGGTGTGAGGAATGGGATAACTATCCTGCAAGTTTCTTGCAGGTCTCCACTTGTTTTCTTTAATTTCATACTTTAAATGAGTTTGTAGATGCTTGAACACAACTGCATCCCCCCAAAAGAAGGACTTGATATTAAAACAATGAGATCTGGAGCAAGCCATCTACTATTTCATCTACTAGTAAACCTGGTGTTTCTTTATCTATCTACATAGATCACTAGACCACCACATCCCACAGGCTTGGCATGAGACATTAAACTGTGTTAATACAGCAAGAGACAGTTCACTGTCACAAAAACTAATGATCTTGCATGAGTGGTTTCCAGAAAGAAAACAAAGGAGATATAATAGAAGGTTTAAAAGACAAAACTTTGCCAAATTTCTTCTTCCTGAGTAGAAGTGGAAATTTGGAGAAATGCTGAATGGGGCAAAGTGGGGAGAATGAGAAGTACTGGAAAGACACGGCAGAAGAAAGGACATAGCTATTTGGATAGAGCTGCCGCAAGGCCAGAGAAAAAGACATGGAGAGGGAGGGAGAAAATTAGGAGCCGTGACAATTCTAGTAAAAGGGATGTGTGTGAAACAGGATGCTTTGAAATCTTTTAAACCATTATTGTAAGTTGCCTTGAACCACAAGAAAAGGTGGGATACAAATGTTTTAATGAATAAATTTGTTTATATATGTGAAGAATATCTATGCCACATGGTTGCATATGGTTTACCAAAAAATCCAATAAAACTACAATGAGTTATTTCCAGTTATTGTTGTTGTTGTTGTTTGCTGAAAAAGAGGCTTACTCTCCCTTCCCCCGCCCTCCTACATTTTATCCAACACTGCTCTATTCTTGCGGGACTCCTGAATCACAGGCACAGTGTTTTGGGAAGCATAGTGGGATGTAGTAGAAAGGCAGGTAGTTGAAACTTCCATTCTGCAACTGGCACTCCATAATTTTACATTGGATCCATCTCAGTAAAGCCAATAATCATTAATTTGCAATAAAGCCATTAACTTATCCAAATATTGACCAAAACTCAAAGCAGGAGCAGCAACACAAAGCTATAAACAAACAATAGGAAAATTTAAAAATCAGAATAATGTAATTCAAATAATACATTACTAAAAGCCAGAAAAAACACAAATAACTACCTTGGTGTCTAAAACTCAAAAGAATAGGCACCAGGTGAACATATCCGGGGAAGAAATCCAGGGAAGATAGGTCACCACCCATACTATACCTCAAAAGATGAGAAGCACACAGAAAAGTACCCCTACTGAAGATCTTAATATCAGGATAAAAAAATGTGATATATATTGTTTAAAATGTGTACATGCATTGACCTGCAATTCATAAGCTATGGAAATCACAAAGGTCATCAAACCTGTCTTTCTTCTACTGATGCTCAAATGCATACTAGTTTAGGCATTAGTCTGTTCCCCAACTGCAAGCAGAGAGCTGATTTTTGTTGATCAATTTGTCTGCTTGCAAACAGTTCAAGACTAATTGTTGGGGGTTACTTTTCATGTATATTCACAGTTCTATATAGTGTAAATGACATGTTTCACATATGGACATTCTGATTCTCCACTCTCCATTCACCTCTTCCACAGACCTTGTCATTGGCCTAATCTGCATCTAGCATTTGCTCCGCTGTTTTACCAAACCCAAGTTGGAACAGAAATTCTTTTCTGCGTTGCCACTTTCACTCTGATTGATTGTCGGATTTTATGGCAGTGTCCAGACTGCATGTCACTTTTACTTCATTTGATCTCTTGGTTTTATGGAACTGTCTACATAGATTTATGGCTGTTTTATAGCCAGTCAGGGGTGACTCTGCAGTCAGTACGGCATTGGCCTGGGGTATTTGAACGTGGTTTTGAGCTGCATCTTTTTCTGTTCCGGTGTGGATTTGGTAAAACAAGAGAGCAAATACTAGATGCAGACTGGGCCATTATTTCCTACTGCTGGACAGCCAGTTTTTGTTTTTGTTTTAAGACATTGAGCAAGTGAATCAGTCAGCCTGGGATTAGAAACGCTGTTAATTATTTTTAAAAGTCTTACAGTTTGTATTAGTTGAGGTCTGTATTATCAACGTTATTTTATGCATGCACAATTTTGTGCAGCCTTATGGTAGGTGTGGTTTCTTCTCTCATGTTACTTAATTATCTAACCCAGCCATTCAGAATCCTGGATAGAATCATATCACCTATTGCACAGATGCAAAATCCCCTGCAATGCAAGGAAATGAAACTGTACCTCCATAAGAAGGTATTCAGCAGACAGGCTAACAGATTGGAGATTCAGCTCATGGGTGATCACTGTGTTTGAACACAGCGTTTTGCCTATCAAACATGTTTTCCATCCCTTCTTTCTTCCTGCCAGGGCTAACCACAGCATGGGGGCGATTAAAAAAAGGAAATGGCACAGAGAGTGAGAAGTAAGCCTCTTCCCCCGCACCATGATCCCAGCTGGGTCCCCAGAGCTTCTTTTTGTGGCTGAATTTCACATTGGAGAATGTGATCATGGATCCTCAATCACATAGTTTGGCTATGTGACAACGAAATTGAAAAGTTCTATTCTAATTAACATTAATCTCAAGTCACATTAAGAGGCTGATGGAAGTGATGAACAAATGTTTCTTATTTTGTTACTTTCTCTAGTTTTTTTTTAAAGAATAATTTCTGTTTCCCATTTTTCATTGTGGTTTTATACATTCACACGTACTATGCATGCATGCTGTGTAGTTTTTATTTTCAAAACACACAGTATTTATACTTACAATGTGCAACACTAATATGTCAGTACACATTCAATGTATAATGGAGAGGTCCTGATGCACAAGTGGCATTCAACATTTGGTATGGGGATAGTAAGCATGGCAATAAGCAAAATTAAAACAAAGATCTGGGATGAAAACAGGAGGGATGAGAAATTCTAAATCATCCCAAACTGTAAACTGTAGAATCAAGACATGTTTACTGGAAACAGAATCTGTTCTTTCTCTGCTCACTAGATATTATCTATTGGATACTCTTAACGAAGCCGTTCCCCACCCCCAGTACATCAGAGTTGTAATAGTTATTTTCAAGCATTTCTGTCTACTGCCTAATGCTTTTCAAATTAAGTTTAATCTAATCCCAGTAGATTAAAAAAGTAAACCTCTGGTTTACATAAAAGTAAACAACATTTCTGAGTGCACTCCCCCCCCCCCCATGTTATCCCTCCCTTCTTTTTCGCTCTCTGAGCTTTCTGTGTCATGCTGAAAGACTCTGGCAACTGAACAGAGTTATATAGGAAATCTCTTATTTGGGAAATTTGGGAGTAATCATTTTTCCTGGCACATATAGGGAACACATACTTTTCAAGAGATCATCCTCAGATCTCAAATTCAGCAGGAAAATAGCTACCAGACCGTTCTTATTAGAGTATCAGATCAATTAATAATTCAGGAACATTCTGTCACTTGCTTTCACAGAAATGTTTGTCATCTCATGTGATACTCAGGATAACAGAGAAAGAAAAGATGTACTATATATTCAGATCACTAAGATTTTGGAACTTTATAGCTCTTTTGCTTTTATTATAGCACATGGAATTTAATAGTTGATTCTATTGTATAATCAGTAACTAAAGCAGATACAATAGCAGGGTGGGGTGGATTTTTTTTTTGGCTTGTTTAGTCTCACTGTCTTGATTTCATGGCAAGATTGTGATGTGTGACTCCCATTTCCCCTTGAGCTCAGCATTAAGATAATTGCATAATAAACTACAATCAATGAGGACCTTTAAATATTGCCACTTTATTTTCAGAGGTTATTGTTTTTAAACACAAATCCTGACATCCAATTTTGGCTAACACATATAAAGTGGCATTCAGAGTGGAAAGCCCATTTGTCTAGAAGCCCAAAAAAACTAAAAGCTGGTTTATCTTAGTTATTAAATGTCTAGTGTGGGAAATATTTCTATTTTCTATAAACAGGAGGAGGCAAACATTCCAGGGGTTCTGTTTTTAATTTCATAAAATAAGTAAACAATTTCTCATTAGCTCATATTTCAACTTTTTGATTCCTTTTATTTATTTTATGTGTGGCTATTTTCTCATAGTCTTGTTGAGGCTTGCTGACAGAAAAATATGCTGTACGGGTGAGCCAAACCACAGAAAATGAAACAGTCTAACCCAGAGAGGCTCCTCCATTTCTTTTTCAAATTTATAATAAGATGTGACATGTCAATTTAAACAAAATACACAATATTTGCTGACGGCAGTAAAAACGTTATATTAAAATAACGTGTTGCTGTTAAGACCAGATAATTGAACGTACCAAACTGGAAGGCCCTTTCAAGCAAAGCAAAAGCAATGAGGCTATCTTCTGAAGAAAAGGAGAGGTATTAATGCTGAAAATGTTTTCTTTCTAGAAGCTGAGACACTTGCAATGCAATCCTAAACAGATTTACGGCTTCAAAATCCTTTGAAATCAGTTTAGGATTACACTGTTCTGCCATTTTGAAAGACGTTATCTACAGGAATTTTTTTCTTTAAGTGTTATGGTGAAAGGCAATACATGCCAATCAATGTGGGCTTTTCAGTATCAAAAATATTTGCAGGCGTCATCATCATCATCATCCCTCTTGTTCTTGTTATTGTTATTATCCTGTACTGTATATCTTTTCTTTAATCATCTTATTTTCTTGAGTTGCCATTTTCTTGCCTGGTAGATGACTATCTTCCATCATCTTTTGTCATACAAATAGACCCTAAAGGATAAAAACGAGTCATAAGGCTTTTATATTGTCAGTGATTTTGACATTTTGTTTTGATGTCGTTGAGATTTACATGCTCTTCTTCAAACCACCTGCGCTGGGGAAACCCCCATTGATTTGAGGATTAAAGCCTTAAATGTCTCAAACTCTACAGCAGAGGAGGCCAAACCACCTCTCCCCATAAACCAAATGCCAAAACCTTCATTGCCATGAAGACATCATTTTACAGATACAGGCTGTGATCCAACTGTGTGTGGAGCAGCTTGTGTCTCTTGCTCTTTTTTTACATGCTGAAATCTTGACAATCAAGTATTTGACAGGGGAATTGGGAAGGGGGATAGAGACTGAATCCAGACACACACCCCATACATATTTTCCTGAATAATTGATCCAAAGCCTATCAGTTTTGACAACAAGGCTATGTATGCACTTCTCTGATTGTCAGTACTGTGTGTACAATTTATCTATGAAATATATAGGGAAGGTAAGGGAAAGTACAAGGAAACCTGGGCCTGAATTCACATGTGCTGTTGTGCCTTTCTCCCATTATTGGTGGGCATGCATGAAAAACAGAAAGTTTCTTTTGCACATTGTATGGTGATGGGGGGAGGGGGGACAGGAGATGCCTTGACAGTTATGATGATGGAAAGCAGTCTGGACATCTTTGTGGCTAGGAAGAAGGGGGAAAGGTGTTTTTATTTGCCAGATATAGGGCATCCTTTTCAGCTGCAAAGGATAACACCAAAGGGCAACCAAAAAGGAGGAGGGAAGGAAACACAGCATGACCATAATAAACATGTTTTACCAGATTTCTGAACTGATTGATGCCAAAGAAGGTAGATTGATTTATAGTCACATTTCAGCCTTCCTATGTTTTACAATGCATTTTAGGTCCACTAATTTATGCCTGTAGCTGTTAGTCTTGCTCCAGTTTAAAAAAATCAAAATATAAAGCATGGGTGTACTTAGCAGGTCAATGGCACTCTCAGTTGGATTGATCCTTTATCTCATCTCCTCCCAACACTGGAGGGCAAAACTATGAACAGTAATCAAATTTACTTAGACAGTTACTGTTAATCCCCATAGTCCATGAAGGCAATCTGCATTTTGTTAAAAGCCAAAATAATAGAAATGTACTACATGGGAAACTGTGACATGGTTGACCATACAGTGCAGCCATATTTTGTCATGTCATCAGAACTTATTTGGGGAGCCCACTCTTCCCCATCATAGGCCACTGAGAGAAGAATTTGCATCTAGCAGCACTAGGACTGCCAGCCTCCAGGTGGTATCTGGAGAGTTCCCACTATTTTAACTGATCTCCAGGTGACAGAGATCAGTTGGTCTGGAGAAAATGGCTACTGTGGAAGGTGGACTCTGTGACATTACTTCCCACTGAAGTCCCTCCCCTCCCCAAACCCCATCCTCCAAACTTCCCAACTCAGAGCTGACAATCCTAAGGAACAGAGAAATTAGACAAACAGCAAGTGCTATCACCCAGCCTCAGATGAGCTGCCATTGGGATGTAAATATCAAGCATCATACAAGTACAGCCATCTCACAGGTGCTTTTTCATTTGCAGCTTTCCCTATTTTGGGGAGTTCATGATTAGCTATTACTTTGGGACAAAGTAGAAATTTTGCCCTGTTGGTCCTCCAAAAAAGCTGGGGTTAAAAATTTGGCTGTAGCCCTATTTTATTTTTTTGCTATTTTTGTTACTGTTTTGTTACTTTGCACATCAAAGTTCAGAGGAAGTTAAGAACTGTAGAAGGGCTAGCCCACTTCAGTACTGACATAGGTTTAGATCCTGGCCCCTTCTCTTCTCTTGTGCCCCTTTTCATCCTTCAATGAGCACATTTCTCTCATTCTAGGCACCTTTTGATTCCTTGAAAGACAATGGTCTTGCATGAGTGGAAGTGCCTAACAACAGAGGAAGGATGCTCTACTGTTGAGGACGACATCTGCAATGAATGAAGAGGAAAGTAAGCAGAAAGTATTTAGAGGATACAAGCTACTGATTGCAATTAGCTGAGCCTTTGCAGATAAAATGGAATTAACTTAAGCTAATGAGCACACTGAGGTATTACATAGGGGATGGGAGATGTTGTACTCAGAGTCTCAGGACTACTGGTTTCAGTAAGAGCTGAGAAATACATCACCTTGGGGCCTGACCATTCACTTGAGAGTTATAGGCGACTGCTTCTAATCCCACAACAGAATGAACTCTCTCAGAGGTGGGACAGGTGGGAAGTTCACATCTGAGCTGCCTTAACCTAAATTAACTCAGACTCGCACAGATGGTTGGGAAGTTAGATAACAACAGAGCACTTTCTCTGTCTCTCTCTCACAGCAAGTCTTTTAAAGAATTAACAATATAGTGGCTTGCTGTTTCACCTATCCATTGTGTCTCACTTCCTTATTTACAGGGAAGACAAGCAATCCTATAATTCCAGAGCCAGTTTGGTGTAGTGGTTAAGAGTGGCGGACTCTAATCTGGAGAACCGGGTTTGATTCCCCACTCCTCCACTTGCAGTTGCTGGCATGACTTTGGGCTAGTCACAAGTTCTCTCAGAGCTTTTCTATCATGAGCAGTTCTCTCTCAGCCTCACTTACCTCACAAGGTGTCTGTTTTGGGGAGTGGAAGGGAAAGGAGATTGTACACTGCTCTGAGACTCCGAGTGAAGGGTGGGGTGTAAATCCAATCTCTTCTTCTTCACTTACGTATTGGCCATTTCCAGCTCTCCCACTGGCTGTGCAGTGCGCTCCATCAGCCATTGGCTCATCAACTGCCACACAAGAGTACTCATGTGCCACTGGCCGGGGGCTGGGTCCCCTCCTCTCCCCCACCCACTGCCCTGGACACTCTTTTTCACAAAATAAACTGCCACATGGCTGTTTCTCCTGACAAAGACACTTCTCCTGCTTGGCTCCTGTGGGACTAATTTTTCCCAAAGTGGCTGTTGCTAGGCAACCAAGCTTGGTTCTGTCAGTAAAAAGAGAAAGACAGGAGGCTCTTTGCAGGCCTTTTTGGGGAACTCATTGGGGCCAGTTCTGACTAGGGTTGCCAGCTCCAGTTGGAAAGTCCTGAATATTTTGTGGTGGAGTCTACGGAAGCCAGAGTTTGGGGAGGGGAGAGGCCTCAGCTGAATAGAATGCCACAGTGCCCACCCTCCAAAGCAGTGATTTTCTCCGGGGGGGGGGGCGAGATCTGTTGTCTGGAGTTCAGTTGTGATACCCAGCAATCTTTAGGCTCCAACTGGAGGTTGGCTACCCTAGACATAGCAGTTAATGCTTCAGAGTTGGGTCTGCTAGACCCAGGTTCTTGCTATGGAATTTGAGTGGGTGATTTCAGACCAGTCACAGACTTTCAGCATAACCTACCTCACAGGGTTGTTGTGCAGATCAAAAGGAGGAGAGGAGAATGATGTAAGCTGCTTTGGTTTCCACTGTGGAGCAAGACTGTACTTTTCCTCCTGGGGAACAATTGCTGCCAATCTCCAGGTGAGGGCTGGAATTCACTCAGAATTAAAAGTGCTCTTCAGATGGTAGAGATCAGTTCCCCGGGAAAAAATGGCTGCTCTGCAGGGTGGACTCTGTGTCATTATACCCTGCTAAGGTTGCTTCCCTCCTGCTTGGGTCCCCACTGTGGAGAAAAACTGTAGTTTTTCTAGGAAGAGACTACAGGGAGGAGGGAAGAGATAAGTCAGAGGGGCAGATAACAGTATGTTAATGGTTGGCTAGGAAGGAAATAGGATTGCCACCTCTGGGTTGAGAAATTCCTGGAGATTCAAAAGGTGGAGCCTGGAGAGAGTAGGGTTTGAGGAGGGATGGGACCTCAGACAGGTACAAAGCCATAGACACCACCCTCCAAACCAGCCATTTCCTCCTGGGGAGCCATTGCTGCCAATCTCCAGGGAAGGGCTGGAGACCACTCAAAATTATAACTGCTCTTCAGATGGCAGAGATCAGTTCCCCTGGAGAAAACAGTAAGCTCTGTGTCATTATACCCTGCTGAGTGCCCAAGGCCAGGGCACTCACCCAGAGCCTCTTTCTAGAGCCTGTTGTATTTATTTCCACAACAGGCCTTATTCCTAGTGTTGCAATAATTCTGCAATGCATGGTGAGATACTTTATACCTACATTTTTCACAAGATACATCATCCATGCAGTTGCAATGTAAGTTGCCACCCAGCATGGGTTGCTCCTTGTCTCTTTCAAATCTAAGTTTATGTTGTGTTATGACAGTTTTGCTCATCTGACCAAAGACTTCTAAGGGGGCCACCCTGCAAACAGGTAAGATCAGCAACTGCTGGTAGATGTGCACTCTGTGTTGCCCACCTTGTGGAACAACCTGCCTGAGAAAGGCAGGAAGGCTCCCACACTTCTGACCTCTACTGAATATGCAAAACAGAATTGTTCAGGAGGGCATTTTTATGAAGGGATTAGAACTGCTGTATAATGAACAGTCTAGGAGGGCACTTTTATAAGGAAATAGGACTGTGGTCAATTGCAATGTTTATTCTATGTATCAACCTGCTTTTATTGTATTGTCTTCTACCTTTGTAATCCACTTTCTAAATTATTTATGGTTATAACCATGTCACATTTTTTTTGGTTATTTGCATTGTTTTTTTTTTTAATTCTGTAATCCTAGTCCTATTGCATTGTTTATTAAAGATTTTATGCTGGTTGATTTAACTGGTTTTAAACAAAGGCTACAAATATATGTGTTTAGAAGATTAAAGATTATATCCTGAAAATTCCCAATTAGTGCTAGATATCACATTACTTAAAAGATTGGAGTTGGGGGCTAACAATAATGATGGATATTATATAAACAGAAAATAATGGAACTGATTAATGATAGTTCAAATTAATGTGTGTGATATGAGAGTAAAAAGTAGTTGAATGGCATTTACCATCATGAGTTCAATGAACAACGACATTTTTACAATCGTTTTTAAAAACAGTGAAGTAATTTTAAAGCACGAAAGCTTAAGCTGAAGAGAGGTTAATTTTTCTAAAGTATACTATAAGATGATGGGCAAAATGGCTGTCTCAAAAAATTATATCTTTTCAAGAGCCCAAACCTCTGAGAATTCCACAGAAACTCCTTTGTCAAATGGATTTTCATTCTTCATTCTGTGGATTCATTTTAGTTCTCTCCTATGTCCCAAATGTCACTAAATAATCACTTAGAATTAGATTAAAATATGGAACAGATTTTAGAGAGACCACCTTTGGCTTAAATTCTTCTCTCTGCCCACAGTAATGGTCTCCAAAGTCATTTGGAATTATGCTTTCCCCCACATATTAATCAGGGTAGTTTTCTACCTTAATCTCTCTTCATTCAGATCTCCTCTCAAAATCCATCTTTTCGGTGTAGCTGCTATCTTAACTTCTTAGCCCACTCCTTACTGAAACTAGACCTAAGTACAGGAAAACAAACTGAATTCAAATATTTTCCATGTTGCTTTTAATTTTCTGCCTCCTGCCCAATGTTGCCTCGTCTTGCATCAAATGTGAGATGGCAAACTCTTCAGAACAGGAGTAGTTTTATTTTGTTTGCTATTCTGTAAAGTGGTATGCTAACTTCTACCTTCTTCAGACTTAGAAAAAGGAGGGAATATCATGTCTCTTCTTTTGACCTCCCCCATACAAAAAAAAAACACAAAAATACAGAAAAATTCCAAGCTGAATTGGAAACTTTAAATATTAGAACTGGGTTGAAAAAGTCAATTGAAAGACTATCACATCTTAACCCATAGATCCCTAAAGAAGTAAAATAACAACTGATGTACTGAGATTTTCACCCTGATTATAATAAGCCCTGTTGATCTCAGTGGAACTTCCAAGCAAATGTATTTTGACATGGATAGTGACCTTAGTGGATCAAGGAAGTGAATTAGAAGAAGAGAAGAGATTGGATTTATACCCCGCCCTTCACTACCCAAGGGAGTCTCAAAGCGGCTTACAAACTCCTTCCCCTTCCCACAATAGACACCCTGTGACATAGGTGGGGCTGAGAGAGTTTTGACAGAAACTGTTCTTTTTCAAGGACAGCTCTTATCAGAACTATGACTTGCCCAAGGTTATCCAGCAGGTGCAAGTGGAGGAGTGGGGAATCAAACCTGGTTCTCCCAGATTAGAGTCCGCGCACTTAACCATTACACCAAACTGGCTCATTAGAAGTGAGAGAAGAAGTTCTTGGTGTCTCCAGTTGGGTAATGTATCTACCACCTGTTAGGAATAACAAGGAATAACAACATACCAGACGTTCAGTGAGAAATTAACAGAACACTGGCTGAGGACAGACTGGCAGTCTGGCCTGCTCTGCCTCCACTTTAAAAGCGGAGGCAGAGCGGCAGTCCAGACTGCCACATCTGCCTGGAGGAGGCGGCCCGGACACAATGCGTCTAGCACCGTGCTCCTCCCGCAGCAGCCGGGCACCACTTAAAACTGGTGTCCCGGCTGCTGCGGTGCGCATTCCACCCGCTTCCGGCGGGTGTGAACTCACGCCAGCCGGGGGAGCCGAGTGGCGTTTGCACGCCACCGCCGGAAGCCGCCCGCAGTCTGGACGCTGCAGGCGGCTTCCTTGCAGTGGCGTGCGAACACCGCACGGCGGGAGCAATTCCCCCCGCCTTGTTTTGCTGCACTGTGGAGGCACGGCAGAACTTGAGTCTGTCCTCAGCCACTGTTTGTACAGCATTTACAAGCTCCAAGCGCTTTCTGTTTTACTCAGATTCTGAGCATCCAAAAACCGTATGAAAATGTATAGCGCTTCAATGACAGGAGGTAAGAAATTGGACTGTGTGTCTTAACCTCTACTCATTCCAAAAGGAAAGTTTGATAGAAAGGGTAACAAAGCATTCCTTACATGAAATTCCAGAATAGTAAGAGCTAGAGTTCTTTGGCCTTGACAGTAAATTCTGCTTTAGCTATTGCAGCAAAAGCTCTGGAATGAGTTGATGGTAAATTGCCAGTGGCTGGCTTCAAAATAAATATTTACAAAGATTTCCTTTTTAAAAAAAATTATCATCTGTTTTAAAAGAGTTCTTTTCTGGCTCTTTATGCTTGGAAACATCTGTGGCTCAGTGATTATAAAGCATACACTTTCCATTGTAGATTAAATTCCTAGTCCTAGATTCAATCCCAAATTTCTCTGGGTAAAAGATCTGAGATAGTAGTTCTTGATAAAGACAACCGGCCACATAAAGTGTTTGCAAGAAAAGTCAAAAGAACTGTGTCAGAGGCATAATCTCCAAGAAAAAGTCCCATGTAATCTGACACAAATGAGAAAATCTCTTAGGTATGCAGAAACCCACACCATGAAACACACATATGAAGTTGCCTTATACTGAATCAGACCCTCAATCTACCAGGGTCAGTATTGTCTACGCATACCAGCAGCAGTTCTCCCAGGTCTCAAACAGAGGTCTTTCCCATCAGCTACTGCCTGATCCTTTGAATTGGAGAGGCCAGGGATTGAACCTGGGACCTTGTGCATGCCAAGCAGATGCTCTGCCACTGAGCCACAGCCCCAATGATAATCAATGATAATCAAGAGTAAAAAAAGAGTAAATAACACATTCATCTGTGACCTACTGATCATACCCATGAATGAGAATTGAGAATAAGGGGTTAACCTTCTGAACTTGTGCCTGCAAAAGCAGCTAGCTTTTGGTCCCTTGGTATGTTCAATGTTGACCAAGCATGCACAGACTCCGCTTTAACATTTTAAGTCATTTATGGGTAATTTTTGTGACCAAGCTAAGCATTATTAGATGAGCAAACCTACATATCAAACTGGCTAATCAAGAATGTAATTCAAATCAATAGAAATTCAGAGTTATTGATATGCTGCCTTCAGGACCATCTGTTCCAGTATGTCCCTCGTAAAGCATTATGGTTGTTATATCAAGACCTGCTGGTGATCCCCAGTCCTAAAAAATGTCTGCTTAGCTCTGGCTTTGGCCTGGTGGAACACTCTCCCTATCGAGATCCAGGCCCTGTGGGGGTTCTGCAGTGCCCATAAAATGGAGATGTTCTGCCAGCCTATGGTTGAGGCAGCAGAGATTCACTTATACTGGTCTCCCCCTCTACTGTTGTCATCTGTTTTACTTCCATCTGTGCTGTCTTCTGTCTGCCACCCCCACTCCATACTTGCTGTTATCCACCTGAAACCATACAGAGAACCTGTGCAGGAGCAGGTGAAGATAGAGTCAGCTAAGTCAAATGGTACCATCATTTGTTACTATTGATTTTAATTGCCTACTATAATTGGATTTTATAATTGAAATTTTATATACTGAATTGTGTAACTACTGGTGTTGTAGCCCGCCTTGAGCCTACTTGCAGGGGAGGGAGGGCTAAAAGCCAATAAATAAATAAATATACATACTTTTCAAAATTTCAAGTCACAGGGATGAAACCTTCAGTTTCTATACCTTTACAGTACTGTGCCTGTGTGAAACAAACACATGTCTTCATTTAGTACAGGGGTGGGCAAATTGCGGCCCGCCACAGAGTTTTTGCGGCCCACCAAGACAGTCGGCCAGATCAACAAGAGTAAATATAGATGCTCTTTGACAGACATTAACTTGCAGGCTGTGATGAGAATCTCAACAAGCAATCTCACTCCTGATTTCAAAAAAATGTAGAAAAGTGTGATAGGGTACATTTGTCTCATTAAACTGATTCTAAAATTAAATGTGCTTGCAGCTATAGATGATATGAAATTAGCACAATAAATAAATTGAATAAAACTACCACTATTTTATTTAATTTATATTTATTGATTTTTATGATACAATTTATACCTTTTCTGAAATGCAAAGTTAACTAATGAATGCAATCATTTTAAAAGGTGCGGCCCTCTGCTAACCTCCACTCCCACAAAGTTGCCCCTGAGCCAAAACAATTGCCCATCCCTGATTTAGTACATTCTGTATTCAGTACATTTTGATCCCACCATTCCTCCAAGAAACTCAGAACGTCATAGATCAGTCTCCTCTCCTCCATGTTCTTCTCATAACAGCAATGAGAGGTAGGTTATGTTGAGCTAGAGTAACTGGCAAAAAAATCACCCAGCAAGCTTCATAGCTGAGTGAGGATTTGAACCTGGGTCTGCCAGATCCTTGCTCAACATTCTAGCTTCTACACCCAGGGGTCATTTCGAGCAGGAGCTTGGGGGAGCTCAGCTCCGGGAGTTGATGCCAGACCCCCCCCCCCCCGCAGGGGAATGCCTGCTTGTGTCATGGCTGCAGCAAAATGACCCCATCCCCAGGAAAGGTCCTTGTTCCTCCGACCAGCCTTCTGAAGGCTTCAGCCACCACTGAAGCTATACTCCCAGAATAGTGGTATTTCTGAGGCTTGGATTAGTAGCTGTCACCTTTCTTTCTTTCTTTCTTTCTTTCTTTCTTTCTTTCTTTCTTTCTTTCTTTCTTTCTTTCTTTCTTTCTTTCTTTTTTTCTTTCTTTCTCTCTCTCTCTCTCTCTCTCTCTCTCTCTCTCTTTCTTTCTCTCTCTCTCTCTCTCCTTTCTTGCCTTCTGATATACTTCTGGTGATATCAGGTGGTGTAGCATATGCAAATGAGTTATGCTAATGAGTTGTGCTAATAAGCTCCTGCACCTCTTTTTCTACAAAATGACCCCTGTCTATACCCCACTGGAAGAGGAGTGGGTGGAGCCAGCATGCTTGGTCAGAAGCAGCCACAGAGTCATTAGCACCTTTGTATCATGTGTACAAGGGCTAATGAGAACTCTGCTAAACAAGCAATGTGTGTTTAAGTGAATCTTCTATGGTTCATCTATTGGGGTGTAAGCTTTTGGAAACTGGAAATGTTTTGTTCAGTGATTCCTGCTAGCAAAGCAATGGATACAATTTAATTTTTTCCCCATGATTGATCACTACCAGTTTTGACATTGCTGAAATCTCCTCAAAGATTAACAAGAGGCACTTTAGGAGCTCTATTTTTTTTTCCTCTCAAAGAATCCAAAAGGCATCATCTCATGGAAATTGTTTTCTCCCTGCAGTGCTTATCATATTAAGTATGTAGAAACCTGATTTTGTTTCCTTCTTCAGTGTTTTAAATTATAGTCTTGGAAAGATGTGAGGAAAAGAGCTCATTGATGTTATCAATGCCATGGGAACCATTATGGTGTTGGTTGTTCCATGTTGTTCCAGATAAAAGTTCAAGGAAGTGAAGCTACTTGAAGGGGCCAGTGCCATGATTTTTTCCTAGCATCCAGCGAAGCCATGATGCTGGCAAAAACAGCATGTCTCTGACCATTCCTACATGATTCAGTTCCTTCAAAGGTACCAGCAGTGATATGGAAACAGCCCCTCCCTGGCCGCTTTCACATGCCAATGAGGCCCAAAATGAAGAACTTACCAAGTGCTACTGTGACATTTAATCAGCAAATGCAGTCATCTGATTTTTTCCAGCTGTAAAAGAGACTTTGAATCAGATGGAGGCTGCTATCAGTGGTGTAGCGATGGAGTCTTGACTGACATAGGTCAGTACCCTGAAAACCATAAAGCACTCCATGGGACAATTCATTGTCTTTCTACCTAACCTGATGCTTGGGACTGTTAAAAATAAAATAATGATATATCTAACCTGTCTTGAACTCAGAGAAGAAGGTAAGAGGAAAAAAACTAATGTCCTTTGTACAACATCTGTGAAGGAATAAACAAAACATGTTGGCTGAACACAGAGATTAATTGTTGATACCTTTCTCATGCAGAGGACTTGCCTAGGTGTTTGACTAAGGAGTATGATTTTAAGTGTGCTTTCTGAATACCCAGCCAGATGTAGTTGTTGAAATATCAGCAGCTACCCCCCTCTAGATCTTGTAATGAGACTGCAACCTTTCCTTTGGGATATAAACCTCACCACAGTCATCCCTTTGTCACTTCGAGATTGGATTACTGCTGTGTGCACTAATAGAAGCTTCACTTTAACCTTCAACTAGCATGAAGTGCTTTCCAAATGATTTTTGAGCATTAGAAGTTGAAAGTGCCATGTCTGAGATCATTATATTGAGGGTTGAAGCAAGTTTGGAAATGCCCTCATTCTCCCTGATAACCTCCTAAAATTGATATATCTTGAGCTGCTGAAGCTAACGGTCCTCATAGATGAGCAAGAGAAGCATGGCACAGTGACATTCTCAATTAGGGCAAGTTTACACGTGTATGTTCATCAGTTGAAAATGGCAACAGCGTGTGATGACTTGTGTCAGGGAAACAGCCAGCATGGATCAAGTGCCACATTTGGCACTTTCCTATTCTTAACCCCTGATGTCATTTCAAACACAAGACTCTTGAATAGCTGTAGTTCCTGGACATGGTGTTTAGGGTTGGTTCTTGAAAGTGACATGGGTGCCAGAGAATCTACTTGAAGGGTGTACTAAGAGTACTAAGGTATTAATGGTAAATAGAACCTATGTAGTACAAATTGGTTTTAACTATGCCAGCAAAATCCTCATGATTTTTACTGGACGAAACAATATGAGCTGCACTTGGCTTACTACATAGAGTAATGACTACATTATTTGTGTTCTCCATAGCAACCACAATGCTGCTGTGTATCTTAATTACGATGCAGCTTGTGTTGCCAAAACATGCCTGGAAACAGATGGGAGCTTGAGGGCAACTACATGGAGGCACTGGTGTCACATGCTCTTTGATGTCACTGTTGAGTTTCTAGTGATTCCTAGAGAGGTGTGATGTCATGTCTGGATCTCCTATGGAACTAAAGTAACACCCTGTGCAGTGCATTTTTATTTTTATTTTTCTTCCACTAACACTTGGAGTGACAGCAGGCAATGAAGGTTTGTTTCCAGGGAGACCTGGCAACCCTACATGCAGCATCATCAGGAGATAAGTCCTATTAAATTTTCAGCAATGTGCTTTATAGCATCTTTACATCATAACCCTACAAGATAGTCATATACATTTTGCAGCAACCTGTTGCTGTTGTTCATCAAAAGGACAAAGGAGGAAATAGGCTCTAAAGACAAACATTGCGGTTTTGTTGTTATATCTGGCTATGTTTTGTCCTGCATCTTCCGAATAATTTTTGGAAGACAATCATCCCTTGTTAAGTGTAGACGCACACATCACAATAAAATCGTTGAAATACTAAGAGATGTCAATTTATGAACTTGGAATTCATGCCTACTATGGTATGTACTAGAAGAAATTAGCTGTGCTTCACACCCAGTGGAATATTTTGGTACAAACTTAGGATGGCGGCAAGAGTGGAGCCTGGTGCTAGGGGCTCAGCTTAAAAAGAAGTTTAAGAATGCTTCAGAACTCCAAAAAATGGCAGTTTTTGTTTGGCTGTTACCATCAAAATTGCATAGCCCGGGTAGCAATTCAAGAACAAAGTATGTGGACTTTTGGGCTACCACCTTTTGCTCTACCCCCCCACTCTTACAGGACAACATCCCAATGGGCCTAGTCCCAGGTAGATGAATGGGTGATGCCTTGGACTTACCTGAGAGCTGGATCGGCACCAGAGGAGTGTGCGGCGGCTGCTGGGGCCTTCCAGGGCATAGTCTCTATATTGTGCGTGCCAATAGAAGTTGCCTGCCAAGACAGCCGTGTCTATCTTTGGCGCGTCATTTACTACTAGTGATGGTGGCTGATGAGACTGCTGAGGCCGCTGGGGCAATCGCAGCCACCTGAGAAGTATCGGGACTGGGGACTGGTCAGCAGGACCACAGAGACACCAGACCCTTGTGGAGGGTCCACCCAGGCCTGGTCTTGGCAGGCTGCAGTGGCAGCAACTCTCAGCATTCGGCATTGGTGTCACGACAGGGCCACGGGGCTTAGGCAAAACAACACAGGTCAGATAACAGTTCCACAGTCAGCCAAGAGTTCAGTCCGAGAAGAGAGCTTGATGAGCTGAGCGGTAGTTAAGCAAGCCAGAGGTCAGAGCCGTAAATCACCTTGATTCAGAGGAGTCGAGTGGAAGACATTGTCACAGGAATGCCGGAGGTCAGAAAGCCGAGATCAAGATGCAGGAGAGTCCGAAGCCAAGAGTCCGAAGGCAAAACTAGGTCCGAAGTCCAAGGAGACGCACGGGAGTCAGAGAGGTGCAGAGCGAAGTCCTGTCCAGGAATCAACGTTGCCAGCACGCCTTGCTAAGAGCCAGCAGTCTGTTGATATAGCATGCCGGCTCGTTAAACAATTAGCAGCTTCCGGACACCATCCTGCTTCTGCTAGTATTCAGGACTTAGAGCTCATCTCCCTCGCATGCGCACCTCACTCCTCCTGTTTCTTAGCTCCTGGCATCTTTGTTCACGGAGCCGGCTCATAGGTGGAGTCAAGCCTGGGGGCGATGAGCTTGGACCGGGCGGAGTCTGAACAGCCGCCGATGGGTCCTGCTGCAGGCTTGACTCCCCAAGACTTACATCTGTGTCTGTTAAAGGAGCCTGGCCAGGGTTGTCAGGGGCTAATTCAGGAGCAGGCATGACAATTGGGCCTGCAGGGATCCAGGGAGCCGGCAGTGATTTTTGGCGAGTTGCAGTGACTCTTGGCGTTCTGCGTCGGGCTTTTGGGGATCCAGGGAGCAGGCGGCAACTTTTGGCCTGCCTGCAGAGGCCCTGAGAGCAGACCTTTAGACCTAGAGACCGTGGGTTCAGGAGCAGGGAGCTTAAGACCAAGGAGGACTGTCTGGAAGCCGGGACAGTGGCTGTTTACACTGTTGGGAGGAGCTGTACATGGTAACAGACCTCAAAATGGAGGAGACACTAGGTGGTGTTCAGAAGATCCTAGTCAAATCCATCTGCCAAAGGGTGCCGTTGTCTTGACTGTCTATTGAATATTTTTAGAGCCAGAGTTAATTAGTTTAATAGGGAGTTAGCTAATAAGGAAGTAGTTTTATGGGGAGTTGTATTTAATTGAAGAGAGTTTGATATATTAATTGTTCATTTTCTCTCTGAATTGTTAATGATCTGAACTGTCCTTTAAGTGTTTAAACTAATTAATCAATGATCAACTGGTCCAGTTGGAATTGATTAATTGGAAGATGAAAGATTGAGAACTGGATCAGACTATCCTATTAATGAGTGCATGATTAGTGAGTGCTTAGCAAATTGGGGAACAGAAACAGAATTTGTATCATACTTTATTTGTGCCACTGGCCAGGGATTAGTGTAGGTTAGTCTGTTAATTTGCCAGGGCGTTATTAGTATTAGTATGAGTAGTGTTGTGATAGGATAGATTAGAAGATTAGGAATAATTGAGAACAACATCAGAGAATACTATATTACTCCATTGCCTTCCATTCATTGGCCTGCAAATAAAAACAGTGGTTGTGAGGACTATTTAAGGGATGGCCGGGCAAACTATACCAGTGCTCCTGGGGAAAAGAAACTATAGCGGTGTGACTGGGTAGAGAGTGAAGGGAAGGGGGCGGAGAAATAACTTGGCATGGTCACCTTCCTGCCTACATCCCATTCCAAAGGTAGTCAGCAGTGGGGCTAGGATGGTTGACCCCTCTCCGACATTGGCACTGTGTAACGCCAGGTCTATAAATAATAAGACCACAATCCTTCGGAATTTTCTGTTGGAACAGAATGGAGACCTGGCATGTGTGACCGAAACCTGGGTGAGAGAGGGAGAGACAGTGTCTCTCTCCCAAATAGCTCCCCTGGTCCTCCACCAATCATAGACTAAGGGGCGGGGGAGGAGTGGCTCTATTCATTTGGGAGGCTTACTCCTTCAGGGCACTCCCATCTCTGGTGATCATGGGCATTGAGTGTGTTTGTCTGATGTGGGAAGCTGAAGAGAGTGTGGTGATTTGGCTAGTGTACTGATTGCCCAACACACCAGCCAATAGTCTGCTGTCCCTGCTAGAGGCTGTATCAGGCTGGGCCCTGTAACACCCTAGGCTGTTAATCTTGGGTGATTTCAATGTCCATGCTGATGATGCAACCTCTATGCAGGCTGCAGACCTAGTGTTGTCAATGGCAGCCCTGGGACTCTCACAATTGGTAACAGCCCCTACTCACCAGGCAGGGCACACACTCAATTTGGTCTTCGCAGCAGGAGTTATGGTGGACTGGATTACTGCTTTGGCAGTGCCATGGTTGAACCACTATGCCTTGAAGGCCCAGCTGAATGTCCCACCCCGACCCTGTTTGGGCTGACCCACAGAGCCAAATAAACCCTGTGTGGTTTCAGGTGGCTCTTCGGGATCCTAAGCCCCCTGGTGTCTCGTTGGGTGAGCTTGTAGAGGATTGGCATTGCTGACTCTTGACAGCCATTGAAGAGATTGCTCCCTGGCACCCTGGCACCCTCAGGCCAGGCCTGCTCCATTGTTTACCCAGGAGCTGCGGCTGATGAAATGGGGGCTGAGACGGCTAGAGAGGCAGAGGCAGCAGTTTCACGACAAAGCTACAAGAGCATCTTATAGGACGTTTATGAGATCC
This sequence comes from Lepidodactylus listeri, assembly GCA_029233225.1. Lineage (NCBI taxonomy): Eukaryota > Metazoa > Chordata > Lepidosauria > Squamata > Gekkonidae > Lepidodactylus > Lepidodactylus listeri. The sequence goes on along the minus strand of JARCFY010000006.1, from coordinate 45,641,168 downwards.
TATGAGATGGCAGTCAAGGCCACAAAGAGACAGTACTATGAAGCCTCAATTGTGTCCACAAACTCACAATTATTTAAGACAATTCGGTCACTTACGGCTCTGCCACAAGGCAGACTAAACCATAGGGAATTGAATATAGGCTGTGAGGCTTTTGTGAGCTATTTTGCGGATAAAGTCTTGTCACTCTGCCGTGACCTTCCGGCCATAATTAATACAGTGAATGAACTCAAGGCTCCTAGCATGTCTTCTGGTCACGTTCTGGATTATTTCAACCCGCTCAGCCTAGAAGAAGTTGACAGATTGCTCTTAACTGCACACCCTACCATGTGCCCCTTGGATCCATGCCCATCATGGCTAATCAAAGCAGCTCACAAGGGGCTATGGGACTCCATACGGGAGATTGTTAACAAGTCCCTCTTAGAGGGACAGTTCCCAGGGGCACTTAAGGAAGCAGTAGTATGCCGTCTTTTGAAAAAGCCATCTTTGGACCCGACCGCATTGGCCAACTATTGGCCCGTCTCCAACTTGCCCTATTTGGGCAAGATAATAGAGAGGGCAGTGGCACTTCAGTTACAGAGCATTCTGGATGACCCTTCTATCTTAGACCCCTTCCAGTCCGGCTTTCACCCTGGGCACAGGACAGAGATGGCACTGGTCACCCTCACAGATGACCTCTGAAGGCATCTAGATTGGGGCGGATCGGCAGTGCTGTTATTGTTAGATCTGTCAGCCGCATTTGACATGATCGACCATCAGCTACTGATTCACAGCCTCGCCGACACTGGACTGGCCTTACAGTGGCTTGCTTCCTTTCTCCAAGGTTGGGGACAAAGAGTGGCACTGGGGAATCAGCTGTCCTAGAGGCACCCACTAAATGTGGGGTGCCACAAGGGGCAGTGCTGGCCCCGATGCTCTTCAACATCTATATGCACCCTCTTACCCAGATCACTCGGAGGTATGGACTGGGTTGTCATCAGTATGCGGATGACACTCAGCTCTATCTGTTGTTGGGTGGCCAGTCCAACTCCAAACTGGAAGTCCTAGACTAGGCGTTACAGGCCATGGCTGGTTGGCTTAGGCTGAGCTGGATGAAATTGAATCCAATGAAGACAGAGGTCCTGTGCTTGAGTTGCTGTGGACCAGGGGTACGGACCCTGCTCCCAACCTTTGATGGGGTGCCTCTGGTGCCAGCACCAATGGTTAGGAGTTTAGGGGTGCTCCTGGATGGTTCCTTAACAATGGAGGCCCAGATTGCAGCCACTGCCAAGTCGACCTTTTACCACCTTCGGCTGATAAGGCAGTTGGCCCCCTTCCTTGAACGCAGCGACTTGGCAACAGTGATCCATGCAATGGTCACCTCAAGACTGGAGTACTGTAATGCCCTCTACATGAGGCTGCCCTTGTCACAAATCTGGAAGTTGCAGCTGGTGCAAAACGCCGCGGCCAGGCTAGTAATGGGACTCTCAATTCGGGAGCACATCCAGCCTGTGCTAAAGGCATTGCACTGGCTGCCTATAGCATACCGGATCCACTTCAAGTTGCTGGTTTTTACCTATAAAGCCCTTTATGGCCAGGGTCCGGCATACCTGAGGGACCGCCTTTCCCTATATATGGCCCGGAGAGCACTGCATTCAGGGACCCAGAGCCGACTGGCCCTCCCAAGTATTAAGGAGGCCAGATTGGCAATGAATAGGGTCAGGGTGTTTTCAGTGGCAGCTCCACTCTGGTAGAATGAACTCCCAGAGGAGATCAGGGCCCTGTGGAACCTTTACAGTTCCACAGGGCCTACAAAATGGAGCTCTTTCGCCAGGCCTTTGGAGATGCCACCACCACCATCACCACCACCACCACTACAGGTATAACTAGCAGTAGCACTATTAGTTAGATCTGACAGCTGTGGTGTAGCCCTAGACAACAGGTCCCAATGAGTATTGCCTGGCCTATTCCCCCCCCCCTCCCTCACAACTGAAGTGGACTAATAAAATTACCATAAACATTGGAATTACTAGCACTTTATTATTGTTGATTTTAACATTGATGTATATGTTTTATGTCTTTGAAAGTTTTACCTTGTTGTGAGCCACCCTGAGCCAGCCTAGGCTGGAATGGGCGGGGTAGAAATAATAATAACAATAACAATATCAGCATTATGCAGGGTCTTCAGAAGTAGGTAGACATTAATAGTAAATAATTATTATAATTTTTATTATATCAGAGTCTATAGTATTTTACAAGGGGAAAGATAACTATCCACAGACATTTTAGTATCTATATATTGCCAAAGGGTTAGCCAAAATAAAAAGTAACCATTCCCACTTACTTTTTAAACAGTACAAAAATGAGCCAAAGTCCTGTTTCAGTGATAACATTGTTTAATTTTGTGTCTGAATTAAATGCTGGAGATATCTTTGAGTATTCTGTTGTGCCATTGTTATGTTGGTATATGAGACTCTCAGTCTATATGCACAGAGCTGGCAGAGCTGCAGGATCTAGATGACAGCCAGCAGGAGTCATGTGACTGGGACAGAGCTGAGTAGAACTAGTACAGACTTGTTCTCAGTGTGACAGTGATGGATGGAATCTACATGACTCAGCACTAACCTGATTGGTTACTGTTTGTATATATGTAATCAATGTACAGAAATATTTTTCTCTTCTTGCTGTATGGTGTCCTGGCGAAGCACTTTGTCTCTTTGATTAATAATTGCACTATAAAATAAATTGTATATACACTACCGCTGATGTGGTGCAGTTTAATGTGCTGAGGGGTCTGGAGGACTTGGGTCTCTTAATGTTGGTGCAGTGTGGTATAGCACATAACAGACATCACAATATGTTACTGATAGAAATAATCAGGGGTCCTTTGGGGCTGGAGCAAGGCAGAGCGAAGCTCCGCCAGCTCAGGAGTGGCCACTAGGGCAGCCACAGGCTGAATCAGATTCTCTGATCTGATTTGGCCTGCTGCCGAATTGCTGCCGAAATTCGGTGGCAACTTTAAAAGCGACTGGAGGGAAGGGGGTTTGAGGGAGGGGCTCCAAACTTGCAGGGTAGCTGCTGGGGCCTCTCCTCGATATACCAACCAAGTTTCAAGAAGATTGGACCAGGGAGTCCAATTCTACAGACCCCCAAACAGGTTGCCCCCATTCCCTCCATTGTTCTCTATGGTGGGAAAAAATAACATTTTTCCCACGATAGAGAACAATGGAGGGGATGGGACAACCTGTTTGGGGGCCCATAGAATTGGACCCCGTGGTCCAATCTTCTTGAAACTTGGTGGGTATTTCGAGGAGAGGCCCCAGCAGCTACCCTGCAAGTTTGGAGCCTCTCCCTGAAACCCCCTTTCCTCCAGCCCCTCATATACCCTACAAGTTTTTGCCATTGATTTCAATGGCCCATAGGGTATAATGGGGCTGAAACTGACATTCCCTTTCTGACACACTTTCGGTGGTCAGGGGATGTGGCATATGCTAATGAGTTATGCTAATGAGCTCCTGCACCTCTTTTTCTACGAAAGGACCCCTGGAAATAATCCTTTGCAGCAGTGGCAATTCATGATAACAGAATATATACCCATCAAGATACCTCATGACAGCAATGAAATTTACTTGTCTCATCCTCATGTCTAGCCAACTTAAGGTTGCAGGATTTTCTCAATGTGGTATGGCTGTTTCATATACAAATAAGATGATATGCTAAAAAAATGCAACAATTAAGTAAAAAAACCTTATGTATTATCTTGAGATTTCATTTTTCACTTTCCAGCCCTGATAAGTCAGGTAAGCAGTTAAACAGGAGATCCCATTTTAATTCTTTATGTGTTTTGAATTTAAAATGTGCTTAGTGAATCACTGAAATAAGGTTATTTATTAGTCCTGGACTGATTCACAGAATCAAATAATAATATAGTGGCTATGTTGGGAATAATTTGAACATGCCATTTACATCCAGCAAAATCTTGCAAAATCACTAGTTCATACCATACTATTTTTTTACAGAGTCCACTCAGGAATGTAAGACATCCATTATTTCTGGTGGGTAACCATTTTTTGACTTTATCCCAGGTTGCAGCAACCTTGGTAAAGCTAAGAACATAGGTATGATAAATGTTTTGGTAGGAGACTTCATGGGTATCCCATATTCATCATCTTGGAAGAAAAGAAAGTCATAAATATAAGAGTAAGTAATTCAATGAACTCCAGTATCAATCCTAAGCAATTTGCTATTGACCCTATCCCTATCCCTGCTGGCCCATCACTTGCCTCACCAGTTGTACATGTTTTGACTCTTGGCACGTGAAACAGGCCTAGATCCTTCTCTAAACTTTTAGATCCCATTCTGGCCCTGCCTGGGGTGGGGGAAATTAAAAGTGGGCAACTTTGCAGGTAAAAACCTCACTGCAGATAGGGGCTAATAGCAAGAATCATGGCTTTAAAGGTGTAGGGCCTGTCACCAGTGCAAGACTGCTGGTGGCTGCTGTAAGCTGTCTAGTTTTTAATCCTGAAGCTAAAAAAACACCAAATCTTAAATTATTTAAAATATTTATAGCCTTGTCTTTCTCTGGCTGCTCAAAGAAGCAAGGGTCTCAGTCAATAAATATCAAACAAAACAGTAAATAGCAGTAGCATAATTGTTAACCAAAACCATTAGAATCATAGAATCATAGAGTTGGAAGGGACCTCCCAGGTCATCTAGTCCAACCCCCTGCACAATATAGGAAATTCACAAATACCTCCCCCTCCACACCACCAGTGACCGCTGTCCCATGCCCAGAAGATGACAAAAAAAAAATCTCCAGGATCCCTGGCCAAACTGGCTTGGAGAACAATTACTTCCTGACCCCCAAGTGGCAGACAGCATTTCCCTGGGCTTGTAAGAAAGGGCCACAAGAACTAAGCACTGAGGCCACCCTTCCTGCCCTCCTTCTCATGATCTGCCTGAGTTCACATAATCAGCACTGCTGACAGATGGCCATCTAGCCTCTGTTTGAAAACTTCCAAAGAAGGAGAACCCACCACCTTTCGAGGAAGCCTGTTCCACTGAGGAACCACTCTTACTGTCAGGAACTTCCTAATGTTTAGCTGAAAACTCTTCTGATTTAATTTCAACCTGTTGGTTCTGGTCTGACCCTCTGGGGCAACAGAAAACAACTCCACACCATCCTCTATATGACAGCCCTTCAAGTACGCGAAGATGGTTATCATATCACCTCTTAGTTGTCATCCTCTCCAGTCTAAACATACCCAGCTCCTTCAACCTTTCCTCATAGGACTTGGACTCCAGATCCCTCACCATCTTTGTTGCCCTTCTCTGGACACAAAACTGAACACAATACTCTAGGTGAGGTCTAACCAGAGCGGAGTAAATTGGTACCATCACTAAGTGTGATTTGGACACTATACTTCTGTTAATACAGCCCAAAATCTCATTTGCCTTTTTAGTTACTGCATCACACTGCTGACTCATGCTCAGTGTATGGTCTGCTAAGATCCTTTTCACACATACTACTGCTAAGACAAGTCTCCCCCAACCTATAATTATGCATTTGATTTTTCCTACCTAAAAGCAGAACTTTACATTTATCTGCATTGAAATTCATTTTATTTCTTTTAGCCCAGTTTTCCAGCCTGTCAAGATCATCCTGTATCCTGATTCTGTCTACCATATTTGCTACCCCTCCCAATGTAGTATCATCTGCAAATTTAATATGCATTCCCTCTATTCCTTCATCCAAATCATTGATAAAGATGTTGAACAAAACTGGTCCCAGGACAGATCCTTGAGTAACTCCACTCGTAACTCCTCTCCAAGAAGATGAGGAACCATTCAGAAGCACTCTTTGGGTGCGATTTGTCAACCAGTTACAGTTCCAACTAACAGTCATAGGATCCAAACCACATTTTACCTATTAGTCAAAAAAAGATTATGTGGAACCTTATAAAAAGCCTTACTGAAATCAAGATAAACTGTGTCTACAGCATTCCCCTGATCCAGCAAGGCAGTAACTTTCTCAAAAAAGAGATAAGGTTAGTCTGACATGAATTGTTCTTGAGAAACATTGCTGGCTCTTAGTAATTACAGCCATCCTTTCTAAATGCTCAAAAACTGCCTGTTTGATGATTTGTTCTAAAACTTTCCCAGGTATAGATGTCAAGCTGACAGATTGGTATTTACCCAGATCCTCCTTTTCCCCCTTCTTGAAGATGGGAACAACATTTCCCCACCTCCAGTCTTCTGGCACCTGACCTGTTCTCCAAGAATTCTCAAAAATAATGGACAGAGGCTCAGAAATTACATCAAGTTCTTTTAGTGCCCTTGGATGCAGTTCATCTGGCCTCGAGAACTTAGTTTCCTTTAAAGAAACTAGGTCCTTATGTACTACCCCTATGCTGATCATAGGCTGCAACTCCCTTGCCTCATCATGTGTTCTGTTTTTGCCATATTGAGCACTGTTTCCCTTGCAAGAGAAGACTGAGGAAAAGTAGGAATTGAGCAATTCTGCTCTATCTTCATCACCTGTTACAATTTCACTTTCCTGTCCCTGCAATGGGCTTACTCTTGCTCTTTTTCTTACTTTGAACGTAAGAAAAAAAGCCTTTTAAAATTGTTTTTAGCATCTTTCGCTAGCCTAAGCTCATACTAGGGTTGCCAAGTCTGGGTTGGAAAATACCTGGAGACTTTGGGGGCAGATCCAGGAGAGGGCGGGTTTGGGGAGGGGAGGGGCCTCAGCATGGTACAATGCCATAGAGTCCACCCTTCAGAACAGCCATTTTCTCCAGGGGAGCTGATCTCTGTCAGCTGGAGATTAGTTGTAAAAGCAGGGGACCCCCAGGCCCCACCTGGAGGCTGGCAACCCTAGCTCATACTGAGCTTTAGTTTTCCGAACACTCTCTCTATTAACTCTATTAACTCTATTAACAGCAGCAAATTTTTCAAGCTATCACCATTTCTCCTGTCTAAAAAAGTAGGACTTGCACAAGTGTCTAAAGGACAGAACAGTGGTGCACAACCATACCATGTAGGAAGCTGCTGGCAAAAATTTCTAGGCTTATATTTATTTATTTTAAAATGTTTCTGCCCCTTCTTTCTCCTGTTAAGCAGGACCCATGACCATTTAAATCCCACCCCATAGCATGATATAACAGAAGTAACAATCAAAAAATATCTCAGATATACCAAACCCCATGTGGGGTAAGTCCCATCTTTGCCTAGGCAGTGGTTCTTATAGTACCACAGGGAAGAGAGGGGCTGAATAGTTGGCTGGAATGATCCCCTGAAAGCTGCAGTAGGGTCCTAGACAGGAGTTCTTATGCTTGTCTCAGACACAGGGGAGGAAGATGTTGATGAAGTGGTTTTTCTCAGCCCTGGCTGAAAACACTCTTTCTCCTGTTATGTTTGTAAGCTAGTTATCATGTGGGCTGGCCTGACGATACAAACGTAAGTACATAAAGAGAGCTCTGTTGAATCAGGCTAAAGGTTCATCCAGTTCAGCATCCTGTTTCCCACAGTGGCTAATCAGGCCTACCAGCAGGATAAGAAGGCCAGAGTCCTCACAAATTGATATTCCTTGAAACACCACTTCTGGACATTTGAGGCTCCATCTATCATGCTCCATGAATTTGCTCCATTAATATGCTCCATAAATTTGTCTAATTCCCTTTTAAAGCCATTTAAGTTAGCAACATTTCTGTATCAATTCCACAAGTTAATTAAGTGTGGGGATTTACAAAAACCTATCAAACAGTTCTTTTAGGGGGTTTAATGTTCAGTGATGTTCTTCAGTAATGTTCTTCAACCTTTCCTTAATACTTTCCCCAAATTCCATATTCAACTTTCTTGCTGAATTTTAGATAAGTGTTTTACATGTTTTATGCCTAACATATTTGGTGTTTAGCACTTTTCCAGCTGAACGTAATGTGTCCTAATGTGTACATTGCATTAACTGTTGCAAAATTAATAATTAAATCCTTTGAAAAGAAAAGGAACTTAAAAATTCAAAGCTGACTGCAAAGTACTTCCCTTTAAACCTGTAGTGTGGAGCTTTGATCAATTTTCCTAATTTGCAATCATTAACTAAACTCTGACTAATAACTGAGTCTTCAGCATAACAAAGGAATGATCATGAGCCAGCATGGATGCCATGAGTCTGCAGGTTTAGAATTTATAAGCAGGGACCCACAAGGACTTGCAAGGTTACAGGAGTGAAATAGCCTCACTGTAGGGGATAAATCTACTGATTTTCCTCAGCAGCCTTTAATACCATCATTCATGGTATCCTTCTGGCCTGCCTATTTTGACTTGGATTGGGAGGCACCATTCCTTAGTGGTTACAGTCCTACCTGGAGGGTAGGTTTCAGAAGGTGAGCTGGGGGACTGCTGTTCAGATCATTGGCCTTTGGCCTATGGGGTCCCACAAGGTTCCATCTTGTCCCCTATACCCTTTAACATATACATGAGACTACTGGGTGAAGTTGTCTGGAGATTTGGGCTGGGTTGTCACCAATATGCAGATGATACTCGCTGTGTCTCACACTTCCAGCTGATCCCTGGGAGGCTATAGAAACCCTGAACCAGTGTATGGAGGAAGTTTTGGAGTGGGTGTGAGCTAATAAACTGAAGTTTAATCCTGACAAGATGGAAGTGCTATTTCTGGGTGGAAGGTCTAACCCAGGATTTAAGGTTTCACCCATACTGGATGGGATTGCCCTCCCCTTGAAAGGACAGGTCTGTAGCCCTGAAGTGCTCTTGGACCCAGGCCTACTGCTGCATAAGCAAGTGGCAGCTGTGGCCGAGAGTGCCATTTGCCTGCTTCAGCTGGTTAACCAGCTGTGGCCTTTTCTGGACAGAAAAGATCTGGCCACTGTGATGCATGCTGTGGATACATCTAGATTACTATAATGCACTCTACATGGGGCTGCCCCTAAAAAGTGTTTGGAAACATCATTTTTTACAGAATGCTGCAGCCAGGATTATGACTGAAGAGGGTCATAGTGACCATATCTCTCTAGTCTTATCCCACTTATACTAGCTTCCAATTTGTCTCCAGGTACAATTCAAGGTGCTGGTCTTGACCTTCAAAGTACTATATGGTTTGAGTTGGTTGGCTGAAACAGCCGACTGAAATCTAAGACGAAGGTTCTGTGGCTGGGCTGGGGTGTGTGTGTGGGGTTAGGGTGCCAACTAAACTTAACTCCTGGCTCTTGATGGTGTGCCTTTAACCCCAGTGCCAACTGGCAAGAATCTGGGTGTGATCTCGGATGCCTCCCTTTTGATGGTGGCCCAAATCACAAATGTGGCTAGATGGGCATTTCTCCATCTCTACCAGTTTAGGCAATTGGTTCCCTTCCTATCTCACTCAGATCCATGGAACAGTCACCTCCAGACTGGACTACTGTAACTCACTGTGTGCAGGGCTACCCTTGAGGCTGACCCAGGCACTCCAACTGGTCCAGAATGCAGCAGCACATCTTCTTATGGAAAGCTCATTTAGAGTCCATATTCAGCCAGTGCTCCACCAGCTGCACTGGCTGCAGATTGAGTACTAGATCAGGTTCAAGGTTTTGGTATTAACCCTAAATGCTCTGGGACCAGCATTCTGCGGAACAGCCTCTCCTGGTAACCCCCCAAAGAGCATTATACCCAGTGGATAACAACTTACTGGTGATCCCTGGCCCAAAAAAGTAACCAGCTGTCCTCAACCAGAGCCAGGGCCTTTTCAGCCCTGGACCCAGCCTGGTAGAACTCGCTGTTGAGTGAGATCCTGGCCCTATGGGATCTGATGCAGAGATGTTCTACCAGGCCTACAGTTGAGGACAGCAACGGTTTCCATCTAGGCTGGCGTTCCTCCCTCTCTTTCCCCTGACCCTTTCCCCTTCCCTTGTTGGTTATTCTCTATTTACCATTCTGTATGATATTTATTCTCCTCTGGATAAGGGTTCCCTCTTATGTACTAATTTACTGGTTGCCTGTAGTCAGGGCTTTTTTTGTAGAAAAAGCCCAGCAGGAACTCATTAGCATAACAGGCCACACCCAACAGCAGAAATGAATTAGCATATTAGGCCACACCCCTAACAGCACAGCTCCCTCCCAGGATCGGCTTCCCAGGTGCCCCTTGGCTTGCAGGGCACAAGGGGAACCTGAGGAAAGGAAGGCAGTTTCTGCTGCCTTCCCTCCCTGGATCGGCTTGGCTTCCCCAGGCGCCCCTTGTGAGGGGCCTGGGGAACCCGAGGGGGGGAAGGCTGTAGGCGTGACCAACTTGGAAGCCAGCCGGAATCCTGTGCATTCCTGCCCAAAAATTGCCCTGCCTGTAGTACTGCATGAGTTGTTTTTAATAATTTAAAAATTATGAATATTGTTTATATGAATACTGTTGTCACCTGCTCTAAACCATTATGAACCTGCCCAACCATTACACTCATCTTCAGAAGCCCTGCTTCAGGTGCCAAGCCTTCTGATCTTAGGTGGGTGGTAATTCAAGAAAGGGCCTTCTTGGTCATGGCACCAAAGTTCTGGAACTCTCTCCCCAGGGACATTCACCTGTCCCCTTCTGTTGCCATCTTCTGCTAGTAAATGAAGAAGTTTTTGTTTCATTTAGCATTACCTCCTTCCTAACCTATGTTTTATATGTATTTAAACTGTTTTGTATGTTTTAAATTCTGTTTTTAATGCTTTTTCAAGTTGTTTTAATGAGATGTTTGGGAGAAGGGTGGGTTTTAATGGTTTTATAAAGTAATTTTATCTTGTATGTTTTAAATTGTTAGCCACTTTGGCAGCTCTTGTAAGCACAGAAAGGTAAGGTGTAAGTTTTGTTAATAAATAAATAAGGGGCATCTCATTTTCCTGTCTTTCACTATTTTCTCTTTCCTTCCCCATGGCAGCTTCTCCCTGAGAAAAGTCTGACCAAGTTGTGTGGTGCCAGAAGAGCTGGGCTGAGTTGTGTGGTGGGGAACCTGTGTGGATTTGCAGGGAACACCTTATTTTTTCCTGTATCCTCAACCTATACTATATCTCTTCTCCTGGCAGCCCCCATATTCTCAGCTTTCCTGTTTCCTTCTCTTCTTCCCACTCACCCACCCACCAACCTACCTATCCTTTATCTGCCTGCCCATCTTCAACCATATTTATTATGTACTTACTTCATTTATATCTCATCTTTCTCCCAGACAGAGACTCATAGCAGCTTACATCATAATAACATAAGAGCTCTGCTGGATCAGACCAATAGTCCATCTAGTCCAGCAACCTGTGTCACTCAGTAGGCAACCAATTTCTCTGGTTGGCCAACAACAGGGCATAGAGACCGAGGCCTTCCCCCGAAGTTGCCTCCTGGCTCTGGGATTCAGAGGCTGAGTGCCTCTGAATGTGGCAGTTCCCCTCAGTCACCATGGCCAGTAGCCATTGATAGATTTATCCTCCATGAATATCGAATCCCCTTTTAAAGCTGTTTATTCCTGTGGCCATCACTACATCCTCTGGCAGCAAATTCCACATTTTAATTACTCTCTGTGTAAAGTAGTATTTCCTTTTGTCCGTCTTGAACCTACTGTTCATCAGCTTCATTAGATGCCCTCAGGTTCTAGTATTTGGGGAGAGGGAGAAAAAGTTCTCTTTATCAACTCAACTCTCTCCATCCCATGCATAATTTTATAAACCACTATCATGTCCCTCCTTAGTTTTAAATGGAAAAGTCCCAGACTCTTCAGCCTCTCTTCATAGGGAAGGTGCTCCAACACACACACACCCAATCATCTTGGTTGCTCTACTCTGAATTTTTTCCAATTCTGCAGTCCTTTTGGAGATACGGTGACCAGAACTGCACACAGTATTCCAAATGGGATTTTTTTTGTCCCAGTGTGCATCACCTTACACTTACCAACACTGAACTTCATTTGACACTCTGTCGCCCACTCACCCAGTTTGTGGATGTCCTCTTGGAGCTAATCACTGTCAGTCTTGGTTTTCAACATCCTGAATAATTTTGTGTCATCTGTAAACTTGGCCAGTACACTACTTACCCCTAGTTCCTGACCATTGATGAGTAAATTAAATAGTACCAGCCCCAATATTAATCCTTGTGGGACCCATCTCCTCTATTCTGTTTTATCTTCATAATAACCCTGTAAGGCATATTAGGCTGTGAGCCTGCCCCCCCCCCTCCCCAGTTCTACACAACCACAACTTTGCTGTGGCAGTTTGATTTTTCCTCTCCAAAGTACTCTGCTATGCACACAGCATACAATACTGGCCATTTTATTCTCAATCCCCTTCTTAATTATCCATAACACAGAGTTTGTCTTTTTCACTGTTGCAGCACACTGGGGTTGACACTTTCATTGAGCTATCCACTATGACCCCAAGAACTTTTTCCCTCTCAGTCTCAGCAAGTTCAGGTCCCATTAGCCTATTCTTGAAGTTGGGATTTAGCCTAGACTGTAGCCTAGACTTGACATTGGGATTTTTTTTGTCCCAGTGTGCATCACCTTACACTTACCAACACTGAACTTCATTTGCCACTCTGTTGCCCACTCACCCAGTTTGTGGATGTCCTCGGAGCTAACCACAGTCGGCCTTGGTTTTCACCATCCTGAATAATTTTGTGTCATCTGCAAACTTGGCCACTACACTGTTCACCCCTAGTTCCAGACCAAAGTACTCTGCTATGCACACAGCAAAATTTCCCCAGCAGCCAATCAGACACTGGCTCTCAGCTGGCAGTTGGATTCTGATGACGACAAGTAGCTGATTGCAAAGTGCTTTCATTCAAACCCAACATTTCCAAGCAGCAGTGATGCCCAGCGGATAGACACCCAAACATTGGAGCCCCTAAAACAATTGCAAGAACTCTGTGATTTCAACCTCCTCTGAAACTCAGAGTACATGTGTAGTATTAATGCTGGGGTACCAGAAAAATTCCAGCAGCTAGTAGGGCACTTCTTGCAGCCTATTGTGCAGAAAAAGTATACTGGAAGGCAATCATGTCAGCCTCCTCCTCACTTGAAAGTCCAGTGATATATCATCAATTAGAACCTGTGATAGCCTAATGCACAGAAGGATCTGCCAGGTAATCACCCATAACAAAACCATCAAGCCTTTCAGACACAGCCACAAGGCGCGCCCAGTCTTTTGCCTTCTAAGGTCATAATGTGAATTGTCTTTCTGACACTCCCACATCTCATTCTGGTAAAAAAAACAGTTCTTGCAAGAGAATAAAAGTAGCTCCAATTCCCCAGGTACTTTGCTAGTGGGATCCCTCCTACTGCCCCTGTGACACTGCACAGGACCCTTTGCAGAGATTTTGAGTGAGCCTGAATCTCTACAACATTTTCCCTTCTTTCATTCATGCTCTTTGATCACAGACTGGTAATGGCATTGTCATATGCCATTCTCATCTCCTTTTTCTCCAGCTTCTCCCAGACCTCAACTTTCACTGGATCAGGCTTGAATGTTTTTCTGTGCCCCTATTATTATTGCCATCTAGTATTCCCCTTGCAAGGTAGGATATTGCTTACATTGTTGTATGGTTGTGTGTATGCATTTGTCTGGTTCCTTGTGTGCCTCTCAGTATCTTTCTACTAGATCTATATTTTTCACAACAAAGATAATCCACTTGATTATTTCTGGGAATCTCTCTATCCCCCACAACAAAGTATTATTCAAACTGGGACCCTGGTATACACCAGACAGTGTTCCTTTAAGGAAAACTTGTCCATAAGGGCATCTGTTTGGACTTGGCACATAAGGGGGACCCTCCAGACACTGGGGACTCTGCATATTTACACCAATTGGGTGGCAATGTAGTGTCACTTGGAGCTCATATTTGTCTTCTAATTTGCACCTGTTAACTAACCATTAGCAAATCATTCATTAGCATAACATAAGAATGATGATCAGAGAGCCAGGGTGCCATCAGTTGGTGAGGCTTTTACATGCCGTTTTGTTTCTAACAGTGCCACTTTATAAATTAATGACCTCCAAAATGTCCTATTACTAACAGCCTTGCTCAGGTCTTGCAAAGGAGGTCTGTGAGGGGGTTAGGTTAAAAAAACGTTACTTAATCACAAAATCCTGACCCACAGGTGCCAATATTGATGCCTACTTCTTTTTTTTTTTTGCCTAAGTTCATCTGTAAATAGAACATGCTCAGTTTTGTCCCTCATCTTAAAAGCAACCACTTGAACCATCAATGTATGAGGAATAGCAATGAAGATTAGAATTATTTTACAGCAATAATTATGTAGCCTGTGTTAAGCATGGATCAGGAAATGGGAGGTACCAACTTGAACATCCTGCAGGAGAACCAGCCGATTCATATGAACCACAGTCCCCATGTCTTCCATTGTGAAGACTCAGATACTTTCAAACAGCCTTTGATGTGATGGGTCATAACATAAGAAGAGACCCTTATAGCCAGTGCAGCAAAATATAAGATCACAAGTGGAGACCCGCAACAAACTTGTGGGATGGTTATCCCAATCCACACACCTTTGCTTCCTCCCTTCTCCCCCTATTTCTCTCACACTCTTCCTCCCTTCTGCCCCCCTTTCTTACTCTCTCTTTTTCCACCATGTATGTTACTTCCTCTCTCTTTCTGACCCATCATCATTCTCTTTGTTTTTCTGCCTCCCCACCTTATCACTCTTTCTCTCTCTTTCTGCCTCCCACCTCAAATCCCACCCTCCCCAGGCTCCACCTCTCAAATGTCCAGGAATTTCCCAACCTGGAGTTGGCAACCCTATTTCCTTCCCACCCAACAGCCAACCTGTTGTAAGTCCAAGAAAGCCTTTGCTTTAAAATGATAGTCAATCTTTTCTTTCTTGTCTTTGTATTTAAACATTAGGCCTTCAGGGAATAGCCACCTCTAAGAAACAGATTCCCCCCCCCCCCCAGGAATATAGTTAAGTTCTTATAGGGTCCTCTTCTTTTTCTAACTTCAAATGGGACATCTTTTAAAACTGTAAAAAAAATTCCATGATTTTCAAGACAGACCAATTTGTGGCCTTGAGCACCACATCTCTTGTTGTTCTTTCGGAGAATCTAACTACTATTTCCCCAGGCAGATTATTTTTTTTAATGTATTTAGGATATACCCTATAGGTCATATCCATATCATTTTTAGCCTATAGGTCATATACATATCATTTTTCAAAAGATCCGCTTTTAAATTCATCATAGAAGACAATGCTTGACTCAGAAGCTCTTTAAGATCCTCACTTTCCAGTTCAGGTACACCTTGAAATCTCAGGGCATAAGCTGATTTTTCCATTTGAAGTCTTAAGAGTTGATCTTTTTCAGAATTCCTTTCTTTTTCCACTTCTTGCAGTCTTTGATCCATGTCTTTGTTCTTAATGTCAATTTTCTTTACATCTTTGGCAATCTTCTCCAATTGTATATTGGTATGCTTAAGTTGCTGCTGTACTGCATCCAATTTTTTTATTCATGTCAGTCATTTGTTCCATCAGAGGACGCAATGCTGCTGCCAACATGTTAGAGAAGTCTGGAGTAGAATCAGATCTTGTGACCGGAAGCGCTGATCTTGTAGTTCCCAGTGATTGTTTGGATCTCATCGCCATTTTCGCAGTCCGACTCATGTTTATATACCAGGAAAACTTTTAAAATGTTGAGGGAAGCCTGTGGATAGAAATGCTTTAAATAAGTATGCTTTTTATTTGATCAAGGTAAAAAAGTGTTCTGTGCCCACTCCCGAAAGTTGTTTTCTTAGTTCGCTTGTTTTCAGCCAGTGTGTGTGTGGGGAGGTGTTTGAGTTTCCTCCCCCTCCCTTGCTGTAAATAAGGCTTTGGGCAAAAGGTCACAAAATCACAGAGTTGGAAGGGACCTCCAGGGTCAACATGATTGTCTGGATTTCCTAGGGTGGGATCTGCCTCGGTTCCATTGCTTGTAAACTTGTCTTGGTGCAGCTTCCTGAGTCTAACTCTACCCTGTGAATTTCATCTCCTGGTATAAAAAAGCACAACTGCATACCAAGATGCACAAATCTATTGTGAGAAACAGATGCAGTACCAAACCAATATTTCACTGTGTACAAGCAGGAACAAGGGAGGGAAAGCACAAGAAAAAAAATGACTCAGGATCAGTTTACATTGTCAGATTCCTCTGTGTGATTGTGTATTTGGGTATACAACAGTGTAAAGAATGAACTGGGCAGTTCATGTGGGGAAATGGCAGCACCTCTGTTATCACAGCTGCAGGAGAGAGCATGACAGCAGCTGTGGAAATGGTTACCTTCTTCCCACATATGCAACCTAGTTTACACTAACTCTTGTCCATGCTGTAAAGAAAACTGCATATATGATATCAAGGGAGAAATTTAAACTCTTTGATTTCAAATATTTTATCAAATATTTCTGAAAATATCTGGTCCCCTAAATCACCTGTGTGTGTTTTTCACACTAGCAATCAAAACAATGAATACCCAATATATTTCTGGTAAAAATATGCAACCTGCAACCACAAGAGCCAAATGTTGAAATGTTGAGTACTCCATATGGCACTCTGAGGGCAGCTTTTAATAGTCAACTGGATCAGTAGAGTGGACACGTAAATGAAAACTGGCTGAACTTTTGGCTAAGTTAGGTCAGGGAGTTTTCCAGAGCTAAGAAGTCAGCTAAGCAACCTATACACACACACACCTTAACACCATTTTTATCCACCCCATTTTATTTAAAAAAAAATTGCAGCCTGATGAGGAGTTCTGGAGAGTTTGTAAACTTGCACAATGAGTTCTTATGCTGTTCAGTTTTGATGAAAGGTACTTGATTAATTGTATTCCCAAAGTTTGGTCCTGGTGGACACGAGCCCTGAAACAGCAAGATATCCGTGTTCTCAAAGCTCAGGATTTTACCGGAGGTTGGGCCTGTAGGATAGTTCAGGGCCTGGTCACAGTAATGTGTAATTCCCCTGTTGCTGCAATGGACAATACAGTGCAGCAGCAACAAGGCTCCCATGGCAAGTTTCCCCATAATTTCCCTGCCCTGGTCCCCAACAGCAGCCATCCTCTCCCCTCTGCCCACTGTTCGTTTGGGTTTTTTTTTTTATCAGCAACTGAATAGTGTTAAATTGATATAACATTATAACAATATGTGCAACATGCTCTGAATTCACAGCCATTATTTTTTAAAAGAGCAAGTTGCCAACCCCTTTCATTGCAATAATATCCCTTTACCCTTATATCTCCAAAATGAAAGTTCGAACATAAATGGAAGCTTGGAGTTCTGAAAAACTGTACCAGTGTAGTGTAGTCACTGAAATGCTGAACTAGGATCAGATCACCACTCTGCCATGAAATCTGGCTGGGTGACCGCAGTCTCAGTCTAACCATACCTCACAGAGCTGCTGTGAGGATCAAACCGAGGACAGCCACTTTGAGTTCCCACTGGGGAGGAAGGTGGCTTATAATAAATAAGTCAATAAACAGTTATAATGATGTGTTGATATAACAATATGCAGTTACTGAAAGAAAAGTGGAGCAGCAAGAAATGGCTGCTGTGGGAAAAGTGGGTATAATGTGGGCAGGACTGGGAAAATCTGAGCTCTCCCATCAACATGGTAACTATCCAGGTTTTGCTGCCCAGTTTCCTAAAACTTCAGAGCCCAGTAGATGTGTAAAAGATTGGGGGAAGCAGGGCAAACCCCAGGAGGTGCAAAAATATACCATGATGTTGTGATGCCCACTTTCCAACAGTACTGGACTGGGTCAAATAACCTGTGTGGAAATATCTCTAGTCTTTTGAGACTGTCTACAGTTTCCTGTGATTCTGTGTCTGACTTTTATGAAAAACAGCAACACTGGCTTTATTTTCTCATTGTTAGCATGCTTGTTTAATTCCACCAGTCAAACACACAGATTTCAGCATGGTGATAAAGGTATATGAAAATTTGGCTTGATGAGTAGTTGGCAGAAGGTTCTTGTTAATGGATATTTCCCAATAGTACCTTATAGCCTTGAACATAACAGCATTCTGAAAACAGTGTTTCACATGAGGATGTAAAGCACTCTCTTAAAAAAAAAATCATAGGATTATGGAATTATAGTGCTGAAACAGAACTGTGGTTCCTAACATAAGAATTCAGCATCTTCAAAGTGGTGTGTGTGGTTTTCTCCTGCACATCTCCTGAGTGGCGAGAAAAAAAATCTGTTACAACACTTTGAAATTGTAGGGATAAATGTTTAACAGCCTCAGGTCACCACGGTAAAGGTATGTCAGTTTGAGTGCCTAGTGTGGTAAGAGTTTTGATTACACAGTCTTGGGATTGCTTTCTGGATCTTGCCTGCAGAACCTTCAGGCACCTCTACCCTCCTAGACATTGAACATCTTAACCAAACACAATGATTTAATGCTGCTCAAAGACCTCAGCTAGAATGGCCAGACCTCTCTACAAAAGCAGAGGGTAGTTAAGTTGCTGCATGAAAGCTACTGCCTCCTATTTCAATTTTTTCCCCAGTTCAAGCTTTGGTACGTTTGTCAGTCAATTGCCTTCCTGATTCCATCTCCAGGATGGCTTCAGCTGGAGGAAATATTTTGATAACTGTATGGGATAAATGCACCCTTTTTGTAGCCAAGAGTCTTGATGCCTCACACCCAAACTAACCTGTTTATCTTATTCAGTCTCCTCAGTTTTATTGTATAGTCTTTGGTCCATTGTTCACTTCTTTCCACAGATTTCTGGCAATTTTTCCAGGGCATGTGAAGAATACTGAGTTCTCAGCGGCATGGATGAGCGAGACAGTGTAGTGATCAACTCATACTTTATTAGTCGGAATAAGCAAGCTTAACTGGCCATGGTGGCCAACTTTATACACACCCAGGATACTCCCCTGGTCACACCTATAGTCCTATTGGGAGATCTGAATCTCCCGCCTAGATCTTATTAGAGGACTGCAGGGAACCTAGGATCCTTGGCCCTTATTGTTTCTGGTGCCAATCTCTGGGCCACAGCTGCTGGTGCCTAGTGGCGGTCAGTGGACATAACACCCCTTCCCCCATAGTTTCAACCTTCCTAATTGTACATAATCCTTTAAGTATGCCAGGGGGCAGCGCTCTCGGTGGGAGTGTCTGGGTGTCGGGATTGGCGGAGGCTGGATCAGGGTGTTGAGCTTTCCCTGAGTCCTGTATTGTCTGGCCCTCATCCTGGGCCTCGGCTGCAGAGTGTGGAGACCTACCTTCTGATTCTGTACAGGGAGTTTGGGCATCTTTGGCCACAGCATCTTTGGTTGTGCCTTCTTGCGGAGTGAGGTATGGTGGCGGCCCAAGTGATAGTCTCTCGTGAGTCCTTGCAGGCTCTGGCCCATCGAGGGCTCTGGGGCCCTGTCCAGTAGCCTGTCCAGGAGCACAGTCAGCCATCGGCCCATAAGTAGTTCCGCAGGCCTGTTTCCACCAACTGGGTTTGGGGTGGTATGTTGGGCCAGCAGGAAGCGTGCCAACCGAAATTCCCAGTCACCTTCCATGATGCAACTGAGGGCTTCCTTTATAGTCTGCTCCATGCACTCCACCTGTCCATTGGTAGTGGGATAGAAGGGTGCAGACTGCACGTGGCGAATGAGATTGCTTCAAAGGAACGCCTGGAACTCGTCTGACATGAAGGCTATCCCGTTGTCAGATACTATAGTATCTGAGAGACCATGGGTTGCAAACAGGTGGTGCAGTGCTCGTATTGTGGCCTTGGATGACGTTGTGGAGACAGGGGTGACCTCTAGCCATTTAAAGTAGGAGTCCATGGTCACCATAAATATCAGGCCATGGAAGGGACCCACAAAGTCGATATGCAGCCAGGATTATGGTGTGCAGGTTGACTCCCATGCTTGTATGGGAGCCTTTGGTGGGTTGGGTCAAACCTCCTGACTTGCCCAATACTTCTTCACCCATGCTTCAATCTCTGTGTCGATTTTGGGCCACCATACATAGCTCCAGGCCAGGGCTTTCATTTGGACAATTCTGGGATGAGCCTGGAGACTCTGTCTATGTATCTACTAAAAACATCCGTGGTTTGCAGCCGAGCCGGAAATTAGGGTGGAAATACATAGGGCCTTTTAAAGTCTTGCGTAAAATCTCTCCTGTGTCTTTTGAGTTGGAATTGCCTAAATCGCTGAACTCTGTTCATTCTGTTTTCCATTACAGCTTGTTGAAGAAAAATCCTGGGCCGAATTCCTGGCGTCCGGAGACTACAGCTCCTTCTCCTCTGATGAAGGAGGGGGAGCCGCATTTTGAAATATCCAGCATTTTGGACTCTAAACTCAAATGTGGATGTTTGTTTTATCTGATTAAGTGGGTGGATTTTGGTCCTGAATGCAATGAGTGGGTGGCGGCTGATCATGTTCATGCTCCCCATTTAATTCGTGCTTTTCATAAACATTATCCTGCTAAACCTGGTGGGGGTTGATTTTGGGAGGGGCAGGATGTCAGGTTCCTGTCATGTTTTGTTTCCTTGTAACTTCCCCGATTACAGATCCCGGTGGGACCTTGGCATCAGTTCCTACTCTGACGACTCAGTTCCCCCTCCTTCCCCTCCTTTCCACTCCCCCCTCCTCTGGGTGAGCTCATGTGTTTTGCTAGACTTCTATTATCTATGTTGATTCCTATTGTAACCTTGGGCAACTGGGCTCTGCTTCTCCAGGTGTCTTTTGCGGGGGCCGGCAAGTAGTTTCATACAGGGTCATAGTGGGAATTTAGCTTCAGCTTGCGCGCCTATTTTTCCCTGTCAAAGTAACGGTAGATTTTTGGCGCCTGAACATTCTCCTTCTGATTGGTACCTATGCTTTTGTTCCTGTTTGAATACAGTATATGAATCCCCTCCTTACTGCATACGTTGTCACAAACAAAGCAAGTGTTCCTGAAAGACCATTAAGAAATAAAGATTTTGAACCACAAGGCCTGACTTATTGGATCTATTCAGAAGTCTCACAAGAATCTACATCAATGGAATGCATATATTAATATTTATTACTTTTAAAAATGTGCTTAAGTTAAGAGTTAAGCCACAGTGGCTAGGAAGACCTTAACTCTGCACCCCAGTGTGAAGTAATAATAGCCCTTCCCATGAATCTTCAGCAGCACAGTTAGGATTTGCTAATTATTTAAGACCTCTTGCATGATTCAATTACAGTAAAACACATTTTAATTCCACCGATTTTACTAGGAGAGTTGAGATTCTAATTTTGAAAATTTACATTTTGTCCATAAATCTTCCATCAGAATATTGTCCAACAGGAAGTACAAACATTTTATACTACAAGACCTGGAAATAACCTCCAGTGGGTGATATGTGTAGATTGCACAGTCATGGCATACAGATAGTGAAGAATCCTTATGGGTTGCCAACAGATTACTAAATCACAGGTAAGCCAAATGTTTTGTATTTGGGTTGGCTACCAAGATTGTTTTGTGTAAAAGATGTAGAACTGAAAGAATTGCCAGATATTTTAAGTAAAGTGTCAGTTCTTTGAAAGTTGGCGTCAGTGTTCCCTCTAAGCTGAGTTAGTGTGAGCTATCTTACAGTTTTTTAGCCTCTGGCTCACACATTTTTGTCTTAAGAAGGATGGCTCCAGAGCAAACTAATTTATGCAGTAGCCAAATTGCTCGCTCACAACTTAGATGCCAGTAGCTCACAAAGTAGAATTTATGCTCACAAGACTCCACAGCTTAGAGGGAGCATTGGTTGGCATCTGTATTTCATTTATGTGCATACCTGAGCTATGCAGGGCATGCACATGCTCTAAAGTGCTATGTCATCAATCCCTGCCATGCCATTTCATGAGCTACTGCATGCCCAGTGTGCAGTGTCCTCCTTAGTCCTCCTTCACAGATTCTGTTGAGCAAATTCATCAAAGGAAAAGGAGGTGGTAACTGCAGAGCAATGTGGCAATGGCAGCTGTGAGATTGCTCTTACGCACTTTCCTCACACTCAAAGCCAAGTGCATACATAGCCCATTATCCTTACCAACTGTAGTCACAAGAAGAACAAAGAGTGGTTGTTGTCAGTTCCATCCCCATTGAACTGCTGACTCCACATACTTCTCCTGACTCACCATGTACTTTAGTCTCTCTCCTCACCCTGAACTCTTAAATATATTTTTCAGCATTCCTACTGGGCTCGGCTCCAGGTATCTGTGCCATGCATTCAATGGGGTGTGGGGAGAGTAGTATAAATCCTATACCTTTATTTTTTTCCCATTTCAAACATCAAGGAGAAGCAACAACAGAGATGGCTCTTTGCTTCTTTGGTTCTGGAATGGGCTTTAGTACATGGAAATCAGCTAACAGTGCCCCTTCTAGCTATCTGTGCTTCTCATTCTCTAAAAAATGAATGTGCACAAATTACAGAACTGTCTCAGCCAAATGACATGCTGATTTCTCTCTTTCTTTCTTTCACTGGTGACACAGTCTTAAACCACATGTTGTTTTCCCCAGCCCCCATCCATTGTGCAGTTTTATTCCCACACTGACCTTTGAATGACCCCGTCAGCTCATTTAGTACTTGCGCTGATCTGGTTAACACCATACAATTAATTACATTTGAATCCATTTCCCCTGCAATCTATTCTCATGCATTGTTTCAAATGTCTTTTTCCACCCTTGTACACTAAGCTTTCATAATCTACATACTAGCATTTATTAACATTTCTTCAAGCAAGCAGAAAACAGGAATATTTTCTCTAATTTTGTTCTGGGTTCATTTGTGATTAATCATTTCCAGCATTCTATTATAGCAAGTCTTTGATGTGTTTTAATTTCTTTGGTATCATACTGGCAACAAGTTCAATCTGAGGCACAGTTTTTAAAATAAATATTCAGTTTCATAAGCTCAGGTTTATGGCATGATTTACATACCCTGTATGATGAATCAGAGGCAGGGGGCAAGAGATGCCCTGACAGTTGTGATGGAAAGGGACCCTGGAGTCTCTGTGGCTGGGAAGAGGGGAGGAAGGTGCTCTTTGCCAGATGGAAAGCTTGCTTTCCTAACAGGGAGGAAAACATGCTAGATCTTTGATGTGTAATCACCAGCGTGGTATAGTGGTTAAGAATGCTGGAATAGTATCTGGGAGACCCATGTCTGAATCCCCCATCATGCCATGGACATTGGCTGGGGGACCTTCAGCCAGTCACCCTCTCTCAGCCTAACCTATCTCAAAGAATTTTGTGAGGATAAAAGGGAGGAGAGGAGAATCCTGCAACTAACAAAGAGTCAGCCACTTTGGGTCCCTATGAGGGAGAAAGGTGGGATATGAATGAGACCGATTTCACACAAGCCGCTGCTCTGCCCCCGCTCTTCCCTTTCCCCTGATTGCACACATCTATTTCCCACTATGTGCTGCATGGCCACATTTTGACCCGCAGCTTCGCTCGATTTCCCCTGCGTCTTCGCGATCTTGTTTTTTGAGGATGTAGAGGACATGGAGGATATTGGGCAAAGCTGCAGGTCAAAATGAGGGCACACAGCACATAGTGGGAAATTGGCACGTGCAATTGCGGAGAAGGGAAGAGCCAGATCGGAGCAGCTGCTTGTGGGAAATCGGGATGGATGGATGGATGGATGGATGGATGGATGGATGGATGGATGGGTGGGTGGGTGGGTGGTTGGATGGGTGGATGGATGGATGGGTGGATACGAAGGTCCAGGTCTGGCAGGCTTGAGCCCCAAGACCTGGCATCCAGATTAGCTAAAGGCCCTGGAACACATGTGGGGTGGGTCTGAGAAGGGGAGCTGTTCCTTTGTTGGGGTAGGCGTTTTGGAGTTAGTTGGGATTAGGTTCTGGCATTAATCAGGGGAGCTGTCTGTTCTGTGTGTTTTGCCATGAAGGATGACAGAGGTGAATGATACTAAAGAAGGTTGCAAATACACATAGACACATGAAGCTGCCTTATACAGCATCAGACCACTGGTCTATTATAGTCAGTATTGCCTACACAAACTGGCAGCAGCTCTCCAGGGTCTCAGGCAGAGGTCTTTCACATCACCTCCTACCTGACCTTTTCAACTGGAGATGCTGGAGATTGAAACTGGGGCCTTCTGCATGCCAAGCAGATGCTCTACCACTGAGCCATAGCCCCTCCCCAAGGACACCAGGGACAGGGGCATCCTGCAACTAACAAAGACCAGGCATACCATGGATTGTAAATGCCAAGCTAATAAGTGTCATTCTGTTTATTTTGCTTAATGCACCTAGAATCTGTCCTTTGTTGTACCTTGAGTTTGTGCCTTATAGAAATAAAGTTGTTTAATTAGAGAGCATCTGTACAAGTCCTTATCTTCCTGCCTCGGCATGCTACAGTGATGCAACCCTGTAGAATATAGAATTGACACATACCCAGTTTACTTAAGTTTTCAGTTTCTTTTTTTTCTTAACGGGTTTCCAGAGTGCAATGGCACATACGCACACTAAATAAATCATGTTCAAAAAAGAATCTTAATATTATTGTAGCATGATTCCTTGATGCACTGTGATTTAATCAATGTGTATGTATATATGCTAGTGCTGATCTGTGAAAAAAATCAGACTTGAAAATACAGCACACTGCACATGTACAGAGGTCTAAACAAAGTCCACAAATCATAACCAGAAGATCAGACTACTGATGCATCAGTGCTTTCTGGAATCAAGATCAGGTAATTCAGAATGCCATAATTTAAGGGAATATTTGTATGGAGGGAATTTTATAAGCAAGCCTTCTCAAAACAGCCTTTTTCCTCAGGTGCTCTTCATTGTTTGCCTTTTCCTGTCTAGGAAAACATGCCCATGACACATCCATCCATCTGTCTGTCCGTCCATCCGTCTGTATGTCTGTCTACTTAATGTATACCCCAGCAGGACCCCAAGCCAGCTTACATCATTCTTATCTCCTCTACTTTATCTGCAGAACAATCCTGTGAAGTAGGCCAGGCTGACAGCATGTTCCTAGGCCAAGGTCACCCAGCAAGTTTCCATGACAAAGAGGGGCTTTGAATCTGAGTCTCACAACTTCTAGGTTGACATTTCAACCACTACACCACTCTGGCTTTAAACATGAACCTGCCTTAATTGAATCAGACTATTGGTTTATAAAATCAGTATTGTCTGCTCTGGCAGCAGCCCGCTGTCCAGGGCCTCAGACAGAGATCTTTCACATCACCTACTATTTGATCCTTTGAACAGGAGATGTCAGGGATTGAACCCACATCCTTCTGCACACCAAGCAGATGCCTTGCCATGGAGCTGCAGCCTCTTCCTTATCCCCTTGAGCCTAAGGCCAGCATTTTGTCACACTGGATTCTAGAGCTATATTTAACAGCACTTAAGGAAAATGTGCAAGATGCCAGATTGTTTCTTTATCCCTCTTTTTTGCACCTCACTCCTTAGGAAGAGAATCAAGTTAAAAACTACTTCTGTTTACTCATGATGTAGGAATGTATGCACATGATTTATGCAGTGTTGGATGCCCCTGTAACACATTCACACATACTTACACAGGGCTATTTTTGGGCAGGAATGCACAGGAATGGAGTTTCAGCTGGCTTCTGAGTTGGCCACACCTACAGCCTCCCCCCCCCTCAGGTTCTCCAGGCGCCTCACAAGGTGCGGGGCACCTGGGGAAGCCAATCCAGAAACTGCTTTCCTTCCCTTGGGTTCCCCATGAGCCCCACAAGCCACAGGACACCTGGGAAAACCGATCCCGGGAGGGAGCTGTGCTGTCAGGGGTGTGGCCTAATATGCTAATACATTTTTTGCTGTTGGGTGTGATCTATTATGCTAATGAGTTCCTGGTGGGCTTTTTCTATAAAAAAAAAAAGCCCTGTACCTACACATGTACAACATACAAAAACTGCATCCTAGGATTCTAAGCCTGGAATGAACACTAGTTTAGAATTTGAGTTATTAAGGAGGCATGTTGGATCCTAATGACTTAGGGTTGCCAACTTCCAGGTGGGAACTGGAGACCTGCCAGAATTACAACTGATCTCCAGATGAGAGAAGTTCCCCTGGAGAAAATGGATGCTTTGGGGGGCGGAGTGGACTTGATGACATTATACCCCACCATGGCTCCTCTCCAAACACTGACTTTCCCAGGCTTCACCACAAATCTTCAGGGATTTCCAGACTCAGAATCGGCAACAATAAAACTACTGAAAGCAGAAGTGCAGTTCTTTGCCACATTCCTCTCCTCTTAGTAGTCCTTTCTGGGCCCTTGGAAAGTACATTCCTGGGTAATAGAACCCATGTGGATTAATAGCCATACAGGTTGGAAGGTTGCAGCACGGAAAATTGCCTTCTCCTCTGTCTTCTGCCAGTGCATCTTGGAAGAAGCACAGGAAAATATGCCATGAGATTCCCACAGGATGGCCATGACTCTAGATTACCCTAAGTCTCTTAGCCACTGGAACAACCTGCCCCTATGACTTGCTCTCCTGTATAAAATGAAATTTGGGGGAGGAAAACCAGCAGTTCCTGAGCTTGCACCCTTCTTCAGGAGAAAAGGCTAGTCAGAACTGCAGGGCATGAGTATAGAATTAACATGTGCACTGTGCTGGTAGTAGCAGTAATGACCTCTGCCAGGACCACTACCACCTGCACAGAGTAGACTGGGAGAAAGAGAGTTTCTCTCCACCCTGGTTTATACTATTTCCCCTGCCTGGCCTAGCTAGTGCAGGCCATTGGTGCCAGTGGTCTCAGCCCTGGGTCCAGAGCTGACATCAGGCCTGGCTAGCATTGTGCTTGGGCGGGGGAAGGTAGCAGGGAAGCTTGCATGTTACTCTTCCCCTCCCTCCTCCATGAACTAAGATGAAAACACCAAAATATAGAAGAAATCTGAACATGAACTAATAACAACTGTCATTTTTGTAAAAAAAGAAAGAAAGAAAGAAATCAGATTCATTATCAGCATCGTTCATTCATTCACATTTATAGCCCATCCTTCCCAAAAGGGGGCTCAGGGCAGGTAAAAACATATATATGTATCATATCAGTATATCTAATTCTCAATATGGCCCCATCAGTGGATATTTAAATCCACAGACTGGAACCCTGAACAGATAAGACAAATCTTTCAACAAGCCTGGGGAAGAAACAGGTTTGCAAAAAAATGTGAAATCTAAAAAAAATTAAAAATTGGGGTTTTAAAAAATCCAAATTATTAAAGGAACACCTATAGCTTTAAGAAACAGGGGCTGTCATTGGCCATAGTATTCAAGCCATAGTTTCTGTCAGGGGAAGGCAAGGGAAGGGGGCAGGGTCCTTTCCAGGGTTGCTTTGGTCTTTGAGGAAGGACTCACCAGGGCCGAGACCAGCAACAGTTACCAGGCAACTTGCTACCATCTGACTTTCATAATTTAACCAGCCCCAGCTGGTTTGTCACTGTTTGCCACTGTTCAACAGCAGCAACTGCATGAAAGCCAGTCTGGTAGTTAGAGTTTCATATTAGGATCTGGGAGACCCAGGTTCAAATCCACTGTTGAATCTCACTGGGTGACTTCTCAGCCTTTCCTACCTCATAGGGTTCTTATGAAGGTAAAATGGAGGAGAGAAGAATGATGGAAGCTGCTTTGGCTCCCCATTGTGGAGAAAAGCAGGATATAAATGAAGTAAATAAATAAAAATATAGTTGAAAATGAGAGAACAGATGTAAATTGGTGGGTGAATGGGAAGGAGATAAGAAAACAGGGAAAGGTGGGGCTACTGAGGGCTGTCAGGAGGAGGGAAAAGAGAAATAGTGTGGGAAGGAGAAGCAAGAAAATGTGTGGTGCCCCCTCCAAGTCCTTGTGAGTTCCCCACCATGCAAGTGGGCCATGCTCAGCTGGCACTGTGCAACTTAGCCAGAGTTTTCCTAGCGAGAGGATGCCAGAGGAAGGGAAGGAAGGAGAGAGAATGCTAAAGACAGGGGCAGATAGACACAGGTTGACTGTGCGGAAAGGAGAGAAAGAAGCAGGAAAGGGGGAGAAGCTATGGGAGATTACAGGGAAGGTAAAGAGAAAACAGTGGTGGAGGGAATGAGACCCTGCAAGTCCTCATGGGTTCCCCACTTATAATAATTATACTAACAAACAGTATTTTAGTTCATTTTTGGCTATTTGTGTCTGGATTGCACTTGTTTAATGGAAAACATAATAAGTTTGGAATGGGGAGACTCCAGCTAAAAAATCTCCTCAGGTATGACATTCACAAGACAGCTTCAGGAAAGTTACAAACCCCTCCTTGGCAGAAAATTATTGTGAAATCAAGGCTTAATTTGAATGTTTGCTTACTTAGAAGTAAACATTCCCAAGAACAGCATGATGCACTTCTAAATTAGCATGCAAGTACTCAGGGCTATTTTTGAAGAAAAAGCCCAACAGGAACTCATTAGCATAATAGGCCACACCCAATAGCAGAAACTCATTGGCATATTAGGCCACACCCCAACAGCACAGCTCATTAGCATACATGGGGGGCTGCGAAAGCACAGGGCAGGCATGGAAGCTTGCCTCTTTCCCCCTGAGCTTCTCCACCCCACTTCAGCATCGCCTTTCGAGTCTACCCCCCTCCAAACCAGACACCCCCCCCAAACCAGACACCTTTACCTCTTGTGTATAATGTGGGGAGGGCAGCATGCTCTGTAGGCATGCATGCCAGAGGTTTTGGTTGTAGGTGTGGCCAGCTCAGGAGCCAGCCGGAACTCTGTTCCTGTGCATTCCTGCCCAAAAATAGCCCTGCAAGTACTACTGATTTATTTATTGTATTATCATGTTCTCATTGACACATTCTCTGAATACATTTCCACCTCCTCCATGCTAGCCTCACAACAACCCTGTAAGGAAGGTTAGGCTGAGAGGGAATTCCTGTCCCTCAGTCTCCCAGTGAACTTCAGAGCCAAATGAGGTCTCTCTGATCTCAATGCAGCACCGTAACCACACAACACTGATTCTTGTTCAGAAAGCTGATTTCCAAGTTTGAATGCATCAGATGGGGGCAGAAAACATGACAAATGCTGCAAAAGCACTTGCTTCCCTGAATGTGCTGTGGGAATAAGGAATTCGCAGAGGAGAATGTTTTTGTGTTTTACTCCCTGTTAGTTCCACAATTCATTACTTGAGCTGCAACCATTGATCTTTTGGGCCAGTTTGTTTTCATTGACAGCAAATGGAAAGACCTAAACCGGGGTCCTGATCTTAGCAGGAACCTTTGTTATCTTCTCTTATTCCATGAGACTTTCCAGAGCTTTTGTGAACTTGATCCCTCTATGTTAGCTGTTAAAGAATCCGACAGCTGCTGTTTTACCTTGAGGGTTTCAGAGGCGGGGGCTTCTTTTTAACCTAATTCTTCAGGTTGCCCTCAGACAAGCCCTTCGCCTTTAGACATCTTCCCCTTCTCCTGAACACCTTAAGCCTGGCCCTACTGGCCTGCCTCTTCCAGGTACAGCATTTGGCAGCCACTTAAATTTTGATCAGGGAGGAAAAGCAAAAAAGAACAGCTTTGAAATGGAAAGCAAAGCAGCTCTGACAACAACTGCAAAGGAATTGCCCGCTCACAAAACTCATTAGCTGAAAACTTTGCTGGCTTTTGTGTGGTATTTAGTTAGCAAGGTACAGAGAAGAGTTATTTTTTAAAAAAAATTGACACTATTCAGAGAGACTTATGCAGCAAGAGAGAGAGAGAGAGATGTCTATTTCAAGGGCTTGCTCTCTCTGCTAAGCTGCTACTACAACAGGCTTTTGAGTGGGAAAAAAGGAAGTGGTAAAAGGAACCAGCAGGATATATAGGCAGCTGAAGACAAGTTCACATAGCCACGAAGCGCTGCCAAGTGGCAGAGGACATCTGAAGATGGGGCGGAAAGGCAACAGGGGGAGGAAGATCAAGCCTCGCTGATAATACAGTGGTCTAAAGAATTAATTTAGCAGATCGCCCTCCTCCGCTGCAGTCCTGCACACAAGCCTCCTTGATCTCAACGTCTTTAACCTCACACACAACTATATACTTATCTTCTTTTTTGTGTGTTTTCATCTTTAAGTTGTCGTTAACACAATACTTAACAGAGTATTCCCCCCGCCCCAATTGCATCTTATGTAATGCCACAGGACTGTGTAGGAGGAATAGCTTGAGACTGAGATGCACTTCTGAATATATCATGTGTCTGGAATCCATACACATCTACAAGGTTCATCCTTGGACAGCATAAACCTCACTGAGCAACACAGTGGTCCATGACTGCAAAGTAGGGGCTCGTATTCCAGTAATAGGGCAAAATAGACAATCCCATTTTTCCTTTTTAAAAAAATTCAATTTCAATTGTTGGTTCTGGTTACATTGTAAAGAGGGAATCTAACAGCTGTTTTACTGTTCTTGCTCTTTTAAGTGCAATTAAGGCAGATTAGAAACTAATTAGAAACAGCTCAGCATACTGAAGCAGAAAGCTGCTCCCAATTTAGGATCAGCTGGATGGGAAAAGTGCATCAAGGCATAACTAGATACCCTTTTAGACATCTAAAGACGGATCAGTAGGGTTTTTTTTCCAACTTTGCAGCCGACTCCAACTGCAATTCCAAAATATTTAGTACTAATGAAGAGTATCAAATGCATTCCAGTTAATTTGTATTCATCCTCCTTCCTTCAGCAATTTCCACTCTCCTGTTTTGTTCGGCATTAAACCTGAAAGCCTATTATTAGGAATTAAATTGGGACTCAGCTAAGCTATATTCTCGAAGAGCGCTAGTAGCTGAACAGCATCTCTCCACTTTTACTTGTTGACAGGAGCAAAGTATCCACTTTACAGGGTCATGTACAATATATAGACTGCTTCCTGGTTGGAATAATGATTCCTTAAATTCAGAGTGAAGTTTCTAGTGGGCCCAGCCAACACAGGAGGCTAAAGCTGCCTACAAATGAGATAGTTGGTACCCTTTAGAACAACTGAACGAACAGGGGGGTAATTTGGCATGCCTGTGAGACAAATTCCATTTACAGTTACTGGCTATTGTAATATGTTGATTTACATATGTAAAATACCTAGGCCAATTCATTTTAAACATGTCTGAGAATAATTGGACTGTGTGAAGGCAGACACTTGGCATCAATCAAAACAGAAATAAGTTCCACATGAATGGCAAGAACATACACACACACACACAAGGTTTATGATCCTCAAAATCTTTTTTCATAGGAAAAAAATATGGATCTGTTTTAGAGATTATTGAAAATAAATGTATGGCACAATCCACCGAGACTCTCTCCAGGACAAACCATTGGGATGACTGGGAGCCAAAACATCCTTCTCCAAGATCCATTTATTTAAACTAAATTAACTCAAAACAGGTTTACAGTGGGTTGTACAATTATTGTTGTTGTTATTGGGTTGTGTTCAAAAGTACCTTCCCAAGAGCAAAAAGAACATTGCAAGGAGAGGATGGCTTCCATGAGTGGAAGGTATCTTTGGATTCAACACATGTTGTTTATGGCTGTTGATTTGGTTATATTTTCATTATTATGGTTAATTATTTATTTAGCTGAATGAGAGGGTGTCACTTTTACAGTTCTTGCATCTGTCCCCCTTGGGGGTTCTCACCAATTTCAAATTCACTCATTTAATGAGACAGCATAGTCATTAGGGCAATACTTAACCATCCCTGGGACAGAGTTGTACTAGAACTCAGTCTACAGTTTGTGTTTGGGATACTTCATGGGGCTCACACAAGGCAAATCATGTCATGAATGTTTGGCTAGCAGTAACAATGACTGAAGTGTTTTGTAGCCATCCAGAAATGTGGCTGTTTTCCTTGTTTGCCCCATATGCATATGGAGTTATAACAGCATGACACTGTGCCAACATGATGATGATGTATTGGCAACATATATCTAAGGGAGGGGGCACTTTCAATATTGTGTCTACCTGCCCTTTACCTCCTGTATGTATGGAAGACTGGGAATAAGGCCCGTTGTGGGAATAAATAAATGCGCTCTAGAAAGAGGCTCTTGGAGAGTGCCAAGGCCTTGGGCACTCAGCGTCAATTTGCTGTGGCAACCTCAGCAGGGTATAATGACACAGAGTCCACCATTTTCTCCAGGGGAACTGATCTCTGCTACCTGAAGAGCAGTTGTAATTCTGTGTGATCTCCTGCCCTCACCTGGTGATTGGCAGCAGTGGTTCCCCAAGAGGGAATAGTTGGTTTGGAGGGCAGAGTCTATGGCATTGTACCTGTCTGAGGCCCCACCTCTCCTCAAACCTCACCCTCTCCAGGCTCCACCCCTCAAATCTCCAGGAATTCCCCACCTGGAGTTGGCAACCACATCTCCTTCCCAGCCAAGCATCAACCTACCTTGCTCTGAAGCCCCTCTTATAAACACAGGTAACTGCCATTTCGTTTCACCTACCAACAGCCACTGAGGTAACAGTTAATCCCCCCACAGGAAGGAAGCAGGAGAAGTGTCTTTGTCAAGAGAGAAAGCCGTCTGTCAGAGATTCTGACAGGGCACAGAGGCTGAAGAAGTGGGCGGGGAAGAGGAGCAGCACCCAGCCAATGGCATGCAAGTATTCACAGCCAATGGATAGGGACAGCTTCTGATTGACAGGCCAGGGAACCAAAGGCTGGAGTGGCATGTGGAATGTTCAGGAGCGTGCCACCACCAACAGAGAATTATGTATAAGAGAGATATTGTTAGCAATTGTTGAGAAAGAAACAGTTGTTGAGGTAATAGAAAAGAGCAAGAGTCCAAGACTAACAAAATTTGTGGTAGTGTATGAGCTTCAGTGAGTCACTGCTCACTTCTTCAGATACAGCAAGTTGTTAAGGTAATACAGGTTGCAAGGAAGAAGCATTTCAACAGTTCCACTTTGAGGAAGGGGATCCCCCTCTCTTGTTAACTCATTGGGGAGCACTGTCCTTACATCCCAAATTGGAAAAGAAGATCCAGCTTAATGCCTGTGTCATCCTATAAGGATTCTGAGTAAAGTAATATTAACAATATGCTGTGCCAATGTTTTATTTTTTCTTCTTCTTGACTGTGGTGCAAAGTATGCTTTATCTGTCAAAAGTGCCCTTTTTTAGAGTTCCCATTACCAAATGTACATGACACAGGGACCAAAATTGTAGATATCTCACATGATCATCTGAGATATGGGGACTTAGGTTACTGACTAAAAATACAGGTCTAAGCAGGTGTCAGGAGGGAAGGCAGCATGGTACAGCCTGATCTCATCAGATCTTGGAAGCTAAGCAGCATCAGTTCTTAGATGGGGGACCACCAAAGAAGACTTTGTACAGGAAGGCAATGTCAAACAACCTATACTTCTCAATTGCATTGAAATACCTTTGCTGAGATTGCCATAAATTGGTTGCAACTTGATTGCACTTATGTACGTAAGCACAGGGGTCCGATGGAGCGGGAGCGCACAGGAGCGCAGCTCCGGGAGTGAGGAGCCCAGGGGGCGGGCACATGACCAAGCCCCACCCCTTCCTCGGCTTCCCCGAGCAGTGCAGAGGCACAGCGCCCTGGGGAAAGCCTTGCTAGGGTCTTTATTGTTTTTAATGTTTTGTTTTAATATTGATAATTTTATCATTGTTCCTTTTATGACTATGTGCTGCTTTTCCAGAGACTTGCTCAAGGTGGCATATAAATTTTCTAAGTATACCATTTTTTATCTGGGCACATGGCACATAAGTACTGGAGAAATTTCACCAACCCTTCAGCAGCTTCCACCCCATCAGTTTGGTGTAGTGGTCAGGAGTTGGAGTCTAATCTGGGAGAACGGGGTTTGATTCCCCACTCCTCCACATGCAGCTGCTGGTGTGACCTTGGGCCAGTCACAAGTTCTCTCAGAGCTGTTCTCTCATGAGCAGTTCTCAAAAGACCTCTCTCAGCCCCACCTACCTCACAGGGTGTCTTGTTGTGGGGAGGGGAAGGGGAAGGGATGGGTGGTGCACATGTCCTGGGTATCTCAAGTCTACTTGAAACCTGGCGGTTTCAAGGGAGCAGAAAGAGAATGTGGGTGTGTTCTTCACGTTTATTTTTATTGCACAAAGTATTGGATGGGGAAGGGAATGGAGGAAGAGCAGGTCAGTTTCACTCACCTGTAGAGTGGAGCCTGAGGGGTGGGTGTTGCCTTCTGACACACTTCCGGTATGTTAGGGGGTGTGGCATATGCAAATGAGTTATGCTAATGAGTTGTGCTAATGAGCTCCTGCACCTCTTTTTCTATGAAATGACCCCTGCATAAGCACATCTACTCCAAATGCAGCTTGGGTCTGTTTCATAGGGCTTACTCATAGGAAAGTGTTCTTAGGATTGCCCTGCAAACCTTGCTCCTCTCTGACACTCATGTCACCCATTTCTGCCCCCTACACTGGCTCAGTTATGTCAGTGCCAAGTTTACACTGGTGCATTATGCCCACTGGGTCCTACTATTACCACATTCCCAAGCTCTGTCATATCTCAGTTATACTGACTTTGTTGCTATCCTAAACAGCTGACAGATTGCCCTCAAGACTGCACCATTATGTATAAAATGCTTTCTGAAATTCTGCTGCTCTTCTTAGACATTTTCTTATTTTTAATATATATAATGAGCTCTATAGCTCTGCCCATATCTCTTCTTTCCTCATTATTAGCTTTCACTTAACATTTTAATTTAGTATGCTCATATCAGGAAGACCAACAATGACATGTATATAATTAAAAACTTGCAACAATTATAATTATAGAATGTGTAATGTCTGGGCAAAACATGGGTGATATCCTGCCAGCGCTTCCCTTCCCCATTATGAGGTAAACAAGGCAAGGAAAGCATTGGGAAGGGATATTGTCCAGAATCCAAAGCATCACATATTGGGATGGAACTTGTCTGAAATTTCCATGCATGGTAGGATTTCCACCCATGGAAACATAACTTCCTCACCTCCACCCTCCAGCTGCAGTCCAAAATGCCTCCCTCATACTGTTCGTGGGGGACCATGGAATTTTCTTCTATAAGCAGAAGGATAACACGTGCATTCATCTTGGTTTGTTTCAGAGAGGAAATGGAATCTGTAATTACATGCCTGTTTCTACACTGTCCCAGATGGGGACAGAATATGCACAGCCTGAAAATATCTGTAAATGTTGTAGTTATCTACAATATAAAGGAGATAGGTTTTGCACACATATCTCAACATTTATGATAATGCCTACTGTTTATGTACATATGCTATTTATAAGCTACAGAAGCCATTCTTAGAAAACCACATAAACCACATGCTAATAAAGCATAAAACTTTGATTTTTTTTTTAAAAAAGAACAAATGATTTTACCGAACACATGTAATAGTCAAGACACATCCTTTTCTAATTTACCAATTAGTTGCGTTATTGTTTAAATGTTGTAAAAACTGTATTTGATAAAGAGAACGGGAAGGAGCAGCAAAGATCATGAATGACTATTTATTCAAGTTTTATCTTTTGTTTTTTAATGCTGTAGTTGAAAGCATGAACAGTTTCTTCAGATGCTTTAGATGCTTCTTCATGAAAAATAGATTTCTTGCAAATGGAAGGACCTTTTTGTCTTGACTGTAAGCAGATGTTTTCCTTCTTTTTGTATCTGCTAAATGTGCTAAATAAAGCACGTTTTGTTATAAATTATTGCCCCACATATACTTCCATGCACACATGGATCTCTTTTATGTGCAGGCTACTGTAAGCCATATGTAATTGCTATAGCCCATGCACTGGCCATTATTTTCTTTAGACGCATGACCCTCTCCCTCTGCCTACCATCAACCACTTATGCCTCCTTCCCACTCACCTGCCTGCCTCCCACCTGCTTGTATGTCCTTCCCTTGTCTTCTTACAAAGTCTCCCCCCACCTGTGCTTAGACCTGCCTGCAGTGCTTTCCCCAGTGTCATCAGGCAGTGGGTACAATGGGGAGCATGGGCGCTGGAATGCTAGCAAATGTGTGGACAAGGGGTGCTGGCAGCAGTGGGCACTGCCTGAAATCCTGGGCCCTGGCAGCTGGCCCACCTCAGGGTATGCTGACGCCAGCTCTGAAAACTGTAAATGTCTTGGGAGATAGGCTGTGACATAGACATGGGCGGTAGAGCGTTCCCCCTCTCCATTTTACCTTCTTGGGATTTCACCAGATAGGAGTCAGGCTGTAGTGTGTCTAAGACACATAATCTGCAATCAGTTTTTGAATATATTATTGACCCTGGAAAGAATTTAAAGAAGCTATGGTACATATTTGATGGGCAAGACAATTCACACTACCCAAGATATAATTCTTCACTTGTTAACTTTTGTTACTCGGACTACTGGACCACACCTTAAAGCACTGCCATTCATAGGACTAGCAGATGGGTCACAGTGCTGATGCAAAGATATTACTTTTATTCTTGCTCCACTGCAGGAACTTAACCAAACCATATAATTCTGGGTGTTGGCCATGTAGCAGTAGTTATAGGTATGGCTGTAGCCAGGGGTCATTTCGTAGAAAAAGAGGTGCAGGAGCTCATTATCATAACTCATTAGCATAACTTATTTGCATATGCCACACCCTCTGACATCACCAGAAGTATGTCAGAAGGCAAGAAAGAAAGAAGAGAAGAGAGAGAGAAAGAAAGAGAGAGAGAGAGAGAAAGAAAGCAAGCAAGCAAGAAAGAAAGCAAGCAAGCAAAAAGAAAAAAGAAAGAAAGAAGCTGGCAGAGAGGGGACAGCTACTAATCCAAGCCTCAGAAATACCACTATTCTGGGAGGATAGCTTCAGTGGTGGCTGAAGCCTTCAGAAGGCTGGTCGGAGGAACAAGGACCTTTCCAGGGGACGGGGTCATTTTGCTGCAGCCATGGCACAAGCAGGCATTCCCCCGCGGGGGGGGGGGGGGGGCTGGCACCAACTCCCGGAGCTGCACTCCCCCGAGCTCCTGCTCGAAAGGACCCCTGGCAGTAGCTACACCATTGTAATGTGTAGTGGGTTCGAATCCCTACTCTGCCATGGAAGCCCACTTGGTGTGAGGCTTCTGTACTTAACAGCAAAAGATCAGACCTTTGTTGATGAAACAGAGTTCTTTATTTCTTAATACTGTTTGACAGGTTCTTGAATGTTTGTTAGAGATGACACATAAAGAACAGCCAGAGTTAATATACCCTCCAGTACAGTTTGAACCCCAACATTCAACCAATCACATTAGAGGGGGGAAAGCGCGGTTAAAAGTTCTACGCCGTTTTACTTCCCACAGGAAAGGTGAAGTGTGAAAGTTATAAAAATTCCCCTTCTGAACTAGGTGCCCCAGATGTGTGAAACTTGTACATAACAAAGTGGCTCCGGCGGCCTTTCAAGGTCTTCACAATGAGATAAGACAGTTCCATGTCCCCAGAAACGGGAGGAGGGAATGCATGGGAGGAAAGGCCATTTGTTCTTTGGTGACGTGCAAATATGTGGGGTCGCCACTCTCCTGGACGAAGTAGTTACACTGACCAGACCTTCAAAAAGCAATATAACTCAGAGCAATAAACTGGTGAGGGGGAGACAGGAGACAGCTTGAAAGAGATAGCAATGGTTACACTTTTGGCTGAGCGATAGCAAGTTACAAAAAGCACAATGAAACCCCTGTTAGGATCTTATGATCCTGACACTTGGTGATCTTGGTACAGTCACATACTCTCAGCCTAACCTACCTCACAGAATAGTTGTAAGGATAAAATGGAAGAGAGTAGAATGATCTAAGCCACTTGGGGAGAAAAGTGGGGTGTGAATGAAATAAATAAATACATAAATAGTTTTCACGGTACTTAATGTGCACTGCATCAGTCCCCATCTTTGTTGCTATCCTGGGAGATTGCTGAGAGATTGCAAGGAATTGGGGGATTTAAATCAGAGTCACTGGATGGTTGGATTCAGAAAGGCTCAGGTGTTATTCAAACTACTGGTCACAGTTTTTCTAGCCTGTCAGAGCAACTGACAGAGACCAACTTTTGAGGCTGCAAATGGAGAAAGTGTCTTATGTTCTACGATTTCAAGGTGTCCCAGAACAAAAGCTGGAGAATTTGAAAGAAATCTTAAGTGAAGCTTTGACTCCAAAAATAGGTTTACAAACGGATTATTTGCAAAGCAAAATGGATATTATCTACAGGACTTATCCTGATTTTGTGAAGAAGAAAAACCTGCCTGGAGAAATTGTGGTGAAATTCTCTAAGAGAACAACAAGAGATGTGGTGCTCAAGGCCACTAACAGGACAATCCTAAAAATCAAAGATGCGGAAATCAGAGTCTTGAAAAACATTATTAGATGCTTGCTTAACGTTTCTGGATTAAATGAGTCTGATCCATTCCTGAGTCATATGATTTGTGGGTAGGAAATCTCTTTAAACAGTTTATTAAATAAACAGCCAAAAAACAAATAAAGAACCTTTCACGATTCCACCCTCAAAAGCTAGATACCAATGCTGGATCAAGAGACAACTTTATTGATTATTTAAAAGCTGAATATCCAGGGGTCCATTGGGGCCAGAGCAAGGCGGAGCAAAGCTCCGCCAGCTCAGGAGTGGTCACTAGGGCAGCCACGGGCCGAATCAGATTCTCTAATCTGATTCAGCCTGCTGCCGAATTGCCACTGAAATTCGGTGGCAACTTTAAAAGCAACTGGAGGGGAGGGAGTTTGAGGGAGAGGCTCCAAACTTGCAGGGTAGCTGCTGGGGCCTCTTCTCGAAATACCCACCAAGTTTCAAGACGATTGGACCAGGGGGTCCAATTCTACGGGCCCCCAAACAGCTTGCCCCCATTCCCTCCATTGTTCTCTATGGGAGGAAAAAAGTTAACATTTTTTCTCACCATAGAGAACAATGGAGGGAATGGGGGCAACCTGTTTGGGGGCCCATAGAATTGGTCCCCCTGGTCCAATCTTCTTGAAACTTGGTGGGTATTTTGAGGAGAGGCCCCAGCAGCTACCCTGTAAGTTTGGAGCCTCTCCCTCAAACCCCATTTCCTCCAGTCCCTTATATACCCTATGAGTTTTTGCCATTGATTTCAATGGCCCATAGGGTATAATGGGGCTGAAACTGACATTCCCTTTCTGACACACTTCTGGTGATGTCAGGGGACGTGGCATATGCTAATGAGGTATGCTAATGAGTTATACTAATGAGCTCCTGCACCTCTTTTTCTATGAAAGGACCCCTCTGAATGTCAATAGGTAAACTCATTTGCCTCCTCAGTGCAGGCACCCTAAGAGGTTACCCTGTAAGCCTACCATCAGTTGGTCAACCACATCCTGACTTTAAGCCTAGAATTATGACATAGCCACTCCTCAATTGTCCTTGCCTGCCCATCAAAATAGTACAGAAAGATGTTTCCATCAAGGCTGGAGACTACAGAAATATGTTTCCATCAAACATCAAGATGTTTCCTTACTCAGTGTTAACACGGTTGCCAGGTCTTACCTGGTTGCCAGTGGGCGGGGTCCCTCTCTATGTCCTGGAGTTTTTTGGTGCATGTGGGAAACGCACACACTGCAATGACAGCACCCGGAAGTGACATCATCATGCAGGACACATTGTGGGGGGCACTCTAGTGTTTTAGGATTTTTCTCAAATGCTAGAGCATCCCCCACACACACAATGTGTCCTGCTCAATGATGTCACCTCTGGGTGACATTATTGTGCTGGGCATGTTGGCATGGACAGGGCTCTTTGGGGGCAGGGTTCTCTTACCGGCTGGCTCAGTGGTGGCGATTGGGGCCCCTAAAAGCAGGTAAACCCCCTCTCCCATTGGGGGAATGGCAACCCAAAGCATGAAGTTTCAGGCAGAGCCTCTCAGAGGTCAAAAGAGGCCCAGCCACTTCCATTGAAGACATTCCAGAATAGTTTTTTTAAAAATCTGAAAATTTAAAAAGTCTAAATTTGAGGCCCTCTGTGAAATGGCCCTCCTGCCCCATTCCCCCTCCATGATAGATCCTGTGTTCAAGCACTGATATGGAACACCAAGAGGGTTGCCTCTGCAGTCACTTGGATGAGACAACTCAAAGCATTTGTTTTGGTTACCTCCCCCTAGCCTATGATACCTTGGGGTGCTACCCAATCTAATCAACTTAACAATGAGCCCTCACTAAAGCTGTCACTGTAAGAACCTTATCAGTCACGCCTGACCAGGCCTTTATAATTATAACTCCTCCTCCAGGTGGAAGAAACTTAAAGAAGGGAATGACTCGAGGCCAGTTAGAAAAAGACTCCCAGAATTTCCACTTGGACCTGAAGTGACTAGCTAGTCCAGCCATGGATTAACCATTAATCAAAATGTGCATGTGCTTAGGGCACCAAGGGAAGGGGGGCACCACAGAGGGAGGGTTGCTTATATTGTTTACTGCTATTTAGTGTTGAATAAATAATTTTTAAAAGTTTATATTTAATATAATTGCTGGGGATGGCCTGGGGGATGGCCTCAAAGAAAAGTGAATTTTTAATCTCTGATTTCACCATCAGCATTTATTGAGTCTTAATGTCTGGTTAGTTAGGCAATGGAAGGGCCGAGGGGCACCATTGTGGGGCATCAGTTGGCCTTAATCTGGTCCCATGTTACACTTCAGGGGAGGGAGGGTGAGGCAGCTCTATCAACGACAAGGCATGCAGGGAGGAGTGTGCTGGCTTTACATAGCCAGTTTAAGAACTCCCCTGATTGTCTGAATAGTATAAGGCTATCCATTTTACCCAATCATCTGGTGCTCTTCCTTTTGAAAGTGGGGGTGGAACCAAAAACAAAGAATCCCCCCGTGAAGGCAGGAACCAATCTGATTTATGGAAGACAAGTAAAAGCATGTTGACGAAAAATGAAAATGAGATTTTGTCATGATCATCACTGCAAATGTTCACCAGGTAAAGCAATTTTTAGGACTGACAATTTCCGGTCAATGACTCAAGACATATTACTTATGCTTGTATGTTACACAGTAAAGCCTCCTGAAATGGCTGATATGCATGAATGAACCCGCTGATCTTTCTGTTTCCTGAATCTCTCTTATTCAATTCATGGATGAAACTTTTGAACTGTGGCTGCATTTTAAAATTTCATTTCTCTGCAATTCACCTAGAATGGTATGTCAGTATTTTCCTACAAAGCTCCAATACGTTTCTCATAATATTCCTCCTCAAAGTAGGGATAACTACTTTCCTGATCCTAATCCAGCCTGAATCACGCCTCGTTTGCAAATATCAGATATATTCCAAATCCAAACAAAACTATTGGTGACGTTTGTGAACAGGGTCTTTGATCAAATGGTTATTCTGTAGACTTGCTATCTGGTTTCAGTTTTCTGGGCATTAGGAGGCAAGAGAGACTGCAGCAGGAAGGTGACAGCATGACTCAAGATCAGACCACATGCTCTGCATGGCACATTTTTGCTTGAACTAGGTAATATATAGGCAGGAGAGGTGGGAATGTATACAGGCACAGAGACATTTGCTTCACCTCCCATT
This sequence comes from Lepidodactylus listeri, assembly GCA_029233225.1. Taxonomy (NCBI): domain Eukaryota; kingdom Metazoa; phylum Chordata; class Lepidosauria; order Squamata; family Gekkonidae; genus Lepidodactylus; species Lepidodactylus listeri. Next base: position 45,599,787 of record JARCFY010000006.1, on the reverse strand, counting down.
ATAGGCAGGCCATACAAGCCAGTATATCTGGCCTTCAGATTGCAAAAGAAATTTACTTGTATCTGCTGCTGGCAAGCATGCAGACAGGGCTGCAGAGCTGGGGGGAAGGAAATAGAGGCCACAGCAGGATTTGTCTCCTGGCACAAAGCCTGCAGACATTAATTATTTATTTGATGGGCTTGTGTGCGTAATGATGTGCTAACATAGGGTTGCTGACATCGAGGCAGAGCCTGGAGAACTCCCAGAATTATAACTGATCCCCAAACTACTGTACTGGCTTGCAGGCTCCGAGTAGCAGGTGCCATGGATCAGGCACGGCTGGGTCGATCAGTCCAAGGTCGGCATTCCAGAAGTCAGGCAAGGCACTTATTCAATCCAAGGTCATGTTCCAAGAATCAGGCAAAGCAATTAGCATCTAATCAGCATCTAATTAGTGTTGGTGGCTTAGCACCTAACAAACGCATTACGTCCATGCCTAACAGCCTTTCTTGGCTGGTTTTATAGCCACTCACCTAAGGGTCAGGCTTACAGCTAGCTGCTCAGAAGTGATCCTGCAATTACTCATATTTGCTATCATCAAGCAGCTGGCATCAGGCCAGGAGACGTGCACTTTGCCATCTTGTCTGTGGCTCTGTGAGGTTCACCCGCTGAACCAGGGCTAGAGGGTGTCAGTGGCTCTGCACCAGGATTCACAGCCTTGGCAGTGAACATTGACACTAAATCCTTGCAAGCCTGCAGCTCAGTTTCCTACTGGTCAGCTTCGGTTGAGCCAAGGTTGGTTACACAGGGCTTCTCTTCTCCCTAGAAGTCCTCTTCTCCCTAGGAGCCTTCTCCTGAGGGGTTCTCACTATTGCTGAGCCCTGGCTGACTCATTACACCACCCCTCTCAAGGTGAGGTGGGACCTAGCTTCTGGAGATATGTTCTGTGGAATTGCCACAACTAGAGCAGGTGAAGGAATGTTGTCTGCAGGCTCCCAGGTCCAGTCTTCTGGCCCATAATCCTTTCAGTCCACCAGATACTGAAGCTGCCTGCATTGACTCTGGGAGTCCAAGATCTGAGCCAGTTCATATTCTTCCTGCCCCTCTACCAGAATAGATGGAGGAAAGGGCTGAGGGTACAGAGGTGTAGCAGGGACTAAGAGGGAATGATGGAGTCCTGGGTGTATTTGGAGGGTGGCTGGAAGGGATAACTGGTAGGCCATGGGGTTGACTTGTTCTGTGACTGAGAACAGTCTGATAATCTGAACATCCAACTTTCTGGAGAGGCACTGACCTCAGAGATGTCATGTGGAGAGCCATACTTTGTACCCAACTTTAATGTTTTCACTGGGTTGTCGTCTGCTGTCCACACCTGCTTTGTAGGCCTGTTTTGCCCACTGCAGTTGTTCCCAGAGAACCGTATGGAGGGCCTGAAGTTCCTCCATGAAATCATTAGCAGAAGGTACTGCTGAGGCTGGCATGACTCGAGGCAGAAACTGTGGGTGATACCCTTTATGGCAAATTATGGGTATCTGGTGGGTGGATGTATGCATGGCATTATTGTATGCGAACTCTGCCAAAGGCAGAAGGGCTGACCAGTCATCTTGTTGGTGGTTCACATAGCACATTAGATACTGTTCTAATATGCCATTAGTTTGTTCTGTCTAATCATCTGATTGGGGGTGGTGAGCTGACAATAAATGAACTTGGGTTTCTAGCAGAGAGTGCAGGGCTTGCCAGAAATGGGACGTGAACTGTACTCCCCATCCAAGTTGAAGTGCTCTGATAATCCATGTAATTGGAAGATGTTTTGAATCTGAAATGGCTGGGCCATTTCGCAAGGGCTGGGGAGGCCAGTACATGGAATGAAGTGGGCCATTTTGTTGAGAAGGTCCACAGCTACAACAATACTTACCCATTCAATACTTACGACGATACTTACCCATTCAAGTTGGGTAAGTCTGTAATGATACAGCCTGCCAGGGACCTGAGGGAGTTGGCAGAGGATGCAGCAGACCTGCTGGCTTTCCAGGTTGGTCTTTTGCCCATCAACAGATATCACAGGAGTGGACATATCTAACCATTTCTGCCTGTACCTGAGTCCAACAGAACTCCTGGGTTAGTAAGTGGAGCATCTTGTATTGTCCCCAATGCCCACCAGGCTTGACATCATGGGTGAGATGCAGGACTTCCAGCCTCAGGGGTCCAGGTGGTACATAAAGCCAACCTTGATGTGTGAGCATCCCCCCTTGCTCCGCATATCCCGCTGGTGACACTTGCTTGGCCTCCTAGAGAGTCTTGAGTTTCCTATGTGTCCAAGGGTCATCTTGCTGCTGTTTCGGTATCTGCTCTGTGATCATAGACACTGGAGGCATGTTGGGGAAGACTTCAGGTGGCAGAACTATGGTCAAGGGTGGTTCCTGGGTCAGGGGAGTAGAAAATTCTGTTTTCCAGGATAGGGCATCTATCACTTGTTTTGAAAACCAGGAATATCAGTCACTGTGAAATGAAATCTCGAAAAGGACAGGGACCACTGGATCTGTTTTTGATTCAGCTGGCACACTGTTTGCAGATGCTGAAGGTTGCAATGGTCTGTTCACAACTGTATTGAGTGTCAGGCTTTTTCTAGGTGGTGGCACCAGAGTTCAAAGGCTGCTTTAATTGCCAGGAGTTCCAGTTCCCAAATTATATGGTTCCACTCGGCAGGAGTAAGTTGTCATGAGTAGTAGGTGCAATGATGTAGGGGCACTGTCATTGTTTCCTGTTGGGACAACACGGCTCTAATTGTGGTACTGGAAGTATCTGTTTCGACCATTAATGGTATCATGGGATCTGGATAATGTAGCAATGGTTTGCTGGTGAACCTCTTCTTTAATTCCTGGAAGGTTTGCTGGGTGGTTGGTGTCCAACAGACTGGCTCCTGGGGCTGTAGTACTCTGGTTAACAGCACCGCTAGAGAGGCGAACTGGCAATAATAATTGACAAACCCCAGGAACTGCTAGACATCCTTCTGGATATGGGGGACCTGACAAGACAAAACTGCCTCTACCTTAGTGGGGTCCATCTGAATTCCCTGCAGCAAAATATGGTGACCAAGGAACTCCACTGAGGATAGATCAAAAGTGCAGTTGTCCAATTTTGCATAAAGACCATGTTCATGAAGACAATGTAACACCATTCAGACATGGTTAGGATGTGCCGCAGGGTCCCGGGAATATATCAGAATGCAGGTCCCTGAAAATGTCATTCATAAATCTCTGGAATACTGCTGGGGTGTTGCATAGGCCAAAGGGCATCACTAGATATTTGTGCTGCCCATACTGGATACAGAATGGAATCTTCCACTCATCTCTAGAATGTATGTGGACTAAGTTATAGGCCCCATGGAGATCTACTTTGGTATATAGCCTGGCCCCTTTCAGTTGTTTTAGCAACTCTGGGATTAAAGGCAGGGAGGACTGATCCTGGACCGTGATCTTATTAAGGGCCCGATAATCATTACACAAGCTCAACTCTCCACTCTTCTTTTTTATGGCGTTGGAGAGTTGAATGGGCATATAAAACCCTGCTGCAAGTTCTTGGTCAGGAACTCCCTTAGGGCCTCTTGTTCTTGCTCAGATAAGGAATATAATCTCCCAGCAGGCAGAGATGCTCTGGGCACTAGGTTGATAACACAATCATACAGCCAATGTGGGGGAAGGCAATCTGTCCCCTTTTTCTCAAAGACATCCTGAAACTCAGTGTATGCTGCTGGCAGTATTGCTGGGGCTGGAGATATCATGACTCCCAACATGGCTGGCAGATTTTCATGGGGCATGGGTTTTTGAACTGTATCTCCTGCCAGTCCCAACTGATTGCCAGGTTGTGTGTTTCCAGCCACAACATCCCTAAGACCAAAGGGAATTAGACATGCAGGCAACGCTGAAACAGAGTTGCTCCTGATGGCACTGTATGTGTGCAACCAATGGGAAGGCTTTATTGATGACAGTACCGGATCACAATGGCTGCCCATCTATGGGTTCAACTTGAATGGGGTCTCTTTGCAGTGAAGCTCGCTATATAGCTTTCATGGTGCCAAAAAAGGCAGGGAATTCTTCATGACACACACACACCCAACTTTTCTGGAGGGCTTCCTGGGCAATGGGGACCACAGCAGGGAACTGGCAATGGGGACCACAGCAGCAGCAACAGCTTGCTGTTGATGAAGTGTAGCCAAGCACTGGTCAGCTTCTGTACCTTCATTTGGAGCATATGGTTCTGGGTGGTCTAGTTGGCCAGGGATGCAGCTGTGTCATCCATGCCATTGCAAAGTAAGATGCACACAATCTATACTGGCTTGCAGGCTTCTAATAGCAGTTGTCAGTCCAAGGTCAGGACTTCAGAAGTCAGGCAGTGTCAAGGTATTCAGGCCAAGGTCAGCATCCCAGAAGTCAGTCAAGGCAGAGTTGGTGGCTTAACATCTAATGTACATGTTGTATCCACACCTAACAGCCTTTATTGGCTGGTTTTATAGCCATTCATCGAAGGGTCAGGCTTGCAGCTAGCTGCTCAGAAGCAATCCTGCAACAACTCATCTTTGCTATCAGCAAGCACCTGGCATTGGGTCAGGAGACGTGCACTTTGCCATCTTGTTAGCAGCTCTGTTCTCAGCCTTCTTCTGCAGTGCTCTAAGGGTGTAGGTGATACTGGTGGGCTGGGAACGACCAAGAGAGGTTCACCTGCTGAACTATGGCTAGAGGGTGTTGGTGGCTCAGCACCAGCTGTTGGCTGTGAATTTTGATGCTCTGAATCCTTGCAAGTTTGCAGCTCAGTTTCCTCCTGGTCAGCTTCTGTTGTGTCAAGGTTGGTTACATGGAACTCCTCTTCTTCTCCCAAAGATTCCTCCTCCCAAGAGGTCCTCACTATTGCTGACTCATGACAACAACAGAGACAAGTTCCTGTGGAGGAAATGGCTGCTTTGGAGGGTGGACTTCATGGTATTATACCATGCTGAGGTCCCAGTGAATTATGAAGGATCAAGTTGGGTCCCACAAGACTTGCAGTTATCAAGTTGGGTCCCACAAGACTTGCAAAGGGCATTTCATTTTCTCTTCCCCCCAGTATTTCCACTTTCCCTTCCCTGAAAACCCCCCATAGCCTCTCCCCTTTTCTTGCTTCCTTCTCTCCTTCCCACCCAGCCTACCTTTATTTGCCCTGTTTGCAGCTTTTCCTCCTTCCCTCCCTCTGGTAGCCTCTGCCAGGGAAAATTATGGCCCAGTGGGCCCACTGGGCAGATGCAGCTGTGTGATGGGGAGTGTGCAAGGACTTGCAGGGGCCACCTCAGTTTTCCCTTTATCCCCCTCCTATATACTTACATATTCTCACCTTTCCCTGAGTTCTTGTCTCCTTCCACCCACCAGACAACCTACATTTTATCTGCCTCCTATCTTCAGCTAAACTGTCTATTTATTTACTTAACACCCTGCCTTTCTTCACAAAGGGTCCCCAAATAAGCCTGCATCATTCTCCACCATTTTAGCCTCACAACAACCCTGTGCTGTAGGTTATTCTGAGAATGTGTAACTGGCCCAAGATTACCCAGTGAGCTTTCATGGCACAAGCAGAGATTCAAACCTGGGTCTCTCAAATACTAGTCCAGCACACTGAACCACTATAACACACTGGCTTTCATTCAGTTGCTGCTGTTGAACAGTAGCAAGCAACCAGTCCTGGGTGAGTCATGTAAGTCACATGGTACCAAGTTGCCAGGTGATTGCTGCCAGGCCTAGCCCCAGTGTTCTTCTTTAAAGGCCAAAGCAGCCCAGGAAAGAGTTATGCCCCTCTTTCTGCCTTTTACTGATAAAAACCAAGGCTTCTACACACATGCTGGGAATACTGTTGTGGTTGCCTAGCAAACCACACAATGGGGAATTGTCACTAAGAGGGCATTTGCTTCTTAAAACTACAGACACTGTTTCCATTATTTTAAGTGGGTTGACTCTCCAATGTTGGGATTTATTTTTTTTAAGATTCCCGATTTTCTGCTAATCTGGGGATTTTTTTCATGTTTGTAGAACTATTTGTCTTGTCTATTCAAGGCTCCAGTCTCTGGATTTAAATATCCACAGATTGGGCCATGGTGACAATGAGATATACTGATAATAATGTGTGTGTTGCAAAAGACGTTTCCTAAAGCTGCCAAATCGGTATCATTCCCCACCACTCCACAGCTATCAATCTCCACCTCTCCACAGCTACCATCGAGTTTTAAAATGAAACTTAATGCCATCCATTTTATACTGTTCATGCCTAAGGCCAAAATGTAGACTCAACTTGCTTCTGAGTACACATGTGTGGAACTGGGTTGCAAATGTATGGAAAGCCATTTTCAAGAACAAAATGTTGAGGATAAGTTGCATGTTAGAAATATTAAAACAGTACAATCTTGCCGTGCAGACATTTTTCTTCCAGCTTGTAAAATGCTTATTACTATTACCTTTAAGCTGCTTCTACCACTCACAGTAGCTGTTTGAGCTGACCCTCACTTGCCAGTGGTGACCAATAGCAGGACCGAAATCAATCTTTGTCAAGCCCATAATTGAGCACTTCCCTAATTTATGGGACAGTTTTTCTATTAACAACAAAATCTCGAGAATTAAATAAAAACAGACCTTCACAAGTGCCGCTGCATAGGTGACTAGGGTAAAAACATTGATAAATGTACACCCCTTCTCCCAGGCTGACTTTGAAAAATTCTGTGTCACAGTTCCAGGTCACATTCTGACAAGAATTAGGAACACTGAAATAAATAGTTGCAATTCTTCCTTGTTTTGACATGGCATACAAAGTATTTTTAGCAACACATGGATGATTTCATGAATATAATATACATTCTAAAAAGAGTTCTGAAACATGTGCATCTCCATCTTACCTCCACTGTAAGAGAGACTGTGGTCTGTGTGGGTCTCTCTGTGTGTTTATATATATGTCTTCAGTCTTAGGCTGAGCTCCTAAGCCTCTTTAGACTTATCCATGTTTCAGGATGAGCCTGATGCCATCAGGATGAACCTAATGCCATTATTCAAAGCTTTTGCTTATGCAGACCAATATCCTTCCTTATCCTCACACATTCAGCAGTATTGCCACTCACCACAATGACTGGATGCTCCATATACTTATTTTTTATTTCCTTATTTAATATATTTCTGCACCACCTTTGTATCCAAATAGGGTTCCCAAGGCACTGAACAGCAAAACACGAAAACATCATTTAAAAGATAATATCTGATATATATAAAGGCCTAATGTATTGGCATTTTCCAGCTCTCCCATTGGCTGTGCTGTGCGCTCCATCAGCCATTTGCCCACCAATCATCACTCAAGTATACTCATGTGCCATTAGCTGAGTGCTGGGTCCACTCCTCTCACCCACCCACTGCCAGCATGGCCACTATTCCCTGATAGAATGACCTGCCAAAACGGCTGTCTCTCCTGACAAAGACACTTCACCTCCTCCTGCTGCCAGGCTCACTTTTGCTTCAGTGGCTGTTGCTAAGCAACCAAGCTTGGTTCTGTCAGTAAAAGGGGAGGGGAGGAGGCCCTTTCCAGGCCTATTTTAGCCTTTGAGAGAAAACTCATTGGGGCCCATCCTGACTAGGGTTCCCAGCTCCAGGTTGGAAAATTCTTGGAAATTTTGTGGTGGAGTCTATGGAAGGCAGAGTTTGGGGATGGGAAAGGCCTCAGCTGAATAAAATGCCATTGAGTCCACCCTCCAAAGCTGTTATTTTCTCCAGGAGGAGAGAGATCTGTTGTCTGGAGTTCAGTTGTGATACCAGGCAATCTTCAGGCTCCACCTGAAGTTGGCTATCCAAGACCTGGCAGCGCTCTCTGGGTGACTTGATGACACATGACTGGCATGACAACTAGGCCTGGCTGCTTGCTCCTGTTCACCTCCAGCGGTCCCTCTATTTTTTTAAAAAAAATTTAAATAGAAGAAGAAGAGGAGGATTTATACCTCACCCTTCACTACTCAAAGAAGTCTCAGAACGGCTTACAATCTCTTGTCCCTTCCCCTCTCCACAACAAACACCCTGTGAGGTAGGTGGGGCTCAGAAAGCTCTCTCGAGAACTGCCCTTGAGAGAACAGTTCTGAAAGAACTTATGACTGACCCACAGTCACACCAGCAGCTGCATTTGGAGGAATGGGGAATCAAACCTGATTATCTCAGATTGGAGTCCATGCTCTTAACTACTACTCCAAACTGGCTCTCAGCTAGGACAGCCAATGTAGTGTATCAATTAGCACTTCACAGCAGGGTCTGCCAGATCCAGGTTATTGCTGTGGAAGCTGAGTGGATGATTTCAGATCAGTCACAGACTTTCAGTCTAATCTACCCCACAGGGTTGTTATGCAGATCAAAAGGGGGAGAGGAGAATAATGTAAGCTGCTTTGGTCCCCACTGTGGAGAAAAACTGTAATGTTCCTTCTGGGGCACCACTGTTGCCAATCTCCAGGGGAGGGCTGGAGATCACTCAGAATTACAACTGCTCTTTGGATGGCAGTTTCCCTGGAAAAAATGGTAGTCTTTGTGTCATTATGCCCTTCTGAGGTCACCACAGAAAATTGACGCTGAGTGCTCAAGGCTGGGGCACCTGCCCAGAGCCTCTTTCTAGAGCCCACTGTATTTATTTCCACAACAGACCTTATTCCTAGTATATAAAATAATTCAGTAAAATGATATAAACAGACGAATACACATAACACCAAAACCAGGGAGGAGGGCTACTAACAGTTGTTGGGAGTTTGCCAAACAAAATAAAAAAACTCTTCTCCTGCATACAGAAGACAATGATAGAGGGAAACAGATGAATCTCCTTGGGGAAGGAATTCCAAAGTTTTGGGGCCACAACCAAGAAGGCACTTAATCAGGTTGACAGCTGTCTAGCCTTAGATGGCCTCTGAAGATGAATGGAGTGGACAAGTAGGGTCATAAAGGCAGTCCTAAAGATATGCTGGCCCTAAGCCATATAGGGCTTTAAAGGTTAATACGAGCATCTTGAATTGAGCTCAGAAGCAACTTAGGAGCCAGTGTAGATGGAACAAGACTGTAGTGATATTGTGTCTGTGATCCATACCTGTAAACATTCTAATCACAGCCTTCTGAACCAAGTGTAGCATCCAAACAGTCTTTAAGGGCTAATCTAATCTAATCTAATCTAGATGTTACCGGGGCATGCACCACAGTGACAAGATCTTTCCTCTCCAGGAAAGGTGCCAGCTGCCTCCTCAGCCAAAGCTAGTGGAAAAAACTCCTGGCCACCACCGCCACCTGTTTATCCAACAGGAGGCCAGGTCCAGCAGCATGCCCAAACTATGAACCTGCTTCTTTAAGGCAAGCACAACCTCTTCCAGAACCAGAGATAACCCATTTCCTGCTCAAACTTCCATTTGGTTGTGATTACATTCCAATTTGGTATCTGCCATCCATTTCAAAACTGTCCTCAGGCCATTCATGGTTTTCATAGCCTCCCTGGGATCTATTTAAAGCATGAGACAGAGCTGAGTGTCATCCAACTATTGGTGGCAAATCAGCCCAAAGCTCCTGATGACCTCTTCCAGCATCTTTGCTTAGATGTTGAAAAGCATGGAAAACAAAACAGAACTTTGGGGATCCTGTATACCAGAGGCCAAGGTATGGAACAAAAGTCCCCTAGTACCATACTCTGAAACCTGCCTTCAAGGTAGAACTGAAACCATCACAGAACTGTGCCTCTTAATCCTGAAAAGCTGTCCAGAAGGATACCATGATTGATTGTACCAAAAAGTGCCAAGACATGCAGGAGAATTAACATGATTGCACGCCACCTGTCCGTCTCCAGACACAGGTAAACCATTGGGACAACCAAGGCCATTTCAGTCCCATAACCATACCTGAAACCAGATTTAAGCAGATCCAAACAATCAGTGTAGCTGTACTCTTATTTATTTATTTATTTATTTATTTATTTGTTCTATTTATATCCCGCCTAGCCAACGGACCAGCTCAAGGCGGCTAACAAAACTCAGTACCATTAAAGGTTTACAATAAAATCATTAAAAATACAATAAAATTCCCATAAATTTTTTTTCTAAGATGGCGACTTCCGAGTTTCCCGGTAAGCAAAGGTGGCGGGGGTATTCCCCCAGGACCAGGGCGATGTTAATAACCAGTTCTCCACCCGATGGCGGCTCCTATTTGAAAGCCTGGCAGAAGAGCTCCGTCTTACAGGCCCTGCAGAATTGTAATAAATCCCGCAGGGCCCTGATGTCATCCGGGAGCTCATTCCACCAGTAAGGAGCCGCCACCGAGAAAGCCCTGGTCCTGGTGCAAGTCAAACGGGCTTCTTTTGGACCGGAGCAAGTCAGGCGATTCTGTATGCCTGACCTCAGTAAACTCTGGGGCTGATATGGGGAAAGGCGGTCCCTCAAGTAGGCAGGCCCCTGACCATAAAGAGCTTTAAAGGTCAACACCAGCACCTTGAACCTGATCCGGTAAGCTATAGGCAGCCAGTGCAGCATCTGCAGCACAGGCCGGACATGGTCCCTCAACGAGAGACCCATCAGCAGCCTGGCCGCAGCATTCTGCACTAGCTGCAGCCTCCGGATCTGAGACAAGGGCAGCCCTAATTAGAGAGCGTTACAGTGGTCAAAACGTGAGGTGACCATAGCATGGATCACTGTGGCTAGGTCTTTGCATTCGAGGAAGAGGGCCAGCTGCCTAATCAACCGTAGGTGGAAAAAGGCTGCTTTGGCAGTGGCTGCTACCTGGGCCTCCATCGTTAAGGCAGAGTCCAGGAGCACACCCAAACTCCTGACCCTCGGAGCTGGCACCAATGGTGCCCCACCGAAGGACGGAAGTGGATGCCCCAACCCCGATCCGGTCCGACTCAGGCACAGGACCTCCGTCTTCAGAGGATTCCATTTCAGTCGACTCAGTTGAAGCCAGCCCACAACCTCCTGCAGCGCCCGCTCCAGGTCATCTAGGGTAGAGCCGGACTGGCCGCCCAGCAACAGATAGAGCTGGGTGTCATCTGCATATTGATGACAGCCCAGCCCATGCCTCCTGACAATCTGGGCGAGGGAGCGCATATAGATGTTAAACAACATCGGGGACAAGACTGCCCCTTGAGGCACACCACACACCAGTGGGTGCCTCTGGGAGGTCTGTTCCCTGAGCGCAACCCTCTGTCCCCGATCTTGGAGAAAGGAGGCGAGCCATTGTAGAGCAAGCCCCCGTATCCCTGCATCGGCGAGGCGGTGGATCAGCAACTGGTGGTTGACCACATCGAAAGCCGCCGACAGATCTAACAGCACCAGTGCCGCCGTACCGCCTCGATCCAGATGTCTTCGGAGGTCATCTGTGAGAGCGACCAGGACCAACTCCGTCCCGTGACCTGGTCGGAAGCCGGATTGAAATGGGTCTAGCATGGAGGTGTCATCTATGAAGCTCTGCAACTGTATCGCCACCACCCTCTCCAATACCTTGCCCAAATAGGGTAGGTTAGACACCGGCCGATAGTTGGCCAATACAGCCGGGTCCAGAGATGGTTTTTTAAGGAGGGGACGGACCATCGCAACCTTGAGTGCCTCCGGGAACAGCCCTTCAACGAAGGACTTGTTAATAATCTCCCGAAGTGCACCACACAACCCCTCGTGGGAAGCTTTTATAAGCCACGAGGGGCAGGGATCAAGGCTGCACGAGGTTGGGCATACAGTCAAGAGCAACCTGTTGACCTCCTCAAGACTAAGGGGGCTGAAATGATCCAAGGTGGAACCAGAAGACGTGCATGGAGCCTCAAGTTCACGCACTGTCTCAAGTGTGGCTGGGAGATCACGGCGGAGCAGCAAGATTTTATCTGCAAAATAGCTCGCAAATGCCTCACTGCCAATTTCCAATTCCCTATCATTTAATGTGCTCTGAGGCACTTTAGTTAGAGACCTAATAGTTCTAAATAATTGGGCCGGGCGAGAGCTAGCAGATGCAACCTCAGCCGCATAGAATTGCCTCTTAGCAGCCTTGATTGCCATCTCATAGGATCTCATAAACGTCCTATAAGATGCTCTTGATACTTCGTCGCGAGATCGCCGCCACCGTCTCTCTAGCCGTCTGAGTTCCTGCTTCATCAGCCTCAGCTCCTCGGTAAACCAAGGGGCCAGCTTAGAGTGGGGGCGCAGAGGGCGTCGGGGAGCGATCTCATCGATGGCCGCCGAGAGCCGATTATTCCAGTCCTCGACCAGCCCATCTAATGAGTCACTGGAAGGCATGGGCTCCCGCAGAGCCGTCAGGAACCGCTGAGGGTCCATCAGGCTCCGTGGGCGAGCTAAAATCCGCTCGCTACCCAAACGGAGTTGGGGGGACACCATCAGATGAGCCTTCAGGGCATAGTGGTCAGACCATGGCACTGCCATAGCAGTTAACTGACCCACCGTAACCCCCGCCGCAAAGATCAAGTCGAGCGTATGCCCGGCCTGGTGTGTAGGAACCTGTATAAATTGGGTGAGCCCTAGTGCCGCCATGGAAGACACCAGATCCCTCGCCGGAACAGAGGCCGCATCGTCGGCATGGACATTGAAGTCACCCAGGACCACAAGCCTTGGGTGCTCCAAGGCCCAGCCCGACACGGCCTCAACCAGCGAGGACAGGCTATCGGCTGGTGGGTTGGGAGACCGGTACACCAGCCAAATAGCCAACCTCTCCCCAGCTTCCCACACCAGGCCCGTGCACTCTATGCCCGCAAGCCTCAACGGCAGGAGTGCCCTGTAGGAGTAAACCTCCCGAATGAACAGTGCCACTCCTCCTCCCCGGCCCTCAGTCCGTGATTGGTGGAGGACCGAGAACCCGGGTGGAGCTAACTGAGAGAGAGCCACTGTCTCTCCCTCTCGCACCCAGGTCTCGGTCACGCACGCCAGGTCAGCACCTTGCTCTAAGAGATATTCCTGCAGGGTTGCAGTTTTGTTGTTAATAGACCTGGCGTTACACAACACCAATGATGGAGGACGGTCCTTCCCAGCCTCCCTGCCGGCCACTCTCGGGATGGGACACAGGCAGGAAGGAGGCCGAGCTTCTCCATTTCTCCGCCTCCTTCCCCTCACAACCCGCCTGCTCCCACCGCTGTATTTCCCCTGCCCCAGAAGTACTGGAATCCCCAGTTCAGATGGCATTGACGCCAGCGGCCTTCACACGTCACAATGCGGTCACAGGCCAACCAACGCCAACAAAGCCCAGAAAGAGATCCAACCCCCAAAGCCACCCACGCTAAACCTGAGCCACTCCCTCCTGTCATCTAACAACCCCAATCCAGCAGGTTGGTATTGTGTAGCCTACTAATATTCTATGCTCAATCACTAAAGCCCACCCTGACCTCTCTTCATTGCTGCCCCAGTAAAATTCAGGCAGCAAGATTAAAATACTAACCTAACTTCTAACTGTATAAATAAAGAGTAAGGCCTAATAATAATAATAACCCCTAGTCTACACCTAACCTAACCTAAAACATCACTGTAACACTGTTTGCTAGAGGGAACCAGTCCTTCCCCCATGGACGGGGATCTCAGAGTCACTGCAGTCAACCGGGGTAGATGATCTCTGGTGACTCGCTGCCTCCCACTCTCCAGCTCCCCCATCCCGTCTTCCAGCGGAGACAAGGGTGGTCTGGATTTCCCGGCTTCCAGCTCTCGTTCTTCGGGCCCTGTGCGACTCCTGCCACCAGTTGCTCCAGGACCCTCCAGGCTCTCTGAGGCTCGAGCGACTCCTGCCACCAGTCGCTCTGAGACCCTCCGGGCTCTCCGAGGCTCACAATGTCTTCCGCTCTGGCCCCCCGCTGGTACCTGGCCTGGGCGCACTTCCAGTCTCAGTCTCAGGGCCCCCAATGTCACCTGACGGTTCCCAGCCCACCACCACTCGTGAGCCTGAAAGACCTCCTCTGCAGGGCCCAGTGTTCCCGCACTGAGTCTTTCAGCGCCCTCCACAGCCTCCATGGACTCCGCAGCACAGATCAGTAGCAGCGACGACTGCAGCTCGGCAGCAGCAAAGCCCCGCGGCCGCGATACACGACCCGATGTTAACTCAGCAAGCCCCGGCGCTCTCAATGCCCTGCTCTTCGCTCTCTGCAGCCGGTTACTCCGCCTCCGCTGCCCCGGCGCTTTCAGTGCCCAACTCTCTCTACGCCCTGCTCTCCACTCTCTCCAGCCGATTTCTTCACCTCCGAAACACCCGGAGCACTCAGATCTCACAGCGCACCTGGCAACAAGCGGGCCCCCGCAGCTTCACTGCCCCCGGACACCACAGCCATGCACGGCTCCGAGTTCTCGGCTCACCGGCGCAGGGCCTCCACAGCTTCGCTGCAGCCCTCAGGCGTCTCGGCCGTCCCGGGCCCTCTCAGCTCGAGTACTCCTCAGTCCCGGCGTCTCCCGACTCCGGCCCGGTTCCAGGCCCTCAGCTCTCCAAACTCTCTCCTTCCCGCGCCAGCGCCAGCTCTGCACGACTCCAAGCGCCTCCAGCCACCAACTGGTAAGATTGTCCTCCTCCCGTCCCTACTGCTGGGTAAAATTTCTACTTCCTAAGAGGTTAAAACTTTCTATTTTCGGCGGAGCTCAGTTACGGAGCTCGATGCCGGACGCCATTATAACCATGCATTCTACTATTAAGCTATGGCTCCTCCTTGAAAAGCAATAGACTTATACCAGCATGACTTCAACTACTTTTAAGAAGTCATATCAGTTGAGTTCTTTTAATGAGTCAGATCTGCATAACCCAGACACAATTTACTGTCCCCAAAGCCAAGCAGCAGTTGCAGGGAATGTCATTTCAAAAGCCTGTGGGGCCCCAATCCAGGTCAGGAAGACCATGACATGGGGAAGAATGGGCTCCTCCCTCCCTCCTTGTACCACTTTCCCTAGCCAAAACAGATGCAAAATGTATACACCAAACTCATATCTGTTTTATGGATTGCAACAAACTGCAAGACACTTGCCATAAAATCCTACTCAAAAGTAAAATGTACTAAAACTATTCTTGGGTTTGTTCAAGCCATATTTATCTTTTTTCGAATGTGAGTTTTTGCCCTACTGCTTGAATCTTAGCAAACTCAACTGATCTATGTCTTTCTTGGCTTCTAGTTTCCTGGCTTCTGTATGGCATTATTTTGATAGACAATTCTTTCAGAAGCAAAAGATTTCAAAAGATCTCAACCAGCCACCATGTCTCAATTCCCCTCAATTTCTCAGAGAAACACCTGCTGGTTTTCCATTCTTGAAGATTTTCTAATCACAGTTTAAAATAATTGAAAATCGAATGGGATACTGATTGTTCCACCATCTGAGAAACCATACAGGAATTCCCATTGTTCTCCTGTTGTCTGGGAAAAAATGAAGTTTAATTAAACTTAGGGCTGTATCCAAAGTGGGCTTGTGGACCACTGAGTGCAAGGCCATATCCAGAACACTGGTTCACTCAATCCAAGTACTGCTGGGGGGGGGGGGGGGAGGGCTTTTAAACTTGTAACATGATAGCTTCAGTTTAAAGAGTGAAACCCTTTTTTCAAAAATAGGAAACTTTCTTGTGAAGCAAGTAATTAGCAGCAACAGTGTCCAGTGCTCCCTCTAAGCTGTGGAGTTTTGTGAGCAAGTGAGCTACTAGCATTAAAGTTGTGAGTGAGCAATTTGGCTACTGCAGAAATTGGTTTGCTCCGGAGCCATCCTTCCTGAGCTACGACAAAGATGTGTGAGCCAGAGGCTAAAAAACTGTGAGCTAGCTCATGCTATCTCAGCTTAGAGGGAACACTGGCAGTGTACCTCCAGGACAATATGCTCTGAACTCCACTCATACAATCACCCTACTACCTGGTTCAGGGTGGATTTTCCATAATAACTATGCTTAAGTAATCCTGAAGCTGTTTCCTTTTTTAGACAGCATGGCTGTGAGCATGGAATGGAGGAAGTTAAGCAAAGAAGCAATTATTTTTAAATAAAAATATTAATTATGAGCAATAAAACTTTCTAAACTTAAAAATAACTTTATTCCCCTTATGCATTCCTGCACTAATTCATAGATACTGTAACACACATGGACATCTGGGCTTGTTGAAATGACTGAAGAAGGTGTTGTTGGTATAAGAAACTCTCTGGTTCTGATTCTCCAGTCATTTTTTTAAAAACTCTGCCTGGAAATATGGCAGCCCTGTCTAGCAAAGAAGGCTGACTACCACCTTTGACTCAAATAAATTATTTCCAGTTCCAAAAGCTGAAACTGCCTCCATCTCAGAAGGCCTAAAACACTTTGAATATTGTTTGCTTTTCTTGTGCTGGTTCAAGGAGCTACCTGGTTTGCTCAGACTAAATGGTTTTGGGATTTTACAGTCTTGAAAATGAGAAGTTCAATTTAAATATCATGAGATGGATAGGTTGTACTAAAACATGTGCTTCCCACTTGGCCCAAGCTGAGCCAGCCAGATGTTCGGAACTTGATAACAAATTCACTATTATTTAATATAGTTGTTACAGATTTTCTGGGCTGTATGGCCATGGTCTTGGCATTGTAGTACCTGATGTTTTGCCAGCAGCTGTGACCAGCACCTGCCAGTCACAGCTGCTGGAGAAATGTCAGGTACTACAATGCCAAGACCATGGCCATACAGCCCGGAAAATCTACAACAACTAATGAACTCTGGCCATGAAAGCCTTCGACAACGTATTATTTTATTCTCAACCTGCTGAAGAAACTTCAGTTTAGCATGAAGATTTTTACTGAAGTTCTACACTCAAAATTAATTATTGTTCCTGGTTAAGCAGAAATGCTTTGTGAAAAAGGAAAAACTGGAATGTGGTTTTAGAACTGCAGCCTTTTCCTGAACAGAGTGGTGTTTTTTTAAAAAAAAAAAATACTATTGCAAAAAAGCCTACCTTTCCCTGAAAGAAAAAAGGCTGCAAGATGTTCAAAAGGAAAAAGAGACCTTTAACAAATGTACATTTTTGCATTCTTAAATAAGTGATTTAAATAAGTTTTAATAATAAAAAATGTTATATTTAATCCAAGTAGACAATGACTCTGCCAGGTTTTAGTTTGATATAAATTAAAATAGCTAAGGCACAAACCTCTGAAAAATGGGGTTTCTAATGGAAATGGCAACTGACCCTTAACTATAGCACTGCTACCGGATGCTGTTATAATAAGCTTCCCTAGATGCCATGGTGTAAATGTATTAGCTGTACTAAGAGACCCACTCCTGCTATAATTATGTTAGGAACCAATAAGACAGCTCAGAAATCAATATGCTAAGACAGATAGAGTAAAGGACCATGGCCAGCAAACTGGGAATAGATTAGTCTGGCAGGTCCCTAGCTGAGCCTTGAAGAAGGGGATATCTCTGCTGTTGTAAGAAAGCTATTAATTGTAAATTTTCTCGAACAAGGAACTTGAAGGGAAAGCTTATACTGTTGTTCATAGCACTCAGTACAGGCCGCACCTAATATTGATCAACAGTTAAGCACCATATTCTGATTTCCAAATCCAGCTGTGCTTCAAAAAAAGTCCAAATGTTCAGCTTTTAAAAAATAAGCACTCTGCAGCAAAGTGCCAACTTCCCTTTTTAATTAGATTTAATACTTCTGAAGTTAATGGGCAACTGTAAAAGCTCACTAGGCCACCGTCCCCCAAAGCAGCTCATACTGTAGTAATGCCAATTATCTAGTCAATAAAATTCTACAAGTGTGAGATGATGTGATGAAATAGGAAGCAGTTCTGAACTGCAGTTTTTCCCCCAATGAAGTGTCCGAGCAAATTAACCTGTACTATTAAATATTATCTGGTTCTCTAATAATTAAGTCCATGACAAGGAGGAATTTGCAGTTGCTAATTTTAAGTAGATCAGGTCAACCTCTCTTTCACACTCTCTCCCCCCCCTTCCCCCTTTCCTCCTCCCCTGCTTTTAGCCTTCGAAGAATAATTTGCTTAATAAACAGAAACACAGTGTAATTTAGTGACAATCCTAGAAAAAGAATAAAAGAAATAGATGGAAAACAAAGGACAACCTTTTGTGGTTACAGTATGGCACATCTGCTCATGTCCAATCAAGCTTTCAAAAGCATAGGAGTAAACAAAAGCAGCCATCAAGCCGGGACAAAGTCAGAGACATAAGTGGTTTGAATGAGTGTGCAATTTCTGCCCATATGACCATCCTGACACAATTGCTCTAATTTTCTTTCCAGAAATGACTGATAAAAGATTTAGGTAATTGCTATGGAGACAGACTTCCTTCCATCATGGGGTATCTTGAATAATACAGCCTCAGGGTCATAAGATGGAGTGTCAGTTTCTTCACAGTCCTAAATTAATACTTGTCCCAGTTTTCAGCTATACTTCCTCTACATCTAATGAAGTGAATATAATTTATTTTGATAATGTATTGGGGGGGGGGATCACTCAATCAAATGGCTATTCCACAATGAACGCAGAATGGTCAGAGCCTTGAAAACACCTAAAAATAGAAAGATACCCAAGCAATTCTCAAAGCACATTCTCCTTTTCTTCCTGCAAATGTTGCCAGCATTCAGCAAGAGATAAAAATAAACTAGTTCCTAAAACCCCACTATGTTTTTTTTAAAAAAAAATACTTCCAGTGATGTCTCAGGTTCGACCTGTGACCATTCAGCTCATGACCTTGTTCCCTATAATCAAACTTAATTTATTGAGGTGATCTCTGTATTCCCAAGTATTGAGCAGCACTCAGAATGAAATTCAGAGAGCCATCAACAAGCTAATGATTAGCAGAGAGCTCTACAATCATGCTAGATTGGCAGTGACACACAGTAGAGGCTTTGCATGTGAACAGTTCATCTGTTTACAGGAAAACTGAACACACACACACACACACACACACACACCCTGTCTACCACTACAAACCTCCTTCGTTTCAGGCAGTGTTCAGCCTCACTATCTCTGGAATGCCATACGAATCCTCTGACATGCTCCAACTTTGGCTGAGTAATGAAATCAGCATGGCATAACAGTCAAAAGGTGCATTACCATCAAAAGGCAGTAAAAGGGCCAGAAATACTTCAGTTTGCACCACAGATCAAGGATCTAACATTAGGTTAAAAAAAAATTGGGCATCAGCAAAAGGAATTGTATTCCCTCCACACACTACTTCATTCCTTGTATTTTTTTTAAATTGATGTCTGTGATGTGGCCCAGTGTCCAAGCTTTATAACAGCACATCTGAAATGTACAGTGAATGACTTGAGACATTCTGAAAGCCGAAACCTGTCACAAACTAGGCAAGTCTGCCAAAGTCAAAGCGAACAGCTGCGCAATGGCAGCATGAAAGGCAGTGTGTTGTGTTTAAATACAGTCAGGCAAAAGCCAGTGGATAATGCTCAGTAATGGGTTAATCAATACTTATTATGGTTTTATTGGTTCACTAAAGAGAGAACAGAACCTAGTGAGCACAGAGTCGAAAAAAATCACTGCATCTGATCTAGATAACATCTACTCTCCCTTAGGGATTTCCCTATTCAGGAATCCAATTTACCATGCCTGATTGACAAGGATTGGATCCTAGGGAATCACATAACTCTTTTTAGGACCCAATAAAATCCTAATGGATTTGTCTGACTGGTCAGGAGGCTTCAAGTTTTACTAAACTGAGGTGGTGGTTAGTTGCAATTAGCCTGTATTCTCCTTGCAGCTGAAAACACACAGGCTATTAGAAGTCATTCCTCTCAATAAATGCAGGAGTCATGCTGAGATGGAATGCCATGGAGAGTCACCCCTACATTACAAAATAGACCATCACAGTCCAAGTGCTTTACTGGAAATAACATTTAATTAATGAGTACAAATGCATTTTAGGAAGCTTGGAACCGTCAAGTCCAAAGTTAAGTCTTTTGCTTTTGTATCATTGTGTTCTTTAAAAATGTGCTATCAAAAAGATGGCCTCTCCCAGTTTGAATCAGGAATGGGATGGTTTTGACATTCCAAGAATATTTTGGGATACAGTCACTGATCTAGAACCCCACTATTTTAAGTGTGACTTGTTCATGTACCTTTTAAAGTCGTGTTGAATGACAATGTGTGGCTGATTCTTATTGTAGTCAGAACTTGCCTCTACTATTTTGCATTTTAAAGAACGTCTTTGCAAAAATTCACCTGTTCTAGTCCACCTAAGGGCACATTCAGACATATACCACCTCTGCTTTTCCTATCACATAATTTCTTTCTCATCAAAGTTCAAATACACACTCATCCTTGCCCCTTAGACATCGACAAAGTATTCTGTGAATCAAAAGTAGTCATGTATGTGTACTGAAGTAATTGCTGTGATTATAGTGGTGCAATGCTATACATAGTCAGACTTTTTAATTACCATTGACTTCATCGGTTTTAAGCAGCCTGTGTTACAGATTTGATTTGGATTTTAAGACTCAGGAACCTGGAAGTGGTTGGGGAGAGCTACAGCAGCACTGAAACTTTAGCTGACTTTAATTTTTGGACTTAATAAGGGAGAAAAATGAAAGAACATGAATTCCTAGCTAATTTTTGTTCTGTTCAATATTGAATTGAGAAGCTTTTCACCATACTATTATTGAATATTTCAAAGCTATGGCTTAGGTGATTCTATGGTTTCTGACAAAAAGGTCCTCTAAACACAACATAGGCATGTTGCCACTTTTAATTCTTAGCTTCATTTACATACTCATGTTTAGGAATGAATCTCAGAATATGATTTGCATATATTCAACACACAGCAACCATATGGGAGTCCTAGAGCAATAGGGGCATGTCCATCCTCTGAGCATGCTATGTCTGCTCTCTCTTTCCGGCAGGGTTCCCACATTTTAAACAGCTGCTTGGGTGTCAGAAATTCAGCAGGTGGAATTTTCCCTCCATGGTACTGTCCAGTGAGGGACAATTTCACTCCTCAAATTTCTGCCTATACTAGAGCCAAGAAAACGTTGAAGCAGTACTAGTAAAGAAACAGCTTTTCAGTTTGGTACCAGTTTAGTTTCCTGCATGTAAAGCAGCAGGCTTAAGCACACTAAGTAAACAATAGCTTGGTTTCTAACCTCCTTTCCCACTTCCCCTACCACTGCAGCTCCTCATGTTGTGCCTTGGAGCCCTTTGACATGATTTTTGAGGGCTCAGTGGCTGCGCACCTAGCACAGCTCCCCTCTCATTGGATAACAAAATATACCACAGTCTGAGAAAGTAGAAAGAGGAAGTAAAGCCAACAAACTGAAACAGTGTACAGAATTTTCTAGTATGTGCTTAATATTTAAAGAAAATAATAGGTCTAAATAAAGCATACCTCATATAAAGTCATTTTGCTGTGTTATCATATTTGAGAACATGTTGCCGATTTCCCCCCTCTCAACATCATCTCACACAATCCCCAAGGTTCCCAGTACTCAGGTGTGGATTTGGAGGGGGGCACAAGGGGCTGTGGTGGGAAGGGGAGTGGCCAAAAACCTCTCCCACAAACTCGCTTCATTCATGGTTCTATAGCAGCTGGTTCATTCCAATTTTTTACTCGCTTCATTGGCTGTTTGGTACAAACGACAGGCCACTTCAAAACGATCCTTCACATATCTTTTTACTTATATTGCTTACTGTAAGAATGTATAACAGTTCTTGTCTCCATAACAATAGAGGGTATAACACTTAGTGAGTACTAAGACCTGTTGAAATCAATCAGTATGTTTTAAATTAGCAGTGTAATCCTAAACAAAGTTATACCCTTCTAAATCCATTAAAGTCAATGGGCTTAGAAGGGTGTAACCGTATTTAGGTTTGCACACTGAGGACTGCTGTGTAGGTGTGTGATGCGGCTTGAGCCTATGTTCAGTGAGGCTAATTGACAGATGTGCATTGATTTGTGTCCTAAAATACCCTACTATCTCTTTAAATGGGATTTAGCTATAATTCACTTTTACTAGATTACACTCAGTCTTTTTGTTTCCCTTTTCAAATATAAACTGCCATGAATACTTGATTGTGATTCCCCCCCCTCCCCAATTGTGTGGCTGCTGTTTGGTCAGGTGGGGGGGAAAAACCCTTATACTATCACACAAAAAAGTTCAATTTTAGATTTTTTTTTTCATGTCAAAGCCCAGGTGCTTTAGATACATCTAATTACAGAAGTAATTAAAGTTATTACCTTACCTGTTTATTCAAGGGCACAAGGACTTCTAATGAGAACAAATCAAGATATAAAGACTTGCTGTCAATTAGTCCTGAAGTCTTGAGGAGATAATGAAGGAAGGCTGGAGTTGAGTTACAGGTCTGTACAATAACAAAAATAGTAATTCAGCACCTCTTACTTTTCCTGGAACAAACCCAGCAGCACAGGAGAAGAAAGACAAGAAGATTACCTGAGTAATATGATCTGAAGAGTACCAGAGAATAATGGCGTCCTCCCCCAACCTTGTCTATGGTAGAGCCAACAAAAGATGGGACTGCTACAAATATAAGCCTATCAACCTGAGGACAACAAAACTGTTCAGCTTTCTTGTCACAGATTCTGTCAATGCAGCGGGGGAGGGGGGCAGAGAAGGACATTTGAAATGTGACTCTGAAATGTGGGCAGTGTACTTCTCTCTGGCTCTTGTCTTAGTAAAATGGCATGACATGACTTACACCGCTCTCACAGGGATGTAATTTAGGGCCGACAGTAGACTGAAAATATCATTTTTTGTGTGTGTGTCAGATGCTTCCTTAGATGGTGTGCTTCTGTTAAAGTAAGGAAAGAAGAACTGTGGCAACTGAAGGGCAATATAAGTGCTTTATTCAGGAGCATCTGCGCTTCTTTGATCATTAATGCATTCCTAATGGATTCAAATAGGCTGTGGCCTATACACTTAAAAACATTCCCTTTGGATTTACTTTTGATCATAAAACTATTATAGCATCCATACTTATGTTTGGGGATAAAATAATGTCTAGACCATTTGTATGTTTCCGCCCAACTGGCAATTCAAAACTCATACCATTCTGTAAGAGTAATAATTTGCACATTTTTAATCTTACATGGTAGAGTGTCCCCCCCCCCTTCTGTTTTCATTCAGTTAAAATATGTTCAAAAATGTATTTAAAGTGCCAGATAGGCTTTTTTAATATAACTGAAAGGCTATGCATTTTGTTTAGGATCACCATATGTTTTATGATTTAGGTTTTAATAGTTCCACTTCCTTGTAAAACTAGAAAAACAAAACAATTGTGTATGTTTTAAGTAACTATTCAATAAAGCATGCCAAAACTGAAAATATTTTTTCTCTTTGTCTCATTCTAGGGGTGAGAAATACTATGTAGGCATCTCTTGCTGTTTAGTTTAATTAGATGTTATGGGTCTAACCCAGAAAATTTTGTAATCAATAGAACTTAAATACACATGACTTTCTCTAGATTCATCTACAATTGCAAATAATAAAGTCTCACGGGTCTTTGATACAGGGAATTTAACTTGGTACCAGAGGGGAACAAGATAACTTTAATATTACTATCCATCCCGCAGTTTAATGAGCCTTGCAGCTGGCAGCTGGCAGATCCTGGGACAAACTAGCCTATCATTTTGAGGATTCTCACAAATTTCTTCACCAATCCTGTCCTGCTGTCCTATTGTCAGAAACAGAGGTTTCATGCAGCAGGATGAGGAGGGAAAAGTGGGGAATAAGAAGAGGGAAAGCAGCAGTTGTGGTCAACATGATGAGAAAAATTGGGGCCTTCAGGCAAACAACTACACTGAATGATCTTTTTTACTAATAATATTTTCAGCTTGCACTGGAAGGCCTCCAAATATGACACCAATCATAACTCCTTCAACTTGGGGGATGCAGGTGAAAAGCACCTCTCATGAATCCCCGCCAAATCAATATCAGATAATACAAGTTCCTTCAGGATTCGTATAATAATTGAGGTACCAGTCATATGGCTTTCTGCCTAGAGGGACATGGGCTAGGAAACTTTGCATATGTATAATTTTTATAGACTCTTTCACATATTATCTTAAAAGAACAATCCTAAACTGGTCTACTCAGAATCCTACTCTAGTCTATTCCATAAAGCTTACTCTAAGAATGGCCATTTCAATGTCAAGAGCCATCCATTTGCATGAACGATGTTATATATGAGCCAGCCGACTGCTCTCAGATCTCAGTCATATCAAATTAAATCATTTTAATGCTCCATAATTCAAGTCAGAGATCATGGGATCAACTTCATGTGAGATCCATTAATGTTTCACTCATAAGATACTATACTCATGCAGGAGAAGGACTCATACAAGTAAAATCAAGTTGCCAATGTAAGGTATGAACTAGTTCCAAGTCTGCTTTGTTTCTAAAACCATTATCTCTCTGACAGCATTCAGTGATAGTTTTCTTCTCGTCTATCCATGACTTTGTGGTCTCAGGCAGCCACACTGCATGTTGTCTGAGCACCCTCCATAATTCTGTCAAGGTTCATTAAGATCTTACCAACCCTCATAAAGCAGCCATGGAAAGATCCCCAGTTAATATTCCAAACATGGAATTCCAGGCTTAGACTGTAATTTGTTACCAATGCAATATTAAAGCAATATATGTGTAAAATATTAATGTAATATTTGTTCTGAATTTATTTTATTTAATTTTTTAATACATGGATAAACCTTTATGGCCTTAAACAACATGTCTCATTTTGAAGGGTGCCCTCAGGGGCCATACAGATGTAGAATATACACACATCTTGGTAACCTGAACAATAGTGTGGTTTTGGCACTCTATTGAAAGATATAACCTTTCATGAGCGGTAAGGGTTTTCTGATAAAAATAAAAAATGTCACCTTATCTGCTGACCAGTTGATATAATACAGTTTCTTATATTACCCTTTGAACTCCTCCATGGGGAAAAAGGCCTCAAGAAAACTTAAAGATAAGGCTCCTCTTTTCTATTCTTTCTACATTCTGCATCATGTATAAATCTCAACAACAGAATCACGTTCAGTTTTCATAGCTTTAGAAGTCTGTTTATATTCACTTTGCATGAAGATTACTTTGATGAGGGGCAGGGAAGGGAAAAGATTGTTGCATTCTGTCTTTGTATTTAATGCCTTTAAAGGTGAAATTTGAGGATAATGTGGTTATTTGCAATGGACAGAGGCTTGATTAGTTGACTGTTACTCTCATCTTGCAAAGAAGATATTCATGCACAGCCGATGTAAATGTGCACTACAATATTCATCTGGTGCCTATTGGAACTGTACGATGCATGTAGGTTTGGTAGCCATAGCTGGCTCTCCAGTGAGAGAATTTTGGTGCCCAGGACAAGTTCTTTGGCATTGCACCAATACATGACATCTGTTTCAGCATGAAACTTGAAGTGACTCCATTGTGTCATGATGGTGTGCTAGGATTCACCCAAAACTCTGTGGGCTAACTGATGCTATAACATCACTTCCGGTTTTGCACTGGAAGTGACCTCATGTATTAGCATGATGTCAAGTGTCCCCCTCCATTTTCCCTCAGCCAGCTTGTCAAGCAACAGCAGGGAATGGGGAGCCCAGGCCGGGAGTTATAGCCTCCCTGGACGTATATGACATTGAGCTATCTTTGTATCTTTTGACCAAGATTCATAGCCACCACCTATGCTGTTAGGGTAGAGAACACCACCAAATGATCCTTTTCATTGGTACAGAACACGATGTCTTGTCCAAATCAGTCCCTGTGTTAGGCCTGTCACACAAGAGCATCCCCTACATGTGTTCAGCCAAACTACAAGTCCAGGAGGGAAAGGAATATTTTAATTGTTTATATATGTGACTCCCAGTTTGACACAATAAATCTCATTAAAAAAAGAAAAGACTGAAGGGAGACAAGCATTTAGCTACCATTAATTGTATTACCCTCCCACTTGGCTAGTCCAGAGCAAATAACCCACAGAAAGAAGTCAGGGATTGCCCCCCCAGGCGCAAAGAAGAGACAGACAACAGGTTGAAATTAAACAAGGGCCACTTTATTAACTATTTACAGGAAATTGCAGCAACGGGAAAACTACGCAAGCCCAGGAACAGGCAAGGCAGGCGTCTTTCCTAGACACGGCCTCCTTGCCTTTAGCATGGGCGGGACACCTAGCTCCGGTCTGAAGCCAGCCAATTCTGGCTCGTAACCGGCAGCCCAGCATACTGGCATCCCCCCCCAGGAGCGCCTACCCCTGAGACCACACGGAACTTCAGGGAGGAGCCTAGCCTGAGAGGTTCCCAGAGGAGGCACCATTCCCCGCCCCGGACCGCACTGCCCTAGAGCGGTTCCTGATGACCTCCTGTTCCCAATCGGGATATGCCGTAAGGTGCTCACCAGTTCCATTTCTGCTTGCACAAACCTGCCAAGTGACCATTCTATTTAACTCTCTCCGCCATCTATTCCCTTAAACCCCTATCACAGTGTAAGGTAGGCAAAAAATACCTCCTCCAAAACAGCCAATCAGGTGAAGGCATAAAAATTCCTACCTGGTCCCAATAGGCAACCAGCAAAAGCCTACACTGCAAACGGGGCGGGCGGGTGGGAGAGCACGCGGAGCAACTGCCAGTCTGGGGGCGAGGCTCCTGCCTCTATCCGGCAAGCCACGCCCCCCAGAAGGTCCCGAATGCACGCGAAGGCGTGCCGCCGTTGCTGCCTCTCCCGGCGACGGGGAGGCAAAGGAGCACCCAATCGAGTGCCACAGCCTTGCCGGGCGCCCGGGAGCTCGATTGCCTGACTTTGGGCCAAAAAGGTGGGATAAATAGGAACAGAAATAAGGGCACAAGGAAAGGAGTCTCTTACCAGGGTGCTGTGGGGAAGAGCTGGCCAGTCCTGGATGCGGAATGTAAAAGTAAAAGAAGGATGTGAAAGATTAATATCAGGAAGGGAGGCAGAATAGGAGAGAAGTCATACTCTGCCTGTCTTGAAGAGGTGCTTTTGTGCTAATGCTGGTGGGAGAAGGCTTGGAGGAGTACCACCTACAAAAACAGAGAACATCTGATGCCATTCTTATACTCTTTAATTTACCTGGGTGCCTATGGAGAAGGTTTGCTATTGTCATAGTTTGGTGCAGAACTAGGAACTCCACTGACATTGGACCAAAATTGTGTAACCTGCATGCCCATTGGTGAATTTGGGTCATACTCTGATTGGGGCATCTTTATCTGGGATCTACTGGTGCAAATTTAGGATCTAGGCTGTAATAGGATGCTGTAACAAACCTATGGTAAGAGGGCACTTAAATATGCATAGGAAATGTACGTGATGTGTAATAATATTGACATGAATCCGCTGATAGTTGTCAGGAGATGGGTAAATATTCCTTCCTGGGTTTATTGATTGTATCTTCTGGAAACTGCCTTTGCAAAGGACATTTTAATAGCTTTGATTTTCATGCATATCTAGATCATGGTTTATGGCCAGAAAGGTGTGAGGAACTCTAAAGTATAATTAAAGGAGTTTTGATCAATGTATTCCCAGTGTATCTGGAAATTCAGGAGCCCTTCTGACCAGTTCTCGTTTTGATTGAGAGGCCATCTTTTAATGTGTAAATAGATGTGTTTCCCCTCGCTCTGAAGTTATAAGGCCAAGAGATCTTTGAGTACAAAATCATATATTTTTCTGCGCTCATGACAAATTAAAGCCATAAGATTTTAGGGGTACCTTCTCACACCTCTTGGCAGTGCAAGTGCAAGGATCGGGGGGGGGGGTGCACTCTTTACTGGTCTTATAGGGGACTTGCAGGCTAAATAACAGATGTGCTGTCATCATTGGGAGAATGTTCAACAGCGCTGTGCACACATTAGACTGCTGCAAATTTTACTGTGAATACATCTGATAGTTGAACTTACTGTGTTCCAAGGTAGCAATCAGATAGGAACTGCGAACTTAGTCTGCTTGGTTTGTGCCAAGCAGCTGCAAGTTGCCATCCAAACTGATTTGCATCAGATTTTACCCAAATTTCAAATGTGCAAAGACACTGCTGATGCAACCTGATCGGCAGCCTTTAGTATTGCTAAGGACTACTTAGATGAAGACTGTAGGCTAAGATGCTATTAATACACAACATTTGTAGATGACTAGTTTATATGATTTGTGAATGTTCTATTGTCAAATTAAATAATTGCCTGTAGTAGAGCAGTTATGCAGCAAGGATGGGGAGATAGTAATTATTGATTGATTGATTGATTGATTAAATTTGATTTTTATACTATCTATTCCCTATAAACAGGGCTCAGGGCGGTGAACAACAGTAGCTTAAACAACATATCATATCAGTTAAGCATTAAAATTACAATAAGATTTCAGTCAAACTAAATCAGATGGCGATCTAGATTTTCAGTTATGCTACTGCTTTACAAGGGGAATGGGACTGCCAGCCAGATGGAAGCCATCACTGTCCTCAACTGAACACCTGGTAGAACATCTTTGCTTTACATGTACTGTGGAACTGCATCAAGTCCCACAGGGCATGGATGTTACTCGGCAGAGTGTTCCACCAGGCTGGGGCCAGGGCACTAAATACCCTTGCCCTGGTTGAGGACTGCCAGATATCTCTCGGGACAGGGACCACAAGCAGGTTTTTATCAGCAGAGTGTAATGCTCTTTGGGGGATATACCAGGAGAGGCAGTGTTGAAGATATGTGGGTCCAAAACTGTTAAGGGCCTTAAAGGTAAGTACCAAAGCCTTGAACCTGATCCAGTGCTCAGCTGGTAACCAGTGCAGCTCACACAGCAGAGGTTGAATGTGTGCTGTTCATGGAATCCCCATAAGGACCCCTGCTGCTGCATTCTAGACCAGCTGAAGAGCCAGTTTGGCATAGTGGTTAGGCGCGTGGACTCTAACCTCGGAGAACAGGGTTTGATTCCCCACTCTTCCACATGCAGCTGCTGGTGTGACCCTGGGTCAGTCACAAGTTCTTTCAGAGCTGTTCTCTCATGAGCAGTTCTTGAGAGAGATCTCTCTGCCCCACCTACCTCACAGGGAGTCTGTTGTGGGTAGATGAAGAGAAAGGGATTGTAAGCTGCTCTGCAACTCCTTCGGGTACTGAAGGTGAACATAAGAACATAAGAAAAGCCAATGTTGGATCAGGCCAGTGGCCCATCCAGTCCAACACTCTGTCACACAGTGACCAAAAACACCAGGTGCCCTCAGGAGGTTCAGCAGTGGGGCCAGGACACTAGAAGCCCTCCCACTGTTGCCCCCCCAAGCACCAAGAATACAGAGCATCACTTGCCCCAGACTCAGAGTTCCTATCTATACTTTGTGGCTAATAGCCACTGATGGACCTCTGCTCCACATGTTTATCCAATTTCCTCTTGAAGCCGTCCATGCTTGTAGCCACCGCCACCTCCTGTGTCAGTGAATTCCATGTGTTAATCACTCTTTGGAAGAAGGGGTACTTCATTTTATCTGTTCTAACCCAACTGCTCAGCAATTTGAATAAAAGCCACACCAAAAGTCTTTCTTTCTGTATTTTTTTTTGGGGGGGGGGCATTTTTCCATATTTTTACCTTGTATTTTTATGTCTCTCCTTCTTAGTTGCCAGGAGAAACAGTCTTTCCAGCAAAAAGTTTTTTTTTCCAAATCTATTATTTTACCAGTATTGGGAGGGCTGAGGCCTAGATGAACCGTGAGGGGTATAGAGGCGAGAACTTGTCGATAATGCAAGAGATGCAGACCCCCTGTCAAGGAGGTGCTGATGTGGGAGTGTTGGCCAGCAAGGCACTTTTAGTGCTCTTATGAATTGTGATATTCATAAGCCTGAACTTTGGGTTGCCTGTAATGGAAGGGCCATGTGCTTTCTTCATGATAGGAGCCAGCTCCAGCCCATGCCAGGAGGCTGACACCCTAGACAGTTCACCTGGAACAGAGACAAAGGACTCCTCTTGCCATGAGGTTTCTCTCTCTCTGTCTCAGCATGCTGGTCAACCCCTGCCCCCTCCAACATACCTGCATAGTTATGCTAACGCAAGTGCTTAGCAACTAATGTTCAAGCCATCACCCAGTTGGCCAAAGTCATTGACTAACAATAGATATGGCCAGGTGAGTCATCGGACCCCTGTCCAAAGTCCACTTCCTGGTGAGATCATAGTGTTGCAACATGGTCCATCCCCTGGCCCTCCTCCCTTTGTCCACCTTTAACCTATGGAAGGGTCCAAGAGGGACGGACCACCTAGTAGGTGTGTTAGTGGGATGTGGCCTGATCAGCCCGCCCCAAGACCCCTAATAAAAGACCTAACCCGGAGGCATTCAGCCTCTTGAGCCGTCGTCCCCTGTCTGCTTTAAATACCTCTTCAGTCCAGCTTGCTGTACCCAACCCTTGCCTCCATCTTTAATCCTCTCTCTCTGGACTCGCGATCCAGGAGAACCATGTGGTCTCGCAGGTTCGAGCCTCGTGTCCCCATAGCCTTTCTAATTTTCTCCCCATCCACTTCTTCCATCGTTTGGACAACGCATCTAAGGTAAGGCACTGCTTCCCCACCAACAAATACCTGCTCATGCAAACGTGCTACTTTCTGTCTTTGTTTCCTTAGGCCTGTGTGAGTGTGTGAGTGATTACGTTTTTGGTGTGCTTGAGACACATTATTAAGTAAACAACATTTAATTGGATATCTTTCTCATGTGCCTCTTTCCTTGAGAACTCCTGGGAGGGGTGGGACCCTGGTATAGTTGGCAAGAACCCGTGTATTTTGTTGATTGCTAAACGTCAATTGAAGCAATTCGGCTAACAGGAGAAGACGCAGATGCGGGGCTCTCTGCCGTGACAGCAGTTATGGCACCTCGCAACTGAGGTCTTGCACCATGAAGGCAGTCATGGCATTGCCCCCTGCAGTATGCTCAGCTGACCTTCGATAGGGCCAGTGCGAGACGTGCAGACCGGGGGTTCGAAAGTTGCACCACACTTTCAGGCATGCAAGCCTCCCCTACACTAGGCAAGGGAGAGTGCCTGAAAGACTCCAGTGCTTGCCTCTACCAGCTCCAAAAGATCGGACCCTTAGTAAACTACATCCTCTTAAGTTATAGTGTGTTTTTCAAAGACCTCCTTCTTATGTTGCCCTAAGATTCAAAGATCTGATCCACCCATCCACTGGTTTCAATTCGCTTTCTATTATTTTTAGTAAATTTTTGCAAATAGAAACGTCCTTGGTTCTTGTCATGCTTTTCCAGTTGCGGGCTTTGCATATATGAAGACCCCCATCCCCGAACATAGCCGAACCTCCTCGGCCCATTTTTGACATCATCAACATGACCCGAAGAGCTGAACAGCCGAAGGGTCAGTAAAGAGATGGGTGATTCCATTGGGAACCTTGGCACAGGGGGAAATCAATTCTATTCTTTGACCATATTAGGAGAGAGCCCCCAGAGGGAGCCCTCCAAGATTAAAACAGGTACACTTGGACAACGTGCCTGCAGGGCTAACCAACGCAATTAAAAGAACGAGAGCTTTCGCAGTCACAACTCTTGAACCCACGGTTTACACAGAGTCTGCGCGAGACTCAATGTCTCTCTCGCATATACTCCCCACGGTTCGGGAGGCATGACTGGAAGTCTCACCCTACCCCAAAGGGAAGATGGAGTAACCCTATCAACCCAAGGGAAAGCCTTGCATCTAAATATTTTTAAAGTTTCGGTGAATCAGTCCACATGCTTTATGAAAATGCCTCCTGGTAGGAAAAATGTTTTTACTGCACCCAATTGCTTGCTATGACATTTTATTTCGTGTAATTTCTTGCTTTAACTATTCTTTCTTTTTCACGAGGTGTACCCACAATGCTTTTGAGAGCAAGGGGGGGAGACTCCCCAATACGCAAACCGGTCTCCTCCTTCCCGGCCGAACTGACTCGTGTCGAGCCGGAAAGTGACGAACAAGACCGAGGCCATTGTTCAAAGATGGTTGAGGCCCGGGAAGAGCCTCCAAAGAGCCAAAGATCAACAAGTCACGGTGCTAGCTGCTATGTATAGTGCACCTCCTTCCTCTCTTTTCCAATCCATTTTCGCGCTCCAGCACCTGGGACAGTTCCAGTTGCGCAGGAGGGAAGGACGAAGAAATGCTTGTATGAATTTTGCTTTTATTTACTTCAAATGAATTCCTTTTTAATGAATGTATGAAATGTTTGCTCCTAAGTTTTTAATCATATGAATTCCTTAACTTTTATGAAATAGTAACCCATATGAATTTGTGGTTGCTTTTATACCTCATATGAATTTATTTTTATGATGAATTTCTGAATTCTTTTTATGAATTACTATATATATATATATATATATATGTATGTATGTATGTATGTATGTATGTATGTATATGAATTTTCCTACTTTTATGAATTTTAGCTAGTATGAATTGCCTCATTTTAAAGAGACCCTTACCCACATGAATTGTTTTAGCTCTATGAAATACTTAGTTTACATTAATTCCCTCCTTGTTATGAAATTCCTTAACCACTAAGATGAATTTCTTGGCCCTATGAAATTCTCCCATGAATTCTTTTATAGTTATAATGAATTAAGTGCTTTAATAATATAGTATATAGTACGGTTTTTACAAGTGCCTTTATGGATTTTCTTAAGACTTGCATGTATTGATACAACCTTTTAGTGGGCCATCCTTATTTGCCTTGGTGATGGGATCCATTCCAGAAGTAATTTGGTATTTTAATTAGGTTAGTTTTTTTTAAGTCCATCCCTTGTTAGAGTAGTGACACCTGGGTCCTCCAACGACCAGACGAGTGACGAGTGACCAGACCTCCAGACCGGCCAGCATCGTGTTCCAGTTCCTGATGTGGGACCCTTTTGTCTGACACTTTCAGGGTCCCAAGGGGGGGAATTGTAAACCAGCAAGGCACAATATGTGCTCTTATGAACTATTATAATCATAAGTTTGAACTTTGGGTTGCTATTCTGCAAACGGCGGAATGCACTCTCTATTGCTGTGAGAGGCTCCAGCCCACAGCAGGAAACACCCTCTATAGTTCACACTTACATGGAGACAAGGACTCCATTTCAAAGAGCCCTCCTGTCTCCTCATGCTGGTCAATTCACACCTTCCCCCAAAGTTCCTGCAGAGATTATGTTAAGTGATGTTACCTGGCAACTAATCATCGACCAT
Source organism: Lepidodactylus listeri (assembly GCA_029233225.1). Taxonomy (NCBI): domain Eukaryota; kingdom Metazoa; phylum Chordata; class Lepidosauria; order Squamata; family Gekkonidae; genus Lepidodactylus; species Lepidodactylus listeri. The sequence goes on along the minus strand of JARCFY010000006.1, from coordinate 45,566,694 downwards.
CGAGTGACCTGGCCAGAGCCATCACAAGACAATGGATTGGCGCCATGAATCCTAACAGCTTGCCCAGGTGTCAGTTCTTGCTTAGCACCTAGATTTGCAATATTGACCACTCCTTCCTATCTCCTCCTCCTTATTACACTGACGAATGGTAGGGTTAGTGGGGACAGACCAACTAATAGGTGTGTCAATGGGATGTGGTCAGCACAGCCCGCCCCAATGCCACCTGATAAAAGATCTTGCTCTACAAAAAAGCATTGCTAGCCACCTCGACCCCTATCTTCTTTACCATCCTCTCACATCCAGCTTTCTATCCCATTACCTTGCCTCCATCTTTAATCCCTGGTTTGCGCAGCCAGGAAGAAGCATGTATCTTCAGGTTTAGATCGCGCTCCCCTTTTTTCTTTCTACCTCCCCTCAATTTTCTTTTGGAATTGGACCACCTATCTCCAAGACAGGTAAAGTATTACCCCTCAACGAAACTCCTGCTCATGCAACAGTGCTATTTTCTATCTAAGTTTCCTAGATCTTGTGTATGTGTGTGTATGATTCTGTTTTTGTATGCTTGAACAACATTTTTATAGTAAACATCATTCAAACGAACCACTCAGCCTCATTGCCTATTTTCTGGAACTCCTGGAAGGGGCAGGACATTGGTATAGCTGGCAAGAACCCGGTATTTCACCAATTGCTAACCTTAAATTAGAGCAATTCGGCCAACACCATGCTGAGTCTTTCTCAATAGATTTTGTTCATCAATGTGCCTACTAAATTTTTCTTTAATGACAGTTTCCACCAACTTACCCGGTATCGACGTCAGACTGACTGGCCTGTAATTTCCCAGCTCTCCTCTGGAACTCTTTTTAAAGATGGGAGTGACATTCGCTACCTTCCAGTCCTCAGGAATAGAGGCAGATTTTAAGGAAAGATTACAGTTTTTTTTGTCAGGTGGGATATGTCTAATCTCCTTCTCCTCCTCCTCCTCCTCCTTCTTCTCAGTCTCAAGGGTAGGCCCATGTAGAGCAAGTTATAGTAGTCCAATCTGGAGGTTACCATTGCATGAAATATTTTGGCTAGATCAGGGCAGGACAGGTAGGGGGGCAGCTGCTTGACCTGGCATAGCTGGAAGAATGGCAGCCTGGCAACATTTGTGATCTGAGCCTTCACTGATAAGGAGGCATCCATATCATGCCCAAGCTCTTGACAGTTGGTGTTGGTGTTAAGGGCATGCCATCAAGAGCTGGGAGTCGGCATTCCAATTCTGAATTCTCCCTACCCAGCCACAGCACCTCCATCTTAGGCTCTGTTTTAACCATCCCACCATGGCCTCTGTTTTAACCATCCCACCAACTGATATAGCTGGATGCTAATGACACCCCAGCCCAAAATTTCACACCAGTTGGGCAAGGAGGCACATATAGCTGTTAAACAACATTGGGGAGAGGATTGCCCCCTGAAGGACCCACATACTAAGGGGTGCCCAGGAGACCCTCTCCCTTAGTGCCACCCTCTGTCCCTGACCTTGAAGAAATGAGGTAAGCAAAACTACCTCACAAACTCGTACATCAGCAAGTAGGTGGGCAGGAGATCATGATCAACCATGTCAAACACTGCTGTAAGGTCGAGAAGTAGCAGCAGCACTGAACCACCTCAGTCCAACTACCTGTGGAGATTGTCTGTGAGGGTGACCAGCACCGTCTCTGTCCCATGGCTGGGGCAAAAGCTGGACTAGACTGGATCCAGTGCTGATGTGTCACCTAGGAAATTCTGGCGCTGCTCTGCCATTGCTCTCTCAATTACCTTTCCCAGAAATGAAAGATTTGAAACTGGGCAGTAATTGGACAGATCTATAGGACTCAACGTTGGCTTCATTAAGAGTGGTACAACCACAACCTCTTTTAATCCCTCCAGATAGACCCCTAAATCCAGGGACAGATTGACAATGTCTACCAGAGGGGCCCAAGTACTCGCACTCCCGGCCTTCAAGGGACATGTGTCTAAGAGTAGACCTCACTCAGCCTGTGTGAGAACCCACATGCTCTACTGCATGGTCTGCGAGGAATACAATGACATATCCTGTTGAACACCTGCAAACAGACTGACAAGTTTTTGCACTGATCATCAAAAAGCCTCGTCTCTGTGGTGAACAGGGCACAAGCTGAACTGGCAGCTGTTCAAGGCTCCCTAATGCACATGTGGAATACCAAAATATTCTGGAGTGCTATCTGAACAGTTTTAACATGTCAAGTGTCTTGTTTCCTGTTCTTGTTTTATAAACAGAGAAAAGGCAAGTTGAGGGCTCATAAGGAATAACAGAAAAGGGTAAATGGTAGGAGAAATTTCCTCTAATTTAAATTGTTCCTTCAAAATTCTTAGAGTTTTTAGGGGCTTGAACAAGCCAATTTCTTATCCACATTTGTTCTTTCTTTTTCTCTTTTTTTAACTGACCCGTCTCTACCATATACATTTTGTGACTCCTGGTAAGCATTAAGCGTACTTAGTTGTCATAATATTATTGGTGTGAGGAAATCTTTATTTTTAATTTACAAAGTAAATTACAGACAGAACATTTTTTGGACATACTTGGGAAGTCCCCTATGAATGCAGAACCCACTGCTGTGTCTGCGTCCGGCCCTGCTGTGTCTGCGTCCGGCCCTGTTTCACAGCCTGACTGATATATAAGGTAAAGGTAAAGGTTTCCCTTGCTCGAAAGCCATTTGAATCCTATTCTAGGGGGCAGTGCTCATCTCCATTTCCAAGCTGAAGAGCCAGCGCTGTCCAAAGACTTTTTCCATGGTCATGTGGCTGGCATGACTAAACACCAAGGCACAAGGAACGCTGTTACCTTTCCACCGAAGTGGCTCCTATTTATCTACTTGCAATTTCTTGTGTTCGAACTGCTAGGTTGGCAGGAGCTGAGGCCAGCGATGATGTACTTGGACATTAATTATGTGTTCCAGAGAAATTATAGGTCATGAGGATGCAGGAAATCCATGCCTGCTACATGCTATAATAAAGGTTGGTGTATCCTATGCAGCCTTATTGAGTAGAACAGCTATAACTCGACAGCAGGTCAACACATTCAAAAAGGGGGTCAAACAAGTACATGCCTCATACACTACAGATGTTAAATTTTGGGAAGCTGTTATCCTCATGGGCACCTATCGTGCTTTGACACTGTCCAAGGACAGCAACTTAACCCCAGAAAACTGGCAGCTCCTCTAAAGCAGCACCAGCAACAGAAGAAGCACCACCGGCAGCAATGGCATATCAAGGATGGAAGAAACCCCAGCAGTAGCAGCAGCAGCCACACAGATCACTGAGGCCACCTGGCCTGCTCAGCTGGTAGCAAGCAAAAGGGGTGAAGTGATGACTGGCATGAGCAGGCAAGCAGCATTCAGCTGAAGCCAGGCAGGGCCACGTGGACTTTGGATTGGACTGTGACCACTCACTAAATGGGGAATTCCTGTGAGAAGGCCAGGATGCACTTGGGGCCTGTGCAAAGTGCACATCCCTACTTAAAGGGCTGTGGTGGGGGTGGCTGAGAAGGATAGGCATTAGCCTGCTCTCTGCTGCAAGGAAGGAAGGAGAAGGTGCTGTATACCCACTCCTTTTGCAAACTGAGGCCTTGGGTGGAACAGGGTAAGCTATAACTAATAGCAGGAGCACAGCAAAAAGAAAGAGGGTAAAGTGGACCACCATCCCTTTTGTGTTCCAGCTTGGCATCAAGGAGGCCAGCACATCCTAAGCCCACAAAGCAGCATACAACCCAGGAGAGGCCACAGATCCCAACCCGGATAGCCCCTCATTCAACAGTAACATAAACTGATTTATCTCTATGTTCAGCGGACAGTTTTCCCGTTTATATCTGACCATTCCTCGAAGAAGTTCAGGGCAATGCCCATGGCAGGCTCCCTATTATATAAATAGGAATGATGGGAAGAAACACCTGCAAGAAAAAGCTATAATGCAGAATGAGTGTCATAGACCACCAGAGTCCCATCTTCAAACGTGGCTTGTGACAGCACCATTTAGCCCCTAAATCTGAGGACCAGCCTGTTGCAACACAGTAATAAATGCTGTCACAAGCAGACTAAAATGCAGTACTGAGTCCTAATAGAGTGACTGGTGTTATTTAAAGGCTGGGAATTTACAGAGGATCCCTGCTGGATAGAGAGGAGCTGCAGGCAGTGAGAATTACAAAACATTAAGAGAAGCTCAGAAAACCCAGTGTGCATTTCCTTTGTTGTGTCCCTTATGTGACCGAACCCCCAACTATAACATCTGCTAAATCCTGCAAATAGGGTTAGCCAAACACTGGCAATTGGCAGGAGGTTTAAGGGACACGTGCAAATGGGTAGCAGTTGTTGCAGCAGTGCTGTGGTATCACTTCTAGTACATCATTGTGTCACTTCAAGTGACATCATTGCACTGGTACAGCATTCTAGAATTCCATCAAAATTCTATGATTTTAGTATACCATGTTTTAACCTCTACTTGTGCATTGGAAGTGATGTCACAGCATCATGGCAACACCTATTCCCTCCATTATCCCCACCCAACACACTACTTCATGGTGGCAAGCAGCTGGGAATTCAGGGCTGGAAGTCTCCTGCTATTGCAGGAGACCTGGTCCCCCTTACTGCAAAACATCCAGTTTTCTCTAGATAGATATTAGGGAAAGAAAACAGGTATCCAGTGTCAGAGTATATGACTTCACTCTAGCTCATTTTAATTTTAGAAACTGAGCATTGCACTTATTTTAAATAGTCATAAGCTGTCATGCCAGTGTAGCTACACTGACCTGCAAGAAATGTCAGAGGGCAAACGCAGTCATCCTGGAGTGGAGGAAAACTGGAAGGAGGAGAAAACTAGCACAGAACTAAGAGAAGTTAATTAATGCTATGGTCTTTGGAACACTGCCTTGTTGTAAGGAAGCTGCACTGAACTTGGTCAGATTTACTAATAAGTATACATACATGGGATCAGGCTGTATCCTGAGTGGAAATACTTACCTGGGTATGTATAGGAGAGTCGAAGGGCTGTCACTGCTTTCTCTTAGCAGATGCAAACTCCATGGTGTCATACCTGCATTGTAGTTTTCCCATCAAGAAGCCAAATGTTTTGTAGGGTACAAAGGAGCAGAGGAGGGGAAAGCATCCCTAGGAATTCAGAACTTGTCATTTTAACTTTTAGCCTGACTGGACAGCATAGCACATTCTTCAAACTGTTCTTTAAACAGAAACCCAATCTGCAGGAATTCAGACCCAGTTCACACTCCAGGACTTTCTCCCATTTTCCCCCTTGGTTTCTAGAAACACAGACAACAAGAAATGCTTGAAACTCCATGGAATTTGCTCATGAATTTGCATTTCATCACTTCCTGGGAAAACCCATAAATGACATCATGCCTCTCTAGGAGTCACTGGAAACTCCATGGTAAAACCTGTGGTAAAAACATTGTCACCCAACAGTGGGGAAATGCCAAGCCTAAAGGGTATGGTGTATGTTTATACTATTGTAACACTTATTGTAGAGATCTGGCTCAGAGGAAGGAAACTATATAATATAATCTGTTCCCACGTTTCCTTTATTGTCTACAGTGATCATTCAGGGAGAACTAGCATCACACATGCTTTATGCATACACTAGGAATAAGGCCTGTTGTGGAAATAAATACAATGGGCTCTAGAAAGAAGCTCTGGGAGAGTGCCCCGGCCTTGGGCACTCAGCATCAATTTGCTGTGGTGACATCAGCAGAGTATAATGACACAGAGTCCACCATTTTCTCCAGGGGAAGATCTCTGCCATCTGAAGAGTAGTTGTAATTTGACGTGATCTCCATCCCTCCCCTGGAAATTGGCAGCAATGGTTCCCCATGAGGGAACGGGTGGTTTGGAGGGTGGAGTCTATGGCACTGAACCTGTCTGAGGTCCCACCCCTGCTGAAACCTCACCCTCTCCAGGGTCCACCCCTCAAATCTCCAGAAATTTCCCAACCTAGAGTTGGCAACCCAATCTCCCTCCCAGCCAACCATCAACATATCATTATCTACCCCCGGCTTCAGCTTAACATCTCCTCCCCCCTCCCTCCTAGAGAGCAGTAGTAATTCTGAATGATCTCCAGCCCCCATCTGAAGATTGGCAACAATGGTTCCCCATGAGGGAACGGGTGGTTTGGAAGGTGGAGTCTATGGCATTGTACCTGTCTGAGGTCCCACCCCTCCTCAAACCTCACCATCTCTAGGCTCCATCCCTCAAATCTCCAGGAATTTTCCACCTGGAGTTGGTAACCCTATCAGGACTGGCCCCAATGAGTTTTTTCCTGAAGGCCAACGTAAGTGTGGAAAGGGCCTTTTACTGACAGAAGCAAGCTTGGTTGCCTAGCGACAGGCACTGAGGAGAAAGTACAGTTGCCAACTCTAATTAGGGAAATACCTGGAGATTTGCGGGGCAGCATTTGGGGGGATGGAAGGACTCATCAGGGTATAATGCCATAGGGTCTACCCACCAAAGCATTTTCTCAAGGGGAACTGATCTCTGTCATCTGGAGAGCAATTGTAACAGCGGGAGATCTCCAGGTCCCACCTGGAGATTGGCAACCCTAGGGGGAAAGTCAGCCACACAGCAGGGGGTTGAAGAGAGTGGTTTGATGGTTGCTGGCCAATCCTCATTAGCCAGCTAGCCATGGTGGAGCTAAGCAGGAGAGAGAGCTGTTTTCAGTTTATTCTGACAGGAAAGTGGGCAAGCTGGCAGTGGGTGGGGGAGGGGGTTATGCTGAAAGTTCATTGTCTTTTTACTGACAGAAGCAAGCTTGGTTGCCTACCAATGGCCACTGAGGGGACAATTAGACCCACCTGGCAGTGGGCAGAGGAGAAGAGTGGACCCAGCAACCAGTCCATCCCCTTGGCCGGCTACCTCCAGACTGAGGCCGAGACACTGGACGGCAGCTCTGTGGGCGGGGCTGAGGCAACGCAGTGAGGGAATGCAGCCAGAGGCCAGGGACCCCGTTTGAGTGGCAGTTCTTGCAGCCAACTGATTTTGGCGCCCCATGGAATGTTGCCACCCCAACTGGCTTTTATATAATAAGGAAAGGATACCAACACAAGTTGAACCACATTTTCTCTTATTTAACTTCTCTTCCATCTTTATTCCTCCCTCTTAAGGAACCTGGACTGAAGTCTTTCTGGGCTAAAAATAATTACCCTTTGCTGTGACTGGGGTGCTTCAACGAACCGAAATTGTTCTTTGCTCACTCATAAGCTTTCATCCAAAAAAAGGAACAACTGTGCCCTTGGCCATTCCTGCAACATATTCTGGCCTTTATGATTTTGACTGTATAAAACCCTGTACAGAATTCCCACCTTAGATCTGGATGCAATGCCTGTTTTTTTTTTTTTAAAAAAGGGATATAATAAGCTGCATAGTTTTCAACTTGCATTAACCAAAAATTCCTTGAACTGATCATTCATGGCTATTGGCTCTGTGGGGATTTGAACAGAGAATCACTTGACTTCTTGTCCTTCTTCTAGCCACAGATTATTACTTCCTTGATGTCTTTCCTCTGCAGAAGCCATCAAGGATGCTGCTGCTGCTGCTGTTTGACTTAACCTGCTTCCTGCTTGACTCCCTTGGAAGTAGACTCGCATCCTGTACTGCTGATTCCATCAATAAGGTTAGTGCTTCATCTTTCGCAGCTCAGTGCCACGTGCGATTAGACATTACCTTGTCAGACTGTGTAAACCAGGGGTGGCCAAACTGCAGCTCAGGAGCAGCATGTGGCTCTTTCACACAGTCTAATTTAATGTTAATAAAAAGCAAATTTGTATATTTTTCAATAAAAAGATGTGTGTAATATTTTTTCAGGTCTTGCAGCTCTCAAACATCTGATGTTTATTCTGTGTGGCTGTTATGTTAAGCACGTCTGGCCACCCCTGGCATAAACCTTCCTGCACCAATATAGTAAAATGGAAGCATCTACCATCATCTATTTCTATCTTCTTTGCCATTTCTAATCCTCCCATAATTCTCCCCAGCATCAGATTTACTTTTTTTGCCACCCTCATGAAGCATTTCCTCGTACTGCCCCAACAACTTGAAAGGCAGTCATTCAAACGGGGTCACCACTTTGATTGGGTTGCAGCATGCACAGGCTTATGAAAGATGATTTGTGTTTTAACTGTGCTTTAAGAATATAAGAACATAAGAAAAGCCAATGTTGGATCAGGCCAGTGGCCCATCCAGTCCAACACTCTGTCACACAGTGGCCAAAAACATCAGGTGCCATCAGAAGGTCCAGCAGTGGGGCCAGGACATTAGAAGCCCTCCCACTGTTGCCCCCCCCCCAAAGCACCAAGAATACAGTGAATCACTTGCGCCAGACTGAGAGTTCCTATTTATACTTTGTGGTTAATAGCCACTGATGGACCTCTGCTCCATATATTTATTTAATTCCCTCTTGAAGCGGACCACGCTTGTAGCCGCCACCACCTCCTGTGTCAGTGAATTCCACGTGTTAATCACTCTTTGGGTGAAGAAGTACTTCCTTTTATCTGTTCTAACCCGATTCCTCAGCAATTTCATGGAGTGCCCATAAGTTCTTATAGTGTGAGAAAGGGAGAAACGTACTTCTTTCTCTACTTGCTCTGTCCCATGCATAACCTTATAAACCTCGATCATGTCACTCCTCGTTTCTCCAAGCTAAAGAGCCCCAAGTGCTTCAACCTTTCTTCATAGGGAAAGTGTTCTAACCCTTTTATCATTCTAGTTGCCCTTTTCTGCACTTTTTCCAGTGCTATAATATCTTTTTTTGAGGTGTGGCGACCAGAACTGTACACAGTACTCCAAATGAGGTCGCGCCATCGGTTTATACAGGGGCATTATGATACTGGCTGATTTGTTTTCAATTCCCTTCCTAATAACCCCCAGCATAGTGTTGGCCTTTTTCATTGCAGTTGCACACTGTCTTGACATTTTCATTGAGTAATCTACTACAACTCCAAGATCTCTCTCTTGGTCAGTCTCTGCCAGTTTGGACCCCTTCAACATGTATTTATAGTTAGGATTTTTGGCTCCAATGTGCATCACTTTGCATTTGGCCACATTGAACCCCATATGCCATGTTGATGCCCACTCGCCCATCCTTGACAGATCCTTTGGAGTGCCTCACAAACCTCCCTGGTTTTCACCATCCTGAATAACTTCATGTCATCTGCAAATTTAGCCACTTCACTGCTTACTCCCAACTCCAAATCATTAATAAACAAGTTAAAAAGCATTGGATCAAGTGCTGATCCCTGCGGTACCCCACTGCTTACCTCCCTCCACTGAGAAAATTGCCCATTTATACTCACTCTCTGTTTCCTTTTAATTAGCCAGTTTTTGATCCACAAAAGGACTTGTCCTTTTATCCCATGATTATTGAGCTTACTTAGGAGCCTTTGATGAGGAACTTTATCAAAAGCTTTCTGGAAGTCAAGGTAAACAACATCTACTGGGTCTCCTTTGTCCACATGTTTGTTCACTCCCTCAAATAACACGAGCAGGTTAGTGAGACAAGATCTTTCCTTACAGAACCCATGCTGAGTCTTCCTCAAGAGACTTTGCTCGTCAATGTGCCTACTAATTTTTTCCTTAATTACAGTTTCCGCCAACTTACCCGGTATCGATGTCAGATTGACTGGTCTGTAATTTCCTGGCCTGTAATTTATAATTGTGTGTTTACATTTTGTAATGCCTTGGACACTGTGGAAAGGTGGAATATAAATGTTTTTAAATAAATACATGTTGTCTGCCTTTCTTTTTCCCCAGAAGTTCTCGGCATGCCCCAAACAGCCTCTGGTGAGAGTTGGCAGACAAGGTTACTATTGGGCACCAGGCAGAATATACATGTCACACCCATTCTGTAGACACGCCACTGATTACGGATTGGTTACTGAGTTCAATTCATGGTTAGCATAGCATCTTCAAAGAAGTGAATGGTCTTTGACCCACATGCCTGCAGGACTGCCTCTCCCATTATGCTGTGCTTCACTCATTTGAGCAAAGCCTTCTCAAGGTGCCACCCTGTAGGTGGGTAAGATTGGCAGCTGCCTGATTACGTGTATTCTCAGTGGTAGATCCCACTTTGTGGAATGGACTGCCTGAGGAGGTCAGGAAGGCTATCACATTTCTGTCACTGTGCAGAATGTGCAAAACAGTAATGTTTAAGACAGCAATTATTAAATAGAGATTAGAACTGTAGTAAAATGGAATATCCTTGTACTTGTGGAAATGTTGGTAACTCATAAGTTCCCAGGTTCCACCCCCAACACCTTCCATTGAAAAGGTTTCCAGTAGTAGGGCAGGGAAAGATTTGGAGAGTTACTGCCAGTCAGAATACACACTGCTGAGTTGGATGGATCCAGTTTAATATCTAGCAGCTAGCCTGAGTTTAATTTCTTCCATTATTTTCAGCAGTACATAATTTATGAACAACTGACTTTTTCTGGGCTGAAATTCACTGGATCTTAAATTGGTCAAATATGCTAATACTATCTTTAAAGGGTGCATTTTTATAAAGAGGGTCACTACGTTTATGTAGACCAGCTTCATCAGTACAAGAATATGCTGTTGCAAAGCAATGAAAATGGGAATATGATACACCTACCACAAGTTTATTAAAATATAATTTTACACAGTGTAAAATTTAGCGGTGGGAGGGGGAGGCAACAAAAAGGTTGATTGAGGCCCATTCTGTCAGTGGATTTTTATCTTCATGCTCTTCTCTGTGTTAGTACAACTGTGGCTAAAGTATTCAATTTGTATTTGAATGGCCTAGAAGCCTGTCCATTGGCTATGGAAAGGGTCAATAAATCAATAACAATTTTTATGATAACAAGATGTGGGACACAGTGTGACGGCAGTTGCTACAGCATTATGCTGTTGAATTGGCATGACTCGTTTGGGTCTATTAAGCCAGTATTTATCTATGATTACACAGGGAATTTAGTAATAGGGGTAGAAACTTGCAGTGACGATCCAATAATCAACTTACCTGACTTATAATGACATTATAAAGTTAAGAGAGAATCAATTTGCATCTTTGTGGTAGGCCAGATGCCTCAATTGCGAGTGCTAACAATATTTTTCCCATGTTTGAATGAAACAGTTGAGTTCAGAGTATCTTCACACATGTATTTTGCATGCAGAAGCTGTTTCTTTCTGGAAGGAATGCTTGCTATAGAGTGCGACATTGGCCAAAGATAGCAGACCGGAGTGTTGTCTTCATCAGTATCACACTGTGGCATATAAATGTGTACACTGTGTTGTCTCTTTTTCAGCTGTGCTTCCACCAAATAAGCAGATTTAGCATGTTAAATGGATTCAGTAACATGGAAAATATCAATGTGGTTACAGGGCAGACTTACTGGGAGGCAGCCAAAAGGTGGGTAGGTGCTGGTTATGCCAGTTTCCCAGGGAGTCTACTTTTGAAGAGCCACTGCTGCAGCAATAGTGCAGCACAGCTTTGGCGAAGTAGAGGCAGGATGAGGCTGTGTCAGTGGCTGGGATGGTTTTTGACCTTTCACTAGGGCTTTTCCATTGGAAAGATTCTTGGAATTTAGTGGGCATGGGAGGCTTGCTGCACTGTCTTCAAAGAGGTCTGGGAGGAGGGCTAAGGAGAAAGGACCCAGCTTCTGTTCCCAGGCTACACCGGAGAGTGTTGAGAAAAAGGAAGAGGAACAAGGTGAAAGAGAACCCCCTTCCTTTTTAATTCTGATGCCTTGTATGCTTCCATAACATCCTCAGAGGACCAGACCAAAAGAGGGGTGCAACACTGATGTAAAGTTTTAGCAATATAGGCTGTTGGGTGGAACAATGCAACTACTTAATTTGTGTATTTGAAGGCATGTATGTAGGGTTGTCATGTCCTTCCTGGCAACCAACAGGGGATGAGGGGACTTACCTGGAGAAAGAAAAAGGCCCAGGCCTCATTGCCAGTGTCACACAGGATGTGACATCATCACACCAGCAACATCCAGGCAATGCTCTGGTATTTAGGCAAAAACTCTATGATAAAATCAGCTTCTACCATAGAGTTTTTGTCCAAATACCAGAGATTTGCCTGGACATCACTGATGTGATAGCATCACTTCCTATGTAACCCTGGCAATGAAGCCTGGGCTTTTCTCTTTCTCCAAGTAAGTCCTCCTGCCAACCAGCTGATTGATGGCTGGAGGGCAGGGCCTGTCAGCAAGAGACCCCCACTTCCACCAGAGTTGTGGCAACCCTATATGTATGTATGTAGTTTGGTCACTGTAACCTTGGTAGGTTGTGGAGCATGAGGCCTGGTCATTTGTGTGTGTGTGTGTGTGCGCGCGCGCGCGCGCGCATGCGCCTAGTAGTCATGGCTGACTTCTGGTGACCCCTAGTGGGGCTTGGATGTTTCAGAGAGGTGGCCTGCTATTGTTTGCCTCTGTATTCTGCTCTTGGTATTCCATGGAGGCCTCCCATCTAAGTTCTTGCCAGGGTTGGCTCTGCTTAGCTTCCGAGATCTGACAATTTGGGGCTTGGTTGGGCTATGCAGGTCAGAACAAGGCCAGGTCATTTTTGAACTGGGAGAAGGAAGAGAGGCGGGGGGGGGGGGGAAAGCTTTTCTGAAGTTCCTGTGCTTGCTCCAAGTAACTGGTTTATTGTTGAAAGGCCTCAGCTAAAGAAGCAATAGCTGGGAGATGTAAAGAAAGTAAGTTCCATGACCGAGTTCTCATTCAGGACTAGGGGTGCCAGCTCCAAGTCCCAGTGGAAGTTCCCCCACTTTTGAGGGCTGTGAACTGCCGCCAGCTCGGGTGCTTATGGGGGAACCCCACTCCCAAATGGAGACACCATCGGGTGATGTCCCCAATGTGATGACATCATCCTGAAGTTATGTCACTGCATCAGCGAAGCTGGGCATGATCAAGGTCATAGGCAGCACTGGGCTTCAGGAGGCTGAGTTCCCTAGTGGATTTTCGAGCCCCCTACCAAATCTCTCCCTGCCAGGAGGGGTACACATGAAGAAAAAGAGGGGGGGTCAACTGAGACTTCAACAGGCTACTGGAATTAGGCGACTGAGGATGAAGAAGTCGGAGAAGATGCAGGGTGGCAGTGCTTCCCTTCCTCAGTCTCATCCACACTGTGAACCCCATTGCCCTTTTTGCCATTCCCCAGTTCCGGGACAGCTGCTGTTGCCACCTCCTCCCCATCCCAATTACCATCCCTTGGCAGCAGTGGCTTTTGTCTCATCTAGCTGCTCAATCCCTGCTAAGATTCCCAGCATAGGCAGACAGGGGGCCATTAGGAAAAGATGAGTGACTTTGGCACTCATGGGGTAAAGGGGGGAGGAGGAAGAGGGTCAACCGTTTACAGAGACACCATTGGGGAAAGTTATCCTGAGGGCTATGTGTGAACTTTGCTCTGGGTGAGGATTAGTAATGTACAAGCACAGAACAAAATGCTGGAGCAGGTTGTGGAGGGGGAAATGTTCAAGCAGGTATGAGTGAGTCCTCCCACCATGAGCTGAGGAAAAGGCATCTGGTGTCAAGTTGAGGGGAGGAGTGGGAGGTGCAATGCTACGTTTAAGATGGGAGAGAACTGAATTTAATTTAGTTTAATTTAATTAGCACTCCCGGGGCACTGGTGCCCCCAACAGATAAATTCCTGGCTACAGGGCTAGTTACAACACTCTGAATTTTGGGCAAACTCTATGATTTTGAAGCAAAAAACCCAGAGTTTTTGCCCAAAACCAAGAGCATAATGCTCGACATCACCAACATGATGACAGCACTTCCGGGTGATGCCATTGCATTGAGACATTGCCTGACGATATCCCACCCACCCCCGGAATGCCCCCCAAATCCACCCACCACAACAGTATGGAGACCTGGCAACCTTATTCAGGACTTTGCTGCTGACCTGTTCCTTTTGCACTGGTGAGCTGAGGTGGGCCCTCCCTCTTAGCCTTGTGTTGATAATATCACTTCCTGTGGAAGAAGAAGAGATTGGATTTATACCCCACCCTTCACTACCCAAAGGAGTTTCAGAGCAGTTTACAATCTCCTTTCCCTTCCCCTCCCCACAACAGACACCCTGTGAGATAGGTAGGGCTGAGAGAGCTCTGAGAGAACTGCCCTTGAGATAGCAGCTCTGAAAAAATTTGTAACTGACCCAAGGTCACACCAGCAGCTGCATGTGGAGCAGTGGGGAATAAAACCCAGTTCTCCCAGATTAGAGTCCACTATCTAATCACTACCAAACTGGAGGTTACCCTCTGGCTTTGGGACCACCTCTTCACTCATTGTCCAGCCTGCCAGTTAAGATCTGCCTCATAAATGCCTGGTCTTTGTGCCCCTGCATTGAGTAGGTTCCTGGAACTACCACTGGCAACCTGTATGCACAATATGTTTTCAAATGATGAGTCTGCATCCGACAGCTGTCACTTTAACAACCAAAATATTTAATTAGATAAAGGTACAAAAAAAGAGAGTAATGCTGAAGGAAAGCAATTAAAAATAGTTGTTCCAGTTTTCTAGGTCCAGAAAATTATTCTTACAGTAGCAGGTAACAATGAACCAGTTTAAAATTTAAACATCTCTGTAACATGTCTCTGGGTCTAAAAAGATGCATGATTGTAGCTTCAACACAGGTGTCTTCATGCCGGGTTCACCACTTTATTTCTTATTTAATATCATTGGGTAGGTTTAAATATAGACTCCTCTCATTATGAAACTCCTGAAAAGTATGTTGTCTGAGGCTGGGTTTTCAACCCATAAACGAAGCATAATAATTCACCTATATTGGTTAAACACAGAAATTTATAGTTCCTTTAGAAAGAGTGTGTGCTTCCTGAGTAGCTCCATAGCAATAAAGAACAACATGGAAATAGGTATTAATATGGCCACAGTCTAGGGATGCTTCTCTTTGTACATTCACTATCATAAGCAGTCATGTACAAGCACAGCAAATCACAGCATCAGAATCCTAGCCTGTAAACAATGGTGGTAAAATAATGATTGCTTTGAATTAAAAGGACCTATAATAAAAATAAAAATAATTGAAAACTGAAATCATTGTTTTTTAAAAAACAGAAATGTAAAACCAGTTGAGCAACAATTGAAATGATATTCTTTGCTCCCCTCCCCCCCTTTCATTTTCAGTTATTTTCTAGCACAAGAGCATCAGTCTAGTAGCGTTTCAGTATGTCGGTGCATGACACAATTTAACCTCCTAGGTAGTGTTCTTTATTCCTCAAAGGTTTCCTTAATGAGTTCCACATTTTATGGGTCCTCAAGTTATGGAAGAATGAATCCATCTATCCACAAGTGCACTACATAACGAATAAGGGGTTGCTTTAAATGGTAATATATGCAATGTATACTTTAGAAATGCATCCACTAATAAAAGAGAGAGTTTTTTTTTTTTTGGAGTGGATGGTGATTAGACTTGGTAGCCCAGTTTATTTATATTTTAGAGGAAATCATTAAAACATCAGCATGTATTACGCACTGTATATGGATCTAAGTTAAATGCATTCTAGTGGGTTCTTCAGTCTTTTGTGATTATATGTGGGCCACTGGGTTATCTAATCTACAAATGAAGCAAGACTGTGCTCAGCATCTCTGTCTTCAGTTTTCATCTCTAAAAGGAATTCTGTAAATTGCTGGTGTATTAATAAGAAAGGTTTTTTTCTTTGTTGATCATGTTTAAACTAACAGTTTTCCAAGAAAAAGAGAGCAGTTTTATCTGTTGCAAACAATAAGAGAAAAAGGTCTAGTTGCCACCTCAGAACATCATCATTCTCTGACATAGCTAAGGAAACACTGTTGTACAGTTAGGAAAATTAATGGATATTCAAAATAGTATACATGTTTGCATATCTTATTCTATCTTTCCTGTCATGTAAAAGAAAGATATTACTGTTCCAAATGGTTACCTTTACGGGGTGCGGTCACATGGTCATTTAAATGTGGGTATCTAGCGCTGCATTTTTCAGCGGGATTATTTAAACATGGTTTGGGATGGCCACACATTCCCCCACAAACCGCTTCAGTTACACAACTAGGCTCCATGGACTGCCCAGTCAGGCACGCCGCCTGAGCAGTGGTGTGGCTTTAAAAAAAAAAGAGTTCTTTGAGCATGCGCACAAGCACGTGTACAAATCTCCGCTTCCACAGATTTTTTTTGATGTAAAAGCAATCATGCACACAACGGTGATATTTAAAAAAAAAAAAATCGGCAAGAGGGAAGTCGGGATCATTGCAAACGGTTGCAGTCCAGACGGGCGCAACTGCGGGTTCTTGCCGGAATAAACTGTAAAGTACTTGATTTTGCTGGTGTTTAAAAATCTGAGATCGAACACGGTAGATCGTGGGAGGGCGTGGGATTCAAAACGAGAGACAGATGTGGTCGTCTTGTCAGCCCTTTTAAATGCGATGGGGAACAGCGGCGAAATCCACTGTAAATGACCATGTGACCGCACCCTTACAGATGCCCACTGATATCCCGGAAATAGCCACAGAGTTGCCAACCTCCAGGTGGCGCTTGGAGATCTACAGGAATTGCAATTGATCTCCAAACTACAGAGGGCAGTTCCCTTGGAGACAATTGATGCTTTGGAAGGTTAACTGTATAGCATTGTACCCTGCTGAGGAACCTCTCCTCCCCAATCCACCCTCCCCAGGGCCTACCCCTCAAGTCTCCAGGAATTTCCCAACTTAAAGGTGGCAACCCTAAGTCACCATTAGGAATATGCACCAAGGAAAAAAAATCATTTGAGTGTGAGGGGCAGCTGTTTTTAAGGATAACAGCACCAAATTTGCCCAGAACATAGTCCTCCTTCTAATCTAAAGACACTCTAACTTTCAAGCAGATTAATCAGAGTGGTCCTGTTTTACAGACTCCCAGAGTAGGTGCCTCTTCGTGCAGGCTCACTTCTCTCAACTGATTCCTATTGGGGGAAATGGCACTGGCCACTGGCATTAAAAACAAATAAGCAAACCAAATGTCTGTATTCGTTTCATTTTCCTCCTCTTGCAGTGACTGACTAACTGTTGTGGATAGGGTTGCCAGCTCCCCTCTGGCCAATGAGAGGGAATGGTGGAGTAGGATTGCCGGATCCATGTTGGGAAGAGCCAGGAGATTTGGGAATGGAGCCTGGGGAGGACAGGGGCCTCAGTGAGGTACAATGCCATAGAGTCCACCCTCCATTTTCTCCAGGGGAACTGATCTCTGTAGTCTGGAGATGAACTATAATTTCAGGGGATCCCCAGGTCCCACCTGGAGGCTGGCATTCCTAGTTGTGGACTGTTATTTGTTTCCTTCTACAAAGTGAAGAACGAGGGAGGGGCTGTTTTTCAATCAGATTTCAGAGAATCAAGTGCTACCTGTCCACTAAATGACCCAAATGAATTGGACTATGGGCCCAATTCTACAGGCCCCTGAACATGGTACTTTCAGGCATTCTACTTGCAGAGAGAAAAATGGTTCCCCCTACAATTCAGGGAGGGAAGAAGGAGCAACCTAGAATGGCAGCTCTGCTGGGCCCAATACCAGTCTTGTGCTGGCTAGGAGCCACTTTCCCCAGGCCACTGCCTGAGAAATCTGGAGAACCAAAGAAAAACAAGACACCTGCTGATGATGATGGTAAGCACCTGAACACCAAAACATCACACAGATTTTTAAGGCGGGGGGTAATACCTAAGAATACCCCAAAAGAATCCTTTTTTTGTAAGGCCTAAGAACCCAAGTTTTGAGTAACTGTTATGGAATATCATGGTAACAGCCCAAAACAGTGATTTTAGTGTATATTTTTGGCTTGGGAATTCTGAAATATACACACCTAGTAGCCACCATTTCCCTCTCACTAGCAGTACAATCCTAAACATAGTTACACCCTTCTAAAACCATTGACTTTAATGATATTGCTTGGAATTACGCTGCAAATCTTGATCTTTTGACTATAACAAAATCTTTTGACTATAACAATAAAATTCTATTCACATTTTGTCCAGTCCGTGCTGATTGAAATCAATAGACTTAGAGTCACTCCCCTCTCTTTCTCTCTCTCTCTCCCCGCTTCCTTCCTTCCTTCCTTCCTTCTGTCTGTGTACACAAAATCCTGGTTGCTGCACACATTCTTCATTGGATCAGAACCATTGTGATAATTTAAAGTGGATTTCGAGAGCAGCAGGAATATCTCTGTAAATTGTGGAGGAAGTGAAAATAATTTTGTCTAGGATTAGAAAAAAAAATCTTAGTAGCTATGATTAAGAAATATAGAGATAAATGATCTGTGATTTCAGAAATATAGCTAACTGTATTTCATTCCACTATCACTAGCTTGCTATTCATCAGCATAGAACTTAGAAGAACTTTTCTTTCACGCAGATTGTCTTCTGAAAACTTCTCTTCAAGTGCCTTATGTTTCCTTAATCAGCCTTGGTATTCCTTGATGCTTAAAATTCTTGGAAATGTCTTAGTATTTCTAACTATAACCAGTTGTGGAAAACTTTGCAATCAAAACACATATTTGTTAATACAGCATATTTTCCACTTTCTGTTCAAGTCTCTCTCTC
Source organism: Lepidodactylus listeri (assembly GCA_029233225.1). NCBI lineage: Eukaryota > Metazoa > Chordata > Lepidosauria > Squamata > Gekkonidae > Lepidodactylus > Lepidodactylus listeri. The sequence continues at coordinate 45,548,111 of JARCFY010000006.1, read as the reverse complement.
TCTCTTGTTGCTTACATACACATATCCCAACTTTAAATAAGATGGAAATTCAGTCATAGATACGGCTCTTTTAATTTGTTTACATCTTTTCATTTTTTAAAATTTTTAAAACTGTTTAGGGCTGATTTCTGGTTCCTGTGTTAGCTTACATCCCCAGTAAAGACACTGCCATGAGAATTCCTCCAAGTGAAGAAGATTAATAAAAGAAATGACAAGCATTAATTTTTGGAGCTGCAATATATAATATATCTGCAAAACATCCAGGGAATTCTCTGTCTACATAGATGAAGAACCTGTGAAGAAAGTTATGGAGTTGAAGTTAGATTGGAGATAAAGAAATGAATTCCAAACAGAATGAGAGAGAACCACTTGGGTATGAGATTCTGATTTTAAAGTAGAACTGACACAGGTTAGCTTATGTACTAGGAGATAATTCATGTTTGGAGTTGTATGATGGGACTACTTCACCTTTGATAATTGTGTAGGAGAGAAAATTCTCACAATTCTGTTTGTTGTGCCAGAGTAAGAAATGTGACACCTGCTCAAATTCTCCCTTCTTCACTACTATGAAGTCAGGATGGAACTAATACCTAGCCCCATCTCATCCACACCCTGGTTACCTGAGCGGGGGATGGCCAAGGGCCTGACTGAGCCATGAAGCAAGACCAGAAGACAGCAGGGGCTGGGGCTCAGGCAGACTGCTCCAGCACCACTAAAGACAAAGCTGGGAGTTCGGCAGCAGCAAGGAAGGACATCGTCAGAGGCACGGCTGAGCCCAGACTTGGAGAAGGCCAGGATAGGAAAGTCTAAGAGGCCGCCCTGAGCAGCAAGGGGAAGGAGCAGGACAGGGAGACAGGCAGCAGTCCCTTTCCTTTTATACTTTTATAAGTAGGTGGAGCAGGTTGAAAGGGACTGGACACAGGCCAGGTGGGATCCTGTAAAAGGGGAGGCCCATATATGGCCAGTGGGGAAGCAACAGACTGAGCTTAGATGGGAGAGAGCCAGTCTGGGGAAACCAGTGGACCCAGGTGCAGAAACTCCCCCCTTCCCAATTTGGAGTCTGGTAGGCCAGATACCCTCTTTGGTAGGAGGATGGTGGAATGCAAACAGACAGGCCTGTAGCCACAAAATTTTCATTGGGGGGATGCACCGGGGGGGGGGGAGAATGATGTCACTTCCAATGTCAAAAATAATAAAATGAATGAATAAATAAAAATCAAATAAAAGGGCAATAAGAAGAGCTGGAGAAAGAGCCTCCTCACCCTGCCAGAAAACCTGCTGTCTTCTCTGCATCATGTCCAGCACCCAGCCAGCTGCAGAGAGCTGAGAAGAAAAGTTGTGATGAAGTCACCCTGTCACAGGCACAGTGAGCTGCTGGGGTGGGCCATTTTTTGCCCTGCCTGCCTGCCTGCCTCCTCCGTACCCTGGCCCTGAGTCCCATTCCCTCACCGGCACACCACCTGCATCCAAGCTGCGCTCCTCCCTTCATGCCACCATCACATCTGAGCTCTCTTTGGCTTGAGTCAGTGGGGAAAGCAGCAAGGAGGGAGGCAATGTGAGAGTCCTCAGGGTAGAATGCAAACAAATGCAGTTACATGCACTTGGCAAAAACACTACACCTGTAGAGCAACACAGAGAGTAAGGCCCATTAATTCAGTGCTTCCTATGCCCAGGATTGAGCTGCTTGGCACAAGACAAGTCCTGTGCCCTCACCTGCACAGTTGCCCACCTGGCCTGTGGCCAAACTGCAGTCCTCCCTTTGTGACACTGCATTGGAGCTCTCTCCATGCAGGGCTCCCCCACCAGCTCTTTCCCAGGTTCAGTCCAGTCATTTAGAGTGAGGAGCAGAATGGTGGGCCTAGGCAGAGGCAAGCATGGTCATCACCCCAGGCTGGCAGGCTCCCAGTAGGGATCAAGAGGAAAGCATTTTTTGGGAAGACTGGGAGAGGGACAGGCTAGATTTGGGGGCACTGCCCCCAGGAGCCCCCCCCCCCCCAGCTACAGGCCTACAGGAGACCATCAGGAGTGGAGGAACCTCACATATAAAATGACATAGACTCCCTGGGCTTTTTTGCATCTTCTCATCCTAATTACGCAAAATGAAAATGACAAGTATGTGTTAATATCATGTCTGAATATGTCTATATTTCTTACAGACACTTCCCTCTATTTCCTGCACAATCTAATTCCTAAAAAAGAAAAGAAAAAAACAAAACAAAACCTGCTAGATGATTAGACAAGAATAGGCAAATTGGTCCTGATTTAGAGGGAGGGGAAAGTTCTTAATCATCTGAAGACATCTGAAGCCAAATAGTGCTCATGAACTACTCACAGTTTCTCAGTGCTGCAGAGTTTCTTTCACATTAGCTGTTAGAAATTTGGCAGAATCACTGTTGCTTGCTGCCTGCTCTAGAGAGTAATTCAGCAGTCAATGGAGAGGAGTTCCAGGCACCTAGACTGTCAGCTCACTGGGAAAGCAATTCTGCTTGAACTGCATAATCATTAGTGCTCCCTCCCATCTGCAGTTAGGATAGCTGGGGTTGATGGGCTATTGGTATTTCTGATTCGGAATACCTTATAATTACCATGTTGAGTTAGCAAGACTGGCGTAATTATTAGGTACTCTGGCCTACAAAAGGGGGGGGCTAAGAAAAACATTTTTGTGTCCAATTTCTTTCTTGATCATAACAATTTTTTTCTAAAGCTATAGAGTTTTTGCCATTTAAAATCTTTTTTTTTCTGTTTTCTTACTGTATAGTTTCTAACATAATTAATTAATGTTTTGGATGAGTAAAATGGAACATTTTATACTTTGTTTCTCACTCACTTTGCACAGTGATATATAAAATACTACCATAACAAGCTCCCCTCTCCCAAGAAATCATTCTCCAGTTCATCCAGGGTTAGGGCTATATGGCGCATGCAGGCTACATCCAGACCTGCAGGTTACTTCACTGCTTGCTGTGGAAATGTATAAAACAACACATTTGATGTTAATCTTCCATCTGTTCAAATACTATATTAGCTGGAAAGATTAAAAGGGGTATCACATGTAAACCTAGAATTTAAGGACCCCAAGGAGGACAAGAGGGCCAGAACATGATTTAAAGAAGAATTACCCCACCTTACATCCTGGAAAAAATTGTTGGTCTTTAAGATTTTACTGGAGTAGAATTTTGTTCTTCTGCTACTGACTAACATGACTACCCATTTGAAACCCACCTTATCCCTTTATCTGCAAAGGAAAATAGCAGGCATATTTGCTTGCAAATCCACAGCTGCTTTTGCCAATGTATGTCAGCAACATTTTGTTGACTTAGAAATTCTAGACACCTTGCACTATTAAAGCAGATACTGTCTCTTTTTAATTCCCATTCCCTTGCCTTCTAGTGACTCATGGGAAATCTTTAACCTACAAGTCACCAAAGTTCTTTTTTTAATTCTTTCAGTCTTCATTTTCCTTTCTTCCCCTCCTGAGACCGATGTTTGTATGGCCGTGGCATATATTAGCATATTAAGCTTGTTACTAGAACTGATCACCACAGATCCAGGTGGTCAGCCATATTGGTCTGAAGTAGTAGAACAAATCATCACAGAGCTAATTTAGGCATGCCCAACTACTGGATATGGCCAGGGCCCTTGCTGACTTTACCCCCACACATCACATTACTATTAATCATTTTGTTACAAAGCCATTTTAAACAAATCATATGTTGCTAGCTAAACCCCTTGAACCTACCTTTTGAATCTTGAAGTGCTCTTTCTATATAATGAAAACAGATTCACAAAAGTAACTGGTTATTGTACCTTTAATACCATAACTCCCATGATGCAGTACATCATTCACTATGAGCAAATGTGTATAAAATATGGAATGAAGTTTTAAAATATAAGTTAAAAAATAATACCCCCATGACATCTTACAATACTGAGTTAAATTGTATACATATTCAGAAATTTAGGATTTAAACAATAAGTGGTAAGTATGCCATTAATTTTATTTTATTTTATTTATATTCTGCCCTACCCCACAAGGAGACTCAGGTGGCTCACAACGTAAAATATAACAAATTAAAGGATTAAAACATAATACAATAAAAATCAAAATTTGGCTCTATGCATAGATCAGCCAATGGTGATAATCCAGTTTAATTACTTTCAGAGGCTTTAACCAATGTATGGGTGCTGAGATGTACTGGTTTTTCTACAAGTGGACAAATTCCCACCAATTCATATATAAAAGTGCCTATGTATAGCACAGTAAATTGAATGGGTCGGTAGGGCAAGGGGCCCAGTCTCAAAAGGTACCCTTCACCTCAAACAAAGGCCTGGTGGAACAACTCTATTTTACAGGCCCTGTGGATGGTTGTAGATCCCACAGGGCCCTGAACTCAATTGGAAGGCCATGGTCAAGGTTAAGTGGACATCCTTGGGCCAGAGATTGCCAGTAGATGTTGATCGGAGGAGTGCAAGGCTTTTCGATAGACATAGTGGGAGAGATGGTCCTGAAGATATGATGGTTCCAGACCACACAGGGCTTTAAAGGTCAGTACTAAAACCTTGAACTTGATCCAGTACTCCACTGGAAGCCAGTGCAGCTGGCAGAGCACAGGCTGTATATGTGCTAGGGTTGCCAAGTCCTTGTGACTTACTGGCAGGGGGGAGTCCTCCTGGGTCTGGGAGCTCCCCCAGCACGCGCGCCGCGATGATATCACCTGGAAGTGACATCATCACGTTGGGGGCGTTGCCAGGGTGACACTCTGGCAATCACCCAAAAACTCTATGGTACCATAGAGTTTTGGGGCGATTGCTAGAGCCTCGTCCCAGCAACGTCCCCAACGTGATGACGTCACTTCCGGGTGACATCATTTTGCTGGGGAAGTCATCCTGACTGGACGACTTCGGGGGTGGGGTTCCCCCCACTGGCCGAATGCTGGACGGCGGATTGGGAACCCCTGTAGCGGGGATCCCCCGCCCCCCGGGCTGACTTGGCAGCCCTAATATGTGCTCTTCCTGAAGTACCAGTAAGGACATGCGCAGCTGCATTTTGAACCAGCTGGAGTTTCCAGATCATTCTCAAGGGTTGTCCTGCATAGAGAGAGTTACAGTAATCCAACCTAGAAGTGACCAATGCATGGATCACTGCAGTTAAGTCACCGGGAGGGGGGGAGAGATAGGGGGTCAACTGCCTGCCAATCGCCTGGACTCAGGAAAGGCCTTAATTTTGAAACTTGTTTAGCTGGGGAAAGAGAAAAGAATTAACGTGGGGGAGGGGGGTTGTGCAATATTCTCACCTTTGACAATCATGTGGAAGAACATTTAAAGTGGCTCTCAAAACAGGCATAAAAGGAAGAACTTTGATATATCACTGGAAATACATTGACTTTTGGAGTAAAAAATTATAGAAGACAACTTACCATTAATTTTTCCAACCCAGACAATGAGAATATTTAATCTTCCTCCTTTTTTTGCATGGACTAATCAAATTATGGATCATTCTTCCCTGTTTCACCACAGTTCAGTCATGATATGAATGGACCTGATGTGCTCTCTGCTTCTTGCTTCTTCCCCTTGTGTTCAGAATCAGTGCTGAAGTCTTCCCGATTTAGTATCTTGTGTTGTGGGCAAGAGACAACCCCCAGTTTATGATAGTGCCTAAACGTGGATCCCACAACAAATCATAATTCGATGGAACACTTCATAAACCAGGAAGTTCCCGGTCTCAGTGTGGTGTGTGAGTGAAGCAAGTCAGGTGATGGAGGCTGCCCATGAGCCCAGGGACTGCAGACTCATGCAGTTTGTTTGTGAAGTCTCAGTGCAGCCATACTGATAATTTCATGTTTCTGTACATCAGCCTGTGGACAATCCACTGGGAATCTTTTCTGTACAAACTCTGTGAAATGCCAAGGTAGCTATGCTTTTGCCCATCTTCCATTTATTTCAGCGGAGTTAGCATAGAAAACTTTCTCTGGAACACTGTGCCCTTACAGTTGTCACAACCAGCCCCCCCCCCCCAAATCCCACACCTCTGATGCTGTGTTAAGCATGCCAAGTTTATGGCTCCTTGCCAATAATATAACTGATTCCCCCCCCCCCTTACAAAAAGTCTTGTTGCCGCTTCCTTTTCTGGCACCTCATAACCTTTTGATTTCTTGCTACTGACATAGGAGTGATATAACTCAATTTCACATTGATCAGCCTTGCTAAGTATAAGTAATGTGTACTAAATAAGCACAGAAAAGCTGATGGGGTTTCTGCTGGTAGAAAGACTTCTTTAAAAAAGCAAATTGGATGTTGCTTACTTTTTTGTTATCTAGGAACTCTCCTTAAAATCTCCTTATACTATTTTTGGGGGCAAAACTGACCTGTTTTGTTTCATATATAAAGGCTCCACATTAAAAGAATATGTAGTAGCGAATATCTTTACTGAAGCACTGTTGGCAGCTGAGATCACTGACAACTTCCTGGCTGTGATTCATAATCTATATTGGTCCCTTTGAGACAGTGGCTATTGATTTTTCCCAGTCTATAATCCAAGACCATATACGCAGCTTGTTAGACATCTGTGGGAATATAAACTGAGTTTTGATACAATTTAGGGAGCTTCTGGTACCGGGGCACTTAGTTTTTGTCTTTGAGAAAATCTTTACACATCTGTGTAATCTTGCAGAGATTTTTAACAGATAATTCAATAGCGCTGGTTTTTTTCCGGGTGAAATGCCTTCCTGGGTGGAAGCAACACAAAGTAAATTTCAGGATGCCAATAACAAAAATAGCAACTTAGGGGATTGGTTCAAATAGGCTTTTGTTGAGTTTATCTTCTTTCTTCTCTTTTTTATGTTTGTTGTCTTGTCTGATCCTTTGCAGTAATATTACCTAAATATATTGCCAGAGAATCATACCATACAGTTACGCTGTAAGGAAAGTAAAGACCGCAAAATAGGTTCTGGTATTGTTGTTTTAATTATTTATTGCACTATATTTTGTTTTACCCCATCCTTCCAACTGATTTCAGAGCAGCTTGCTAATCTTATAAAAATACATTTATATTGCAAAACACCTAGACAATAATCAGGCATAAAAGTGTTAACAAAAACATACTAAACCTCTATATCAGACCCTGAAAATCAACTCAGCTCTGTTCTCAAGCAGTTTTCAAAACTTCAGCTCCTTGATTCTGTGAAATTCACAAGAAAGCTCTTTCAAAGATAACAGTTTCACTCACTGAAAATGCTAGATCCTGATGAACTGCTTCTAGGAGTCTATTTCACAGGACAGGGGCGTCAGTGGAAAAAACCTTTAAGCAGTCATCCCCTATGGAACTACATGCCATGCTTTTGAGATAAATTGGTACATGGTCCAATGTGGCACTCTAACTGCTGCTTGAGGTTTTTTTATGCAAAAGGTGTTCAATGAAACCTCCATGTTCAAAGATAGTATACCTCTGATTTCCAAATTCTGGGGACAAAAAAGAAAAGGTCATGTCCATCTCCATTCCATGCTTATGCACATCTCGGTAGCATTGTTACTGGCAGAAAGTTGAACTAATAAGGCAGCTGTTGATTTGTTATGTGCTACCTGTGCCTTCAGCACATAGTCCCTTTACTCTACCCCAGAGCCAGTTCTTAGTCACAGGTGTACACATTAATGGAAACAAGACATTTGATATATGAAAAGTAGACATTTGATTTATGAAACCCCAGATTAAGAAAGCATTCGAATGATGACATTCTACCAAGAAATATAGCAGAATTGTCTTTTATACAGCAGGCAGGGATATTTTAACAATTTGTGCAGAAATGTGCCTAGTATGTGCAACTGCTTCATGATTGCTCATGGTGCGGCATCCTGGCTCTATCTATGTTGGAGCTTTATACACAAGGAACACAGAATCTGCACAATGCTATTGTGGAAGGCACAGACACACATGATGAAATGTTGACAATGACCTTTTTAAATATTTTAAAAGAGGCATAGGTTTTTGATTGTAACAGGAAGATTTTTTTGACCTTTTTATTTATTTATTATTTAATCAGAATCTGTGGGAAGTAGAGCTATGGCTGCTGAGTGACCATCTTTTGTTAAACTGATTGCTTGCTAATTGTCAATTTGGGAGATGTTTTCCTGAATGTGCACCATAATTGCAAGGGCGGGACCAGTGCTCATGGGTAAAAGATGGAAGAAAAGAATGCAGTGGCCATTTAAATTTGGGGTCAGAGACAGATGAGAGTTTTTAGCTAGAGCTGGCTAGACTGGAAGTAGATGAGGAAGCTGCAGGAATCCGTTCTTGACTGATTCACACAATACAAAGACCCCAAGGCCACCACGAATCAATATGGGTCCAATTCTGATCATGACTGTGGCATGCAGTAAGCTTCATGACTGTGGGAATCTTCAGTTTTCTGCCTGCACAGTTTCTCATGCTGATCTGGCTTCAGGGAAATGTTATTTCCTCTGGTGGAGAAATTTGCATGTAGCCATCTGTTAAATACTGGGTCCAAGATGCATTGCAGTGAACAGCTCTATTTTATTTAGTGATTTCAGGAACATAACTAGGACAAACTCCAGGGCCACAGCCCTGTTTATATAGCATGCAAACACCACACCCAAACACACCCCACTCCCAACGATAGGCTATTTATACAACACTACTTCTCTATAGGTCCATTCCAGGATCCTGGTGTGAAAGAGATTCTGGAAGCTGTAGTCAGTCTGTGGTCACACGGCAAGGTTTTTACAATTTGTTCCCATGATAAATTTGATTGGGAATATTTTTTTCCAGGTTGGGATGATCACACATCCCTCCCTGAACCGCAAGCATTGTGCAACGAGGCTCTGGGTACCATCTAGATAGCCATGCTGCTGCTTGATGGCACGGCATGATTTTTTTAAAAATGCTTTGCGCATACACACATGCACATGGCCGAATCACTACCCCCCCACCTGGACTCACCATATTCCCTTGTTTTTACAGCCCCCCCCCCCCCGAACAGTTAACAAAATGAATCGGCAACGTACTACCAAGCACTAGAGTCTAAATGTGTGCTTGAACATTTTAACATTGAATGTATTCAGCACAGGATTGCTCATGCTCACAAAGGTGGAAGCTGGGGGGGGGGGACCTCATTGTGTGAAGGACGGTCAGACAACCTAATTGCAATCATTGTGAGAGATGGCTGTCCAGATCGGCAAAATCATGAATTTAAAGCACAAAGTACTTGATTTTCCCAGTGTTGGAAAACTCGCTAGGGAACCACTAGGATTGCACGAGTGACCCCACTTCAGTGCGGGAGGCAGATGCAGGTGTCTGATCAGCAGTTTTAAATGCAAGAGGGAACAGCAGTGAAATCCGATCAAAATGTCCGTGTGACCACAGCCTGAGATATGGAAGCCGCAACTGATCTGTATGCACAGAAGAACATAGTTGACCCAAATGATTAACTGCCTCAGAGAACCTAATTGAGGAAGCTGATGTTGTAATAAGGCTATGTTCTATACCTGTTCATATTTCACCGTTTGTTTTGTAGTTATGAAAAAACTAATACAAAATTTATTTATTTATTTTAAAAAAAGAGTTCATGGCTTTGGGATTCTAAGATGCCTGGGTAGCGATAACAGAGACCACCTCATTGAGAGACAGTACATTTGGCACTTTCAGTAGTTATCTCTGAAAAGTGCTCAAAATTGCCAAGCAACACAACTTGTTACAGGAATGGATTATTGCTATGCAGATTCTAGATCAGGACAATTCTGAATTTGTTACTCCTCTTCCCCCCCCCCCCCATTTTAATTGTGTGTCTCAGTTTTGCAAATCAAATCCATGGTTATTTATTTTCATATCATTTGGTATTACTTCACACTGCAGTTTCCTTGTAAATGTACACATTTTTCATCTTATTCGTGTTTCTCAATAAATCTGCTTTATACATTGTACATGTATTATACATATAAATAATATAGATTGTGTGTACAAAAGGCTGCACCACATGTGCAAGCAATACAGTTGCATCTACAAAATGAATAGCCAGAAGTAGAGAACAGACACTTGAAAAAAGTATGAATGAATTTAAAAGTAACCAAACAGAGAACATCTGGTTATTCCTACTCCACTGATAGCCAGTTTGGTGTAGTGGTTAAGTGTGCGGACTCTAATCTGGGAGAACCAGGTTCAATTCCCCACTCCTCCATTTGCACCTGCTGGATAACCTTGGGCAAGCCATAGTTCTGGCACAGCTGTTCTTGAAAATGAGCAGTTTCTGTCACAGCTCTCTCAGCCCTACCTACCTCACAGGGTGTCTGTTGTGGGGAGGAGAAGGGGAAGGAGTTTGTAAACTGCTCTGAGATTCTCTTGAGTAGTGAAGGGTGGGGTATAAATCCAATCTCCTCCTCCTCCCCCTCCATAGTGGAATACAGTTTACCAGGGGAATGGTGCTGGAAGAGCAGAAACCTTTTTTTCTAATTGGATTGGGATAAATCAGTCTTGCTCAATGTCTGATATTTTAGACTAGTTAAAATGCCTTGGAACAAAAAAAAAGAAATTTGCATAAATTGAAAATGGTAAAACATTTAGTGGGGAAAGTACATTTGAGGCTGGACATGAAAAGAAGAAGAATACTGTTATGGTTTTCCGGGGCTGGAGGAAGTAGGATAGATTCACATATGCCAGCAGAGAGTAATTTAGCATGTAAGAGGAAATGAGTGTTTTGGTATTGTTGCTGCTGCTGTTTTTAGAATTAAGTGGTTTGATAACTTCCATACAGCTAAGGATTGAGAGATTTGGGATAAAAATAGATGTCTTACTTGTTTTAGCTGCCAATGTTTTTTGCATATTTGAGACAGGGGTGAAACAGTTTGGTTGCTGAATATGCCGGGGATGGGGGGAAGCATAGTTAATTAAAAAGATGTTAGTGGTACAAGTGAATTCTTTTGCCTAACCTTCCCCAACAACAGCAAAAACCTGAGATATTTATGAATTGGGGAAAGTTGCCAAGGTGAGAAAGAATACTGTGTGATAGGTGCTTTGGTCATCCTTAGGGGAATGAGTGCCTCCAAGGATCATTTTCTGACAGCCTTCATAGTCAATAGCAAAGCCCTTTATAGGTTAGGTCCACATGATCAGGTAAATACCTCCAGAACCAATGTCTTGCTGGATCTGGTTCTCTGGAGTACTGGAGGCCCTGCAGAGCCTGTCACTGGTGATATCTACACAGGTGTTTACAAAGATAGTGGAGACAACTTCCATACGGTAAGAGTGGTTAGTATATTATCCAACTTGTCCCATTTTCAGGCTGGGTTTTCCTTTCCCAGAAAGGTGGGTTCAGTGTGTGACTCCCTTAGTCACATCCATCTTCTTCACCTTTCCCAGGAAATCTGCTTGCAGGTTAAGATCTGGGCTAATGAGAATGTGGGTCCCACTCCACTGGTGGTAGCATCAGATCACTTTAGGCCTGTCCATACGCCTACATTGACCAGAAGTATGAGGCTTAAATTCAGCTCTGATAGGGTCAAAAACACCTCTCAAGTGATGTGCTGAAGTCATGGCTATTTTCATGTAGACAAGCCTAGGATGACAGCCTTATGTAAATGAGAATCCATTGGAGGGGGTTGTTTTCTTTTGTTAATGGTGATTGCCTGGATGCAGCACACATTTCATTCCAGGGTGGAAGCCTATTACCATGATATTGGACTGTTCATGCATTTCAGAAATACAACTGACTTCTTTTCTTTTTATGATTGTATATTGTGTGGAAACTGGACTCAAGAAAAACAGAAATCTTGATGTGATAGTATATATGATTACACTGAGATTCCTTTACCCACTGCAATACATTCAGACAGCAGAGAAAGAATATATGCTGGGCAGTTGTTCTGTGTATCCAGTTTAGATCATGGAGCTGGAAACAGTACAATGGCCAAATAACTGCTCAGTGGAAAGATCAGCAATCCACCAGTATCCCAGAGTCCACCAGTATCCCAAAGTGGAGGGTGACAGCGCAGTGGAAAGTATCTGGGTGAGGATAAGAGAAGGACAAACAGTATTGTGGTTGGAGTCTGCTACAGACCTCCTGACCAGAATGAGAAGGTCGATGCTGCCCTCCTTGAACAGCTTCACAGGATACCCAAACAGCATGATGTGGTAGTTATGGGTAACTTCAGCTTCCCTAATGTGTGCTGGCAGACAAACTGTGCAAAGTGTCCATAGACACGCATGTTCCTGGCCTGTCTAGCTGACAATTTCCTTCATCAAATGGTGGAGGAAGCTACAAGGGACTTAACCATATGTGACAATATTGACCAACAGGCAAGAGATGGTAAATGGGGTGAAGGTGGTGGGGACCTTAGGGGGAAGTGACCATGTCCTGCTAGAATTCCTTTTGCTGTGGGGGACCAAGGAAGTTTGTAGCCACATGTGTATGTGTAGGGCAGACTTTAATAAACTCAGAGGCATGATGAGAATCATTCCATAGGCAAGACTGCTGGAAGGGAAAGGAGCAAGTGAAAGGTGGCTTCTCCTAAAACAAGAGCTCTTGCAAGCTCAAATCATCACTATCCCAGCAAGAAGAAAACATGGTAGGGAATCCAAGATGCCAATGTGGATAAACAGAGAACTCTGTGTTGTGCTAAGAAATGTTCAAAAAATGGAGGGAAGGACATACCCCTAAAGAAGAGTATCTGTGGGTTGTTATGCACTATAGATCAGCCATCAGAGAGGCCAAAGCTCATGGTGAGCTAAAGCTGGCCAGGGAGGTTTGCTACAACAAGAACATCTTTTTCAGATATGTGAGAAGTAAATGCAAGATGAAAGAGGCAATGGGCCCACTGTTGGGTGGAAATGGAGATACTCTGACAGAGGACAGAGAGAAAGCAGAAAGGCTCAGTGCCTATTTTCCCCCAGTTTTTTCCCTGAAGAAAAGAACAGGCTCCTCTAGAGTAGGCAAGGCTGCTGGTTGACATGGACAGAGAGTTAGTCGAGAACACCTGACTGCACTGAATGAGTACAAATCCCTGGGCCATATGGTATGTACCCAAGTGCTCAAAGAACTTTCTAGAGAGCTTGCAAAGTCTTAGTCCATCATCTTCCAGACCACTTGGGGGATGGAAGACATGCCACAAGACTGGAGGAAGGCAGATGTTATCCCAATTTTCAAAAAAGGGAGGAGGGATGACCCAGGAAACTGCAGACCAGTCAGTTCTGGCCTCTGTCCCAGGGGAGATACTGGAGTAGATTTTAAAGGGATCAATCTGCGAACATTTAAAGGACAACTTGGTGATATGGGGAAATCAGCATGGATTTGTTCCCATCAGGTCCTGCCAGACCAACCTCATTTCCTTCTTTGATTGAATGATAAGCTTACTGGATCGAGGGAATGCTGTTGATGCTGTTTACCTGAATTTCAGTAAAGCTTTTGACAGGGTTTCCCATGATGTTCTGATGGGTAAATTAGAGGACTGTGGACTAGACTCTAGGATAGTTAGGTAGATAGTGAACTGGTTGGAGAACCACACTGTCATGGGCAGCAGCAACCGTACTGAGTCCCTGCTTGAGTTGGAAGTGCAGCCAGAGGCGCTAGCAATGCCAGAGCTAGAAGCTAGCCCCTCTGACTCCTCAGGAGTTGACAGCTTGCTGCAACCAGCACCTGAGCTTGTAAACGCTTCACCTGGTCCTGCAGCAGCCGATGAGGTACAGGTGCAACTGGGGAACCCGCCTGACTCACCTCTGTGGGTGGTATGGCTGAGGGAGCAGCTCCACAGGGCGTTAGTCACACCCCACCAAGATGCATGCTGGCAGGGAAGGTGAGCACTGAGTCCTGAGTACTAGCAGGAGCAGCGCTGCCACCAGAAGAAGCCTCGCCAGAGGCCTATGTAGCTCCCACTCAGGATTGGGCTCTCCATGGAAGCAATGAGTCACCTCCGTGCATGCCTTGCATCCACCTTCAGCACTTGTTCTCAGACCCCCCCCCCCCCCACTCTGGCTTGGATTCCTGGCTTCCTGACCCCTGACCCTCTTTCAGACTTGCAACTTGGCTCTTGCTCTGGCTCTCCTGGCAATGACCTCGGACCAGACTTGACTCCTGCCTCTCAGCCCAGCCCAGCCCGTGACACACACTCAAAAGAGTAGTTGTCAATGGCATTTCATCTGAATGGAGGGAAGTGTCCAGTGGGGTACCACAGAGCTCAGTTCTGGGCCTGACACTTTTCAGTATTTTTATAAATGATCTGGATGAGGGTATGGAGGGGTTACTCATTAAATTTGCAGATGACACCAAATTGGAAGGAGCAGAGAACACAGCAGGAGATAGAGATAGAATTCAACGAGACCTGAACACACTGGAAAAGTAGACAGATGTGAACAATTTCACAAGGATGCAATTTCACAAGGATAAGTGCCGAGTTCTACATCTACATGCATGCTGGATGGGGGATACACTTCTGAGTAGCAGTGTATGTGAACAGGATCTTGGGGTACGGGTAGACCTTAATTTAAAAATGAACAGTCATTGTGATGCAGCAACAAAAAAGGCTAATGCAGTCTTGGGGTGTATCAACAAAGGCATAACATCCAAATCACAAGATGTCATAGTCCCACTGGACACTGCATTGGTCAGGCCGCACCTGGAGTATTGTATGCAGTTCTGGAGGCCTCACTCTGTGATTCTGTGATCCTATAACCCTGTTGTCATTGTGACCCTTTTTCTTTTGCTGGTGTTCCAAATGTCCAGTTTGTTTGTTTATTTTATGGTAGTTATATATTGAATGTCATCGATATGCATATGATGCAAAAAGTAACATTAAATTTAACTGGGGGGGGGACAGCTCCAGAGAACATGAAATAACATGAAAATAAAGCCCCGTGGAGCACATGGGCCGCGGTTCAGTCCACGTGAGGCAAAGCAAAAACGAAACAGGTTTTTCAGTTTGAAATACTGGAGCCATGAAACATGGTAGCCTTCTACAAAACAATCACTCTACAATCTGACTTGATTGTAAATTCAGTCCTAGCCTCAAATATTATCTTATTGCCAGACACTGAGCTTGAGCTGCTGCTGTATTTTTCAAAGAAAATTGGGGGTGAGAGGTGCACCTTCATGCTACTCAATGGTTGTTCCATTGCTGTGGCAAAGTAAGAATAACAGCATGTGTAACGCTATAAAGGACTGCATTTATCATGTCCCTGCTACAGCTATCTGTGGTTTCACAAGTAGATTTCACTAACATACATATATAAGATACAAAACTCTGGTTATGCTTAATGATAACCTGTTTTTACATATATATTTTAACCTCACACAGATATTTCCCTTTCACCACATTCACATATACTCCAGTGCCATAGAGCTGGCTTATGACACACTTTTATTCAAACCTCCCCCCCCCCCCCCGAATAGCTGTTTCAGTCAGAACAAAATATCTGCAAAACCAAATTACTATGTATAGGCTGACTACAATCCAAACCTTCCTGCTGTTAGCAAGTAGAGTGAAATAATGAGTAGATCCCCAGCAAGAATGCCTCTCTTTCCATGCTTAGGTGGCACTCCAGGGGAGTGAGGGCATCTTCCCCCAGAATTACTCGCCCTCCTTTTATTGTTAGAGTGCCACTGGCAAGCCGCCACAGCTGGAACTCCGGCAACAGAAATAGCAAATGAGATTTCCTTTCTGTAAAAGCCTGCACCATCAAGATAGTACTTCTTCATTCCAAGACTTCTTTTCCCCAGTGCCCCCAAATATTTTCTTTAGAGCTGCCTCTCTAAGAGTCCCCTGGTCCATAGATGTATTTTTCCACATCTGGAATGCTAGCTGTTTAAGTATACATCACTGCAAAAAGGATCCCTCAGGCATTCTGCATCTAGCATTCGCTCCGTTGTTTTACCAAACCCACACTGGAACAGAAAAAGACGTGGCTCAAAACCACATTCAGATACCCCTAGGCCAATGCTGTACTGACTGCAGAGTCACCCCTTAATGACCATAAAACAGCCATACATCTATGCAGACAGTACCATAAAAAGAAAGAAAGTGAAACCAGCATGCAGTGTGGAGGCTACCATAAAATCCAACGATCAAAGAAAGTGAAAGTGGCATGCAATATAGAGGGGGATTTCTGTCCCAACCTGGGTTTGGTAAAACAGCAGAGTGAATGCTAGATGCAGAATGGGCGATACTTGTACTTCCCAACCTCTCAGATTCAGCCTTGGACTAAAGACAGTTTGCTCAAAGGAATGACCATCTTAGGCTGTGGGCAAGGTTCGTTCCAAGCCTCCCATCCTGCTGTGCTTAGTCAGCCTCTTCTTTGTCTCCCATCTCCTCTTGAACCACAACTTTATTGCAACAGCCAAGGACAACTTTGATTTCACTAGGCACAATGAAAAATTAAACAAAGTCCTATTAAAATATATCTCAGTGTTGCTTTCTCATGGAAGGGCCTGCTTTAATCCCTGCTGTTATATTGCCCATTACTAAATTGGGTTCCAAACAGATTTGCTGGCAGCAGAACAAGTTTCCAACATACTGAGCTGAGAAACCGACTTTTTGCCAGAGTTCTATTTTCCAAACAGTTAAACCAAGATTTCTTTTCTGACTGTTCAATATTGAGCATGTGTACCTCATGCTCTCAGTAGGGAAGAGAATAAAACAAGACTTATGCCTCATTCTACAATAAATGTTTGTCACTTATGATTTTTGTGTGTGGCTGGTTTATAGTCTAATAAATTCACATCAATTTATCCTTGAGATCCAGAAAACTCTTCTAGTAGCTCTTGTGATCCAGTGGACAGCCCAACTATTGTCACAATACTGCCATGTCGCAGCATTTCAGCTGCAATATTTTGCAACCCAACTTGACTACCTGTTGCAGTTATGAATGCTGCAGGCGCTGTGGTCATGATCCTACCATATGGTGAGTACCTGAAGCATCACATGTGACCAGAAACACAAAACCTTGCTATGCTCACATCTTTGTTTTCCCTGGCCCTCACCAAAGTCGTGCAGAGAGATGTTGCCCAGCACCCCATCTCCCCAAACAATACAGTGCAAAGGCTCAAGTGCTGATATGCAGGGCTGAAGGATTCATTCTTCTCAGCCCTCTGGAACTCTGCAGCCATCAGTGGTTGGTTTGGATACCTGCTCCAGTCCTTGGATGTCTCAGGGTGCTTACCAATTTAATTAAACAATAACCCCCTAACCTGCACAAATCCTGCCAACCCCAGTTAGGGCTCACCAACCCATTGGGATCAGGCCAGTTTGTATACCCCAACCCCATGACACCACATGTGCAAGCAGGCTAGAGGAATTCATTATCTAAGCCAATCAAACAGGGACCCCAAAAGTTTTTGCTTGGCATCAGACTAACCAGCTAATTCCACAGTGATGCCACAGTGAGATATGTGGGGAGTGCCACAGCAAAATAGGAAGTCAACAGAAGAGGGAATAGCTTCAAATAATTCCCCAGTCTTCAGACCTCTCATTTCTAAACAAAGAGGTGACCCTTCCTTTTACTTGATCCCTCCAGTTCTCTGAGGAGGATGGGTACAAAACCACCCCTGCCGCTATTTGGGCAGAAACAGGCTTTTACACCAACAGTAGTCAAGTAAAGCCCCTTACCCTCAGTTGCTAAACAAAATGAAAAGAAATGTAGTTACAAACATTTTATCAGCCCATGCTTTTGACAGGTTGAACAGTATAGAACCATGCATGGCACAAAGAACATTAAATAGATAAGCATGTTTGCAAATGATTGCAGAAGACAGAACAGTTCAGGCACTATTCAGAAGTGCCAAAAAGTAGATGCAAAATGGCATGCATTCTCTTCCCACATTTCCAGGGACTGTCTGAAATGATGCCTTACACAATTCTCCTAGGGGTAGGTGCAGAAGGCAGATGACCTTGTGCATATCAGCACATCGGATGCCACTGAAAATCATGAAGAAGATGTACATAACAAGTTTGCCAAACAGACTGCTGCCCAAAGGAACATTATTGTAGCTTCTATGTGTTACTTGTTTTATGAGTGCAGCCCATGTGATCACCAGCATCAAATGAAAATGAAGGTGAAAGGTACTCTCACATCAAGAGAGCAAGAGGTTAAAAACACTGCCATTCTTGTGTAATATTCCATCATTCTCCTGTTCTGTTACATCCTGGTCCTCCTCCCTCCATTTCCTTTTGCATTTATTTCAAATAATGCCTTTAAGATGATATCACTGAATGCTAAGATAGACATGACATGAGAAATTTGAAATTGGGATCTCCTGTGGGATTTTTTAAAAAGCTAATTACAAGTCCATCAGTTGCTTTTAAGATCAGGGAAGCCCCTATCCCCCATTCTTGTTCAGTGATTTAATTAAACCCCTTTGATAACAGTACAAAAAAAACCCACACTCTTACACAATGTCTTTGGCAATAAAAAAGAGTCAGAGTCCAGTAGCACCTTAAAGACTAAGGGATATGAGCTTTCATGAGTCACTGCTCACTTCTCTCTCTAATACATATAATTGGCTGGAGTAAAAAAGCGTTACAGAAGCAAAATCAGTAGACTTCTGCAATGGTTATATTACCAAGCCTTTAAGGTCTTAGGTGTGTACCCCAGCCACATTCCAATGTATTTTCAGGAAGAAAAGCCTTGGTATAGACTTTCACATGAAATGGAGCAATACTTTTCACTAGCAGTTTTCTTCCCCCTTTTGCAAACTAATTAATACACGTTCTGTTCTCTAGAGAGCTGTTGTTTTTCATTTACATCAGAGGCACTGTGAGCCCAAGATATTTGAAAACCTACTGAATCTATCATAAACTGTGAAGGAAAATGTTGGCTATTACTAATCATTGTCACTGTTGGTATTTTTTGTTTCCACTCCTAGCAGATATCTGTCTGCAGTGGAGCAAACGGTCTTCAGTGAAAGTTCACTGTTTTAGCCTCCCTCCTGACAACTATAATAATTCACATCCATGCTGCTCTGGATCTAAAGTTGCCAAGTTTCTGTGGAGATGGGTTCCTGCTTGTAAGGGTGGGGTAAAACCATAGTTTCCTGTGATTCCTGGAGTTCAGTGATGCCACTTCCAGGTTTTCCCCAGAAGTGACCTAATGCTGACAGCAACCCCTCCCCCTCATGTTCCCAGTTGCCAGCCATTACCTGCATCATTTTTTACTCCAATACATATAATTGGCTGGGGTAAAAAAACACTACAGAGGCAAAATCAGAAGACTTCTGCAATGGCTGTAGTACCAAGTACTTTCCATTTACTGAGTGAAAACTGTTAAGTGTAGGGCTGCCAAGTCCAACTTGGGAAATATCTGGGGACTTTGAGGGTGGAGCCAGGAGACTTTGGGGGTGGAGCCAGGAGAAAGGAAGTGACATCATTTTGTGAAGTCACATCCTGTGATGTTGCTTCCACATGAACTCATGAAGTTTCCTAATACTGAATCAGGCCATTGGTCCATCAAGGTCAGTACTGACTACTCAGACTGGTAGTGGCTCTCCAGGGTCTCAGGCTGAGATCTTTAATATCACCTATTACCTGATCCTTTTTTAGCTGAAGAGGCTGATACCTCCTGCATGTCAAGCAGATGCTCTATCACTGAGCAACAGCCCTACTGAATCCTTCCTCATCTCGGCAGAATATGAAGCACTAAGTGCTACACAAGTGCTAAATATGATTTTCATATCATAAGAACTGGAGAGAAGCCACAGTGGATCGGGCCAACAGCCCATCCAGTACAACACTCTGTGTCACAACAGTGGCCAAAAATACCAGGTGCCCTCAGGAGGTCCAGCAGCGGGGCCAGAACTCCAGAAGCCCTCCCACTGTTGCCCCCCAAGCACCAAGAATGCAGAGCCTCACTGCCCCAGACAAAGGGTTCCATTTAGACCTTGTGGCTAATAATAGCCACTGATAGACCTCTGCTGGATGGGGACAGAGAGAGAGACAGACAGACAGACAGACAGACAAAAGAAAGAAAGGGGGAGGGGGAGAGAGAGAGAAGGAAAAGAGCTGGCAGATGCACTTACTCCAGGCCCAGCAGCAACCTTTCAATCTTACTCCAGCCGCATGCAAAAGCAGGCCCTTCAGTAAGAGCCTAGTCTCTCGTTAATCTCTGGGCGGGGCTCTCTTGCTAACTCTTAAAGGGGAAATGTCTGGTGAGGCTTTTCACTGCAGGCTCTTCAGACATTTCCCTTTTAAGAGGCCTGGAAGGGAGAGGGCCCAGCAGGCTCCGACGTTCCTCTCCTGTTGGCAGCCATTGCCTCCCCCCGGTGGCCAGTTTTGAAAAGGCGGGGGTAAGCATGAAAAATCGGTGTTTCCCCCGTGTTAACTTGGCAGCCCTAGTTAAGTGGCTGTACTTTGGGGATATGGTTCACCAGTGCAGGTGACAATGTCTTAGACAACAAACTAGTAGGATCACCTTGGAATATATTCTGACAAAAGAAAAATGCAACTTGGGTGCATTTATTATTTAAATCACCCTCTGAAGCTTCAAGCAGTAGCCCTGTTCTAAGTTACATCTGTTTGTAAGAAAGAGCCAGTGCATTTACTGAACAATGAAAACAGGGACCACTACCGGTATAAATGTGCAGTTTCAATCACACATTAAACAGTACATGCCTTGACTGTAACATGATAATTACTCAATGCACATATAAAGAAATAACAAGTGTACATTGTACATGGAATGCACATGCATTCAGTGTAACTTGTGAACAGGGCTAATAAATGTTTCAATCACACATTCATCTGAACATGAATATAACATAATTACTCAATGGATGTATAAAGAAAAATGAAGTGTATGCTGTACACTGATCATATTTGCGTTCAGTATTGCTTGCGAACAGGGCTTCAGTGTGTCTACGCCTGTTTTTCCTCTAGTAAAAATCTAATTGAAATTTAGGAAGTAATGTTTAAATTATGAAGAAAGCATGGAGGAAAAGTTAAACACTCCCTGCCCTATCTGATCATCAAAACAGCTGAGTGGAGCTGTTCATTAGCTTTCAAAATAAGGTTGCCAGCCTCCAGATGGGGCCTGGGGATCTCCTGCTTTTACAATTGATCTCCAGCTGACAGAGATCAGCTACCCTGGAGAAAATGGCTACTTTGAAGGGTGGACTCTATGGCATTGTACCATGCTGAGGCTCCTCCCCTCCCCAAACCCCACCCTCTCCTGGATCCACCCCCAAGGTCCCCAGGTATTTTCCAACCCAGACTTGGCAACCCTATTTCAAAAATATAAGATTTTTCACACTATGACTAGTTTGGTGCTAAGAAGAAAGGGTAGCATAGCATCTCCAAAATGAATTAGTTAGCTATGCCAATAATGTTGCACTGTGAAAGGTACTAGGCTGTTAATTCAACCAGTCCAAATTATGTGAGCTCCACCTAGAAAACTCTCAGAGGTTCAGAGCATCCACTGGGAACCTGTAAGGAAAATGCTAAGCAGCTGAAAGACTATGTTGTAATCCATTAAATGGTTTCTAATTTCTTTAAGGGATATAATAGCTGCCAAGTAGTTACCAGCTCTGAAAAAATCTTGTCAATGAACTACATTGTTTTGAATAATTTTATTGGTCCTTCTATATGAGGCATGCTCCCCATAAATGCATTCTCCATAACGCACATCCATGTAAAAACAGATGGTTCATTATAGACAAGGATGTTGACAAAGAACAATGATCAAGTGCATGAATTTCTTGGAGACATGGAATTAATAGGAGCTGTATATTGACAATATATATTTATAGATAATTAATCAAGGGTTCAAGACCTGTGGAAGAGCTAATTCTTTTAGGGCACCTCTAATGTTTTTTTACAAGGGTCAGTGTGTTTAAGTTTTACAGTGTGACAAAAAGAACCCTAAATCACAGTTTTACTGGCTCTGAAGTAAAAAACAGGCAATTGGAAATGCATTGTAAATAGGTTTATTTAAACGCAACTTGCCTTAAGACAAAAGCTGTGGGGATAGTTTTCAAGCAGGCTGTTCCATAAAGGTTTGATATTTTTGAGATTTTATGAGGCTAATCTAATGCACTGGTCAGACAAGGTTAAGAATAATGCCCTTGCTGTCTCCCTTGATAGGAAGATGGTATTTGATAAAAAAGAGAACAGGCTTGAATTTCGGAGTGGAGGCTACAGCAGGCTGCTCTATGGAGGAATGGGTGTGAACTATTTATTGTTCCCCAAAGACAATCTTTCTTTTTAAAAAACCTATTCTGTAGCTGAAACCCTTTTTTCACTTAATAGAGCACTCAGCACAGGGTTGTGTACTTCTGTTCTAGGTTTTACAATTAGCTTGCCAAATACTTTATTAAGGTTTAAGAAATATCTAAACTCTTGTATCATTGTTCTTGTTCACAATCAAGAACACAAATTAGCTGTATAGAGGGTTTTTTTTTTTTACAGGCCATCCTGATATTTCAATCCCAGCTATTACTCTGCTCATAAATCAGTTTTGGATCCTCTCTAGCTTTAAATGTAATTATAATAAATCCAAAGATATGTTTATGTATAGAAGGCCAGTGGAATCTTGTGCTATTCAGGTTCTTTTTAAATTGGTCTCTAGGGGTCTTGCCTCAGGTTATTTATTCTTTCGTCTTTAGATCTGCAGTACAGATTTAATCTTTCTTTTCCTGTGAAATTCAGTAGAAGCATAACAGGTGATTTTGCTTTTCCTATACATGTTTTTAGTGAATGGCTCTATAGCTTCCTATAAGTTTGGTATTTTTTTCATTCAAGTGCCTTTGCATGAATAGTCTTATTGAGAAGTTGCAAAGTTCTTATTTGTTGGACTTTTATGTAAGCAATCGGTCTAGTAAGTAATTTATTTTAGTACTCCACCATATGTCTGTATCTTTTTTAATGAATTATGCTGCTTCACAATGTTTCCATTTTCTATCAAAGTCCAGGGCAGATATTATCATCTTAATCTCCTAACTGCATTGGTAGATTGGGTGTATATCATGGGTTGTATGTGTCTGCCTCTCCTTCATTTTCTTGAAATGTAGAGGAGCCGTGGGTTGGATCCTACCAGAGCTTTACTGATGAAAAAGGGAGGAGTTGGTCCTCTGACCACCCAAAAGGCTATGCTGGAAATCATGGAAACTGCATGGACAAAAGACATAAGGGAGAAGAACTTTAAAAAGGAGGGGAATTGGGTGAGGTTGAGTGAAAACCAAGGCTTGGTCCAACTCCTTATATGATGTTTACTTAAGAGTTATCATGTGGCAAGACTGAAAAATCTATGCAAGATGGCATTTTTCTGTTCTGTGTTGAAATTCTAACCTGTGAGGTTTATTTTAAATTTAGCAAGAAACTGCTGTCTTAGTCTAGTAGCTCATGGTTTGCAAGACTTGTTTTAAGAAGCTTGCATCGGAGCTGAATTCTTATAATATATTTTGCTGTTGAATACTGACCTTAATTTCTAATGATATTGTTCAGAAAAGAATGGAACATATTGAAGTATTTAAGATTAAAGTATTCAGAAAAGAAGCCACAACACTTTCAGGTGTAAGAAATCAACTTTAAAACTGTCAGTCTACTACTCAAAGACAGTATGTCTGAGTATTTCTGATTACTGACCTTATACACATTTTACACATTATAAAATATTAATCTCAACCACATCCATTCAACGTGTATTAAATATTTTTTCCTGAAAAAATGTGGAAGCCTGCTTTAGTTAGCTTGCAGAATGTAAGGGAAATCCTTGCTCTTCTAGTGATGGGGGTTACTTCACGATTATAAGTTCACACTATCACAGAATGTATATTTTGTGCATCTTAGTGTGGGCAGAATGTAGACAGTAGTTGTTGCTTTTTACCTTTTAATAATTCATTGTTCAGCGTTATCAAGAGGTGCTAGGAATAGATGATCAAATGATTGCCACTTGTATCATGTCACAATTTGTACTGTTCCACCCTTATGAACATTCCCCAAACCAGAGGTCTGGTGCTGTTGGCGTTGTATCTAAAATGAGGAGCACTTCTAAAGAACACTTGGACAAAAGAAAACTGAACAGACTAGGCTGCACACCTGTGGCCCATATCCTGTATCCGCTTTTCTTTCCATCATATCAGGAACAGGCAAATCAAAGCATCCCTGCAGCTGGCTGGTCAGTATGTTACCCAAAGGGGAGGTCTCCTTTTAACTGGGGGAATTAGCGAAGGAGATAGAGGCTTGAGAAAGGGGGTAACAGTGAGATTTCTCCACCAAAGATTATGAGTAACTTTCCCTTAGAGAAACTCTCTGAAATGAACCAGGCAGTGGCTTAACCAAACGGGTTGTTTTTATTAAAAGAAGAAATTTTAATAGAATGCACGCATCTTTCCTTATTATATGAAGCCATTTTCAAGTGGCAAGATTCCACGGGGCACCAAAATCAGTTCGCTGGATGGACTGCCACTCAAAAGAGGGTCCCTGGCCACTGGCTGCATTCTCTCCCTGCTTTGCCTCAGTCCTGCCCACAGAGCCACCGGCCAGCGTCTTGCTGGAAGGAGCCAGCAAAGGGGAAGGACCGACTGGGTGCTGGGTCCACTCTTTTCCTACGCCCACTGCCAGGTGGGTCTAATTGTCCCCTCAGCGGCCTGCTTCAGTCACTGAAAAGACCATGGACTTCAAGCATAACCCCCCTCTCCCGCCCGCTGACTTCACTATCAGAATAAACTGTCAGAAAACGGCTCTCTCTCCTTCTAAGCTCCACCATGGCTGGCTGGCTAATGAGGTGGGCCAGCAACAATCAAACCATTCCCTTCAACCCCCGGCCGTGCGGCTGATTTTCCCCCTAGGATTGCCAATCTCCAGGTGGGACCTAGAGATCTCCTGCTGTTACAATTGATCTCCAGATGACAGAGATCAGTTCCCTTGGAGAAAATGGCTGTTTTGGAGGATAGACCCTATGGCATTATACCCTTCTCCTGCTACCGTCCTGTATGTGACTTACCTCAGTGGCTGTTGGTAGGTGTACAGAAATGGCAGTTACCTGTGTCTATAAGATGGCTGCTGACTGTGGTTTGTTTAAAATGTTCCCCCATAAGGTTCAATTGAGCTGTAGTTTCAGAGAGGGGCCTACAGGAGTATCACTGACTGGGTTAAATGAGGCTTCCTCATCTGTTGGACTACAGTTCCCAGCGGCCCCAAGGCCAAAAACTGTGGGAAAAGAGGGAATGTCCCAAGGGGTGGGGCACCATCAATATAGACTCCAGCCCATCCAGGGAGGATTGTGTTTAACCCCTGTTGATTTATGCCCTGTTGGTTCATAGTATGTGCTTACTCCAACAGTTGTGCCTTATTCATTTAGTGTGTGTGTGTATGCGCTCCATAATTGTGTAAATAGTAAAAAAAAATCTTTTATTTGGGCTAATAATCTGTGTTGTGCATAGTCTCCCTGCTCTGCACAATACCAAAGCGAGGGGGTAGCCCAAGGAAGCAAGGAAAGGCCAGGCCCTTCATTTGCCAACTTTCCAGGAATCCCCCAAAGATTGAGGATTCCATCACCAAATAAAGAGATTTGGCCACAGGGGCCCTCTAAAAATTATTTATTTATTTATTTATTTATTTATTTATTTATTTATTTTGATTTGTATCCCGCCTTGCCAGCGAACCAGCAGTTCAGTGACTGATGACAGGGAACTTAAAAAGTGAAATATGCCCACAGGACGAGTGTGAGAGGCGAACAGCTGAGTTGCAAACTGGAGCCCGTTTTGCCACAGTAGGCAACCAAGCTCGGTTCAGACAAAGGAAGGAAACCCTTTGCAGGCCTTTGTAAAGAACTCATTGGGACCAATTCTGACCAGGGTTGCCAGCTCCAGGTAGGGAGATTCCTGGATATTTTCTGGTAGAGGGGAGGTTTGGGGAGGGGAGAGGCCTCAGCTGAACAGAATGCCATCAAGTCCACCTTCCGAAGCAGTTATTTTCTCTGGACAGGAGAGACCTGTTGTCTGGAGTTCAGTTGTGTTACCTGGTGATCTTCAGGGTCTACCTGGAGGTTGGGTACCCTAGGTGTGGCAATCAGTGCTTCAGAGCGGGGTCTGCTAGATCCAGGTTCTTGCTGTAGAAGCTGAGTGGGTGATTTTGAACCAGTCACAGACTTTCAGCCTAACCTACTTCACAGGATTGTTGTACAAGTCAAAAGGGGGAAAGGAGAATTATGTCAGCTGCCTTGGTCCCCATTGCAGAGAAAGACCACTTTCCCTCCTGGGAAATTTATTTATTTAAATTTCTATCTCGCCCTCCCGGCCAAGGAAACCATTGCTGCCAATCTCCAGGTGAGGGCAGGAGATCACTCAGAATTACAACTGCTCTCCAGATGGCATTGATCAGTTCCCATGGAGAAAATGGTGGACTCTGTGTCCTTATATCCTGCTGAGATGCCCCCCATGACAGCCAATGTGATGTGGCAGTCAGGGCTTCAGAACACGGTAGAGGCTGCAGGTAGGGGGGGAGATGGAAAGCTGAACAGTGAGGGGGAAATAAAGGTAGGTTGATGCTTGGCTAGGAAGGAGATAGGGTTGCCAACTCCAGAGGGGGAATTCCTGGAGATTTGAGGGGTGGAGCCTGGAGAGGGTAAGGTTTGAGGAGGGGTGGGGCCTCAGACAGGTAGAATGCCATGGACACTGCCCTCCAAACCAGCTATTACCTCTTGGGGAACCACTGTTGCCAATCTCCAGGTGAGGGCTGGAGATCACTCAGAATTACAACTGCTTTCCAGATGGCATTGATCAGTTCCCATGGAGAAAATGGTGGACTTTGTGTCCCTATACCCTGCTGAGGTTGCCATAGCAGATTGACACTGAGTGCCCAAGGCCTTGGTACTCTCCCAGAGCCTCTTTCTAGAGCCTGTTGCATTTATTTCCACAACAGGCCTTATTCCTAGTACAGAAATAAAATGCATGATAAAACATACACACAAGTAATGGAAATACAGAGGTGAGTGGGAATAACAGGAGGATGTTGGAAATTACCAGTACAGACATGCAGAAGTCTGCAGAGAAGAGACTGTGAAGATGAACGATTTTGGGGATGAACTATTAGTAGGCGCCCAGGACAGACACACCCTTCATGGGGCAGAACATGTCCAGTTATAGGGGAAAGTTTTCAATTAGCAATAATTGTGCCTTGGATTAACCTCATTGGCTATGATGCTGCCACTGCTCAAAGCCACTGCACAAAGCCATGTCCAGTTATAGGCCAAAACACTAACTTAGGGCATGATGATGTGATTTCCCCTTAGAACAATGTCCTGATGGGATTAGTTGGAAGTAAAACAAAGTTTTGGAAATACTGAATGGTGTTCCCAGGAACTGACAAAGACCTGGAGGAACTTGTGATATTTTGAGTGAAGCTAATGGCTGTCTGATAATTTCTGTCTGGTGTAGGCAGAAACTGTTAATGTTTCCTGTTGCAACATTAACAAAAACAAAGGTTTCACTGTTCCACTGTTTCACTGATGATCCTTGATTACTGGAGAGAAGGGCTACCAGGTAGTCTGACTAGCCCATTAATTAGGGTGACTAGATCAGGAAGGACATGACCAGGTGTGCTGAGGTCATATCAGGTTGGAGATTCCCTTTTATGAGGTTCTATTATGGAGACACAATACGTATTTCTTTTAGGTGGTAAAAGTGCCATTAGCAAGCATATGCCCTAGTCACCTTCCCAAAATCATGCCTATGATGCTGGAATGTTTACGTTGCGGTGTATTACAGATCCATGGCATCAATGTAATACAAAGAGATTGGACTAAAGTAGTACCATGAATACTTCATAATGGGAGTCACTGAGCTTTCACTTCACTGGTATAAGAGTGAAAGTTACTGATGAGGCACTATCTTTTGCTTCTCGTTCTGAGAGGATTCAGCTTTACTAACTTCAAGGGCTCTGTAATTTAAGGAACTGTTCTCTGTGACGTAGAAACATTATAATGGATTACTAAATGAATCTGACTAATCTTTGCATTAGAGATTAAAAATCTGAGTGGATTTTTTTTTACATAATTGTTCTTGAGTTAGGGTGATAGAAGAGATTTGTTATGGGGATTATGTATACTTGAACACAGTTCTGAAACTGCAAGTCTACAAAATAATGAAAAATTCCTTGGAATAATGTTGATGCCTTTGAATTCCTTTCCAATCTCCATTTTCAGTCAGTCTACTCATTTCACACAAAAAAAAATCTTTTTAATTTTCACTATGATTGTATTAAAGGGTTGAGGTGGCTCAGAGGTTAAGACACTGAACTGCAGACCAGAAGATTGGTAGCTTGGCAGTTTGAGACCTGAGTGCTGTGTGATGGAGTGAGCTCCCATCTCTGGCCCCAGCTCCTGCCAACCTAGCACTTCGAAAGGAAGAAATTGCAAATAGATAAATAGGTACCAGTTTGGTGGGAAGGTAACAGCGACCTGTGCGCCTTAGCATTTATTCATGCTGGCCAGTGCTGGCTCTTTGGCTTGGAAACGGAGATGAGCACCACCCCCTAGAGTGCTTCAACTGGCTTCCTAGCAAAGAAAGCTTTACCTTTACTTTTATGACTGTATTGGTCTCTTTCACCTCAAGCCTGCTCTATAATGCCTTGTGATAATGCTGTAATGCTGCCCCAAGGGTTTGTGTGTGTGTGTTGTGCCATCAAGTTGCTTCTGACTTATGGCAGCCCTATGAATTAATGAACTCCAAAATGTCCTGTCATTAACAACCTTGCTTAGGTCTTACAAAACAGAGGGCCCCGGCTTCCTTGATTGAGTTAATCAATGTCATGTTGGGTCTTCCTCTTTTCCTGCTGCCTTCGATTTTTCCAGGTATTATTGTCTTTTCCAGTGAGTCTCATCTTCTCATAATGTGACCAAAGTACAGGAGCCTCAATTTGGTCATTTAAGCTTCTGGGAGAGCTCAGGCTTGATTTTGTTTAGAACTCACTTATTTCTCTTTTTGGTGGTCTGTGGTATCCATAAAACTCCTCCAGCAGCACATTTCAAATGTATCAATTTTGTTCCTGTCAGGTTCCTGTCCAAGGGTTTAGATAGATAAATTCCTACAATTTATTCAAATTAAAACAAAACTCATATATGCAGAGCATACAACCCAGCCTTCTTCTAAACCTCCCCTCATGCAAGAGTCATCTTCCCATGTGAAATCTTATAGTACTGGGGTGTATCAAATATCATTATCACTTATACAGGTACTGATTGTAGGAGCAGTCCTAAGAATACCTACTCAGAAGTAAATCTCATATTATTCAGTGGGGTTTACTCCCAGGAAAGTATCATTAGGACTGCAGCTATGTCACACTTTCCTATCTAATCAGTACTATCCCAGGGAGATGCTACGTAATCAGCCCCCTCCTCCTCACTGGGATGTTTGGAAGGCCATAATCCCCAGTGAAATGGGATCACATGACTGGGAAAACACCTCCCATGGGGTGTATATAAAATGGGATAAGTATGAAACTTTGTTTCTATCACTGGAGTGAAAGATGTAGAGTAAAAACAGGATCAGAAGGTCCTTTAAGGTTTCAAATACACAAAATGCATGCATATGTAAAGATCAGGAAAGTATCCTAGAGTGTATGTTTCTTGTAAATGATATGAAAATGCTGGAGCTCTCCATAGACTAAGCTGATATGATGCATCATATCCATGGCAACGTGCCATTCAACTTTCCTATATATGAAAGGTAATTATTTCTTTTTCTTTTCGTGTTCAAAACAGTCATGATAACCTCAAGGCTGACCATTTTCTGTTAGTTAATGACAGACTGGGTTATAGCCTCTTAGCTTTTCTTGTGGCCCTTTCACCTGGTCATTAATGGCCTGAAAATATCCTTTGTATTGAACTGTCTTCCATAAATATGCATATTTTGGAAAGAGCAACCCTGTATTGTGAACGTCTTTAATGAATGAGTTCTATTCTATGTAGATTGTCAAATCACAGAAAGCCTCTCTGGGTTAACCTTGACATCTTGCAGCTTGCATATTACTTGTGTTCCTAAGAAAGAGGTCATTTATAAACGGAGGTGAAAGGGAAGAATACGGTCTGAAATCATCTAGTTTTACACTAGAAGGGGGAGGGGGCCTGAAGAAGCCGTGTATCTTTTGACTAAGTGTGTGAAGCATATTCAGGAATGCTGGGGAATTTATTTTTAGATAAGGCATTTAGATGTACGGTGTATGCCACCATGCTAGAAAGGAAACCATAAGCATTAATAGGAAAGGTGACCTCTAAGTTATCCCTACTGACTATTGGATCTTTAGACAAAATGGTTAGTAATTTCTCTGGGATTAATTTGCCAGTATTTTGCAGGCCTTATCTTATTTTCTGGAACTCATAGCAGGATCAGAATCCACATGATATATTTCTCTTATCTGTCAGTGCAGCAGCATAAGATAAAAGGAGATTCTTATTGAATGGATATATTTCTCATTGTCCTTGGTGCCACAGATTAAACAAACATGTCCTATATGACTTTTTCCCCCTCTGACACAGTATATCCAATTTCTGCATTAAAAAAGTTCTGCATAATTTGGAGAAAAATAATTTTGAGTTCTGCATATATCACACTCTTTCTCCCCCCCCAAAAAAAGGACAGCACATTCATCTTTATGATCTGGTAATTCTGCAGAGTTCTGCCACAGAAGCTCAAGGACAAATCTATTGCTCCATCCAATGTGGATTCATGCTGCAACGAATGAAACCAGTGGAACTCCATCCCAATATTTAGGGTTTCATTTATGCATTTGCATGATTCTGCATCAAAGAAGCTATTGACACCATACCTCACAAAGTTTTCTGGGCTCATGTAAATTTCAGAGCAGAGGTGTGGAACTTCTGCAATCCAGTCCAGAACTGGATTGCTCTCTGTTTATAAAGTGCCATCAAGTCACGGCCAATCTATGGTGACCCCAGTAAGGTCCTTTCAAGGCAAATGGGAAACAGAGGCAGTTTGCCATTGCCTTCCTCTTCAGAGTCTTCCTTGGCTGTCTCCCTTCCAAGTACCAACCCTACTTACCTTCCAAGCTCTGACAAGGTCAGGCTATACCATGAAAACTTCCCTCTCAATTGTTCTCTACAATGAGTTAATTTTTTTTAAAAAAAATCACATTGGGCCTTTTCTCACTAGCTTTCCCCGCGGTTTACACCGAAGCTAGCACCGGAGCTTCTGGTCAGTTTCCCACCATTTGCTCCATGCTCACAATTTCCTCCAGAGTATCACTGCACTGCTCCGGAGCTTCCCTGGAGCAAGAAAATCCTGTTCCTAGCAGGTTTTTCTTGCTCCAGGGAAGCTCCGGAGCAGTGCAGTGATACTCTGGAGGAAATTGTGAGCACGGAGCAAATGGTGGGAAACTGACCAGAAGCTCCGGTGCTAGCTTCCGTGTAAACTGCGGGGGAAAGCTAGTGAGAAAACGCCCATTGTGTTGGCAGAGAAGGAGTAAGAGACATGATTTACAGACAGATTGATAGATACAACTGTCCAGTTTAAAGGTTGTGGCTTTGCTACATGCATGGGTCTCCATATAAGTAGCAGCTTCTAGGAACACATGAATATGAAGATAGATTTAGGTGGGGTAGCCATGTTGGTCTGAAACAGCAGAACAAAGTTTGAGTCCAGTGGCACTGTTAAGACCAACAACGTTTTATTCTTGGCATAAGCTTTCATGTACATGCACATTTCTTCAGACGTGAATATGAAGATATTTTATATTGAGTAAAACCATTTATTTATTTGTTTGTTTGTTTGTTTGTTTATATTTAAAATTTATGAATCACCCAGTCCTTATATGGACAGGGTTCTGGGTGATGTACAACAAAAGTTAAAAACATCAAACAAGAAAAGTTAAAATTAATAAATAACATTTTTTATATTCTTAAAATAATCTCAGATGGCTTTACCAATCTGTGTTTAAATGCATTCTGGACTGTGTTACCGCCTCATAGGCGGGGTAAAGAGGAAGCTGAAATGGGAAAGTTGGTAGAAAAGGGTGGAAAAGGCCCACTATGATGGTGCCAGCCATCTAGCCTAGTATGGAATACTTTGGCAACCTGACTAGATTAATTAGAAGATATTGGATTCATATCCCACCCTTCACTCAGAGTCTCAGAGCAGTTTACAGTCTCCTTCCCTTCTCCCCACAACAGACACCCCACAACAGACACAACAGACAGAATTGAGAGAACAGCTCTGAGAGAACTTTGACTAACCCAAGGTCACACCATCAGCTGCATGTGGAGGGGTGGGGAATCGGAACCAGTTTTCCCAGGTAAGAGTCCATGCTCCTAACCACTATACCAAACTGGGTCTCTAGGTCCCAGGTGACATCATTCTAATCTCTTTTTAGCTGAGATTATTCTTTTAATAACAGAGATGTCAGGTATTGAATGTGTGGTCTCTGCATATATTGTATTATTCAGCTTTGGTGTTTTCTAAAACACTATGGGTTTTTAATAACATTGTTGCCACCTGGTTTCTTCCCTGGATTTGGGGGTTCTAGACTACCCTATCTTGTTAGTTATCTCTCATTCTTCCTTTTTTTGATCTCCGGACTTAGTCTGTTGCATACGCAGTTTACCACACTTTCAGTGCCCTTGCTTTAAAAAAAAATTACTTACAAGCTCCCATGGAAAAAAGGGTTCCTGCTGTGACCTATCAATGTGTACATGCACTTATGTGTGCTGATCCCGTACCTGTACAGAAAGGAATACTGAAGTGATTGATCACATCAAGATTCCGTTATGCATGTATCTGAAGAAGTGTGCATCCACACGAGAGTTTATGCCATGAATAAAACTTTGTTGGTCTTAAAGGTGCCACTGGTCTTGAACTTTTTTCTGCTGCTTCAGAAAAATATGGCTACCCACCTGAAACTACCCATATGCAGGCGTTTTAATCAATGCACATCTGCACTTGTGTGCATCAGTAAATCCTTGAAAACTGTGCATATGTACCAATTCTGAAGTCAGGTTTAGAAATTTCCAAGTTTAAACTGGAAAGCAGGCAGAGCGAAGGCTTGGTCAAGGCAACCCACACAATGATAATGAATAAAGAATACTGCACCTCCCTGCTTTTGTCTTTTTAATTCAGTTTTCAATTACACTTGCAGCACAAAATGAGCAAACCGCACAGCTGTTTTTGTTAGATTTTTGCTTGCACTGATGCTTTTAACTGCTCTTTCACTGATGCTTTTAACTGACTTTAAACACTTGCAAGATTTGAATAAACATGACTGTATGGGTTTTTTGTGTGTGTACAAAGTTGGCTTTTCAATATGGAGTCTTGTCTGTCAGATGATCCTAAATTTGTGAATTATGCAAGGGAATAAAAAGCAGAGAAAGGTGAGGTGTGCCAAATGGAAGTAAAAGAAAATAGTAAACTCTGCAAATCTTGATAAATGCAACTCTCCCAGTAAGTGACAATGCAGGTGAAACATTTCTCTTTTAAACTTTTTTTCCCATTAGTTTTTTGACAGGAGTACACTAGTTCAGTTTAATGAGATTCTAGTGTAAAAACTTCAGGGCTAAATAAAAGAAACAAATCAAAAGGACTGGATGATTGCCATTTAATGTGAAAGAACGAAAGTGCAAACAATCACGGTATGACATCTCGCTGTGCTAGTCACTGTGGAATGACAGGTAGAACAATTCAAAGTTACTGATCTAAAGATGGAATAACAGCTCATATGTTTGAAGTGTTCAGAAGATGAAGAAATAAAACAGACTTTGAGATAAGACATGGTTAAGCCTTTTAAATTCCATGCCTTATTGTCAGCATCATTTCAACGCTTTTTGTACATATATCCCCCCCCCTCAAAAAAATCCTATTTTATCGAAGGATGTCTTTAAAGAGCTGCTGTTATTACTGTGCTTAGGGATGATTTTGTATACCTTCTTTTTTTTTTACTAGGTTTTTTTTTAATTACATGGGAGAAATATTTTTCACTGGTTTCCTAAACATTCATGTGGCATTATCGAGAATTCTGCAGGTCATTTTCAAACTGAGACAACAGAAGTCAAATATGGATTCGGAACATACAAGATAGATAGATGGCAGCTTTAAACAAAAACCCAAACAACATCTAGTACAGTCCATCCCTTCTGAATTTCATGTATATTTCCATTGGTGGGGGGTATTGTTTGAAAGCTAAAGAAAACCACAGATTCTTTCTTTCAACAATCCCTTTTTTATCAGTGAAATAACCTATTCTACTTACTGTTGGAAACAATAATCTGTAATTGCTGCTTTCATTCCTAATTTGGTCTGTCCCCAGTTTTTCATCTCAATCTAATCTAAACCTATTTGAGCAAATAAAATGATATTTACCTCATCCTCTGTTACAAGCTTTCAAGATTACAGGCTTCAGGAAAAATCAATACAAAATACCAGCTTAGCAGCAGGTTGGTGCTCAGAAAGAATGCTAACTTTTCTTTCCTGTGTTTTCTGAATATCTCCACCCCTGGAGTGAAAGTAGAGTTTAGACTATTTTTTTCAAAAAAAACAAAACAAAACACTTCCTTCAATGCTTTGTTTGGTTCATGGTTACTCGCCACTTTTGAGCTTACAAGCCAAAGTGTAGAAGGTGGTCAAGCTCCTAACCTTTCACTCTTGTTTCCGCACAACACATCTTACTGAGTTCACACAAAGTGGGAATCTTGACCTCTCTGATTATTTTTTCCTCAGACTCAAATACCATTCTCGTTTATTATTTATTTGTTTCAAGCAATTGGGACTTGAGGTATCATCATACCTGACTGACTGCTTTAAGGAAGTGTCCACCTCTCTGAGGGGGGATCTCATGAGAATAAAATCCTATTACTTCCCACAAAGATTAGTTCATTTGCTGTCTGGAACCAGTTTTTGATGAAAACATTTGAATGCTGAGTTTGTAAACAACCAAGAATTCTCTGTAGTGTTCGCCCTCTTGCTTCCATTTCAAAGGACTGTCTGTCTAACTTTTGAAAAACTGGTGAATCTGTAAAGCATGGTAGTGATTAATAATGATAATCATGACTGGAATAATTTTTAATTGATCCAGGGCACAGTCTAGCTTTGGGCCAGGATTCTAGCATCTATCATGCTGTAATGACACCTCCACCAGGAGCCTCATTCTCCATCATGGGATTTTATTTTGGGGAGGTTGGAAGATTCCATTTCCCACTGAAATACTATGGTATGAACCAAGGCTCTGGCAGCTGAAAGTACATCAAGGATTGATACTTTTACATGGTTGGTACTCTTTGTTTATCATACTTCAGTTAATTCTCCATCATTATATGTATCATGATAACATAGTTTGAGAATGCACTGTATTTGGGCAACGATCACACACACACACAAACTGATACCCCTTTGTATTTTAGAATATATTTTGTAAACTTTCATATTCACAGGGATTGTTAGATGCTTAACACAGAAGAGCTGCTGAAATTGCTCCTGGCTTCAAGGTGTCCATAGTTGGCAATTACTTTTATGAATAATGGCATGTGGTATTACGCAGCCATTACATGCTGATGCACTGCAGAGTTGAGTCACTTGATGAAACATGAAGAACAAGCAAGACGATGTGATGTGCTAGTCAGAGTGTTGGGCACTGGGGCACCTAGGAGTTAGTTAAAACTCATGAAGCTCTCTCTCAGCCTAACCCATCTTGCAGATCTGTCCTGAGGATAAAATAGAGGTGAGGAGAACCTTGTATATCACCTTGAACTCCTTGGAGGAAGAGTGGGATAAAAATGTATTAAACAAATAAATAGACATATTATCCAATACAGGAATATACAGGTGTTACACAATATATCCTGATTCTACTCCCAGGTTGCAAACCAACTTTAAATAAAAATGGACTGAGATTTTGAGATGGAGCTCAAAAGGAGGCCAAAAATAAAGCACAGTTTTGGAATTAGTAAAACAAAAATAAAAATGGGTGAATAGCTACAATTCTGTCCTACTTGCTAGTCTCTTTTTATGTTCAATGCTGTAGTGGCATTTTTTTCCTGTTCTTATTAACAGTGTTCTCAGAATACTGAATAATATCTTTAGAGAAAACAGAGCGGAAAACACAGTTATATAAAACTGCACTTTTCAAGAAATTTAGAAGAAATAAAAACTAACTAGCAACCAGTACCAGTCTCCACTGTTAAAAATCCTTTGTTATCTGGGGCAATGGATTATGGGGAATTATATACTCTAAAATAACTTATTGATCAAGGTAATTATTTTATAGAACATTATCACCTCCTATTGATTTACCATTGTTTAAAATAATTAATGTTTAAGCCCCTCTCAATAGTTACTCAACAATTGCAACACCATGTATATTTGCCATGAAAATGTCTCACTAAAGCCCCACTGACTTCTAAATTAATATTAGGAACTGGCATAAATTGAACCATGAAGCAAAATTCATAATGAATTTTGCCCGATTTGTGGTTTGTGAACTGAAGTTCATGATAGGTCTACTGTCATGAACTTCCATGAACTTTTCAAACAGTTCATGGCGGCTTGTGGACAGAGCAGAAAGCAGTTGTTTAAAGGGACTCTGAGTCCCTTTCAACCCGTGCTTTCTGTTCCTTCTGAAAGCTGCAAAAACAGCTGAGTGGTGCTGCAAAAACAGCTGCAAAAAAGCTGCAAAACCAGCAGCGTGCTCCCCACCACGCAGCTGTTTTGGGCTTTCTTGTGCAGTCCCTTTAAACTTCTTGTGCAATTCCTTTAAAATTTAAAGTGGCTGCACAAGAAGGCATGAAAAACAGTTCTGCTCAGCTGTTTTTTCAGGCTGTCTGCAAAACCCATTGAAAGGAACTTCAGTTTTCGGGGCCATAAACCACGAACCGGTTCAGTTAACAAATGAACCTACCAGTTCAATTCAGTTTGTGAGTACACAAGAAATTAGTGAACACAACAGTTCCCTTGTTCAGCCTCAAAAATGTGTCTGAAAGGAGCTAATCAAGATAATTCTCTATTACCCTTTTTCCATATGCTTCCCATCCAGTTTCTCTCTAAGGAAGCTGACACACATGATTACAGGTTTGGAAACATCTAGAGCAACACTGCAGAAAACTCAGGCTGAGTCCGATCAAGTACACTGTAGAACATGCCTGTGAAATCCTGCCATTGGCAACAAAGAGGGTTTTCTTCTCTGCCAATATTGCAGCAGTAGAATCTTACCCAATGGAGCTTTTTCATAGAAGACCATGTTTTGGCTTCTAGAATGGAACACCCAGAAGAAGTGTTTGTAGTTCACTGATATGGCTTACCCAATGATTGCTGGTAAAGCTGCTGTTATATCTGTCCTGGTTTATTTTTTATAATTTAAATGCCAGATTATATGCTGCACCTATACTAAAAATTTCAAAGGCATCTGTTTATTATACTGACTTGGCTCATTTCAGATTGTTCGTCGTGATTTATATGGATGGAGTACTTGGAGTTGCGATGACACTATTTGCAAATTAGATCCTTGTCCATTATGACTGATTAAATCTTGGCAGGAAGAGTTGAGAGACTTATTGACCAAGATAATTAATCTCCTGCATTAAAGAGAAAATTCCTTCAAGCCCTGAAATATGTAGTGGTTAGGTATCTGCTACAAGACCCTTCCCAAGGTAAGGAGAAGTAGGCCAACTATTATCCTGTTTCTAACCCACCACATGTTATAATTGACCATGTTCTGCCTTTCACACAGTTAAATATGATATCTTATTAGACGTCCTTGAACTTTTAGTAGCATTTCTAGTCCCCCGATGTTTTTGTTCTTTTGTGGTTGAATTGGATTGGAAGAGTTTCTATGGAAGTTGTTCAGCCAGGTCCCTAGGACAGTACATATGGTATTCTCTATGGTTCAGTTTTGTCTCAAATGCTCTGTGTTGACTATATCATGCTGCTGAATGAGATCACCCACAGCTTTGGGTATGGGTGCCATCAAAATGCTACTAACATCCAGCTTTAGGTATCATTAACTAAGCAGGGGCAGCTCCCCCTAACCATCTTCATTTAATGAATAATTAAATTGTAGAATTCACTATGTAACTGATAGCAAGTATAATGAAGAATGATAGTGATGGAGCATAGGTCTCTCACTCCCTCAGAGGCCACCATTCTTCATATTAAGATACAGTACCTTTGAATACTGATCCTAGATGATACAACAGGGGGAGACCTTGGTCTCCAAGGCCTGCTTGTACCAGGAGCATCTGGCTGGCTATTGTATGAAGCAAAATGGTGAACTAGAAGAACCATTGATCTTATCCTACACTGATACTCTTATATGTTCTTCAAGGTGGGGGTTCACATAGTTAAATGCTCCTCGTTAAGCAGACATTTCTTTCTTGGTTGTCACAGAAAAGGATTAACTGGAACTCTTCTCCCTGACACCTGGCATAGATATTTTTAATATGGTAGAACATAAGAGTTAAGTGATAGTAAAAATACAGTTAACATAGAGATTAGTATCTCATATACTAACTGGCAAACCAGGAAGGGGGTTTGTTTTCAATTCTGGGCTTGGCAAGGGTTAGCCATGGATGCTTTTCTAAGAGCCAAATAGTCCCATGCTGCTAAGATGTGTAAGTTCTTAGTGGAGTCCATCCCCCAATGCCTGAAATTTACCCTTTACCTTTCTGGTACCTTTCAGGCTTTTGCATAGCTATGGGATTCCTTTTATGTAGAGGACAAAAGATATAGCAGGAGAGTTAGTTTTGATGGAATCCTAAGAAACAATATGTGGCTCTGTTGTCATTGATTCATTTTTAAGTCCAACTGTGTTCTCTTTTGTAGCCATGAGACTTGCTATTTTCTTCTCCTCCTTCACTGCTACACATTCTTTGATATATGTATTTTTCCCCTTTATGCTTCTAAGAAATCAGTCTTGACTATAAGAGAAAAGCACTGAGGTCAAGTTAAAAGATTTTTTTTAGTTTATATTATTTTGAAAAAGTTTTCATACGGAAGATAAAAACATAAAGCTTGTTGTCTATTCAACTGTTGCAGTGCAGGGAAATATATTTCCTGGTAAGTTTAAATCATAAGCCTATTGTATCAGCACTCCAATATAACGATATGAGACACCAGTGGAGGGGGGTAACTAGTTTATTAATGGCTGATATACATCAATCAAACACCCCTAAACTAGTACGAGTTGCCACTAACAAGAAGCCTAGTACAACTACTGGTTGTTTGGGGCAAACCCACTCGGGCTCCAAACGGCTGGCTTTGTGTATCCTGACCTGCATGCACATGAAAGCTAATACTCAGAATTAAACTTTGTTGGTCTTAAAGGTGCCACTGGACTCCAACTTTGTTCTGTTGCTTCAGACCAGCATGGCTACCCACCTGAATCTATTCTAATCTCTCTCACTCCATGTGCCGTTCCAGCCACTAAAGGCTTCACTGATGCTGTTCAGCCACCAAGTGCATTCCTCCTCCAACCTACCCAGCTGCTTGAGCCCCCTTCCATCCTTAGATGGCTCAGGGTGCTTGCCAGTTAGCCCTCCCTATACCATTGCAATTTACAGTATTCCTGCTCAAACTAGTTGTGGCTAACCAGTTGAAATACAGGCCTTAATTAAAGAAGACCACCATTCCTCAGGACACTGTGGAGTATGCAAAAAAGGCCCCCTTCCAGACCAAGGCAGCCCCCCAAATTCTTGCTTAACCTCAAAAGATGATTGGCTAACCCCACATTATTCAGAGGGAGATTGAGTGGGCCAGTTTATAGCAAGAGATAGCTGCAGAGAGCAGCCAGAGCTCAAATATTTTTTATTTACTTTTTCTATACTCAGCATTTCTCATTGAGACTCAAGGCAGATTACACAGTTTGACTCAATGTAATCCATAGGATGAGACATCTCATAAACAATGTAACAACACTAGGATTACAGCAATCTGAAGAAAGGCATAAATATTAGACACAATAAATAAAATAATGCAGACAATGGTATTACATAAATGTAAAAATAAAGCAGTGCAACTAGGATAATATGGGCAGCAAACAGATAACACATACTATACCCACTAGTCTAGTTGACAATATTTCACTAGTTTAGTTCACAAATCCCACTCACTTTATATATTGGGGTGTCAGGCCCTGGCTTCATTGCATTTTTGGGTGGAGAGGTGTGCTGCTCCAGGCCGTGATTTCTTCCTGGCAAAGTAGTGAACACAGCCTCAGAATTCTGTGGGGGGGGGGGGGGGGGGTTTGACTCACCCAATTCCCCACTCTGTCACCCCAGATTCTATTTCCTGGGAGTCCTTCCCTCTTGTTGGCACCCTCCAAGTCTTCATAGAGTCTCGGGTTCTTCTTTCCCAGCCAGTCCTCCTGCTTCCATTTAAATCACCTGGCCCCAGCCCAAATCTTCCCTCCTTGTCTGTTTCCTTCTACCCATCACAAGAGAACAGCCAAAGGGCTTTCCTGATCCTGATGCTCAACACTTATACCCAACCCTTCCTTTTCTCTTCCTCCCCATCATTGGGTGAGCTGGGTCACCCATCCTCCTCTACCTCCATTCCTAGCACCAACTCTGCAGGGTGGGATACATAGTTGTGGTTCAGGAGCCCCTCTTCCCTTTCCCCCTCTTTGGCTGCCTTGATGCTGACAGATCCTGAGGAGGTCCTGTATGCCTTCACCTGCTGCTTCTTTCTTTCCCTGGCTCAACCCAGCCAGTTCTCTGCAAGGGGCCCTTTGCTGTCATGCTCACCTGACCCTGACACATGCTTGTTGTCGGGCTGGACCTCCATCATGGCTTTGATCCTTGAAGGGATCCTTGGGGCTAAGGTTGGGGGGCCCAGATCTGGGTCGACCCCTGGACACGGGGTAGAGGGATGTATAGCAATGGGAGGAGGTATTTGAATGGAAGATGAAGGAGATATGGTTATGCTCGGTCTCCTTCCAACCTTTGTCCCATCCCAAGACATGTTGGTGAGAGGGTAGGAAATTATACCCCCCTTCAGCACTGATGCTGTGCAATGCCAGGTCCCTAAATAATAAGACTGCAGCCACTGCAAAGTTATATTGCAGTGCAAGATGTGGAGCTGGCATGCATGACCAAGACCTGGACAAGGGAGGGTGAAACAGTTGCCTTAAAAGAACTCACCACACCAGGTTACCCAGTCTTCCATCAGTCCCGAACTGAGGGGAGGAATGGCAATACTCATCCATGACACTTTTTCCTTCAGGGCACTCCCCACCAGTGTTCCCTCTAAGCTGAGTTAGTGTGAGCTAGCTCACAGTTTTTTAGCCTCCAGCTCACACATTTTTGTCTTATCTCAGGAAGGATGGCTCCAGAGCAAACTGATTTATGCAGTAGCCAAATCGCTCACTCACAACTTTAATGCCAGTAGCTCACAAAGTAAAATTTTTGCTCACAAGACTCCACAGCTTAGAGGGAGCATTGCTCCCCACACCAAAGATCACCAATATTGATTGTGTTGGCCTAGTTTGGGATGCTAAGGAGAGTTTGGCTGTCTGGTGTACCATCTGCTTAGCACTCCAGCCTGTCAGGTTGTAGTGGGCTGGGCCTTGGCTTTCCCAAGACTGAATTTTGGGGGGATTTCAATGTCCATAAGAACATAAGAGAACATAAGAGAAGCCAATGTTGGATCAGGCCAGTGGCCCATTCAGTCCAACACTCTGTCACACAGTGGCCAGAAACACCAGGTGCCATCAGGAGGTTCAGCAGTGGGGCCAGGACACTAGAAGCCCTCCCACTGTTGCCCCCCCAAGCACCAAGAATACAGAGCATCACTTGCCCCAGACTGAGAGTTCCTATCTATACTTTGTGGCTAATAGCCACTGATGGACCTCTGCTCCATATGTTTATCTAATTCCCTCTTGAAGCTGTCCATGCTTGTAGCCGCCACCACCTCCTGTGGCAGTGAATTTCACGTGTTAATCATTCTTTGGGTGAAGAAGTACTTCCTTTTATCTGTTCTAACCCATGCTGATGCTGCAGCCTCCTTGCAGGCTTCCGAGCTAGTGTCTTCCATGGCTGCACTGGGACTCTACCAGATTGTATCAAGTCCCACACATCAAGCAGGTCACACTCTGGATTTGATCTTTGGTGCAGGGATGGATATGGATCTGATTGCTAAGGAAGAAGTGCCATGGTCATACCATTTTGTCCTGAAGGGCCAGTTGGGTGTTCCTGCCCCCTGTCTAGGTAGCAAGCAGATTTATGCTCTCCCACAGACACTAATGGACCCAATTGGGTTCCAGAATGCTCTGTGGGATCCGATGCCCTCTGGTAATTCATTGGATGCACTGATCGAGGATTGAAAATGCCGTAGCCAAGATTTTTTTTGTTTGGGGGTGTCGTAGGAATAGTCTGACGTGTCAATTGCGTGTCAGCCCTACACCCTCAGTTCTAGATCTTGTTGATGGCCCCTTACCAAAGGCTGTGGAAGATGTGTGAAATAGGAAAGATGGAGCTATGCCTGAGGTGCACAGTCCAAGACACAAACACACTGTAATAAATAAACTAACTTTTATTCTAAGGATAGAAATAAATGGTTACATGCACAATTACCTATGTGGGGGCGGCTTCCGCTAGACGCCAGGAGCCACCAACCCTCCTTAACACACTAAACACAGTTTAATTCAGGCATACCACAGATAATATACACAAAACAAGGCAACAAAGACATAAAGACAAGACAAAAGACAGCAGAGGCTTCTGTGCTATTCTGGAAACAGTGAGACTAAAAGGATCTCAAAGTGTCCCAAAGAATGAGCCCCGAACTGCTTTCCTGCCTCCCGTCTTATACCCTAAGATCAAAAGATCGGATGGAATTGACACATTTGAATCATTACATCACTCTGACTTCAATAGGACATTTGATGCATGGAAGATGTTTTTTCTCATACTGACAAGGGTTGCTATAAAATGTTTACAGAACATGTAATAAAAACAATTTGCATTCAAGTTATGCCACTGGGAGCCCTGGGTCAAGGAGTTTCTCAGGGTTCTATTACTCTGAGATAACATGTTGCCTCTGGCGTTATCTCCGGAGTGTGAAGGAGGGGGTGAAAAGAGGGGCCCTCCTTTTGGCCAGGCAAGGCTAATTAGGATCCTAGTACCTGAGATTCGTGTTGGCAGCTGTCAAAGGGGACCCCTAAATCTGCATTCGTATTGCCCTTTGGTAACTGCAAAGGTTAGAATGTGTGTGAACTGTTTAGCCTTTTGGGCCTGTTCCCGGGCTTTATGGAAATTGAGGCTGGTTCATGCGATGGTTTCTGGGAGCAACATAGCTTTGTTGGGTCTCTATAAGGTCTAGGGGTTTGCTTCAGTTCAGGGGCAAACCTTATATTAAGATTCGTTCCACGGGGGGGGGGCATTTAAATTTTTAAGGGGGCAGCCAAATTACAGTTAATTAAATTAATGAATGCCTATCTTTAAAGGGGGGAAGGCTTCAAGTCTGTTTCTAGCCCTTCCTTTCAAGGGACAGGGCAACCAGTGGGTTAGTTCCTAGGAAACCAAACAGCTCAGAGAGCATTTAAATGCCTTTTGATTTTCCTTCCACAGGGCAAGAAAGCTTAGAAGGGCACTCAAGAGCAGCACTTTCAGTACATCTCCAGTAGTCCCCCTTTCTGCTAGCCCAGTCCTGCTGTATACCACCTAGGTCATGGTGAGTCTTTCAAAAGCATTCCCATGTGCCTTTGCATCTTTCCCAAAGGCTCATGGGAATGCTTTTGAAAGACTTACCATGACCTAGGTGGTATACAGCAGGACTGGGCTAGCAGAAAGTGGATTGTTGGAGATGTGTTGAAGGTGCTGATCTTGAGTGCCCTTCTAAGCTTACTTGCCCTGTAGAAGGGAACTCAAAAGGCATTTAAATGCTTTCTGAAGGCAATTAAATGCTCTCTGAGATGTCTCTTCCCAGGTTTCATGATGCCCCCCCCCCATTCCACAGTGGGAGGGAGAGAGAAGCCTAAGGGCAAGCCGCTGCTCTCACGCTGGCTGCTGCCAGCAGCAGGGAGCAGGTGATCTCTCCTCAAAAATAAGGTTTCTGGTATGGCTATTTGTGGGACAGGGTTTTTTTAATTAAGGGGGCAGGGCCCTGAAATGCCACACTGTTGCTACAGATCTGACTGGAATTCCCATATCTCTGAAGCCATCAATGAAATCACTCCCTGACATCCTCTGTTCCTAACTAAATGGCCCCCTGGTACATTATGGAACTCAGGGGGATGAAATGGGAACTTGGATGGCTAGAGCCAGTTTGGCAGCATACTCTTGATGAAGCTGCAAGAACATCTTATAGGATGTTTATTAAATCCTATTAAGTGGCTGTGAAGGCTGCAAAAAAAAGGATTTTTTACAACCTCCATCACATCCACTAGCTCACGCCCAGCACAATTATTTACTGGTTTTTAACTTCTCTTACTGAGAGAACCCAAAATGTTAGGAATTTAGCTATCACCTGTGAGGCCTTTGTGAGCTTTTTTGCCACTGAAGTCTTGTCACTCTGCCACAATCTCCTGGCCAATATTAATACAATATGTGAACTGGAGGTCCCT
This sequence comes from Lepidodactylus listeri, assembly GCA_029233225.1. Lineage (NCBI taxonomy): Eukaryota > Metazoa > Chordata > Lepidosauria > Squamata > Gekkonidae > Lepidodactylus > Lepidodactylus listeri. The sequence goes on along the minus strand of JARCFY010000006.1, from coordinate 45,503,642 downwards.
CGGCCATCTCTGGATTCTGTTTGATAGCTTCAGCCAACTCTCCAAGGCAAATGTAAACAGGATTCTGGTTAGTGTCAGGTCGACCACATGCCTCTTAGGCCTGTGTCCCTTATGGCTAGTGAAAGCTGTCAGCAAGGGAACACATGGCCCTCTGGTGGATATTGTCAATCTGTTCCTAGATTCAGGGGTCTATCCGGAGGGATTAAAAGAGGCTATGGTTGTACCGCTCTTAAAGAAGCCAACTTTGGATCCTTTAGGTAAAGGTAACGGTTTCCCTTGCTTGAAAGCCAGTCGAATACGACTCTAGGGATGCAGTGCTCATCTCTGTTTCCAAGCCGAAGAGCCAGCACTGTCCAAAGATGTTTCCATGGTCATGTGGCCGGCATGACTAGACGCCGAGGCACACGGAACCCTGTTACCTTCCCACTGAAGTGGTACCTATTTATCTACTTGCAGTTTCTTGCTTTCAAACTGCTAGGTTGGCAGGAGCTGGGACCAGAGATGGGAGCTCACTCCGTCATGCAGCACTCAGGTCTTGAACTGCTGAACTATCGGTCTTCCGGTCTGCAGTTCAGCGTCTTAACCACTTGAGCCACTGCAGCCTTTAGATTTGTCCAATTACCACGCAGTTTCTAATCTTTCACTTCTGGGAAAGGTAATTGAGAGAGTGGTGGCAGAGCAGCTGCAGAATTTTCTGGATGACATATTGGCTCTGGACCCAGTCCAGTCCAGTTTCCACCCCAGCCATGGGATGGAGATGGCTTTGGTCACCCTCGCAGGTGATCTCCACTGGCAGTTGGATTGAGTTGGGCTGGCACTACTGTTGCTTCTTGACCTTACAGCAGCATTCAACATGGATGATCACAATCTTTCTACCCACTGTCTCACCAACGTAGGAGTGCACAGGGTGGTCTTGAAGTGGCTTACCTCATTTCTCCAAGGTCGGGAACAGAGGGTGGTGCTAGAGGAGAGGGTGTGCGGAGTCTCTCAGGGAACAATTGTCTCCCTGATGTTTAACATCACCCTCTTGTCAACTAGTGCAGAGTTTCGGGCTAGGGTGCCACCAGTGTGTTGATGACACCCAGCTATATTTGTTGATGCGTGGCCGGCCAGATGCTGTCCCAACTGTTTCAGCTGAGGGATTGGAGGCTGTGGTGGGATGGCTGAAACAGAGCTGGTTGAGACTGAATCCAGCTAAAATGGAGGTTTTGTGGCTGGGCAGGGAGGATTAAGGGTTGGAGTGCCAACTCTAACACCGGCATCGATTGTCCAGAGCTTGAGTGTGGTTCTGGATGCCTCCTTATCAATAGAGGCCCAGATCACAAATGTTGCCAGGCTGGCATTTTTCCAGATACATGTTGCCAGGCAACTGGCAACCTACCATTCCCACCCTGACCTTGCCACAGTAATCCATGCAATGGTCTTCTCCAGATTGGACTACTATAACTTGCTCTACATGAGCCTACCTTTGAGAATGACTCAGAAGCTTCAGCTGATCCAGAATGCAATGGTGCAGGTCCTTACAGGGATCCCAAAATCAGCACATATTCAACCTGTACTGTATGAGCTGCACTGTTTCCCGGTAGAGCACGGATTAGGTTCAAGGTTTGGGTGCCTACCTTTAAGGCCCTTAATGGTCTGGGACCCATGTATCTTCAGGACCGCCTCTCTTAGTATACCCCTTGAAGAGCATTGCACTCAGCTGATAAGACCTTGCTTGTGGTACTCATCCCGAGAGATATCTGGCTGTCCTCGACCAGGCCCCAACCTGGTGAAACTCTCTTCCAAGTAACATCCGTGCCCTGCAGGACTTGTTACAGTTCCACAGGGCCTGCAAGGCAGAGATGTTCCACCAGGTGTTTGAGGACAGTGATGACATCCACCTGACTGGCACTCTCTCACCCCGTTCTCCTACAAGGCAGTAGCACAACTGGAATTTGAGTGTCATCTGTTTGGACTGTATTGCTATTATGAATTTTACTGAAATGTTTATTATTTTAAATTGTTGTTTAGTGTTTGTGATTTTAGTGTCTGCTTGTACACTGCCCTGAGCCCTATCTAGGGAATGGGCGGTATATAAATTGAATGTAATAAATAAATAAAAGTACCTTTCTAATGATCTTGTTATAACTTCTCCAGCCACCTTCTGATTGGCTCCTCAACCCATGGTTCACCACAAATGGCAGCAAATGGTTCACCACAAGCCAGTATTGCTCTGGTGCCAAATATAAAATTGGAATTGCACAAAGCAGTGTGCCAGTTGTGTAGACAGGGAACAAAATTCATAACTGTTCACAGGTGAATTGTTGCCATGCCTAGTAATTTGCATACAGTGCAAGTATCTTTTTAATGAGTTCTTCAAGACTACAGAGGAGCAGTTAATTTGGCTCTCAGAAAGCACCGCCTGCAATCTGAGGTCTGTCCAGGTAGTCTCATTCCACCAGTGCTCATTTAAGAGAGTCCACCTCAGCTAATAAGCTTTCTGTTGGTAAAATCATCAAGTCACACTTTGGATAAACATAATAATGCCTCATATAATAAAACAGGGGAATTTCCCAGTATAACAACAGATATATATATTTTGCACTCCAAGACAACATGAATTTTTAAAAAGTACTCTATTCAGCATTGGGAGAGATAATTTTGCTTTTGTTGTATCTGAAGATATGAAATTTCCCTTTCTAAGCATCTGTCCTGAGATGATTTCAAAGTACTTTCACTTAGAAAAGCTAGCTGCTATTACATATACATTTTCAAAGCTTGCCAAGGCTTTGGAAGGAATGATGAAAATTACTATTGCACGACCTTCAGGTTTTCTTTGTTTCATAAAGGGCTAAGATAGCATTTTTGTCATTTTTCTTTCAGCTCGGGTCTTTCATCATAAATATCAAAGCATGCAATTATGCCGTCTCATATCCTACTGCATTCTGCCTGTTTTCTACCCATGGTGATGGTATTCTCTTTTAGGATAGCTTTTCCTTTCTTTTTGTTTTTGTGTTTAATAAATCTGAAAAAGCCCAAGTGTTTATAGTGAGTGCTATAAATTGTTTGTGAAGCATACGTTGCACTGATTAAAAAAGAAAATGTGTTGATTAAAATGACCATTATTATTGTACCTTAAGTACAATTCTGAACTGTCAAATCTTCCAGCTTCATAATAACATTGATTTGGCCATCAGGTAGAATTTTATTATTAATGTTTATCATAGAAAAGGGACTGGTCTTAACCTCTGGTTAGCTGGAGAGCCTCTCTTTGGAGCTTCATACTGAATTATTCCCCTTAATCTAGCATACTTTTCATAACCATTATATTACTTTAGCTCATTCTATGACTCCGTAAGGCCTGAATTTCAAAGTAATCACAGCTACCACTGAATTCAGTTGGAGATTTAGGTACTTGGGATGCATGGAAAGGGCCATCTACTGGCAACGAGCAGTTCTCTGAAATGACCCCTGAAAATTACTCACTTACATTATGAGGTATTTGAGTTTTCACACTTTCCCAGGTTACAGTGACTAACTTTTCCCCTTGAATTACAGTTCACACACACACACAAAATCCAAGTTCATATATTTTGTCAGGATGTGCATTTGTTTCCATACTAAGGAAAAAAATGATTGTAAAAAAAAATCATTTGTCATATTTGTGAGGGTAACAAAAATGAATGGGAACATAAATGAATGAATTGAGACCATTTGTTTCATTGATTTCCATGTTGATTTGAATTTTTGTTTTGCCTTTACCTATAAGGTTTATTAATTTCAGCTAGGATGCTTTCTTCTATCTGTCTTGTGAAAGACTCACTCCCTGAAAATTTCACCCAAACTGGATGGAAAACAAAGTTACAGCTGAACTGTTTCCCACTAAAAATGTGTTCCCTACTGAAACCAATGTAATGGAAACAATTGTGAATGTTAACAATGAAAGCATAAGAACAAAATGAAAAGAAATGAATATGTTGAATGGGAGGGGGGGTTGCACATCCTTTATTTATGAAGTCAAATCTTGTGACCACCAAACTGTGATTTAAACTGTGGTTCAGAAGCTACCCACATGAAGAGAAGAGACTGGATTTATACTCTGCCCTTCACTTGGAGTCTCAGGGCAGCTTACAATCTCCTTCCCTTCTCTCCCCACAACAGAAATATTAATTCTAGGATCCTAGCGATTTATCGTTATGAGTCCCAAGCTAAGTCCCTTTGTCAGTAAGTTCAGGCTCAATACATAACACCCTGTGAAGTAGGTGGGGCTGAGAGAGCTCTGACTGAAAACTGCTCTTGAGAGAACAGCTCTGAGAGAACTTTGACTGACCCAAGGTCACCCAGCAGCTGCATGTGGAAGAGTGGGGAATCAAACCCAGTTCTCCCAGATTAGAGTCCACACTCTTAACCACTACACCAAACTGGTGATGGTGTAGCCAAACTGAGCTAACCATAAGTATAAAGGAAGGGGGGGGACAACCCCCAAAAATCTGACTCAAGAACCAAAAAGGTTAGTTACAAACCAAGTATAGGGCCAATTACTAAAAACAATATGTATAACCTAAGTAATATCAAAAATACATGTCAAGGGATTAAAAACATACATGGACCTAACTATAGCCTTATTACAAAATAAAAATACAATATACATAAGTGAGAATCATCATAACCCAACACGTTTCGGCCCTAATAGGCCTTTCTCACTGGTGAAGCAATATTTGTACAAAAGGCTCACAATACAATAACAAAACAATTTACAAGTTTTCGATTCCATAAAAATAGTTTTTGATGTATATATGAACCTAGTTCATTGTTATCTTTCTTATTCTTAGAAATGCTCTTAAAATGTACTCTTTGATTATGATTTCATTATGACAACTGTAGTGGTATTAAGATATAACTGTTCATATAATGTAATAATCAGTGTCTAACAGTTAATATTAATAGTAACTATTGGTACTAAAGGCTAGGCTTTAATAATAAATGTATATAGTATGTAAAAACCTTCCTTATACTATGTATTTTAAATGTTTATGCTAAATGCTGTATATTTATTCTGATGTTGAGCTTCCTTGTTATGTTATAGGTTATTATAATATCTATATCTCCCCTTTTCCCTTGTTTTTCTGTATCCCTATTTTAATTTAAAATAACAATAATAAAAAGCTATTTAAAAATTTAGAAGTTGGTGTAGGACCAAAAAAAAGGAGTTTTATAATAAAAATAAATTTACACAAGGCATGAGAATGTTTACGAGGCCTCCTAGAATCTAGCCTTGTGCCATAGTCAGATACACATGTGCTGAGTAATGTTGCTATTGTATGCCCTCTGATTTTGGTTCAGAAAATACAGGTGCAATAAATGCACTAAATAAATGCACACCACTTATGGTACATGGACTCTGAGCACCTCCTGTGCACACAGAATGGGAAGCAAATGCAGCAGAGGAGGAAAAGCCAGCCCAGCGACAATGCTTAGCTAGCCTAGTGACGATGCTGCAGCCAATCCAGGCACCATAATTGACTCACCCAGGCCAGGCTCCTCCCCATCATGGGGGAGAGGCATGGCAGAGGAGGAAGCAGCACCTTTCCAGGGGAATTTGGCTTCTCAGTCCACCCCAGTTACTGTCTCCTTCACTCTATGGAGGCTATCATGTGATGCAAGATGTTAGGGCACCTCTAGTTCTCATTACGAATCAATTATTTAACCAGCTCTTAATCAGTTGATTAGTTTGTATGTTTATTTGCTGCACCAAATATGAATTGCCTCTGCCATGTGATCTGGATTTCGTTTAGTAGGGGGTCATTCCAAGGATGAGTTTTCCAAGAAAGATAGGAAAGAGTGAGTGGTTTGCACCCAGTGGAGGTTAACAAGAATAGATTAATGGTCACTCTTTGCAGATTGCACAGGACCTAATAGCTGAAATGACGTTCTGATGATTTGTCTTCCAAGCAGCCTTATAAAAGCTCCAGGTACATGATGGTGTTCTACAGGCACACCTTGTTATCACAGCTTTATTTATTTAGTGCTCTTGCACACTCAGTATTCACCACTGCAGTCGTGGCACTTTTGTGTGTGTTTTTTTCTTCTTCAGTGGGCATCTTTCCTGAAAACTGGCCAGTAAACTACCCTATTAACCAAAACACAAATAAAACCCTGTGGGTGCAAACTTAAGGACACTTTTCTAACAGTAACCCCCACTGAATAAAATGGGAGATACTTCTTGTTATATAAGTTGTGGGGTGTCATCATGCCTTGACCAGAGTCTGCACCCTCACCTGCTACAGCCATTGTCCCACACTTGGATGTCCTGAAGCCTAAGAGGCTATCCCTAAGGCCTCAGTCTAGAAGAGAAGGGGGTATATAGCACCCTCCTCCTTCCCTCACTGCCTTCTCCTTAGTGCAGAGATCCAACTGGTGAAAGTTCTCCTCAGGCACCCTCCCTTGCAGGCCCTGTCTGCTTCCCTGGCCTCTTGTGAGATGTTTCCTTCTCACTGAAGGCCATGAAGTACTCCTGACATGGCCCAGCCCTCCTCAGCTGTCACTATTCAGCTGAAATGCCTGTGCCTCAGCAGCAATTGCTAACACAACCAACCCCAGCCCCAAACTGGAGAAGCTGCCAGTTTGCCAGAGCTGAGCCCCTGCCTCTGGACAATTATTATTTTGTATTTATAGAAATGTATAAATACACAGAAAACAATATACACATAACATTAAACCTGCAGATAGAAAACCAATGCCATATGTTCATTTTATCATCTTCACAAGCTAATATACAGAAAACTGGAATTGCCTAATTTATTTCAATAGGGTACTATTTGTAGGATATAACACTGTATCCTATAACAACATAGTTGCTCAATGTCTATTCTTTGCATAGCTATGAGGGGGGATTTTCCTCTGAGTATTCCTGCTTACCTCCCTATGTCACTAACCATGACAATATATATTTCTTTCCGGACTTATTCTCAAATTTCCATCAAGCAATATTTAGTCAGAACTGTTGTTGGTGCTGCCACTGCTCCTTTTGTTTTTGTTTATTACACTCAAACTTTTATTAAATTTGCACTGACATAGGGAATGAATTGTTTACATCAATGTGAACTGTGCTGTCACATGAATGTGAACTTACTGCCTATGTCTTAAGTTAAATGTCAGGAGATGTACATTTTCCTCATAGAGATAAAATTGATTTCTAGTTCCTTTAAACTGTGGCACAATGGGGAAAAAAATCTCTTTTTTATGTAGACCAAAAAGAGATACGTGCTAATAGAAATAAATCTACCTAAAATAAGTTGACTGCAGATATTTTAAAGGATGAGTTACTAAAATAGCTAAACTTTCACTGTTTTAAGAGTAAATCGTGGGGGGGGCAGTTTTCTTAAGACGTAGAGTTGGATTCTCATTCAACAAATGGAGGAAGTTGGCAGGAGCTGATTTTTCCTGCTTTTCCTTTAATAGTCCCCTGTGTCCAGGGCTGGCCTTAGAGCTGGGCAAGCTGAGTGGTTGCCTGTGGCACCAAGCTGCAGGGGGCACCAGAGTGAGTGGCAGGGGGCTCCAGGGCTCCAGGCTGAGCTGCAGAGTGTCAAATTAGAGGACAATTGTTAATTTCCCATGTCTAAATGACATGGGAATTAATTTGCACATCTTCATAATCTGACAGAACAGCTGGAAAATGTGATAACTTTTAACATTATTTTCATTTACACTTTTGTTTATGCAGTGGATATTCCAAACTAGCAAATACCTGGCAAAAAAGTGGGGGGGGACAAAAACATTGAAAGTAAAACCATCTATTCCTTTTGAAACTTTCTGTTACAAAGGGGTACATTAAGTGATCACTGTGATAATTCTGTTGTGTTGTCTAGTCCATTGCCACTGCTCAGAATGGGCTTTTTGAGTTTTGGCTTGCGCAAACACTTACACAGTAGTTGACAGATCAAGGTTCTGAATGATGTCACCGTTGATGGATAGGGTAGCAAGTAATGTGAGTCTCTCATCTCCTATGGTAAGTACATTTTGATGAGCTTCAGCTTTGAGAAGCTATACTCACCACTGGCAACTGTCACTGGGATGGGTCAGCAGAATTCATACTGCTACTCAGATATTTGAGAAGGCACAATTCATGTATTATGGAGTCATCTCTTAGTAAGCTTTTTCCAGGAGATAGATTGTGCTGGAAAAGGCCCAGCTTTAAACAAATATCTGCTCCATTGATGTCAGAGTTGTCACCATTACTGATGGCACTGCATACATCCATTCAGTGGATGGCAAGTGTCTCCTGTGATAGCTTTTCAACTTTGCACAAGAATTCCCATTTTATTCCTGTGGCATGCAAACGGCTTAAATTGTTCTGCACTTGAAAAAACAAAGAGTGTCTACAAGGCTGTAGAAGAAGTCCTATTTGAAGATTTCTTCTGGACTACTGCCCTCCTCCTCGTGCATCTGACTTTCATATTCAAACTCTCTCTTCTAATGGTGCTTCCATGGGGGCTCCTTGAGAGTGACATCAGCATCAAGGGTTTCTGCATGTTCTTTTGTAGTGATAACTCCCCCTGCATAACTGCTTTCCCTGTATGATGCGATGAAGCTTACACATTTCTTCATGAGGGAGATGGCCAGGGTTATTTTTGGGCAGGAACACACAGGAACGGAGTTCCGGCTGGTTTCCAAGTTGGCCACACCTACAGCCTCCCCCCCCCCTCGGGTTCCCCAGGTGCCTTGCAAGCCATGGGGCGCCTGGGGAAGCTGATCCAGAAACTGCCTTCCTTCCCTCAGGTTCCCCATGCACCCTGCAAGCCGTGGGGCACCTGGTTAGCCAATCTTGGGAGGGAGGTGCGCTGTCTGGGCTGTGGCCTAATATGCTAATGATTTCCTGCTGTTGGGTGTGGCCTATTATGCTAATGAGTTCCTGCTGTGCTTTTTGTACAAAAAAAGCCCTGGAGACGGCAGTTACAATTTCCATTGTGAGGCATCGCATAGCCTTACTTGCAGTATTCACATGGAACAGAATATGACGCCATGCTATAATTGATATCAAGAACTTGAAGTTTAGCAGTTGATTTGCTGGACATCGTGCATCATGGGAAAGACCTACATCTGCTTTAGGCAACTCTTCTACTTCCATCAAAGCAGCATAACCTTCTTCACACTATCTATGCAACTTCCCAGCAAGTGCCACTCAATGACTGGCCATATTTTCTTTGAGTATCTGCCACCAGGAGCAGAGGCAGAAAATAGTACAAAATGTGCTGTAGCACACCTTTGATGATGATGCAGCATCTGAAACTATCTGAATGATAAATTAAAAGCCACAGGTACAAATGAAACTCTTTGGTTAAATGTAAATAGTCTTGCCTGAACACCTTTCTTTTGTCCCTTCACGTTGGTGCCATTATAATAACCTTGGCCACAGCTATCCTTAATGTCCATGTTGTTTTCCTTCAGTGTTCTCAACAAGAGCTCCATAATCCCTTGCCCAGTTGATTCATGAACTGTCCTAAATCCTGAATATTATTTTACTCAGATTTTGCCTCCATCTTCATTCACAAATCATACTGTAAATGACATCTTTTCAGAGTGACTTACATCAGGCATGCAATCTAATATGACACAGTAATATTTAGCTTTGTTCACTCTGTTATGTATGCTTTCTATCCTTTCGTTGGCCATAAGGGTGATCAGTTCATTCCTAAGGGTTTTCCTGCTGTAGTGATCATAACACTTCTTTGATGATATACTGTGCAAATGCTCATGCATTACTTCATCATACTTGTGAAGAACTTGTCCAAAAATCCATAGAATGCCAAGCTGGGTGATGCCAGGAACACCATAATAGCCATTGAGCATTCAAGCACATCCCTCCAATGCTGAATTCCTTGGTTTATAATCTGTTGGCATTCTACATCAATGTGTTTGTTTGATCTAATCCTGGATTCAGTTTCCATCCACTTGTAATATGCAAATAGCTGGATGACTTTTCACACTGTTTCAGAGTATCACTTATATGTTTCCAGTCACTAGTTCCAGTACTCACAAGTGAAAAACTGGCAGTAATACCTGCAGCAAAAAAGCAAAAATAAATAAATAAACTTTTTGAATATATAAGCCCAAGTGACTGTTGTCACTGACTGTTGTCTAAAATTCTTTCAGCAGAAATTATGTTTGTTCTGATTTACAGGAAAAGCTATATCCTTAGTTTCACTTGACCCTTTGGAAATGACTGCATCTGCAAATGCAGACTTAATGACTTTTGGCCACAATGGAAGATCAGCTGTACTGTTACTAAGGTCATGTTCAGACAGCTCTTTTGAGCCACACCAGACATGAGTGTCTGGTGGATTTAAAGGGCACGTCCAGACAGCAACGTCTGGGGAACATATTACTTTCGTGATCAGCCCATCAATCCCTGTCAGGGAGCTGTACTTAAAAGATAGTGGTGAAAGTCCGGTCCAAAGCTTGCCAGTGGGCCAATGGCAGACTTTCCCCTATCTGGTTGTTCCACCAGAGCTCAATCAGCCCGTAGGGATGGCCGTGTTGCTGCACTTTGTGCTTTCTGTTTTGAGCCTCAAACAGCTCTTTAGAAATCATTTTCACAAATACAGCAGTCACATGTGGTTACTGCAGTTCTATATATTTATTTATTAGCAGGGGTCACTTCGTAGAAAAAGAGGTGCAGGAGCTCGTTAGTATAATTCATTAGCATAACTTATTTGCATATGCTACACCACCTGACATCAATGAAAGTATGTCAGAAGGCAAGAAAGAAAGAAGAGAGAGGAAGGAAGGAAGGAAGGAAAGAAAGAAGGAAGGAAGGAAGGAAGGAAGGAAGGAAGGAAGGAAGGAATTAATTAATTAATTGCTGGCAGAGAGGGGACAGCTACTAATCCAAGCCTCAGAAATATCACTATTCTGGGAGGATAGCTTCAGTGGTGGCTGAAGCCTTCAAAAGGCTGGTCAGCGGAACAAGGACCTTTCCAGGGGACGGGGTCATTTTGCTGCAGCCATGACACAAGTAGGCATTCCCCTGCGGGGGTGGGGGGGCTGGCACCAACTCCCAGAGCTGCACTCCTTCGAGCTCCTGCTCGAAATGACCCCTGTTTATTAGTATGTGTTATTTATTGAATTTTAACTGCCCTCCTGCCAACTCAGGGCTATTTACGACGTAATACATAGTACTGAATTAAAATTTAAAACCACAATCCCTTTAAATGCCCTTTCTCCCCTCCACTGAAATCAATGGAAGATGGAGACACCTTCTTTAGGGACCTATAGAATTGGACCCCCTGGTTCAATCTTTTTAAACTGGGGGGGGGGGTTGAGGAGAGCACTAGCAGCTATGCTGCAAATTTGGTGTCTCTACCTTGAAAAACAGCTCTCCAGAGCCCGAGATACCCTCAGATTGGTTCTCCATTATACCCTATGGGGACCATTGACTATAATAGTCCCCATAGGGTATAATGGAGCCAAACGAAAATTAGGTTTCCCAAATATTTCCTGAATCTGAATACCATACCAGTATTGGGATTCAGGAATATCAGGAAATACCAATATTTTGGGGGTTCAATATATCAGAACCAGAAAAATATGGGGGGGGGGGTACACACCTCTACATGCCACACAACTTAGCAATATTGCAAAGGGAAGTGGCACATGCAGTCTTCTTCCAGGGTGCTTTTTATCCTAAGGCCAGCCTTGCCTATGTCACCCCAAAAACCACAGCTAAGAACATGGGGGGCTCCAGAAAAATATGTCATACAACACAGGGGCTACAGGAAGAATGAGGAACTGACTGAAGTTGTCCACAACCTGCATTTTTGTAAACTTGAGCTTGCTTGACCTCATGCCACATGGCACATCATTGCATAAGGTCTCCTAATCCTCAGTTTTAGGAAGTGATAGGATGCTGCTAGAGAAGACTAAGGTGGTAAATCTTCACTTCCCTTAATTTGCTTCAGTCACAGGAGAGTAGATACAGCTGATGATGCTGAAGTTAACTATATTAAGTACTGTCTGCAAACTGATGCCTTATCCCTGATCAAGATTCCAAACACACAGCAAAATAATTGTTTAGACTGCTGAGCAAAACTCTTAACCCAGAGGGTATGTATAACAAAACAATAAGTGATGTTACCAACAAACAAGCAGTTAACAAGTGGGTGAACTACCTGAGCAGAGGAGCATTGCTTATTCATGGTTAATGCAAACCACAGTTTGTAAACCTCTTTCACATCCTGATTTACTGCTAGTCATTAACCATAGTGTTAGAAATTCTGATTTGCCATTTAAGAAAACTAACCATGGTTGTGTTATATCTTTACAGATTCTACATGTGTGCTCCATTTGAGACAAATCTGTTCTTACTACTATGTTATGCAAGTGAAGACACTGAAGTAGACCTAGAGACTGAGGTGAGTAGGATTCCCTTCTCACTACAGTATGAGGACAGCAACTGAGGTGCATCATTTCTGAGAGTGAAGAACTGTCCCTGACCCTGAAATGAACCAGGCAGTCCTGGATCCAGAAAAAGGTACCACGTGAGCATCGTAGTCCAAGGGAGTCTTGGAACAGGGCAAACAGACAAAGACTGAATTATTTAAATAAACTGAATGATATCTAGGGGTGGGCACAAACTGGAAAAATGGAGGTTCATGGAGGTTCGTGGTTTTCACAAGCAACAAACCACAAACTTCCACTAATCTCCATTGCATGAATCAATTTGTGCTTCAGGAAGTTTGTGGGGCCACAGCCCCACCCAGAAGTAAGTTCCAAAGGCATTTAAATGCCTTCAGAGCTCACTTACAGTTGGGGGCATGGCTGTGGCATGACCTGAAAGTGGGCTCCAAAGGCAGTTAAATGCCTTCAAAGCTCACTTGAGCCATGGTCCCAGTTGGAAGTGAGCCCTGAAGTCATTTAAAAACCTTCAGAGCCCACCTCTGGGTCAGCCAAATGAGCTCTCTCTTGGATCTCAGTTGAGTTGGGTGGCCCAACTTGACTGAGCTGTCAGAGTGAGCACCAAAGACAGCCCAACCCAGAAGTAAATGCCTTCAGAGCTCACTCGGGTCAGGCCATGAGCTGGTGGTGGGCTCCAATGGCATTTAAGTACCTTTGAAGTTCACTTCCAGTTGGGCTGCTGGACCCAGAAGAAAGCTCCAAAGGAATCTAAATGCCTTTGGAGCCTGCACAAACCCTCCCATGAACCTCACAAACCTCCATGAAAAACATAGAGGTTCATGTAGCGGATTGTGGGAGACACGTTCTCCCAAGCCCCTGGTTTTTGAACCATGAACTGGCCTGGTTTGTGCATGAACAGAAGTTCATTTATCAGTTCGTGCCCATTCCTAATGATACCCAATAAAAGAATAAAGTAGGAAGACCTTTTATGAGCCTCCTAGTATTAAAAATAAAGGTTTCTATACTTACAGCAGAAAGATACTTACCAGTTTATGAATTCCACTAAAATATTTTAAAGGAAAATTGGTAACCTCGCACTCAGTTCTGGAATAATAAATTGGAATACACCATGAGCTGTATGCTGCAAACCATAGTGGCGAGGATCCAGCTTTAAAGCTGGAGAAAGCTCCTTCAGCCAAAGGAGATTTCCTCAAACTTAAGTAGCTCTTTTCAACAGAAGATCCACACGCTGGAAGAACGTTTCTTCAACTGGGAAAATGCTTCAAACATCGCTCAATGGAGTGGTAGGACATTGGTAAGATCATCGCTACTGTTTACTGTACACACTTGGCAACTGTACACCCCCCCTTTCTACTTATTTGATCATTTTTAAAGTTTATTTACAAAATAACATATAACATGTGCATGAAGAAGCCCTTCAAAAAAGCCTTTCTTATTGTGTGCACAGAACCTATTGTGTTCATCCTGACATTAAGCCAAGATGTGCAAATTAAGCCTGCCTTATTATTTTCATAATCTCACCACTTTAATTTTTTCCCCAGACTGATGATAAATGTATTCAAAAATCACTGAACATAAAAATAATGTGCAATATTAAAATGTCTGAAAGAGCTGAACCAGACTGCTACATGAAAAGATTTTCAGGGCCCTAGTAACTCATGGAAGGATTTTGGCCTCTGTCTCTCTGAAATCCATTAGAAGCCACTTGGCTCCTTCAGAGTTCTCTCACATCAGCCAAAACTGCATTTAAAATGTTAAATCTCAGTACTAAAAGGCATCCTATACTGAATAGCATTTGAAAAAGCATTGTGTTTTTTAAAAATGCATTGTGCTTCAATGGCAGATCATTTTAAAGGACACCCAGAAGAATAGTCCTTGGTAAATCTCTCTCTAATTGGAAGGAACACTTTAATCCATTTTTGCATTCTTTATGCTTTTCAAGAATGGCAATAAATTGTTTTATTTTGCAAAATACAAAGTTCATTCAGACTTACAGCTGAAAATCACATTCCTGCATAACAAATATTGTACTTTTCTTTCACCTTGAAACCATTCAATTTCATGTTAAAATGCTGACAATAAAGATACCCTCCACATTCTTAAATATCTGCGTTTTTGTATTGGTTTCAATCAGAAATAGCTGGAATTAATAAGGAACTGATATGGAGGGTCATTTAACATGTTATATTGTAAATGTTATATTGTTATATTGTAACATGTTATATTGTAAATTAATATGAAGCCCAAATGTAGATTGCAACATATGATGATACCATGAGGGATCCTAAGGGCCATAACCAGGAGTTTGTCTTGTGAAATGGATTTTCCTGCCTTTTCCTGTTTTCCGTAACCAATTTTCTGCCACCTATGCTGTGCAAAATATTGTGCCAGAAGCTTGGGGGCCCTTGGAACACTGTACTATGCAACACAGGTACTGCACCTCAACTGAGTAATGTGTGGAAGTTGCACCCTTGCCTTCCATTCATGCTAGCCCTCCTTTGGATCCAACCCTATGGTCATTGCATATAACACTGTCACCAATTATTCTTAACTGTTAAGACTTAATAGTATGTATTTCTTTCTAGTTTCTATGCAATCATGTCTTGAATGTGGGCAATTTGTTATTTGTGAACTGGTGCTAAGTTTTCTTAGTAGGCAACTAAGTTGACCATTCAAGTATGTCTGGTAAACAGGGATCCTTGAACACCTGTAGTTGTGAACAAAGAACCAGTTTTTGTTGTTGTTATTGTCGCTGGACAGGTTGTCTGTTCATTGACCAGTGTGTAGCGATTCATCAAAATGCTTCAAATATTCCTTCCTATAAGAACAATGCAGTGCAATTGGCTTTTTGTGCTTTTGGGTTCACACATGGCCTGATGGTGTTCTACTTCCCCCTTGGATGCATCATTGCTCTGCTGGTGGTTGTTTAAAAAGACAGTTCAGTCACAAATCTAATAAACAAACAAATAAATGCTATGGGGTTTTGTTAAAAAAATCCTACTGTTCACTGTTCATCTAAGTAGAACTGCTAATGGCTGCTGATCTGTTTGGATAAGCAGCATTTACATGCATGCAGTTTTGCAAAAAAACAAACAAACAAACCCACAAATCTGATTGGCAAATGTTGTTCAGTGCTGGACAATGCAGTCAAGGTGCTTATCTGATCAAGATAATCAACCACAGTAAATCTGACTATTGAACTCATTTGCTGTGAAATTTGTAGCAACCTATCCAAAGCCTTTCCATAAACAAAAATACACATTTCTACAGTCCACAAGAAATAAGTTATACCTAGGTGTGGTCTGAGTGTTATGATTTAGGGACTAGCTAAGAAAACATAAGAGGTGTTCATAGTCTGCTTTTGGTGTGATATTACAAAATAAGGGACCAATTTCCCACTAGCACTGCCCTGGTGTTCTTCCTCCATTTGCCCCGGTGCTGTGCTTGAGTTTCACACTATTTGCCACAGGGTGCATTTTGACCCGCGGCTTCGCCTGATCTTCCCCACTATTTCAGTGATCCTGTTTTTTGAAGATCACTGAAGCCGCGGAGAAGATCGGGCGGAGCTGCAGGTCAAAATGCACCCCGCAGCAAATAGTGTGAAATACAAGCACAGCACCGGGGCAAACGGAGGAAGAACGCCGGGGCAGCACTAGTGGGAAATTGGTCAGGGTAACATTTTCAAAGACAGATTTGCTGCTATCACCTATCAGGGCTGAAACTTGTAAGTCTTTGCCTTTAGCAAAAGTATTTAGTTCATTGCTTGCTTTTTCAGGAAGCATCTGCATCTGTTTTTCCTGTTTGTTCTCTTTTATGTTATAGCCACCTGGTAATGGATAGAGTGGGACTAAGAAATGCAGCGTTGTACTTTTGGGCTAACCTGACAATGTGAAACAGGTGAAAAAAGTTTCTCTCCCAGCTAACCTGAGAAGGAATCAGAAGAAATTCCTATTCTGCTCAAAAGCAACTGGCTGCTCCAACACTGTTAAAATGGGGAGAGAAGAGAGGGAAGACTGAAAACAAAAGTATGGCACAAGAGTAGGTGTGTGTAGCTTTTTTAAAAAAAGTATTTCTCATATTCATATTGGAGCAAAATAAAAACCAGTATTCCCAGTTTCCCAGGTTCTAAATACTGGTCTGGTATTTAGATCTGGTGGGGGGGGGGGTTACCACCAATGGCCTGCCTTGTTGTTTGGGGAAATTAGCTAGGCAGCAAACAAGGCCAGAGGGGTACAAGGAACCTGTACACCACTTGTATACCAAGGTCTGGTACATTAGGAAGACTCCAAATTTGAAGAGTAAATTAGTTTTTATTGAAGTATTTCCCTAATTACAAGCATACTAAACATTCAAAAAGAACAAGCAATACAGAACTAAGAAAGCAGAGGTGATTGATAGCAAATAGAGGGGTCAGTTACTGGATGATACAACCTGTCCAAACATGCAGGGGTCCGTGGAGATGAGATTATGGCCGAAACCAAAGTTCGGGGATGAACTGCCAGTTGGCCTCAGGAGCAGACACACAACATTTGAGGCCATGTGCTCTGAAGGATATAGACACTGGGAAACAATGCAGACCAATGGGAGGCCTTGGGGGCTGGTCTCAGGTGAGAACAATAGATTATCTGGGCCAATCAGGGGTCCCAGGGGGTGAGGTTGTAAGGAGGGGCACAGCCCAGGTGTGGCCAATGAGGTTCCAGAGAAGAAGAGTCTGGATTGACAATAGCGTTAATGGGTCTTGATGACCACTGATTGTTCTACCAGGGTGGACTGAATGGTTCTCCAGATTTACACAAAAGAAGAAGAAAAAGAACGAGGAGATTGGATTTATACCCCACCCTTCACTCACTTGGAGTCTCAGAGCGGCTTACAAACTCCTTTCCTTTCCCCTCCCCACAACAGACACCCTGTGAGGTAGGTGGGGCTGAGAGAGCTCTTTCCTAAGCTGTCCTTGAGAGAACAGCTGGTACAAAGCTATGGCTTACCCAAGGTCATCCAGCCAGGTGCAAGTGGAGGAGTGAGGAATCAAACCCGGTTCTCCCAGATTAGAGTCCGCGCACTTAACCACTACACCAAACTGGCTCTCTAAAAAGGTGGAAGATGGGTCCCTGATAGACACCAGGAAGGATTGTTAATATTTTTAATGGTAGATTAGTTATCTCAGTATCCTGAGAGATGGGGCAGGAAGGACAGGTGCTAAGACAAAGAATTTTTCACATAGGTACAGAATCACAAAAAGGACTAGGTGAAGTTCTGGAGGCAGAAGAGCTATTCACCAGGTGGTGTTTGAATAGCCTTTAGAAATGCAGATACTTTACCTGGTGGAACTACCATTGTTTCATATGCATACCTTTTGCTGGGGTGGGGGAGAAGCCTGGAGGTTTTTTCCTCTGAGGACTGCCTTTTATGCCACCTGAAAATTGAGACCCTTTTTCAGAGCTTTTGTTAACTCTGTGGTTCAGAACCAAGAGTGCCGTTCTTTGGTTTGACTGGTTCAGGTTAGAAGTGGGGTGCCCCTGCTGTTGCCTAAGGCTGCACCTCTAAGCTACAGGGGGGAGGGTTTTCCAACATTTTTTGGCTCCATTATTCCCTATGGGGAATATTTCCAAGGGGCTGCATGAGGGGGGTAAAGATACTGACAGCAAAATCACAGGGGAGCTGCTGTTGCCTGTCCTTCAGGTAACCCCCACATTTCAAGTCAATTGGACCAACAGATCCGATTCTATGGGCCCCTGAACAAGGTGACCCCAACTGTCTTCCACAGTTTCCTATGGAGGGGAAAAAAACCCTGCAAAAATGTAAAACCTGAGAACCTCTCCCCATAGGTTTGCTGTTGGAAGCTATTGCTAAGCCTAACAAATGGTTCTTGCTAAGCCTAACTAATGTAAAATGGGAGAATTTAAACAAGAAAAATGGGAGAATCTGAACCTTTGTAAAACATGAGCATTTCAACTTTCATAAAATGTTAAGAATCTCAACCTATGTAAAACACATGAATCACCATGTAAAGTGCAAGAATCTGCCCCCCAAAAGTGACCCCAACACAAAGCAATTCCAGCAAAGAACAACTTTTTAAAAAATAAAAAAACCTCTTGATTCACAGAATCTTACCTAAGCCAGCCTGTTAAGCCAATACCAAGCTCTGGGAGACAAAGAAACAGGAGGGGAGGGGAAAAAACTAGTCCCATGAGCCTGCAAATGCTGGCTCCTGTTATTTCCAGTTAATCCCTAATATTTCCAGGATTTTGGAGACCGATTTTTCAGTATATTTGGGTGACCAGAATATATCTGGAAAATACTAACTATTTTTCTGATATATTTTTGGCTTGGGAATATCTGAATGCACATCCCCACATGACAGATGAGATGGCTTCAAATGAAGTCCCTTGGGGTGGGGGTATACCCATTGCCAGCTTTGTCTGAGGCAGCTTGTTGGGAAATTTCCTCTTGAGTCACATCTCCCATTCCAAGATATTAAAAGCTTAAAGGGCTTGATCTGACCAATTTTCATATCACCTTCTAACTCTTAACTGCTCCCTACATCTCATACCTTCTGGAACAAGTTCAGTGTTCTTTATGTCATTTTGAGGGGGTCTCTTTCTTTTCCTTGACATGAATAGTCTTCTGCTCTCCCTTATTAATGGGTGGCTTGGTTTGTTGGTTTTGTAGGCATGAGCAACCTGCTTAACTGTTTGATATAATTATATATACAAGATATGCTTTAATTTTTTCAGACATTTATGCATCTTTTGGGGATTTGATATAAAATCTGTTTTGCAGCCTGTGCTTATTTATTCATACATTGTGTGGAGGATTGCAGCCTTCCCATTACATGTCCCACAAAGACATTCTCTTAGCCATCAAGGTGATAGTGTATTGATTGAGCTCATCTTGCAAAAAATAATCGAGTGCATGAGGTTTACTTTATGATTGGTTGATATTGCCTTATGATATTGCCAGCTGTCTAAAGAATGCTTGCCTGTCAAAGGTCACCCATAGCCTATAGATAACCTACAAGACTAATAAAAATGTTAATACTAACTAGACTACCCATTTAATCAAACTTTTGCATAATGAAATCAAAGGCAGGAAAAACACAAGCTTCAGTAGAGCATCATCTCCTGTTGTCTGTTCAATCATACTTTAAAGTCTTGCCTTTCTGCTAGAAGCAAAGTAATGACTATTGCTATTGGGTCACAGATCTCTATGAAAAGGACTCTGAACAAGTGATAGATATTCTATACAGAAGGTAAAAGAACATAGTAAAATTTTAGATGTATAGAATGCATTCTTGTCCAACATTAAAAACTCACTTCTATACTTCCACGTGATATAGTTGGATGCAAGCATTCAATAAACAGGTAAGTACCTGGTGCAAAGTACATTTGGGAGGAGGGATGACTTACAGTGCAATCCTAAACAGAATTGCACTCTTCTAAACCCATTGACATCAAGGATGTAACTCTCTTTAGTATGACACTGTCTGTTCTGGCATTAAAGTAGCTAGTGCTTCATGAATATAAATTAAACAAAGGGGATGCATGATCTATACAATAGCTGCCCCCCACCTTCCACACAGCTGGATGTGTGAGTGAATCCTGCACCTATGTAGGTGGGTCCAGTTGTGTGGGTCTTTCCCTCTTTGCACTGAAACAAATGGGGGAATCCAATTTGTTGAGGAGCCCTATGCCTACCCTGCACTAACATGCAGGGTTCTGGACTGATTGTAATTGTGTACAGTCCAAAGAATGTTGTTTGGATCCCATTTAAAGCTACTGGACTGTATTGTGTGCCTGTCCCTTTCCCCCCCAGTAGCACTGGTGCCCACCACATCTTCTATATTATACTTATGATGTGAAAGTATTTTTAAATTTAAATCAATGAGATTATGTCCCATGTTGATGTATTAGGAATCCAGGTATAAGGTCGCATCTCCGAGCATATTGGCAGGAGATAAATCAGATGTATGTTAAAAGCACACATCCAAGAGCTAAGCAGGTTTCAGCTTTTGTCAGTTAATGTTAATATTTACTAGTGGATACTCACTGGTGGTGAGCCGCTGAATTTCCCCCCCTTTTTACAAAAGCATTTGCTTTGATTGACTGTAGGATACTGATTAGAAAAGATAAAAATATGATGCTCTTGAGCATGTCACTTATCTTAGAAGCATAACTGTTTAACAAGAGCACAAAAATTTGTACAGGACAAGAAATCTGGCTTGGCTAAAATGGACAGCGTTGTCCGCCAAGGTTCAATATTCAGACCATGTTTATTGAATTTATTTGTCAATGATTTATTTCTGGCTTCTGTGAAATCTATTTTACAACTATATAGATGATGCAATGTTACAGCTTAGTTCTAATTCACTGGCTATTGCCTAGAAGTATTCTGATAATTTATAGTGATAGCTTTAGAAAGACTTCTGAAAAAAAAACCAAGAAAAACTGCTAGCTATCAATTTTTGAATTAATTCTGAGCAAATGGATCATTCTTGCATTCCTCATTTAGGAAAAGTGTCCTGTTTTTATGCAAGGCACTGGATTGGATCCAAACTGCCCCATCTGCAAGTAGGAGATTTCTACTCATGCAAGAGAAACAATTTCCGCCAACTTCCCTTTCCCTCTGCAGACACCCACACCCCATGCCTCACCATCTCTGAGAGGTCTCTAGGAACAAGTGGCAGCAGCAGAAAAGGGGAGGGAGGATCTGTCCCATCAATGGATCTCTACTTGCAGTTCTTTGGATTCCACATGACCCTGACAATGTTTTCAATGTATAATAGCTTCTTTCCACATGTCCCTCACCGACACTCAATACACATTCAATAACAAAAGTTTCATTTCTCCTTTGTCAATTAGTTGTTGCTGGAATCAGTACACTTGAGAAGCCTTTATGAGATTTTGGGACACTTAGCCTTGAGGGACATATGATACTATTGCAATAATTATAGCAACCCACCAAACATATCTAAGAGGAAGACTTTGCTGCAGTTAAAGGGCAGCTGAAAAACAAGTTTAAATTATTTATTTATTTATTTTCTTAAATTTATATCCCGCTCTCCCCACCAAAAGGCAGGCTCAGAGCGGCTCCCATCATTTTAAAATAACATATCAACGTTTAAAATAATCCATCCACATTAAAATATTGTCCATACAAAATACAAAATACAAAATTGGCGGCATTCTGATTCAACCCACAGGTGGGTCCGAGAGCATTCCCATATATTTCTGTAGATAGATGTCAGTGCCACAAACGGGCGGCAGATGGCAATGCCAATAGACGGGCTGGTCAGATGGAGCAAGAGCTGGGCCAGGGCTGAGATGTTTACCTTGGGCGGCCCCTACCCAAAGGCCTGGTGGAAGAGCTCCGTTTTGCAGGCCCTGCAGAACTGCATCAGATCCCGCAGGGCCCTGATGTTCTTCAGGAGCTCATTCCACCAGTACGGGGCCGCCACTGAGAAAGCCCTGGCTCGTGTTGTAACTAGCCGCGCCTCCTTCAATCCGGGGATAGTTAGGCGGTGTTGGGTCCCCGACCGTAGTGCTCGCTGGGGTACGTATGGGGAGAGGCGGTCCTTCAGGTAGACAGGTCCCAGGCCATATAGGGCTTTATAGGTAAGCACCATCACCTTGAACCTTATCCGGTACGCTATCGGCAGCCAGTGCAGAGCCTTTAAGGCGGGCTGTATATGCTCCCCCCTCGGGAGGCCCAACAACAGCCGCGCCGCAGCATTCTGCACTAGCTGCAGCTTCCGGATTTGGCACAAGGGCAGCCCCATGTAGAGGGCGTTGCAGTAGTCCAGTCTTGAGGTGACCAATGCATGGATCACTGTCGCCAGTTCATTGCGTTCAAGGAAAGGGACCAGCTGCTTGATCAGCCGCAGATGATAAAAGGCTGACCTCGCAGCTGTTGCAACCTGGGACTCCATCGTTAACGCGGAGTCCAGGCACACTCCCAAACTCCTGACCTCCGCCGACGGCGCCAAAGGCACCCCCCCCGAAGGCCAGAAGAGGGATCCCCAACCCTGGACCGCTCCGACTCAGGCATAGGATCTCCGTCTTCGTCGGATTCAACTTCATTCGGCTCTGTCTGAACCATCCAACCACAGCCGACAGTGCCAGATCCAGATCACCCGGGCTGGAGGAGGACTGACCGCCCAATAACAGATAGAGCTGGGTATCATCTGCATATTGATGACAACCCAGCCCAAACCTCCGCACGATCTGGGCAAGGGGGCGCATAAAGATGTTAAATAACATAGGGGAAAGAACTGCTCCCTGCGGAACACCACAATCCAGCCGGTGTCTTTGGGAGAGTTGATCCCCTACCGCCACCCTTTGTCCCCGATTCTGGAGAAACGAGGAGAGCCACTGTAAGGCTAACCCCTGGATTCCAATATCGGCGAGACGACAGCACAGCAACTGGTGGTTGATCGTGTCGAACGCCGCCGACAGGTCCAACAACACCAGCACCGCAGTGCCGCCTCGATCCAGATGCCTTCGGAGGTCATCCGTAAGGGCGACCAGCACTGTCTCCGTCCCATGACCTGGCCAAAAGCCGGACTGGAAAGGATCTAACACAGAGGTGTCTTCCAAAAAGCTCTGTAGCTGGTCCGCCACCACTTTCTCGATTAATTTGCCCAGATATGGCAAATTAGAGACCGGCCGGTAGTTGACTAAATCGGCCGGATCTAGAGATGGTTTTTTAAGAAGTGGGCATACCACTGCCTCTTTCAGGGCACTGGGGAACATCCCTTCTGCAAGGGATGTGTTAATAATTTCCCCAAGTGCCCCTCGTACCTCCTCATGGCTTGCTTTAATTAGCCATGATCGGCACGGATCGAGCTTACAGGTGGTTGGGCGGACCAGCAAAAGCAGATTGTCAACCTCGTCCAGACAGAGTGGATTGAAGTAATCCAAAATATGACCAGAAGACGGGCTTGGAGCCTCAAGTTCACCCACTGTATCAACTGTGGCGGGGAGGTCTCGGCGGAGTGCCAAGACTTTATCTGCGAAATAGTTCCCAAAAGCCTCACAGCCAATGTCCAATTCTCTATCGTTTGGTCTGCTCGCTGGCAGGGTCGTCAATGACCGAATTGTCCTAAACAATTGGTAGCGCCCTGAAGGTGTAACCCTCCCGAATGAACACCGCCACTCCTCCCCCCCGCCCCTGAGTCCGAGATTGGTGAAGGACCGAGTACCCAGGTGGTGCCATCTGAGATACCAAATATCAATGCAACACGGTATGGGTTCCATCTATACAACTTCCATAAGTATATAAATACGAACATATGTTTGCATAGCTGAGCAGCTTTGAAAAGCAAAGCATTATTTTAAATAAACAATAAATAAATGTTTTCAGATAAGAAATAGATATTTTCTTGTGCTTTCCCACTGTGGCATACAGATTTTCTTCATACCATTTACAAATACCCACACAGGATAACTGAAATCCATGAAAATTTACAGAACAATGTTTTTTTGTGGAAGTAAATGAGGAAGAGTACGTCTGCTTAATAGGAAGTAGGAACCTTTGGCAAAATGGCCATGAACCACGCTTATTTCAATAAATGGTTGGTTTGGCTGGATCATGTCCAAAGTAATTATGGATAGACTGTTTAAAACATGGAAGCTTTAAAATGGACTGCTTTGCTTGAAAAAATATTTACCCACAAACACTTACATTTTGTGCAATTTAACAAACAAAAATGAATTAAAATAAACTGATTGAAAAAGGAGGTCCACTGAAACTGAAGACACCTACATCCTAATATATGGGTGAGATGCCATCACCTGCAAGCAAAGTGAAGTCATGGAAGCCAAATCTGTCACTTTCTCCTTCTCACTGCAGTTCCTTGAGCCCCCCCTCCCCCGCCTCTTCTGGCTGCAGGTTTTGAGGACAGAGGAATCCTCAGGAACTGAGTGAGATGCAGCCAGGAAGCCAAACTTATGCAGAGTTTGAAGGAATCCTTTTTGCTGCAGTACCACATTTGTTCACATTTGCTTAATTCTATCTCTGTGTGTCTATCTGAGGAAGTGTGCACACGAAAGCTCATACCTTGAACAAAACTTTGTTGGTCTTAAAGGTGCCACTGGACTCTAACTTTGTTTCACTGCTTCAGACCAACATGGCTACCCAGCTGAATCTATCTATTTGCGTTTAGGAGAGAGGTGTCAATTGGTTTACACTGAAGTACTCTTGCCTGGCTTATGCATGATTCATGCTGCAGGTATCTTATACTTTGAGCTTCTCTGCTTCGGAACAGGTATCAGGGAAAAGAAGCTTACTGATAAGTTTATTTATGTATTTACATTGTCTTGTGTTTTTTTAAAAAAAAGATTATTGTTTTCTGAAGAATTCTGAAAGGCTCAGGCATTTGTGGGAGCAATCTCATGAAGAATTACACATAAGTAAGTCTCATTATGTTCCACATAGCTTACTCCCAGGAAAGTATTTTTCAGACTGCAGCCTGTGTGTGACAGAGACAAGGATATGAGTGGGTTCTGAAAATGAGAGTGATCATATTAAACCAACAACATCAAATCTGACTGTCCATTTCCCCCCTTCCTTTGGTAAAGATTAGCTCCTACCATAATATGCTCTTGTGTGCCTGGGATATAAGAGGAATCCTTTGCCTTCCAAAGGAATTAGACATCTTAAAACTTTAAATCTATAGACGGTTTGGTTTCCTTCAATTTGTTTAGGTGCTTTATTGACATTTTGGTTACCTTTGCTAGGAACCTTGAAGATCTTCTGAAAGGATCTGTCTTAAAGTGATAATGAAGATAAAGGTGCAGAAAGGGAGATAAGCTTCTATTTAGCCATTCTGCACACTGAACATTCTCCCTATTGAGGATTAGCTGCCACAAAAAAAATTCATTGTAAACAGAGGACAAATTTCTCCTGCCAGATTCATATGTTGATAATAAACTGTTACAGTCTGCCTACCATTTCATGCATTGGTATTCCATGCCCTGTCAATGGGAATTTGTACATTTGGGGACAGAGAAGTACTGTGTTGCTTATTTTCTTCATATTATCCTTAGCACTTATACACAATATTTATTAACACCAGACATGAGTGCCGTCCAGAACACACACAGAGTGTGATTCCATTGCAGTGCAAGTGGCCAATTTATGGATCAGTATGTCAATTTAGTGATTGCTACCAGGTGTTATAGCTCAGTGTAACCTCCATCTCTAGGAGCAGTATATTGGAAAATATCAGAAGCTAATGGCAAACAACAGTTGATGCCTCTCCCATTTCAAGTTCTGCTTCTGAGCTTCCAGGTGAATATATCTGCATGCGGCTAGAAAAAGAATCCTGGACTAGATTTCTCAGATTCAAGCAATTCATGTGTTCTTTTGGGAGACAGTTTGTGCAGAGGTTAGTGTTGGGGTTGGCTATGGGAAACCAATTTGAGGCGTCAGTATATTTTAAAATGGAACAAAAAATCTGCTCAGTAAGCTCATGAAAATGGACATGATACAGGCAGATAGATATGGCAAGCTTGGAGAATCTTTAAAAGTGAAAGAATACCCAGTTTCTAAGATGATGTGGTGGAATAAATAGTTACGGGGAGGGAGAGAAAGAACTCTCATGGGAGTTCATGGGAGAGCAGGAAGGGTTGCCTCAGTGCTTAGTTCTTGTGGCCCTTTCTTACATGCCCAGGGTAATGCAGATCGCCCCTTTGGAGTCAGGAAGCAATTTTTCTCCAGGCCAGTTTGGCTGGAGATCCTGGAGGTTTTTTTGCCATCTTCTGGGTATAGAACAGTGGTCACTGGGGGTATGGAGGGGAGGTATTTGTGAATTTCCTGCACTGTGCAGGGGGTTGGACTAGATGACCCTGGAAGCCCCTTCCAACTCTATGATTCTATGAATGAAAGTATGAACCTTTGAATGGATCCTTCATCCACAAACTGAACTCTGCTCATGGAATGAGTATTTGGTGCTTCTCTATGCCTCCCATGTTTTCTTGAGGTTCAACTAATGCCATAGGGGCACTGCTGGATGTTATGTGGCAGTATGCAGTGGGGAATCATCCAGTCCAATGTTTCCAAAATACCAGATATATACATATCTTGCAAACAATGATGCATTTTTCAAAATTAAAATGCACTCCCTAAGAATATGTGCAAAGATGGAGAGATGCAAGACTTACACTTTCTGCTCTATTCGTATCTTTGAGATGGTCAAGGTTCAACTTTTGCCCGAGAGCCAGTTTTCTTTCTTGATGGAAAGTCTTGGTCAGTTTCATCTTCTGCACACAAGACTTTCTTAACCAGAGGTGTACACCTTCAGGATATATGGAAAAAAAACCCTCCAAAAGGGGAAAGGAATGGTAAGGATCCTAATTATGAAGAGCAAAGCAAATGGAGGAAAAAGGTTACTTCTGCCAGCTATGCGTATACAAAAGCAGCATGTACAGCTTAAATCAGCTGCCTTTAGCAGAGTTATTATGAATACTCATGCTGGCAAAATCAGCAGTTACCCACTGCCATGCCAATGCTGCCACTTATTTCAAAAGTTGGTGGACATTGCTGTTCAGATATGTGGAAAGGCTTGCAGAGCTGTCTCTTCCACTGAAGTGAATGGATATGGCCCATTTCCATTTTATGAAATCCTGAAGGACATTTTTTTGGTGGATAGGAGTGATTTCTGAATTGTTCCCTCCTGTGAGTTCACAGTTGGTATTTGTATAACAGAGGGGGGGGGGTTTCTACTGTTGATTTTCTTTTCTGTTGTCCACCTATGACCTATATTGGAACTTATGTTCTTTTAAATACCTGTCTTCTGACAATACTGTTGGGGTATCTGGATATCAGTCTAGAGATGCAAGGGGTATCAAACAGTGGTCCATTCTTATACGGCTCTAATATGAATCCAAGGGCCAGAGGCAACAGATGTTACAAGCAAGCAAGGTCTTACATTCTGGGAGGCAATAGATAGGGCAAAACAGAAGTTTCATTGCTCCGGCTGGCCTAGGTCTGTCCAGTCTAAAGAGGAGGTGGGGAGGGTTGTAGGCCTGACCTATCAAGACTGGTGCCTTGTGTCATGTGCTGAGGTCCAGTCTGGTCACAGGATGTCTGGATCAAGAATAGAGATGGCAGCCCTTGGTAGCACTGCTGGGCTGTCTCAGCACCTGAACTTTCTAACTTCTACACAGAAGTTGACCCTGTAAGGCACTGAGTGGAATGGTAGTGGTAAGTCCTCTCAAAGTCACAGCTGGCTTATGGCAACTCCATAGGTTTTTTCTAGACAAGAGAGGAACAGAGGTGGGTTTGTCATTGCCTGCCTCTGCATAGCAACCCTGGACTATTTAATGGTTTCCCACTGAAGTAGTAACCAGGGCTGACCCTGCTTAGTTTCCAAGATCTGATGAGCTCGGGCTAGCACTAGTCATGGGCTATGCAGTGTGAACTGAAGCTACATCCTAACTCTACCAAAAGTTTAAATCTCTTAATAATTAGAATTTGACAATGTGAGGGTCAGTAAATATATGATCTATTTGCCCATGTTCTACTCTTGTAGTTCCTAAAATTATCTGTCTGTTTATTACTCAGGCCATACAAGGAACCCAGGGTGGCAAACTTGGTTTCTCCTTTTTGTCTTCACAACCCTCTGTGTGACAGGATGGGCTTCAACTGAGAGAGAAACCACTCTAAAGTCACCCATTTAGTTCAAATCAGAGTAAGTAACTGAACGCATTCTCCCGAGGCTTAGTGTTATTGTGACACCACACTAGCCCTATGAATTCAGCCCCTTATGATTGCGTTGTCATTTGAAAAAGATGGATTAGGATCTAACAGGAAAGAGCCCTGCCACAGCAGTTCACAGATTAAACCATAAAACAGTTCAGCAATACTAAAAGTTTGCAGATGAGTTATTAATTAAATGGAAGAGAAGGGAAGAAAGGAACATTGGAGTTAAAATTAAATGTATTCTATACATTTTCTGTATAGAGTAACATAGTCTTACTAATACTGAAAAAACTCCTTGTCCCTTTAGCACATGAAGCAGGTCTATATGGAATTGTGTACAATACAGCTGTGGTGACTAAAATTCTGGATTTTTTTTTAAAAAAAGAAATGCCACTTGAGTTGCATCAAAAAAGTGATTTTCAAAATAAAGACATCATAGTGTTCCTGTGTCCCACTCAGTATGTATAAACAGAAAGGAAAATTAATCCCTTTACCTGAGGACTCTGGAAATAAAAATCCATTATGATAATACTATTTGTTCTTAGGTCTTGAGGGTCTTTGTGTGTTCGGTGTGTGTTGAATCTGAATGCCATGGAATGATTGCATATTGTGGCTGATGAGGACACATGGACAGATAATTACATCAATAATCCTCTTTATATAGGTACAAAGGGACTTTTTGATCTGATTTGGAAACTGGTAAAAAACCCTACCAACTTGTAATCATTTTCTTCATTATCAAAGCCTGAGGTTTTTATTTCTGGAGAAACGTCCTTTACAAATATCATCAGAAGCTTGTTATTGGAAAACTAGAGTCCAGTACTGAGACTAGTGGACAATGGCCTAAGTGGAAAGTTCGTTTTATGCAGCAGTGCAATCTCAGGATGGGGTTCTCAAATGCTCTCCTGCTATGAAGCAATATGACCAAACCTGACATTGTGCAGGGCTTCCTGCAGCCTCCAGAGCTGCAAGCCAATATGTTAGTGCAAACCTTTAAAACATCATGTAAGAAGTATGCAAAAACAACAGTTTGATGCAGCAAGTAGCTACTAACAGCTGTGCAGATATGCACTGTGTAGAGTTTTTCAGGGGTAGCCACACTGGCCTCCTCATGCATAAGGACACCAGAAAGCTTTATTCCCAGGCTCTGGTTAATTTCATTGACTTGTGAGCCACGTAGCTGTACTTTAGCTTCAAGTATGTATGACCACAGCTAAGTACCGGCTTGAGAAGCACTACTACAAATATTTAGAGCTGAGCTCCAACCAGCGCTCAGTAAACTCACATGTTTACTTGTGTTTCCATTGATTTCCTTTGGCGCTTTCAAGCAAGCTATTTGTTGCCTGCCTCTGTTCTAGGATATATGTGCTCTGCTATATGGTTCAGCTTTTGAATACTAGTTAACAGTGGGGTTACAGAGAATGTGTGTGTGTGTGTGTGTGTGTGTGTGTGTGCGCGTGTGCGCGTGTGTGCGCATACTCAGTCCATGGCAAAAAGCTGTCTCAGAAAACAAGGCAGCCACAATATGACTTGGAAATTCTGACCATCTGTGTGCAGATAACAGCTGTGCAGATGTTCAAATCCAAATACAGTATAAAGGGGCTTGGGAGCATGCCCTCTCCCTCCTGCCCCTTGATGTCTGCAGACAGCACACATGCAAGTATATGTGGGTGGGCTCCATATGGACAATCAGGTCCTTGCTTTTAGAAGTGTTCCTGAATTTCATGTACACTTGTACACTGCAGGCATCTTGCTGAAGATGCAGGACATTTGTAAAATGTTTGTGCACTATTAATACAACGCATACATCTGAACTCATTTGGGAACCATTGGATTGTTGTGAGGGCCAAATCAATTTATGATATATTATAGTCTACCTGAGCCTTTGGGATAAGTGTTCACAGTGAAACATCAGGCCAATGATGCATAATATTTTTTCTACACAGGGAAACTTTCAATGTAAAGAAAACTGTATAGACCAGGGGTGTTGAACTCATTTGTTATAAAGGCCAGATCTGACATAAATGAGACCTTCGTGGGCCAGACCATGTGTATCATAAAATGTAATGCCAGGTAGCAGAGACATAAACTTTATAAAGGACACAAACGTGAAGATTTTTTTTACTTAAAATAAAAACATTCTTAAAACATTAGCATTCTTGCATTATTTTGTTTATTTAACAGTATCTGATAATTGACACCTCTTGCTCTGAATTAGTGCATCAAAATGTCTGTGCAGCAGCAATCTTGAGTATGCTGTTCAGGTGTGTATCTGTAAGCTGCAAACCTACTTTTGATTTATTGACATTCACCACAGAAATCTTACGCTCAGAGTTCTGAGTCTAGGACCCCGGGGAAATCATGTAATGGCTGAGCAATTGAGAGAGTCTGGCAAAGCAAACTATGATGCCGCAGCAACAACAAAACTAGAAGCAGGAGATGGCCAGTTCCAGTGTGGGTCTGATAGAAGCCCTCTGGGTGCCTGATCTGGCCCCTGGGCCACATGTTTGACACCCCTGGTATAGACCATCATTTGTGTAAATGTTATGTGTGTATTTATTCGGCCATGAGTTCAACAATCCAGTACCTGTCATGAATGGGTTTATAACACAGGGTTTATAGCACAGTAACACATTTTGGAGGGGGGGGGTTGTGTTAAGAACTGTGAGTTGGGAAAGCAGGGTACTGAATTTCTGTAAAACTGAGATTCAGTAATTTTGCATGAGAAGATGTTCTGATGCAAAAGCAAGGATGTACGCATGAATGAGGAAAACAATCAAAATAACCTTTCTTAGCTCCATGTCATGGTTGTAAATTTTGTACAATAACAGAATAATAAAGCACAGAAGTTTTAGGACACATGCAAAAGAGGTCAGCTGTAAAGGACATTTCAGGGTTGTCTTTGTTTCAAAGGACGTGTGTTTCCTTTTACACTTAGTCATATATTCAAACCAATTTGGTTGCGTGCAAACAATCTGGCATTCTATTTATCTAAGTGGCAATAAATTCACATTGATCAAGACTTAGTGAAAATTAGAACACTCTCTGTGAAATTCAGCCAATGAGATTCTGATTCCAGCAGGCTCTAACTCATGTTAAAAGCCCACAGGAATGTTTGAGATTGTTTAGTGTGTTCTCGTAAATGGTACATTATTTTGGAGTGTCAATGCCAGAAGACTATTGATCATATTGTTCTCTCCCAAAATCAGCATATTAAAATATTAAAAATGGACATCTCTTAATATACCTTTTTATGCATGTCTGTAAATCTATATTGTATACTTAAATTCTTTCAGTAAAATTCATATTTAGGAATTATTTTGAATTTCTCAGCACTGTTGTTTTGACCTGAAAACTTTGTTTCATTTTGCTTCTCACTTATATGACTCAAACTTGTGGCTCTTTATTTTTGTGATGCTTGGGGGGGGTATACATTGAATTTTTGTTTAATATATGCAGTTTTAACTGATTTGTGCATCCATAAATCAGCATTATATGTTATGTTATGCTTAGAAATGATGTGCACTATACACATAAATGCTGTATGAACTACACAAAAAGTACAATTTGGTGTAGTGATTAAGAGCAGTGGACTCTAATCTGGAGAACCGGGTTTGGTTCCCCACTCCTCCACATGCAGCTGCTGGGATACCCTGGGTCAGTCAAAGTTCTCTGAGAGCAGTTTGCTTAGAGCTCTCTCAGCCCCACCTATGTCACAGGATGTCTGTTGTGGGGAGAGGAAGGGATGGAGATTATAAACCACTCTTAGACTCTGAGTGAAGGGCAGGGTATAAATCCAATCTCTTCTTCTACAACAACAAATGTATACAATATGAACAAATGTACAAAACCACTAGGGAAAACTGGAGAAGTGAAACTACTGGTCAAAATATCAATGAATTTGCAAAGAAACAAAACAGAGAATCTTTAAATAAATTTGCAAAAAAATCCAGCATGTTCCATATTCACAATACAGCCTATATCATGTAGTGTAATGTAGGCATGTATACTGATTTCTAACAGTAGCTTGGATCTTGTAGTAAATTTCTGATAAAGGTAGGGTATAAACACTGGAAAAATATATAATTTTATTTACATGTCATAATTTAAGAAAGGGAAGGTGTCCCAGTTTTAAGATTCTCAGAAACGTTGTAGTATTGTGAAGATTCATCAGGTTCCATTTCTGCTTTCATTAAGATTGGACAGGATGTCTGTTCATTGTTTTCTGTGCACAGAAAATGGCAGATTTTCCTGGGTGGACTCTTTTCACCAAATATCTGGCAACTTAGTCTACCCTCTGTTCTAAACACTCCCCAAGGTTCAAGTGAGTTGGACAAAGGGGTCCAATTTTACAGCCCCTTGAATAAGGTGCTCCCAGCAATCCTTTCTCTGTAGAGGGAAAAAGGCATGAAAATGGCAGCCAGTTTTGTGAAGTGACATTTTCTGGCCCAAACTTAGTGACTGTGATTAAAAGTAGTCCTTCCAGAGTGTCTGTCCAGTGAGGTGTCCACCTTCCCTGCCAATTGCATTGTGAAGGAACCAAGACTACCTATCCAACTCTAAGCCAGAGGAAACTGTAGCTAGTAGTAATAACAAATTAGTCGGATCCTGTCTGTCAAGAAGTGCAGTACAGGCTGGATCCCTCCTGCTAAGGTCTAGTGTTATCTAAGCAAGGTACATCTCCCAAGGTGCAAGGAGCAGTGACCACAGCATGCACATAGCACACACGTGTCTCAAAATGGTCAGCATAATGGCACCGGTTTAAAATTTCCCATCCAAGAAAGACTGTGTGATTGGCCAAGGCAATTTGGCTGTTCCGCAAGTTGTTGTTTCCCAGGGAATGGTGAGAAACATTTTTTTAAAGGGCAGTCAAGCTCTGTTAAATTCCTGACAATTAATTCACTGTGTTAATAAATCCAAGGGTCATTTTAGGACAGTTTTGACTGCATCAGATATAGCCTACCAGATCCAATGCCATGTAAGTCAGGCAGCTTTTAAAGTCAGCAACATTGGACTGCCCATCCCTAGTAAGGGAGCAACTTTTGCTGATTTCCCCTTTCTGCTGCAGACCTCTGATGCCTCCCTCATGTTGTTCTTGAGGGTCCCTGGTCCCCCCAGGACCGGCACTTCAGTGATCATTTTGGGCAGCAGTGGGAGGGTTGGAATCAAGGATGTCCCACTCCACTTAGAGAAATCCATTCCAGCACTGGAGGTTTACCATGGGACCCAAACTACTGTTGTTTCATACATTTATAATCTAAAGAGGTGCCCCTGTCAGCAAAACATCTTAAATTTACAAATGTTAAAGAGTGTATTTTCTTGAGTATTTTAGCGGCACAAATCAAAGTTGGTAAATCTTGCCTTGAGAAAGGAAGAGAGATCCATACATATAAGACTTACAATGCTTTTTCAGGCTCATCTCATTGGTTGCTGTTAGTATTATCTGCACAGCTGTGAACACGTCAGTAGGGAGATCTTTGTGCACAGGCTTTTAGAGATGGTTTTCATGTGCATGCCAGAACAGAATGCAAGGAATAAGGGCGAAGCAAAAGCAAATGGGACAGATGTGAAACAGCAGCCTGGCATATGCTGTGCAACTGTCTGAGGACGTGAAAATGTTTTCTAATTGGTAAACATCTAAATGAGGAGCTTAAATCCATATTAGTAGGAATTAGATCTCAGGCCCCATCTGTATGAAAGGAGCGTTGCCAATAATTTTTTTTAAAAAGGGCTGGTTAGTAATGCCTTAGAGAAAGGGCTGGAATTCAGCCACATATCAAAGATAGCCATATGTCACAGGGGTTCTCATCTCTGCAGTCGCTGCTTGTGATTTTTCACATTAACTTGTCTTTACCCTGCCAGGGCTGGCTTCTCTCTTCTTTGCCTGCAACTCTTCTTCACACACATACACACTCCCTTATCTTTGGATACTTGATGCACTGCCAGTTTATGGGAAAAGGAAGCGACAAAAAAGTAACACCACTCAACTATGGTGTGTTCTTTTCTGTGCTGTGTCCAGATTCTACCTCTCGAAGCCACAGAGTTATATCACATTAATTGTGTCTGTATCATATTAATAGGGTCTGTATCATATTTCAGTAAAATGGTTGGAAAGTCTAGTTTCTTTACCCTTCTCAGACCATCATCTGGTTCACTCCCCAGCTGCTTCTGATGGCCAATAATGCTCCAGTTCCAGCTGCTACTATGCAATGACAAGGTGGGAGAAAGAAGAAAATAACAAGAAGCAAAGGTTTGGTAGGCAAGCAGAGAAACTAATCTGATCTGATGTAATATATGGGTTGACTACAGAAGAAGAAAAAGAAAAAGAATGCATGGTCATCAGAGTTTTACTGTTGGACTTTGAATTGCCATCCTCATACCAAATATGCTGTCCAGAAACCAAGGGATAGGTTCAGATGAGCATCATGATCACCTCATTGGTCTGCTATGCAACTGGTTTTAAAAATTACCAGTGTGGAGAAGGGACAAAAGAATCACACAGGAGTTGGGAAATATCAAAATCTGAGCAAATGCAAGGCATCCTACATGACTTAGAGAACTCTCTTAATGAGGTCAAATTCTAATAGATGGAAAATGAGTGGAAATGGTCAATTTCCTTTGCCAGTCAGGAAGAACGAGTTTTGGTTAGATCATCATTGGAGCGTGCCTGCTAACTTGGGGATAGATATGTGAAAGAATAAACTTGTTATGATTAAGATCACTGTCTTACCAGCTGTACATGGACCAGAGAATTCATACTTCCTTCACCATTCCCAGGACCATGACATTACTTGATATGTGGTCATTCCCATTTTTGCACATAACAGACATAGGGAATTAGAACACTACTACTCCGTTGCTTTTAGTCATGCCTTGTATGGGATCTGAAGTCAGAGAAATTCTTTTGTGAATGCATCCATTTAGGCTCAACCAGAGCCAGAGGCTTTTCAGCTCTGGCTCCAGCCTGGTGGAACACTCTCTAAAGTGAGATCAGGGCCCTGCGGGTTCTGCTTCAGTTCTGCAGGACCTGTAAAATGGAGATGTTCTGCTGGGCTTCTCGTTGAGGTGACAGGTGTCTCGTCATTCTGGCCTCCCCTGATCCATTTAGCTTATTCAGTAATGGGGGGGGGGGTTGCCCACCTCCATTTTTAATCTTGGGCATTTTAAAGACCTATGAGCCATCTTGGTATGTTAAAATTTTAAAATTATTGAACTGTAGAATGTTTTTATTGTTTTATTTGTATTTTTAATATGTTGTGAGCCTCCTTGAGTGGGATAAACAATAAATAAATAAATAATCTTTTGCAATAGGCATCCTATAGCACAACAGTTCTCAGACTGTACTTATCTGAGGCCGACATTTTGATATAAAACTTCATGGATCCCCAAGCCCTCCCATTCTGCCTCACTGGCTTCTACCATATACCAGAGAACTCCTTTTCAAAGAGTGCAGCAAACTCTGTGTGCCCAATGGAAGCTTCCATCCTCTAGTGTCCTCAGCACAACACTGTGAAAAGCATGTCAACTATGCTTTAAAATAAAGTTTAAGTACAGTGTTTGTCTTTCATGTACATGGCTTACAAGATCTGATCTCCGAAGGTAGCTGATTCTATAAGGCCACAACTCAAAAGGACCTGGCCCAAATTCTAATCAGTTTCAATCCTAATTGGAAGGGATTTTGTGTCTGAGACAGTTAACTTCTAGACAGAGTGGGAAGAGATCTGGGAACATGTGTGGAAGGACTTGGGAAAAGGTTCATAGCTATCCATAGAAGTCGAAAAAGACCAGTGTCACACAAAGACTGAATTTACAGTGTTCAGTTAAAAATAAACCATGTGTTTACTGGCTAAGTATTCTGGAAGCTGCCCTGAACAGAATGGACCAAATTAGCCCAACCTTGTCAGTCTTCAGAAGCTAACCAGGGTTAGCCATGGTTAGTATTTGGATGGAAGGCCACCAAAGAAGTTCAGGGTTGCTACACAGATGCTTGTCTCTTGCCTTGAAAACCCTATGGGGTCATCATAAGTCAGCCATAATTTGATGGCACTTTCCACCACCAATTTGGAAGCTAGATGATTGTAGAAGGTGATAGGCCTACAAGCTCTAGAAGAAACTGGCTGGAGAACTTGTTATGTGATCACCAGCATTCACAAATCCATGTGCTTTGATTTACATTATGTGGACAAAACTGCAAAGCAGACAGGGCTTTCTTTCCTGGTCCTACAAAATATACATATATCTGCATGCAGAACCTGATTTTCTAAAAATCCATGATCTGTCGGACTAAAGAGCAATCTCTGTATTGTTGGTGCCTTGAAATTTCTTGCATCAGTCACCAGATCATGATTTACTAATAAGGTTTCAGGGCTTGCAAAATAGCAGAACTCTAACTGCATATTAATATTTAATCTGGCATTTTAAGTGCTCCTAACAATAGACCCTAGAGCTGCTGACAGAACCTTAATTTGCAAATTTCTGAAGGATTTGAGTGTTTCCACTGTGATTTCCTGTGAAAAGTGAATAAAAAAGAAATAACCTAACCCCTCCCCCATGAAAGCTGAAAGTGAATGACTTTCTAGTTTCTCTCATTCTTACTATAACCTGACTCAGAACAGCGTTCTGTAATGTTAGAGGAGCAAAATGCATTTCTATATTATCTGGTATTACAAAGCGCTTTTCAAATACTTAATTGATTTGACATTTCAAGAAGTGCCAGAATAGAACATTTGTGCTCGGTAACTAAGAAAGAGTTTGTAACTAATAATAAATTCTACAATTGTAGCAAAATTAGATCTTGTATGCTATGGCTATAACCCATGGTGTTCTGAAACACATATATACAGACATGCATATAATGGAAATTTACAGATAAAGCATTCCCTGACTTTGACTACTAGGACACAGCTACCAGTTGACCGGAATTTCATACATATGTCACATCATTGACATGAATAGCAGAAGAACTAAATAGAGATATCTGGGAGTTATTTTTAGGTACAAAGCAGATCACTAAGTTTATTTTTCTTGTTTAAAACCTGACAACTTTTTCTAGTGACTCTGTTGAACAGTCTAACTTTCCAGACATTTACAGCATATGTCTGGGTGGGTTTTTTAAAAAATCTGCAGTAATTTATGAAAGATGTTCCCTATACCACCTGTAATAACAGAATGTTTATTAGTGTGAAAATGAGGGTTATAAATGATGTTAGTTATCTAAGTAGCCAAACACAAAAGGCAACTTATTAGCAAAAGACAAATTGCTCACCAAGTTTTCAGCGAGATGCTGTGTTTGTCATGAACACCCACCCTCCCCTTTTATTTGCACAGACGACTGCTTTCATAATCCATTTAAAATAATATACTTGCCACTAGGTGGCTAGCTCTGATCTGATCATTTTACCATTTTAATTACATTTTTAATATCCTGGCTGCATAAACAAAGATAAATTACAAGTGTTGCACAATCTAGCCGCTAGCTCAGGCACAATCTGTAATAATATCGGCTTTTGTTGGTGCCTCCTCTTAATTAGATTCTGAAATCTAGGCTTTTATCAATCAATAATTTTAATTTCAGAATTGCCTTTTGATCTTACATTTCATGTTTGTTTGTGGAAAATGATCAGTCGGACAAAGCTGATAATTTATGCAGAAACCAATCTCTCAGCAGAGTTACAAGCACATTCCAAGCCATCAACAGAGCACCCACAATCTAAGCTTGACACAGGTCTAATTAGCATGCAGATATGTTGCCTCATTGGCAATTCAAATTGCTTTTTTTATAATGTCCCTCAAATTGTGCTACTCAAACACTGTATTTGATTTCCAAAGCCCCTGGGCATCCCATAATGTTTCTCTTCATTCTGGGTATGAAGCATTTATTGAACAATCTGCTCCGACTCCGGCTATCTTTTCGAAGGGAAAAACACGCTCGCACACCTAAGCACTGTAACCCTGGGACAAGCTTTTCTTCTCATCCGACAGCAACTTGTTCTTCTGCGGAGCCCTGTGTGCCACGTCTGCCGGCTGAACGATGATATGTTACCTTGTGAGTGCCTGCTCCCACTGAGCCTGCTCTACAGAGGGCTTCATTGCTGTGCCACTCACTGCAAAAAAGGGGAGGGAGGATGTCTACAGAACACATATTAATATGCGGCACATAACCACGTCTCTGAATGCCAGCCTTCATTAAACAAAATGGCTGGATTGCAGTGATTGTTTCCCCCCCTTCATATGCATACACATTCTT
Source organism: Lepidodactylus listeri (assembly GCA_029233225.1). Taxonomy (NCBI): domain Eukaryota; kingdom Metazoa; phylum Chordata; class Lepidosauria; order Squamata; family Gekkonidae; genus Lepidodactylus; species Lepidodactylus listeri. Next base: position 45,465,301 of record JARCFY010000006.1, on the reverse strand, counting down.
TTTCATTCACGTGCACACATACACACACAGACGTCTTCCCCCCCCCCCATTTTATCATGCTCACAAACATTCATGCTTGCCTTTAACAGAGCATATCGTTGTTGCTCTTGTGAGTTTTGTGTCCAAAGTTGCACGCAGCTTGCATGATGTACAAGGAGAGTCCTGCCAACGTCAGGGCCTTTTTTTTTTTTTGCCAGGCAGCAACAAGTGGCAGAATCAATGGTGTACAGTTATTCAGCAATGTAATTCATTTCACTGGCTTTGGCATCTAGCCAGATCCGCCATCTGTCTCTTGCTCTCTCTCTCTTGCTCTCTCTCTCTCACTTGAATTTGTCCTACATTTCGTAATGTTACGTGCTTGCCATCTTTATTCTGTGCCAGAGATACAGCACGGCTCTCGCCCCCATTCTGGTGTGGAGTTCTCAGAGTTCGGTGCCACTTTGGATACTCCAGTTCAGTGCCAGGAGGAGAAAAGGGTAAGCAAGAAACAAAGGAATAACTGCTGGGGGAAAATGGTGTTCCTGTATCCAGTTGCCACTGCCTCGTAGGATTGCTTTAATTTAAAGCACTGAGATGGATCCGTCTCACAAGGGAACTTTTCCGGCTTCGTTAGTGTATCTTCATTTCCTTCGTCGGATGCTGGCACTCCACGCCACTGCAGAGCTTTGTTGGATACCTGCAGATCCTGCCACCAAAGAGCCTCCTGCATTGGAAATTGGGTGACTACGCCAGGATCTTATGCGTGCTTGCTGTTTGAAGCTGCAGAAAAGTGAATAATCAATTAAGTATTGATTTCTTGTAAGATTTGGTAAATTTCAAAGGCAAGACAAAGAGGATGGCTTAAGGAAAGCACTGCAGGGACTTGGCGTAAATTAGACAACTAACAGCAGTGCAGAATAAAATAACACCTCAACTGAATATTTCCTTGGAAGAATTAGCACTAGCTATTGGAAGAGGGTGGTGGATTTAATCAAGACAGCCGGCACGCTCGAGTTTTAAACCGTGAACCTGAAAGAGGAGCTAATTATAACCACCTTTTTTCTATATGGAGCTAATTTGACTGAATGGATGCAAATGTGCTTTATTTATGGATGAAGAAGCAAGCCTTACAGCATTGACTTTAAGATCGTTGCATATGCTAAGCATTACAGCATCTCTTAATATTAAAAGCTACAGTACATTTTTGTATATTGAGAAGGTACTTCTGTGTAGAGCAAAAGGTAACTGTTCAAGAGATCAGAACAATGTACTGTAGCATTTAGAGGGTCTAATGATAATTTTGCAGCTTCTTTTGTTTTCCCTGATTTGGCATTGTTCCACTTGAGCTTTGCAATGGAATAGAGCAACTAATAAATATGTGTTTTAATCGATCAGGATTATCAGTGTAATTTATTAATTGTCCTTTTATTTTCTTAATGTGTTTCTGTGTTATTCAGTAGTATTGTGTGGTCATGAATAAGGGAGTGGTAGCATATTGTTGCTATTGTTGTTATTATTATTATTATTATTTTGCAGACTTACAGTGATGACTACAATGGTTCTTTTGATTGATAAACTCTAGATTTGTACAGGGAAGCAAAAATGTCCTCATATTGGGGCATTGACATTACAATGGGCACAGTATTGTGTAATCAGCGAAAGGAAGATTGTTGCGTTTTGACTCTGAAGAATGTATGTGGTTTGTTAACTCCTTCTCTTCTGATAGTGTTAAACAAATGTACTTTATCTAAAGCAAAATGTTGTAATAGATGTAGAATTATTCCTGTATGCTCATATTCAAAGTTTATTTTTCCCATTTATAACTGGTTCTATTGCTTCCCTTTCATCCAATTTACATCTCTTTGTTTCTCTCTCTCTCACTCCCTCTCTCTTTCTTTCGTCTTCTTTTTTCATATTTGTTGTCTTACAAGCTGCATTCCCTGAGCAACCACAGGAACCAAGTTACATTAAGCTTCAACACAAAGACGATGTAAGAATAATGAATCCTCATTTGCATCGACATTTGTATTCAGATTTGCTAGGCTATAAACTTGGCAGATGAAGCAGAATATTAAGTAGAGGTTTCCATTGTAAATTGTGAATCTTGCAATTGCTGAGTCGGTTTCCCCATTTTTGTGCTATGCACATGCCCATCTATATCTAGAATGGCAGGTGGAGCCTCATAGCTACATGATTTCCAAGTGTATTGGCCCTTTGACTGTTTCAACTTATGATGTCAGCATTGTAGTTCAAGATATAGCATGACATGTGATTGGAGTATTAACTCTATCATCTGGGGACCATGTGAAAGAATTCTTTCAGAAAACAGATAAACAAGGCAATGAATACAATGAACAAAGATTAGATTTCAGTGCTTTGCTTCAAAAAGAATCATCTTTAACTTAGATTCCATGTAACATGATATATTATTATTTTAATATAATATAACACTATTATTTTCATGCTGTTGTGAATGTGGGCCTAGACCTCCATTACAGGCCTTAGGCCTTGTTTTGCTTTCATATGCTTATTTACTTAGACGTATTCCATATTTAGATTCATGGTTCTGGGAGTAGAGTTTATCCCCCCCACTATTAGGGACTAGTCAGTGAAACTTTCCCCAAGGACAAGTTTAATATGCAAAATCATAGCAAATCATTATTATTGTTAGCAACTGTTTCCATTTTCTCAGTGAGTCTAGATATATTTTCCAGTTAATGAACCTATTTAAAAGATGGGAACTCTACTCTACATTTTCTTTAATGTCTTTAATTTTGTATTGTAAAAGAAGATGACCCATTAACGAATATTGTTTCCAACCTCCAGGTGGGACCTAGAGCTCTCCCAGAATTACAACATATCTCCAGGGACAGAGATTTATTTATTTCATTTATTTAATTCATTTGTACCCCACTTTTCTCCCCAATGGGAACCCAAAGTGGCTTACATCATTCTCCTCTCCTCCATTTCATCAGCGATCAGCTCCCCTGGAGAAAACGGCTAATTTAGAGGGTGACCTTTATGGCATTACAGCCTGCTGAGGTGTCTCCCCTCCCTAAACACCACCTTCCCAAGGTGCCACCCCCAAATCTCCAGGAATTTCCCAGTACAAAGTTGGCAACACTACAGCATGATAACATTGTGTCCTGGAGTTGGGGAACCTCTCACAAATTTTGATAGTTCTAATAATATAAATTCTAATTTTATGAGATTTATACCTTAAGAAAACTACATCAATGGGCACAGGATGATTCTGAGCAGCCAAGTGATTCAAATAACCTTGTGTTCTCCACATTCTGATGGAAGCATAGCCAAATATTACAGGGGAGGGGGGATGAGAGAGTAATCTTCAGTTTCAGAATGAATCACTTTTAGCCAGGTTACTTTTAGTTCCTCAAAAAACGAAGGGGAAAAAACAACCTAATTTGAAGTGCAACCAGTATGCTCCCATCTGGAACCCTTTGGCCTACAAAGTGCTGTTCAGTTGCTCTGGCCCCTCATACTGGGTAGTGCTAAAAGATTTGTGGTGTAATCCTAAACAGTCACACCATTGTAATGCCATTAAAATCAAAGGGCTTAAAAAGATGTAACTCTGCTTTGGACTGCACTGTTAGATTCTCTGAATATACATTTTGTGTTAGTTAATGAATTAAGTACCTCACGGCTGTATAAAACCTTACTGTATTATCAGGAAACACCTGGGGGGGAGCTTCTCACTCTTGCGATCAAAAAGTTACATTTTGAATTGAAGCAGAAAAACACACTAGGGATTGTGATAGTTTACTGTTCTTGTATATTTGCAGTGTATTCTGTCACATTCACTTTGAAAAATATTAATTCTTACAGATTTTTCTCTTTGTAAATACTTGCTAACTTCATGCTACCTGTGAATATAGAATATACAACTCTTTCCCCAAAAAAATATGAGAACAGGAGGTAACAGGGTAAAATAAAGTTGCTTCAAGGTACAACACATTCATCATATTCAGTGAGAGAGAGATAAAAACATCAGGCAAAAGAGAAGGTGTGAAGCTAATATTTCCTAGGAGCACCTCCAATTTCATCTGGTCTTTTATGTGTGCTGTGCTTTTGAATAAAAAGCTAGAGAGCTGTTCACAGTGAATGGTCTCTGTGTAATGGGCATTCTCTACAATTGGGTAGGGTGTATCACTGAGACCTGTGGATCTTCACAGTAGTGTCTGAATGCCATTGCTCTGCCATTTCAGCCTAACCCATTGTATTTCCAAAGACTGAAAGTTCTAAGAGTAGGTAGCTCACTATTTCGTTAAGGGGTCAGGCACCACTGCTGGTCCAATGAATATACAGAGACATAGCCAACTTAATCATTCCTCCCCCCCCCCCCCCCCCCGCTTTTAAAGTCTACTGCTTATCCACGGAGCATTGTAAATGTCAAGAAAACATAGGGAGAAGGGGGTCCAAACAAATGTTGTTATTAAAGATAAATTAATAGTGAAGAAAATAGTGAGGAAAATTCTACTACCATATATGGTATCTAACACTGAAAATTTTAGGATTTTTTTTTTTAAAAATTAAATGTTCACTGTTGATATGGCAATTGAAGCTCACCTGTTAATATGGCAATATCAGTCCCATGTAGGTAAAATCAAGGAAGTCCAATGCTTCCCACAGGCTAGGGAACTGTGCAGATATGGTTTTCCTAAGAAAAGGATGAATGATATGGGACTGGGGACACTTAAAAACATGGTTATATTACAGTGAAAATGTTTTACTGTCCTCCATGGGAATCCTGTACAATCACAATCATTGAATGCAGACACTTCCTGGAACATCCAACATTGGTGAAAGCACACTAAGGGTGTGCATTCGGCTAATTCCAAGCCAAAAAAATGCAAAAAAATACCTTTTTTGGTATTTTCCAGATATTCTTTCAGCTGGATATAGATTTGGCTATTTTTTTGAATATCTGAAATGTCTGAGCCCCAAAAATCTCCCCAAAATTGGGATTTTTCAGGACTACTGGATAGTCAAAGTTAAAAGATATTTAAAGGGATTGCAGTCCCTTTAAACTCCTTACGGGTGAACTCGCTGCTTGGAGAAAGTGTTTAAAGACACTGCAAGCCCATAAAATGCCTTTGGAGTTCACTTGTAGAGTCACGGGTTGGAGAAGGCATTTAAAGGGACCGTGATCTCTTTAAATGCCTTTTTCTTCCATTGAAACTAACGAAGGATGTGGCATCTTCTTTGGGTGCCCATAGAATTGGACCCCCTAGTCCAATCTTTTTGAAACAAAGGGTGGGGTTTTTTAGGAGAGGCACCAAGCAGCTATGCTGCAAATTTGGTGTCTCTACCTCAAAAAACAGCTCCCCCAGTGCCCCAGATACCCTTGGATCAATTCTCCATTATACCTTAGGGGGACCATTGACTATAATGGTCCCCTTAGGATATAATGGAGCAAATAAAAAATCCCAAATCTGAATACCATGCCAGTATTGGGAATCAGGAATATTAGAAAATGCCAACATTTTTTCAGGCCCAGTATACCTGAACCCGAAAAATACTGGGGGGGGGGGGTTTGCACACCCCTAACACACTTCATGTTGCCAAGACCTTCCCATTTCAGTGGGGCACTAAGATCTCTCCTGGACAGCAATGTGTCATACAAATCTGATAGTGTACCACTGGTTCACAAAGTGGGCAATACCGCACCCTTGGGGGTGCTGGAATGATCCAGGTGGGCTGAAACAATCCAGGTTCAGATCCACAAACTGCATCTTTTTGTCCACTTGTTGAAGGTAGATGTCCGAGGGGTGCTGAATAGTTTTTTTTTCTGAAAAAGGGGGGGAAGGCCAAATAAGTTTGGGAACCTCTGGTATAGACAGATTTATTCTAACATGGACGTCACTGTGTTATATACTTTTTAATCCATGTTGTGTAGTGCTTAATTGTACAGAGACTAGCTATGGCTCAGTGGAGTCAGGTTCAGTCCCTGGCATATGCAGTTAAAGGGTGGTGTGCCTTAGGGGAAGACCATTTTCCACCTGAGCCTCTAGAAAGCCGACAATTCTAAGCAAGATAAACTCACTATAGGGCGGTTTCATATGTTCATTTCTTTCTGGGTCATTAATAGTAGTGAAGTACTTCTTCACTCATGGAGTGATCAGCCGTTGAAATTCATTGCACCAGGATGTGGATGTAGACATAAGTTGGCTTTAAAAGGAAATCAGACAAGTTTCATGGAGTTCAGGTCCACTGATGCCTATTAGCCATAATAACTAAAGGGACCTTCCCTGTTTGCAAGTGGTAACCCCCTGAGTTCCAGTGGCAGAGACCAACAACAGACAGAGTCCATGTTCCACTTGTAGGCCTTCCAGGGGAATGTGGTGGGCCATTTGTTAAACAGGATGCTGGACAAAATGGACAATTAGTATGATCCAGCAAACAAAAACTCATACCTTTAATAAAACTTTGTTGGTTTTAAAGGTGCCACTGGATTCTAAATTTGTTCTACTGCTTCAGACCAACACAGCTGACCACCTGGAACTATAAAGAAACATTTTAATCAATGTTATTTCACACAAGCACATTTTCATATAACTATATTGGAGGTGAGTTCCTTCCTCACATTTAATTATCTGACCTGACCATACATGACCCTGGGTGTAAACATCTCACCTACTGTGCAGTTGCAAAATCCCCTGCAAGGCAAGGCAATGAAATGAAACTTCAACAGCGCAACAACTGCACAGCTGCAAAGCTGCAAAGCTGTTCAACAGCCATTCAAAGTGAGCAGCGTATAGACAAACAGATCAAAGATTCGGCTCATGGCTGATCACCATTGTCGAACATAGTATGTTCACCTATCAAATACATTGACCATAAAGTTTGTGACATCCTTGGTTTTTACTCATAATTCCAAAGCCATCTACTCAGGGATACTATTATCAGGCATTTACACCCTTCAGACTGTTTTGTCTTTACATTGAGCAGCTGTGTTATTTCACATATGGAGAACTGAAATTGAAACTAACTTTTTTGGATTGAAATATAGAACATGTAAATAGCCTTCCAAAGCCAGTTAACTGTGATATTGAGTTGGCACCGAACGGAAACTGCTACAGAAATCTAGATGTATACTGACTCAGGTGTGTAGGATCACAGTGCAAAGGTTACAGTGGTTTGAGATGGTTTATCAGTTACTTTTCTTGTTTTGAACAGCAGTTTAAACATTTGCACATTCTAATGCAAAAGTGCTTTAAATAACAGTAAGGGAGGTAGTGAGTCATAGTAATAATAGAAGATTAATCAACACCTTTCATGTTTAAGATACAGCCTTTTAGGCTGCGTTCAGACACGCAGTTTTATCTGCTTCCATTGCTGTTCCCTTCCAGATTTAAAGTGCACGATCAGACAGTAACATCTGTTCGTCCTGCCCCAGTCATCTGTGTCCCGTTCCCACCCCCCACTATGTGTTTATTTGATACCTGCTAAAGTCTGGTCTTTTGGGGCTGAGCTGGTTTAAATCCGTCAGGTTGCTCTGACAGGTCTCTTGTTTTTCAGCCGCCATTTTCTTTAGTAGTTAGCAAAGTGTGCTCCACTGCTTATTCGCACCACTCTCTCTCTCTCCATCTCTCCCACAGGGGCTGCTCTAAACATTGTTTTCTGCATAGAAACTTTCGAATAAAAACACCCCAGTACTTCAGCTTTTTCCTGTGCTTTGGGGAAGGGGTACATTGAAAAGTTTGGAGAGGGAGACTACAGGTCCCAGCAGGCTGATCAGCATCTGAGCGCATGCCTAGAGAGTAAACTTTTTTTAAAATGGCCGACAGCCCCATGAACTACATATCTCAGAAGGCATAGCAGCGCTTGTGGGCATGCTCGAGGGAAAAACTATTTTAAAAAATGGCCGGCGGCAACACTCCTTGGCTGCAGGGTCTGATATGTGTCTGATCTCTCAAGAATGACATAAAAGCGCTTTGAAGAGTGCTAAAAGGGGTGAGTCTGATCAGTATTCTCTGTTATAAAATACTCTGGATTAAATGCCCGTCTGAACACAGCCATAGTTAACCCTTTTTTGTGCATTAGTAGCTTTATGCTACTACTTTTCTATTCCCCCCCCCCAAAAAAAAGGGACATCTTGCTCTTTGTGGCAATTTGCCCATCAGGTTCTGGAAGTTTGTATTCAGTACCATATGGTGGGAATCAGCAACTAAAGTACAATAGAGATTTCTGTAGAAACAAACTTGCTTCCAAAATTTTTGGTTTCCACTGCTGCAGGAATAAAGGTAAAAATAACAGGGGAAAATTTACCCAAAAAATGACTATGGGGCAGTTATGCAATGCATAACAGACTCTGATTACTTTAAACAATTGTGTTACTAAAACAATGAAGAATCTCTAGGAATACATACCCCAGCCATAAAATGTTATCCTGTACACGGCATAACTACAAATTTCACACTGATTCAAAATTTATGTTGGATCCAGAGGTGATTCATGCCACACTCAAGTGGTCCTAGACTGCAGAAAATAAATCTACTGGCCTTTCAGCTCTTACTAATTTAAGGCCTGTCCTACCTTCAGTGAAGCAAGCACAAGACACCCCCCTCCTTAGCACTAAAGCTTTCTCTCAACACATCATCCTCCAGCAGAAGACCCCTAAATACTACAGTTAAGTCTGTTTGTGAAAGATCATTGTAACCTTCTTTTCTAACAATGCAAAAAGTTCTTTCATTTTTTTACAGTTGGTTTTTGCAGTGTGGCATTGTATCTACTGAAAGAGTACTTGGTTGGAGCCATCACAAAATTGTTTTACCGTATGTTCAGTGTGCTCAGTGGTTTTGCCATATGCCAAACTTGAACTACATCAATACATTGATCCTTTAGGTATGTAGTGTCTATATAAAACAGAAGAACGTTTTCAAGAAGACTCCGTCCTATCATTATGCATACATGTTCATTACTTGCTGACTGCAGAAATAAACAATGTGTCAAGCAGCAATGGCATGTTAAACAAACAGAAAAGACAAAACTATTATATAGCCTCCAATCATTACAAACAATATTTTCGAGTCCAGGTAATCCATACATTCAGTTGAGAGATACACTTATTTATTTATTTATTTATTTATTTATTTATTTATTTGGTGACTAACTGACTGACTTATTTTATAGCCTAGGTTTTTTTCTTAGACTCCAGGCAGATGATATAGTATAAAGCTATCCTTAGGAAAGTAAAATCAAGCATTTGATTCTTGAGCACTCTAGTCCTCTTCACTCAACATATCTAGAAAGGAAAGGACAGAAACAAAGCAAGAGGAAACCTGATGGCTCTGCCTCCTTAGTATGCATGATTACTGAATGTAACTTTGCAAGTGTAAACTGTAAGCACATAGATGTCATCTCTGTGATTTTTAATGGTCCTGGTCATCAAGACTGAATCAATGCACATATAGTTTTGATGTGCCTAAGTGCTTAAGCAGGTGGTTGCTTCTCAGCTCCATAGGCTCTTGGAAGAGACTGAGACTGATTTCCCACAAGCAGCTGTGCCGCGGTTGCTCTTCTCAATCTTCAAAAAACAGGACCAAGAAAACACAGGAGAAATCGGGGGCGAGATGCGGGTCCAAATGTGGCCACAGGGTGAATAGTGTGAAATTAACCAATGCAACTGGGCCAAATGGAAGAGCAGCTGTGCCACAGCTGCTTGTGGGAAATCGGTCTGATTTTTTGGACCCTTTTCAATGTGGCTTCAAGCCAGGATTTGGATCAGAGACTTTGTTTTGGTCACCTTGGCTGATGACCTCTACCAAGAACTAGTCAGGACGAATATGATCCTGCTAGTTCTGCTGGATCTCTCAGCAGCCTTTGATACTATCAACCATAGTATCTTACTGAGCCTCCTCCTGGCACTGGAACTGGGGGATATCATGTTACAGTGGTTTGAGCTCTGTCAAGGGGACACCTCAGAAGGTGGTGCTGAGGTCTGGCTTTTGCCCAGCTTTGGCTGGTGCACCAGCTGTGTCCATTCCTAGGTCAGTCAGATCTAACCACAGTGATCCATGCCTTAGTTATATCATGGACCATTGCAATGCAGTGTACTTGGGGCTCCCCTTGAAGAGTGTTCAGAACCTGCAGCTAGTGCAGAATGCTGCAACTAGACTGCTGGTTGGGGCCAGCTATCAGGAATTTAAACTATTAGAATACTTTCCTGACATCATCATCATCAACAACAACAACTTCATCACCATCATCATCATCATCATCATCATCATCAATTTAATTTATTAATCGCCCTATCCTGGCTTATGCCAGGCTCTGGGTGATGTACAGAAGGCAAAATGCCATAAAAACAGAATACAAATTTTAAATATCTGTATACAATTAATAAGAAATAAAACCAGAATAAAAATTCCTAGATGGCAATTTACAATTTTCTGTTCCCATTCTGGAATGCTTTGCCATTTAGTGCAGGCCATTTAGTGGGGGGGGGGGGGTTAAACATTGTATTTTTGTTGTTCAGTCACACAGTTGAGTCCAATTCTTTTCAACCCCATGGACCACATCACGCCAGGCCCTCCTGTCTTCCGCCATCTTTCAGAGTTTGTTCAATTTTATGATAATTGCATTGATAACACTGTTTGACCATCTTATCCTTTGCCATCCCCTTCTTCTTTTACCTTCAATCATTCCCAGCATCAGGGTCTTCTCCCGTGAGTGCTCCCTTTTCATTTAGTGGCCAAAGTATTTGAGCTTCGGCTTCAGTATCTGTCCTTCCAGGGAATAGTCAGGGTTGATTTCCTTTAGGATTGACTGATTTGATCTCCTTGCAGTCCAAGGGCCTCTCAAGAGTCTTCTCCAGCACCATAATTTGAAAGCATCTATTCTTCGATGCTTGGCCTTCCTTATGGTCCAATTCTCACAGCCATATGTTACTACTGGGAATATCATCACTTTGACTATACAGACTTTTGTTGGAAGGGTGATGTCCCTGCTTTTTATTATGCTGTCTAGGTTTTCCATCACTTTCCTGCCAAGCAATAGGCGTCTTTTAATTTCATGGCTGCAGTCACCATCTGCAGTGATCTTGGATCCCAGAAAGGTGAATTCTGTCATTGCTTCCATGACTTCCCATTCTATTTGCCAAAAAGTGATGAGGTCAGATCCCATGATCTTAGTTTTTTTGATGTTGAGTTTCAGGCCAACTTTTGCACTCTCCTCTTTCATCCTTAGCAAGAGGCTCTTTAGGTCCTCTTAACTTTCTGCCATTGGAGTGGTATTGTCTGCATATCTGAGGTTGTTGGTGTTTTTCCCGGCAATCTTAATTCCAGCTTGTGATTCAATTATATACATATGGAGGAGAGGGAAAGGATGCCAGCCAATACAATCAACCATTGCTGCCGTCAACCGAACCCCTGGTGGAACATCTCTGCCTTACAGGCCCTGCGGAATTGCATAAGATTTCACAGGGCCCTGGTGTCATTCGGCAGAGAGTTCCACCAGGTTGGGACCAAGACTGAGAAAGCCCTGGCCCTGGTCAAGGATAGCTGGACATCCCTAGGGCCAGGGATCACCAGCAGATTGTTATCAATAGAGCACAAGGAGAAGTGGAGAAGGAGGTCCCGCAGGTACGTTGGTCCCAGACTGCTCAAAGCCTTAAAGGTCAGTACCAAAACCTTGCACCTAACCCGGTACTCCACTGGAAGTCAATGTAGCTGGCACAGCACTGGTTGAATATGTGCCATCCATGACATTCCCATCAGGGCTTGCACCACCACATTCTGAACCAGCTGAAGTTTCTGGATCAGTCTCAAGGGTAGTCCAGCATAGAGTGAGTCGCCATAGTTGCAGTAGGTTTGTAACAGCAATTTGGAGGTGAAACTACTGTATTTTTTGCACCATAAGACGCACTTTTTCTCCCCAAAAAAGTGGGGGGGAAGTGCCTGCATCTTATGGTGCGAATCCCCCCATTCGCTCAAGCTCCCGGGCCCGCGGCAAGTGCCGCGGGCCCGGGAGCAAGCCCCCGCCTCCCTCGCCCTCCCTCCCACTGAAGATCCCAGCCCCCGCCTCCCTCGCCCTCCCCCCAGTGAAGATCCCAGACCCACGGCGAGCGCCACGGGCCCGGAGCCAGCCCCCGCCTCCCTTGCCCTCCCCCCCACTGAAGATCCCGGACCCGTGGCGAGCGCCGCGGGCCCGGAGCCAGCCCCTGCCTCCCTCGCCCTCCCCAACACTGAAGATCCCGGACCTGCGGCGAGCGCCGCAGGCCCGGGGCCAGCCCCCTCCCACCCACCCCCCTCAGAAGCCCCCTCCCACCCCCCCTCAGAAGCTCCCCTCCCACCCCCCCTCAGAAGCCCCCCTCCCTCCCACCCCCCTCAAAAAAACCCTCCCTCCCCTGCTCACCTTTCCCACCCCATTCCTTCCCCCCTCACCATTCTTGGGCTGGGGGGGAGGTAGGGAGGTAAGAGCTGGGCCTGAGTGGCGTTAAGCCACTGGGGCCCAAGCAAGGGGGGGAGGGAAACACCCACCTACCTACCTACCTACCTTCCTTCCTTCCTTCCTTCCTTCCTTCCTTCCTTCCTTCCATCTCTCTCTCCCCCCACCTACCTTCCTTCCTTCTCTCTCTCTCTCCCCCCCCTACCTACCTACCTTCCTGTTCCTTTCTTTCTGTCTGTCTTTCTTTCTGTCTTCCTTCCTTCTCTCTCTCTCTCCCTCCCTACCTTCCTGTTTCTTCCTTCCTTCCTTTCTGTATTCCTTCCTTCCTTCTCTCTCTCTCCCCCCTACCTACCTTCTCTCTCTCTCACCCCTACCTACCCCCCTCCCTCCCCCGCTCACCATTCTTGGGCTGCAGGGGGGGGAGGTAGGGAGGGAAGAGCTGGGCCTGAGTGGCCTTAAGCCACTGGGGCCCAAGCAAGGGGGGGAGGGAAACACCCTTTCTTTCTTTCTGTCTGTCTTTCTGACTGTCTTTCTTTCTTTCTGTCTTTCTTCCTTCCTTCCTTCTCTCTCTCTCCTCCCTCCCTCCCTCCCTTCCTGTTCCTTCTTTTCTTTCTCTTCCTTCCTTCTTTCCTTCCTTCTCTCTCTCCCCCCTACCTACCTACCTTCTTTCTTTCTTTCTTCTCTCTCTCCCCCCCCCCCCAACTACCTACTATTTGGTTCAGAATATTTTTTTCCCCTGTTTTCCTCCTCTAAAACTAGGTGCGTCTTATGGCCAGGTGCGTTTTATAGTCCGAAAAATACGGTAATCCTAATTTGCAAGTGTGAAGGTTATGGAGGGGCCATGCCTCAGTGACTAAGCATCTGCTTGGCATGCAGAAGGTCTCAAGCTCAATCTCCAGCATCTCCATTTAAAAGGTACGTGATGTGAAAGACTCTGCCTGAGACCCTGTGGGCCACACATTTGACACCCCTGAGCTAATGTGATAATTCATTGTGGATCAGATGTGAAAGCTGAAAAGGTGGAGATAACCTGGTGGGAGAAATGGCTAGACATGGTACTCTTGATTGGAATTAGAGTGGTGGCTGCTACTGAGGGGCTCAGCTGTAGATGAAGAAGACTAGGTTTTTATACCCCCCCTTCTGTACCTCAAGGAGTCTCAAAACAGCTTACAATCACATTCCCTTTCTCTCCCCACAACAGGCACCTCATGGGGTGGAGGGGGCAGAGAGAGAGTTCTGAAGGAATTGTGGCTGGCCCAAGATCATTTAGCGGGCTTCAAGTGGAGGAGTGGGGAATCAAAACCAGTTCTGCAGACCAGAGTCCACCGCTTTTAACCACACTGAGAGGTAGGAGGGGATTTGGGACAGGGGAAAGGAAAGTCCTGTATTGTTTATGCTGCGGGAAGTCTGAGTCCCAAATGAAGTCCTTGATGCTCTAGGGAAGCAAAATCCCTGTATGGCATGGATCCTCAATTATACAACATCATTATACTGCCTAAAGGTCTCACAGAGCTGGTATAGATACCATCTTACATAAAGCTTATAGCACACACATATTATCTTGTGTCATGTAATCCCCTGTAACAGGCACAATTAAACAAAATTAATGAGATTACATTTGTCTAGAATTTGTGGACTCTCAGCTAGGAAACTGAATTTAGTTTTCAACATGTCAAAAATATATTAATTACAGTATTTTTCAACATAAATTTTGATTCAGAATTTCTTATAAATGTCAACAAAACTTATACCTACTTCTTACCTATATTACAAAACTGTTACAGCACACTGGAGAGTATGATAATGATACATGTGATCCCTTTAGAGGCATTAGAGCTAAACGTTTGCTGCACAATGCCTGATATACAACTTAGCAGTTTCCAACAAAATCAATATATAACAAGGCTAGGTAAAACATTCCAGAGAAACTTACCTTATATTCTTATATCCAGCCACTGGCCTCAGAGGCTGATAAACATTTGGTTTCAGAGGTGCAGTTCTGTCAGTTTAATCGCATTTACTTGAATGGGAGTGCTGTCTGTGAGGGTACCTGCTTCACTAAAGCACTGGAGCTCAGTTAATTTCAGTGGGCGAGGAGGAGGTAGGAAAGTCCCATTTCACAAGCATCTAGGGTTGCCAGCCTCCAGGTGGGGCCTGGGGATCCCCCGCTTTTACAACTGATTTCCAGCTGACAGAGATCAGCTCCCCTGGAGAAAATGGCTGCTTTGGAGGGTGGACTCTATGACATTGTACCATGTGGAGGCTCCTCCCCTCCCCAAACCCCACCCTCTCCTGGCTCCACCCCCAAAGTCTCCAGGTATTTTCCCACCCAGACTTGGCAACCCTACAAGCATCATTCTATTCACAATATTTTTGATGTAACCCAAAATTTCCAGATATCTGGCAGGTTCTGCTCAATACCATGTGAAGATCAACATAACTTTAATACAGCAAATGTGTGTTCCTCCACCATATTTAAAATGTTACCGCTTATTTGTGAGTGGATACGGATGTCATACAAGCCTGTTCACATGTCACAGTGAACACATGTACATCCTGTTATAAATTTGTTTGTAAGAAACAGCCAGCACGTATTTACAAGAGAGCCAGTTTGGTGCAGTTGTTAAGTGCACGAACTCTAATCTGGGAGAACCGGGTTTAATTCCCCACTCCTCCACTTGCAGCTGCTGGATGACCTTGGGCAAGCCATAGTTCTGTCAGAGCTGTTCTTGAACGAGCAGTTTCTGTCAGAGCTCTCTCAGTCCCACATACCTCACAGGTTGTCTGTTGTGGAGGGAAAGGAGTTTGTAAGCCATTCTGAGACTTCAAGTGAAGGGCGGGGTATAAATCTAATCTCTTCTTCTTCTTCAAATGAAACCAAGGATCATTACCTGGGGAAATGTTGCATTTGTGTTGAATGTAACATGAGAAATACTTCATGCATGTGTAAAGAAAGTCAAGTGTACATGGTACGCAGATTGTACATGTGATCATGGTAACTTGTGAATACAGCTACATTCCTGCATATGTGCAGTTCACTTGCTGTTTTCCCCTTCACAAATTCACACTTATTCATGATACTATGTTGACCACAGTGCCCATGATATAGGCCCATTCTGCATCTAGCAGTTGCTCCGCAGTTTTACCAAGCCCACATTGGATCAGAAATTCCCCTCTGCGTTGCATGCCACTTTCACTTTGATTGATTATCGGATTTTATGGCAGTGTCCAGACCGCATGCTGCTTTCATTTCATTTGATCTCTCAGTTTTATGGTACTGTCTGCATCAATGTATGGCTGCTTTATGGGGTGACTCTGCAGTCAGTACTGCATTGGCCCAGGGTATTTGAATGTGGCTGCATCTTTTTCTGTTCCAGTGTGGATTTGGTAAAACAACTGAGTGAATGCTAGATGCACTATGGGCCATACTCAGATTGTCTGTTAACTGCACATGAACAAGAGTAACCAAAAGAACTAGTATTATACAATTCTGACATGATCTTATATGTGCATAATTAACTCATAGTAACACACTAGGTTAAGAGAAGCAGACAACTTGAAAATATCTGAAACAGGGGCTCTTCCATAAACCCACCCAATTTGCTGCCCCAATCTGTCATAGTAGAGTTTTAATCATATTTTGGAAATATCTATAATTCTTTTTTCATATTAAAATAACACACAATGTTTAGTGGCTCCAAACAAAGGCATATTATCAAAGGCACCTCTGAAAGTTAGCAGTTGTTTGGATTAGAGTTAGGTGAAACAGCAAGGTAGCAAAATTTGCAGATGATAATGGATTATTTAGAGAAAATCCCAAACTGATTGTAAAGTGCTTTCCTTTCATCTGCAAATACTGAACAACAAGCATCAATATTGACATGTATATTTTTCTGTCAAAATTCATCTGTAAGTCATTTAATAGTTCCTGGATTATTTTCTGGGATATCTATATTCTTTCTGATGCCAGCACACAAATATTAATGAACACTACTGGGCATTTTAAGGGCTATAAAAGTTCACAGAGCTCCAATTGACTTCTATAATGCAGAAGGAAGGAAATCATGCATATAAATGGTCTAAATAGGTAAATATATCCTACACAAAATTGTGCTTCCTCTAGTTAATAACATGCCCCTTGAGAGAAATCACTAAGATCCCAATCACTGACAACTGTATAGATCCATATTTAGTCTAGGAACAAGATACGATGCCAGTGTAGTCTTTGGGGAAAAAATATTCAGTCCAGCCATATGACTGTCTATTAAACTGCCTCTCTGGCCAAGAATACAAAAAAAAATCCCTTCAAAGAATCAGTAGGGTGTTTTCAACAAGTGAGAAAATTGGTTTTTGACCTCTCTTGACTTCTGTAAGCTTTCATGAATCCCACCTGTGGTTTCTTTTCTAAACGAGTGAGTGATAAAAAGAGAATATTTTCTCTCCTTTTATTTATACCAGACCCCTCCTCTTTCACTGTTAAGCAGGACGGTGCTTGAGCCAGTTCTGTCCTGTCCTTCTCTTTTGGTAGAAACTGAAGCATCCTTCTTTGCACCCCAGGAATAGGAACCCGTGTGTCTTTCACAACAATCTCAGTCTCAAGTCAAAAGTGGCTAATGATCTAAGAAACAATAAAGGTGGGACATGGGTCTCTAAATTTTAATTCTATTCTTAGACTTTGTATTTATCACTGAAAATTTAATATTTTATTAGGTTAATTATGTATCTTTCTATTTTCCAACATATAGAAGCTTTTATGATTTTTTAATTCATCTTTCTGTAAATCCTTAATTAGATGATAATTGTTAGTATTATTATGTTGTTGTTTTTGTCTCTTTGCTTGTGCTTTGTTTTGATCTGCCATTTTAAAACTATGAGTAGTAAGGGGTGTGAAATGCTTCCTTGTCTGTGCATTAAAAATATAATTTGGTGGGATTTTTTTTTAAAAATCACTTTAAACTCTCTTCCAGTTTAAAGAATACCAACTAACTTATAAATTATGTTCAATTTGCAGAAAAATAAGATCATACTATCCAAATGATGCAAACTCTGAGTAAAATGGAACTAAAATTACTCATTTGGTGCTCCCAAGATGAAACATTTTTCGATTTCCAGTTTTAACGAAATGCTAACTGCCCATCTTCTAATCACCAAGTCCTTTAAAAAAGGCCCCAAGCTGAAATATCAGGAGTTAAAAGTCCCAAAGCCACAACTGTATTTTCAATTTTGTTTTGCTTTAATGCAATAGTGAAACTTAAAAGTACATGAATATGGAACCTCTCACAAATACTGCAAAGGACCCAACCCCATCTAAATGTAAATGAAAGTTGGTTGAGCAATACTGAATCAGGCCTCCAAGCAAATGGAAAGTGATTCTCAACAATAATAAGAGCATTCCAAATGATGCACATGTGATTTTTGATCCAAATGATGCTGCAGTTAGAGGAACCCTGAATATTCACAACTTGACAGAAAGGAATTTTCCTTAGAACAGTTTTTGGCCAACCAATATGGTTTTATTCTCTGAACAATGCTAAGGAACTGTAGAATGATGGTGAGAGCTACAAAAATATAGCATGGACACCCAGTGGCTCAGTTTGGATAATCCTCCAAACCATGTTTTGGGAATCAGTCATGAGCTTGCATATTCCTTTTCCCTTCTCTCTTGAGCATTCTTTTTCCTGAATTCATCTAACTATATTTTGCCAGTGCAGATCCAGTCCTCATAACAAATGTGTTCGACACCTCTGCACTATTTTTCTCCAGGTTCTATAATGGTGCACTGGACTGATCCCTGCCTTCCTTGGTGCCTTGCTCCTTTCCTTAAACGGGCCTGGCCTTGGCCTAGACTCCATCCTAAACATCTGCCTGCACTGCCCAGCCTAGAACCACAGCTGCAGCCAAGGAACCTGCATCTGACAAGCTCCAATATGGCTATGACTATATGAGTTTCTCTCCGAGAAGTGTAAATGTGCTCTTCTTAACCTCTTTTTGGTTGTTATGTTGTTTCTGTGTCAAATATATATTCTGTATATTTCTGAATTCAAAATTTATAATTCTGAATATTCAGATTAATTCAGAATATTTGGAATCCGATTAGCTCCTCCAGAAAACAGGCTGGGATGAAAGTGAAACATGTTGCATGCTATTTTATACATTTTTTACACAACTGATGCAAGAACAGCAATCAATTTTATTTGTACTTAATTTTGTTAGTAAAGTTGTGGGGGAAGACAACTGCAATTTCATCCTGAGTGGGAAACCCTGGAACTCAGGTTTTTATAATGAAATAGCATGGTCACAAAATCTGGTAACAGCCAAGCTGGTTTGTGCCACCCATAGATATTGCTTCAGCCCAATCACCTTAAAATAAAAGTTCATTTTTCTCCCCATGGTCAGCTGCTGATTTCAGAATCTGACCACTAATTTATGGGAGTCATCTGATGCTTTTGCTTATCAGAACACAGCTAAATTGTATTTTCAATAGCATGTTACAAAGTTTATGCAGATATATTGCAGACTTTGTTTCAACATTAATTTTAACAAATGCCTGTTTTGTGCTTGCTAATGTTGTGCATTCCAGAATTAAAAACAAATAGCATAATGAATGTGTGCGCGCGTGCAAGTAATTTTATACATTTTGGTTCCAACTTCTAAGAAGAAATGTCATGATAAGGATTGGCAGTCGTTCTAACCTGTGTACTCACAGTTGCAGTAGCCTTGCTCTGGGAATTACCACTGTGGGTCCCTCATAGCTCTTCAGACCCAATGTGGTGTTCACTGATGCAGAATTCAACTAGCAATCTGAAAGACTCTTGCCAACAATCCATTCCCTTGTGTGTATGTCAGGAGCTGGAAGCAAGATGCTTGAAATCGCACATTACCTCAGATTCTTGGGATTCAGGCCTGGCAAATGATCTGTAACTATTTCTTCTGGATCACCAAAATGAGAAGAGGTGTAATTTAATCTTTTCATCTCCCATTGACTTCAAATATTGGGGGGGGGGGGGGGGCTATGCAATAGCTCAGTAGATAATGAATCAATGATTGTAAAAGTAACAACAGGACTTCACATAAGCTGATTATCACTATCAGTGAACCCCCTAAGAATCATAACTCAGATAAATTAAAATACACAGTTAAATAATATAATTTAAAAAAATAAAAAGGCGCAGCTGGACTGGAAACCAATCTTAGTCTGCAGACACCTAATAAATAAATGTATTTGGGTATTTCATCAAAAAGGGAAAGATAAACAAAGTAACATCTCAGGGGAAAGAAAATGGTTCATGCCAGAGCAGACAGAAAAAAAGCATAACCACCTGGTCTTCTCAGAGTAAACTACAAGGCAGATAGAATATTTTCACCAGTTGGAAATTTACCAATCAAGATTTGGCCCAATCTGCCCTGACCTGGATAGCCCAGGCAAACCTGATCTCATCAGATCTTGGAAGCTAAGCAGGGCTGACCCTGGCAAGTGCTTGGAAGGGCAACCTCCAAGGAATACCAGGAACGGGACACAGAGGCAGGTAATACCAAAGACAACTCTCTGAAACGTCCTAGCCCCACTAGGGGTTGCCAGAAGTCACCATGACTTCCAGGCTTACAAGCATACACACACACACAAATACCCCTCCCCAAAAAAGATTTGGCCCAACCACACCATAGTAAATACTATGAATGAAAAAACAAAACATTATTTCCAACACTAGAACACAGTCATAAACACAGTTATTCTGACACTTTGCAGTCTGGTTTCAGTTTCCTGGGCAGTGGGGGACAGAAGAGGTGAAAGGGAAGAGAGAGTCAGCAGATATGTGCCATTTAACAAAGTTGTCCAACTAGATCATTTAGCCCAGGGATGTCAAACATACCAGCCCACCCAGGGTTTTAATCCAACCCGTGAACAAGTGGCAAGAAAGAGAGAGAAGTGGAGGGAACCACCCTTTCACTGCTGAGGGGAGCATGCACTTTGGGGCTGTCTTCTTCACCCCCCTCATGAATGAAGAGGATGGGGTCAAAAGCCACTCCCTTCCCACATAAATCCCACACCCTCATTGCTTGGACCTGCATGAGGGACAAGTGGGCACAATTCTAAGCAGCATGAGAAAGAACGCTGAGCCTGAAAGGTGAGCATGTGTGTGTGTGTACTTTTTTTTGTTGGGCTCATTTTCAGTGTCCTCTTGTGGATCAAAAACTGGCTAATTAAAAGGAAACAGAGAGTGAGTATAAATGGGCAATTTTCTCAGTGGAGGGTGGTAAGCAGGGGGGTACCGCAGGGCTCAGTACTGCTTTTTAACTTGTTCATTAATGATTTGGAGTTGGGAATAAGCAGTAAAGTGGCTAAATTTGCAGATGACACTAAATTGTTCAGGGTGGTGAGAACCAGGGAGGTTTGTGAGGCACTCCGAAGGGATCTGTTGAGGATGGGTGAGTGGGCATCAACGTGGCAAATGGAGTTCAATGTGGCCAAGTTCAGAGTGATGCACTTTGGTGCCAAAAATCCTAACTATAAATACACATTGATAGGGTCCGAACTGGTGGAGACTGACAAAGGGAGAGATAAAGTCATAGCAGATAACTCACTGAAAATGTTGAGACAGTGTGCGACTGCAATAAAGAAGGCCAACGCTATGCTGGGGATTATTAGGAAGGGAATCGAAAACAAATCAGCCAGTATCATAATGTCCCTGTATAAATCGATGGTGCAACCTCATTTGGAATATGGTGTGCAAATCTGGTCACCACATCTCAGAAAGGGTATTATAGCATTGAAAAAAAGTTCAGAAAAGGACAATTAAAATGATCAAAGGGTTGGAACACTTTCCCTATGAAGAAAGGTTGAAGCACTTGGGGCTCTTTAGCTTGGAGAAACTATGGCTGAGGGGTGACATGATCAAGGTTTATAAGATTATGCATGGGAAAGAGCAGGTAGAGAAAGTACTTTTCTCCCTTTCTCACAATACAAGAACTCGTGAGCACTCCATGAAATTGCTGAGCAGTCAGGTTAGAATGGATAAAAGGAAATACTTCTTCACCCAAAGAGTGATTAACACATGGAATTCATTGCCAGAGGAGGTGGTGGCAGCTACAAGCATGGATGGTTTCAAGAGGGAATTGGATAAATATATGGAGCAGAGGTCCATCAGTGGCTATTAGCCACAAGGTATAGATAGGAACTCTCAGTCTGGGGCAAGTGAAGCTCTGTATTCTTGGTGCTTGGGGGGGGGGGTCTGTGGGAGTGTCCTGGCCTCTCTGGTGGACCTCCTGATGGCACCTGGTATTTTTGGCCACTGTGTGACAGAGTGTTGGACTGGATGGGCCAGTGGCCTGATCCAACATTGGCTTCTCTTATGTTCTTATGTTCCAACTATCTGCCAGCATACCCTGGTTAGTTACCTTTACCTGCCCGCTTGTTTGTCAGTACTTTGCATTGCTGGAGCTTGAAGTTTGCCTGCCCGGGGGAGAGGAAGCTTGATGGGCAGCCGCTCCTCTCACCCTGAGCAAATCCCTGTGGCATTGGAGGTGTGAGAGCCTGGGAGGTGGAAGGGGGAATAAGGAGGCAATGCAAATGGTGGTGGAGAGGCCATGCCTGTTGCAAGCAGGCTTTTGTCTGCAGAGCAAACATGCTATTACTTAGCCCCAGGACTAGAGAGAAAGGTGTCTGGAGCAAAATATGGGCCTTTCCATACAATTTAGCACCCCAGTTATTTATTCTTTTTGCTAGAAATGGAGATGCCAACTTGTAAAGATACTATATACTCCTAGGGCTCTAGGGCCATCTGTTTTCTACATCTGCAGACACTTGCCTCTTTCACACATTTCCTGGGGTGGAGAGGGGGATGACACTGCTATTCTGATGCTGCTGCAAACGCTTCTCTTTCCATCTTGTCTGAAATGGTCATAAAGGTTGCTCATGCTGGGGAAGGTAGCATTTCCTTTGTGTGTGTGTGTGTGTGTGTGAGTGAGTGAGTGCGTGAGTGGTGCACCCTCCTCTTCTAAAAAAAGTGGCTTGCATGTAGCGACACCTCCTTCCCTTCACCTCTTTCCTCTAACGGGGCCTATATTCCACCCCTGCTTCTCTCCCTCCCTCCTCGCATTATCATCTCCCGCACAGCTGTAGCAGTAGATATTAACCATGCCAGCAGATCAGGCAACCTGGTGGAAGTTATGAAAGTGCCATCCATCAGAAGCAGGCACTTGCTCACTCCACTTAGCTGGCCTGCCTCAGTCATGGGTGGCCTAGGGCTGCTGCAGCTGCTCCTCTTCCCCCCTTTGCAAAAAACTCATTTGGGTTTCCACCAGCTTGCTTGATTACCTGCCTATCCACGCCTGTCCACCCCCGCCTCCTCCTTTTTGACCCAGTCTCCTTTGGTTGCATGGAGGAACCTCCTACCACCACCATGCAGACATGTGGCCCCCTTCTTCTTAAGAGGGAGGGGAAAGCAAAGGCATATTTGGAGCAAATGAGTACCCAGACCCCACCCTCCCTACTGTGCAGCCGCTCCTATCTGCACCTTCCATTCCCTGCTTAATCTGCGCTACCTTTTAAATATTTTCTTTAAATATAAGACCTCAGTGGGGATGTGAAAGCTCAGTGGGGATGTGTGCCCTTGATTCTTCTCTCCCATGCTGCCATTTACTCCAGGGGAAGCAATCTCTATCATCTGCTGATCAGTTATAATTCCCCCTTGCCTCCTCCGTGCCATCGCCTTGCTACAGTGGGGTGTATGTGTCTAGCTTGTTGTTGTTGTTTTTGGGTTCGTTAAATTGAGGGAGTGGGGTTATGGCTCAGTTGAAGAGCCTCTGCATGGCATGCAGACAGTACCAGGTTCTATCCCTGGCACCTCCAGTTAAAAGGACCAGGCGGTGGCTTAGGAGAAAGACTTCAACCTGAGACCCTGGTGAGCCACTGCTTCTCTGAGTAAACCTGGGAAAGCTTGCAATGCTCAGCCATTCCATGATTTTTCCCTGGGTCCTAGGCTCAGAGTACTGACCATGAGAACGCGCTGGGGAAAGGCTTTGCTCCCTACTACAGGCACCATGGGGGCATCAGTCCTGTGCTGTACCACTGACTCTCCAGTCTGCCTATGTGGGTGGAGTAAACCCCACCTTCCCTTCTAAGCCACTGAAAGCCATTGAAAGGGGCAGCCTTCCCCGAATGAGAAGTCAAAATAATGTCTTTAATTGTGTTTGTGTCCTTCATAAAGTTAATATCTCTGCTACCTGGCATTACATTTTATGACACACATGGCCCGGCCTGACAAAATCCCATCATAACAAATGAGTCTGGCACCTTGATACAGCCAATATTAACAATGAGTCTTCCCGATTAACATTCATGTGTAAGATTTTCCTTGCACATGCTGGCAGATAGACTGAGCAGACTGAAGCACAGAGATAAAAGTTACAGCTTCCTTCCCAATAATAGACAGTTCGTCTGCAGACTCCAGGGGACAAACGAAAAGTCTTTCAGGATTTTTCCCTGTCATAAAAGCCATTGTTTAACACAATGTCTGGATGGAGGTGTGGTTTCACAATGCCAGTATACCAGGAACAAAACAGATTCTTTTAAAAAAAAACTATAAAAAATGAAAAACCCTTCAATACTTATGTGTGGATTTCAAAATAGCATGCATTGTTTGAACATTTGGCAAGTATATGCATACTTCATTCACTGCATAAATCTAATAGTCTTGTGAACTGGAAATATACATGGATGCCTTTAGAATGTTTCTGCTTCCTTGTAAATCAACCATCAGCCTCTGCAATTCTAGTTTTACTCTCTAATATTTGTATTGTGCTTTAATTGTGTCTCCAATTATATGTCATATATTTCATAGCATTAACTCATTATAAAATGTTAAGATGAACCATATAAATCGTTCGTATTTCTGAACTATAAAAGAAAATCTCAAAACACCATTAAAAGAATATATTCCAGGTTAATTCAGACTTTTTTCTTAACCAATGAACTTTGGGTAGATTCCATTTTTTAAACCCAAGTTTCATCCAGCCCCATCACAGTGAGCTGTAATAAAAAGAACTGCAGCATTTTTTACAAAGAGGAGGTTTTGAAACTTTTATCCCATGTATATTTTCCACAGGCTTCTTTAAAGAAATTTCTGAAAGGGGAAATCTATCCTTCAAGTTCCAAACACAAATCTGGAAAAGAGGTCATCATGTTGGAAGGGTAGCCTTTCATAAAAACAAGAACATTCAGGTCATTTTCCCACAACATGATCTATTTTCAAAGTCCACTACTCATTTTTGGGCTTCTGGATTTTATATTCTTTGGTATTTCATGGCAATTTATCTTCCATGTCACATTTCGAAAAAGAAGATTCATTGTCTTCAACAAATGAAAATGTAACAAGATTTCACTCTTTGCTTTCTCAGTTTAATTATTTTGTACAGAATCCACATTCTTTGCTGCATAAAGACAATGAAATGTCTGCCTAAGTTCACTACAAAATGATTAAAGATTTTTAATCAGTAAACAAACAACATGCCTTGTTTATTTTTCTATTACTTAAATCCTTTCTATTCATCCTAATCATTTTTATTGGTTCTTTCTTTTCTTTTTTCTTTGTTTTCATCTTCCATTTCAGCTCCAGGATGATGCTGTAATGCAACCTGGCTGAAGTTCCTTTCTCTGTTAAATCTGTATTTGAGTTTCAGAATAAATCGGATTTTCTTGGACACAGGCTGCTGGCTAGAACACAGTGCTATTTTTGTAGGTACTGCTTGAGCTCAGGTTGCAAATGAAATTCAGTGGGTTAACTGCTCATAATGAAAGAGAAAAAAGGGAGCATAGGATGTCACATGGCTCCTGTTGGAAAAATACTTTTCACTAGTTGTTCTTGTTTTTTGCTTAGTATGGCTGCAGCATTCACATCAGCTGAGCAAAAGACATACCAGTGGAAAATCTGCGTGCCTCAAGGACATAATAAATACACATTTTTCCTTTAAGAAAAAAAGATGGAACTAGTTGTTGTAGATTTTCTGGGCTGTATGGCTCTGTGTTGGCCAGCAAGGCACTTTTGGTGCTCTTATGGATTTTGATATTCATAAGCCTGAACTTGGGTTGCCCATATTGGAAGGGCCATGTGCTTCCTTCATTATAGGGGAAAGCTCCAGCCCATGCCAGGAGGCTGACACCCTAGACAGTTCACCTGAGACAGAGACAGAGAAATTTTGCACTTGGAAATTTTGCTCCATTAGCCCAGGAACAGGATTTCAGAGGGTATTTCAGACTGCCACGTGAGAGAAGAACCACAAAAAAATGAAGTCTCTGGACCGAGGTCCGTGTCTCTACCAATGCTCTCTCTAAGCTGTGGAACCTTGGGAGCAAAAATTCTACTTTGTGTGCTACTGGCATTAAAGTTGTGAGCAAGCGATTTGGCTACTGCATAAATTAGTTTGCTCTGGAGCCATCCTTCTTGATCTAAGACAAAAATCAGTGAGCTGGAGGTTAAAAAAACTGTGAGCTAGCTCACACTAACTCAGCTTAGAGGGAACATTGGCTACACAAATTACAGTGTTGTATCCAACTGTTGATGTTATTCCAGAGTTCATATGAACAAAGAGAGACAATGAAGAATCAAAGAGTGAGCCTGAGTGACTGCTAATGCAAATACATCCAGTTGCCTACAATGGACATGACTGCTGGATCTGGGAAATATCAATATTGACTTTCTTTTATAAAGAACAGAAATTCGTAAGGCCTCCTCCAACTTCCTGGCAGATCTTACTGGGGGAGGTTCATGTCTTGTTGATCTGAAGGCAACTTTCTGTATCAAGCAAACTATGCTTGAAACTGAAGATTTAATATCTTTATGGAATATTCTTCATTCTTTCCTCTGCCCCCTCCTGCCAGCTTTGGGCAAAACAGAATAGACTAGGAAATAAGTTGGTCACATGAGTTAGAAAAGCCATCTGAAAAGAAACAGTTTTACTCCGAGTTACTATAACAAATTACAGTCAGTTGTATTTTTTCCTTGAAATGGGTCACATGCCAGTCTCTTCCTCTGTTACCCCTCCATCTCCTCAATGAATGACTGAGTGACTGATATGAACTGTGCTCAAGGCTGTTTTTGATCTAACTGCTCATGTGTGCACTTAGATCAGCTTAGGGGACCACTTGAAGCTCAAAGAGAAATGAATCCTTTCAAGAAAGGAAAACAAATAGTGAAAATAGAAAACAAATTTTTCTTTTTTCTAAAAAGAGAAATGCACTGGTTCTTAAGGAAAGAAAATATGTTTTACTGGTATAATTAGATTTTGTTTTCAAACTCAACATGACATAGAAATATAGCCATCTGATTTTTATTTACACATCCAGTGAGAAGAGGTATGCAACATGTGTAGATGGATATGAAAATGTAGAATGAATAACTTTTTTTTTTAATTGGAAATGTTCTCTATGCATGGTATAAAACCAGAAGCAGAACCAGCTTATTTGCATCAATCAGGGGGACTGCAGAACACTCAAGGAGAAGCAGGTTCAGATCACTAATGTGCTATGAAGCTTACCAGGTGAGCGGGCACCACTGGGTTTGTACTAACATAACTTACAGCAGGAGTCTCCAACAGGTAGTTCAGTCACCTCAGTGAAATTTGTCAATGTGATAATAAAATTTATTTGGAAACTATCTAAGCTGTCACTCCAGAATCCTGCTTGATGCAGCTTGCAAGGTTTAAAAACAACAATAAAATTATAAAAACAACAGATGTGAAACGATCAATATTAAAATCAGCCATAAAATTATATTGTAGTAGACAGTCAAAGTCAGTGTGTTGGATCTCAACTAAATTTATGCCAGCAGAATGCTCTTTTTTTATTTACCCCACTCTTTATTTACCCCACTCTTCTCCCCAATGGGGACTCAAAGCATTTTTCAGCATCATTCTCCCCTCTGCCTTTCTTATTCTCATAACAACAACCCTGTGAAATAGGTCAGGCTGAGAGAAGTGACCGACCCAATGTTACTTTTAAGTATTGAGCGGGAGGCGATGAATCAGACAAACAGGCTTTTATTCAAACACATTGCTTCAGCTCAAAAGACAGCTCTATGAGAGCGGCACCTTAATTTATACTGTTTCCAACTCATAGCTTCTTACAATGTAACTATGTACAAACAATCCTATTGGACCTAAGCGAGGTTCAGCAATTGGTTACCTAGAGTGGCTTAAGGACCAATGAGAGTCTTTATTTGTAGAAAGGGCAATCAGAAAGGGCCTTTTGCTTCCCAAAGTCTCTGCAAGCTGTGGCTGTAAAATAATAAGAATACAACAGTTACCCAGCAAGCTTCCATGGCAGAGCGGGAATTTCAATTTGATCTCTCAGGCCCTAGTTTGCCACTTTACCCACTGCACCCCAGCAGAGGATAGCCTACCTTGTATTAGATAGTATTACTGATATGTCTGAATCTCAGAAAAAAACTCAGAAAAATACCCCCCCCCCCGGTCCATACTTGGGAGACATCCTAAAACATGTAGAAAATGATCCTTAGATTGCAGGATTACAAAAGCGTGCGTGCTGGCATTTTAAAAATAATTTCTGTAGTGTTTGCAGCCTCCAAAGATACTGGTTTCAACAAGGCATAAACCCTCTGAAACTGTTTATTGGAAATCCCATGGATTTATTGGAAATCCCATGGACTGGGATTTGATCTGATGAGCAATTCGTGCTGGGAGACATTCTGAATTCATCACAAAATGTGATCTAACAGGATTTCAGCATCAGTACTTATAAAGAAGGACTGCATTCTGAATGAGATCAATGTAGGGTTGCCAAGTCCAGGTTGGAAAATACCTGGGGACTTTTGGGGTGGAGCCAGGAGAAGGTGGGGTTTGGGGAGGGGAGGGGCCTCAGCATGGTAGAGTGCCATAGAGTCCACCCTTCAAAGCAGCCATTTTCTCCAGGGGAGCTGATCTCTGTCGCTGGAGATCAGTTGTAAAAGCGGGAGATCCCCAGGCCCCACCTGGAGGCTGGCAACCCTAGATCAATTAAATCTCCAGTCAGTACAGTTGGCCTTGACTGGCAGTAGGCCCTGAGTACAACCCACCAGGAGCTACGAGGAAAAAAGTTGTCTTAGCACTATGGCGATAGGGTTGCCGGGTCCCTACTTTATGGCAGGGGGGGGCTTCTGGCTCCTCTCCAGGATATTCTGGTGCACAGTGGATTTCCCAGACCCAAACACTTCAGTCTCAGTCATGCTGCAGCTGCAAGAAACATCACTTTTAAAGAATGCAGGAGCCCACTGGATTCAGGATACTGGTTTCGGGGGAGGAAGGGGCTCCTACTTCCCCCACACACCCCTTTTCTGTGGACCAAAAAGGCTTCAGTAGGGAATTATTTACATAATTTAGTCAAATGCAGCTCCAAAGTGATACAAATAACTCCCGAAGGGTCCATTAGAAAAGCATGAGGGAAGGTGGGAGCCCCATCTTCCCCCCTCACTACTGTCCTGAGTCAAATCAGTTCATGCAGGCTTTAAAAGCCACATTCCCTGCAGTTGCTGTATGACAGAGGTGAAAGCAGGTTGGGTCTGGGGAAACCTGTCCCAGCTTGTTAAAAAAAATGTATTGTGCTATTTGGTTTCAGTGCTGGAAGACAATCTTATAAAGTACAGACAAACATTTTATGTAATGTGAATAGCAACAAAATCCACTATGCTTTAAAAAGTTCTATTGGGACTACAACATTTAAAATATAGCTACATTTTATGAGGCTTTAGTTTTCCATATTTCAAGGAACCCACAGAATAAGTGTGATAAAGGCTATTCTTATGCCTATCGCTGGCAGTATACAATCAGTTCAGTAATGTTTAATTACTATTTTTTAACTATATGGACTTTATGAAGACCAAAGACACTTTGTGTTTGCTGTGAAGAGCTGGTGAAAAACAAAACAATTTTTACCATTCCATCAGAATGAATAGAGAGCTCTGGCCTGTTTAATCAGAAGGGAGATTTAATTTCTTTGTTTAGTTACATGGATTATAATTTGTGGATGGATAAAATGATAGTTTTGATCATTTAAAAAAACATAAAGCAATTGGTGCCCTAGCATAGAATTATCCTGCACTTTAGCTGAAATTACCATTATTTAGAAAATAATTAAGTGTACGTATTGATTTTGGTACAATCATGAGATTCTGCTGTTCTGCAAGACCAAATTCTAGGCATAGGACACAAGTTTGAGATGAATTAGCTGTTCTTAAATTAAGGAATATTACAGCCAGTAATATGACAGTCTTTTTTATGATCCTGGCTTGGGTTATAATGTGACAGGAAAAAAATGTAATGTTTCCAAAATGACAGTTTTTAGATTTGTGTTGCCTGAGGTAGTTCAGCTGAACAATAAACTATAATTTGATTGATGGAAAATTGAAGTGGTTCATCTAACTTGCCAGCCTGTCATACCCACAAGGCTTTAGTTTTGCATGTATGATGATGTATCACAGTTTTAGAGATAATGTTGTTTGTATTATACATGAAAAAAAAATCAGCACAAAAATGAAGACTTCATTACTCAGTAAAGATCAAAATATGCTACTATGGAATGGCCAGAAATCAGATTTGTCTGAGGATGGGTTTGTAGGTATAAATGTGGTGCCTTTGTGAAAACAAATAATAAATAACATATAGGCTGAGACCATTTTTATTTTCATGCGAAATTGCCATAGCACTGATTATGAAATTATTAACGTAAAGGTGGAGGACATTTGCACCCAGGAGACACAATCAGAGGCAGGGAGTTTTGCCTCTTTACCAAATGAATGCTGCAAAATCCAGGCCTGGTCAGCAGAAATCATTTAAAAGGGGCAATAATATTTTATAGATTTATAATGACACTGTTTAGGAGAAAGGAGATCCACGGGAAAGTAATGCAATCACCATGAAATATATATGTGTGCCGGTGAGTGTTGTGTTTGTGTTATTTTTTTGTGTTATCAGCCAAATTACTGATTCAGCTTTCTGTACAGCACAAGCTATTTGAAAGCTGCATTGCAACAGAAGTTAAAATATGCAGTAAGTGGTGTGTGTGTGTGTGTGGGAATCTAGCACACAACAAACAGGGATCATTACTATGCAAACTCACATAAATAGTTGGAAACAGGGCAGGAACATGATATTGTACGAGTCTGCTCCATCACAATACAATCCTATGCAGAATTATTCTAGTCTTAGGCTATTAGGGGAGGGGCCATGGCTCAGTGATTGAGTATCTACTTTGTATGCATCTACTTTGTATGCAGGTTCAATCCCTGGCCTCTCCAGTTTAAAAGATCAGGTAGGAGGTGTTATGAAAGTCCCCCACCTGATACAGGGTTGCCAGCCTCCAGGTGGGGCCTGGGGATCCCCTGCTTTCACAATTTATCTCCAGCTGATAGAGATCAGCTCCCCTGGAGAAAATGGCTGCTTTGGAGGGTGGACTCTATGGCATTGTACCCTGCTGAGGCCCCTCCCCTCCCTAAACCCTGCCCTCTCCTGGCTCCACCCCCTAAAGACCCCAGGTATTTCCCAACCTGGACTTGGCAACCCTAACCTGATACTCTGGTTAGCCACTGCCAGTCTGAGTAGACAATAGTGACACTGATGGAACAATGGTCTGTTTCAGTATAAAGCAGCTTCATATTCATGTGTTGAGTCAAGGGGTTTAAAGTAGGGGAATTCTGCCTAGGATTGCACAGTTGATGTCCTATGTTTATTACTGAATCAAAGTCGTTTCCTACGTCACTTGTCTAGGAAGAGGAAAGGGAAATTGTTCTGATTCAGCAAACATTAATCCGAGTGAAGAAACATGCTTCTAAAAAGATATAACATTTCTGGAAGCTGTCATATATGTACCAGAAGATGCTGTATAATGTACCCTAGCTGAGAGTCCAGCCTCTCTCACTGAGACTCAAGGAGGATTACAATATATATATAAAAAAAATAATTCAGACAGTTCAAGACATCCAACAAGCAATGCAATAGTGCTAGGACTGCTGAATTAGAAAACTAAACTAAGGCCGAGGACAGACTGGCAGACTGGCAGTCTGGCCCGCTCTGCCTCCACTTTAAAAGCGGAGGCAGAGTGGCAGTCCAGACTGCCACATCTGCCTGGAGGAGGTGGGCCGGACGCAACGCATCCAGTGCCATGCTCCTCCTGTAGCAGCCAGGCACCACTTGAAAGTGGTCTGCCGGCTGCTGCGGCGCACGTTCCCCCTGCCTCCGGTGGCTGTGAATGCGCACCAGGCCGGGGAAGCTGCGCAGCATTCGCACACCGGGCCGGGGAAGCCACGCGGCGTTTGCACGCCACCACCGGAAGCTGCCCGCAGTCTGGATGCTGTGGGCGGCTTCCTTGCAGTGGCGTGCGAACGCCACACGGCGGGGGCAATTCCCCCTGCCTTGTTCTGCCGCACAGCAGAGGCGCGGCAGAATATTAGTCTGTCTTCGGCCTAAATTAGAAAACTGAAGAGCAGAATCTATCATTTGAGTCCAGATATGAGGATTTCCCAAATTATTTATTTAGCAATTGTTTATACCACCTCTCCAGGGAACCAGCCCAAGGCGGTTTATAAAATAAAATACAGTAAAATAAAATGTTAAAATGTACTAATTAAAACCTAACATTAAATCCAGGACCATAGACCCAGGCACTGCATAAAAATGTACGCCGTCAATCAGCTTAAGTAAGAGTTTCAAACTAAAAGCCCACTAAAATGGTGTTAAAGATCACCTAATTAAAAGCCTAAGTGAACAGAATCATTTGGGCCTGGCACCCGAAATAAAGGAATGCAGGTCCCAGGCAGGTCCCCAAGGGGGAGGGTGTGCCATAAGTGAAAAAGCCCTGCTTCTAACTGCTACCCACCTCACCTCTGAAATCAGAGGCACTGGGAGCAGGGCTTATGGGTCAGGCTGGATAATATACGGGGGAAGGTGGTCCTTCATGCACCCTGACCCCAAGTCATTTAGGGTTTTAAAGATAAAAACCAGCACTCTGAATTTTGCTCAAAAAGGCATAGGCAGCCAATAAAGACCTTTCAGCCCCAGTGATGGACCCAAACCAGAGTTCCTTGCATACGCATGCCACAAGATATTTCCAAATCAACAGGGTGAACCCCCACCCCCAATTTCTTAGGCTTCTCCAAAATGCAGCAACCAGGTTATTGTCAGGGCTTAGGTACAGGGATTTCATCACTGAGGCTGAAAGGTCTTTATTGGCTGCCCATGTCTTTTTGAGCAAAATTCAGAGTGCTGGTTTGGTTTTCCATAACAGCTGATGTTATGGGAAAGGTGGCTTTGAGGGTATAGACTAAGGGGTGGTTCATTCAAATGAGTGAACAGGCCTTGCACCCAAGCAGTACTTGGTGATTTTCATTCTGTTCACTGTTAATCAGGAGTTCACAGTACATAGAGAGCAATACTCAAAACATTTGGGAATTTGTCTCCCCAGTGTCCCCATTCTCTGAACAATTCTTTTCTCCCCTTTTTGCCATACCTGTAAATCTCTATTGTCTCCTTCCTCTCCAAATGACCACTCTCCATGGTACTTCAGTTCCACACACAACTAGAGGTATGCAAAAAAAGTAGTAGTAATTTCCGAGTTCAGGAATATTGGGGGGAAAACCCCAAAATAGGTATTTCCTGATATTCCTGAATCCCAGTACTGGTATGGTATTTGGATTTGGTAAATGTTTGGGATTCCTGAACTTTATCAGTTCCATTGTACCCTATGGAGACCATTATAATCAATAGTTTCCATGAGATCTAATGGAGAATTGATCTGGGGTATCTGGGGCTCAGAGGGACTGTTTTTTAGGTAGAGGCACCAAATTTGCAACATAGCTGCTGGTGCCTCTCCTCAGATAACCTCTCAAGTTTCAAAAAGATTGGACCAGGGTGTCCAATTCTAAGGGCCCCTAAAGAAGGTGCCTCCATACTCCATTAGTTTCAACGGAGGGGAAAAGATGTTTAAAAGGATTGCGGACACTTTAAATGCCTTCTTCAAGCTGTGCAAGTGATGCAACTTGCCAAGTGAACTTTGAAGGCATTTAAAGGGCTTGCAGTCCTTTTAAACACCTTCTCCAAGTGATGAGTTCATCCAGAAGGGTTTTTTAAAAAAAAGAATTTATGGAAGAAGGTGGAAAGCTTTATTGTTCAAACATTGGGAACACATAAAGCACCTTTTTGCCTACTACAACAGCAATGTGCCAAGTCCATGTGCAGAGACATGCATAGAACTTTAAATGATCTGTGTCAGGCAGGACAAATCTGTAGCTAGCAGGACTCTTAACTGTAGTCCATAGAAGGTAAAGAGAACTGGAGGGAGGTCCTACCCCACTGCTGGTGGTCTCAGCCTTGGTGTCCAGAAGCTGATAAAAATGCAGGTGTTTTCTGAGGACCAGCAGCTGGCAACCCTAATTTAGGGGTCTCTAGTTAGTCACAAAGCAGCCCCGGCCAGAGCCAGACAGGCAGAATACAGCAACCAATACGCCCTAGGAAATTAGCATAGAGTGGAAGAGGCCAGGTGGTAAAGCACAAGTCAAAGCAACTTCAGCAGGCTGAGATACTGTATATTAGATAATACCTGCCCTTCCTCCCCCTTTGAGCTCTTCAGGCATTCTGTATATATGTTTATCTCTGGAGTGCAAGCTGGCAAAGAGGGGCATCTGGTTTTCAAATGCAAAAAACTCTCGGCTTGCTGATATCAGTGGACTTTCCCCTATGGGGACATCTACTAAAAAGGGGGTCCCATTTGCACTAGAGCAAGCAGAGAGTTGTGAGGTTGCAGAGGGCAACCTCAAACACACCCATGCCCTCATGCTTTGCTCTGGCTAGCAAAGGTTGAGGAAGAGCTCTGTGCATCCCGGAAGCTTGCTTCGTGCACTTGAAACCTTAGCCAGTCCCAACAGCGACTCCTTTGGGTTCAGCGTTGCCTTTCCCCCCAAGCTTTGATTTGTTACTGTGCCAAGCAAACCCATCTGGAGAGGAGCCGAGCAGCCTGATAGGGTTGCCAACCTCCAGGTGGGGCCTGGATATCTCCCAGAATTGCAACTACATTCCAGACTCCAGAGCTCAGTTTCTCTGGAAGAAACGGCAGCTTTTCAGGATAGGCCCCTACAGCATTATACTTTGTCTGAGTCCCTCCCATACCCAAACCCTGCTCTCCCCAGGCTCCACTCCTCAACCTCCTGGAGTTTCCCAACCTGGAGTTGGCAACCCTTGCAGAGGGGACCCCCCCCCCTTTGTTTCTGCCCTGCACCTAGCTGAGGAGTCCACTGGCCTAGAACTGGGAGAGTTAAGCCCACAGCACTCCCCGCTTTCCCCCACACCCCACTCCAGTGTCCTTTGCCTGGCTGCAATTCCTGCCTGCTAAGAAGCCATGGCTGCTGGTTTGGTGTGGCTGTTGCTATGGGGAAGCCCAAGCAGTGGTAAGTGATGGAGTCACTGCCATGACAACTCCTGGAAGTCAGCAGTAGGCACAGACATCATCTCCATAGTACATGGCCTTGGGACTCCATGGGACATGGAGATGAAATAGATGCAATTCTCTCCGAAAGCCTGGCTTTGCAGCTTGTTCATCACTGGTGCTTGGCTTTCCCAGCCTGCAACTGCTTGCTCTGGCTCATCTTCTCCCCTCCTATTTCGTGCCAGAACTCTGGAAGGTGTTTAAAGGTACCGCAATACCTTTAAACATCTTTTAACTATGACTATCCGGCAGTCCTGAAAAAGCTGAATATGTTTATTAAGATTTTTTTGGATATTTTTTTGGCACAGATTTAGCCGAATGCACAGCCCTACACACAACCCTTCTTTCTCCTTCCTTTCTCTGTTTTCTCACTGAGACTCTTAGCTTAGCATCCAGTTATATCTCTTATATAAACGAGAAAGAATGCCAACTAGTCAAAGCCTAGACCTATGAGCTAAATGGCACAAGGAAGTATATTAACAATACAGTGTTAGAAATAGACAGGAGGAGGAGGAGAGATTGGATTTATATCCCATACTTCACTACCTGAAGGAGTCTCAGAGCAGTTTAAAATCTCCTTTCCCTTCTCTTCCCCACAAGAAACATCCTGTGAGGTAGCTGGGGCTGAGAGAGATCTTTCAGAACTGCTCTTGAGAGAAGAGCTCTGAGAGAACTCATAATTGACCCAAGGTCACACCAGCAGCTGCATGTGGAGGAGTGGGGAATCAAACCCAGTTGTCCCAGATTAGAGTCCTTGCTCCTAATCACTACGCCAAACTGGGTCTCAAGGATACACTAGTGTTAAAAATGATAGGTCACCATTCGTCCCAATGGGTTTGCTAAGCATTAATGTTGGGTTAAACTATTTGAAAATTTCATCTCCCCACCCCGTTAAATGTATTAACTTCCTTTAACAGAAATGGTAGATCTTCTTATAGTGCTCATATTTTTAATACATTCCCCTAATTTAAAAAAAACACTCTACCATTCTTGAGAACAAAACATTTGAATCCAAAGTGAAAGGTCATCTATTTTACTATGAAACCATGTTCTGTTTTATTAAATTGACAAACAATGAGTGCGGTTTATGAAGAAACACAACTGCTATC
The DNA here is from genome assembly GCA_029233225.1 of Lepidodactylus listeri. NCBI lineage: Eukaryota > Metazoa > Chordata > Lepidosauria > Squamata > Gekkonidae > Lepidodactylus > Lepidodactylus listeri. The sequence continues at coordinate 45,429,343 of JARCFY010000006.1, read as the reverse complement.
GCACACTGCAGGTGAATTTAATTGGTATTCTCTAGTCCCAGTATTGTGTATTCTGAATTAGAGATGCTGAAGAGTTAGGGTTTAATCGACACATAGAGCTTCCTATTATTACATAGAATTGTATCTGAGGCCGTTCTTGAAGTAACAGAGAATCTCTGTAATGAGATTTCTGAGATTACTGTTGGGAATTCTCTGTAGTGGAAGTGCTTCCTTCTTGGGTCATTACATTGCCATAAGTCTTAATTTTCCAGACATTTTACTCTTTCTCCCACAGTGTCATTCTTTTTATCAAGGACTCAGATTTGAAAGTAACATTGTCTCTTCCCCATCTCTGTTTAAAACTGAACAGCACACACCAGAAACAGAGGACAGTAATGCACTGTGAATAGAGGTAGCAAGGAAAAGCATCAGGACTCATGCTATTTCAGATTTGGTGCATCTGGGGACAGTTTACAGCATTTTGCAAGACATGCTGAAGTCTAATTGTGAAAAGCAATCTATTTCAGCAGCGTTTGTTATGGTCATTTTCTAGATTTTTAACATTTCTTAGGCATTTGGTCAGGAGGATAGTGTATCCTTGAGCATTTCAGAACTGGAAATAGGAATTATTTTTAAGTACATCACTATTCTCATATCAAACACTTCCTAAGCCTCCATGGGTGAAAATGTTCCTCTGTGCTATATTACTTTCCTCTGCACTAGGCTATCCATCTGTACGGGCTTCAGGAGTGTTACTAAACTGACTATAAAATTTTTTCAAAATAATTAAAAATCTATATTAGAACACTTCATCCCCAAGGGATCATCACCAATACCTGTGCTCAACCATATTTATAAATGACACTAACAAAGGAAAGGGAAATGGTTTTTTAGAGAAGTTAATATGTACACACTAACAACATTTTCCAAAAATATATTCTGAAAATCAAAAAAAAAAGAGTGATTTATCAGGAGCAGGTAGCAGAAAATAGGTATTGCCCCAGGTAAATTGGCAAGATTGGAAAGTATAAAATTGGGACCATTTCTCATCCTTATTGACATGATAGGAAAACCAGAATGCCACAGGAATTTCTCTGATATGGAGATTATGCATCCAGAGAAGCATTTGAAGGCTTCCCTTTACTTACCTCTGCAATTGTCCTTAGTGTTCATTTCTGAGAATTAGATCTTTCATTATTTGGACCCTACCAGTTCAAGATGCTGTATTAAGACTTATCTCATTTTTATCTTCTCAACTACTCTGTATGAGGCAAAGTTATGGTGACTGGCCCTCAGTTCCTTTTGCACTTCCTGTGCTAGTTGCTCTCCTCGTCTGTTTTCCCTTCTTTAAATTTGCCAATTGGTTGTCACAAATGCAGCAAGAAACTTCTGGTTCTCTCTTACAAAAGAAACCCCAAGTAAAAGAAAATAGAAGGAGTGAAGCAACATTATTATGGCTACAGTACAAACCATTCCTTTCTTAAATTGCTAGTTTGTAGACAAGGGTGGTTGGTTGATGTTTCATCAATACGAGCTACTGGTTAGGAAGCTAGAAATGGGATTCCCTGATAACTGAAAACCCCTGTATTTTTGAATCAGATATCCACCAGAGCTGGTAAGACATGATTCGCCTAGGCAATAGTTTTGCAGTTTGAGAGATACACACAGAAGAAGAGAATGCAAAGCTTGTTGCTGTGATGGAGGAGGAGGAAAAGGAGGAGGAGATGATTGGATTTATAACTCGCCCTTCACTCGGAGTCTCAGAGCGGCTTACAAACTCCTTTCCCTTTCCCTCCCCACAACAGACACCCTGTGAGGTAGGTGGGGCTGAAAGAGCCCTTCCCAGAACTGTCCTTGAGAGAACAGCTCTGACAGAACTATGGCTTGCCCAAGGTCATCCAACAATTGCAAGTGGAGGAGTAGGGAATTAAACCTGGTTCTCCCAGATTAGAGTCCGCACACTTAACCACTACACCAAACTGGCAGTTGGAAGCAGTGGTGCAACTTTAGTTGCCCTCTGTGGCACTGCCTCGTAAGAGCAAGTATGTCTACATTTATGGTCTGCTTGTATATTTGTAAATAAAATTAATAGTAGACACCTTAAGCAGTTCAGCTGCCATACCTAAAGGAAACCAAACTTGGTAGAATTGCCTGGAACTTTTCACCACAGAAAAGTGGGAATGATACCATTAAAACTATTATCAACGGGAATAAGGAATAGACAGCAAATCATTTATCCTGCATGAAGTCCCATGGGAATCCTTATGTATCTGCACCACATTTGCAGTCAACTATGATATGGGATTTCAGATCTACTTATGCCATGTTCTGAGAAGAAAAACAAAGTCCAAAACTAAGAAAATGAAAGTACAATTCTAAACAGTTACACTTTTCTAGCCCATTTACTTCAGTGGACTTATAAAGGTGTACCTTTGTTTAGGATTGCACTGTTTGTGACTCAAAGGCCATAGAAATTGCTATGGTAAGATGAGTGCTCCAAGCTTGCAACTGTTCAGAAATTCCCAGTAGCCGTCATATTATAGTCATCAGTAAGCTTATTTCCTTGCAACGAAGTTTGTAGAATAGCACCCAAACATCTGATCCCTTAATGTACACAATTACTTTTTCAGAGCTTTGTGAGCAGTAGAGATGATCAACCAGCTGTGACTTTTTAATTGGTGCCAGTTGGCTGTACCATCGTTGCTGCATGACATATGTTTTGGGACTATTCCCTGCCAGGAGGAGGTGTACATAAAGTGACACTGTGCATTTTACCCAACTAGTGAGTGGCACTGATTTTATGCTGCATGTTGTTAGTAATATCACACAGTGTGACAGTGTTTTGTGCCTCAATTGAAATGCTGATACCCAGATGAAGCATATTATTTTTACTTTATAAAGCAGCTCTTGAGATCAGCAGCCAGTTTTACTGCATCAAAATAGGCTGGTAGCCTGTCATAGAATCATAAATTGGTAAGTTCTGTACAGGAATTCATTACCAGCACTTCACATTATCAACACATTGCAACTGTCTGCTGCCACTCACCTACTTTGGTCCAGGATGAGGTTATCTTAATGGAAACAGATTGGTGCCAGGGAAAGGCTGCAAAGTGTGAAATGTTGTTGTTCACAAATTTTACAAATGCCTTTTTATTGAAGTTTCTCATTTCTCTCCTAAAGTAATTGTATATGCTTTTTTGGAATTAATAGTCTTTAATAGAAAGCAGATACAATATACTCTTGTCTATATATCACATTTATGCTTTACCATGTTTGGGGCAGGGTAAGATGGCCATAAGGGTCAAAATTATCAATATAATTTCATAGAATCTGGTAGGCCGAGATTCAAATCCCCACTCATCCATGGATTACCTCAGGCTAGCACAAAATCTCAGCCTAACCTACCTTACAGGATGCTGAAAAGATACAATGAAAGAGCAGAGAATTATGTGAGCCACTTTGAGTCGCCATTGGGGAGAAAGAAAGGTATAACGTAAATAAACATAATGTGGAAAACAGTACATATTTCCAAGTAGGCTAACTAAAGGAAGAATCCAAATATGGGATTTTTCTTTTTTTTTTCTTTTAGAAATATTTTATTATTTTAATATTATAATACAAAATTGTTAACATTTTAATATTTTAATTATTTTACCTGAAACCCAGTACCTAAACTCTGCTTCATAAAAGCAGCTAACCTTCCAGCACAGCGACAGCAAGGCAGAGACAGAAAGGAGCTTTCAGTCAAGCAGATTCCTCCTTCATGTCCCCAAAGCAACTTCAGATTGGTAAAGCAAGAATTTATAGTGGCAATTAGAAATGAAGGACAATGTGGAACAAGTCATATATGCATGGGATCTTATCTCTCAGGTTTCCCAGGAATGTGTGCTTAATGCAGGATGTAAACTTAATTTACAGGTGGATATCATCGCTTTATATTGGGTATCATGCTTAGTGATAGCCCATAGGATAGAACTGATTACATGGAATACATAAAGGAGTGTGTGGCAGCCATGAGACTTCTGACAATAACTGGTTGACTCCATTCCTGTGCAAAAACGATGGCTTGGTTTAGACAACTCTTCATGCAAGTTGTGACAGATTGCACAGAAAAGCAGGTTTTTATATGCTGCTGTTTCAGAGAGACTAGGAAATCAGGAGTTAATCAGGACTCCTCGGGAGAAGGGGAGCCACACATGGCTGGCTCTGAGTCAGCAGAAGCCAGCAAACAGGCTGATGAGCTGCAGGCTGACCAAGACTCACCACCCAGCTCTGATGCCGCAGGTGAGACTCAGTTAAGACCAGCCCACCAGGCTCACCTCTACCCTTTACATGCCAGAGACAGAAGCTTAGAAGAGAGCTGCAAGCAAGGAGGTAGAGTGCATGTCTCCTGGCCCATTGCCAGCTACTTGCTGATGACAGCCTGCAGTAGTTGCAGCAGTACTCCCAAGCAGCTGGCTGCTAACAAGGACTTGTTAGGAAGTGCCTATAAAACCCAGTGCTGGGAGCCTGCATGTTGTGGAAGCAATGTTACCAGCCTCTTGACTCAATGGCCACAGTGCTGAACTCTGCTCCTGTGACCCTTGGACTAGCTCTTGGCTCTGGAATCTTCCTCTCTGCACTCATGAATTAGCTCAGACTGTTTGACCTTGCTTCCTGTAGACAGGGCTGGTGCCAGGCTTTCTTGCACCCTAGGCAAGGCTAACTACTTGCACGTGCCCCCCCCCCCCAGATTGTAAAGGGGCAGCTGGTTAATGCTGTGACCTATGAGCAGGCCAGGCTAGTGTGAATCCACCAGATCTTGGAAACTGAGTAGGGTTGGGCCTGCTTAGTCCTTGGATGTGAGTCCAGGAAGGAAGTCTAGGCTCAATCTGCAGAACCAGGCAATGGTGCCCCCCCCCGCTCATCTGTTGCCCTGATACAAATAGCCCAGGCTTGCCAGATCTTGACTGCTAGCCAAGTTAGCCCTGCTGAGTCTTCAGGTGGGAAACCACCAAGGGAGCCCAGGGTTGCTATATGCAGGCAGCAAATGGCCAACTGCCTCTCTGTTTGCCTCTTACCTTGAAAACCTCCATCAGGGATCACAATCCGTCAGCTGCAATTTGACAGCAGTTCCCCCCGCCCACCTCCAGGCATCCTCATCGCAGAAAACAGATGGTCCCGCTGTGCCTTCAAGCCCAGAACCATGTTTCTGGTGGTGCCAGGTTTCCTGATCACTCAGCATTTATTGCAAGATGTGCTTTTGGGGTCTGAACAACAGTGGCTCTGACTCTAATGAATCTATGGCAAGAAGGTTGCACTGTTGCAAGCAGTGCGGCTCACCTTTCAACTGCAGCTGGACTTTTGCGTGGGGCAGAAACTGGCTCTTCCTGCTCCTGGGCCCCAGAAATCCCAGCCACCCCCCTACCACCTGTGCCCCTCTCTGCCTGGCCTCTACTCCTCCGCTCTTCAGGAATTGGTGGAGCCAGTCCCCCCCCCCTGCCGTCACCCCCAGTCCTGGATGTGGGCTGACCTGCCTGCCTGCCTGCCTTACTTTGTGTGCTGCATCTCCTCTTGGCCTGGCTGCCAGTGCCAGCCAAGGAGGGGGAAGGAGGGAGCAAAGAAGAAGGAGAGGGAAACTTCCTCTACCTCCCTCTGCTGCTCCCACTGGGCCTACCCTACCTGTGCAGTGGTGGCCTCCTCTTCCCTGGGTTAAGGGGTGATTGGGAGGCTCTCAAAAGGCAGCTGGCTTCCCCACCTGGCCTGCACACCTCCACACCTCCTCTTCCCACTGTGCTGGGGACTGGCAGGTGGGGGGGGCCAAGGTGGCACTGGTGGTGCCAGGGCTGAAAATGGTGAACAAAATTTCTCTCTGGCTTTGCCCCCCCCTGCATGAGTGGAGGAGTGGGGCTTTTGGGGAGGGAGGGGAGGGGACAGGGCAGCAGGCCAGCAGGGTTTTTACCTAAGCTGGCGCCCTAGGCAATTGCCTAACCCCTCTTATGGAAGCGCTGGCCTTGCCTGTAGAACATATTGAACTGGACTCTGTTCTCTCAGTAACTGACCTTTTGGACTGAACTTTGACTCTGAAATTAAGCTTGAACTAACCTTAGATTCTGACAGATACTGGAAGAGACATTTGGCAAGGGTGACTAGGTTGTCAGGCTGTAACTCCCACTTGAGCCAAATATGAAAGGTTTATTGCTTCTTAGGGAAAAGAAGAATAATTCTTGCCAGTAAAAAGGGGTTGTGCTCTGAGGAGAACACAGGTCTGTGGTAAAGGGCTTTAGACACCTCAGGAGTTAGTGCAAAGCTACAAATTCCTGAAGGGAAAAAGCTAGATTTTCTAAGTGGAGAAATCTAGAAACTCTAAGAAAGAGCTATTCTCCAGGAAACTCTGTGTTAAATACTGGGTTCCATGGATGGTCCAACCTGCAGCCTAGTGATCAGCTCTGCCTTATTAGTGATTCAGCAAGAACTAGACCAAAAAAACAGGACAATGGCCCTGTTTAAATAGCATGCAACTCCACCCACTTCCCAAACAACTACCAATGATAGGCTATTGTCAGAACCATTAATTTCTCATTGGCCACCTCCAGAGTCCTGGTGGGCTATTGTTCTTGAGCACCAAGCTCAGCCAGACTCTGCTAGAACCAGTTCTGTAATGTTCCATCCCCAATACATAACACTCTACTAAGATCCTGTGTCATTAACTGAAATATACTAAGAAAAGTACCTCTCATGGAAAAGAACTAGATATCTCTGGGGAAAAGCTATAAAACTCTCTTGTATGTTTTAAGTTTTCAGTTATGTACATATTATAAAATTTTACCTCAGAATTTCTAAGCCTTGACTTCTGATATATCTATATAAAGATATAGATATGTTTATTCTGTTTTGAAATTTATTCTGTCTCATGCCATTTTTAAAAAAAGTTCTAAAAACAAGACAGCTCTTGTATTTCTTTCAAGTTCCTGTGCTAGGTTAGAAGCCTAAACAAATAAATAAAGTGGTTCTGTGGTTTTATTGTAATTAATTATATTTTGTATGTATTGATTTTAGTTGTGAGCCGCCTAGAGCCGCTTGCGCTAGTTAGGCAGGATATAAATCTAAATAAATATCTGGAACAGGGTGGGACAGTTTAGTCTTTTAAGACAAAGAAGAAATACACGTCACTTGAGGGCAACTCAGATACTGACAAGAACTAAAATTCTAGTAGGAAAATCTGACTGAGGGTTGGGAGGTGACAGGGTCCATCATACAAGTTTAGAAACATGAGCAGCTTTTTGGCAAGGCTTGGAGACTGACAACTGAAAAACCTAGTGAGAAGAACAGGTACCAGAAGTTACGAAAGCTAAAATGAATGGACCTAAGATGCTACAATGCAAATAATTTCTTTGTCATGGTAGCTCTTGCCTTCTACTGTGCATGGGGTTCTTTCACCTATATGATACATCATATGAAATGAGCATGGAAAAGTCACCGTATGAAGATGATACATAATAACATGTGAACTAAAATAAAAGGTGAACCCAACCCAAAGCTCTACATATGAATAATGGCTTTAATGATTCAGATATGTCTTCCTGATAACTTAAATGTTTGTATGTTTTGTCTAAAAATCATTATATAATAACAAACATTTTACTATAGCTTTTCATTGATTTTTCTTTATCTTTCATTTAATATTTGCTGGAGACTCTGGAAACTTAAAATGACAAAAGAAACATGTGACAAGATATTCCTAAAAATGTAAAAAAGAAATAGTAAAGGCTAGTTACATATCACTTATTATAAAAGAAATACGGGAATAAAGAAATTGTACAATGTAGCTTGGAGAGGTAGTCATTATGTAAAGCTCCCAGTCTTTTTCTGAATTCCAGACTTTAGGCAGGATAGAGGCTATAAAAAATTGGTGCTATTTATATGAAAATTGGATTTGATCTCTAAATCTTTCTCCTGTTCTGAGAGCTACTTGAAGCCAGGGGATATTTGAGTCAGGGGATATCCAGCCAGTTCTTCCTTAACTGATCAAACATGCTGGAATTGTCCAGAGAGTAGCACAGGGGAAAGAACCTCTAGTCATGGTAACTCTATAAAAAAAAAGTCTGCACAATTATTTAGTTCATCCTTTTTATTTCAGCTCTTTATATCCAACACACTGAACTAAAATGGCTTACCTAATTTCAACAGCAACAAACAATAAACCTCGAAATAAAATCAACAGCATATATTATTGCTAGAAAAAAACAATAAAAACCAAACAGCAATAAAAATACAACAATATCTGTTCTCTATGATCTAGCAGTTTTACCACTACATTTTGAACTGATTGAACAGCCTTCAAAGACATGCTTATACAGTGTCCCTTGCAGTAATCTAAACTGGATTATTGATTTATTTGAAATATATGTATGCCCTATTTACCAAAAATCATTAACCTTTACTCTCTACATAATAAACTGAAATACAAACTTTTGACCAAAATAAAGCTTTAGAGAAGTCTGTTCTTCTCTTTAGATGGCTAGTAGTAGTGATACAGTTTTCCTTCTGTTTTGTTTTGGGATTTGTCTATTTGATTTTTGGAAGGGAAATTATACTGACATCTAAACAGCCGGTTATGTAATACAGATAATGCTGAATAGATGTAAGGTAGATGTATTTCTTATGTTTTATGTCTGTAAATTCAAGTGACTGTGAAGTAGGTCATTTAATTGCACCTCATGCAAATTTGTACATTATACATCAATTTATATATCTACTTTTTCTGAGCAGTTCATGATAGTAAGCAAAAATGAAACAAAATTAAAATCAATAAAACACCATATGCATCATAAATATATATATATATAATGGTAAAAAGACAAAAAATACAACTCCCTGAGTCAAAACCTTAGTGAAATAAAAAGGCTTCTGCAGCCTGGAAGCCAAAAACTAATGTGCCTGAAATGGCAAAGAGGAATCACGGAGATTAAGGCTCAAATCCCCATCCTGCTGTGGAGCCTTCTGGGCTACCTTGGGCCAGTTTAGTCTCAGCCTAACCTACCTTGTACAGTTGTTAGGATAAATGTGGAAGAGGACAAGTATGCTACCCTAATCTACTTGAAGGAAAGGCAGAATAAGAATATAATAAACCCTCTGACCAGTGAGTTCCACAACTGAAGCATCACCACCAGAGAGGCTATAGATCTTATGGTAATCTCTCAGACGTTCAAATAGCAGGGCACTCCCACAAACTGCTCAGATATTACAGGGCTGTTATGATGACCTCATTCTCTTTCCTCCCTCAAACATAGAATTTCCCTCCATTTTTCTCTTCCTTTCTGACTGAGCTGCCCCTTCTATTTTCTTCTTCCTGAAGATCTATGCCCATCCCATCCTGTCACATTCTTGTATTTTTATGCAGGCTCAGTCCAGGACTTTGAGGGAAGAGACAAGATCACCCTCTTAACTTAAACTTTTGAAATGGCATACAAGAGGCTTTATAACATTCAAAGATAAACAAAATATTTTATTCAACATAGAGGGGGAAGGTCAGGTGGAATCAGGGGTAAAATGTCTTAGATAAATCAATAAGAACTCTAAGGTAGTTTAATATTTTCACAAACTACAGTTCGTATGTCTCCAACAATTGTTTTAAAGTTGTCACAGTCTTAGAATCTCTGCGATGAGAGGCTTTTGTTTCAGTGTTTCCTAAACACTCCAGTATACTTTCTTGAGTTTAACTGACCCTTCAGGTTTCAGAAGGCAGGGATACACTACCAAGCACCCAAATTCCTTCTCTGAGCACTCCAGGGATCACTCCATTCTTTAGAGATATTTCCCTTTCAACTGGGCAGGGAATCTCTTCTCTAACTAAAAGATCTATCCCTTTTCCTGGCCCTAATGGAGGTCTTCACTGATCTACCCACTCCTCCTTGCCAACCTTCCCAGTCCTTAGTCAGTATGAAACTCTTTTCAGTCAGAGCTAAATTGTCCTCAGTAAGAGTTAAACTTGTCACAGTCAGGGCTAAACTCAAACTGTGTTCTCTTTAACAGTCAGTTCCCAAATCTTTTTGCTTAACTGATGCTAACCAATCAAATTTTTTTGAGCAGCATGTCACTTGAGGCATTAACCCTTCACAGTCCATTAAATGATTATACAGCACTTATGAGCTTTTAAAGTGCAGTCCATCACACCTGACTTCTACCATTCCACTCAGCAAAGTAAATAGCCTTTCTCTGGCCTAAGGAGCTTTCTTCCAACTGAACTGGTTCTTCTGCTTAGACTTGCTGTGAAAAACAGGCTACATTCTGTCTTTCCCTATGAGCAACCAATGGGAGATGATGGAATGTTGGTGGGAGGCTTACAGTTGAAAAACATTAGTTCAGTTAGAATCAGAACTGGCTGAGGGAAGAAGCAGTCCACTTGAGCCAGCATGTAGCAGAACAGCAGCTTGGCACTCATTGAGAGAAAGTAAACTTGTAATAAAGAACCCCAAAGGCCTGAGTACAGCTGTGGTTCAAGAGTTCAAGCATGGAGAAACTTTGTAATTGTCTATCTGATTCACTGCAATGTTGTGCTGAAACCTTAAATAAAAGTTAGCTCCTTGTTTATTTAACCCTGTGGGCTGGGTGTGTATGGTCACTGGAAAAGAAGTAAATGGCGGCAGCATGTTACATTTGAGTTCCAACCCCAATAGCTCTGTGAAGTGTCTGAGTAAGGGGTGACTGTTAAAGGGGACTGAGCTACACTGTCTGGTAGTATCTATGTGGGTGAGATGGAGGACCTGGTGTATGAAAAGGGTCAGGGCTCTCTACATATTTTAAATGAAGCAAAATGGGTGGGAAACTGTGACTGCCTGACCTACCTATAACCCTGAACCTGTGTGACAGAGGTTGTGAAGAGTGGTAGGGTCTCTCTGAGTGAGTGAGAAGTGGGGGGGGGGTCACACTTACCATCTGCCCACCCACAATGGCTAAACCTGCACTCTAAGCCCAAAATCCTCAAGAAACTGAGGAATGGGAGAAAAAAAATGTGGCAAATGATGCTGTAGGAATTTTCTCCATGTTTCTACAATATTTACCATAGATTAGGGGAAATTCCTAGAGTGTCATGTGTCAGTGACATCAAATCATCAGCAAGCTCCATCCTCCCCAGGATTGGACTCAAAATCTCCTGGCATTTACCAAAATAGTGCCATTGGCACCCGAACTTCTGCTATCTAGGAGGACAATTTCAGATTCTACTGAGTGAAGTGGTAGGATACAGTCCATCATGTGTGGAGGAGGTGCTCCTTGAGATAAGTAAAGCTAGACTATGGAGAACTTTGAAACAAATAGAGCTGTTGGGGTTGGAACTCAAATACTGCTTCAGGACCATGCTGCCACCATTTATTCATATTTATTTATTCAGAAACAAATAGGTAACCAATTTAAGCTTTTTAGCAATGAAGGTTCCATTCAGCTACTGCAGACAAAATTCAAGCTTCTGAATTTGATAGCCACTGAAATTCCTCGATAGTTTTCAAATGCTACCCATGGAGTATACTACAATAGCCTAACAAGACATTACCAAGACATGGTTACAGAGAAAAGGTTAACCAATAAGGAGAGTGAAGACCTATAGAAAAGGCACTCTTGTCTACAGCCACCAACTGATTCAAGGTATTCTCAGGTATTCAGAGGAAATGGGGAACCATCTACAGAAAGCCACTCAAAAGACCTTCAATTTAAGAACTCCACCTACAGAGTCCACTACTCTGCATGTTGAGACAAAATTAATACACAAATGAACATGGGAAACAAATTTTTGTTCTTCTGACTACAGTGCAGTTCGGGGGGGGAATGCTTACATCTCTATAATGCCTTTAAAGTCCTATGTGACAGTTCCTATTGAAATAATGCTCACTGAGAAATGGATGAATTTCCTTGCATGAGAAATGTAGCAGGAATATTATCCTGAAAACTCCATGTTAGGGGTTCTTTTCGGGCCAAGTTATGTTTAAGCAGGAGCTTTTAGAGTTGAAAATCCCAGAAAATCTAAACTGGGAGAAAGGATTACGGTACTTAACAGCACTCTGGCTAAAGGATGCAGCCTTAGGAGCCCTTCCAAACTAGCTGAAATCAAGATATTGTATAAGCAGATAAGGACTCTGGGAGCAGAAATGCTTAGGAAGAGAATGACAGATCTTATAACCATTCTAAGAGTCCTCAGGGCAATGCAGAGGCCAAAGACCATAGCCTTCTTCTGCTACAACACTCATTTCATGAGAAAGATCGGGATTTTAGTATTGCTTAGATGGATGAAGGTGGCTTTGCTGAAGATTTTCTCTTTTTTATAAAAAAAAAAAGAAAAGAGAGAAGGAAGCCAGCCATTTTAACTTTAATTCCCATTTAGGGCTGAACTTAGGTATGGATAGTAGCCATACTGACTGTAATTAAGAAACTCTGCATACCTCTGCGAACATGAGTGTTTTCTCAGAAGAGACCTCTTCATGTATTTGTGGATATATTTACGCAGCCTTGTAAACTAGTCTGCAAATAAATAAATGTGTCGTTGCCTTATGAGTCTGTGTGACCACGTAAATTTACCCAGCGGTCCTCCTTATTGCACAGTGGAGCAACAAACACCCAGTCTACTTAATCTTTTTTTTAAACCACTGAGAATTTAAGGCATATATCTTGGCTTGGAAAAGAAATATAGAGCAATATTTAATCAGAAACTTTTCAGTTTCTCATACATCTAAGCAGGATCATCCTGGACTGGTTCTGAACACTTGCACAGGCCCAACACTCCTGTTCGCTATCTGCAAGTAAAGTGAAGCTGTCCACAGAGCTTCCTTAGGGCCAGACTAGACAATACAGAGTTCCTGGGCATGCCCCTTGGATGCCACCATAATTTTACCTCTGGAATGCCCTTAGTTTACAAATGCCACAGGGGCTTGATCCTGCTCAGGATCACAGCACAGGGGGAGGAGGGGTGTTTGCAGGGGTCCTTTCGTAAAAAAAAGAGGTGCAGGAGCTTATTAGCATAACTTATTTGCATATGCCACACCCCCTGACGTCACCGGAAGTGTCATGAGGCCACACATCCCTGACGTCAGGTGTGTCAGTAGGCAAGAAGGGAGGGAGGGGGAAGGAAGGAAAGGAACAGGAAGGAAAGGAACAGGAAGGAAGGTAGGTAGGTGGGGGAGAGAGAGAGAAGAAAGAAAAAGAAAGGAAGGAAGAAAGGAAGGAAGGAGGGAGGAAGAAAGAAGGGAGGAAGGGGGGAAGGAAGGAAGAAAGAAAAGAACAGTAAGGTAGGTAGGTAGGTGGGGGAGAGAGAGAAGGAAGGAAGGGGGGAGAGAGGGAGGAAGGAAGGAAGGGAGAGGGGAAGGACAGGGAAGGAAGGAACAGGAAGGTAGGTAGGTGGGGGGGGAGAGAGAGAAGGAAGGAAGGGAGAGGGGAAGGAACAAGAAGGTAGGTAGGTAGGTGGGGAGAGAGAGAAGGAAGGAAGGAAGGAAGGAAGGAAGGAAGGAAGGAAGGAAGGAAGGAAGGAAGGAAGGAAGGAAGGAAGGAAGGAAGGAAGGAAGGAAGGAAGGAAGGAAGGAAGGCTTCTCACCCCACTGGGGCCGGCGTTTCCTCCCCCCCCCCCTTGCTTGGGCCCCTGTGGCTTCAGGCCACTGGGGCCCGGCTTCTTCACTGGGGGGGAGGGAGGGGGCTTCTTCTTTCGGGAAGGGGGAGGGAAGGGCTTCTCTTTCCCGGCGCCAGCGGAGCACCCCCAGTCCCGGGAGTATTGACGGGGGGGGGAGGGAAGGGGCTTCCTGGGGCCGGCAGTGGGAGCAGTGGGAGGGGGGAGGGAAGGACTTCTCCTTCCCAGGGCCGGTGGAGCACCGCCGGCCCCGGGAGTCTTGATGGGGGGAGGAAGGAAGGGGCTTCCTGGGGCCGGCGGCGCTCTGCCGCGGCCCCGGGAGCAGGGGGAGGGAAAAACTTCTCCTTCCCGGGGCCGGCGGAGCGCCACCGGCCCCGGGAGCATTGACGGGGGGAGGCCGGGGGTGGGGCATTGTTAAGTGCCCGCCCCCCCACCTCCTCTCTCCCAAAGCAGTGTTCCAGCGTGCCCCGGCCCCAACGGAGCCCTGGGTGTTTGCCATCTTAAAGAGGTGCAGGGAAAAACAAAAGCCCCTCCTCCCCTTCACACCACAGTTGTGAGCATTTGTAAACTGCGAGAATTTCTAAAATAAATGGACAGCCACACCCCCAAGGCACCCCCAGGTATGTTATACTGTCTAGTTTCACCCTCTGCCTCTTAGCCACTTAAAGAGGCATAATGCAACACAGCTCGTGGCTGATTGGTTTGTCATCTGTTATATCTCTGTTGTTATGGAAAAGCCTTTTGGAGAATCATCCAAATTTCCTCCCTGTTGGTCTGTAGGACACTTCTGCAACTGTTCTGTTTCAGGGATATTTGATTGATTCTGTTTTTATTCTTAAGCACCGAGGTTTATATTCTATTTGTCAGGGACATTAGGACAAGTTCTATTTCATTTAGGATTTTTGTCTTTTCAACCTGTTGTGATGTGGAATTTTTCTTTTCATTTTGTTGCATACCACTTTGAGCCTCATGGAAAGACAGAATATAAATAGTTTCAATAAATAACGGATGGTGCCAACACAGCTGTCCCAGGTTCTTTCCACACGGGTTATTTGCGCCAGAGAGGCAGCTCATGTACTAGGTAGAATTTACCATACAAAGTAGCTGCTCCTTGGAGGGGCACCAAAAAGCCCCTCTGAGAGTGTGCCAGGGTCTGCCTCTAGGAACTGCAGATGACCTATTGCTCATCTCCACTCACAACTTCAGCTGAGAGGTGAAATAGCTCTGAGGTGCTCAGTTTCAAGGCATAGTTCACCCAGGGCACCAAAAAACCTTGGGCTGGCCCTATGGCCCCAGATTTGATGCTGTCAAAATTTGGGCACTGGGGGCAGCAGAAGCATGGACCGAGCAATTGGAGAATAATAGTGAATGTACACTTCAATGGACCCAGTTAGTGGGGAGGTGTAGCCCTCCCTCCCTTATGCTTCTGCTGCCCCCACTGCCCATTTTAGTGTAATTTTTCACTGACTACTTCTGTAACAGAGCTGTAACAAGGGTGAGGTAAATGAGGCACTTGCCTTAGGCACACAAAGCTGAGCAGTGCAGAATATATATATATATATACACACACACACACACACACCCCTACTATCCCAAGCTGCCATGCCATTAGGGAAAGGGCATCTGTCTGTAAATTCAAACTGAACCAATCAAGCAGGGGCAACTGGTCCATTAGGACAAAGATGGCAGTGCCCCAACAAGCTCAGCTCATCACTGCTTGCCTCTTTTACCATAAACATAAAGTAAAATCTTAATGAACCAGTCCTGGGCTTTCAGGCTGTCAGTACCCCCCTTCGTCAGTCTTAGTCTTCTTGCCTTTTTGTCTTTGTAGACCTCAGCAAATCTCCTCCCTATGCTCATGCTAGAGGGCTTTCCCCACATCCTTCTTAAAGGCACAGGCTCTTCTCTGGGGCCAAGCCCATGGCTGGCAAATGCAAAACTATAGAATGAGAGTGAAGCATAAGGACAGATTGACAGGCTTGGTCAATGGATTCTTATGGAACGTATTGATCAACCAGAAACTCAGCAAGGTGGCAAAGGGCTGGTATTTGGGTAAAAAGTATACGGTAGAAGTTGTTCTTTACCATAGAGTTTCTGGCCAAATACCAGAGTGTTGCTACGCTGCCAGGAATGGGATGACTTCACTTCCAGCACGCACTGGAAGTGACCTAGCTATGTCACTGGCAATGTGCCTGTAAGGCTGGGCTAGGCCTCCCCAATGCCAGTAAGTCCCCCCCGCCAGCCAGCTGATGAGTGGTAGGGTGTGGACACAGCAGGGGCCTGGCAACCCTACCAGTATAGAATAGGGGGGAAATAGGATTTTTTTGTTGATGATTATAATGATCTGTGGAGTTGCATGTTTCCTGGCTCATTTGGCAAGATGAGGGAGAGAAGGAGGGTATGGTGTGATTTTTATGATAAACCTGAAGATACGAGATGCTAAACTGATGCAGGCTTCTGGAGGGGGCTATGTAAAAAAAACAAGCAATCCATGTAGGTCTGACTTAAAGTACAAACTTTATCTAGCAACATTCTGTGGGAAGGCTTTGTTGTTCTTGTTTCGTTGTTCTTCTGTAATTAACATAAAAACATAAGAGAAGCCAATGTTGGATCAGGCCACTGGCCCATCCAGTCCAACACTCTGTCACACAGTGGCCAAAAATACCAGGTGCCATCAGGAGGTCCACCAGTGGGGCCAGGACACTACAAACCCTCCCACTGTTCCCCCCCAACACCAAGAATACAGAGCATCACTTGCCCCAGACTGAGAGTTCCTATCTATACCTTGTGGCTAATAGCCACTGATGGACACCTGCTCCATATGTTTATCCAATTCCCCCTTGAAGCTGTCCATGCTTGTAGCCGCCATCACCTCCTGTGGCAGTGAATTCCATGTGTTAATCACTCGTTGGGTGAAGAAGTACTTCCTTTTATCCATTCTTACCCAACTGCTCAGCAATTTCAAGGAGTGCCCACGAGTTCTTGTATTGTGAGAAAGGGAGAAAAGCACTTCTTTCTCTACCCGCTCTATCCCATGCATAATCTTCTAAACCTCAGTCATGTAATCCCTCAGCCATCATTTCTCCAAGCTAAAAAGCCCCAAGCGCTTCAACCTTTCTTCATAGGGAAAGTGTTCCAAGGATGTGTGTCCCCATTATATAATTACTTTCCCTCCAGATGCTGTACACAACATCTGCAATCCTAAGCATGCTTACTAGTGTCTAAGTCCAATGGACTCAATTGAACTTCTGAGTCAACCACATACTTAGGGTTGCACTGCAAATCTTTCTACCCACTTCCCCATTAGACGGGCTGAGACTTACTTTCCCCCTCTCTATTTGCTTTTTGACATCTAGTCTGCTGAAGAATTCTGAAGATGTCTTCACCTTCTTCCTCCATCAGAGGTTTAACTTTTTTCTGCTGATTTTTATGCTGCTAAACACCATGTACATTTATGGTACAATAGTAATATTAGTTCTTCATCGGCCTAGGAGATGGTAGGTGTTTTCAAACAAAAATAAAAGCAGGTAAAGTGTACACAAAAATACACAATCTGCAAAAATCTTTCAGAGGAAGCTTATTTCTTTGTTTGGAATATTGCCAGAAGTCGAAGGAGCCTTAATGAGCCTTCCTATGCAGAGCTGCTCCAGTCTAAACCTACTGAAGTTAATGGACTTAGGCTGGAGTAATTCTGAATAGGATTGCCTTACACCGGATGCTTTTTTGACTTGTCAAGCAGGTCGCATGCTTATTTACTTGAAGGTAAACTGAGTCTTGTAGGCTTTGTTATCAAATATGCATGCATAGAATGGCAGCCTGCAGCTTGTTATTAACAGAGCTTATTATTATTACGTGTATGAAAGAAATTAAGTACAAAATTGAGAGAAGTGCCTAACTGGGTGGTATTTTCAAGTGGTTGGAAGGCTGGTTGCAGACAGAGGTGGCTGAAAGGTTTGGCAGATACCACATCATTTTTTCTCTTAAGAGAATCAAGTATGACAGCACACATTGCATAGATACAAGGGGGAAAGGCATATCTTTACAATGAAAGGGGATAGAGACTGGCTTTAAAAAAAGAACAACTGAAAGCTGGGAATTCAGAAAACCTGGTGTAGAAATTGGTATAACTTTATGTCAATATAATGATATTTAACTGCCAATTTCAAAAACTGGAAAAACCCACTAGCTTAAGGGAGGGGCGATAGCCACTGCTGAGGGAGAAGAGCAGGAAAACGGCAGAAACCTGACACATGGAAAACCCATTGCCACTATTCTTTTATTGGTAGCTGCAACAGTGAGAACATTACATAAATCTGTCCTCATGTGGAAACCACGTGCATGTTGTGCACAGAAATGTCACATTTAAATAATTCCCAAACATATTTTGACAAACATTAGATTGATTGATCACTGAAAGAGACTGTCTCAACTATGTTTCAACTATCAGACCAGGAAGACCTGAGTTCAAATTCTTATGCTGCTAGAAAATTAACTGGGTGATCTTGGGCCAGCTACTCTCTTTCAGCCTACCCTTGGCTCACAGGGCTTTCTAAGAATAAAATTGGAGAAGGGAAAAACCATGTGTTTTACTTTGAATTCCCTGGAGGAAGAGTGCCATAAAAATATGATAGAAAATGGTCGCTTGTATGATCATGTGATCTTCCTTTCAAGCCACTTCCTTTCAAGTTGCTAACCAAATTTTCTCGAAATGCCTGTACTATGTAAACTTAGACTTTTTTTTATCAATGAAACATTATAACCAGGGGTCTGTTGGGGCCGGAGCGAGGCGGAGCAAAGCTCCGCCAGCTCAGGTTTGGCCAGTAGGGCAGCCACGGGCTGAATCAGATTCTCTAATCTGATTCATCTCGCTGCCGAATTGCCGCCGAAATTCGGCAGCAACTTTAAAAGCCACTAGAGGGGAGGGGGTTTGAGGGAGAGGCTCCAAACTTGCAGGGTAGCTGCTGGGGCCTCTCCTTGAAATGCCCACCAAGTTTCAAGAAGATTGGACCTGGGGGTCCAATTTCTACAGGCCCCCAAACAGGTTGCCCCCATTCCCTCCATTGTTCTCTATGGTAGGAAAAAGGTTAACATTTTTTCCCTCCATAGTGAACAATGGAGGGGATGGGACAATCTGTTTGGGGGCCCATAGAATTGGACCCCGTGGTCCAATCTTCTTGAAACTTAGTGGGTATTTCGAGGAGAGGCCCCAGAAGCTACCCTGCAAGTTTGGAGCCTCTCCCTCAAACCCCCTTTCCTCCAGCCCCTCATATACCCTATGAGTTTTTGCCATTGATTTCAATGGCCCATAGGATATAATGGGGCTGAAACTGACATTCCCTTTCTGACACACTTCTGGTGATGTCAGGAGACGTGGCATATGCTAATGAGGTATGCTAATGAGTTATGCTAATGAGCTCCTGCACTTCTTTTTCTACGAAAGGAGCCCTGATTATCTTAACATATTACAACATAGTAGGTATAAAGTATATCAAAGTGCAGTGTATAGATGCTACTAATACAAAAAAACTTAAAACTTAACTTTGGTTCAGTTACGTCGAGCATTAGATGATTACATACTGTGTAGAATATCATAACATTTACTTGGAGCATTGAACTTACTAGACTTTAATTGTAATATTTTGCTCTTTCTCTGAGACCCCTCATAGATGTAAAACCTGTGATGGCACCCCTCTGTAGTGTTCTGAGATGATGTGTATTATGCTGCCTCCTTGCGTTTCCTGCTTATTTTTGCTGCCACCAAGCCTCTCACCTTAGTTGAACCAAAAGAGCAGGATAGCTTAGTTCTGTTTGGAAGAATGACAGAACAGTCAGTGTGTGGGGGTGGCTCTGAGGTAAAAGGTGATCCTTTACTATAAACAAAACAGTTGTTTTCACTTAACCATAAACAGAATTTATTTAGAAGTAAAAGAGTGTAACAGTTTCAGTATGGTTTATATGCCTAATAGTTTCAGACTAACATGGCTACCCACCTGAAGCTATCAGACAGGTACACTTCTTCTTTCTCTAAAGTTCCTTAAATAGACCTATCATCTAGCCACAAAGGCTTATTTTGATCACTTGCCACTTAGGCTAAGAACTTCCATAAAAAGCTTAATTTCCTCACTTGCCACTTAAGCTGATTACTTCCACAAAGAACAAAGATTTCTCTCACATTCTATAACATCTCACTCAGTCTCTTCACCTACCCAATTCCTTTTTTCTCACAAACAAACCCTCTGTACAAACCCAGTCAACTCCACCACACAGGTTACAGCTACCTTCTAGTCATAAGACGCTTCGGTCACCCATCCAGCCCCCTCTTTCATATACTAGAGACCTGGCATGATGTAGAAGTAGACAGAACACATTTAATGCCTTCTAAGTCAACTTCCACAGACCAGTCCCACAGACTAAATGAACCCCTGAAAAAACCTAGGCAGTCCATGGGTGTTCTGTGGAATGTGTGAGTGCATGAACCAAGCAAACGGACCATAAGCTGGCCCCTGGTCCATGGAAAAATTAGATCCATGTTCTGGTCCGTGCCCATCTCTAGTTAACAGACATGAAAGAGCTTGAGAAAGGAATAGCCTCTTTGTGAAATACAAAAAGACTAGCTAAGGGTTTGTCAGTTCAGTGGTCCTAGTTTCCCATAACATTTAATTCTCATTCTCTGACCTCTTCACTCTTGCCTGCTCCACCTCTCGTAATGTCATTGACTAATCTATTATGATGGTGTTTTGTTCCACAGTAGGTGTGTGCATTTGGCTATATCCAAGACAAAAAAAACCCCAGCTATTATTCTTTCAGCCAAATATACACTTGTGTTTTTTTCTGGCTATCTGAAATATCCAAGCCCAAAAAATTCCCAAAAACATTCAAGATTTTTTGGGACTGCCAGATAGCTGGAGTTAAAGGGATCACAGTCCCTTTAAATTCTTTCTGAGTGAACTTGCCACTTGGAGAAAATGTTTAAAGGGACTGCAAGCCCTTTAAACGCCTTCAGAATGAACTTGCAGCTTGCGAAAAGGCATTTAATGTGACCGCGATCCCTTTAATCACCTTTCCCCCCTCAATTGAAAACAATGGAGGATGGGGGCACCTACTTTGGGGGCCCATAGAATTGGACTCCCTGGTCCAATATTTTTGAAACCTGGGGGGGGGGAGATTGAGGAGAGGCACCAGCAGCTGTCATGGACTTGCAAACAACACCTTGTAGGTGTACACAGGAACAGTTTGGAAGTGAGAAAAAGAAAGGCAGCAAGAAAAAAATGCTTACTGCTTATGGAGTAAAATATGAACACATTTTTCTGGCACAGAAAGGTGCAGAATTTATAATAAGATCCATTTCCCGTGGTCTTGCTTGACACTAGAAAGCCATCACCAAATGATTTTACACATCTGCTTCTTATGGCATGAGACCCAATAGGCAATAGCTTTATGGAACCTGTTAGTTCTGAAGCCTGAGACAGCAAATATATTTGAGATGGAATGGGAATAAAACAGGGAAGGAAGAAGATGAGATGAAAATTCACAATAACTATGGACACAGCCATATAGAACCTTCCTCACATGAACACATGAACCTGTGTTATATGAAATCTATCAAGATCAGTACTGTCTACTGGGATTGGCAGCAACTCATCCACTTTTGTAATATATATTACAACAGTGGGCAACATTTTTCTACCAGACATGGTAAAGGACAGTAGTATAACTGAATTTTAATTAAATCTCAAAACAAGTTAGTGAAAGATCTTGAAAGGATGTTCACGCTATCCATCCTAGTGGTGGTGGTAGAAAGAGCTGTCAAGTTGCAGATGCACTTAGGATTTTCAAGGCAAGAGACAAACAGAGGTGGTTTACCATTGCTTGTCTGTGTGTGGCAACCTTGGACTTCCTTGGCTGTCTCCCATTCAAATACTAACCAGGGCAGACCCTGCTTAGCAACCAAGATCTGATGAAACCCTGGGACATCCAGATCACAGCATCCATACTTAGGGGTGGAAGTGGATGGCAAGGAATAGTATTCTCTGTTAAAACTTCATGCATTCTTAATATCTGTTGCGCAGGAAGTACCTTTGAAGCTGCCTTGAAGCTGGTCCATCTTGCTCAATGTCGTCTCCTTTCACTGATGGCAGCTCTCCAGGCTCTCAGTAAAAGAAAGGTATTTCTCAGTTGCTGCTAACTGAGGTTCCTTTAGGATAAACAATGGAAGTATCTGCCTGCAAAGCATGTGCTCTACAACTGAGTCATGGCCCTGTGTGGAGTACAGTTGGTGGCCTAAATAAGAGATCTGGAGTATTTTCTCTTTGATAGTGAAGGCACACATCACAATAGTCTCAGTCAAGTCAAATTTCACTTGAGACTCTTGTTGAGTTCCTCCCCTGCCTGCAAAGACATCAGGGACTGAACTGTGTACCTCTGTCATCAGACGACCCATCCTGTGTAAAGGTAACCTGCAGTGAGAAAAGTCTTCCGTTTTTGCCAATTATTATGTTTGCTTTCCCTGGGCAAAGCCAGTAAGAGCTCTAACTCCTGACAGATTGTGAAGAGCTTTCCTGTTTCTTCCTCGTACAGCTTGCTTGTGTTTGAATTGTAGAGCCGGTGCCTTCACTTTCTGCCTGGAAGCTTTGTGAGGAAGATGGTGTTGTTGACCTATCTAATGCTGTCAAATGGTCCCTCTTAGTCTGTTTACAGTCTTCCTGCCAAACTGGGATTGGGATCATGACCCTTTGCCCCACCTCATATGTCTAAGCCATAGCTTGTCAATCACACCATCCTTCTGCTTTTCTTGTGCTTTAGCTAGGTTATTTTGTGCTGAGGCCATAAACTCTTTTGCTCTCTTGTGGATGTCCAGCACTTATTGTACTTCTGACTGCTTTGATGTTCACAGATTGACTTTCCACTTGTCCCTTGCAAAGCCTAGCAGCCTTCAGGTCCATGAGCAAACAATTTTGAATGCTTTCAGGAAGGTTTTTCATGTAAATCAGAGCTGCCGTATAAAACTGCCTCATGTGGCTTTTTATTTGTTTGCAGCATAGGGTATGTGGAACACCCCTGAGACATTTTGCGAGTGGTATCAAAACACTTCTTTTCTCCCTTGAAATTCTGTGACTGTTTCAGGTATGCAGCCCCCCCAAACTGGCCACAAAATTTGATTTCAGATGAAACCAAGTAACATCTTGAGAAATTCTTAGACAGAAGTCTTAGGACCTTAATCCATAGAAAAATTGAAAATCAGAAGTTCTGTAATACTTTTTATAAGGATCAAACAAAATCTTATTAATCATAGCTCTTCCTGAAATTATTTTTGCTTGTACTTCCCTTGAAATTCCTCCACTGTTTTGCCTCCAAATTCACCTGTGGCAACTTTATTTAAAATGGATTTTAGAAGCTTTTACAGAGTTCACAGTGGACTAGAAACATGGGTGAGTGAGTAATATGTGTGTCCCTGGAGTAAACAACTTTTTTCTGACTTAAGATGCTCTCTTGATAGATTTTTCTACTAGTTCAGCAAACTGAATAGTCTCTGAGGACTCCTTAACAAATGCACGTAGGTATCTGAGGCTATATGCTTATCTGTCAAACATTAATACTGGGAGCAAAATTTTGCAATGAATGTATGCAGAGCTGGAGTCAACATATCCTGAGGTGGGGCAGATAACCATGGCCCAGGATGTCTGGTGGGTCTCACTGCTGCTGAACTGCTTGCCTTTGTGCCTCTCCTGCTGAGCATCTACCCCACCTTTCCCCTGCCCACTCACTTGCCAACACTCTGTTATCCATGCTTCCAGCCACGTTCACTGCCCAGCATCATTAGGGCATGTAAGTGGTACAGGCATCTGTGAGCACAGGTAGCCAGAGGGCTTGCAAGGAGGTAGGGGAATTATGTATGGACATTTGGGCCTGTGGATGGGAAGGGAGGTGTAAGGAGGGCTGGTGGTGGGCAGAGGAAAGGAGTGGCCCTGGGCATTCTCTGTCCAGGGCCCCACCGTTGGAATATGCAAGGTCTATAGCACAGCATTATCAAGAAAATATGAAGATCACCAGGGCTCCTTTCGTAGAAAAAGAGGTGCAAGAGCTCATTAGCATATCTCATTAGCATATGCCACATCCCCTGACATCACCAGAAGTGTGTCAGAAAGGGAATGTCAGTTTCAGCCCCATGGGCCATTGAAATCAATGGCAAAAACTCATAGGGTATATAAGGGGCTGGAGGAAAGGGGGTTTGAGGGAGAGGCTCCAAACTTGCAGGGTAGCTGCTAGGGCCTCTCCTCGAAATACCCACCAACTTTCAAGAAGATTGGACCAGAGGGTCCAATTCTATGGGCCCCCAAACAGGTTGTCTCATCCCCTCCATTGTTCTCTATGGTGGGAAAAAATGTTAACTTTTTTCCTCCCATAGAGAACAATGAAGGGAAAGGGGACAACCTGTTTGGGGGCCTGTAGAATTGGACCCCCTGGTCCAATCTTCTTGAAACTTAGTGGGTATTTCGAGAAGAGGCCCCAGCAGCTACCCTGAAAGTTTGGAGCCTCTCCCTCAAACCCCCTCCCCTCCAGTGGCTTTTAAAGTTGCTGCCGAATTTCGGCGGCAATTCAGCAGCAGGCTGAATCAGATTAGAGAATCTGATTCGGCCCGTGGCTGCCCTAGTGGCCACTCCTGAGCTCCGGCCCCAATGGACCCCTGAAGATCACCCAACAGCTGAAGGACTTGTAGTTAGCACAACAAGATTAAGGACTCCCTATAATGTCCTTGCTGTCTCATGATTGGCTCTTCTGGAGACTTCCTGCTCCTGCAGAGCTTCCTCTTGTTTGTTGTTCCTCCTTCAGCAGTCAGGTTAGACCTTTTGAGAATCAAAGCTCTTTTCGTCAAATTTATTCATCTCTGCAAAGCATATCTAATGCAGGGAACTTTGACTGTTGAATGCTCATATCCCAAAATCTTGTTGGTCTCTAAGGTGCAACTGGACTGAAATCTAGCTGTTCTACTGCTAACCTCTGAAACTTTGATGCAAGTTTTCTCTTAGATGTGATATATTTTTTAGTTAACTGCCCAAACTATATCCCTGTAAAGCATTGGGGATGGGAGGGAGCTCACTCCAAAGCTGCCATTTTCTCCAGAAAAACTGTTCTTGGTAGTCTGAAAATCAGTTGTAATTCCGGGAGAGGTCCAGACAGCACCCTGGAGGTTGGCAACTGGCTGCAGTATTTGGCAGGAGCATCTGAAGAATTGATTAAAATTGATGTAACAAGAGATGGAGTTATAGGATGTTGACATATTAAAAACTAGTAAGTCTTCAGGTCTGGATGGCCTATACTTGAGAGTTCTTAAAGAACCCAAATGTTTAATTGTTCATCTTCTGACTTGTTGATCTTGCTAGTCTTCTGTATTGAAATACTGGAAAGTAGCAAATATTACAGTGATCTGTAAAAGAGCTCCAGAAGGGCTCCTGGAAACACAGGCTAGTAAGCCTAACATCTGTTCTTGGTAAATTGGTAGGGACTGTAATTAAAGACAGAATTATTGAGAACATGGAGGAACAAAACATGCTGGAAAAAAATCAGCATCAGGGCTTCTATAAAGGGAACTCTTTCCTCAGCAACCTTTCAGTTATTTGAGAAAGTTAGTAAACATGTGGATTAGGGCAATCTGGTAGACATTTTATATCTGGACTTCTAAAAATCCAGATATATAATGTGACTTCAAAAGCCATTTTGGTTTTTGAGAAAATACCTCAGCAAAGACTCCTGCGTAAATGCAGTCATCCTGGGATAAGAAAATGTGCCCGTTTATGTGTTAAAAATTGGTTAAATGATAAGAATAAATAGCCATGATGACAAAGTATACTCTCCACAGCCAGTGTGAGTAAACCTCTCAATAGGAGGCATCAGGGAAGGCCTTGACCTCTATAGCCTGTTTGTTTGCCCTCCAGACCAACTGGCTGGCTGCTATGTGAAACAGGATGTTAGACTAGGTGGACCACTTTTTATGTTACATTCTTATACTATGTAATTGCAGGCCTTCTCTGCACATTATTTTTGCTAATACAAAAATGGTAGGCAAATTAATGATTTTCTTTAAAAGGTATAGTTCTCCATGGTATTATATTGTCTGTGCAAGATACAGAAGCTAATGCTAATGAATAGACATTATTTTTTCCCTAATTTCTTTGTGATTTCTTCCAATATATTGTAATAAACCCTTTCCTAATCTTGCTAACTGAATGGCTTGCCAGGGTAAATAGTTCCTTCAGCCATGGTCAGAATTCTTGAGCTTCTGATATGTTCTTGTACTATATTTAACACAGAAAAAAATTCAAGACCAGTGGCGCCTTTAAGACCAATAAAGTTTTATTCAAGGTATAAGCTTTCGTGTGCATGCACTTCTTCAGATACAGTGAAATGGAAGTTACCAGTCCATACATATAGGAAGTTGAACAGCAAGTTAACATAAAACATAATGAAGATATTTAATAGATGCAAGGACCAAACAGGAATAATAAGCTTAGTTTATATGGTCACCATTTGTTTGGATTTAATTCTGGGGGGGGGCATAGCGAAACAAATAAATATATCAGAATTGGAGATTGATGTGTAATTGTAACCTTCTTAATTGTCGAATGCTAAGAGTAATTAATTGAGACCCTGTTATTACGCTCCATACATCTCCTCTCGAGCATGTGGGTAACTCACAGCACCCTTTTCTTTAAGGTGGGGTGACTGGTTGTGCAGTGCTATGTCTCCTCTGTCATCACACCAGAGAAATCCATTCCAATCTATCATTCCAAATTACACTACATTCTACTATTCATTACAATACATTATAATCACTATTCCAATCTAGTATTCCAAATAAGAAATACAATAAAATAAAGAGGATGTATATCCCTTCTTGATTCAGATGTAAGAACTGAATGAGATTAGCATATGTAGTGAGATAAGAAACCAATATCCTGTTAAATCCGGGGGGGGGGGGGGGGTACTGTTCCCAGTAGGGACTGTAAGGCACTGAAGTTTGTCATGAATTTTGGCCAGTTTGTAGTTAGCGAAGCAATGTTTGTGAACTGAAGACCTGCCACGAACTTTCAGGAATGTTGATGCAGTTCATGGCTCTTCACAAAAAAATATGAACCCTGAACCAAACTGCATTTTTGTGGTTTGTGCCCATCCCAAGTGTTATAATAACTTATAATTCAGCAGTTTCCCCTTCCAGTCTGTTCCTGACATTCCTTTGCAATGAAACAGCTACTTTGAGGTCACCCACTGAATGTCCTGGAGGGCTGAAGTGTTCTCCTACAGGTTTCTCAGTCCTGTGATTCTTGATGTTAGATTTGTGTCCATTTATCCTTTGGCGTAGGGTTTGACCTTTTTGCCCTATGTAGAGAACAGAGGAGCACTGGTGGCATTTAATGGCATATACAATGTTAGAAGATGAGCAAGTGAATGAGCCTGAGATGGTGTAGTTGATGTTGTTAGGTCCAGTGATTGCACTGTCTGGGTGTTTGTGGCAGCAAAGTTGCCATCTGGATTTATTGCAAACTCTGGTACCAGTATCCTTGTTCAAGTTAGCTGTTGTATTATTGTGTGTGACATGTTAAGATTAGGGACTGTCTATGTGCAAGAAAAGGTTTGCCCCCCACGCTTGTGAAAGAGAACTGTCATTATTCAGTAGAGGCTGTAAGTCATTGACGATGTGTTGGACAGTTTTGAGATTTGTATGTGACTACTAGTGGTGTTCTGTTATTGTCTCTTTTGGGCCTGTCTTCGAACAGGCTTTCTATGGGTATTGACAGGGCTTTTTTTTGTAGAAAAAGCCCAGCAGAAACTCATTAGCATAATAGGCCACACCCAACAGCAGGAACTCATTAGCATATTAGGCCACACCCCTGACAGCACAGCTCCCTCCCAGGATCAGCTTCTCCAGGTGCCCCGTGGCTTGCAAGGCAAATGGGGAACCCAAGGGAAGGAAGGCAGTTTCTGGATCGACTTCCCCAGGCGCCCGCAGCTGTGGGGTGCCTGAGGAACCCGAGGAGGGGAGGCAGTTTAAACTACCTTCCCTCCCTGGATTGGCTTGGCTTCCCCAGGGTCCCACAGCTTGCAAGGCACCTGGGGAATGGGGGGGGGGAGGCTGTAGGCATGGCCAACTCAGAAGCCAGCCGGAACTCTGTTCCTGTGCGTTCCTGCCCAAAAATAGCCCTGGGTAGTGTTCTTGCTTTGTTAACCTGTTCTTGACCATCAGGTGGATATTTTAGTTCCAAAAAGGTTTGTTGTAGATCCCTCAGGTGAGAATCTCTGTCTGCAGGTTTAGAATAGATGCAGTTGTAGTGTAGAGCCTGGCTGTAGACTATAGATTGTTTGGTATGTTTAGGATGGTAGCTGGATGCATGTTTGTTGATCAGTAGGTTTCCAGTATAAGGTGGTGTCTATGAGTCCATCATGTATTTGTACAGTGGTGTCTAGAAAATGTATTTCTTGCATAGATTGGTTCATTGTCAGGTTGATAGTGGGTGAAAGTTGTTGAACACCTTGTGGAATTTGTTTAGGGCTTCTTTACCATATGTCCAGACAATAAAAATGTCATCATGTAACACAGGCTTAGTAGAGGTATGAGTGAGCAGGAATTTAGGAAGTGTTGCTCCAAGTCAGCCATGAAGATGTTAGCGTATTGTGGTGCCATTTGGGTGCCCATGGCTGTACCATTAATCTGAAGATACAGGTTGCTTTCAGATTTGAAGTAGTTGGGGGTAAAAACAAAATAGCAGAGTTTGATGGCAAGGTCAGCTATGGTGTTGTCAGAAATCATGTTTCTTATGGCTTGTGACCCATCTTTGTGTGTATGTTGGTGTACAGAGGTTTCATATCCAGGGTGGCCAAAATAGTATTATCTGGAAGGTTATTCAAAGATTGTATTTTCCTTAAGAAATCTGTGGTGTTGCACACATAAATAGGAGCATTAATGGCACAGAGTCTTGGATGTGCAATCTCTGTACATTAACATCCCATGTAGTATGCTAACATCTGTTGCTTCAGACCAACACAGCTAGCCACCTGAAACTACATTTAACACAATCATATTTTTTCATTATAGCATTCTTATGTATGTTGAGATTTCACTTTCTATTGCCACAAAGCTTATTTTAATTTGTTCCGCTTTCCACATATAGCTTTTTATTTATTTTAAGAATGTTTAAGGATATAAATAATTTTGGTACAGGTAAAGAGTCACCTCAGTGCTTTAATCTTATAATTATGTAGACTTATTTCACATCTGGAAGTTTCACAGTACCCTATTTGAAAGACATTCTCAGTCTAAAGAGAAGAAAGGGATCTTATTCAGTATGAAACAAGACTGACATGCTAACATTTGGATAAATGAATTTTTTGTTAATTTTAGAAAGTGTATGTTCCAAGGCAATTTAGGGTTTCTGTGTTTGTTGATATTGCTTTTTTAATGTGACAACTGTGACATACATTTCCACAACAGATGGATTAATGTCATTTTAAAAAATTACTTCACCTAGACAGGTGTTTCCTGTATATGTTTGACATAAAATTAAACATAGCTCCAGATGTTCCGTTTGCAGAAAAGCCAGTTAATTTTATTAGAACATTTAATCACAGATCAACAGTCTAATAGAATTGCAGCCCATGTGAAGTGGATATTTAACAGAACTTCCTAATGAATAAGCAAAAAAAGGCTATATATGGAAAGCTGCAGCATTTCTTGCATGGATCTCATAATATTCATGCCACAGTTTGTGAATTCAGCTCAGGAGTTTGAATGTGTGTTTACTTCAAAGAAATTTCACAGAGCATAGGAAGTTTCAACCAAGGATATTAAAAGTTTTCAAATATTCCAGATGCTCATCCATGTGATCTAAGGTAAGGCCATGGAGGAGAACATTAGGGATCACACTGCCTTCATTTGAGAAAGATGGCTCTGTTTTGGTGCTTAGTATCATCCCGCCAGTCTGGAGCTGTTGACGTTCACAGCTGATTGCTCCGTTTATATTACCTGCAGCTAGAGACAGCTGCAGAAAGTTCTGCTTTGCCGGACTTAAACGTCATTACATGCCTGGTTATTCTTCTTCCTCTAAGATTAGCTATAGATTTCCCATTAATTATTACATCAGGTTTATTCATCATTAATAAAATAGATTTGGGTTTGCTGTCATGCATTCCTTCAGCTTAATGAAAACAAATGAAGAAAATCTTGCCCTATCTTTGTTATACCTTTATCATGCCCCCCCCCCCTTTCCATTCTGCCCTTGTGGTCATCCCAGGGCTGCAATAGCAGCCATATTCATGATTTTTTCCTTTGAAATATTAGTATATCTATGTGCACTAATAAAAACTTAAAGCCTTTCTATGATTGATGTTTTTTGTTGGCCTGTCACCCCATTGTATGGAAGTTTGTTTTAATGAGTTTCTTTAATGAATATTTTATATTGATACTTGGATGAATGGCATATGGTAAATGCAAGGTAAATTACAGCTCTTTAAATAAATATTTTTCATAAATTATTTATTTTGTGATGCCTGTATTGTTTAGATTTCATGTCAGATGAAGGCTGGAAACTATTTACTCTAACACTTACTTCAGAGCTGAAAAAGAGTAAAAGACTTTTAATTATTAACAAGCTTCCAATGTGCCCATGTAATTTATGAGAAATTACCATAAAATGTATGAAATTACAATTTGGAAGAACAGATTTTTTTCACTACATAGTACAATAGTGAACAATCTTTGGTGATCTTGTTACAAGAATGGAAATTTATTTGTTAAAAATAAAAAAAACAAGGCAATTGTAATGGTTATTAAAAAGAAAAAAAATCACCTTTTAGAACTGAGCATGTCTTATATGAAATCAGACTGTTGGTCCAGCTTGCTCAGTATTATCTACTCTCACTTGATCTTAGGCAGAGAAGAGCCTTTCTCAATACCTGCTGCTTGAACCCCTTTAAGCAGTGATGCCAGGGAATTTGCAGCATGCAAAGCATGTGTTCTACCACTGATCTACAACTCCCTCAAATGGATAACCCACAAATGGAGTCTTTAAATGATGCCATCCTCTTTGTTTTCAGTGGGTCAAATTATCATCAAACATTCTGTTTGATCCATACTTGCACAAATAATCAGTACCTCCCTTAACATTGCCTAATGACTCTCTGATGTATGATCAGTCTCTATCAAAAAGTATAAGTTGATTTAAGGTGATATGAAAGTACCATCTGTTGTATACATATAAATCGTCACTTGGTTGGCAGTCATGCATGTGTGAACTTACCCAGAGACACTTCTGAAGGAAGAAAAAATGGGGATCATAACTATGTGCTATGGGCAGTGTAACAAGACCCCCAAATTCCATTTAACTGTCATTGTGACTATGAGGTTGTCCTGTACTAGTCAGGTATTTTTGCTAGTCTTCCTTGGACACCAAGTGGGAGCATTTCATATTCAGAAAGCCAGTGAAGAAAAGGGAAAGACTTTTCCTTTCAGCATTTGCATGAGGATCTGTGAGGGATGGTTACAAAAAAGCCTGCTCCCCACCATTCAGCTGTTTGGGGGCTTTCTGCAAACCATGCTTAAAGGGACTGGAGTACCTTTCAGTGGAGTTGGCAGAGCCATGAACCAGTTCAGTTCATGAACAAACCTCCTGGTTCAATTCAGCTTGTGGTTCATTTCCTGGTTTGGCCGTGAACCAA
Source organism: Lepidodactylus listeri (assembly GCA_029233225.1). Lineage (NCBI taxonomy): Eukaryota > Metazoa > Chordata > Lepidosauria > Squamata > Gekkonidae > Lepidodactylus > Lepidodactylus listeri. Next base: position 45,398,070 of record JARCFY010000006.1, on the reverse strand, counting down.
CATGAACCACATTTCCCCCAGTTCGTGGCCATACTTAGTTATTGGTCTAGCCTGGGCTATCCAGGTCAGGGATTATGTCTGCCTACCCAAAAAGAAAACAAGAATAAGTAGAAGAGGCTATCACAGAAAGAACAAGGGAATTTGCAGGTTTGATTTAAACCAGGGGTGGGCAAATTGCGGCCCGTGGGCCACATCTGGCCCGCCACAGAGTTTTTTGCGGCCCACCAAGACAGTTGGCCACATGGTTTCAGTCAGGCCTCTCACTCCTGATTTCAAAAAAAAATGTAGAAAAGTGTGATAGGGTACATTTGTCTCATCAAACTGATTCTAAAATTAAATGTGCTTGCAGCTATAGATGATATGAAATTAGCACAATAAATAAATTGAATAAAACTACCACTATTTTATTTAATTTATATTTATTGATTTTTATGGTACAATTTATACCTTTTCTGAAATGCAAAGTTAACTAATGAATGCAATCATTTTATAAGGTGCGGCCCTCCGCTAATCTCCGTTCCCACAAAGTGGCCCCTGAGCCAAAACAATTGCCCACCCCTGATTTAAACAATTGGTACCATCCTCTCGTTCTGAGGAGTATAGGAATGACTGGGTTAGATCTGTTTTATAGAAACATGTGGCTGAGGTAATCAGAGCCCTGCTTTCATAGCATCTTCTGGATATGGCAAAAGTTAATCCAAATGAATACAGCCTGAATAGCTCTTCCCATGTCATAAATTTTGTTCATTTCCATTCTGTACAACACCACTGAATATAACCATGCTTAGGGAAAGGGCTACAACTACCCCCAACCATTCAAACTTAGGACTAATTTATATTACTATTTTTAAGTGAGTGGGGTGACAATGAACTGACTTTTACTTTGAATCAAGGTATTACACTGAGCAGCTGGTATTATAAAAGAATCTTCAGTTTAGGGAGTGAGTGGAGAAATCTTGCTCAGAGTTCATCAGGTGCTTTGCCTAAGGGAGGAACGAACTTTGGCTTTGAATTCCAGTTTTGGTGAAATTTCTGTCCTACTTTCTTCAATGGTTAAAATTACAAATTATCATACCTTCAAAATGCTAAAAATGAGTGTCACTCAGCATTCAATGCCATCTTGTAATCTTAAATAGGGTCATATCACAAACCCATTTTTTTCTGTACAAGTATCAGGGGAGACAATCGAGTTATGGTATTTCTTCACAAAAGCTTCATATGGAATATTAGAGAACCAACGCAGAGGGGATGATGTGGGCTGAATGGAATTAGCATAGTGCATTTTGTACATTAACGTACCAGAGAAATAGTTAATAGTAATAAATGAAGGCTTTAAAGTCTGCCCCGTGTCTCTGTAAAAACCTAAGAAGACAATGTTCTCATTCAATAGAACTAATTGATGCTTAGAAGTTACTTCCCAACCACAATACCTTTCATTGAAATGTAAGTCATTTTCAATTCAGTTCATGTATACTTTATTGGAATGCCAAATCACAAGAAAAAGACAGACCTCTTTGTTTTAGGACACAGGCATAGAATTGCTGTAAGATTTTTTGTTGTTGTTGAAGTAATTGTAGAATCATTGCTTTCTGAATTATAACGTTGAAGTGGAATAAAACCCCAGACATGAGGAGGATCATCTACCTCAGAGGTTCATTCTCCTCCCAAACCAGATTCATCTGTATGACATCCAGGCCAAATCTCCCAAGGCAGAGAATAGGCTACTATGAACTGTGGCTGCATAGGTCAACAAACGAGCTAAGCAATATGCAGTCCTTCCAATCCCTGACAGTACCAAGGCCAAATATGGGGCACCCACACTCAAAGGCATGGTATCTTCTCCATTTAAAGGGCCCCCAATTCAGTTGCTAGAACTGGCAGGCTAGAAAAGCAAGAAAAGCTATAAAAGCTATAAGTGCAAAATCCTACACCCTGCCACAGTCCTACACCCTGCCTCAGTATGCTGTCATAGTTATATTATAAACTAGGAATAAGGCCCGTTGTGGAAATAAATACAACAGGCTCTAGAAAGAGGCTCTGGGAGAGTGCCCTGGCCTTGGGCACTCAGTGTCAATTTGCTGTGGCGACCACAGCAGGGTATAATGACACAGAGTCCACCATTTTCTCCAGGGGAAGATCTCTGCCATCTGAAGAACAGTTGTAATTCAGTGTGATCCTCATCCCTCCCCTGGAGATTGGCAACAATGGTTCCCCATGAGGGAACGGGTGGTTTGAAGGGTGGAGTCTATGGCATTGAACCTGTCTGAGGTCCCTTCCCTGCTGAAACCTCGCCCTCTCCAGGGTCCACCCCTCAAATCTCCAGGAATTTCCCAACCTGGAGTTGGCAACCTTACCTTCCAGCCAACTGTCAATGTATCATTATCTGCCCCCTGGCTTCAGCTTTCCATCTCCTCCCCCCAGAGAACAGTTGTAATTCTGAGTGATCTCCAGTCCCCACCTGGAGATTGGCAACAATGGTTCCACATGAGGGACTTGCTGGCTTGGAGGGTAGAGTCTATGGCATTGTACCTGTCAAGGTCCCACTCCTCCTCAAACCTCACTGTCTCCAGGCTCCATCCCTCAAGTCTCCAGGAATTTTCCACCTGGAGTTGGCAACCCTATCTCCTTCCCAGCCAATCATCAATCTCACTCTTCAAGTTTCCATTCCCCCCCCCCCCCCCGCAGGCTCCACCATGCTCTGAAGCCCTGACTGCTGTGTCACATTGGCTGTCATAAAGGGTCCATCTCAGCAGAGTATGAGGACATAGAGTCCACCATTTTCTCCAGGGAAACTCATTTCTGCCATCTGGAGAGCGCTTGTAATTCTGAGTGATTTCCAGCCCTCACCTGGAGATTGGCAATCATACTTCCCCTGGAGGAAAAGTAGTCTTTCTCTGCAATGGGGACCGAAGCAGCTGACATCATTCTTCTCTCCCCCTTTTTGACTTGCACAACAACCCTGTGAGGTAGGTTAGGCTTAAAGTCTGTGACTGGCCCGAAATCACCTACTCAGCAAGAACCTGGGTCTAGCAGATCCTGCTCTGAAGCACTGACTGCTACGTCTAGGGTAGCCAACCTCCAGGTGGAGCCTGAAGATCGCCAGATACTACAATTGAACTCCAGACAACAGATCTTCCCCCCTCCCTTGGAGAAAATGACTGCTTTGGAGGGTGGCCTCTATGGCATTCTGTTCAGCTGGCCCCAATGAGTTTTCTCCCAGAGCCCAACAGAGGTGTGGAAAGGGGCTTTCAGAGAAGCAAGCTTGGTTGCCTAGCAACGGGCACTAAGGAGGAAAAAGAGCCTGAGGAATTTCACACAGCCAATATGTTCCGTTTCAGGAACTCTTCAGTAATGGTTTCTGTCAGGCATTTCACACAGAACTGTATTAGTACCGGTTCCCTAATGGAATGTGTTGGCCCTTTCACACAGAAATGTGCCTCTCCCGTTGGGGAAGCATTCCTGAGCCGGTTTACCTTGAAACCTCCTCCCAAGCGTTCTTCAGTTCTTGTACAGGTCCTGAAGCACTACGGGGTGCTGTATGAAATGCCCCCATTTCACAGTTTATTCTGACAGTTTATTCTGGGCATGCTAGCAGTGTGCGGGGGAGGGGGGTTATGCTGAAAGTCCATTGCCTTTTCACTGACAGAAGCAGGCCACTGATGGGACAGTTAGACCCACCTGGCAGTGGGCGGAGGAGAAGAGTGGACCCAGCACCCAGTCAGTCCTTCCCCTTCACTGGCTCCCTCCAGACTGAGGCCAAGACACTGGCCGGTGGCTGAGGCAAAGAAGGGAGAGAATGCAGCCAGTGGCCAGGGACCCCATTTTGAGTGGCAGTCCATCCAGCCAACTGATTTTGGCACCCATAGAATCTTGCCCCATGGAATCTTGAAAACGGCTTTATATAATAGGAAAGATAATAAATAAATAATAGATATATTAGCAGCCAGCACATCAGGCAACAATGAGCCAGCCAGCTCCATATTGGCCATTAGGGAAAGATGGAAGATACCGTCAAATGCTTCCAGCCTTCCTCTTTCAACTGTTCCAGAAAATATGAAAGGAGAAGGAGCATAATCTAAGGACAGATGGGAGCTGAGGGGAAGGTGCAAGATGGCGCCGAGCGTTGAGCTCCTAAATTGAGCTCCGCCGATGGGAAGTGAAATTTGGCTCCTTGTTGACTCCAATTTGGTTGAAATTCAAAGCAAAGTAAAGCAGAGCAAGAAACTAAAGAAAGCAAAGTAAAGAAAGAGGTCTGAGACCCTGTGTAACTTACTGTGGGTGGTCGGTGAGCCGTGGGCGTTTTAGCTGCCCTCCGTTTTGGTGCTTGGAGCCAGGGGCAGTGCGGACTGCTCGGGGGCCGAGTGGGTGCTCCGAGGGGTGTGTGGTGGCCCGGAGGTGTGGAGTCGCCTGAGGACGCCGCGGAGACGCTGGGGGCCCGCCCGGAGTGTGGCCCAAAGGTCCGGCGTTGTAGTGAAGACGCCCGGGGACGCCGCAGAGCGGTGGAATCGCCCGAGGATGCCGCGGAGATGCTGGGGGCCCGCCCGGAGTGTAGCCCGAAAGTCCGGCGTTGCAGTGAAGACGCCCGAGACTCACAGAGGAGTGAGCAAAGCTGAGGGCATGCGCTGGGCTGGGCCGGGCCGTGGGGCTGAGAGCCAAGAGCAGTCGGGCCAGGAAGTGGGGCTCGGAGACCCCGTACCATGGCGGGGTGCTTCGGCTCGACTCGGAAGACATCGGAGGGCCTCGGGACGGCTCGGCGGAGGCTCGGAAGACCTCGGAGGGACTCGGGGGCCTTGGAGGGCCTTGGGAAGGACTTGGTCTCGGAAGGTCCCGGAACAGCTCGGCTTGGGGCTGTTTGGGAAGCCCCGGGAGGACAGGGGGCAGTTCGAGAAGCCTTCGGGGTGAGTGACGGCAGGAGGCCAGGTACTGTGAGCAGGCTTTGAGGCGACTGGTGGCAGGAGCCGTACCAGGGCCAGTGCCAGTGCATTAAGTCGAGGAGAGAGATACCCAGGACTAGGGGCACCTGGTGGCAGAAGGCGCCTGGGCCCTGTGGGGGAGTGTACTGGCCTATTTGGAACTGAAGGTAGAACCGAAGGAAGGATTACCTGGGGCCAGGGGCGTCTGGTGGCAGGAGGCGCCTGGGCCCTGTGGGAAGTGTAACTTCCTTCTGGACTGTCCAGAATTGAAGGCAGAACGGAAGGAGGGGGCACCCAGGACTTGAGGCGTCTGGTGGCAGGAGGCGCCTGGGCCCTGAGGGTGAGTGCAACAGCCAACTCTGGACTGGAGTGTAATATCCAACGTGCAACAGCCAATTCTGGACTGGAGAGTAACATCCAACACTGGACTGTCCGGGATGGCTGGGCCCGGCATGGATATGGATATGGGACACACCACACCCATTGGGATTTTAACACCGGTGGTTCTAGGACCCCGTGGAGGGGACTGACCTCTTTCTAACCAGCAGGTTATACGACAGCTAGATTAGGTATAGATAGGGTTAGTTTAGTTTAGTATTAGGCCACTCTATAATTTAATTTAAATTAGCTATAGTTAGGAAAAATTTTTACTCTTGCTGCCCTAATTAGTTGGGTAGTAATGATGGGAGGTCAGGGTGGGTAATATTTTGAGAATTGGGTAGTTTATTAGTCTATACTAATTTAGCCTGCTGGAATTTGGAATTTGGAATTGGGGTTATATTCTTTTAGGAGGGAGAGCTTGGGTGGACGTAGACAGCACTGGGGGGGGGGATCTTTCTCCGGGCAGCTGACGGCGCTGATTTGGCCTGTGACCAGCAGTGTGCTGAGTGAAGGCCATCGGCGCCGATGATCTCTGGACGGGGTATACCAGTGCTTCTGGGGCAGGGGAAATATAGCGGTGGGAGCAGGCGGGTAGTGAAGGGAAGGAGGCAGAGAAATGGAGAAGCTCGGCCCCCTTCCAGCCTGCGGCCCATCCCGAGAGTGACGGGCAAGGAGGCTTGGAAAGACCATCCTCTGTCATTGATGTTGTGTAATGCCAGATCTATTAATAACAAGACTGTCACCTTGCAGGATTTCCTGCTGGAACAAGGGGCTGACCTGGCGTGCGTGACCGAGACTTGGGTGCGAGAGGGGGAGACAGTGGCTCTCTCCCAAGTGGCTCCACCCGGGTTCTCGGTCCTCCACCAATCACGGACTGATGGCCGGGGAGGAGGAGTGGCACTGTTCATTCGGGAGGCTTACTCCTACAGGGCGCTCCCGCCGTTGAAGTTGGTGGGCATAGAATGCACGGGTCTGGTGTGGGAAGCTGGGGAGAGGTTGGCTATCTGGCTGGTGCACCAGTCGCCCAACGCACCAGCCAGCAGCCTGTCCTCGCTGGTGGAGGCGGTGTCGGGCTGGGCATTGGAGCACCCAAGGCTGATAGTCTTGGGTGACTTCAATGTCCATGCCGACGATGCGGCCTCTGTTCCGGCGAGGGACCTGGTGTCTTCCATGGTGACACTAGGGCTCTCCCAATTTGTAACGGCTCCCACGCACCAGGCCGGGCATACGCTCGACCTGATTTTCGCGGCGGGGGTTACGGTGGGTCAGCTGACTGCTACGGCAGTGCCATGGTCTGATCACTATGCCCTGAAGGCTCGTCTGACGGTGTCACCCCAACTCCGTTTGGGCAACGAGCGAATTTTAGCTCGCCCGCGGAGCCTGATGGACCTTCAGTGGTTTCTGGCGGCTCTGCGGGAACCCAGGCCTCCCAGCGACTCATTAGATGGACTGGTTGAGGACTGGCATGGCCGGCTCTCGGCAGCCATCGATGAGATTGCTCCCCGACGCCCTCTGCGCCCTCGCCTGAAGCTGGCTCCCTGGTTTACCGAGGAGCTAAGGCTGATGAAGCAGGGTCTCAGACGGCTAGAGAGACGGTGGCGGCGCTTCCGCGACGAAGCATCAAGAACATCTTATAGGACGTTTATGAGATCCTATGAGGTGGCAATCAAGGCTGCTAAGAAACAATTTCTTGCAGCTGAGGTTGCATCTGCAAGCTCTCGCCCGGCCCAATTATTTAGAACAATTAGGTCATTAACGCAAGTGCCACAGAGCACTTTAAATGATAGGGAATTGGAAATAGGCTGTGAGGCTTTTGCGAGCTACTTTGCAGAAAAAATCGTGCTACTCCGCCGCGAACTCACGGCCACAGTTGAGACAGTGCGTGAACTTGAGGCTCCATGCACGTCTTCAGGTTTAATCTTGGATCATTTCAGTCCTCTCAGTCTTGAGGAGGTTGACAGGTTGCTCTTGACTGTACGCCCAACCTCGTGCAGCCTTGATCCGTGCCCCTCGTGGCTTATAAAAGCTTGCCATGAGGGGTTACGTGAGGCACTCCGGGAGATTATCAACAAGTCCTTCGCTGAAGGACTGTTCCTGGAGGCTCTAAAGGTTGCGATGGTCCGCCCTCTCCTTAAAAAACCATCTCTGGACCCGGCTGTTTTGGCCAACTATCGGCCGGTGTCTAACCTACCCTATTTGGGTAAGGTTTTAGAGAGGGCGGTGGCGATTCAGTTACAGAGCTTCATGGATGACACCTCCATGCTAGACCCGTTTCAGTCCGGGTTCCGAACGGGTCACGGGACAGAGTCGGCTCTGGTTGCCCTCACGGATGACCTCCGAAGACATCGGGATCGGGGCGGTACGGCGGCACTGGTGCTGTTAGATCTGTCGGCGGCATTTGATGTCGTCGACCACCAGTTGTTGATCCACCGCCTCGCCGATGCTGGGATACGGGGGCTCGCTTTACAATGGCTTGCCTCCTTCCTTCAAGATCGGGGACAGAGGGTTGCACTCGGGGAACAGACCTCCCAGAGGCACCCACTGGTGTGTGGTGTTCCTCAGGGGGCGGTCCTGTCCCCGATGTTATTTAACATCTTTATGCGCTCCCTTGCCCAGATTGTCCGGAGGCATGGGCTAGGGTGTCATCAATATGCCGATGACACCCAGCTCTATCTGTTGCTGGGCGGCCAGTCCGGCTCCTCCCCAGGTGACCTGGAACGAGCGCTGCAGGAGGTTGCGGGCTGGCTTAGACTGAGTCGACTGAAATTGAATCCTCTGAAGACGGAGGTCCTGTGCTTGAGTCGGACCGGGTCGGGGTTAGGGCACCCTCTTCCGTCCTTCGGTGGGGCGCCACTGGTGCCAGCTCCGAGGGTCAGGAGTTTGGGTGTGCTCCTGGACTCCTCTTTGACGATGGAGGCCCAGGTAGCAGCCACTGCCAAAGCAGCCTTTTTCCATCTGCGGCTAACTAGGCAGTTGGCTCCCTTCCTCGAACGCGAAGACTTAGCCACAGTGATCCATGCTATGGTCACCTCACGTCTTGACCACTGTAACGCTCTCTACTTAGGGCTGCCCTTGTCCCAGATCCGGAGGCTGCAGCTGGTGCAGAATGCTGCGGCCAGGCTTTTGATGGGTCTCTCTTTGCGGGACCACATCTGGCCGGTGCTGCAGCGACTGCACTGGCTGCCTATTGCATACCGGATCAGGTTCAAGGTGCTGGTTTTAACCTTTAAAGCCCTTTATGGTCAGGGGCCTGCCTACTTGAGGGACCGCCTTTCCCCATATAGGCCCCAGAGGTTACTGAGGTCGGGTACCCAAAATCTCCTGACTTATCCCGGTCCAAAGGAGGCCCGGTTGTCTTGTACCAGGGCCAGGGCTTTCTCGGTGGCGGCTCCTTACTGGTGGAATGAGCTCCCAGATAACATCAGGGCCCTGCGGGACTTGTTACAGTTCCACAGGGCCTGTAAGACGGAGCTCTTCCGCCAGGCTTTCAAATAGGGGCCGCCGCCGGGGAGAAAAGCCAATCATACCATCGCCTGGCCCTGGTGTTTCGCTCCCTGTTGCAGTCATCCACCGGAGCGTAGGAAGCCGCCATCTTGTGGTAATGTAAGTAATTTTAACGCTGTTTTAAAGGTTTAATGCGAAATGTTTTAATCTGGAAAATTGTTTTTATGTTTTTATATGTTGTAAGCCGCCTTGAGTCGGTTGTAAAACTGACAAGGCGGGATATAAGTTAAACAAACAAATAAATAAATAAATAACAAAGTCTTGGACAAATCTGATTTGAGCCAGGGATGTGCATACCAAAATTTCTGAGCTGAAAATGTACCCAAAGAATGGCTTTTTGGCTCAGCCTGTGTAACAAAAAGAAATAATCAGGTGGAATACAAGCTCTTCCTGGGAGTCTCAAGCAGGATGCTTTAGAGCAAATGAAACCACATTTGAAGAGAACCAGGTACACTCTCTCCTCTCCAAGTGTGAAGGACATTGGGCTAAAGAGTTCAACTTCATGAACCCACTAAACAAGTTGTCCTCAGCCATCCTGGCCTCCACTCATTCTTGGGGGGGGGGGGGTGCCATGCTTAAAATCTTCAGTCTTATCTATCAAATATATCTAGTTCCATGCACAAGTGTATCCCAACATTCTCCAAGCAAACAACAAGCCAGCACAAATGACATAGAACCCCCCTCCAAACAAAGATCACCCTCTCCTACAGAACTGAGGAACCTCCAAAAACACTGCACCTTTATGAACAATCGAAACAAAAAAAATAAAGCACACAGCAAAAAAACCCCTTAAGTAAAACTAAATAAAGGAGAAAAGTTTTAAAAACTTAAAAGATTCTTCTCCCTCCCAATGCAGAAGCTAATCAGAAAAACAAAAAACTAAAATACACCTTGAATACACAACTCCAAACACCCATATGCAAATAAACAATTCTTGCTAACAACAGTAAAATAATTAACCAGTTACACAACCACAAATCCAAGAACATCAAAAAGTCCCGAAGAAGCTCCCATATCATCTCAGCACAGTTCTGCAGCAACAGGCAAGCAAAGTAATCTCCCACGCCATAGAAGCTCCAAGGAGGCCAGAAGAATTTAGGAAAATGGCTGGCTCTGGAGGAGTTCTCTGTAGGGATGCCGGCCTCCAGGTGGGACCTGTGGATCCCCCAGAATTACAGCTCATCTCCAAGGTACAGTGATCAGTCCCCCCAGAGAAAATGAATGCATTGGAAGGTGGCTGAGGTCCCTGTCTTCTCCAGGCTCCATCCCAAAATCTCCAGGAGTTTCACAACCTGGATCTGGCAACTCTACCCCCACATCCCCCACAGTCTACCCTGTAAAGCATTCCTTTTTTGCAGAGGAACTGATCTCTGTAGTCTGGACATCTTCCTATGCTGTTCTGACCAGGATTGGTGCTTTGGGGGGTTGCTTTGTTCTCTGGGAGGAGATCTTTGCTTGGGGAGAGTTTTCCTCTGCTGGTATTTGACATTGCCTTAGAGAAAGCATGGCATCTGGCACTTCCCCTATAGGACATAATGGAAATCAGAATGGGTAGGGACACCTTGTTCAGGAGTCTGTAAAAATGGACTCCTTTGTCCAATCCCATTAGGTGATATTTACTCTAAAGCCAGCTGCTCCGTACTCCTGGAGAGATACCCTATTCTCTCACAGAAAACAAAACATGAAAATAAACTCAAACCAGCACAGGGATGCCAGAAAAATTGGTAATACAGTATTGGTGCACCACAATTCCAAATCTGAATTTTACTGATTTTTTTCCCAAACACACACCCATAATTTGGGCCTATTGACTTGTCTGGCAGTGATAGCTGTTGGGATGCCAGGTGGTAGGGTAAAGGGAGTTTCAGTGGTAGGGTAAAGGGCAGACATTACATGTGGCTATGTGCTGATGTCACATCTGGATTTTGCCCAGATGTGACATTGGCAGATAGCTTGATGTCATTTCCATGCCCTGCTGTTTCTCCTGATAGTCTGAGAGATAAGGGCAGGTGGGAGGACCTTTGGCAGAAGTTTGCCATCTTAGAATAGGCATTTGATATCCCTAGATAGCAGTGGCCACAAAATTAAAAGCAACAGTGGTAGCTAATTGATAGGCAGCAAGACTAGGATATGAAATATAGGAAAGCACAGGGAATGCAAAGGTGAGATGCATTCTCTTCTTGCTTGTCTGTATGTTGGCACACTGGCTTGCTACTCGGCTTGCTCTAAGGTACAACACACCTCTTAGCCCTGTCATAACAAGGGATGCTCAGACTCCTGTAGGTTCAGGTCACAGTCTGCTGTTGGTTGTGAAACAGGGAGCTGATTTTTTCACCAGTTCTTTGAGAATAGTTCAGGTCTGGTTGTCCGGTTACTTTTTGATGTATTCAAACAGTACAGTACAGGACAGTCCAATGCAATCAGCTTTGTTTTGCATATGGGCATTCACACACCTTCAGACAGGTGTCCTCCTTTCCCCCTCCCTCACAGACATGTTGTCACTGCATGCTGCTCAGCAGCCAACTATATAAATAAACAGTGAGCAAATCATTGTCAGCCAGTGGTAATAAATGCAGTATTTTTAAAAAGTCTTACTGTTTGATGTTAGAATCATAGAGCTGGAAGGGAACTCCAGGGTCATCTAGTCCAACCCCCTGCACAATGCAGGAAATTCACAAATACCTTTTCCCCCCACCCCCAGTGACCCCTGCTCTATGCCCAGAAGAGGGCAAAAAAAAAAAAGCACCCTCCAGGATCCCTGGCCAAACTGGTCCAGAGAACAATTGCTCATTTAAGTTTATGTTATTGATATTATTCTTGGACATATAGCTCCCCATTACATCCTTTTTTAAACCTGAGAAGACCATCCATGACCCTGGACCAAATTATCTCAATTTAGAGTTGCCAGAATTTCAAGGGGGGGGGGGGCTCTCCAAAGGTGTAATGACATCAGCAGTGACACCCTGATGTCACTCGCTGAGTGCCCAGAAGTGATGTCAGTGTGTTTTCACCATGGACCCTCTAGCATCTGGAAATGCTAGAGTGTCCCATGTCACATTCAGTTTAAACTGGAAATGATGTAGGTATCCCAGCCCAATGCCAGGACATCAGGCCTTCCTCCCTCCCAGTTCCTCCTGACTGTGCCCAAAGCACTGGCGGGCATCAAAGGAAATTGCTGGAAGCCTTATGATATAGTGGGAGGCCTGGCATCCCTATCTAAACTACAGTGCCATCCCTACATGTACTGAGTTATTATCTACTGCCCCTAGCATGACAAGGTCTCAATTAAATGTAGTAGATGGATAAGAGCCTGATTTGGACTGATAGGCATTCAGGGTCCTGTGGCCACTGATTTTGCACTAATGCAGGCAGCTGACAGCATCCGCTGCTTCTGGCCTCCCTTTATCTTTTCCACTCCTAGCTCTGGTCCCTTTAATTTTGTCAGCATCCAGGTGGAGACTGGAGTTCTCTGAGAATTATAGCTGACTCCAGATTACAAAGATCCCCTGAAGAAAATGGTGGACCCTGCTGAGGTCACTTCCCTTCCCAAGCTCCACCTTTCCCAGGCTTCACCCCCAAATCACTTGGAATTTTCCATCCTAGAGTTGGCAACACTACAGTCAGCTACCTGTCTTGTATCCTGAGAGATGGCTACCAGCTTTCTGACTCTAAGCCTCCTTTCTGACATGGCCAATGGTTTCCATAACTTGACCATGTTTGCTATTTTTTGAATATGACTGCATAATGGGTCCTAGTTTTTAAATTAAATCCCATGCTCCTGAAAGAAAATATATATGCATCCCAGGGTAGCTACTGCTTTCTTAGTAGGAAACATTCTGTTTTTAACCAAGAGATAGTAACTTTTGCTTTGCCTAGAATATTCCCACATCCTAAAGTTCTCAACTCCCTTCAACAGTTTAATGAACATCATTCTGTTCTGCATTTTCTAAGAAACCGATTGTGTTTGTTTCTAGGTTTACAAGTATGCTAACATATAAAAATCATTTGGTGTATACTGAGTGTCTTGTATGTATGTGTTGAATATATTTTCAAACCAAAATATTCATTTGTCCAATCATGGTTAATACACAGGTCTATTTTGTGTCTAGTTAAAAAACAGAAGTCTGGCTTTAAAAGATAAAGCAAGGCAGAGAGCAAATTTTATTTTGTAAAAAAGGACAACTATTATATACTTACAGAGCAAGCATTTGCTAACAATAACGGGCAGGAAATTGAAGGTTCCCCTTTATGCTATCATTTTTGGATACGCTTACAATAATGCTCTGCATTTCTATGTTGGCAAGAGAATAGCTTGCTACTGACAACGGCTAGAATTTATTCTATGCCTTAAATTCAAATGCACATTTCTAAACTGGGTGTCGGAAAGTTGAACTTTATCTTTCTTTATCTTCATTTACCCAGCAGTGACAGAAAGTATTTTTAAAAACCTGATGGTCCCATGATACTATAGAATATCCGGAAGTGGTCACAGTTTGCTATTTCCTGACAAAACTTAGATTTACTATTTTTCCTTTAATGGGTAAGACTGTGATGTGTAATATTTGCAACCAAGTGTTTCTCTCTTAGCATGTTGTATCATGCCAATCCCATTATTACAGATTTACTTATCTTTCAAGAGCTTCTCTGTGAAGTTACAGTGTTGCACTATCAACACCAAAAGATCTGTGACAATTAAATAATTGCACTCCGTAGTTCTGAATTATGCACTTTGGCTTGGGCTTTCTTTTTAATATAAAAACCTTTTTTGGGGAAAAAAATGCTTTTGGGTTCAGCCGTTGACTTTGACGCCCCTGGACAGTATTTTAAGAACTCATTTGTTTGAGGGGGTTTTAATCTGAAGACACTGAAAAGTTATACCCGCTGTGATGTCGTCAATCACGCCAGGAGGAAAAATAGTGGCATGATTTGTTATCTGTTATTTCCCTTGCTGTGGTGACTGTCTCGCAGTGCCAGGTCTGTCCTTAAGGCCATCACTTATAGGGCCCACTGTCTGTCAAAACCGCAGCCAACTTTAAGGACTGCCTTTGTTGGAGCAGACAAATGAGTATGACCTTTAACAATAAAATAGGCACCCACTGAGAGAGATGAAACAGCAACTGAAATTAAGAACACCATACGGCCATTTCAAACACTTGTGAAAAGTTAAGAGTTGAACTATAACTTAATTATAAGAGTAAATGTGGGTAGATGCTGTCAATAATGAAACAGACATGGTCAGAATCATCGATCGGCCGCAAGAACTGAAAACTTTGGTTCATCCAGGAACCATCCTGCAGTTCATTAATTATGAATGGCATTGATGAGGTTCATAAAAAATTGCGGAAGAGATTAAATTATAGCAGTTCAAGGTTTATCAGGGGATAGAAAGCTAGCTGCAAACGTGGATGGATCATTTATGAATATTCGAGATGGGCAATGGGGGAAAAAGAGATGAGAACACACAAAACCTTTGATTTGCACTAATAGCTACTTCAAAAGATCTTCAGTAAAGGACCTCTGCCTGGGTAGTTATTGGATGTGGAGCAGTCACTGATATTTTGTAGCGTTTCAAAGCACAGTCAGAGAATTCCGGGCAATGTATTGTAAAGACGGCTGCACAGTTTGTGGTTTTCAAAGACTCTTGCAACCCAGCCTGGCAAGTGGTCAGTTGAGACTCTGTGTTACAGAAGGTAAAACACAAATCAATCTTATTGAGCACTTTTCAAGTAATATAATATTCTGCCTGTGGCAATAATGAAATTAACCTATGGATTTTGTTTAAATATTGCAGAGCCATTTGAATATTTGATGAAATATAGGACTCTGTAGATATGCAGATTTTTGTGGTTTATATAAAAATATAGCGCTGGGTTTTTTTTTTAAGAGGTCATAGACAAATGACAAAACAGCATTGGGCAGGAAAGTGCATTTGGCCATAGTGCTCACTATAGTGTACCCTATTAGAATAAACATGGTGAGGGTACCACCTATAATGTGCACCGAGCTCCTTGTGTGCAGGTGCTTCTCAGTTCTCATCTTTGGTAAAAAGAGAAGCACTGAGGAAAAGAAAGGTACTGAGAACCAGGAAAACAATTCATCTATGTGTCTCACTGAGTTTAGAGTTAAATGCTACTATATCATAGAGGTCCAGGATTGAACTATTCTCTCTGAATGTAGAAACAGTTGATATGTGCTACGAAGGATTTCTGTGTGTGTGCAGCATTCCCCTTCATAGAAATAAACTGAACCCCCCCCCCCTTTATGACTTTGAAGTCACACTGTACCTGAGGAGAGGTGCTGGTGGTATGTGGTTTGTCTCTCTGCTTGGAGTCATTTTCTCTACAAACACTCACACACTGCTCCTGCAGTGCTCTGGGACCTGAATTAAATAGGTCAATTTGGAGGGAGTCAGTGAATGGAGGGATGGACTGATGATCTTTGGGTGGATTTTTTTTCAGCTGGGTGATTTTATGAAGAAGATATCCCTTGCAGATTACTGGCATTACCCTCTTTAGACCTTAAGGACCCAATCCACCTATCATCAATGCCATATGACATTCATTCATATAAGAACATACCAACATTCTTGGGGATTTAAAAGGAGACTATATAGACACTGGTGTTCATTTGATTAAACCTACATTATTTAAAATGTGGATGGGCAGCTGAGAGCCAGGACCATCAGTAGAGAAATTTAAAAGTTAAGAACCAGTACTGCCAGTTTCATTACAGTATATCCCCTGTATCCACAAGCAGAAAGAATAACTCATCTTGCTCATGTCTAGGTCCAAACTCTTATGCTCCCAGGATTTTAAATCTGAATACTTATTTATGGAGCTGCTTTTTAACCTCCAAGCAAGCATACCTGACTGCATTTTCTAATAAACAACTAAATTCTGACATATAAAAATTGTTCACCATATAGTACACTAGCACAAGCAACCCCTGAAGAACTGAACAAGCCCAGGGATCTGTAGAAGCTCCTGAGAAATAGAGCTTTTGAAAATCAGCTTTCTTATTTTGGTATGCCTGGAAATAGATAGTGCTCCATATATCAGGCTCTCAAAAGTAGTAATTTCTGGCTACCAATGAGAGGGGAACAAATGTGTCCTAGACTTTGAAGCAAATTTAGATGATAGTCCTCTGAAGGGAAGGCAACAGAACTTTGATAAAGTCAGGTTTCTCATGTAGCTTCAACGCATTCCCAAATGAAAAATCGCACAGCTGGAAAAAAACAAACAAGCTATCCTTAGATGCCTGGATTTCAATTTAAGAATGATTTTAGGCAAAAATGTGTTTCATTTATGCATGCAACTAGCACCTCCAAATACAAGCAGCCTATTTTGAAAAACCAACTAGCTTTTCTGTGCTTCCTTCCCACCCCCACCCCCGGATCCTCTTTTACAGAAGGGAGGGGGGAACTGTGAAACTTCTTCTTTTTTGTAACCAGAGCCCTTTGCCAGTTAAAAGGACCTGCTTTTTAATAGGCCTGAAATTATAATTATAATCATACTCCAGAGTGGTAATCCGTTCAGTTTAGGGTTAACAAGCTTTGACAAAGCACCATGGGGAAGCTTGGATTGCACTCACCTATATTGTACCTAGCCTTGGGATGGATAAAAACAGTCTCATTCACTAATGCGACAGCACTGAGTGCCTCCAGGAACACTAAATGTTGAGAGGAAAACATGAATCTTGACTTTCAGCAGAGGTGGAACTAAGCCATTGTTCACTCCCCTTAAAAAAGATATTCAGTGGCCAGTTCAGACTGCCCTAGGGACACCTAAAGCTGCAATAAGTACTTGTGAAAGTGAAAATCCACTGGGAAACCAATTCCAGTGTTTAAACCTCAGCATGAGCAGCAGAGTTGCTAGCAGGGTCACTTTTACATGTCTTTATAACCAGATTGAAAATCTACTGTATATGCCATAGGGATATTCCATCTGAGTTCACTGGTAAAGCAGCAACAAGGTAAAATACTGAACTTTCAGTAACAGGTAGGTGAAAGGGAGAAGGCAAATGGAAGAGAATTATCTTAGACTATGAATTAATATTTTCTTTGCAGCCTCAGCGGGTTTGGGGTTTACCATACCCCTGCCTCACATCATTCGATTTGGTGAGATTACATAGGGTTGGAACCTAATAGTGATGAGTGAAACTGCATTTGTGGGATGGATCTGTCCTGCTCCCCCATCATCTTTTGCAGCCCCCCCTCCCCACCAAATGCTGCTCCTGAGGGTCAACAGACCCAGAAGACATTATCCTTGTTGATGTCAGCATCATAGCTGCAGTATTTAACCCCAGTCCAACTGTTTGTGAATTTCAGCAGTAAATCTAACAAATATGTCTGGTACTAAATTTGGTTAGTGGAACATTTGGATTGTTTACTAGGGGTTTAAATATCGTCAGGGGACATGGGAAACTTTACTTAATTGAAATGATAAAAGCTATTATGTGACTAAGAGACATCTCCAGCTATTTAAATAAAGCATATGGGGGAAGTATCAGCTTTTAGAGTGGTCATTCACAACACGGCTGCAGATACAGACAGAGGACTGTCAAAACACAGCCAACCTAAAGGACAAAGGCATGAAATAAAAGCATACCCTACTACTGTGAATGGGAATCTGTGAAAGCTGTTATTATTTTATATGAGTTTCCTTACAGTGTGTTTAAAAAGCTGTAGAGAAGACAACAAAACCGGTCCACTTGTAGTAAAAATATAAGGCCTAGGCTACACGTGCTACGGAATAAGGCAGCAGAATTCCGTAGCAGCAGATTAGGCAGCACCACTTCACACTGCAGGTGCAGGGTAATTTTTTTTTTCAAAACTCCCACATCTAAAAAGTTCCTGCCAATTTAAAAAAAAAAACACTTCAGGGGAGAAAGGTTCTGCCCTGCCCTTTCATTCTGTGCTAGTTTTCCCCTAATAAAGAATGAGGGAATTTTGAAAATGTAATTGTTCACCTGCAAGCTGAGATGGTACAGTCCATTCTATCACCTCTGCGGCATGTGTAGGGAACTCTTCCTTGGGGCCAAAGTAATTCCAGGCAACGCAAGGAGTCTTTTGTATTCTGCAGGAGGCAAGGGAATGAGCATCTCATATTGTGCAGGATGGTTCTAAGCCAGGCATCTCTGATCTCAAGTGAGGGTAGCCTTCCACAAGGGTAGCAGTCTCTCATCTCAAGCAGGTTGGGCCTAAATAAGGCAAGTAGGCCCTTGTCTTGCCTGAGGTAGTCCAAGGGTTGCCAACCTCCAGGTGTGACCTGGTGATTTCCTGGAATTACAATGGATCTTCAGACTATAGAGATCCATTTCCCTGGAGAACATGACTGCTTTGTAGGGTGGATTCTATGGCATTACACCCTGCCGAGGTCCCTCCCCTCCCCAAACCCTCCCCAGGCATCACTACCAAATCCACAGTCCACACCTGGCAACCCTATGGAGGCCCTAGGTGAAGCAAAGCCAGTCTCTTCTCATGCAGGGCCACTCCAGGGGAGGTGGCTTCAGTATGGGGCAGTCCCCAGGCCATTGGGCCACCAGGATTTTTCCCACTGACAATAATGGCCCATCTGCCCCAGCCTGCTACCCTGAGAGCAAAATGGTTTTTAAGAATGCAGTAAGAAGTTCTCATGAAGTTAGCAAGTGCATTTTTAAAAGCACAAAGTTGTCGTTGTTGTTGTTCGGCTAGAATCTGTAGCATCGTTTAAATGCATTGCTACATTTCTGACTGCCATTTAAATTATGTGTGATATATAGGGTTGCCAAGTCCGGGTTGGAAAATACCTGGGGACTTTGGGGGTGGAGCCAGGAGCAGGTGGGGTTTGAGGAGGGGAGGGGCCTTAGCATGGTACAATGCTATAGAGTCCACCCTTCAGAGCAGCCATTTTCTCCAGGGGAGCTGCTGTCTGTCAGCTGGAGATCAGTTGTAAAAGCGGGAGATCCCCAGGCCCCACCTGGAGGCTGACAACCCTTATGATATACTGTCATATTTCTTGCTGGCCATTATCAAATATCTAAGTAAATGGTAACTAGTTTAAAATTACCTTACTGCTGCTTGTCTCTTCAACTAGCAACTAGCTGCTAGTGCTATTCTGCAAATTCTTGTGTAAGAATTTGCAGGAGAGTTCACACAGAAAAGCTGTACTGTCTTTCAGATGTTCCTGTGCTTCTGTTGCACAAGAAGATGCAAGTTTCTTCCACAGCCTTTGGTGTTAGTATTTGTTTTGGGGGGGGGGGTTAGCACAACATTCCAGTTTGAGGTGTAAAGCATACCTTCTTAGAGCTATTTTTATAAAGAACGAGTCAAAGAAAGAATCGGGCATAAAATAAATTCAATCCTATTCAAAGATGTAGGTCAGGCCTGGCCATTTTTTGGCATTCTGAGGGACTGTTCTATTCTTCCAGCAACTGGAATGAGTCCCAGAAATGTCACACAACCCAAAACACAATATCAGTCCAAAGCCAGAGCAAAGCTCCATAGCAGTCAACAATACCTAGGGAAGGGCTTCCCAGTTGCAGAAGCCATGTGCTGAAGCAAACCTGAGCACAGAGCCTGGAACAAAATGTGAACAGCACACAAAGCTGCCTTATCCTGAATCAGGGCAATTGGTTTAACAAGGTCATTATTGTTCTGCTGACGAGAAGCAGCTCTCCAGAGTCTCAGGTTAGGAGCCTTTGACATCACCTGTTACCTGTTCATTTTAACTGGAGGTGAAGGGGTTGAGCCTGGCACATTCTGCATGCAAAGGAGATGCTCTATCATTAAGTTATGGGCCTTCCCCATGATCCAGCGCACAGCCTGTCCATTGGCCTGTCCATCACCTAGACACAACAGTTGTGCAAAATTCTATCACTAAGAAAAGCATTGTTGTAAAAGGGTTGAGAAATAGCAGCAGGTATCCAGCAAGAAGAGAAGGAAAACAAATATTGGCAGTGCTTCATAATGAGGGATATAAGGAGTTAGAGAGGCACAGTCAAGTACCTACACTGCACATGTAGGCTTGTACGAGAAAAAGGTAAATTTACAGAAGACAAGGGTCTTGAGATGATGCCTATCTGTGGCTTTTTGCCATGATAGCCAGGAAATGCATCTTAATTCTTGAGTCTCTTGTAAAAAAAAAACAGGAAATAAATGATGAGTGAATTATTCCATAATTTCTATGTGCTTGCAAACTTTTCAAAAAGGATCAAGTTGATATTGCTGCTATAGTATACATCTTTAATAATATAAAAGTTGAGCTACTGAAATAAGTAATACTTCATATTTTATGTTTATATTAAAGTATTTAATTCTCAATATGGCCCCATCTGTGGATACTTATCTAGAGAGCCTGGGGCCATGGACAGACACAAAACCAATCTTTCTGCAAACCTGAGAAAAGCTCCAGGTTTGTAGAAAATTCTGAAATCTAAAATTTTACATTGGGGGTTTAAAACCTTCCAGAATGATAGAAGTACCTGTAGCTTTAAGAAACAAATGCTCTCATGGCTGTTGCTGGGCAACCACAAGATTACTGCCAGCATTCAAGGCTTAATTTCTGTCAGTATATGGCAGCAGGAGTGTACAGGGCTCTTTCTAGGGCTGTTTTGGCCTTGAGGGAGGACTCATAAAAGTCAGGCCTGTCAGCAACCAGGTAACTCACTACTATGCAACTTGCATGACTCATCCAAGCTTAGCTGCCTGCTACTGCATACCACAATACCCTTTATTGTGTAGCGATTAGAGTTTCAGGTAAGGATCTGGGGCACCCAAATTCGAATCTCCACTCTGCTATAGAAGCTCACTGGGGGACTCTCAGCCTAATTTACCTCACAGGGTTGTTGTGAGGATAAAATGGGACAGAAGAGAAGACAAATAATGCTAGGAAATGTATATCTTTTACAGGGAAAAATTCAGTGTGAGGAAACAGAATGGCATGGACCTAAAAAATCATGAGGTTGCTTCACATACGGAGGATGAGAAATTGAAGGAAGGATAGTCAGACTGAAATTAAGATGAGAAATTAGAAATTACGACATGTGATAGTGCACCAGCTGGACCCTGTTTGGATGATGGGAGGAACAAAACCAGGCAACCAGATTTCAAGGTAGGGGTCTCCACATGCTCAAGGAAGTCCCCAGGTATGTAGGGAAAAATGACCTTACAAATTAACCAAAAGATAAAGGACAAATCCTCTAAAAATAAACTTGTATGGACTGAAAATGTTTCAGAAGTGACAGGATGTTGTTGGCATCAAACTGTCAAAGGGGAAAGGGTGGGAAGAAAAAATCAACCCGCTCAAGCCTCCAAACCTAGATTTTGAGGGAGAGATTTGAATGTTAGAGAGATGGGATTTCTACGTTATTCCTCCCCCCTCCATGCTTATGGGATTTCTCATGGGCCCCCAGTATTGAAAAGATACTAGCACTGTTGAATAAGAAACCTAGACATTAAAAGAAACTTTTGTGAGAAGCAGTAGCTACAAGTGGAAAAAGTGTTCCAACTTCAGTAGTAGAACTGCTGAAGAATTCAGGATACAAGAGAAAGATAAAAACAACTTGTTATATGGGGAATGACTGAGCACATACTACTGAAAGGACATATGATGTCTTGAGAAACAGAGAGAATGTTGTAGAAACTGGAGCAGAAAAGTTCACTCTTAAATTTTGCATATTGTCTCCCACACTTTTCCCAAGGAGCTCAGAGAGAATCACATGTAGTCTTTGGATTTATCATTTAAGTGAATGTATCCAGTTTCTTTGGTGGAAGCAAAATCAAGACATAGCCACTATATTTTTCTTTTAAAAGAAAAAAATAGCCTTTTACAGAAGGGAACAAAATGTCAAGATGCCGCCTAATATACTTTTCTTTTTTTATCCCCCAACGTTAACATTAATTGAAGTTCTATATAATGAATTTGCAGAGAATATTTTTGCAAAAGATATTTCTGATTAGACAGCAAGTTGGGTGCATTTAACAAGACAATATTAGGCAATATTAAAGATTCCCCCGAAAGAGGTATCAGCTTAGTGCATTAATGAGAGAAGTTTTAACTTATTGATTCAGCGGTTCTTCTTTTATACACTGGCATATGCTTGTATGACTAAACCTTTCTCCTGGAGTGCAACACCAGTTTATATTTGAAGAACAAAATAGTCTGAAGAACTTATGTCTTGCTACTCAGTGTTGCCAAGATTTATGACTTATCATAAGTCTCATAGATAAATGCCCCCATTTTAAGAAGAATACAGGAACCAAAATACTACCATTTGTTATCACCTGAACTCACAGCCACTCAGATAAGTTTCATAAATGCACTTTAACCCAAGAGTTCTGAAATCTGAGGTGGAGCAATGTCATTCACTCACTGAAAATATGCCTTATTATTTAACAATGGCAGCCTATTAATGAACCTTGCACAATATTATTATGGGCAAGAGCTGAAAAAAAAACTGTTGTCCAAAATTACAATCCCAGGATGAGCGATACTGTTTTAATACTTCATTGAGCCTTTGAGCTTTTTTTCTATCTGGCCAAAGTAATTACAGACACATTGCTCTAAATGTGTGGCTATACTTGTTCGGGGGTGGGGGGGCTGTTCAGTTCAGGAAGAAATGCTGTCCTTTAGCCTGGAAGAGTGCTCTGCTTTTGGTGTTACTTATGTGTAGTTTTGACTATGAGCTGCTGCTTCCATCAGTGAATACAGTTCCATGAAATTTTAATTGCAAACAGCACCTGCAGAGGGGTTCAGCAAATTGTTTACATCATAGCAAGGAATCTTGCAATCTTTTTAACATCATGGCAGGTAACCAGTCCTTGTGTTAAAAGTTGCCGCAAGCATTTAGATGGTGATTCCTTGTTACGCACATGAAGACCCTGTGTTGCATACAGCCTTCACAAGAATAGGACCATGGATCACTTCCTCTAGTCACTTAACCTGGAACTGAAAGGCATAGTGGAATTGGGATTCTGGTTGAGAGGTTTTTAAAGACTAACAGAGATGGCCCTCCAGAGACATGGCTACATCTACCTCCACTTGCTATTTCTAAAGTGGATCCTACCCCTATCCTGCAACTCCACTGCACGACTGTTTATTTATTAAAATATACCCCATTTTTCCTTTTGGCTCAAGTTTGAAGCCTTTCTCCAATCTAAGGAGACTTCCATAGCTGCTTAAGTTGGAGGAAGTCTCCTTAGGCTGGAGGAAGGCTACTTAAAGGATGGCTGGATCTACCCTGTTGTCCTAGTTTGACATCGAAGCAATATCCAGTCAAACACAGAGCTAAGTGTGTTTAAGACAATTGAGTGCAATGTGCTTGAGCATGTGTGTCCTCTGATGGATAGTGATATTTATACAATTACATTTTCCTCAAACCTTACACAGTTAATAACTGAATCAATAACTAAATGAATAGCCTTTCCATAGGAAATTTGGTTGAGGATTAAAAGTTGTATCAACTCCAGTTTTACTCATAACAAGTCACATGCCCTTTCACATGACTGAGAATAATTTCTATCAATTCCTTCTCCCATTGTAGTCCTCATATTTTAGCACATGCATCCTCAAGGGTTCACCAACTCTCAAGGAATGTGTTTGGGGAGCACAACAAGCTACAGCGCATGGACAGTTTCACTCAGAGAGCACTGCTGTATAAACCACCCATGCTGTTTATACACTGTCTTTCATTGTGGCAAAAAGTCTCTTCCTGATGCAAAGAGACAATTACTGTAGTACCCGGATAGACGTATCAATCTGTTCTTCAAATGCTGGTCCAAGTGGTCTAGAATTCCAGCTTTTCAGAGGGAAGTAGGTTATGCAGGGAAGCATTGGACCTGTATGGACAAAAAGACATGATTATGGGCTCTTTAGTAAGAAAGGGGAAGTAGGTGAGATTTCATTTAAAAAATGGTTGGGTCCAACCCAATGGCTGGAGTATAAAATGAAAAACCCTTTCTCTTGTAGCCATAAAACTCAGAAATTAGGTTCTATGTAGATAGTGGTTTTAATAACAAAATATTATCTCAGTTTTTATTGGAGCTGTTTGATAACTATGTATTTGTTTTATATATGTATAATTAGTTAAATCTAAATATACACACATACATTTGCAGTGCAATCCTGTGTAAAATTACTGCACTTAAACCTATAGGTTTCAACTGAAGTAACTCTGCATAGAATTGCAATGTAAGGTATGTGTGTGTGTTAGTACTCATATTAAAGAGAGAATATTTAGAGACAAGGTTTTTTGGAACAGATGCTTGGGCCAGACATATATTTAATAGCCAAGAATGTTGGAGGTCAAGTAAAGGTAAAGGCAGACTTAGACCTTAAGATGTTTATTGTATGTGATGGGAGAACAAATAAACTTTAAGATACCGAGCTGCCTACCATCTGGAACGTCACTAAAAGTTGAAAAGGAACCTCTTAAAAATTTAGGCATGTGCATGGAAATTGCTGTGTCCCTTTGGATTGTGGTTCAAGTCTTCCCAGCCCCCAGTGTCTTTAGCCCATTATTCATGTGTAGTAAATATGTGTTGAAGGATTACATAAAAGTTCAGCAAGATTTGGAACAAACATGATCGACAGACAAACTTATTTTGATTGACCTCTTTCTTTAAGTGCAAGTTGAGCAGCCTCACCAATTCAGAAGCTTCCATTAGTACAGAGTGCTGCCAGATGTTGACTGGAGTGGGTCATGGGATTATTATCACTCCAGGTTTGGCCCATCTATGCTGGCTCCCAGTTTGTTTCCAGACACAATTCAGAGTGCTGGTCTTGATCTTCAAAGCACTATGTGGTTTGAGACCAATCTACCTGAAAGACCACCTACCCCTTTATGAACCTACCCAACCACTATCATCATCTTCAGAGGCCCTGCTCTGAGTACACCCACCTTCTGAGATTAGTTGGGTGGCAACCTGGGATAGGGCCTTCTTGGTCATGGCACCATATAAACACCTAAAGCTGCCTTACACTGAATCAGACCCATGGGCCATCAAACTCAGTATTGTCTACTCAGATTGCCACTGTTTCTTCAGGGACTCACAGTCTGTTACCTGATCCTTTCAACTGGAGATGCCCAGGATTGAAGTGGGAACTTTCTGCATGCCAAGAAGATGCTGTACCTCCAAGCTATGTCCCCCTTTCAAAGCTCTGGAACTCTCTCTCAAGGGATTCATCTGCCCCTTTCTGCCAGTGGGCGAAGACTTCTTTGTTTCATTTAGCATTCCTCAGTGATCCCTCCTTCCTAACCAATGTTTTAATTGTGTTTTTTATGTCTCGTATTTTAATTCTGGTTTTTGTTGTTTTAATTATTAGTGTTCAAGGGAGTTGATTTTAATGGTTTTAAAATGTGGTTTTGTCATGTATGTTAGCTTCCTTGGTGGCCCTAGTGAGGCCAGAAAAGTGGGATACAAATTTTGTAAATCAATGAATTTTTAAAAATTATCACACCATGAACCTTTCTTAAAAGACTCCCTTGAGCAAACAGTCAATCCAATCAAAAGACAATGAGCCAATAATTTTATATATGTCTGCATTATACCTATGGTAACCACCAATGAGGAGTCAGGCTGTTTTTACTTTTCAATGTGAGCCATGTGTGCTAGAAAAGAACCTTGTAACACATTTTTAGCAGCATTAAAAATAAGTTTTTTGCAGATGTGGAGGAGGAGACTCTACAATTACCATGAATGTGCATGTGCAAATTGATAAAGATATGGACAGTATGATAGCCATTGACTCAAACCAAGTAATGCTACTACAAAGCACACAGAGACATTGAAGTAATAAGCCCCATATCAAAATGTCAGTGGTTTTTGTTCTTTAAACACTGCACCTTTTATGAACTGGAACAGACACAATAACACCAAGAGCAGATACAGTGATGGTGGTGGTGAATGTGGCAGATGTGGCAAATTAGTATATAATCACACATGCTGTTTTCCATATACAACATGTTTAAGCTGTTTGTATGCAGCAGAACCATGCAGTGAATAGTCAGGTCTGATTATCATTATCCATGAGCAGAACACAAGCTGAGCCAGCAACTGAGTGAGTATCTTAGATATGAAACTCTCCAGGAAGCCAGAATGAGCCCTTTCTGATCCTAAGTTATTTCTGGTTCAACTTAAAACAACATGGTTCCAGGATACATGTTTGGTAAGGAATGACAAACATTCTGAAATTCATGAAACGAAGAAGACCAGGAGAGAGAAAAACCCTACTTAATTTGTGAATGTTATGAATTAAATGATGATCCTTGTCTTCTTCATAAATGATGGCCCTTGTCTTCTTGTCTTTTGTGTGTATGTGTGTATGTGTGTGTATACACATATACATACATACATGCACAGGGCAGCTTGTTTCACCCCAAATACAAAAGACAAGAAGATAAGGGCTATTATTTATGAAGAATGGCCATGTGCACAACTTATAGGCCGTGGACAGACTTGAGTTCTGCCTCACCTCTGCGGTGCGGCAGAGCAAGGCGGGGGGAATTGCCCCCACCATGCGGCGTTCGCACGCCGCTGCAAGGAAGCCACCCACAGCGTCCAGACTGTGGGTGGCTTCCAGCGCCGGCGTCTGAATGCCGCGCGGCTCCCCCTGCCTGGCACGCGTTCACATCCGCCAGAAGTGGGTGGAACACACGCCGCAGCAGCCAGGACACCACTTTGAATTGGTGCCCGGCTGCTGTGGGAGGAGCGCAGCGCCGGACACGTTGCGTCCGGGGCGCCTCCTCCGGGCAGATGCGGCAGTCTGAACGGCCGCTCTGCCTCTGCTTTTAAAGCAGAGGCAGAGCGGGCCAGACTGCCAGTCTGTCCTCGGCCATAGTCCACACACAGAGACTCTTTAAAATACACAAGAACAAGCCAGGCTGAATTATGTATCAGTCCCCATTCCTTTGTCTTTTAGAGGGGAAAGGCAGAATTATTTCCTTCAGCACAGTGTATATAGTTTTTACTCAGGAATTGGTTTCTGAATACAAAAATGTACAAAGTGATAGTAAGTTTTCACAGCAGTTTTAAATATAAATCAATGCAATCTTTTTGTGTGAACTGCCTCATTTTGATTTCCACTGTAAAGCCATCTATCCTGACTAGGGATCCGCATGAACCAGGGAAATGCAGTTCAATTCATGGTGTGTGCAGTTCACAAACTATGGACTGTCACAAAATTTTTTGCACTAGATGAACTGGTTTAGCTCATGAAGTTCATGATGTGGTAGAATCCCCCTGCCCAGCATGCTAGAGATATCAGACTAACAGGGGATCTCTGTCTGATTCTCCTCCATCTGCCATCCAAGTTTGGTGGTGACTGGATTTACAGGGTCCGAGTTAGGCAGTGCAAACCCAACAGGACTAATGTCAATCCAGGAAAGTGCTTTTGGGGAAAATATCAGGCACAGATACAAAAGTGTATAGAATGGACCCCCCGCGAGCTGCACACACCAAACACACAGGAACCTCACCCTGCTGCCTGCTCCTCTACAGTCTTTCCAAGTTGGGGGTGGATTACATTTCTGGGGTTCCAGTTATGGACCCCCCAAAAATTATCCTCAGTGCTCTCTCTGGAAAAGACAGCTACAGTTACAGGAGTCTGTGGAACAGCTCAGGAACAGCAAACTCACAGGGAAATTTCACCTGGGCAGCCCCCCCCCCCAGCCAGATACTGGAAGCAAGGAAAGCATCACCCCCTATGCTTACAGCCCCCCACAAGTCTCCAAAAGCAGGTTCTGAAGGACAGAAAGACAGACATCCCCAGAGTTTCAGCAGGGGCTCCCCAAAGTTACCCCACGATAGCTTGGCAGGCAGAGCACCCCGGCACTAGCAGAGCAGTGGAAATCAGAGTTTTCCAATTAAAGTGATTAGTGATGCCAGCCACAACAGGAAGTAGTAGTAGTAGTAGTAGTAGTAGTAGTAGTAGTAGAGGAAAAGGAGGAGGAGGAGGAGGAGATTGGATTTATACCCCACCCTTCACTACCCAAAGGAGTCTCAGAGTGGCTTACAATCTCCTTTCCCTTCCCCTCCCCACAACAGACACCCTGTGAGCAGTGTTCCCTCTAAGCTGAGCTAGTGTGAGCTAGCTCACAGTTTTTTAGTCTCCGGCTCATACATTTTTGTATTAGCTCAGGAAGGATGGCTCCAGAGCAAACTAATTTATGCAGTAGCCAAATCTCTTGCTCACAACTTTAATGCTAGTAGCTCACAAAATAGAACTTTTGCTAACAAGATTCTTCAGCTTAGAGGGAGCACTGCCTGTGAGGTAGGTGGGTCTGAGAGAGCTCTTTCAAGAACTGCTCCTGAGAGAACAGCTCTGAAAGAACTTGTAACTGACCCAAGGTCACACCAGCAGCTGCATGTGGAGGAATGGGGAATCAAACCCGGTTCTCCCAGATCAGAGTCTGCATTCCTAACCACTACACCAAAGTGACATCCAACAGGACAGGGGCTTCCCAAAGTAACCCCACAACAGCTTGGAAAACAGGGCAACCCAGCCCCATGAGACTAGTGGAAATCAGATTTTTCCATTTAAAGTGATCAAGAGGTAGGTGCTGTTTCATGAGGTAGGCGTTGGGTAAGAGAGCTGCCTGGTAGAGGTGGCCACCCTCCCACCCAGGCACCAAGGGAGCAACCTGCAGGCTGCATGCCAGATGACTCAGAGCAGAGGAGGAATGGGGAGACATGCAGGAGGACAACAGAAGGCCTGGATCTTACTCTTTGAGGTCTAGAGGAGTAGCCCAGCAGAGAAAAATTGACTTTCAAGAAGGCCAACTCATCCACCCTGGCTGGGTCCCGGAGGGGAGGGAGTGATGAGGGCTGAGAATGTCTCCCAGGTGGGGGCACACCCACTCGCTCTGGACACTGGTGGGAGGGCAGGAGAGGCGATTCATGGCCATGCAAGAGAGGTCAGGCCAGATGGCAGCCTTGCATGCAGTACTCCAGAGGATCAGTGGGACTTGGTGAGGTACTTCCTCACCATCACCTCTGCCGAATCCTCTGCCATCGCACGCCTGGCATCCCTGGCTGACCTGGCTGACCTTCCAGTTCACTGCTGACAACCAGTAGCAAGATTTCTCCCTGGCTGGGCTATTTGAGGCAGAAGTGCCAGGCTGCAACTCCAGCCCCCCCCCAGCCTCTTCCACCCACTTTTCCTTCTGGCCACATCTGCTGGCCTGTAGCCTCTGCACTTCTTTGCAGAGCTCATACTTCCATTGCACAAGCTCTGCATTCCGTAGAGCTATGCTGCCTTTTGTCTGTGCAATCATTGTGTAGGTAGAGTTCCAGTGGGTGGGTTAATCCAGGATGAACCAGTGTTCAGGCTCCTCCCCCTCCCCCTGCCTTTCATGCAGCAGATGGGTAGAAGTTAGAAGTGAATGGCCAGAATTGAGTGGCCAGGTACTGGCAAGTCTCCAGCAAGCCCACATCTCAAGGGTGGCAGTGTCCTTGGTGGCCCTGACAGGTGGCCCTGAGCATCTTTCACCACTAGGTGAAGCATGTGCTCCAGACAAATGATGCTCTTGAGGCATGCAGCCTTCAACACTGCGAGCATGTTGGTGCCAGCATCCATAACCATGTAGCCATGGATGATGATGCCACTGCTCACCCACCCCCTCAGGCTACTCTGTATCAGGGCAGTGATGTTTTCTGCTGTGTAGTCTGCATCCATCCCCTGTGCATGGAGCAGAACCACTTTGTAGCCCAGTGGCAGGACTGTTCCCTCCTGGGTGTGGGGAGCCTTTCTTGGAGGGGCCTCCTACTCCCCCTCCACTTCTCCCTGCTGAGAGGGAGTGGTCCTCTTCTTCCTCTTACTGGCCACCACTCTTTTCCCTGCACCCTTTGCAGGTGCCTGCAGAGGACTGAGAAGGACAAGTGTTGGGGATTTGTGACCCCCCCTGGATGTGGGCATGGCACACCTGGCACTCTGCCCCACAGGGGTCACTGGGGAGTGTACGGAAATGTTTCTAAAGTATGGGCTGAAAATGATGCCCTAGGACTGGAAAAGGTGGGAGGAGGGACAGCTGCTTTCTGGCACTGGACTGGGAAGGTCCAGTTACTGTAAGCAGGAGCAGCAACAGGGCATTGTGTGGAAGGGGAGGATGCTTCCCCCCCAAAAAAAATTGTTAGAGACTTCTCCAAAGAGTGCTATCAGCTTTGAGCAGGGCTAACAACTCTTTGTCCTCTGTAGAGAGCCCCAGGAACAGATCAGGGAAAGGAGACCCCAAGGGATTGGTGCCTGGGGACAGGAGCCTATGGTATGGGGAGTGGAGGACTTCTTCACCCCACAATGAGCACCCTTTGCTCCCACTTTCATCCTCATAGCACAGAGGGGTTGGTTCACAATTAGGAGGGGTATAAAATGTGGGTCCTCAGCTTAAGAACCCACTATCTAAGCCCCTTTGCTCAGTATGAGCAGAGAGAGATGGTAGCTCACAGCCCTGAATCCACATAAGACCCCCAAACCCTAGCAGAGGAGAGGAATCATAATGTGGGTCCTCAGCCAAGGAATTACCTAGCTAAGCCCCTCTGCTTGGCATGAACAGAGAGACAGGGTGGCTAAGAGTGCTGAGTCTACCTAATACCAAAACCCCATCAGGGGAGAGGAATTCCCAGTTATGAGGGAATGTGCTCTACTAGTTCACTTTTAAGAAGTTCTGTTCCTTGCTCTTAACTGTGAACAGCCTAGAAAAAAGAGGCTTCAGATCTGAGCTGAGCATATATATAACATTCTGATCCCATAAAGCAGAATGGGAACTCTGCTATTGACAGCCAGCAGTGCCTGTTAGGCTTTGGAGGGCTCCTATTGGTGTTTCCAAGGCTGGAGAATTGTCATCATCCCCCGCCCTGCAGTTTAATTGAGCAGAGACAATCTCTCTGGAAAATGTAATCATTCACAAACCACCACAAAATGCACCAAAGTTCATGAAATGTTTGTGTCAGGCGCCCTGCTATGAACATTGCTTCACGAACCACAAAGTGGCCAAAATTCATGACGAACTTTAATACGGGAGCCAGTTCATGCCCATGGTTTTCCAATATCTCTGGTACATAGCAGCCATTATTTGAGATCCTTTTGTGCCACCAATTAAATCTACATATACACTAGCTTTCTGCCACTAAACTATGGTCCCGGCCTCAATGTCTAAATACCATCTGTCCCTTCTCTTTTCTTCTGGGACATGAATCCATGTGATGCCACAATGTTCCTCTCCTCTTCCTTGGATATCATTATTGTATACACCCACCCCTGAACTTATACTTTCACTGGATATCTGCTGATAGGTTGCCATTTTTCTTTATCCTAGGGAAGAATGTAGCTAAGTATTGATAGACACTACAAAAACTGGACTTGCAAACCTAACGCTTGGAATGGGCATTGTGTTCCCAGAACAAACATTGTTGCAAGAACATTACAAAGTACACTAGGGAAATCAACTTGAAATTGTGAAGCTCTTTGAGGACATGGCAGCTTTGAAGATGTTGGCAGGAATATGTCTTTTTGAGTCATTCCCAGATCAAGTATTGTTGTAAAGATGTTTTGTGTTATACTATACAAAGGATCATTCTCACCTTCTGGCTTTTGTTACAATTATTATGCAGTTGTATCATACTTTTCCTGTGTACAAGGTGTTTTAGTGCTATCCACCATTAAGCACTGCAAAGGTAGATAAGACTAAAAAATATTAGTAATTTGCTTGAAGCTGCCCTGGGAGTTTCAACATCAACTGGAAATAACAATCTGGTGCATTCTCTATTATGGCTCCCACCTGGTGGGATGGCCTGCCTAAGGAGGTCAGGAAGGCTTTTACATTTCTATCATTCCACAGAATGCGTAAAACAGAAGTGTTTGGGAGGACTCTTTATAAAGGGAGTAGGATTTTAGTTTATTGCACTGCTTATTGTGCGCATAATCTTGTTTTACTGCATTGTGTTATTTTTGTAACCCAGTTTTTGCATGCTTTATAGAATGTAGTCTACCTTGTTTATTTGCACTGTTTTCTATTAGTATGATCCAGTTTTCTTGCATAGTTTATTGCATGTATTATACTGTTTTTATTGCATTGATTTTATATTTTGTAATCCGCCCCAAATCTCAGAGAGAAAGGCAGACAGTAAGTAAAGTAAGGAAATCAATACACTTGTGATGAAGAGCAGTAAGTTCAGTATCACCACCAGGCTATTTTCTGCTTTGTCATTTGGTTAACCTTCAAGAAGGCTGTTTAATTGTTAGTTCCATGACCTTGCACAGGCACTTTATTAGCTCCTGAACACTGGAACTGCCCTAGCACCAGTGCAACATTATGCTAGCAAAGAGGAGGCATTTCAGGGAGATTTAGAGAAAGGTGGTATCAAGCTCTTCTCTCTTGCCTTCATAACCATCTATTATACCTACCAACGAATAACCCTTTGCTTACAACACACCCATCAAAACAGAGGATGGGAATAGACTACACTTTATAAATGAACAGGGTTTTTACATTCTTAATATTGGGCTGTTCATTATGTGTAATGTAGACATACAAACTGATACAAATGTTGATCTGTGTGAACATTCGCAAATCTTCCTTCCTTCCTTCCTTCCTTCCTTCCTTCCTTCCTTCCTTCCTTCCTTCCTTCTCTAAACAGCATTATAATAGGGGGATCTAGTTGGTGTGTTCCCCAAAAGCCATATAAAGATAAACAAATATGAGGCTGACAATGTTTTTCTACATCCATCCTCAAATAGGACAGTCTCTCAGCCTTTTCAGCCTGTGCTGAGGGTGTTAATCCAGATAATATAATCAGACTGTGACCTGGCCTTTCCTATGAATAACAATTGATTTCAAGTAGATCCTTTCTGTATTCCTTTTCGGGGGTGGGGGACTTTTTCTCTGTCTGGCTCGGGAGCTGCATCGGTCTTACTCTCTATTTTGTCCAGCAACCTTGAAATGAGAAGCTAATTTCAATCGCAAACTTGACCTTTAATGCTGTTGAGCTTTATCTTTGCTCATACCTTTTTCCCTTTAACCTTCGAAGACACAAAAGTCATCTGAAACCCATATGGAGCGTTAAATCCTAAATATTTTCTAAGCAGCTCTGATCTCCTTGCCACATTAGAGTTGTAAATTAGGGGTCTCCTATGATGCAGAAACCAGCCTTCCATATCACGGTTTTCTTCACTGAATGAGGCAAGAGCCGGTCAGTAAATATATATGGTCAACCTCAGGTTTCCTCCCTGGGACTTCCCATGTATTTTTAACTGCCTTCAATTGTTAATGTATTCCTCAAATGAGATGCATCACCTTGAAGAATGGCTTTTTGCCCTCTGGGAATACGCCAAACAAGTATTTCATTCACTATGATAATCAGTTCTACCTCCAGCAACATATGAAACCCAAATTTAATAGGCAGCAGTGATTAGGTTTCAAGACAGAGGGCCATCATTGTCCACTGTAAATAATAATAATAGCAAGCAAAACAGCAAGAACACTGGAGAGTCCTGAAAAATAAGGCAGGTTTTGTGCCTAGAACTCATTAAGAAAAATAATGACATACTCTTCAATAGGTTCAATAAATATATGTGTTTGTTCTCTTGTTACTTACAAAGAATTTATTTTAGGATATGAATTTCCTTGGGCAAACGTTCTTTCTCTCTTCAGATTTTTTGTGTAAAGTAATGTGGGTAATTTAAAAGGAAGAAAAGGAAAAATTCCAATTATTTTGGGGAAAACATATTTATTAATTATCATACAATGTTGAAGAAGGGTTTATAATTGTGTCCTGGGAAATTGTTGCACTATCGCATGGATCCTTCTCAAAGGTAACGCTCTATTTAAAAAAAAACCCAGAGAATAATAGAGAACATTCCAGGAAAGGGGGGGGGGTGAATTAACCCAAAACGTAAGCCCTTAAATCAGCAGCTTGGGTCGTGGACAGTAAATGATACAGTGGTTCCACTTTCTTGGAACTGAGAAGCAAGAGAAAATGAAGAAGGATGCTAGTGACAGAGCAAGGATGATGGGAGCAGGCTAGCATTATGAATGATATGTTAAGTGATTGGCTCAGATGGAATCATGGGATTGCTGCCTTTTACAGAGGCTGATTTTCATCTATATTGTTTGCCTTTTTCTCGACGACTCTTTAATATATGCAGGATACATGTACATGCACACGGGCAATATATAAAACTACAGATGTATATTTACATTACACCTTATATAGCATACATATTTATATAGGCTCAGAAATCTCCTTATCCCTATTAAACACTCTTTACACTTTATACAGGCAGCTGATCAACATAATTTACTGGCTTGTGAGCTATAAAGATCTTTTTATATGACTCCTATATCCTTCCGCTTCCTATGCGGGGGGAGTAAAGATGCTTTTATTTGCTACTGGCTTACTTGTTTTGATTCCCAGAGAGTCAGTGAGAAAAGTATATATATACTGTTGCTGTTTAGTGATAAGAAAATAGGATGATTTTAAAGCAAATAATCTCCCCCCTTTTTTTTGCTTAAGATTTGTGCACTGTGTTATGGTATGCGGTCTTCTTTTTATATGCCTTGTGGATTCTCTGTTACAAACTAGGAGGCATTACTGAGTTTATTTTAGCCTGGCTGCTTCTTTTGTAGATCAACAGCAAGCCAGATAAGCTAATTCAAAATACTAATGAGATAGCTGGGAAACACATGGATACAATTAAATGTAATACTAATACTTGATTTACCCAGATTTTTTGCAATTGCAACTTTCCCCCCTGTGGAACTCATTGGCCAATGCACAGCACCAGCCCACAACATTTAACTCCTTAGTTGACTGCTCCCCTCCTGAATGTCACAATCCACAATGGTTCATTTTCCCCCCTATGAAACCCCACTGCCACAATTAGGCACCATGCAAGGATAACAGCAGTGGGCTTCCATCCTGCCCATTTATTCAGTAAGGTTTGTGCCAACAAATTTCCCCATGGATTGGATCCTGAGAGTCCAGCTTCAGACATGCAGTATAAATTGCTAGAATATGTAAAGATCAGAAGTTTTGGCCCTATCTCTGAGCATATAAGCCAGCATTTAAGTTGGTTTTTCATAGTATGCACTGTTTAGTTAGACATATCATAGGCAGTTCTGTATTTTTTTAAAAAATAATAATAATTAACCCCAGGATGCGTATGATTATAGAAGTTCATTATAAATTATTTCTTTCATTGAAAAGTGGAATTTATATTCTCAAAAAACCAGTAAACATGTAATTATGACTGCCAATAAAAGGATATTACTACCTGGCAAATCAGTCTATGAATCAGTATTTGAGAGAATAATTCCAATTAGTGGCCGAAACTTTACTTTCTAGATCAGGTCACTGTTGATGTGGCTAATTTCTTGTGGCTATGCTAGCTTTCCAATTTTGTTGTTTTGCCTCATCTTTGCCAATTGCTTGTGGGGAAATATAATGAATTCTTTTTTTCATAAAAATAAATATTGATAATTAAACTAATGAAGCAATATTTGGGGAGGAGGGCTGGATGTAGAACTGACCCAGGTGCTCATTATTAAAACTTTTAAATATATTTTGGGCAGAATGAGAAAACGAACATCAGTGGCCCAAGATAATTAGCATGCCTTCTAAATAAATGATATATAGTTAGAGACTTGTTAGTAGTAGGAGAACCTACAAATTTCATTTGCCATGATATAGCCCAGCAGGCATTTTAGAGTGAAAAGGGCGCCTGCGAATCCCCAGTATACCACTCAGATCACCCCCTGAGGGGAAGTGCAACTCACATTCAAATCAAATGTTTTCCTATCAAATGTTCTACTAATGGCTTTCCTATGAGACCCAAGCCTGTCACTCAGCCACAACCTATTTAGACATGTTAAAACAGAATTTGTTGTTTATTTGTATTTCATTGAAGTGAGTTTGTTTTCTCATATTGAATTTGTATCCAGACCCCAGGTTGTCAATACCACTTAGCTAGATCTGCAGGTTTGTTGTGTGTTTTTCTCTGCATGGAATCCACAGAGGGAAAAGGTGCTGTTCATGCCAGGCTCGGTCCTCACACAGATCTGAAAGCAGTATAGTTCTGCAATGTTGAAAACAACAGATGCTGCAGCTGTAAAGGAAACCCCTTCCTGATACCACAGGCTTTCCTTATCAAGCATTGGGTTTGATATATAGCTGCAAATTAATAAATAAACAGCAGGTGCCAGGGCAAGGTCCCAAAAAGGATAAACTAAATTATAAGAGGGCTCAAAAATAAGAGACAAATTAGAAGAGTTTATTGAAATGCTTCAAACCTGTATCTTGTCTCTTCCTCCCCCGCCTAACATCCACAGTGCTGTTTTCCTAAGCTGTGTTACGGTTTTCTGTGAAAGCTGTTCCTTGAAAACGCTCTGCTCCCCTTTCCGACTTAGCAGCATTCTTGTGCTTAAGACTAATTCTGTGCATTAAACCTTCCATAAAAACAAGTACTAAGTGTTATGTTTGAAATGCACTTCAAAAGCCTAAAAGGCCAAAGAAAGCCCTTCCTTAATTATTGAAGAAGTGTCTGTAAAGGAAACATGAGCAAATAGCATCCGTGCTTTCATCTCCAGTAACCTTTTATTGTCCTTTTCTTCAGATGGCCAAGTCAGTATATTTAATAAAGAAAGAAGCAACCATCAAAGAAGGCAGGGGTCTAATAAATGGTCCTGATTAAAGGCCCTGACAGGGTATGAACTTTGCATAAATTTTCTTATGGTGTCAGGCTAGGATACTGATTGAAAACCTATTAACATAATCACACATTTAGAAGAAATGCTGTAATGTATCAAAAACATTTCCTTTCGTGTCATAATCTTAAGGACATTAAAATGCAAATGATAATAAGGAGCTGTGTTCTAGTGATGTTCTGAAGGCTTGATTATCCACATATAGAGAACAAAATATAGAAGTCCTTTTTTGAGCTACTGCAGCTACAGGATTTCAAAAGATCAGACCCATGTTCATGCACAGAAATGTATTTATCTCCTCCTAGGACAGAATGCTTCTTGTATAGCTGAGACTTGAAAAATACAGCAGGTATATTTTGTATAAATGGCAGCATTAAAACATCGTGTTTGGCATACTGGTTTCCTTCTCAAAATCACAAGGTGCCAAACAAACCAGCAAGTCCATGATTCGATTGCAACTAATATCAGACACATTCATTTCTAAACTGCAGAGAAATCAAAGCATTATGTTATCTTGCTTTTATTAAAATGTGTGCTGCGAGTAACAGATTTACTATAGATTCACAGCAGTGATTCCTCTAATGCTAATTTTTTTAACAATAAAAAGAAACACTATCCGCTCCCACGCAAATAGCCATAATTATGTAAAGAATGACTGCCTCAGACTGATGACTTTCAATATGCTTTCGTCTAACACACTGGTGTAAGAGGCCAGAAAGGTCAACAGTAATTCATAACTGCTATAAAATTGTGTAGCATCCCAGGGCTTCTGGAGGATGCTGACATTATCCTGCTTCTTCGACTGGTTTGTATATGTAAATTTGTGATAGGAAGTGCACTGCTTGTGCCATATCGCATGCAGAGCATCAATCAGCCGGCAGAATACATCCGAGTATTTTCATTATGCCTAGTTATTTACTGCATCAGAAGAAATTACCCTGGCAAGCCAAGCGGCCTTCTCTGGGTAGCATGATATGACCAACCAGGTTTCAGCTCAGGAGTCTTGTAAACATTACAGGATTAATCTCACAATCACCGTCATCAATCTTTCCTAGTCCTGCCTGGGTGCAACCACGGAGATTGGTAACCAGGCAAGATAGATTTAAATTTAACCCTGAATGTCAAGAACTGTACGTCAGATTTGGACATCCTATTTCAAAGAGAGCTTCCCCCCCATTCCCGCAACCTAGATTCCTCATGAAATAATAAAAAATATAGTATTTTTATATCTCAAAAAAATCAAGTGTATTTTTTTCTTTTTTTGTCTTTGACATATGGCCATGAGGTGAGAAATCTTTTACAGATGTACATCCTAGAATGGAAAGTTCTCATCCTAAAATGACACCCTACAGATTTATGGCTACAAACAATGGCTGTGCTAGTACCGCTTAAATGAATGGGAGCTACAGAAATGATGGGGAGCTGCCAGACAACAGAAAGACAACAATGCCAGATTTTATCCATTGGCTTAGAAATGCACAACTATCTGTGCACAGAAGTGATGTACATTTGTGAAAATTGTTAACAGTCACAAAGTTTACACATAAAAGAAGATCCAACAGTGGTGTTTGTAAGCCAGGGATTTCTACCACCTTGGTATATCCCAATTAATGGAAGCCACTGCTGCTTAATCCAGTGTTGCACTGCTTCTATAAGTCGACCATTTACTTGAGTGTGTATGCAAGCAGATTTTAAAAGGGTGGCTGGGCTCTTGGCCCCAGATTGTTGTGTGGATGTTCTGGCACTGACCAACAAGGAATGGAAGTTCTTGAGGGGACAAGGTGTGTAAATGTACCATTCTCTAACAAATGAAACATTAAATACCCCAGGTTGGCTCATCGGTAGCACTGGTATGGATTGTTAAAGGGACAACTTGATGTCCCTTTGCTGAAGCAGAAAAGAAAGGTTCAGTCGGCACCCACCTTCTGTGAATGAGGAGCAGGAAGGGCAGGCTTCCTTGAAAAATAAGCTGTCTGTATAAGCATTTTATCATTTTATGTTTAACTACGTGCACCATATAATGCATCCGGTTGAAGCAGAGTGAAAGATAACAGGCACTGGGTTTTGAAAGGCAGGTGAAAACAGCAATGATAATGATCATTTTTGATAGTGAAGAAACAATAAATATATAATGAGAAGAGCTCATATAAAGGCTATATGGGCATATAATTTCAGCTCGGACTTCCCCCCCTCCTGTCCAAAAGCACTTTCTGCAGCATATTATATATCTCAGTGTGTGTGTGTGTGTGTGTGTGTGTGTGTGTGTGTGTGTATTTGTGTGGGTGTGTGCTTTGCTTGTGTGTTAAGTGTTCTTTCTTATAGGAAGTCCATGTAATTTTTAGACCTCTAGATTTATATTCATCCCGAGCAGAAATACCCAGTGCATGTGTTTTGGGCCTTTTTATTACTGAATCAACATTACAATTTGCCAACTGTGTGCTCTCTGCAGTATAAAGCCCTAAGCAGCAATATTTGATGTCATCAGAATATCCCACATGTGAAATAGAATGAATAGGAACAGTTAAATCACAGAGTAACTGTGCCTTATGGTTGCTATGAAAGTGAAGAAGCAACCTACACTGTTACTACAGATCTTGAATCTAGAGTTAAAGAATGAATGCTCAAACCACAGCCCCACAGTCTACCCTTGTAGTTAAGAGTGCTAGATTTGGATATGAAACAACCAAGTTCAGAAACCTGCTCTGCCATGAAGAAAATGGCAGAAAAATCAGCCTGATTTATCTAACCAAGTTGCTGGGAGGACAAATGACCTCCTTTACACTAGAAGCACTGTAGAAAAAAATGAGAAACAAGATAGAGGACGATGGTAACTGCAGAATATGGACCTATCAAAACATAGTTCCAAAGAAAACCTGTGCTCTTCATCTTGGTCTAGTTATGCACGCTAGATCCTCTTAACTCGACAGTTCTAATCACCTATTGGGATGGCGGGTTGAATGTTTGGGGTCAGTACTTTGTAGTTTATTTAATTTTATTGGACCAAACACCCATGCATATTTGTCCCTGTGTTGTAATTAATGGAAATGTTTTGGCAAACTTCTGGAACTCTATGAGAGTGCTGGAGCTCTGTTGCCAGGAAACAGTTTCCTAACTGGGGTGCAATACCTCAAGCAAAAATGCTCCCAGTCACAGACATGGTGCAAGATGCGCCATTCCCTCCTGTACCAAGGAATAACCCATATGCCTCATGTGTGTGACAGTCTTGTATACTGAAGAGAATTTTAAAAGTCCCTGCTTATGTAGAGCTTATACAGTGC
Organism: Lepidodactylus listeri; assembly: GCA_029233225.1. Lineage (NCBI taxonomy): Eukaryota > Metazoa > Chordata > Lepidosauria > Squamata > Gekkonidae > Lepidodactylus > Lepidodactylus listeri. The sequence goes on along the minus strand of JARCFY010000006.1, from coordinate 45,358,322 downwards.
ATTGCGGAGTGCCTCCATGCGCACTGGAATCACTGGAACATCTGTTAACAGTGTTTTCTCCACAGGGAATCTCGTGGGGGAGGGGAAACCCTATGGAAGTTCCAAAATAAAACTATGAAGAAGCTGAGACATACAGGCATTATCTCAAGATAATGAGTTCTGTCATATAACTGGATTCTGGATGGAAGATAATGATGATTTGTTTTCTTGATCTCTGTATGAAGAAAATTATTACTTCAATGATTCATTAATGTTGGTATCTGGACTCCCTTTGGATCAGCATGGTCTCGCAAGGAAAATGTCAAAGGGCAGCTCTCAACAAGGCTCTCTGTTTGATAAAAACAATGGACTGGCCTGAATGAAACTCTCACTTCATGCTATTTCAAGTGGCAATTATGCTTAACTCCGAGAGTAATGAGGTGCAGGCTGGTTCATTAATTTATGCAATGAGGTATGAGAATTTCAAACTAGTAGCAAACCACATATCGTGTTGAAAATAGTATGGGCTTGGATAGAATGCTTGATGAAACGTAAACTCTAAGAATAAGTTTGCTTTTGGGTGGGGGCTTCTAGCAGTGACCATCGTTTCATTTGTTAGAAAAGAAACACAGACAAGCTCAGAACAAACATGCAAAGGTAATAAATTTAAACAATACTGAGTATGACAAAGTTAATGTTCTGTTTATCCCAGTGGCTTCAGTAGAAGAGAGTGAAATGGATTACTTGTATACAAAGCTGCTGAGATGGCTCATGACATTAGTGAAATTAGAAGAAAGCCACCTGAAGGGGAAAAAACCCAAATGCCTGTGGTTGTCATTCTAGTTCCACCACTGATTCCAACTTACTCTAGCATTAACTGATGGACTTAGAAGGGTATAACGCTGCTTAGGATGGCAGTATACACTAAAGTATACACCGTGCCATGAGTTCCATGGACAGAACTCTCAAGCATTTTTTCTTAGTAAACAGCACCAGGAGGTGAAATAGCTGTTCCACAGTGCTCTTTCAGATTGGAAAAACGTAAGAACATAAGAAAAGCCAATGTTGGATCAGGCCAATGGCCCATCCAGTCCAACACTCTGTCACACAGTGGCCAAAAACACCAGGTGCCCTCAGAAGGTCCAGCAGTGGGGGCAGGAAGCCCTCCCACTGTTGCCCCCCCAAAAAACACCAAGATTACAGAGCATCACTTCCCCCAGACTGAGAGTTCCTATCTATACTTTGTGGCTAATCACCTCTACCTCCAATCTGAATAGAGGTTCCAGACACGGATCTCCTTGTATCTCAGATAGGTTGGTATTACATACCCTTAAAATACATGCTCTTATTTTTTGGAATTCAACCATTTATTTTTTCTCAGAATATTAGATACATTAATAAAAAGTTCAGTAATGATCATTGTTTAGGATGACAGATATCCATCAGTTCGGTTTGTGTTCCATTCACAGAGAGCAGTTATGGGAACTGAACATACAGTGGACTGATTGTCTGCATCCAAACATTCTAAGCACATCCAACTGAGAGAAAAAGATGACTACACATGTGCAGTTACATGCTGTGATATTGCAGCTCCTAGCACCACCACTGCACCTATCACTGGCACAGTTTCCAACTTTTTACATATTAGTGAAAGGGAAAGAAGAGCACTGTATATATTGTGTTCAATCGATCAATTGACCTTTATTGGCATAACTATATATTGAGTCGAGATTTATTCCTTGCGTGTCTCTTTGTGCCTCATTTCTTCTTATGGAATGGGAACTGCCATGCTTATGAAACATCATGCACCAAATGCAGTTGTTGTGCATAACTAATGGACAACATAATTGTAGTAGTTGAATAATCCTGTATCTTCAACTCTCAGCAAATAGCAGCCATTGCCTATGTTTTCAAAGAAGTGTTATATGAAAAAAGTCTAAATCCAATAAATAATGTTGATTGGAATAAATTACTTATATTAGCATTAAAACCCTGAGAAACACGTGTTTACTTTTCCTCTAAACTCTGCCAAAAATGACTGTAGTATGCTTATATTACAGTGGCAGATACGAACAGGTCTCTTTTACAGCCTGGTAAAATACGGCTGCTGTGAATCAGATATTTCCTTACTGTGTTAAAAAGGGATAGAGCCCAGCAATGTAAGAAGTGGTGTGTAAAGTGCCAAAGGGAAAGTTATTTCTGCTCTTGACTGGCAGATTTGTTTTCCTTTTTCATACTTGCCTGTTCTCTGAGATACCCATAAATTAAACATCAGAGCAGATTATAATGCAGATTACTAACTAACGCATGTATGTTGCATAACAGATACATTATACATGCTATATTTACATAACATTTGCACTTGATCCAGGTTATATATATCAACTAGAGATGGGGTTTGTGTTGCAAAAAAATATGGAGATGTTACCCCTCCCCTCCATTACATTAATGGCACTTACAAGCTAGGTTCAGACAGACTGAAGATTGTATGAGGATGATCTGTACAATTCTTCTTCCTTAAAAAGAACATTTACATGATCCAGTGACTGTTATGGACCACTACTTCTTTGCTGACATTACCTGTATGGTAGAAGAAAAAAGTGCCTATACTACTCCTCTGCAGGGATGCCAGGCTACCAACCAAAATCCCCAAGAGGTTTCCAGGCGAGGAGATAGGTGGAGATGATATCTGATGACGCATGACATCATATCCACACACGAAAAAAACAGATGTGATATATCAAGTGATACTTTTGCCATCTCTGAAAATTCCAAGGTTTTACCATGGAGTTTTTGGAGACAGCCACAGTGTCACCCTATGCACTTACACCATATCTGGATTGTTGGCCAGGTGTGATGACACTTGTCACCGGATGGCATTTCCAGATGGGTTTTCCATAAGTGGGCAAATGGTCACCCTCCTCCTCCACCAAGTGAAGCCTGTTATTGGATCAGCTAGATATAAGCATACATGTAAACACTGTAATAATTATCACACTCTGGACTGGTTATGTGATTTGTTTGTTTGTTTCCTTGGTTTGCCAGTAACCCCAAAGTACTTTGACCAGAACCCGCTCTTTGACATGGCATCTTGAGAGCAATCTTAAGCCGGTCTACTCAGAATCCTTCTTGGATCTATTCAATACGGCTTGCTATCAGGAAAGGTTTTTTAGGATTGCACAGTGAAAAACTGAAGTGACATTTGTCATTAATCATAGGGTTAATTTTTATTTTATTTATTTATTTGTTTATTTATTATTTGAATTTATATCCCGCCTTGCCAGCATTTGCTGGCTCAAGGCGGCTCACAAAAGTTTTAAAACACAACAAAATAAGTTATCATAAAATTACAGCATAAAACATACATAAACAGCAAAAAACCACAAGAGTTTGGCGGCCAACACTACTTCCAACACAGAGCATAGCATATTACCAGGCTATGTCAGCAGGCTATGGTTTGTTTGTTTGTTCTCAAAGTCTTTACCTCAAAAAGACTAATTCCACAAACTATCATAAGAAATTATTCCTGTTCCTTTCTCTGATACTGTTTACGTTACTTACTAAATTGGTTGAGATGTAACATTAGAGCACTCTTTTGCACTAAGAGAACGAATCTGGGGTAAATTTTAGGTTCCAGCAAACTAAGTTTTGTGCCTGACTGCTCTGTAAACTAATTACAAACAGAACAAACCATGGTTTCGAATCCTGGTGTACAGAGGAAGCTAAACCTACAGACTGCTGATTTGGATAGCTAGGAAGCAATCACATGGAGAGCCAGGAAGCAATCACATGGAGAGCCAGACAGAACACCCAGGCAATCCCAAAGTATCCTCTAGGTAAATTTGTGTAACACTATACCATAGTTTGTACTAAACCACTACAGTAGGACTCTGGGACAAATGTGTGTGTTTGTCCAACATTTAATCTGCAAAATGTCTCCCTTACTTTGTAATTGACTTCAGCGTGTGTCTTAGTTTCTGATCCCAAACAGAGGCAGAGGTCTTCAGAAGTTTTATTCAAACATGCTCCCAGTTGTGTGGGATTGCCCTGGCTTTCACGCAACTATGTTTGTGTATGTGTATAAGAGGAGAACTGTTGTATCAGCCCAGTGGTTCATCCTGTTTCAGTGGCCAATAAGTTGTCCTTAGAAGACCAAGAGTAGAATCACGGAGGTCAGTGGTCCCAAGCATCTGGTATTTAAAGTATTCTGCCACTGAGACTCAAAGTGCCCAAATTATGCCCTTTCTATATCCATAGAAGCTTTCCATGCACAGATTCTGACTTTTCCCTGATACTGTGCTTGTTCGGTATCAAATCTTTAAAAAGAAAACCCTGAGAATCAAAGCCAGCCAGTCAGCTAAGCAGCTATACAGTTTGCCAACATGCTGAATCCAAAGGTAAATGCACATATTTTCTTTAGTTCCAGAGAATGACACTTCTTGCTGTCTCAGATCAGCTCTCTCTTAGTGCTTCAGTCACATCTTCTTGCATGTTGCCTGGCTTGTTCTCTTCTGCATGCTTGAAGTAGTACTGGCAGTGCCTGATGGGAAAGGGAGTGAGTAGGACACTGAAGGGGGAGGGAAGCAAATCACTGAAGGCAAGAAAAATGTAGCATTATATAGTGCAACATGCATATGCAAAAGTTTCAGATTGCTTCCTTGTCATGCTCTAGCATGACACATGCCAGGATTATTTCAGATGAAAGGCTCCCCTGAATATACCAGCTTAACTCACTTACAGGTCCATAGCTACAGGTGGCATATGGGGGCAAAGCCCGCTTAGAAATATGCCATGCCCCCAAAGTGTCACATTTGATGCTTTAGCCATTTTAGTTGTAGAGATATAAGTGACAATGTGCAAGAACTTTGTGTCTGGATTGCCTGAGGAGTGCAAGTGGGCCAAAGCTGAGTCAGTTAACCCCTTTCTAACTGAATTTTTCCTATTGCTTTTTGTAACCTTATCTCCTTGTACCTCTCAGGAGCAATCCTAAGCAGCTCTATTCAAAACTAAGCCCCATTCTATTCAGTGGGGCTTACTCCCAGGAAAGTATTCTTAGGAAGATTCACTTTTTTTTTTAATGCCTTCAGTGATGAGTGAGAACTAGGGGAGCCAGTCCTCCCTCAATGGTGGGAGGCTTCCCACCAATTACTGCTGTTACCTCCACCGCTCAGGGAAGGAAATAAAAAATAAACCGATGGCATCCTCTGTGCCAACCCAAAAGTGACAATGGGTAGCTCTAGGGATCACCAAAAACTCTATGGTTTTATGCATTTATTCTACGGTTTTACTCATGGTTATGTCTGGGTTGTACCCAAAAGTGACCTTGTGATGCTGGCAATGTCCCATACCCCTAGTGATGTCCCATGCCCCACGTTCCCCCCCCAATCCTCCAGCAGGTTGCCAGACCCACATTGGGCAGAAGATAGGAATGAGATTTATATTATTTGAGGGGTACCTCCGATGTTTTAAGAGGGGAATTTGCCACAGTAATAGGTGGAGCTATTGGAATAGGAAAAGAAAAATGAATGTCCAGTTTCATTCAGTATGGAATTTGTTTTTAATCATTTTAAATTGTGAGTCACCCAATAACAACTTGTTTTTGTGGGGGGAAATGCTGTCTTCTGAGCCTGTGTAGAACGTATTTAACTCACAAATGAATAACCACAGTTGAGCTCCTGAGTAGGATTAGGGCTGAAGGCATAATGCTCAGGGAGATTTAAACTCAATGAAAGTGTCAGCCCAGTGTGCTGCAGTGGTGAAAAAGGCAAGCTCTATGATAGGGATTATTAGGAAAGGGATTGAGAATAAAACAGCCAATATTGTAATGCCCCTGTGTAGATCTATGGTGCGCCTCATTTGGAATTCTGTGCACAGTTCTGGTCACCATATCTCAAAAAGGACATTGCAGAGCTGGAAAAAGTACAAAGGAAGGCAACCAAGATGATTAGTGGGTTGGAGCACCTTCCCTATGAGGAAAGGCTGAAGAGTCTGGGACTTTTCCATTTAGAAAAGAGATGACTGAGGGGAGACATGATAGAAGTTTATAAAATTATGCATGGAGGGGAGAAGGCTGACAAAGAACACTTTTCCTCCCTTTTGCAAAGTACTAGAGCTCAAGGGCATCAAATGAACCTGATGGGCGGTAGGTTCAGGACGGGCAAAAGGAAATACTACTTTATACAGAGAACGAATAAAATGTGGAATTGGCTGCCAGAGTATGTAGTAATGGCCACAGGAAGTATTTATTTATTTTCTATCTTGCCCTTCCCACATGTGGGATCAGAGTGGGTTACAACATATAAAACTCACTACAATAAAAACCAATACTAATACTTTAATAAGCACTAACCCCTTAAAACAAGATGGCATTCTGAGAAATCATTTCCCAGTGTCCTGGCATGGTATAACAGTTAGGAGAAGAGAGGCCAGAGCCTACAAAGATTTTTCCAATGATACAGTTCATTGCTCTCAAATAGATCCAGAGCAGGTATTTTAGTCCAATGACCCAACAATTTACAGCAAATTATGGGAGGAGGGGCCAGATGGTATTTGACAGCATTGAAAAAAGGGCCGAAAAGGGCAACTAGAATGATCAAAGGGTTGGAACACTTTCCCTATGAAGAAAGGTTGAAGCACTTGGGGCTCTTTAGCTTGGAGAAACGACGGGTGACATGATCGAGGTTTGTAAGATTATGCATGGGATAGAGCAGGTAGAGAAATAAGTATTTTTCTCCCTTTCTCACAATACAAGAACTCGTGGGCACGCCATGAAATAGCTGAGCAGTCGGGTTAGAACAGATAAAAGGAAGTGCTTCTTAACCCAAAGAATGATTAACACATGGAATTCACTGCCACAGCAGCGGCTACAAGCATGGGCGGCTTCAAGAGAGAATTAAACATATGGAGCAGATGTCCATTAGTGGCTATTAGCCACAAGGTATAGATAGGAACTCTCAGTCTGGGGCAAGTGATGCACTGTATTCTTGGTGCTTGGGGGGGCAACAGTGGGAGGGCTTCTAGTGTCCTGGCCCCACTGGTGGACCTCCTGATGGCACCTGGTGTTTTTGGCCACTGTGTGATAGAGTGCTGGACTGAATAGGCTAGTGGCCTGATCCAACATTGGCTTCTCTTATGTTCTTATGATGTCCGCTGCCTCACCCAAAAGCCTGGTGGAACAGCTCCTTTTTACAGGCCCTGCAGAACTGTAAAAGATCCTGCAGGACCCTGATCTCTATTGGGAGCTTATTCCACCAAGTTGGGGCCAGGGCGGAAAACATATTTTGAGCCAGGGACTTCCAATAAGTGCTGGTCTAATGACTGCAAGGCTTTTAAAGGGTATTAAATAGATTAAACAGCTTTAAAAGGGGATTAAAAGGTGACTGAGGGGAACCTCCACATTCAGTGGCACTAATCTTCTGAATCCCAGATCCAGGAGGCAACAGCAGGGCCAGGAGGCAACATTTATGCCTTGTTGTTGGCCTTCCAAAAGAACTCACTGGCCACTATGTGAGACAGGATACTGGACTAGATGGACTATTGGTCTGGTCCAGCAGGACTCTTCTTATGTTCTTAAACCCCAGAACTTCTCCTTACAGAAAATGAAATACTTACCACAGAAGGCCAAAGGGCTGAGAAGGCATAATATCCAGTCAGTACTAAGACCTATCATCTCAGAGCTATCATCAGCTAGTCCACACACTTGATAGCATCTTCTTCTGAGCATTCCTGCTTGTGGTAACTAATGCACATACAAATTGGAGATAAAGAGGAAATATCATAGCACTATCAATGTAACTACTACAATTAGCACACAGTTGATTGCCATAGTGTTTTGTTTCAGTTTTTCATTGTGGTGAATAGCCCGTCCCCTTTTGAAACCATATAATTGTCACCACAGACATTCAGATACCATCCCATACAATTCCTTGTGCTGTGTGGAAAGTAATACCGCTACGCAATGTGACTTCACCGAGTCCCACTCTGCAACATCACAGCCTTGTCATCATCAGGCAGCACCCAGTGAGTCATAAGAGTTTAGGAGAGGGTTGCCAATATGTCATAGAGCTTTAATGGAATGCTATTTACTAAATGATGTTATTTACTTCCATGCTGCGAGAAGCTTCAGCAGCCCATACCCACATGTGAAGCCTGTATTAAAGGGATGGGACATTTTTCTACAGACCTGTTAGCAACACTAGTTTAGGATGGTGAGCCTTTACAACTCTGCCCACTATGTATTGTTATGGCCCCACACCATGAAATTTCTCTCTACAGACTCTGCTCAGTCATTCAAAAAACCTACAACTTTATATGCATAGAACACATGGGATTGTGCCTGCTCAGCCCCCATCCCACAAGTGTAGATGTTTAGTATACAGACAAGCATCTGCAGAGAGCCCTGTGTGCATACAAGTGAACAAACAGAGATAGTATGTGGAATGCTGCAATGGTCCCAGTCACCTGTGCAAAGCCCATGCCCATTCACTCGTTCATACACAGGGTTGCCTTCAGATATTCCTTTGTATGCTGCGGGTGGGGCTATCAAGCACCATCTTCTCCTGTATTCATACCTACACATTGCAGTCTTAATCAGAGTTACACCCTTCTAGGCCTATTGGCATCAGTGGACTCAGAAAATGTCACTCTGCTTAGGATTGCAGTATGAATGACCGAGAAAGGCTTCTGGCCACGTATGATTTCTGGCCAACTAACTCTGAATCACAATGATCTATCTATGAACAGCATGTCTGGCTGAACAGACTTCATATGGTTTACAGGTAAAGTGGCCAGGCCACTTGGAAATAGAAACTGAGCCCTAACATTTATTAAATGCCAGCAAAATTAAACAGATTAAAATTTCACCTAAGAATTTTTATATGTGAGTATTGTTAAGGAATAAGGTTTTGAAGGCCTGGCTATAAGTGAATTTAGCACTGGTCTCTACTGTAGGCTGAAGGCCTGTGAAGGCCCAATTGTACAAGTGGCTCTCAACTACTAAACTGTGATATGCTTTAAGGGTTGCCACTTGCTAGCCCTGCACTAGCAAATGCCAAAAATTCTTCCTAGGGAAGAATGAGTACTAGGTAGGGTTGCCAGGTCCAAGCCGGGAAACTCCTAGAGATTTGAGGATGGATTTTGGGGGAGACAGGGGAGAACAGGGATGTCAGTGGGGCACAGTGCCATAGAGTCCATCCTCCAAAGCATCCATTTTCTCCTGGGGAACTGATCTCTATAGCCTGGAGGCTGGCATCCCTAAGGGATGTGACATCACTTCCTTCATGACACTCTAGAAATTTTCCCCGTGTATATGGTAAAGACTATAGAGACTGGGGAAATTCCTAGAGTATCACTTTCAGTTCTATCCTCTCTGTGTTTCTACCATCAAGGATAAGGACTTGGGGCCACTGCAGGAGAGCAAGTACAAAACCTACTCAAGAATTATTAATAGGCTGCCAGTCTCCAAGTGGGGCCTGGAGATCTCCCAGCATTACAACTGATCTCCAAAATACAGAAATCAGTTCACCTGCAGAAAACGGCTGTATTGGAGGGTAGACTCTATGGCATTTATACTCTGCAGAGGTCCCTCCAAATCCCAAACCCCATCCTCCCCACATCCCACCACCAAATCTCCAGGAATGTCCTAATCCAGATTTGACAATCCAAGTCATTAAACTTTTTTGTGCAGTTCGTCTTAGCTGACACTATAAATATGGGAACAGTGCAAAGTTAGCAGAACCCCAAAATTAAGAGGGAGTATTTCTCTGAGAGAGTGATGCAGAGGAATGTCAGTGCTAGATGTAGTAACTTGAACACTTGACCTAAACATTTTCATGGTACTGTAGAGTTCTGAATTCTTATGAATGCTTTTCAGAGTGCTTTTTGCATGACATATATTTAGATCAGTGCTTGTGTATTTTGGACTACATGTATTTTGACAGTGCATCTATGACATCCAGTGTCCTGATGTTATGTTGTTGAAAATAAGGGACAAAAGAGACTTGGTGATTTTTTTGTAATTTTGTATCTTGTGGTTAGTAGAAGTAGATGTTGTTCTCTAACTTCTTCTGAGGACGTGTGCATGCACATGAAAACTTATACCCAGAATTAAACTTTGTTGGTCCTAAAGGTGCCCCCAGACTCAAACTTTGTTCTGTTACATATCTGCTGAGTCATTCTCCCCTTGCTGCCTCTCTCATCTCCAAATGTCTTGGGAAAATGAAAACAGACAGCAAAGTACCAGAATCACTGTCCAGTCAGACAGTTTCTTACTGCCCAGAAATACTGAAAATTATTATGGTAAGATTCAGAACATTTCTATTAAATAATGGACCTGGTCTAGGTAGAGATTGATTGAGTTCTGACTGCACACCTGATAAGGCATCAATTGGGACATGTGTGAATTAGCCCTATATCTCCAAAATGATTTTCATTTATGTTGAGTTCATGATATATAGAAGCCTGACAGTGCTTTCTGATTGTGTTGCAATTACGATGCCCCAAGTGGGTTGAGGCCAGGACGAGGAGGAGGGTGAGAATATAATAGTTGGAAACTTCATGCTCTTTGAAGTTTTTTTTAAAAATACTCAACCATATTCTTGCATACATAATGGTAGCAAGGAGATTGCTTTCTCTGAGCAAACATTCATATTTCCGGTCATCAAATCATCCAGTTGCACTTTGCTAGCTTTTACTAGTCATTAGAGCATAAATATGTTTAATAAATAATATATGTGAAGATCTTTTTGCATCTATTAAAATGCACAGCACATAATTAGTGGTGCTTATGTAGAATTCATCGTTTGCATTCACTCTTCCTATATCATCTGTTTATATCTCAAGGCAGAATAAAGCCGGGACAGGATCTATATGATTTTTAATGTCAGTTTATGGGCTATTCCTTTCTGAATATGCTGTTGGTTTGTGAGCAGCAGAAATCAGAAAGCAAAAAGGAAGGATCAGTTATTGTTATACTTTATTTTCAGTTTGCATTTATTTATTACTTATATAGTACCATCAGCATATATAAATAGGTGGTTTTCTTAACGTTAAAACCTCTGTTACTTGTGACTGGATAGCCCAGGCAAGCTCAGTCTCATCAGATCTCAGAAGCTAAGCAAGGTCGACTCTGGGAAGGACTTGGATGGGAGACCTCCTTGGAATACCAGCAGTTAGGAGGCGGGGAGCAGGTTTTATTCTGCCACCTCTCTGAATATCCTCCAGGCCCACTGCCGGGGTCAGTCACCAGAGGTCGCCATGACTCCAGGTGCGCACACACACACACACACACACACACACTTATGAAAAATACGAAAAAATACCAACCTTCCTCCTGTAAGTATGCTGACCCCCAGTCCAACAGGAGGGGACTTTTCAACCATCCCCTCAACCAACCGACATCTGCATACTCCAGACAATGGACCTGCCTGCCCCAGAGTAGCTTCTTTTCAGTCTCCGCTGCTAATTCTATCAATCTGATCTCATCTTCCCTTCTCACATTTTCTTGACAATGACAAGTCTTGCCTCTTACCCCTTCCCACACCCCAAGACCAGGTGGTTCATCAAGCAGTATTGTTTTCTTTTGATTAGTTCAAATGGAAAATCATAACCACAGGAGATGCCATTAGGAACCAAACTTGAACTTCTACTTTGCATGTTGAAGAAACCTCCAGTTCCTTTTGTCCAGACCTGAGAACTCACCACCACATACCCAAAGTGACATGGTTTTACCACTAGTAAATTCCATCAAGATATATCTAGTTTTTTGTCCCTTGCCTGGGAACCCCTGGCCACTCCCAGTCTAATCACCCAGGACCTGGCTAATCCCATCATATCTATTGTGAACCCAGACTCTGCCCCTCTGAAGCCTCACTGGTTACACATAGGTCTTGCCCCTCCTGGCGCCGGACCTCCTGGGACCTCTCATTGGTCCAGGTAATCTTTTGTCTTCACCTGGGGCAAGCCCCTCAAGGTTCTGCATTGTTTTCCCATGTCTTGTTCTGCATTGTTTTCCCATGTCTATATCCTCCAAAACACATGGCCTTCAAGGTGTGTTACTCTGAGGCAGCCTGCAGTAGAGATGTACCCCCAAACCCCACAGTTTAGGTTCTCTCTCTTTCCAGCAATGGACCCCTGCACATCTGGATAGGTATAGTACTACCCAACCTCCCCACCCCTCTATCTGTCTGCTAACTTCTTTTTGCTTCTTCTTGTATGCTTGTGATCTTTGAATTATGTGTAAATATCCAAATTATTATTTTTTTATGTCCATTTCTTTTACAATTTGGACTGGACTTCTACAATTGACTCTACCAGGGGTCTTAAAGGGACTCTCTGTAAACACTGATCGCCAGATCCTCTTGCTAGTTCTGCCTTTGAAGCTAATTTCCCCAATGAAACCAAAGGCAAGAATATTACTTAATAAAGCTAGTAGGGATAACACTCGTGATTTAGTGATTAGAATGCCATACCAGGGGCATAGAGTTTTGAAATCCTCGGGGGGGGGGGGGGGCTCTTGTGTGCACAAAGCACAAGCGCATGCCACCGCCACCACTGCTTCTCCCCCCCGCCTGGCCACTCCTCCCTCCTTCCCTCTCCCTCCGGGGGCCATCCGGATGACTGCCCAGCATGATGGCATCACCCGGAAGTGACGCCATCATGCTGGGCACATTGCTAGGGCAATGCTCTGGCAATTGCCCTGAAACTGTATGGTGCCATAGAGTTTCGGGGCAATTGCTAGAGCGTTGCCCCAGCAACATGCCCAGCATGATGGCGTCACTTCTGGGTGATGCCATCATGCTGGGCATTCGCCGGGATGGCCCCAGGAGGGAGAGAGGGAGAGAGAGGGAGGAGTGGGTGCAGGGGAGCTGGGCCGGGGGGGAGAGAGAGAGAGGCTCTTGTGGCAGCATGTGAGCCTAGAAAGGGGCCCTGGAAGATGGGGAGGCATGGTGGCGGGCGGGCACTCTGTTTCACTGGGGGGGCTCAGTCCCCCCCAGGAAATTTCAGGGGTGGCCCAAGCCCGCAAGCCCCCTTGTAGTTGACGCCTATGTGCCATACTAGGATCTGGTAGACCCAGGTTGAAATACCCTCTTTTACACAAACACTTGCTGAGTAGCCTAAGGCCAGTCATACAACCTGAGTCTAATCTACCTCACAGGGTTGTTGTGATGATAAGATGGAGTAGGGGAGAACAAAGTGGACCACTTTGACTGCCCATTGTGGAGAAAGGCAGGGTATAAATGAAGTAAGTAAGAAAGTAAGTAAGATGTAGAATGGTATTATATAAATGGACAGCAGGGTGTTGTACAGAAGGCAATGGTACTGGCAGTTAAGCAAGCAAAGTTAAAGTAGGTTGCTCTAGGAATGATGTTGCTGAAGAAGTGAGTATTGAAGAGGGGCATAAAGGAGAAGAGTACATTGGCTTGATGGATGATTGTGGGGAGGTGCTCTTCTGGGAATAGGTGCGACGGAGGACAGAACTAAAGGAAGAAAAAAGGGGATAATAGTGAGAACTTGTTGGAGGTGGAGAAGTAAGATGGTGCAAAGGTGTACTTGGAGGAAATAGCGTGCCACAGTGCGTACCTCCAAGACAGCTTTAGTGCAATGCACATGGACTGGTTTGTTTAGGAAGAAGCATTTTCACATAGATCAAAGGGATAAGAGGAGTTTGTCCCAGGTAAATTGTCCTTCTGCTAGGCCATGAAATTGTTTGCTTGATTTACCTTTCCATGCTATTATTATATGCTAAATACAAAAACCTGTTACCATCTGTGATTGTGCTTAAGATGTTTTGGGGCTAAAGGATACTGAGCATCCGACAAAGAGCACAAAGACAGTAACTAGGGTTGCCAGGCTGCAGTCTGGCAACCCTCCAGAAGGAAATGCGGGTCAGGACTGGCATACTGCCATCACTTACATCACATCTGGTAGAAACTGGAAGTGACATGGCAGTCACTCTAGCATCTTGCAAAAACTCTGTGGCCTACCATGGATTCTAGCTGCAGTTTCTGGTAAGGTGTGAGAGGGAAAGTACTCTGCACATAGTGCTCTGAATGTGCTCTGTTCCTCATCAGCACTAACCAGAATTTCAGCGCTAATTAACCTCAGACACAAGAATTTCTTGGCTACTGACTACTGGACTCAAGCTCTTCAAAATATTGGTCAGTCACTATGCAAATTATTAACTTCCAACACAACTTGTTTTCTGTGCTAGATAGTTGTATTTCTTGTTTCTCAGGGAGTCTGGGGAGTGTGTGTCTTAAAACGTCAGTGTGTATTGATTTTGACTTATGAGTTTGCATGAAAAACTTGATTTGGCTTTATAATATTAATTAATAATACTGAACCACATCTCTTGCTATACTTCCACATGGTAGCTGTGTTCTTCAGACAGCTTTCTCTTTATGGTTCCCTCTCTTATGATTTTCCATATGTAGCAAGCATAGCTCTGCTCACCTGAATGCCTGTACATGCATACATCTGTTTGTAATAAAGAGCTAAATTATGTTCACTTTATGAATGAAACCAGGTATTAGTACCTGGATAAATGGGGTGGGGTTGTAACACACATTCAGCTGTATGTGCAATTTCAATTTCAGTGCAGTTTATTTTGATATAAAATCAGTTTTTAACACCCTGCTACATACAATATACTTAATACTGTATGTGCATTGACTGTAATATGAGAATTTCTCAAGAAACATAGAAAGAACAAGCAGGTGTACTACACCGACTATACATACACTCACTGTAACTTGTAAACAGGGCTCAGATCATGAGCTTTTCCATGGTGGATCCAGTCCATTGGACTGGTCTACTAGAGTGGGTGTGGAGGACACCTTCACTTGCTACAATTAAGGAGGTGTATAAAACTGCTTTATTCCAGAGAGAGTAAACTTTTGGGGGGGCAGATATGGCCACATTCTATTTAATTCTGTGTACTTTTAATATTTGCATTCTGTAATTCTAGCCACTTTTAAATCTGTAATCTCTGTATTTTTAAATATGCATGTTTTTAATCTGTGAAATGTTTTTAAAAATTTAAGGGGAGTGTTATAGTTTGTGTTCTTGCAACCCAATGTTGCATTGTTGGCTGCCTTGAGTTTGAGGAGACAAGATATAAATGTTATAAATAAATGTTCATTATAGTTAATTATTATTCTTTCTAGTGGTTTCAGTGGGAAACACATTTTCCCTTGCAAACTTCTCCCCATCTTTTCAAGGTAAAGTTCTTATATATCGTATCCCTCACCAAAGGGTTCCTTCTAAATCTGAGGCAGATAGGAGAAAATGTCCAAATTTTACAGTCAGAAAGATGGCAAGGCTGGACCAGTGGATAGGAGAAAAAAGGGACAAGGTGCAAAGTCAGAAAAAGTGACCTTGACAGGTTGGTCTGTAAAGTCTCATTTAACTCCATAATGTTCAGACTCTCTAAGAGCATAAAGCATAACTGGAATATATTGGATGGTATCTCTGGTTGTGAACACAAATCTATCATTTCCTTCAAAAGAACTTTTAACTTCAAAGACCAACTGGTCCATAGTGATACTTCTGTTAAGGTGATACTTCTGGTAATAAGCAACAACTTTTACCAGATACAAATCCACCTTTGGGTCATTTTAAATGTGAGAATTGTTTATACTGTAAATTTACATGTAATATTGATTTATTTTTATTTATTTATACTTTCAACTTCTAGGCCGCTCTCCCTGCTATTGTAGGCCCAGAGCGGCTAACACAACTTGGGTTGTGGCCACACGAGTGAGATAAGCCAGACAGGAATCGACGCAAATTTGCGCCAGAGCAATTTGTGCCACAGTTGCGTGAGCACACGCAACCGCGGGCGACTGGTTTTTTTGTGTGGTGGGTTTCCAAAGCGCTTAAACGGGGGATCGATGAAGTGCTTCAACAGGGGAAGGGGGAATCGCTGATTTGCTTAGACAGAGGGGCGGGCAGGAGAAGAATCGAGTATTCGCCTCAACGGGGGGGATCGATGAATCACGTCTCCCCCTAAGGGGGCCTTCGGTGATGTGCACATAGAGAAGGGGGACAAAAAAACCCGTGTGGCATTGGGATAGCATGTGATCATGCTATCTTCGATGCCACACTTCCGCCCTGGCATGATCAAACAGGGAAACTCCGGTTGTGAACTGCAGCAAACCATTTGCTACTGGTGTTTCACTGGTAGCTTTTTGAAGCGCTTCAACGGGCCTTTGCACTGTTTTCCTAATGGCTGCACTATGCTTCCCAGATGTGCGCGTCTGATCCCGCCACTTTGAAGTGCCAGTGCATCATCCCTCTCCCATCGCAAATGGGTGCATATGGTCGCGCCCTTGGCCTCCCAAGATACATAAATACAATAAAATGTAAAACACTAAAACATCATAAAATTATTCAAACAATATACTATGCTACACTACAGTAACTTAGATGGCGTACCATCAGTCCCAATGTTTTCCAGCCCCAGTCGCACACAGCATTCGGGCCACATAGTTGTCTGGGCCCCTCATAAATAGTTGACATGGGGGGGGGAGAAAGGGTGGCAGCCCCTACTCATACGCCTGGCAGAAGAGCTCCGTCTTACAGGCCCTGTGGAACTGCACCAGGTCCTACAGGGACCTGATCTCCTGGCAAGCCTGGCTTCTCTGGGGCCAGGTATAACCAACGGGTGTTGGGCCCCAGACCGTAGTGCTCTCTGGGGTACATATGGGGAAAGGCGGTCCCTCAGGTAGGTCAGACCCAGACCATTTAGAGCTTTAAAGGCAAGCACCAGCACCTTGAAGCGAATTCAGTATGCTGTAGGCAGCCAGTGCAGTGCCGCCAGCACTGGCTGGATGTGCTCCCGTTTAGGGAGACCCGTCAGCAGCCTTGCTGCAGCACTCTGCACCAGCTGCAGCTTCCAAATTTGCAACAAGGGCAGCCCCATGTAGAGAGTGTTACAATATTCTAACCTCGAGGTGACCGTCGCATGGATCACTGTAGCCAGGTCGGCACGGCTCAGGAAGGGAACCAATTAGCATGCCAGCCTCAGATGGTAAAAGGCTGACTTAGCAGTAGCTGCTACCTGGACCTTCATAGCCAAGGAGGGATCCACAAGCACTCCCAAACTCCTAACCACCAGCGCCGGCACCAATGGCACCCCGTCTAAGGCCAGGAGAGGGAGTCCCGAACATGGCCCACACCGACCCATGTCACCTCTGTCTTCGCCGGTTTCAGCTTCAGCCTACTCAACCTCAGCCATCCAGTCACGGCATAATATCAAAGTAATATTAAAGTATTTATAAATCCTGTTGACAGAAAGCAGTATGGATTAAGGAATTTTACACACTGTAACTCTAAATGAGTGGTATATGTTATTAGATGCCCATGCAATAAACTGTATGTAGGAAAAACCTCAAGGTGCTTAAAAACACACATTAGTAAACATAAGAACAACATCTCTCTTGGCAGAACAGGAGCACCCCAGGTTTCACATTTTATGGAATATCATCATATCTCCAAAGACATTGTCCTTTGGGCTATCCAAAAAGTAGCAGGCCATAATGACAAATTGTCAATGAGAGGGGAAGGTGAATACATGAAGCTGCCTTATACTGAATCAGACCCATGGTCCATCAAAGTCAGTATTGTCTACAGTAATGTCTCCAGGGTCTCAGGCTGAGGTCTTTCACATCACCTCCTACCTGGTCCTTTTTTATCTGGAGATGCCGGGGATTGAACCTGGGACCTTCTGTATGCCAAACAGATGTTCTGCCACTGAGCCACAGCCCCTCCCCTGAATATTTAGATTGAAATCCTTGCCCCCCCTATGGGCTGAATGACAGCCCAGACCCTATATACTTATCTGGTCATGGTGACTAAGCATTTTTGATATCATCATTCCTCTAAGGGTTAAAGGGTGTTTGGATGTATTGCATCATACCTGGTTATAAAATACAGTGAATTCTTCCTTACTCATCCAGTGGTTCATAGTGGGAGCCAGAGAAGTTTTTATACAAGGTATGCCATAATCCCTATTTTTCTACCTTTTCGTTATGATCCTCACAAATGAATAATTTTTAGTTCTTTTTCAGTATAAAGATTTTTTTTGTTATAAACTATAGTCTCATGCTATAGTTACCTTGTAACATGCTCAGATTGTGTATGAATGCATTTTACTAGTAATTTAGTTTTTAAATAATATTTTAATTATTAATCTTTATGTACATTTTAATTAAATTCATGATTGTTTTTCACTTTGCATTAGATCCCATGATGAAGCAATTTGTAAAATGTGTAGGGATCTAGAAGATCTAATAAAATTCTTAACCTTGCACATTGTTCCTTTTTTCTCCTACCCGCATTTTACAGTCACAGTAAGCAAGACAATTAACAAAGTAAGGAAATGTGGCAGTGGGCACACACTGGCAACACAAAAGGACAAGAAGTATGACAAAAGAAGAACTATTATAAATGAACAAGTGGGTGACCCACAAGGACTTGTGGATGGCTTCACATTTCCCCTTCTCCCACTATTTTCTAGTTCCCTTTCCTGAAAGCCCCCATAGCTTCTCCCCTTATCCTGTTTCTTTCCCTCCCAAACAGCTAATTTACCTTTATCTGTAGGCTTGCCTGCTCTGTGATGGGAAATACCTGGGGCTGAGCCTGAGGAGGACAGGGTTTAGGGAGGCAAGGGAATTCAAGGGGCATAATGCCATAAAGTACACCTTCCAAAGAGGCCTTTTTCTCCAGGTAAACTGATCTCTGTTGCCTAGAGATCTGTCGTAATCCCAGGAGATTGCCAGCCACCACCTGGAGGTTGGCCCCTTTATTTATCTGCCCCCCCTTCAGTTTTCCCTCCTCCCCTTTCCCCAGCATCCTCTCCCTGGGAAAACTCTGTGTGTTCTGACAGCAACACTGAGACTTTTCACAGGTTTATAGAAAGATTTGTCTGGCTTGT
The DNA here is from genome assembly GCA_029233225.1 of Lepidodactylus listeri. Taxonomy (NCBI): domain Eukaryota; kingdom Metazoa; phylum Chordata; class Lepidosauria; order Squamata; family Gekkonidae; genus Lepidodactylus; species Lepidodactylus listeri. Next base: position 45,339,409 of record JARCFY010000006.1, on the reverse strand, counting down.
TCATGGCCCCAGTCCCCAGATTTAAGTATCCAAATGTTGAGAATAAAATATATTGATAAACATGGGGCCTGAAAAGACTTGCAGCAGGTATCTCATTTCCCCTCCTTCACTATTTCCTCTTTCCCTTCTCTGAAAACAACCTCTCCATTTTCCCTGCTTCCTTCTCGGCTTTTCGCCTGTTATGAACTGCACTTTTTAAGAGACTTAGAGGTGCTATATCAACAACTAAAGGACTGTGAAGGGTTAATTCTTCACAGAGCCAGAGAGCCTTGAGTGACAGGCTGTTCCAAGCAATCTGATTGGTTAGCATCAACTGGGCAAAGAAAGTCTAGAGAGGGCCAGATGCTGAGGAGAAGTCAGTCAGATTCCTGCCTTAACTGAGAAGAGACATGTACTGAGATCATCAGTGAACAGCCCTGACAAAAAAAGGGTTTATTGCTGACAGAGTCTGATTTCAACCTTGACTGAATGCGGTCTGAATTCAGCAGAAACTGAGAGCAGTTTGAACACAGACAGAGAACTGGGGGAAAGTTTGGCAGGGAAGTTTGGGGTAGTAGAGAAGACTCCCATTCAGACCAAAGGAAAAGGGGATAGATCTTCTAGAGAGAGAAGATTCCCTACCCAGTCAAACAGGGATAGTTATCTTTGAGGAGTACAGAAATCCCTGGTCTGGTGTGATGAGAAACTGCCTGTAGAGGCCTTAAAAGTCAGTGAACAGATCAAGAAGAGTACTGGTGTTCCAAGAGAAACTTGGGTACTGGAAAGATGACACCAGATGTCTGGGCATGAAAAGAGTCAGCAATTACTCAAAGTGAACTAGAGTGTTTGGAAAAACTCTGGAACAAAAGCCTCTCAATATAAAGATCTAAGTAACTGTGAATGAATTAAGAACCTCTCACTAGCCTGATATATAAGATCAAAAGTCTGTACTTGTACTAGTTTTATCTCAGTAATTTCAACCCCTGATTCCACCTGGCCTTTCCCTTTGATGTTAAACAAAACCTTTTGCTAGATTTTGAAATTTAAAAGCATCTGAAGTGCTATTTTCAGGGTCCTAGGCTGAGCAAATAGTCGAAATATATCTTACTGACAGGGTGGGACAGCCAAAGTTCTTCAGGGGAGAAAAAAACATGTTATCAGGGCTGCTCAGTCAGTGAAGGGCCAGAAAAATGGGAGGGAAAATCTAGCCTCTGAAGGAGGGAAGTCGAATCATATCACCCAACAGTTGATCTATAGTTTATCTGCCAGTCTGTCATCAGCTTTCTTTCCCTCCCTCTGGCTATCTCTCTCTGGGAAAGCTCTGCACAGTTCTGGTTGCAAGGCTGGGCCCAGTTGGGTGGTGCCAGACAATGGGCTATGCCCAGTTGTTCAGTGGACTCCTCATTTCCTTCTGTATCCCTTTCCACACACTATTTTGTCCTTCCTTCCTCTTGGCAAACCTCCTATCTGCACCTTTCCCTGCTTCCTTGTCTCCTTCACACACCAACCAACCAAACTTTTATCTGCCCCTCATCTTCAGCTATATCTATTGTTTATATACTTCATTTATATCCCAACTTTCTCTACAGTGGAAACCCAAAACAGCTACATTATTCTCCTCTCCTCCATTTTATCCTCTCAACAATTCTGTAAGGTACATTCGGATAAGAATGTGTAACCGCCCCAAAATTGTGCAGTGAGTTTCCATGGCAGAGTGGAATTCAAACATAAGTTTCCCAGATCTGAGTCTAACATTCCAACCACGACACCACACTGGCTTTTGTGGGATGGCTGCTGTTGAGCAGTAGCTAATATCTATGAGAACAACAGCTATGGAATAAGTTAAGACCAGAGAATCATACAGCTGTAACAACACACTCTCCTATTAAGGCATATACATCAAAAATTTCAAAAACATACAAAAATTATTGCAAAATATAATTAATTTAATATAATAAATGATGGGGGTCCAAAATCATCAACAACTAAACATCCGGTAGATACATTCGTTTCCAACAGTCTTCATCAGGTGTGAACCAACAATTAGAATATCTTCAAACGTAATTAAAGTACTTCTACTATATCTGGCTTTAAAGCCTTTGAGCAATATACATTAATTTAGGAGTGTTCCAGATATGCTGTGAGTTGAAAAATTGCCATTGTTGAATCAGCCAGATATAGTAGAAGTACTTTAATTACGTTTGAAGATATTCTAATTGTTGGTCCACACCTGATGAAGACTGTTGAAAATGAATGTATCTACCGGATGTTTCGTTGTTGATGACTTTGGACTAGGGGTGTGCATTCAGCTTTCCGAAAAACCGAAAAAAACCATTTCGGGTTTTTTTGGGTTTTTTTGGATACTGGAAAGGCTCTGATGAGACTCCCCGGTATCCCGAAAATAAAAAACCCGAAAAATCCGGCTTTTCAGCAAACTGAAAATGGCAGCCACGGGGGGAGGGGGGGAGTTAACTACAAAGGGAAGCCCATCACTTACTCTTTCATTTTCCGGCATTGTGTACCCTCTTTCCCACCTTTTGCTCATGGTCCCAGGAGGGGGCCGGGGGGTAGGGACCATGGATGGCCAATCACTGCAATGCATTTGCAAATGCATTGCATCAGGGCAGCTTGCCTTGCAAAGTTTACAAGTACTGTGGAACTCCTAGGCACTAGGCAGCTTGCACTGGCAGCCAATAGGATTTTGGTATCCGCTCTCTGGCCAATCACAGAAGGTTGTTTTTGTTTGAAAACCTCTGTGTATGCCCAGAGAGCATAAAAGCAGACCTGCACCCCTGACTCCCTGCTGTTCCTGAATGGTTGGTGCTGCTGCTGGACTGGTCAGAGTTGAGAGAGTTTGGCTTGGAGAGTGTGGCTGGCTGCTGCCCCTGCTCTCTCACCACTGTTAAATAGGCTTTAAAAAAAGGTTGTAGGTTTATTTTCCAATAATATCTTGAAATAAATATCAGTATAGGGCTTTAGTTTTGGTTTGACCTGAGTGAGTCCTGTTGGGTCAAACTTTGGGCACTGACTGGCATGGTGGCCCTGTTTCTGGGGGGCAGATTGCACAGGTTCTGCTGCTGCTAGCCTGGCAAACATGCCCCTCTCACCACCTCACTTACTTTCTTGGAGAGATTTTTCAGGAGACACTGTCTGCTGCCTGCCTGCCTTTTTTCCCATAGGAAACAATGAAGAATGGGGCAACCTCTTTGGATGCCCCTAGAATTGGACACCCTGGTCCAATCTTTTCAAAACTTTGGGGGTCCTTTGGGGAGAGGCTTGAGCAGCTACAGTCCAAATTTGGAGCCTCTACCTCAAACCCCCTCCCCCCCAGCCCCCTGGAAACTGTTCAGACTTTTTTGCCATTGATTACAATAGCCCCATCGGGTATAATAGACCCGAATTTTTCGGGAATCCCGAAAAATTTCAGATATCTAACCTATACCGGTATAGATATTTGGGTTTTTTCGGGAATACCGAAAAATTCAGGTTTAATATACCCGAATCCGAAAAAAACCCAATTTTTTTTTTGCACACCCCTACTTTGGACCCCCATCACTTATTATATTAAATTAATTATATTTTGCAATAATTTTTGTATGTTTTTGAAATTTTTGATGTATATACCTTAATAGGAGAGTGTGTTGTTACAGCTGTATGATTCTCTGAGCAGTAGCGAATGGCAGGCCTGGGTGAGTTACGGAAGTTGAGAGGTAGCAAGTTGCTTGGTGATTGCTGCCAGGTCTGCCCTTGATGAGTGCTTTTTCAAAAGCCAAAACAGCCCTGAGAAAGGCCTTGCCCTGTCTTTGCCCTTTACTGACAGAAAGTCCGGCAATGCTGTTGCTGTTGCCGAACAATGGCCACTGAAGGCATTCATTTCTTAAAGCTACAGACACTGCTTCTATTAATTGTGGGGGTTATATTTGGGCTTGCAACCATGAAGGAGGCATATTTCCTGTTAACATTGCTGGTTTTGGACAATTGTGGGGATTATATATGATTAGGGGTTTGTGTGTGTGGGTGTGTTAAATTTCACATTTTTTTCTATCTTGTCTGTTCAAGATTCCAGCCTCTGGATTTAAGTATACACAGATTTGGCCATATTGAGGATACCTGAGGAATCTGTGTGTGGGGTCTCATTCTCCCATCCCCACTATTTCCACTTCTCTTTGCCTGCAAGCCCCATAGCCTCTGTGATTTCCCTGCTTCCTTTTCTTCTTCCCACTCACCAGCCAATCTACCTTTATCTGCCCTGTCATCAAATTTACCTTCTTCCTTCCTCCTGTCACCTCTCTCTGGGTAAACTCTGTCTGAGTTGTGTAGTGGGGAACCTGGAAGAACTTGCGGGGTACCTCACTTTCCCCTGTAGGCTCTCCCACATGATTCCTTCTTTCTCTCCTTCTGGCAGCCCCCATAACCTCATCTTTCCCTGTGTTCTTTTCTCATTTCTGCCTATCAACCACCTTACCTTTAATCTGCCCTCCAATCTTCAGCTACATTTATTATTTATTAACTTCAATTTTCTCTGCAATGGGGACCCAAAGTAACTTATATCATTTTCCTTTCCTCCACTGTATCCTCACAACAGCTCTGTGAGGCAGATTAGACTGAAAGTGTGTGAATGGCTCAAAGTCAACCAGTGAGCTTCCAAAGCAAAGTGAGAATTTGAATCTGGGTCTCCCAGATCCTATTCTGAAACTATAACCACTACACAACACTGGTTTTGATGGGGTGGCTGCAGTTGAGTAGCCAACGAGTAGCCAATACTGGGTTAATTATGCAAGTCACATGCTATCAAGCTGTCCTGTGGCTAGTACTGGGCTTGGCCCTGATGAGTCATCCTTCAAAAGCCAAAATAGCCCTGGAAAGGGCGCTGCTCCCTGCCCCTGATTTTCCTGACAGAAACCAAGGCTTGAAAGCTGGCGAAACTGTTGTGATTGCCTAGCAGTGGCCACTGAGGCCATTCATTACTTAAAGCTACAGGAACTCCTTCTATAATTTTGAGAGGTTTTAACCACCCCCCCAATTATTGTTGTTGTTGTTGCTATTAATCCCAATTTTCCTGCAAATTTAGGGTTTTCATCGGGTTTGTAGAAAGGTCTGTGTTGTCTATCCATGGCCAGTCTCCTGATTTAAATATTCACAGAAGGGGCTATGTTAAAAATTATATATACTGATAAACAGTTAAATTCCATCAGGTAGGCTCCACACTGAGCTAAAATATAGCAGGCATGGAGGAAATGGGTCTGGTGAGCACAGCTTGCCAAGGCACCATCCAAACACCTCTGACTGTTTGGTGACATTGATACATGAGTTTTAACTTCTTTCCATTGTCAAGAGTGTAAATGCACTTTATGTTTTGTTCTATCAAGTTGCATGTTCCTCACTGAGGTTTGTTTGTTTATTTATTGAATAGAGCTGTGCCCAATGAGACGCTGGAATCTCTTTCCTTGTTACTGATTACAGGTCATACACATTATCGAGGGAAGATGGGTAAGGAGGGAGTGCACAGCATTTCCCTCTATCCCACAGGGTGAAAAATGGGGGTGCAGCTCCAGGAGAACAAGCAAAACATTTGTCTACCCCAGATCAAAAATTGTCCTTTCAAGCAGGGGCAAACTGGGCCACTAGAACAGCTTTGGAAAGTGCCCCACCACCAATGAAGGGGGTGAAAGGAGCACAAATCATTTTTCTCATAGCAGAGTCTGCTTGCTTGTCTGCCTGCACAGGGTGGGCACAGGGTGGACCTAATGACCAATCCATGCTGGTTTCAAGGCTGCTTTAAAGCCAGCTTGGTGTAGTGTTTAAGAGCAGCGGACTCTAATCTGGAGAACCAGGTTTGATTCCCTCCTCCTCCACATGAAGCCAGCTGGATGACCTTGGGTCAGTCACAGTTCTCTCAGAACTCTCCCTGCCCCACCTACCTCACAGGCTGTCTGTTGTGGGGAGAGGAAGGAAAGGCGATTGTAAGCCACTCTGAGACTGCTTCAGGTAGTAAAGAGCTGGGTATAAAACCAACTTTTCTTTAAGCCCCCAAGAGGGTTTTTAAGGCACAATGCAAGTACCTCCCTCACTACTGCTGCTTAAAGCAACACACTTTGGATCAGAAGATCAGGTAACCTCCCATCCCCTTTTTCCAGCTTGCAGCTGTTTTACAGGACTAAATTCTTTGTCTGGAGTCCCAGTCCTGGAAATAACAGTGTCACATTTGTAGTTCAGCCTTTTGAACAGGCTGGAAGAAACATGCTGAAACGAATGATCGCAGGGTTTTGTCTCCCTTGTTTGTTTTTTAAATAATCCCCCCTTGCTCATTCCCACCTGCATCAGGATTGTGGCAGTGCAAGGGGATGGAAGAACAATTCCTCATCATGCGTGCCTATTCTGTAAGGGATAATTTTAATGATCTGTAAAACAGGGATGCTGCCTTCTCTTTAGCTGCAATTTAATAGTGAAGATGCTAAGGACGAGGGCTGAGAGTTTTGGCCAAATCGTTGAGGAAAGAAGAATTCCAAATGCATAGCTGTGTGAGTCTGTTGTAGCAAAATGACAAGTGTTTCCCACTGAAACCAATAAATAGCACCCAAATGTGGTAATAACTCTGAACATGTGACACAACAATGGGGTGGATCCAGTGGAAGATTTCCACATCCTTGCACAAGCGGAAGTGCTAAAATCACTGTCAGCTTGCACTCAGTGAAAGAGATTGCATCTTTGCTCTCTTTTTCACATTCGCAAGACATAGCACAAGGCATCTCTTTTGACACAATTTCAAAACAAAATTAAATGAAATCATGTGAACTGTCTGCTGTACATTCCAGAGTTCCACATGTATGCTATCATTTACATAAAAATTATATCAAACCACTATGTGTTGCTGCAGCTGTAGTGCTACTGCTTGTGCAAGGAGAACTGCGCTGTGTATATTTTCCATTCTACTCAGGTATTGCTGGATCCAATTCAAAATTAAAGAACCTCAAGTACATTTTTTATAAACAAATTGTGCTGCACTTGCACAAGGATAAAATTTCTGTGCACATCCCAAAGTGTACACCTAAAGTCCACCAACTGGGTATAAGGTAAAGGTAAGATTTGATCTGAGGATATTCTAGTTCACACCCTTGGCTGCTATACTGCATCCCCCTTTTGAATGTTTAATATAGATGGATGTCTCTTCTCACCTTTTGCCATATTTAGAATTCAGTGAAAGGTTATTAACCAGGGTCTGGAAGGTAAGGAATTCTAATGTGCGCTTCTCCTTCAGTATGATCCCCCATCAAAAATTCAGTTTCTAGTTTAAAGCTTATATGTGCAGTAACCATTTCACACCAACACATATGTATGGTCCAGCCAAATGTCAAGTTGGTGAGGTTTATTAATACAAAGTACAGGAAAATTAACAACGGAGAGAGAAAAAATTAATGAATCCTCACCAATTGTTGGTAAGGATTCATTAAATACAAAATCTGCCAGCCATCATTACGTAGGACTCTTTCCTTTTTATTGCTATTGCTCACTTTATATGAATACAGAACAAAAAGATTGCTTTTAATATCTTTGGTCCAAACTATATTCTCCCATCTCTTCAAGTAGCCACAAGGGAACACAACCTACAGAACACCAATATGTTTCTGGATATAAAAATACACAAGAGCGTCTGGATTTGAGGGCCTGCCCTAGGGGTAGTTTGGTGACCACAAGAGGCTAGAAGGGAAGCCTGCAAACCACAGGGAGTTCAGTAGAACTAGCATCAGAGATGACCAGGCATGCCTTTTGTGTGTGCGTGCGTGGATGAATGTATAAATATATCTTCAAGATTTCACTGAGCATTGTTTTATGTCCCTCAGGGCAGGTAGCATGGCCTCCTTTTGTTTGTACAGCATTTAATGGGGAAGGGTACCAATCTTTATCTGAAACTCCTAGGATTTGTAAGATAACAATCAGTAAATAAAACACAACATAAAAATATTGTTACACAAGAACTGCTTAAAGCTCAGAGTCCTTTTTTCAAAGGTAAAATCCTGTACAAGTCATTGCATGAATTTATTTGCCAGCATTCGCTTTTATTCAACACAGTATTGAAAATAATTACACAGTGACTTATTTTTTAAGAAATGATCTAATTGGCTGTGCTTAATTTCTCTGCTCAAGAACAGAAGATCACAGCGTTCACAATTATTGGTAACCAGAGATTGCCTGTTCGTTTTTATAAAAGAGAAAGATAAAAATTTGTATTGAATCCTTTATTGAAAATGCTGGTTTAATTGTTAGGATTCTAAAACTAGTATGTTACTAAACAAACAAACAAACAAAAATATTTAATAACACAAACACAGAGATCAAGCTAAGTTTATGAATTTTACAGATTACCTAAAATGCTAGGAGTTAATTATACTCTGCTTTCCCTGGCATGTCAGCCTGATTAAATTTGGAGTTCCAAGATGAATTGGCCCAAATTCATTAGTGTTCCCTGGGTGCATATCTTGGTCAAGGTCAAGCAAAGCACACTGATTCTAGTGTTAGCAGGGAAAGGGGGGAGGAGAGAGATTCTAAAGGAGGTGGACTCTTAAAAGGTCTGGGGTTGCAGCAAGAAACTTTGATACTTTTTAACTTAATAAATCTTGACAGCCTAATCATGGCTAAGCCTTTGCAGTTTTATTGGTACAGATGGCAAAGCTAGACATATTTAAAGAGATCTCGGTGGCTAGTGGCAGGAGAGCATTGAATCCAAATGTGCTGTGGGGCTGGAGGAGAAAGTGCAAGAAGGGAGGATAAAAAGCTACACAGCATTTCCATCTCTTGACATCTCCAGCAGCCTCCGATACAAAATATGATAAGGCTCCTGCTGAGCTAATAAGCCCAACAAATGTCTGTGTCCGTGAAGTAGATGAAGTGGGATCAAATAGTTGGGGGCTGCAGTATGAAAATAAGCCAGCACCCGGGGTATAATGGCACTGCAGAAAAGCAGCAAGGTCAGACTGATGACAGAAACACTGGAGCAGCAGAGACCCCATCAGTAAAACAGGTTTCCCGGCTGGATCTGCGCTACGTAACTTTTTTTTTTTCTAAAATCCCTGCGTTTTGGAAAAATGTATTGAGTTTAGTAAATAATAAAAAAAAACGTTTCATTTTATTTTTTCTCCTAGGGAAAAAAACCACATTGACTTGCTACCCGTGACCAAACACAGATTACATATGGCTTTTCTTCTGCCCCCTCCCTCTTTTTCCCCCTCCACAGTACAATGGTCCATCAAAACAGACCTTAAATGAGAATTTGATTGAATGTTGGTAAAGCAGAGGCTACTCGCGGCGAAGCTATACGTTTCTGCAAGGTTTGTTGCCACATTACGTTGTTTTACTTTGAATGCTGTGCGAAATAAAGAAATATATTGCTCGAGCAATTTCAAATCGGGATGGAGGAGAGAATTAAAAATGGTTCTGCTTTGAACTGACAAATCATGGAACTGTCTTGTGAAAATGACTTTTTAAAAATGTGCAAAATAAATCAAGTATGCTTTTAAAATGCATGTAATAGGTCTAAGTGCTATGCATTAACACCCTCGTCCAAAACACATTAGATGGATGTAAATTCCATTGAAACCACTAATACTTATTTCCTTGCAGTGGGCACAATCCTGGCAAAGCACATAGATCAGCATTTTTTCCTCTTTACAGCACAGCAATGGCCAAGCCCTGCCACCTCACAAGCCTCTTCTTCTTGCCTCTCTCTTTCCCTTTTGTCATCTGCTGAACAATCAAAATGTAGATCATCAGCTTATCTAGCCAGGGACACATCTTTGGGAGCTTCTTTGAACCTTTTCCGTTTCAAAAGCAGTTTGGAACAGATAGACAAGACAGAGGGTGGGGGAGAAGTGTATGGAATTATTTGCACGTATGTAGCCTCCCAACCCAACTGCGCTCTTAGGGACTCTCATGATCACACAAAGTCCTCCGCTCGTAAGGTCTTGCCCAATAGCATTGTGAGATTTGACTAAAAAAATACCAGCTTCTGGGTAGGGCTGGGGGGGGGGCAGAGTTGGGGTGGGCCAGCAGCAAAGCTAAGGCTGGATGTAGAATGCTGTGGACAGAGCTTAGCAGAATCTGAGCGGTCGCAGCTGGCATCTGGTAAATTTGGTTTGCCTATGGTAGGATTCAACACAATGATAATCTTTGTTGGATCTCCGCTGCAGTGAAGCATGTGTAGAGCAGCTCCATTCACTGAAGTCAGTTGGGACACCTGGATGCACAGAAAGCATGTGCACAGAAATTTTGATTCAAATTTACATTGACCCTCCACTGCCCCAACTCTACAGATGTGGCATACATGACTATGGAATCACTATGTTTTAGCTAGACTTACTTTTAATCTGAATCAGAAGACATCAGCTGGAGATCTCTTAGAGTTTAAGAAAATTTGGTCACCAATCTTAACTTATCTTTCTAATCAGAAGGAAATTCCAAAGGAATTATATCATTGTTATGTTTAACATATGTTGATATATATTTCACAGTTAAATTGTATACTTTTAAATTATATTTACCATTCTTATGTCCTTAATTGTAGTAAGAGCTATATGAACCCTTTAATGGTTGATGAAGTATTGGTATTTCTTTCTTTTCCATTTTGTATTTTTCTGTTAAAATTGAATAAATTAAAAAAACACTATAAAAAATTACATTGAGCTTATTTTGTTCATTAAGATGTTGTTCTGATTCTTTAATCTTGTTATGGCACGTTTGCAGTTATTGCTGTGTTCAGGTGATGCTTACATTGGGTTTTTGCGGGGAAACTTGTTCCTACCTGTAACATTTTGTCTCCCAACCAACAAGGATATCAAGGGGACTTTCCTTGCCAGATTATAGAGCTCAAGGAGAAAAGGGCATTACAGTCTTATCTCACAGGTGCATGTTGATCAATTCCCCGTGTTGTTCCATCACGAGGATGATGATGCAAGCAGTGGGTGGGCTATATTTTTCAAAAGAAACAGCATGGGACATTAAACCCCGCCCATACACCTGAACTCTGCACCAGAATAGACAATTTCAACCCTTTTCTTCCAGCCTTTTCAACATAACTCTTTTTCACAATCATCGGGTTGCCTAATGCAAAGAGGAACTGAGCATGGGAAAAGTGCACAAGGGGAAAGGAGCACTTCCAGCCCTTTGACTGCTATCTCCAAGCAATATGGCTGTGAGGTAAAGCAACCTGTTTTCTCCCAAGGGTTAATGTGGATATCAGTGGACCTATTCCAGTTGCAGGAGTCATAATCAATCCATCTTGTCCACAGGCTCTTATCTCCTTCATGGTTGGAGCCAAGAAGGTGGCAATTAGTTCTTCTTGTAAGCTTGTGGTCTATGAGGTGTGTGTGTGTGTGGGGGGTGCAGGAGCGATAATCATAGAATCATAGAGTTGGAAGGGACCTCCAGGGTCATCTAGTCCAGCGCCCTGCACAATGATGCTATCTTCCAAAGAATTCCTGTGAATATGAGCCCTGATTAGACCTGGGCTGTCATCTGAGGGCCAAGGAGTATAATTGAGCTAGAGATTAATGGAAGGGGGCCACTGACTTGGTGATTTTATTGGACGCAAGGACTATGCTGGATTGTAGAAGAATGCCTAAGCCTCTGGTTTTGGACTCTGAACTTCTGTGACTGTGCCATTTGCCAGGTATCAATGTGTTAGAAAGAAAAGTCAGCTTTTTTTGTTTTGTGCTATTTAATAAAGTAGACTGTTGCCTAATGGTATTATTTCTTTTGTCATTAAATACACCTTTTCCTATTCTTTTAAGAAGTCTGGTTTCTTGTGTGCACATAGCTTCAGGGACCCACAGGTCTGAACACTGCTGAGCTGTTAGAGGAGCAGTGGCTCAGTTAGACCCAGGTCAGGGTCTCGACAATGGCATATTTTCCTCCTTACAATGGATACAAGCAAGTCCTTCCCTTAAAGCTCCAAGCATATAGTGAGAGGAAACTAGCTTAAGCCAAAACTTCTGCTTCTGGCTTGCCTTCTTCTTGCCTGTCATCAGACTAACCTGTCATCAGACTAACACCCAACAGCTAAATGGCTCAGAAAATGAATGATCTTTCTTATGCAGAATTAGAGAATGACAGCTCTTTCCAAGTGAGGGGGCAAAGATGTGATTGGGAGAATCACTGCGTTCAGAAATGCCAATAAAGGACACTGACACATAATGCAGATACAGACTGGACTAAGTGTGCTGGTTGGACAACATGCCTGTCAGGAACCTATTTACTGAGTCACTGTGTCTCCTCTAATCCTTACCACTACCGAGACAAGTGGTGTTTGGTTAGGATTTTGATAGCTATATTCTGAAGGCACATCCCTAATATGCTGGAACTCTATATGCATACATGCTTCAGGATAATGATTACATGCAATTTGGAAATAATATTCATTGAAAACAGTGGTCATTAATTCCATGCAGGAGATGCCATCCAGAAGTGTGTCCGTGCATATTTGATACCTAGGCATGTGCTATGTTACTCAAAAAAGAAGAAAAGGTGGGGCATGGTGCTTCATGCTGTGTTTGCATCTTCTGTGTACATTCATTCATTTACTCATTCATTCTCCTTATTTCCTTTAAAAAGCTCAAAGCAGCTTATGTTGAGATCTCCCATTTAAATTGTTCATGGAATAAACTGGAAAGTATTTGGAACTATATTTCCCAGGCTTCCTAGCAATGTCAATGGATTTCCTAATATGCTCATGAGTATTCAGACATTAATCCCGATGCCTCCTCTTCTATGAGATTTTCCTAACACTGAATAATGCACTTACAATCCACTTTCAATGCATTTTAGCAATGTCCTTTTTTGCAAGTAGATTTTGCCGTTTCACACAGTGAAATCCAGTTGCAAATTGTATTGGAAGTGAATTCAAAGCTCATTATTCAGCATGTGTGAAAACACCCTTTTAGTCCAGGTAAATTTGGGATTGAGGCCCTGCCAGCCTCCAGGTGGGGCCTGGGGATCTCCCACTTTTACAACTGATTTCCAGCTGACAGAGATAAGCTCCCCTGGAGAAAATGGCTGCTTTGAAGGGCAGACTCTATGGCATTGTACTATGCTGAGGGCCCTCCCCTCCCCAAACCCCACCCTCGCCTGGCTCCACCCCCAAAGTCTCCAGGTATTTCCCAACCCAGACTTGGCAACCCTAGGGCCTGTGGCTAGGAAAGTCAGCAGCCACAGAAACCTCACGTGAGGCAACAGGGCCTGAAGTAACTTGAACTAGTTAATATGGGCTCACTCTGAATCAAAACCACATTATTTTAGCTCACACCATTCTCTCCCCCCCAAAAAACCAAACCATCTGTTCCAAGTATACCAATATTTTCAGGACTGTCCTTTGACTTCCAGTTCAAAAGCATGAGATCTAGTCTACACGTTATGGAGGGAAGGATACCCTTATGACCTTGTTGCAGTGTGCATAAATGTGTGTGTGAGTAAACATATGTGTGTATGTGCACAGGAGTATTGGCTGTGTTGCTATCTTTCCCTTTTTAAAAAAAGGAATCCTCAGATACGGAGGGAATTCTGTCTCCAAAGAGCCAACTCTCATATTCGCTGGTTTCAAAACAAACTGTGGGCCAAATCAGACATGACATTTTTAAACAAGTCGGGTCCATGTTCCCCAGACCTGACCTTCTTCTCCCTCTCTCCCTTAAGTCACAGAGCAGCTGTGTTCAACAAATTTTTAAAGCGCTGCAGGGAACCAGTTCAAAATGGGACTGTGGCACAGGAACTGGGTCCCAACTTGTTTTAAAACATCATATCTACACTGGTCATCTGAAGAAGCCCTTCATCCATTTCATCTCAGCAGTGAGTCCAAATAAGGTCCCAAGCAAAAGGCTGTGGATACTTTCAGATTTGAGCTTCCTCAGCAATGGAAGCTACAATCCTAGAATCAAAAGAGAAGGATGATTTTGATCAGAGAGATGTAGGTTGAAGCTCCTGGTCTTTCATGATGGCTGCTATTTGGACCATGCAGATCCAGCAAAATTAGCAAACAATACCAGAATGACTGGTGGTACCTGATTTCTGGTTTATGGGTGTCTGGCAGAACTGCACTGATGGAAGAGAGTGGTGGGAGCAATTTGCCACCTTTCTCCTCCTCGCATAGCTATTACTCCACACAGTGCCCATGACTCCAAGAATCAAGTTTCTCAAAGATGGAAGGGACTGTTGCAAATGGGGGGGAAATCCATTATCCCTGTGCAAGTGGATCACTGGTTCCAACCCATGATTGGGGCTGGGAAGGAGATAAGTCCCTTTGCCAAGAAGATGGCTATCAGGAGTAGTTAGAATGTTGGATTGGGATCTGGGAGACCTGAGATTGAATCCCCACTTTAACATGGAAGCTTGCTGGGTGGCCTTGGGCCCCCCAAATAATCCCAGCCTAGCCTACCTCACAGGGTTGTTGTGAGAATAAAAGAGAGAGAGGGGAATATTATCCATTTTGGGTCCCCCATTGGGGGGGGGGGGAAGTGGGATATAGGGGTAAAATATGTTCCTTAAATAAAATAACTTTCTCTAAAATAAATAAATAAATTCACCCAATCACATTTTAGGCACTGGATAGATGCTTTCCTTCAATGCTTTCTATTAGATATATTTTTCTTCCTCCTCCACAATCTAGACTGTGTTTTGCCCACTGCTCCTATTAATTCCTTTTATTCTGATCTTCCTGATTTCCCCCCTTCTCATTCTGTTTCTCATCTTGTTTTATTTTTGGCTGAGCTGATCAGGAAATGTTAATGGCTGACTTTAATGTTTACCAAGTCCTCCCTGGCCGCTGGCAGGGGATAGGGGTAGGGTTGTCAGATCCAGGTTGGGTAACTCCTGGAGTTTGGGGGATGGAGCCTGGGGAGGATAGGGACCTCAGTGGGGGTACAGCATCCATTTTCTGCAGGGGAACTGATCTCTGTAATCTGGAAATGAGCTGTGATTCTGGGGGATCATCAGGTTCCACCTGGAGGCTGGTATCCCTATGTACTGGGTTTTATTTTGATGTTATTGTTTATTGTTATAGTCTTTGAGTTGGATCCTGTGGATTTGTTCCACTAGCAGATGTACTTTTCTTCCAGTGGAAGGAGCCTTTCCCTGATGTAAGATGTCCGGGGTAAGACTCCTTCCACTGGAGGAAAGCACCTCCAATAGGTGAACACATTTGCAGGATCCAGCCCAAAGGTTTTGCTTGCATAGAAGCTATCTTGACACCATTTGCTGAAAGGTCTAGTCTTGGTCTACTCAACAAATAAATTGCATCATGGCCACTCACTGTTCCACACACCCAACTTCACTCCAAAAGGCAATGGATCATCGGATGAGGAAAGGCTTACATTTTCCAGAAACAACAGATTATAGTGTGCTGAAGAAAATGTGATATCCTAAAAATAGAAGCCTTTCACTGAAGATGTCTGGATGCTACCCAACAAATTGACAATCACTGGATATTGGTTTCACTACATAATCATTTGGAAAGGGCCTTAGAATGTGTGTGTGTGTGCGTGTACGGAGTGAACAGACCTTCTATGCTGGCATTTTAATCACTACAGAGATTTACACTTTTTTGCCCCATAATAATGCCGCTGAATACAAAGCCTTCCCTGGGGAAGGTATGAGATATGCATGATAATATAGCACCTGACACCCCCCCCCCTCCACCTTAGAGCTAGATTGCAGGTTATGTACTCAGATGGCTGCACAGGGACACAGAGAGCTCCACAGCTCAGTCAAGAGCTCTAAGAGGCATTGTGCCTCTGGCAGATGCAATACCTCCTGGAGCTATCTAACGCATGGGGAAAGTGTACTTGCCATGCCATCCTTTAAAAGGTTGCAATATGTGTTCCCCTCCGCTACACACCCTCCCCCCCCCCCCCAATAGTGCCATTTAATGCAGAGAGAGACTGATGTGCTCTTTTCAGCTGCACTTCATTTGGAGTGTCTCACACCGGTTGGAGAGTGAAGGGACTGTGAAAACGCTTCAGCCCTGTAGAGTGACTCCAGAGGCAGCAGCTTGTGTCGACCCTGCTTCATCACAAAACCATCAGCATTAGAGATTTCATTTTCCTACGTATCAGAATGTATATTCTTCTCAGGCTTAGGAGAAGCTGCATGACAGTAAAACGTGGCAAATTTGTATGAGGAACTAAATCCACAATCTGTTCAGGCACCCCCTTCAGACTGAAGTGCTGCAACTTGTCTCATTCACAGCCCTCTCTAAATTATTTCCAAAGCCATTAATGAAGCCCACCACCCACCCCCTAACTAAGCCAACTCCTCCCCAGTTATCCTCAGGGCCTTGTACCACTATCTCCTCTCAACTGTACCACTATCTCCTCTCATTTATTCCTTGCTCAAGTTTAGGCCAGTCTAGATGGGGCCTCCTGTCTTCTGGATGAGAGGCTATGGGATTTGCCCAACGCTCATCTGTGACTTTAAGGCACAGCAGTTTCTGAAACCCATCCTTTTCTACCCTTCCATAACTCCAGTGCTTTCATTATTAATAGGAAATAATTCCTTACCAAATTATCCTTTAATACTCATTTGTCTTCCAAACAAGGGAACTTCAAAGCCATCTTGTACACTGTTGTGTCTGCTGGGGATGCCATTCAGTGTGGTCTGTTTATGATAAGTAAGTCACGTAAGCAAATCTGCTGACTACTATGTGATGTGCTCACATCATGGGATGAAGCAGGGAGCACGTTGTAAACTCTGGACGTGATTCAGATTCCATACTCAGGATCTCAAGCCAGGACAATCTCAGTCAGGATGGTAATTCATATCTCCCTTCATTCTGTATGTCTTTGTGGGTAATAGGCATTTTAGATTAATTAATCCAGATTGTAGTGGCCTAATCTTTTGTTTGGGAGGCTGGGCCTAATGAACACATTATGGGTTTGTTGGTTTTTGTTTTAGATTTCACTGTAAACTTATAACACACCGGAAGACTTATTTGTGATCAGACCTATTGATGCTGAAATTTTATTTCATTAAATGTATTGCAACTTGCACGAAACCCATGTGTTATCATTTTGCATTTTACAGTTTTACTGAGAACAGATGTGAAATCTACATACCCCTTTCTTATTTATCGCAGAGGCTTTCCAATTTTGCAGTCTGTCTTCCTAATAAATATTACCTAAGTCACTCAGAACTATGTGAGCTGAGCTTTTTGTGGGTCTAGTCCAGAATCCCCAAGGCAAAACAACGGTATATTTTTTTAAAGTGGGGAAAGTTTATTTAGGTGAAACAGCACATCATTTCAGGCGTAGTCCAAAACAAAACATGAATGCTCACTCAGCTGAGAAGATACTGCATGATACCTTAGCTACCAGCCTTCCACAAGAAGTATGAGTGTATTTTCAGGCAGGCATTATCACTCCTGAATTACAGGTCACTTGACCTTGGATCACTTAGATCACTTGAATGGCTGCTCTGAAAAACTCTGCCCAACTTTATAGAAGAGCTCCTTGTTTCAGGTATAACTAGTGACACTGCTAATGCAATTTTGCAATTTTAGGTTTAGGTTTAGGTCACCATGAGAAAGAGAAAAGGCCTTGTTATCCAGTGCCAGTAGCAGAGGTAGTTAACAAAGAAAAGAATTTCTCCATAATAGCAGAATGCACTGGGTACAAAATCTATACAACACACATGTTTAAACAACACAAAACACCAGATATAAACATATGAATAGGCATTTTATTTATTTATTTATTTATTTTATTGTACTTATAGGCCGCTCTCCCCACAAGCAGGCTCAGAGCGGCTAACATAGTTTGGCCCAATGTGCCAAGGTTCTATAAAACATGTAGAATCAGGTACATTTTCTCCATAGATAGGAACATTTTCTCCATAGATTTAATTCAGCTGTAAACTGCAGGTGACATGGTTAGCCAGCCTGCTTCCTGTTGCTCCTTCCAACAATATCTGGGGACTTGTTAGAGCAGGGATCCCCAGTCTTTTTGAGGCTGTGGGAACCTTTGGAATTCTGACACAGTCTGGTGTAACATTTTTTAAAAATATCTGCACAACCAATCAAATCTCCAGTGGCCAGTCATAAGCCTTGCTCTGCAAACGCTTCACCTGGCCCCGTCCACTTCTAAAAATATTTGGCTGGTGCCAGAAAAGGTGTTACGGGGTACCATGGCACTACGTTGGGGAACCCTGGTTTAGAGGACCATTTGCCTGTGGACTCCGCCAGTTCTGTAGTTCCAGCCAAACCATTCCCGGCCTCCTGGCCAGAGACATCATAGGAAGGAGCAATCCATTTCCCCCAACACATAATTCATCTATCAGAATATTCACAGAGAGCTATTGGAAGATTCTGTGGAGAAGAAGCTCTCATGGCATTGCTGAGTGAAAGTAAATGGGGGCTGAGATGCTTTTTGCAAACAGTGTGACTGTGGAATGTGTCTACTGACTGCAGCAAACATTTATGTCATTAAATACAGCAGGGGAAGGAGACTACAGTCCCATTTAGCTTGTTTCTTTTCTTAAACTAAGCACTGATACAGCCCTACTGCAGAATCTGAATCTGCAGATGCTTCTTCCTTCATTTTTTTTCTTCCTGAAGCTTAAAAGGGAAGCTTGCTTGCCCCCTCCTTTCAGTTTGCAGATGCATTCAGATACTCATTCTCCTTGACTGAACATTGAGTGATGGAAGATGCTCTTAGCGCTTCTCCATCGGCTGCTGTGCAGGAGCTTGGAGTCTCTTCTGGGACTGTATGATACCTAATTACATCTTCTTGTGGTGTATAGTACTGGCTCGCTAAATAATAAATGCATCTCTTTCTTAATTACAAACGAGAGTAACTTTGTTATCATTTAAACTCTGACACAAACATTTCCCCCTCAGAACTCTCTGCCACGACAAAAAACAAAAAAAGCAAAAATTGCCCAAGTGAAAACTCAGTCCATCTTTCCTCCATATGTCACAGACAGCAACTTTTCCTGATGTGAGTGAAAAAAGAATTTGAAAATGACCACACTTGTGGGTATTATAATTTTAATATGGAGGGGAAAATCATGTAAATTGTGTTTGTTTTTGAAATAACACAAAATAGATTACATCAACACTTTGTGGAGCAAACACAGTCTTTAAATGCACATGAGAAATTTATAATGAGAAGAAAAAAAGAAACAGAGAGACAGATAATTTTATGAGTTTCATGAGTGGTTTGTGGTTAGCAATGACTAGGAAGATCCAGGGTTGTGCTATGCAGAAAGAATGTATTTACTGGACACAGGAAAAATCTGGAAAAATTTAGAGCTACAATGTGGACCGGTTTATTGATTCTGCCTATGGCACTGGTATGACTGTAAAAGAAGTAATGGTTTGTTTCCTAGCACAGGAAGTTTTTGCTGTGGAAGGAAAGTGAAGATGGATTATTTCTTGACATAAACACTGATCTCACACCCTGTCTGTTGAAGTGCAAAGGCTGAAATTCAGGGCTGGTCTGGGTGGGCTCACTCAATCTAGTTATTTTAAAGGATGGGCCCAGCCTACCTGGTGATTATGATCTTGGGCCCTCATTTAACCTTTTGGTTGAGTTAGGTGTCCAGTATTAAATCTTTAAACTGTGCTATGTTAACAGGGCACTATATGAGATTACATTTTGGTTTAATTTTTAATGTTAAGTTTCTTTTTTTGTGCTTGTGGCACATTTTATTGGTCTGGATCGTGGCAGATTAACAGTGATGGCTCATATAACTTGTGAGGTCTGACCTTCTTCCTGAATTAACATTTCACTCTGATTCAAGATTAGATTTGCCAGCCCTGGGTTGGGAAATTCCTGGATTTTTGCAGGTGGAGCCTGGGGAGGGTGGGGTTTGGGGAGGGGAGGGAAGAGATTTCAGTGGGGTATGATGCTATAGAGTCCACACTCCACAGCTACTGTTTTCTTCAGGGGAACTGATCCATTATCTCTGGTGCAGAAACCTTTGCACTCTGCCTGCTGCTTCTGCAGCTCACTTCGGGTTACAAAACTCTTGGTAGGGCCTGGAGTTCTCCCAGAATTATAGCTTTTTACAAACTGTAGGTGTCAGCTTCCCTGGAGAAAATGACAGCTTTGGAGGGCGGAATCTATGGCATCATATCCCGCTTGTGCTCCCTCCCTTCTCCAATTCCCACCATCCCCAAGTGCTATTCCCAAATCTCCAGGAATTTCCCAAGCCAGAACTGGCAAGCATATGTTCTATACACAACCCGCAAACTACTGAATGCAATACTCACAGGATTCTGTAGCTGGACTGCCAACTGTGGGCTGAGAAATTCCTAGAGATTAAGGGAGGGGGCTGGAGCCTGTGGAGGGCAGGGTTTGGGGAGGGGAGGGACGTCTGCAGGGTACAGAGTCCCTCCCCTCCCCAGGGTACAGAGTCCCCACAGAGTCCACTCTTCCAAGCAGCCATTTTCCCCTGGTGAACTGATCTCTGATCTGGAGATATTTCCAGGCCCCACCTGGAGGCTGGCAACCTTATCTGGGGAAGCTGTTACTTGGTGTGGCTTTTTTGGGTCAGCTTTCAAGTGTGAACTTTGGAAAGTTTGGTCCACCACACAAGAGAGTGTGAAAATAAGAGACTGTAAATTGTTAATTAGCCAAAAACTTTACCTTCATTTTGTTTTCAAAATTCTATGTTTCTCTTCCTTTTAAGATGCAGTCACACAAAGGATTGCCAGTTCCTGGTTGAGAAATACCTGGAGATTTGGGGATGAAGCCTGAGGAGGGCTGGGTTTGGGGGGGCGAGTGATGTCAAAGGGCGATAATGCCATTAGGGATGCCACCCTCCAGGTAGTACCTGGGGATCCCCCGGAATTACAACTCATCTCTGGACTATAGAGAACAGCTCCCCTGGAGATAATGGATACTTGGAAGGTGGACTGTATGGCATTGTACCCCACTGAGGTCCCTGTAGGGTTCCCACTCCCCAGGTCCTAGTGGGGGTTCCCCTGCTTTTGAGGGCTTCAATCTGCTGCCAGACAGCTGGCTAGCGGGGGAAGCCCCACCACCAAACAGAGACATTGCTGTGCAACATCCCCAATGCAATGACATCACCTGGAAGTGACAGCATCATGTCGCTGATGTCAGGGGATGATACTTTAGTTTTTGGGCAAACTCTGTGGCAGGGGTGGCCAAACTGCAGCTCAGGAGCCGCATGCGGCTCTTTCACACAGTCTAATTTAATGTTAATAAAAAGCAAATTTGCATATTTTTCAATAAAAGCATGTGTAATATTTTGCAGCTCTCAAACACCTGACGTTTATGCAAGTTTGCAAGTTTACATTATGCACGTTTGGCCACCCCTGCTCTATAATTTTGAAGGGGTGGGACCTGGCAACCCTAAATGCCATAGAGTCCACCTTCCAAAGCAGCCATTTTCTCCAGGAGAACAGATCTCTGTCTCCTGGAGATCAATTGTAATAGTTGGAGATCTCCAGCCACCACCTGGAGACTGGCAATCCTAGTCACACATGAATATTCTGCTTAAACAAGCAGAGTATAATTTTATTCAGAATAAAATTATGAGACAAAGAAAGGAATACAAGGCCTACCAGAATGGTTCACAGCAGTCTGTCTAGATGGAGCCTTTATAAAGTCATAAGTAAAACCTGGCCTGGAGCTCCTCTGGTTCTTGTATCTGGGAACTATAATAAAAGTTGAAGTACATGTCTGAATATTACATTCCCCAGTTCCCCTCATCTACTGTGTGTGTTTAAAATAATATTTTTTTAAAAAAAGGGAGATCTTAGGTTTCTGAGAGACTTCCTTAGCCTTCTTACCCCAGACACTAGCTGCTAAGCTAGGGTTGCCAGCTCTTGGGTGGGAAATACTTGGAAATTGGGTGGGGTGGAGCCTGGGGGGCAGGGTTTGGGCAGGGGAGGGACCTCAGCAAGGTATAATGCCAGACAGTTCACCCTCGAAAGCAGTCGTTTTCTCTAGGGGAACTGATCAGTTGCCTGAAGATCAATTGTAATAGTTGGGAGATCTCCAGGTACCACCTGGAGGTTAGCATCCCCATACTCAGCTCAAGGTAAATCACATGCAAGAATCATGGAGGAGGGGCTTCTTTTGTCACACACATACACAGTTTGACTTTAGGGATACAAAGACTGTTCTTGGCCAGGGCAGGAACCAGACCACAAAGTAGGCCACAAAGAGTACCCTCAGATAGTGGCATTTCTACCCAAAAACAGATGATCCAATTAATTTGGTATTATACATAAAGCTTGAAATAGGCACAGCCCACAGACTGGGTACCAACCTCTAAGTGGGAGGAGAACTCTATGGCATCAACTCTATGAGCTCCCTCCTCAGGCACCACCTCCAGATCTCCAGGACTTCCCTAAGCCACAGCAGACCCCCTCACTCCATTACAGCCGGTACTCCTGCTGGGATACATGTAAATCGTATTTATTTCTTTAGATATTTATACCCTGCTTTTCTCCCCAGATGGAGACCCAAAGTAGCTGACAACATGACTCTTCCCTCTTTCCTTTGACACTCAAAACAACAACCCTGTGAGGTATGTTAGGTTGAGAAACAATGCCCAGCCCAAGGTCACCCAGCAAGCTTCCATGGCACGACTGGGGATTTGAACCCAGGTCCCTCAGATTCTAGTCCAGCTCTCTAACCACTGCACCATGCTGGCTGTCTTCTATCTGTGTGATTCATTCTGCTGCCATGTTTACATACCACACAAGTGGCAACCCTTCTTTAGAGGCTAATCATCTCTTGTGTGTTATGTGAACATGTCCTCAGGGCAAGCCACATGTTTGGAAGCCTTCATTTGTATCCAGACTAGCCTGGATGTAGTGTAGAGAAGGTATTAATGGCCATAATAAGGGTACATGTAAAGGTGACCCTAGTAAGCAAATAAAGATTCAGTGTGCTGTTCACATGACAATATGATATGCCCAGTGATTGCATGCTCATTTAAAAGAATTTCCCCATTCACGTCACATTACCTGTCAGACTATATTTACATGTTTGTTTTCTTTAGTTTGTGGTAGAATATTAAACAAATCTAACCACTATGGTGTGGTGTTTCTGCTTTAAATCTCAGTGGTTTCCCTTTGCCTGACTAGTTATAATGAAAGCATAAAATGCACAAAATGTCAACATGGTTTTAGTAATATCAGCAAATGCATACATTCCAAAGAGAAATGAGATATTCTATTTGACTATGTTCCTTTAAAGATGAATTTTGATCATTTTCTCCTGCTTTCTGTCTGTTCTCCCCCCACCCCCACATGTATACACCTCCAGCGATAGGTATCTGTAGAGATTTAGTTAATCCCCCTGAAAAAAAAAATCTGATTGAAAATGAATGCAATAGCGAAAGTAGTACTAGAAGCTTGCTTGAGAGGGTCCTTAGGGTTAAAATTACAAGATGTCAAAGACCAAAATACAACCTACGTTCTCTTTTTAAAAGACTCCTTGAAAAACAAAAGCTGGAAAACAGAGAAAACAGTTATGCCTTCTATCATACATCATCCCATTTTACTTACAGAAAGATGGTGGCTCAAAATATAAACAACAATAATGTAGGTCTTCATATAAATATAGAACATTACACAGGAGAGGTCTAAAAAGAAGAGATGCCTGTGATAATTTGAATGCACTGACATGGCTTTGTGTGCACTATCGCAGCAAATGCTCTGCCCCCCTCCCCCCCAGTCTTTTGTTTTGTTTGGTAACTGCCTTTCATGCCGAACAAAGAAAATGATAGATGTGATCCTCTGTGATTGCTGAGAAGGCAGAAACAATAATGACACTTAGGAACTCCTTCCAGTGAAGAAATCTTACTCAATGCATTTGGACCACTGACAAGGCCAGGTTGAGAGCCCTCTGCATCACATCTGCCATCTCCATAAAAGTCTGTTCTCTTCAAAACCAAATTCAAATGGTATGAAATCAACCAATGAAAACAAATGTACACCTAAGCCCCAATCCAGGGCCGACCTAGTTGCCAGCATGTGGAAGCAGGTTTCTGCTTGTTATCCCTAGCTGGATGGAAACACTTCTTCACTCATCTAGTAATTAACTGTGGAATTCATTACTAGTGTATATATTGAGGGGAACAAGATTAAACAGACATGGAGAATAGTCCCATCAATGGCTACCAGCCATGGCGACTAATGGGAACCCCCATAGTCAGTAGTGTTGCCAACTTTGGGTTAGGAAACACCTAGAGATTTTGGAGGTTGAACCTGGGGAGGGATTAGGGTTGCCAAGTCTGGGTTGGAAATAGGGCTGCCAAGTCCCCAGGTAGGGCGGGGGAAGCACCGATTTTTAAAGCTTTCCCCCGCTTTTTCAGAATTGGCCACCGGGGGAGGCAATGGCTGCCAGCAGGGAAACGTCGGAGCCTGCACTGGCCTCTTAAAAGGGAAATGTCTGCAGAGAGCCTGCCCTGCAGTAAAAAGCCTCAACAGACATTTCCCCTTTAAGAGAGAGGAAGAGAGTCCCGCCCAGAGAGGCTCTTTCTGCTGAAGGGCCTGCTTTTGCATGTGGCCTGCTGCTGGAGTAAGCTGCTTGGGGTAAGCTGCTGGGGTCTGCCAGCTCTTTTCCTTCTCTCTCTCTCCCCCTCCCCCTTTCTTTCTTTTTTCTGTCTGTCTGTCTCTCTCTCTGTCCCCATCCAGCAGAGGTCTATCAGTGGCTATTATAGCCACAAGGTCTAAATGGAGCCCTTTGTCTGGGGCAGTGATGCTCTGAATTCTTGGTGCTTGGGGGGCAACAGTGGGAGGGCTTCTGGAGTTCTGGCCCTGCTGCTGGACCTCCTGAGGGCACCTGGTATTTTTGGCCACTGTGTGACACAGAGTGTTGTACTGGATGGGCTGTTGGCCTGATCCACTGTGGCTTCTCTCCTGTTCTTATGATATGAAAATCATATTTAGCACTTGTGCAGCACTTAGTGCTTCATATTCTGCCGAGATGAGGAAGGATTCAGTAGGGCCATTGCTCAGTGATAGAGCATCTGCTTGACATGCAGGAGGAATCAGCCTCTTCAGCTAAAAAAAGGATCAGGTCATAGGTGACATTAAAGATCTCAGCCTGAGACCCTGGAGAGCCACTACCAGTCTGAGTAGTCAGTACTGACCTTGATGGACTAATGGCCTGATTCAGTATTAAATAAAATGATTCCATGGCACTGCAGGGTTTTGAGCCAGGCTCTCCCAGATCCCAGCCAAACAAACTGACTGCTACATAACACTGACTCTTGTTCAGCGACAAAAAACAGTGGCATAAAATCACAGTCTGGGTAATGCTGCTTGCAAGCCTATAAAGCTCAAGGCAGCAGCAGAAGCTCAGTATTAGGAAACTTCATGAGTTCATGTGTCAGCATGTGGAAGCAACATCACAGGATGTGACATCACAAAATGATGTCACTTCTTTTCTCCTGGCTCCACCCCCAAAGTCTCCTGGCTCCACCCCCAAAGTCCTCAGATATTTCCCAAGTTGGACTTGGCAGCCCTAGTTGGAAAATACCTGGAGACTTTGGGGGTGGATCCAGGAGAGGGGGGGTTTGGGGAGGGGGGGCCTCAGCATGGTACAATGCCATAGAGTCCACACTTCAAAGCAGCCATTTTCTCCAGGGGAGCTGATCTCTGTCAGCTGGAGATCAGTTGTAAAAGCAGGAGATCCCCAGGCCCCACCTGGAGGCTGGCAACCCTAGGAGGGATGGGTTTCGGCAGGGGCAAGACCTCAGCTGGTTACAATACCATAGAGTCCACCCTACAAAGCAGCCGTTTTTCTCTAGGGAAACTGATTTCTGTTGCCTGGAGATCAGTTCTAATTTCAGGGGATCTCCAGGCCCCACCTAAATCAGAAGCAGTAAACCTCTGAATACCAGTGCTAGAAGCAGGGGTCATTTCGTAGAAAAAAGAGGTACAGGAGCTCATTAGCATAACTCATTAGCATAACTTATTTGTATATGCTAAACCACCTGATATCACCGGAAGTATGTCAGAAGGCAAGAGAGAGAGAGAGCTGGCAGAGGGGATAGCTACTAATCCAAGCCTCAGAAATACCTCTATTCTGGGAGGACAGCTTCAGTGGTGGCTGAAGCCTTCAGAAGGCTGGTCGGAGGAACAAGGACCTTTCCAGGGGGCGGGGTCATTTTACTGCAGCCATGACACAAGCAGGCATTCCCCCACAGGGAAGGGGGGCTGGCACCAACTCCCAGAGCTGAGCTCCCCCAAGCTCCTGCTCGAAATAACTCCTGGCTAGAAGGTAACATCACAGGAAGGCCTTGGTCCCTATGCCCTGTTTATTGGCCTTCCAAGGCAACTGGCTTGCCACTGCATGAAATAGTATGCTGAGCTAGATGAACTGACTGATCTCGCAGGGATGTTCTTATGGATAAGGATTCAGGTGCTTCCTCCATTCAGGGGTCATTTGGGGCCGGAGTGCTGCTTCGGCAGCCCAGGAGCTGGCACAAATGGCAGTGGTGGCAAGACCCGCCCCCAAGCTCCTTCTTGCAAAAAAAAAAAATCGGGGAACCCGAGTAAGCCAAGGGAAGGGGGGGCAATTTAAGCCCCCTCCCATCCCTTGCAGCAGCCGGCTCGCTCTGGCTCCCCGCAGCTGCAGGGAATCCGAGCGAGCCAAGGGAAGGGAAGGGGGTTTAAACACACACACCCGTCCCTTGCAGTAGCCAGCTTGCTTGCCCTCCCCCAGCCGTGGGGAATCTGAGCGAGCTGAGGGAAGGGAAGGCGGTTTAAACCCCCTCCTATCCCTTGCAGCAGCTGGCTCGCTCAGCCCCCCTGCAGCCGTGGGGAATCCGAGCGAGCCAAGGGAAGGGAAGGGGGTTTAAACTGCCTCCCTCCCCTCCAGCAGCTGGCTTGTTCGGGCTCCCTGCAGCTGCAGGGAAACTGAGTGAGCCAAGGGAATGGAAAGCAGTATAGATAGGTACTCTGGGGCAAGTGATACTCTGTATTCTTGGTGCTTGAGGGGTCAAAAGTGGGAGGGCTTCTGGTGTCTTGGCCCCACTGCTGGACCTTCTGATGGCACCTGGTATTTTTGGCCACTGTGTGACAGAATGTTGGACTGGATGGGCCATTGGCCTGATCCAACATTGGCTTCTCTTATGTTCTTATTAAAAAACCACACACTGTGGTTAAAGGGTCCCTAAGCTTTTGGCAGTATGTGTTCCCTGAGCTGGACAAAGGTATATGTGTTTTAAAAGGCCAGAGCCAGGCCTCTGAGCACATGCAGAGTGTAGTTCCCTGAGCTGGACAAAGTGTCTGTTTAAAAAGCCTTTTGGACAGTTTCCTCTGAGCTATTCCATGGAGCTGCCAGGCAGTGTTCCCTCTAAGCTGAGCTAGTGTGAGCTAGCTCAGTTTTTTAGTCTCTGGCTCACACATTTTTGTCTTAGCTCAGCAAGGATGGCTCCAGAGCAAACTAATTTATGCAGTAGCCAAATTGCTTACTCACAGCTTTAATGCCAGTAGCTTACAAAGTAGAATTTTTGCTCACAAGACTCCACTGCTTAGAGGGAGCATTGCTGTTAGCCAGGTAACATCTTGTAGAAATTATTATTATGTAGTGCAGTCACTGGGCATGGCACAGAGTAGCTATCAAAAATGCAGGTCCCTGCCCTGAGTTGCTCACCAACCAGAATTCAACCCAGGGGAAGACTACAGAGGGCTAGGAGAAAGTTGCAGACATTTCAGTTCAGATGTGTGTGTGTTACATGTAGGACCTTTGAGCATGTGCAAAGGGCCTTCTCTGAATGGTACTTTCTTTTCTCTGAGATTTTTGGGGTAGAGCCTGAGTGGTGGGTGTTGCCTTTTGACACACTTCCAGTGATGTCAGGGGGTGTGGCATATGCAAATAAGTTATGCTAATGAGCTCCTGCATCCCTTTTTCTACGAAATGACCCCTGCCTCCAATTAACAGCTTGAGGAGTGCACATAGAGTCAAAACTGGGCAATAATGTTTATCTGGTAATGGAGCAAGGAGCTTAATTCATTCTTCCGCTAAAGCCCTGACAAACAGCTGATTTTTGTGGCTGCTGCTCTTCTAACAGGGCTCCATGTGCACACACAGTTGATTCACAGCCAGATAGTATAAGTTGGATCGTAGAAAACACCAGCTCAAGGACTTTGTAGAAGCAGACTTCCCCTGCCTTCCCCAAGAATTCCTTCTCCTGACCATACCTACCTACTGAATGACTCTTCAATCACAAAGGTGCCTTGACCCGTAGCATTGGTATTGGGAGATCACACTGGGCTTCTGGGGGAAAGGAAAGTGAGGAAGATCTACCTTTGCACACAGGTTGCTTAAGGATCCAACCCATCTTATTATATACAACAGCCAAAATTGGATGCACATTGTAAAGCTCAGGAAGGCTGAGATATGATGGTGTCTTCCTGTATGGCCATCAATTGATTAGGAAATCTGATGAAAGCCCATTTAAAATTGCTTTTCTGTTTTGTTTTGACACACATGTACAAGTGGATTCAAAGCTGCTTTTCTGTTTATCATACATGTGTACTAATAGTGGGAAAGGGGCTGGAAAGCACTTTAAGTAGCATGTGTAAATTCAATGTGCAAATACATTTGCTTCTCCTTATCAATTTCAAAAGCTCCTAAGATGGATAACATGTTTGCTGAACTGCTGGATGCCTATTAGGCAGCATCTATTTCTGAATGGGAATATGAATCTCCTAGAGGACCATGGCTCAACCAGCTGTCTCATGCAGGCTGGCCAATGAGAAAATGCAATGGAGTGGTTTTATAAGGGGCTGTTGCAGGCAGCGGCTAGAAAGGCTTCTCTAATGGCTGCCACCACTCTGGTATGGGTCTCCTTAGGAGGGCCTAGAGCACCCACCCCACCCCTCTATACACTCCTTTTCCAGTAGGATTCCCCTTAAAAAGTGACCAAATGAAGTGTGAGGTCCCAGGCAGAGTAACTAACTAGGTTTATTAAACAGATTTAATAACAGCTATACTCCAATAACATATAGGAAAAATGAACACAGTAAAGGTAGGTAAATCATCTAGATAACTATACTGTCCTAGCCTTCTTTAGGTACTTGGCCTCAGACTGACTCACCCCTTTTGGATGAGGGATCCCTGCTCTCTGAGAGAGAACCCCCTCCCACTTTGGGCAAAGCCTTTTATTCCTTCTTCCCAGGCACCACCCTCTACTATTCTACTGGAATAAGTTTCCCCCCCCAAATCCCCTTAGCCAATCACACGGTCCAGAGGGTACCTGGGAAATGTAGGCCCTGTGGTCATTCTAATACAGGCTTCCTTGGAGCCACTAGGCCTCCCTAGAGCCTGTAGGTCACACCAATATAGGCCCAGGATCATGATAGGGGCTTTACCTCTTTCTTGTGTGGATTTAGCACAAATTGGTCCTCCCATGCTCTACTTTTGAAAATGTGGGATTAACTCATTGCCTGATGACACCAAGTGGGAATTTTTGGACTCCTTTCAAACAGGCACAGAAGAGGACTTTTTGCTTTCTTGCTTTGTGTTGTTTGTGGGCTTGGGGGAGAATTATAATTAGGCCTGGACTTTGTGCCTAGTTAGTCCATGACTAGGAATGGCAGAAATAGTGTGAGCTGCTAGAGCATGGGTAGGGCAAATTGGTGAGTGCCCAGATGAATGTAAGGATGAACTGTCACTTGGAAGCTAGCCCATTATTGGTTGGAGCTAGTGTTGGGGAGGGGGTTCTCCCAGTGCTAAGCAGCATTGGTCAGTCCCTTAGCTGCTTGATCAGTATGTAGGGAGCGGAAGAAGAGCCTTCACTCTTCTTGGCACAGTTTTGATTCTCAAGCCATGATAAATGAAACTGGCAATAGTGCTGGCCAAGTCTGGAATCAGAATGGACTTGCTCACAGTGTTGTTACCCATTAAAGGCTGCCTTTTTAGCAGGAACCCACACTAAAATGTTAGGAGAATATTCTGATGATGCAGATCAATCATAAATAAAACCTAGGTGTTGTTTCATATCTTCATTGAAGGGCGGGGTACAAATGAAAGATTTTGTTAGTTCATGTTGTTCTGAAACAGGAGTTCTATAGAGACATACTTACTGCCAAAGAAATATACAGTTTCAGTGTAAAATGACTCATTAGCACCTGAGGCTATTGTTACAGATGCCAGGAGGCCATCCTTTGTTAAACTGATAGCTTGCTAATAATCCAGGATGATTCACTGATATTTCATCCATGGGAACTAATGACAGGACATGACAGCTGGGACTATTTCTCTAGAACATTTGGAATAAGTTGGCCGAAGCTGAAGCATCCATAAAGTACAGTGGCTCTCTTAGGGAATCTGACACAGGATTAGCGACTGTGCTATCTGCTTATAGGAATGTATTTCTCTCCACTGTGCTCCCTATATTGATAAATAAGGCAACTATTACAAAGACATCATTAGCTTCTAGTGTTCTCTGTCTCTCCTTTAAAGGAAATAAAATCTATAGCATTTGTTTTGGAATTTCTCCTTCTTCAAGGGGAAAACGATTAACCCTATATTTTTGTTTCTCAATTTTAAAAACAGAAAATTCTATAAACATTTTAGAATTTTCCTGTGGGAGACTGTTTTTTCTCAATAGTTTGTTTTACTTTTGGTTTAATTACTCTTCAGATTTCATTCTTGGATTAGCCATTTGCCACCACGCACTTCAAGCAAATGGCTACTCTAGGAATGAAATCAGAAGAGTGATTCCAGTCTTCCACAGGAAAAGTGTTTCCAGTCTCCCACAGGAAAAGTGTTTTTGCCATATATCAAAGGAATCACTGATCGGATGGGGAAACTTATGAAAAAACACCATCTAAAAACAGTATTCAGGCCCACTAGGAAAATACAACAGATGCTACAATCAGCAAAAGACAGAAGAGACCCCCTCACTTCTGCAGGAGTATACAGCATACCCTGCAGTTGTGGACAGGTTTACATCAGGACCACACAATGTAGCATCCAGACAAGAATAAAAGAACATGAAAGACACTGCAGATTTGGCCAACCTGAAAAACCAGCAGTGGCTGAACATAGCCTAACTCAAACAGGACACAGTATCTTATTCCAAGACACTGAAATGCTGGACAACACATCCAATTACCATGTCAGATTACACAGGGAAGCCATTGAAATTCATAAACATAAACACAATTTCAACAGGAAAGAGAGTTTAAAAATAAATAGGGCATGGTTTCCAGTCCTGAAAAACACAAAATTTTCTGCATTTTACAACAGCACTACTGATAAGATTAGAATTTCAACAACCAATTGAGATGCAAAAGAACCTCCTCAGGAAAGCTCCTCCATCAGCATATCACAGCCTGGGAAACTCCTATTCCCACCTTCCTGAGTAGATATAAATTACCTGCCTACCATTTTTCTTCTCACATTGACACAGAGAGTACTCCATCTTTCTGGGTTATACCTCTGAGGATGGCAGTCACAGCTGCTGGCAAAACAAGAGGTACTACAATGCCAAGACCATGGCCATAACAGCCCGGAAAATCTACAACAACGAATTTGAGAGCAGTTAGTACTGCTCTTCTCTGCAGTCTGGTAGGCACACAAAACCAGTATTTCCTCTAAGGTGAGTTAGTGTGAGCTAGCTCACAGATTTTTAGCCTCCAGCTCACAGATTTTTATTTTAGCTCAGGAAGGAAAGCTCCACAGCAAACTAATTTATGCAATAACCAAATTGCTAGCTCACAACTTTAATGCCAACAGCTCACAAAGTAGAATTGTGGCTCACAAGATGCACAGCTTAGCGGGAGCATTGCAAAAGACCCCAGGCTCTTGAATTTCCTGCCTTAAAAGGCCCAGTCAGCCCATCTCACTATTGGCCTTCTAGAGAATGTTAAAGACAGTGCTTTCTGGAAGGCCTTTGAAGGGGGATGAACCCAGTTTTAATTATTTTTATTGGGATCTGGGCTTTGTTTTTACTATTGCATGTTTAAGTTTTATTGGTGTTATGTTGGTGTTGCTATTTTGAGGTTTTATTGTTGGACTGGTGATTCTGTTTGGTTTTATTGCTGTACTTGTTGATTTTTATATGGGGGCTGACATTTCAAAATTGTGTGCTGCTGCTAAACATTTTATGTCTTGATTGTTTTTTAACGTGGATATTTGCTATTTTGATCTTGTTAGCTGCTCTAGGTATGTTGGTATAAGGGTGGGTAGAGTTAGTTGCTGGCTAGGTGCTTCTCTTCCCTGCATGTGTCGCTGTGATCTAGGGAGACCAGCCACCAGGTGGGACCTGAGGGTGCCCTGGAACAATGCCTCATCTCCAGACTATAGGGATCCATTCCCCTGGACAAAATGCATGCTTTGGAGGGTGGTTCTCTGTGACATTGTACCCCACTGCGGTCCCTGTCCTTTCCAGGCTCCATTCCCAAATCTCCAGGAGTTTCCCAACATGAATCTGGCAACCCTACCATCTCCTCAACACCCACCAGTGGCCAGGGGGAACTGGCAATCCTACTGTAATCCCTTCCAGGTCTTTCTGCCTATCAGCAGGGCAGTTTCAGAACTGTCATGGGGCAGCACCAGGCTTTGTTACAGGGCTGTCAGATCTTCCACTGTGATGTGAGATTTCCTGCCAGCAATCCAGCAATCATTTTGTTGCTGCCCTTTTGGAAGGCAAGTTTAAAAAAAAAAATGCTGGCATTATGCATGGTGTGGCATCACTTCCGGGGTTCCTGATGATTCCTAGAATGTGATGTAACTTCCAATAAACAATTGAATACTATAAGATAAACAATGTTATGTTCACATATGCTAAGTAGTTTGGAGTACTCAGGTTAACAATGAGTTGATTAATATGCAGATTAAATGCAAGGTGGATAAGCAGGAAATACAAAGGTTAAGTGAAATCAAATTAGTATTGCCAGCTGGATTGGCAGAAATAATCTTTATTGCACAACAAAGACTAATTTAGGCAGAAAGTCACAACTTTTTGATGCATGTCTGTCAGGCAAGATGGGCACTTTTAAAATCAAAATGGCTACCATATTGCATCCATTGTCTGCATCTCTATCTCCACCACATATGTCATTTTTAAGATTAGATGTTTTCATGAGGAACCTGGTTTGGGCTGATTTAAGTGTAGGTTTGCCTATTCTGGCTTGGGGAATCCCTGGAATTTTGGAAGCAGTTCCTGGGGAGGATGAAATCTGAGGAGGGGACAAAGCTCAGCTGGTGTGTGATGCCATAGTGGACTATGACATTCTGAAGCTGCCACTTCCTCTGGAGGAACTGACCTTTGTAGCCTGGAGATCAGTTGTAATTCTGGGAGAGCTCCAGGCCCAACCTTGAGGTTGGTAAGAGATATATGATATTAGAAGAAGCCTAAGAGGCCACACTACCTGTGGCAGTTTCCAGAAGATGCTAGTTGCAATGGCTGTTTTTAGTAAGCCAAGTAAGCTGCATCAAGGTCTGATTGTAAATTAGAAGGCTGTGGGCAATCCCTTAGTAATGTGTGGGATAAATACATCTGTAGCATGTGTTTTACACCACCTCCCTTCTTCTACAACTACCCTTTTCATGTTGGGACTTCAAAAAAGTGATTGCTCTGTCTCAGCAGTTTCACAATAGCTACGTTATGAAGCATTTGGGACCAAATAGGTCTTGCCCCCAACACAGCACAGGCAGCTTCTGGAGTATTTGTTTTCAAGATCCAAATATCATGACTAACTCATATTTGTAGAAAGCAGTTATGTGAACTAGCCTTCATGTAAAAAAAAATCAAAGAAAATCCCAATTTCCAACCAATTGGCTGTTTACAATTTTAATTTCACCCTTACATGGAATCAGGTATCACTTCTCTTTTTAACCTCATAGCAAGGTAGGTTAGAAAGTAATAGCTGATTAGGGATTTGAACCATTCCACCACACTGCCTTTCACTACCTTGCTACATGAAACTAATAGTTGCTAGGCCTGTATTCTTCATGTTATATGCATACATCTGTTTTGTAAGAAAAAGCCAACAAGTGTTTACTTTGCAATGGAAAGTAGGCACCAGTACCTGGAAAATGTTTTCATCTCTACATTGAAATTAACATGAAAATTACTCAAAACACACAGTTTAAACAATGAAGTATACACCGTACATGGCTTGTACGTGTGTTCACTGCAACTTGTGAGCAGGGCTACTATGCAGGCATTACCACTTTGGGAATAAATGCAGTAGTTTGGCCTAAGATGGAAGAAACCTTTCCCAACCTTTCCTTCCTCTCTTGTGTTTATTGACAGTAGTAGTGTTGTTGTTTTATGCTGCTGTAGTATGACAGCTGCTACAGTCCATGAAACAAGAAGGAAGAACAAATGTGAGGTGATGGTCCCTGGAAGATGAGACACACACACACACACACAGAGAAAGAGAGAGAGACTATGGGGTAGGGTAGCCAACCTCCAGGTGGGAGCCTGGAGATCTCATGCCAGGGGTAATTTTGAGCAGGAGCTTGGGGGAGCTCAGCTCCAGGAGTTGGTGCCAGCCCCGCCCCCGCGGGGGAATGCCTGCTTGTGTCATGGCTGCAGCAAAATGACCCTGTCCCCTGGAAAGGTCCTTGTTCCTCCGACCAGCCTTCTGAAGGCTTCAGCCACCACTGAAGCTGTCCTCCCAGAATAGTAGTATTTCTGAGGCTTGGATTAGTAGCAGTCCTCTTTCTTTTTCTTTCTTTCTTTCTTTCTTTCTTTCTTTCTTTCTTTCTTTCTTTCTTTCTTTCTCTCTCTCTCTCTCTCTCTCTCTCTCTCTTTCTTTCTTTCTTTCTTGCCTTCTGACATACTTCCAGTGATGTCAGGGGGTGTGGCATATGCAAATAAGTTATGCTAATGAGTTATGCTAATGAGCTCCTGCGCCTCTTTTTCTACGAAATGACCCCTGTCTCCTGCTATTACAACTGATCTCCAGACCACAGAAATCAGTTACCCTGGAGAAAATGACTGCTTTGGAGGGTGAACCCTATGGCATTATACCCTGCTGAGGTCTCTCCCCTCCCCAAACCCTGCCCTCCCCAGGCTCCATCTCCCAAATCTCCAGGTATTTCCCAACTCAGAGCTGGCAACCCTACTATTGGGGCATTTCCCAGAAATGAAAATGAGCCCTCAGAAAAAGAAAGATGTTTGGAACCATGTTCCAAACAGTTCCCTAGGGTCAGTCTTGACCATTCAAACCGAAGATCAGGCTTACTGTTCTTACATTGGCAGTCATGCCTGCTGGGGATGGAATATCCTGATTTTACAATTTAGGATTCTGTTTCACAGAGTTCCATATTAGGTTATATTTTAATGCCTATAATGGCCTTCTTAACTACCTCATAAAGCACAGTACCATTACCATTTGACCCTTTCTTGCCACTCCAGCTGTTCTGAGCATGGCATGGACACCACTGCTAGGTCACAGGGATAGGGTGATTAGGCAGTATATGTCACAATGAACAGTACCACTGGTGTTACAGTTGAAACAGATCCCAATGTGCACAAGTCTTTAAAGGACTTGCTTTAGATGTATACACCACAGAGACTTGGTTGTCTGCTACTCATTTAACCTTTGGTTTAGTTTACAGGTTTAATTGGTTGTGGTTGGGGCCTTTACCCATACAGAGATGTGTCACAAGACTTATTTTGAGCCACTTATGGGTGGAGTAGAGGTTGTATGGTTTTTGATTGAACACAGAATTGTTTTCCAAGCTCATTTTCTTTCCCTCTTTAAATTTAGCTGTGGCTTGGCTCCCTCATAAACTCTTTGTTCATTAAAACTTCTAGTGACTTCTGTTGACAACAGAGGAACTCTTCAACTCAAGTCAGTCCCTTCCAAGTGCAGCTCATATTCTGGTTTGCATTTTAAAAGTTGTTCTTCAGTATTATCCATGAAACAATATGCTGCTGTCCACGAAAATACCAGAAAACATTTTGACAGAAAGAGTACTTTGGTTGGACTAATGGTGATTTTATATGGATGCATCCATTCTCTATGAAGCTGAACAGTAAATAATTAAATAAATAATGATAATAATTTGGCATTGCCCGTCATGTATACATAAGTTAGAGCCAAGCCAATAATCACTTGGCATTGCCCATAATGTATACATAAGTTAGAGCCAAGCCAAAACTACTCAGCCACTTTGGGGTTTACCAAGAGAGAAAAGCAGAAGATTTTTTGTTTTTATTTGGCAATGTTTTCTGTATTATGCTGAAAAATGTTCATAGATTTTCACTGGGTCCAGAAGACCCCAAGCAAGTTCTAAAGGAATGAGTCTGAAGAAGCTGCCCAACCTTGGGAACAGGCTGCTACAAAGGATGCCAAAGCTGTGATTCAGTGATAAAGCATCTACTTTGCATACAGAAGGTCCCAGGCTCAGTCTCCTGCATCTCCTGGTATTTTATTTTATTTTAGAACACTTACATGCTGCCACTCCAGAGACCTTTCTCCGCATGATTCACAAAGTAAAACATTACAAAATCATTAAAAGCATAAAGTCATTAAAACTATTTAACAAAACTATTTAAAAACCAATCACAGCATAATGTAAAAGAAAATTAAAAGATCAAACCTCTTAGTTAAAAACCAGGGTAAAAAGAAATGTTTTGACCTGGTGCTTAAAAGAGAGTAGGGCAGGTACCAGGTAGCCTCAAGGTGAAGAACATTCCACAGGTGTGGTGCCACTTTAGAAAAAGCCTTGTCCCTAGTCACCCCCTGCCTCACCTCTGCAGGCAGGGACACACAGAGAAGGGCTTGTGAGGGATGAGGTAAGTGGGTGGTGTGAAAGATCTTTACCTGAAACCCTGGAGAATATGAGGCAGTTTCCATGTATCCAAGGCTCTGAAATAGCTCAGCGGGCCCATGTTCAGATGTACTGTCTGAGCTCTAGAGTTGTCAGGTCCAGGTTGAGAAATTCCTGGAGATTTTGGGGGGGAATCTGGGGAGAGAAGGGGCTGGAGAGGGGAGAGACCTCAGCTAGATATAATGCCATAGGTCCACCCTTCAAATCAGCCATTTTCTCTGAGGGGACAGATCTCTGTTGTCTGAAGATCAGCTGTAATACCGGGATATGTCCAGGTCTCACCTGGAGATGGGCAACCTGAGGTCATGAGGCCAACCTGTTAATATGCACCCATTGTGAGCCCTCACCATATCTATTGGCTGTGGGCAGGGCAACTAGTTACATTGGACTGAAGGAATGGCTTGATGAAATATGGGATAGCTTGCCTCGTAGGGTATGTCCCACCAAATAGCTAAATCTAGGGCTGCACAACCACCTTTTCTGTAGTAAGATGTTCCTAAGCATGACTCTTCTGGGATAACAAAGGGACAATACAGTTCCTCCTTCTCAAGGCTGAGCAGTTATTTTTGTCCCTGTTGGAACTGCATATTTCTGAGGCTGGAAAAACATCTCCACAATATAACCTTTACAAATTAGCTTTAGGGCTGATTTTGAATTTCTCATCTTTGCTGTTTCAGTCCAAAGATCTCCATTTTAATTTCACTTCTTATGCCAATCAAACCTCCATTTGTTGCTTGCATATGAGTTGCTGTTTCCTGAATTTTCCCCATAAACTGTACATGTCATCCAACTTTATTTTCACATCCATGTTGTGAACAAACTTGGAGCTTTCTTGTTAATAACTGCCAGTTGTAGTATAACAACAAATTTAATGCTGGTCTTCTATTGTTCCAGCCACTTGCTGGATGCTTCATCTCTGCCACCTTCTCCTCTCCCCCCTCTCGTTGGGGGTGCCCATAGTCAGTTGCCTGAGAAGCAGTGCTTCCATCTCAGTCATTCAGTGGTAGGGTATCTTCTTCCCGAGCAGAAAGAGGAGGGAGTGGCAGCAAGGGCATAGAGTTTTGTAAATTTCGGGGGGGGGGGCTCTTTAGCACGCACGCGAACCACGCGCGCTCGCTGGGGCGATGTCCCCCCCCCCGCCAGGAAACCTCCACGCCTCCCCAGGCCTTTCCAAGGCCCGCCAGCCACTGCTGCTGGAGCCTCTCTCTCTCACCCTCCACTCCTTCCCTCTCCCTTCGCCAGGAAAAGAGGGAGGGAGAGGGAAGGATGGAAGAGTGGCCAGGCGGGGGGGAGAGGCACCGGCAGCAGCAGCTGCCGGCCTCGGAAGGGCCCTGGGAGGTGCGGCGGCAGGCGCTACGTTTTCCCGGGGGGGGCTCAGTCCCCCCTGGGAAATTTCGGGGGAGGCTCGAGCCCTCAAGCCCCCCCATAGTCTACGCCTATGCAGGCAAGATGATGCAGGCAAGAAACTGTGGAAAGACACTGGCCTGCAACTGAGTGATTTCTTTCCCTTCTGGTTTACTGGCTGCCTCACTGTCACTGACACCACCTCCCTCTTCTGCTCTTGGAACAATGCACTACAGCCAAATATTTGAAGGAAACAGTACAACTTCTAGCAGTTCCAGGCTACTGGCTGAAAGGTGTTTGTTTCCCAAACAAGAGAAGGGGCAAGAGACAAGGATGCAGGAGCTCACTTATTGCTATGACTGTCAGGGCCAGAGTAATGAGCCGCAACCAACTGATGACAGGGACGGGGAACCAGGTGCCAAGGGGAGATCAGAACCCAAGACCTAATGAATCATCAAGCTGGAAATGAGAGTCACAAGGAAATACAGAGATCAATACTAGAAACACAGAAGCAGAGACTACACCAAATCATTCAACAGGAGCCAATTTTAACAAGCTAGATTAGAGTCCAAAAGCACTTTGAAGACCAACAAAATTTTCAGGGTATAAACTTTCAAGAGTCAAAGCTCCCTTTGTCCCTTCCCTCAAAAACTTATACCCTCAAAATCTTGTTGGTCTCTGAGATGTTACTGAACTCAAATCTAGCTGTTCTACTGCAGACCAACACAAATGCCCTCTGAAACCAAGGTTAAATGTGGATAGTCAAAGCACAGAAATCAGGCAGGGCAGCAGGGGTCATTTGGAGCTGGAACGAGCCGGAACAGTGTTCCGGCACCAAGGCCTGCCCCCAGCTCCCAGCAGGCTGGCAGGGGAAGTGAAGAAAGAAGTGTTTTAAAGTTTAAACCTTCTGCCTAGAGTCGCGCCACTGAATGGCACAATCTCCTATTGTATCCTATGGCCCAACAGAATACAATGGAACAGCACAACTCTAGAGAGAAGGGATTTAAACTTTAAAACCCTTCTCTCTTCGCTTCCCTCACCAGCCCACCTTGGCAGGCCACCTAAGGAAGGGAAGAGGAGGCTTTTAAAGATGCCTCCCCAACCTTTCTTTGCTTCTTTCAAGGTTGGGGAAGCATCTTTAAGAGCTTCCCCTTTGCTTCCCCAACCAGCATGCCTTGTCAGGCTGACTGGGGAAGCAAAGAAGAGATATTTAAAGATGCCTTTCAGCTATATTGCTTTCTTTCAGAAGGCAACACCCACCGCTCAGGCTCCACTCCACTAACTTATTAGCATAAGTTATGCTAATAATGAGTTGTGCTAATGAGCTCCTGCACCTCTTTTTCTACTAAATGACCCCTGCAGAGCAGTATACACCATACAGGAATTCTCCAGCCTTTCTTGGTGCTTTTATATTACATTCTGCTGCAAGAAGCCAATAGGATGAGTGCATGAGTGAAACCTCTTTGAGGTTCAGAGCTCCTTACAGCCCTTAAGAACAGACACAATTGCAGCTGTAGGGGCCCACCACACGGGGCAGCTCAGTTCCTCATCTAAAAACCCAGCAGCTCCTGATAATAGTACAAACCAGCATTGGGTTTGATTATATGCTACAACCACATGTATATCAAAAAGGGAACTCAAAGAACCATGGGTCTCGTTTTAATGTATTTTTACCTAACTTGGAAGAATGTTCAAAAAGGTGATCTACCACTTGAAACCTGAAGTGGATCAGTCTGTTCTACCACCTCTGAACCACATCACTTTATTTCCACTCTTCATTTCCATAGGTCAGGCTACTAATGCTCAGTTATACAACAATGGCACAATGGTCTAATTAATCAAGTTGTAATTTAGATTTTTCAAACTGATCAGGATATTTAGCAATTAATACTATGGGAGTAAGTATTCTGAGCTTTTACTAACACTACATATACATAAAGAAAAAGAGCAAATTAGAGAGCTGGTCAAAGGAAAGCAATCTGTGTTAAACAGAAATACAATTAATGATGAAAGGTTTCTACTTTTACAAATATATTTTTTTCTTTGTACGTGTTTAAATAGATTTTATATTCTATAGCCAGTAAAATTTTTAAGACTAACAAAATAGATATAGCCTACAAGCTGTATAGGAAAAAGGCTTTGATTACAGTAAAATTGCAGGAAAATGTGTCATTAAGAGGCATTGGACAGACATAAAACCTAACCTTTTGAGCTGAGGAATACTTAATATTCTCTACATGATCATGCAAGGGGAAATTCTTTGGTATGGAATAGCTATTTTCCTGGTAAGAAGGCTATTTCATCAATGATTTATTCCTGAGAAGTAATAGGTCGTTTAAAATGGTGGTTTAAAAAGTTAGGCCTTTTTTGTTTAATTTTCTCACAGGCAGTTGGTAATTATCATGGGCTTGCAGTTTCTCTGGAATGCTGCGGAGGGTCAGATGGCAATGGAACTCTGCTTTATAGGGTAATTAAGACAGTAGACATGGTTATTAAATACATCATGCTAAACTAAACTGGAATGCTGTGAAATAAAATCCAAAATCATAAATAAAACGTAGGTATTCTTGCAAAGAAGAGAGGATGGGGGGGAAACCCTTCTATAATCATCTTTGTAGTAAACAACATTGCCTGACTGTTATCTGAAACTTTGGCTGTTTAAGTTTCTAAAGATTTGCTAAATGTTAGAACACTTTTTAAAAACCAAAAAAAATCAAAGCAAATGTTTCCATCACAGTGTACTTTGAGATGCAGTACAGTAATCAAAATTCAGCCTCTTCGCTCTCACTCTATCAAAAGAATGTGGGGGAAAAACCCACAATGAATAGAACCTTCTGTGTTCTTAATTACCAAGCGTCATGCTCTGGAAAATATGTACCAAAATAGGATGATGGATGTAAGTTTAATGTGAATAACAAAGGAAGCTGGGAGAATCTCTTAGAGAGTGCCATGGGACAGTGGCCTCTGTTTAAGGTCTTAGCCAGGTGTGTGTTTAGCTGTTTCATGTATGTATCTTTGTGCGCTTATATCTGCAAGTCACAAAAAAGAAGCACTGCAAAAACTATTATTTCAGCAGTGTTGGCTCCAAAGCTGTTTATTAAAAAAATATGAACTTCTTAATTTAGGAACGCTATAACATTTATCAAAATGGCTGAACGGAGGAAGGATTTTCCCCTAGCTTTTTTAAAAAAGAAAAGTTGTAATGTCTTTTCTAGTAACGAGTATACCAAATGCCTTTTTAAAAATTCAGTGCAATTTAAAATCCATCTCCCAAAAGTCTCAGTCTGTTTGGTGTTTGGCTTCCAAGATATGCACTGTGGCACTGGGAAAGAAATGGAGAGGTAGACACCAACCATTGGGATTGAAGGTCACAGCTTTAGTAAACAAATATGATGGCATTAATAGGCTAGCTTCTAAGACCAGGATGGAAGAGATTGCCATAATGTGCCCTGTTGAGTTGCAAAGGGAAAGCGGCATGGACAGCCAGCCAAGATTTCTCTCTGGCAAAATTAATATCATGTTGAAACTTCACTTGATAAATTACCTGTTCTCTTTGCTGGTAGAATCAGGTGTGATGTAGGT
This sequence comes from Lepidodactylus listeri, assembly GCA_029233225.1. Taxonomy (NCBI): domain Eukaryota; kingdom Metazoa; phylum Chordata; class Lepidosauria; order Squamata; family Gekkonidae; genus Lepidodactylus; species Lepidodactylus listeri. The sequence continues at coordinate 45,297,737 of JARCFY010000006.1, read as the reverse complement.
CCCCACTAAAACTGCTTCCAGTCCTGTTGGTATTTTCACTATCATAGTCAGCAGTCCCATTCGTAGTCCACTCTGGTTTGTGACTGTCCTACTATCCTCCATGTCAGTTGTGGCCCCTTCCTGTACCCCCCTTACAGCTGGTATTGTCCACGTCCTCACTGCTCCTCCTGACAAAAGTTGTGCCAGAAGAATAAAACGGCTAATTAACCAAACAGCAAAATCCAATCAGTTAAATAGATCCCCAATTCATAGTAATGAACAGTGCAGGGATCGTGACTCCCAATAGTCAGAGGTAACCTAAAAATAATCCCAAACCCAGTGTTCAGTGTCTGTATAGCCCAACTGACTGTTAGATTAAGCAGGAATGGGATTTATACAGGCTCCATTCTCAACTCTCACTCACTCAAAATCCTGGGACAAACCCTGGGTCTAATGAGACGTTCGATGATAGCAATCCTTGTTCTTTGAGGCCCACCCAATCCATCCCTTCCTTCTTTTAAGCAACCGCCCTCAGGCCTAGTTATAGGGATGGAGCAACTCTTCATATTTCCAGCCCAGGAGCCTGAATGTTCATATTACTAGGGAATTCATTGCATCACTAGGAGGAAAGAACCAGGCTTTTCTTTTTTAAAGGAAAATAAATATTTTCAATTCTAGCTGTAAAACTGGAAGCCAAAATGTGTAGTTGACAGGCATGCAGCCAGAGGACTTGAGATCCCTAGCCATTCCATCAGAGCAGTCTTCCTACTTCCACATGGAACACATTTTAAGTTAACAATGTGTTGTTTGGCAATGGGATTGTTTTTCTTAGGTACTGAGCAGTTGTCTCATTTCTTTCTTTCTTTCTTTTTTTAAAAAATGCATTTTCTGCCTGATTATATATATGCAGTGGATCTCACCATTCTTTTGAACTTTAAAAAACAGTTGTTGGTTTTTTAAAAGAAATTTTTTTTACTTCAACAATTATATTCCAAGGGAATTTTGGAGCATTTATAATTGGATCATTAGAAGACTACCAAGAATAGCCTATTAAATGTTCTGTTCTTACTTCCATGCATACTTAGCCACATATAGAATGCTGATAGGGCTCTGTCACCACAGAAATTCCCTTAAGACACAAAAAAATAGAAGCCCCACCCAACCCCAAACATGTAATTAAAGGCAAAGGTCCACCAAGTTTATACAACACAGCAACAATCCACTCAACACCTTTACACGCACACACAGACCATTCTGAGCACAGGTTTTCTAATTCTTGAGATCAAAAATTGTGAGTGGGACATAGGAGCAGAACAAACCTTGTCAGGAGAGTGAAATCCAGCAGTATTCCCCCATCCCATTTCCTGGAGGACAGCCTAAAAGCTGCCTATTAAGATAAAATGTACCACTAAAAGGAACAGGGCTGAAGGAGGGGGAAAACCCAAGCTTGCCACTTGATTTTGTTGCAACTGACCCAACAGCAGAATATTAAGTTAGGCCATTATTTTAATTGTCAGTTTGCAATGCTGCTATCACATCCTATACCCCAAATTGCCTTTTAAGACCCATGAATTTCTTGACCCATGAATTTAAGACCCATGAATTTAAGACCCATCACACTTGGGATGTGGCATGGTTGGAGGACTGGACTGACATTCAGACTACTTTTCAGATAACAAAAGACAGTTTATGAGAGGCATCCTTGCCTGGGATCCACTGGGATCCAGTGTTTTGACAACTGGGTTATTTTAATGGCGTGTTTTGTATTATCTAGATTGGTTACAAACTTTTCCATAAAGCATTAGTATGTGGGAGAACTATTAATGGATCATCATAAAAGGGGGGGGGGAAGGCTCAGTTTGTACCCAGAGCACAATGGGGGGGGTCTCCTTTCCCCCACACAATATTCTTGGTAATCCAGTAGACATCTATATTGTGTTTGTGTTTTTCCCCTACTGAGATAATGGTATTGCAGGGGATGGGCCATTTTTATTTTTAAAAATGCAGGGAAGCATCCATTCAATTACCCTAGCACCATGGCCACATTCTGACATAACATGTGGCTTGACCTTCAGTCCCAATTTTGTAAACGATTATTAAGTTTCATTTTAATGAACAGATTAACAGGACTTCTTCAATTTTTGGCATCTATAATTCCAGGCTACAGAAAGTATTTGTCTCTGAAACTCTTTGTCCCAGTAAACACAACATTACTAGTCTGCATCTAACAGGCCTTCTCGTGTTATTACACTTGACTGTCCTCTCTCTCTCTCTCTGTTGCTCTCTTTCTTTTAATTTATGGTTCATGAGTAGGAGAGAATCTGCCTTGGACTGCAGCGTTGCATGTCTTGCATGCTTTTGTTGCACTTTTGTTATACCTGCAAACATTGTTTGAACATGTGTATGTATGATATATTTTTCAGTGCACTCTCCCACAAGTATTTAAAGGCTGTGCTGCAGGGAAAGGAAAGAAAAAGCGAGAGCGGTCAGCCTATTAACATTCTCTGTCTCTATTTTCCAAACTCTGCCCCTATTTGTCCAAAACGTATTTATAGCCCACTAAAGCAGTCAGATGGAATGCTACTTATTCAGGCATTTGCTGCTGATTTATCCATTTCTGGCTATTTCAGCAGGCAATCTGAAGGAGCAGAAATGCAAATGTGCCAGGCATTGGTTCCACTTGCAGTGGGACAGACCATTGCGCCAGCTACTGTTGTGAGACCAGATAGAGCTACTGTGGCCTACGTAAAAGAGAACCATTAAGGAGAAGTTGTTTATTTCTGCTTCTGCCGAAATCATAAACACCAGCCATGAGCCTGACAGCGCAAGCTGTGCTGCCGTAAATTCTACTACTTTGCTGGCCATTCCAAGCTGCCCAGTAAAAGTTACTGTAGCTAAATCCCATATACATTTCATGAAATAATCCTGCTTAGAAGATGGTATCATATTCATGCACAGCAGGGTGTGCAAAAGCCTATAAATCAAAACGCAAAATCTGAAATACATGTGTGTGTGTGTGTGTGTGTGTATTCTGTGCAAATTTAACCATGACCCTGTGCCAGACAATAGGCCTTCATATGTTTTGCAGTTTAGCAGACACCAAGGAATTTTGTTTGGAAGTGATAGCTACTGTCTATGTAATATTTAGGACCTATTCATGAACCATCTGGCAGAAAATAAAAGCGTTTCCTCCTCTAACATATGCTAAAGAAGGATGTGGTCCTATGCCTGCTCCTCCTCTTCTGACTTTTTGCAAATAGCACAACATAAGAGACAGTTGTTTCTGGCTGCCCTGCTGCCTGTCATGGCTGTCAAGTAAAATCCCATGAATTATGGCTCTTCCAGATGTGAGAGATTTCCAGGCTGCCTTAAACTGCCTGTGGTTTGTGGTGCTGGAGAGGAGAGAAAGGAGATTAAACTTCATCTCATCAGTGCAATCTGAAAAGATCACACAGAGGACTAATAATCACAGTTTTTTTCATTCCAAAGCTGGACCTGAGAGGCGTTCCTGTTTTTGTTTCAGGGGTATGTCACATTAAGCTTGTTTGAAGACATTGATTAAGGTCAAGCAATGTTTAAAGAACATCCGCCCCCCTCCAAATAATATTTTTAAGAAAAGAAAATGATATCTCAGTCCCTGCATAAATGTTGTGTTTTCTGAACAACAACAACAATAAAAACGCAGTTTTATTTTAGCTAGGATAAAAAGGAAGGGAATGAAGTGAGTCCTGTCATTCTAGATTGTCAGGGCTACTTAGCACAAGTTTATGGAGAGTACAACTGTTTACTTAAAATTAGGAAGCTCTCTAATTCTGCAGAAACACTCATAAAATAATCCGTTAACACATCTTCTTTTCCATAAAGGAGGCTGTTCTCACACTGACTTCTCTGTAAAGTACCTTGCGTATCTCTTTTGGGGAGTGATTTTTTGTGATGATTTGATACAATAGCTTCATACTAGACACATCTGCTTGCAGAGTTTCAGGTTAATCAGAATGCTTTACGAGTATACTTATTTATGTGCTGTTTCCTGAAATTTTGAAAGTGCATGATAAAGGTTCACAGAAAGCAACGTACACCAGCCACTCCAGAAAGCAACGTACCAGTTTAACTAGAGGTTTCCATAACTGTTTCCAGAATGATTCTGAAAATCAATTATGATCACTTCTGCCATACACTGTTTAAGTCCTGAGGGAACAGACCTAAATAAGTCATTACATTCCCATTCCCTTTGATGTAAAGAAACATATACATAACACCTGGAAATTATAATTTAAATTATAGTTGAGACCCAAACTAAAAATTCTGCTTAAAAAACCCCCAACATGCATGCATACTTTTTGAAATGGTTACCACGAGAATTCAGCGTTAAGGAAATCACGAGGTCTTTAACTTTTTGTAGCTTCAGCCCTATTAGAAAATATTAATTATAGATAAGAAAAATACAGTGCTTGAAGAACACATGGAAATAATTAACAAGCATATGTGTCTTAGATCAGGACGTAATTGCCCTGAGTCGACCTAGGCAGCTTTTTGAAAAGCTGACGTAGCTAGTTTAAGTAATAGTGTTGGCTACCAGATGTACAACCAACCTCCGAGGCCAGCTTCCCTTTCCATTTCAGATCAGGTCTTTCACAAAGGCTCACTAATGTGAGGGAATACCAGTAAAACAGTGATGAAAACCACAGGTACAACTGCCTGTAAGTGGCTCATTTACTGCTTTTCATGTACATATATTAAAAGGGAGTGGGAAAGGAACCTTCATTGAAAATGCATTAATTATTTGACACTGGTTTTCTTCAGTCCTTTTTAAAAAAAAGAATTGCAATTGGATGCAAGTGAAAGATTACAGTCGGAAAAAAATGATCATCATTCTTGAGGGAGGCTCACACAGCCTTTTTTTATGTTCTGTGTGAAGTTGTCTTGAACTGAAACCTCTGCTCCTTAAGGATTAAGGGATTGAAAAGCAACGAGGGAAGCTGCTGTAATTTAAACCCAGTCATTCTCTAGCACAAAGGTGCAAAATGGCCTAAACCCAGCCTGGTTTTCTTGCTAGCTTGGCTATGAAATAATTTCACCTTTTGAAAGTTTTGTACTATTAACATTCCAAAGGCACCATTATCTTTAAAGCAGATTCCACTCCACCCCCTTCTACTGGTTTTAAGCATGAGATCAGAGCTGCAAGACACTTATTTGGGTGGACATGGTTTCAAATTGCACTTTGTTACATTGCTGAAAAATTCCATCTATGCGATATGCAAAGAGATAAACCTTTAAGGTAAATTTCATCAGCGAATGACACTGAGGTGGGTTTTCTTGTTTATAGCATTATCTGGCCTTCATAAATACTTGCAGAGGTTGCTCTTTCAAAGTAGTTTTCAGTTACTGGAAAGACTAAAAAGGATCAAATGAAACAAAACTTCTTCCAAGGCTTCTGTCTGTGCTCCAGAGAAGGGAGACCATTATGTTATATTGAAGATAATTAATACATTCACCAGACAGAAAAAATACAGTTAATTACATGGCAACTGATTGTAGGTTCAGAGTTTCAATAACAAAAAGGCTGAATCCACATTTCAGGTCCTCTTTGTAAAAGACAAAATTTGACACAGAGAAACCAAACTTAATCTTAATTAAGAAAACATTTTAAAATAGTTCCAGCGAGATCCTATGTTGTCACTTAGCAAATTAAAAAAGAACTGTGGTCAGTGCTTTGAATTAGTACAGTGCTAATTTTGATTTTGATTCTCCCTTTTCTGGGTCTTCACATGCAGCAGAATAAAGTGGCAGAAAAGTGGTAGAATGCTGAGATGATAGGAAAGACTGCACCCCCTCAGATTATGGGTGAAGCATACTACATCTGAGCACTTTCACATGCTTAAAAACATTCCTGGGAAAAAAGATAGCCTGCAGATCAAGAAAACATAATCCAACCCTGAGTCTTCTATGCTGGTTTTGTATATGCAGGCATTTGTAGGAATGCTGCAGACAAGTCAAATTTCCTGTGATCAGACATAAACCAACCACTATGTATCTTCAGTTTAGTTATCAAATGGCTCAGATTGCTGCCAAATAGGTATGAATCAAGTATTTGCAAAATTGTGCATGTGCAAAAACTGTGCATGCACAAAAAAATGCCAATCCAAATACAGTTAGCCATTAATGTTAGATTAGATACTTACTTAGATAAAAAAAAAACAAATAGTAGGATTTGGTGGGTGTGGGAGAATAAACCAGCATTTATTTATATGACTAACATATATTATTTGTGACTGATGAGGGAAACAGCATTCCATCCAACTGTGAGAACATGTCTGTGTGAAAATCCGATTGCACCGTACTGTACTGTGAAGAAGGAATATATTGATGCAACCAACAAACAGTCGGAAGCATGTCAACAAACAGATGAACCGGCTGTCAAAAACTCAGCTTTCTGTTCATGACTGGCAAACAGGCCATGAGCCAAACCAGCAGGTGTCTGAGCATCCCTAGAGTTTTTAAAGATGCTGAAATCTCCCTGCTGTAGTAAGTCTGCTGCAGCCCATCCTCACTCTCTGACCACTCTTCTGTTCTCTTACGTGTGTATATTGACCCGGTGTCCTCTATTTGTTTACGGAGGCAGTCTGCCTGTGTCTGTGCAACACTAGTAATGAAGTGACAGATCCTTGGAATACTTCTCATTTTTGAGGTATGTACAGTTTCTTCCTGGAACTTAAGATGTTGCCATAAAGATACAACTACTGTAGGTACACAGAGAATAACTAAAACATTTGTCTCAATCAGAGAAATCAGTGTCTATATACATATACAGTGTCTATACATCTAATAATAAAGCGTGCTCCCCATCTATGGATATCTAAATTCATGGACTGGGGCCGCACTGACAATAAACAGGTTTTCCTGCAAACTTGGGGAACTCCCAACTTTGCAGAAAAATCTGAAATCTTAAAATACATTGGGGTTTCCCTTGCCATAAAAGACTGCTCTCAGTGCAAGCACAGAGAATGTACTTACCTTCCTTCTGCAAAGCTTGCAGCAAGGGTGTCCAGGAGCTGTTCTAGGCCTGGCCGTGGCAGCAGTGGTGTCTCAGAGTGGCTCTAGGCCCAGAGCAACTCCCAGACACCATAGCTGCCACAGCCAAGCCCAGAAGAGGCTGCTGAGGGCTGGAGCTGTGCTGGGCTTGGCAATTTTTTTGTGGGGGGGGGGGGGATATGGGATTCCCCCTCCATGTGTTTTGGTAAGGAGAAGAGGATGGGAGGAGGTCAAGGGGCAAGAAAGGTGAGGTAAATGGGGGAAGAGAGATGGAGATATTGACAAGAAGAAGAGGGGGTAAGAAAGAGAGGGGCCCTGTACAATGTGTCATGTGTGATGACATCACCTCCATGTGATGTCATTGAACTGGGCACATTGGCACGGACAGGGCTCTTTGGGGTGGGGCTCCCTCGCCGGATGGCTGGGCAGCAGTGGATTCCCCCCCCAAAAAAAGTGGGTAACCCCTCGCCCCTGTTGGGGGAATGGCAACCCTATATGGAAATCAAGCAATTTCCTTGCTTGCTTGTTCCCTTTATTTTAAAACCATAACAACAGTTGTCCATAAGGAGTGTTCTAAGCAGAATACAAGATAAATAACTTTTGCTTGTTAAAAAAAATTCACAAAATATAAAGCAACAACCAGAAAGAAGATATTAAAAACTACAGCCCAGCCATAACCTTATCTCTCCCTTCTCCAATCAATATAAAACAGCAATGCACATATTTGCAACAACAAACAACAGAAAGATGTAGCCAGGTAAAAACAGCAAACAGAAATGAAAAGCAAAAAGATGGGTGAAACAGAAACATTTTAACAAGTTATCTGAAGCCATATACAGATGCAGGATGAGGATCTTTTGGGGTCACTACTGAGTAGGTTCTTTTCAATAGGGTTGTCAAACTTCAGTTTGGGAAATTCCTGAAGATATGGGAATGGAGCCTTAGGAGTATGGGGTTTGGAGGAGGAACCTCTGCAGAGTATAATGCTGTAGCGTCTGCCCTCCAAAGCAGCAATTTTAATCAGGGGAACTGATCTCTGTAATCTGGAGATCAGTTGTAATTCTGTAGTCTGGAGACTGTAATTCTGTAATTCTGGGAGCGCTCCAGCTTCCACCTGGAGGCAGGTAACCCGACCAACTGGGCTGTGTCTGCATGACAGGCTACTGTTTAAAGCACTGGCACAAGACCAGCAAAAAGGTTAGCAACCTTGATTTAAACTGGCCCCTCTCTACTTCTAGGAAAGCAGAATATTCAAACTAGTGGGGCTGGCAGATCTCAGTGTTTATAAATTTGCATAGCAGCTATGCATTCCTGCACTGAATTCTGCCTGATAGAACTGCCCTCCCCATACCCTGAAGAGAATGTGAACCCATCTGTCTTTTTCCTTCCAAGACTGATGGCCACATGCAGGCAACCATATCAATAGGAAAACCACGCTGGGGTGGGAGGATTAAATCCTCCTCCATGACCCTAATAGTAATCACGGTTGCAGAGGTATACAATTTCGCTTTAAAAATACTAGAAATATCCAGTAATGGTTCTCCTAGTATCTTGTCTATTTGAACCCGTTAAAGACAATGGTACAAGATTCTCAGCTCTTTGCATTCCTAACAACATAACACAAAGAACACCTTCTTGGTAGCTACTCATTTCCCCCACTCTTAGAATCAGTTATGGAACAAACAAAGATCTTCTTTTTATGCTAAAAGTTGCTTGGTGATACTGGTGCTTGAATAATACTACCACATGGCAGCTGATAGGAGTCCTGTTTTCCTTTATTTAGCCTGGACTGGTACTAGGAATGATTTTTATCCACTACAACCACGTGATATTCCAAAATCTGAAACATTCTCATCCATCATATGGCCAGATTGGTTTTTAGCATGACAAGAGGATTGTAATGTTTCCTAGTCACCTCATCAAATACTAAATATGATCTGCCTCGCAAGATGGAGCAATCAGATGGCCACTTTCTCCAGATGGCCAATTGTAACACATTTTGAATTGGCTACTTGCCCAGGGCAGATAAGAGATATTAGGTAAACCAGCTATTAGAGCAGAGAGAGTCAGATTCAAGCAACTGCTCATATTTGGGCTTACTGCAATTTCTGTGCAAGTTCCTATTTTCCCTGTCTTAATTTTCCTTCTGTAAAATGGGAATAACATATTTTAGAAAATGGGAAGTGCTTATGACAGTTTGTCAGGTACAAAAATCTTCTAACAAACAAAGTACTCTCACAATAGCACTGTACTGGTTCGAGCTAAAATCCAAAACAAAAGTCATATAATACCTTTTATTAGGACCAACGAAAATGATACAAAACAAGGCTCAAGCTTTCAAGTTCTCCAGAACTCACCATCCCATTTTTAAGAGAGATAAGGATAAAAATGCCAACTGCCTGGAGAAAAAAAAAGTTCTCTCCCTTTAAGAAAGCCTTCTTTACCAGGTGATATTATTTTCCTACATGCAATTAAAAGCTTCAGCTGCCCATTTATGCACATTAAGCCCCTATTAAAGGGGCAGGACATTTTTATCCAGGTCTGTTGGCAATCCAAAGTGGTGAAGGGGAAAAAAAAATCTCAGATCACAGTTTTAAGGTCTAGTCTTGTACACATATGTGTGAAATGCTGAGCAGGTCTGCAGATTTAAAATGGTACTAATATGAGTTTGTACCTTTGGCCTTCTGAGAGGATGAAGCAAAAAATGGAAGCATCCCACTGAAAATACAAAAACCAGCAGTTGATCAAATATCTGTTCAATATATGAAGTTACATTCATTCCAATGGAAAAATTAAGCAAGCTAAAAAATACTTTTCTTCTGCATATTCATATCAATGGGCCTAAAAGTGTGTCACTCTGCCTAGGATGTCTCTGTAATACTGCAAATCCTAAGAACACTTTTTTGGAAGTAGGCCCCATTGAATAGACCTGAGTAGGATCCTGAGTAGACCTGCTTAGAACAATCTTAAGCAGGTCTACTCAGAATCCCACTCCAGTGTACTGATAGAGCTTACTTCCAGGACAGTATCCTTAGAATTGTGCATGGTAAACATACCTACATAGAACGAAGTCTCACTGGAAGGTAGGATTGCCAGACATAGCGGGGGTGGGGGAGCATAATGACATCGCCAGTGATTCTCTGACATCACTCCCCATGCACCTGGAAATGATGTCAGAGTATTGCTGGAATTGTTGTAGCATTTGGGGAAACATCAGTGGTTTTACCGTTTCGTTTTTGTGGAATTCCAGACTGTCCACTGTCACTTCCAGTTTAAACCAGAAGTGACATAGACATGACGTTGGTGCAGCAGGCCTTTCCTCCCCCTGCAACTCCTCCTATTGGTGCTTGGGCATCTAAGGGAATTGGTGAGAGGCCTCTTGCTATAATTATATATAGCTATAGAAGGGTTCCGGGTATCCCCACTGGAAAGAGTGGCGCTTACTTTCATGTAGCCATAGTTGGTGGAATAGTATTTTCAGTAGATACCCTTAATGTGGAATTCCTTCCAAGAGATATAATTGATGCCATCGTTACTGGTCTCCCTGTATAAAGTGTAAACATTATTTTAGAAGACCGTTGAATAAAACTTTTGTTTTACCACAGCATTAATGTTACTGAAGTGGTTTTATGTCATTTTTGTCTTATTGTATATGTTATGTGTGTATATATACCGTGTTTCCCCGAAAATAAGACACTGTCTTATATTTATTTTTTCTCAAGAAGACACACTAGGGCTTATTTTCAGGGGATGTCTTATTTTTATAAAGTATAATACAACAATCTACATTTATTCAAATACAGTTAAGTCATCTTCTTCTGGAACATTGTCATAACTCTCCAGACCTGGAATTCCATCCTGAATTTCTTGTGACTCCAATTCCTTTAGAACCATTGGCCCCAATCTTTCATGTCGAGCAATAGAGCTCTCATTAAATGAGTAGCTCTTATCCATGTAACCTGCTTGGAGTGCATTGGTAACAACACTGTCAATGACCTGCAATCGTGGTTACCACCCGTGCACCCGCGCATGCGCGAACGGCTAGGAGAAAGGAGTGATGCGGTTGCCACCTGTGCACCCACGCAAGTGCGAACGGCTCAAAGAAAGGAGCTGTGGCAGATAAAAGGTATTCCAGTCTTCCTTACCGCTCCGCGCCAAAATGCATGGCGTGGCTATGCAGATACGCTGCACAGCTACGCCCATCACTAGGTCTTATTATCGGGGTAGGGTTTATATTAACAAATGCATAGAAATCCTGCTAGGGCTTCTTTTTTGGGTAGGTCTTATTTTTGGGGAAACAGGGTATATACACACACATACATTTCATGTCAGCACTTCAAGTGGTGCTTACAAACAGAAAGGCAGCATAGAAATTTACTAAAACAATTAATAAATACCTAATAAACACTCACAATCTTGCGGTTGGGCTTTATTCTTCAAATAGTTAAATACTCTATAAAGGGCGGAAACTCAGCTTGTATTTTTTACTACAGCTCTGCTCCGTGCTATCTGCTTGTTTTGCTGCTATATTTAAAGAATCTGCAAAGACAGACTCCCTGTATTTACAGCTTCTGTAGCCTTCTGTTTTTAATTCCATAGCCTATAATTGTCTTAAAGCCACAATGGCAAAGATAACTATTGAGCCATTCTGGCAGTTTAGCCAACGACTTGTAATTTGTTGTTGCTTTTATGGTAAATGGCTCTCAAATAGATCAAAGGATGTGTTCTGAAATCTTGGCCCCCTGTATGCATTTTAAAATAGGTATTGGAAATATCTGGCTTGTTTTCCAGAGGTGCTGAGCTCCTGCCCTTTCTCAGCAAAATCAGTCAGAGCAGGAAACGTTCAACCTGCCCTCAACTCTTACCTCATAACAAATGGTTTCATTGATCAACTGTAATTTGACACATTTCTGAGATTAAAAATGCAGTTTTATCATTTGTGTCCTGGTAAATCAGCATCTTTAGTTTTAGAGGAGTGTTTATAGACTATTGGGATTGTTTGGGCAAGTCAATTATCTGCTACTTCCAGGAGAAGACTTTGTTTTCACGGATTAAAAAAGAAAAATTCTGCCATTTCAGTAATTACATGCATTGTGACCTTGGTGCTTTAAATGGTGGCTTTCTCTTTTGTGATGTCATTCGGAATCTTTATATCAGAGGATCAGTGCACACAAAGTCAGAGAACAGGGTATTAAAGTCCCATGTGGTAACTATGTCTGTTGCAGCAAAAACATGAAGGAGTCCTGTGGCACCAGAAAGATGGTAGGACAAAATCCTAAGGCCATCTGCAAACACCTTAAGTTGCTACTAAGACACATGCTACTGTAACTCAGAAATACACCAGTGTAAGCTGGTGGAAACCTGGTACCAGTATAGCTGCACCAATATAGGAGCCAGAAATAGGTAACACCAAGGTGTACTAGGTAGGGATGGGTATGAACCGGCTGACAAACTAAAGTTTGTCACAAATTTTGGCCAGTTTCTGGTTTGTGAAGTGATGTTTGTGAACTGAAGAACAAATTTTGGTGCAGTTTGTGGTGGTTCTTCACAAAAAAACAGCTGAGCAGGGGTTTCCAAACAAAAAGCAGGGATTTCCAAATGGGTGAGCAACAGCCTGGAGCCATTTAAACCAAACACCTTTTCACAGGGAGCAGAAAGCAGGGGTTTCCAAACAGCTGAGTGGTGGGGACTGGCTCTTAGCTGCTTGGTTTATAGGGCTCAGAGCCAATCAGCTGAGCGACAGTACCCACCACTCAACTGTTTGGAAACTCCTGCTTTTTGCTCCCTGTGGCTTTTTGTGGTGAGCAGAAAGTAGGATTTAAATGGCTCAGAGTAATTTAAACCAAACAGCTTAATGTTAGTCCTGAGAACCCCTACTTTCTGCTCCCCTCAAAAAGCCAAGGGGAGCAGAAAACACAGGTTTAAATTTTAAATGGCTCACGAACTGATACAAACCTCCTGGTTCATATGGGTTAGTGGTTTGGTTCATGGTTCAGCCACAAGCCACAAACTGAACTGAAACACAAAAATGCAGTTTGTGCCCATCCTTAGTGCTAGGAGAAGAGCAGTCTTAGTAACCTAAACCTAAACCCAACATCCTGCCTTTGGTGCCAGTATAACATTACACCAATGCAAACACAAATGTACTGAACTCGAAGTAAAAATCAAAGTCCTGCCTGCCTCCCTGTCATGCCCACTCCACAGGTTAGGATACAGACTAAGTCTACAGTCAATCAGAAGTTTTCTAAGCACTATACAAGCTCCAGCTAGGATGCCCATATTTCAGATGAGTGCATAGCATGGGGTTACATCTCATATAATGTGCATTTTGAATGCACATAGTAGGGACTTTGGCTATGGGAACTCCCGGGAAAGGGTACTTGATATAAAAAGGCAACACTTTGCACAGATAGCCAGTGATGACAACAAATGTCAGTACAGTATATTGCTAACTCTCCTCTTCTAGGTATTTCCCCTTAAGACACAATCAGCAATATAGGCCCGTCACTCCTTCAACTGGAGATGTAAGGGCAATGTACCCAAATAGGTAAGCAATTGAGGGGGATCCCATCTCAGACTTTGACTGTTGCATATGCAGTTTCTCCTCCCCACGTGTGTATATAGTGTGTATTTGTTCAACTTTTCTTCCTTCAACAGTTTCTAGCAGTGTATCCCACACAGAAGGCATGTGGTATGTACAATGCAAAAATGAGATAGACCTTAGAGATACACTGGCCCAAAATCACCATGATGTCAGTATGGTATCATGCTAGAGTAATCTCACATTCAGATGAGGAAAGCAGAAAGCACAACCACATTTCTGAGTAACCATTGAAATTGTAGGCCAAGCACTCATTGCATTGTTTGCCTTAGTGGATCAGAATTCCATGGAGAAGCTCAAACAGAAATTGGAGACAGAGTTTGAATGCAACTCCTTAGAAGGAATGGTAAGTATTGGCCCAGTGACTATAGGTGAATCTGGCAGTGTGGGAATCCCAAAAGTGAAGGGAAGTGGTATGGGAAATGGAGGAGCAGGTAGTGCCACTGCATCAGATCTATAGCTCACACCATGTGCAGAGTGTGTTTGATCTCATATGCTGTTTGTTGCTACTGTTAAACATTTCTGTCTATCTCTTTTGACTCTTTTCTGGAAGCCTTCCAGGGATAGAGGCCAGGATGGCACCCATTCATGGTACAGTGCCAACCACCTGCTGAGTCCAACTAACAGCTGCTGTAACCAAAGAACATATTCTAGCTGCTGTGCTATGGGATTGCCAGTGATCTTGCTCTAGCCTGATTTCTGAACCACTGAAAGTTGTTTAAGACAATTGTTTTACTGACAGTTAACTTTCTCATGGGGATGGGGTGATAGGGCAGATCTACTTGTGATTCTGTGATCTGTCCATGCAATTTTCAGAGGTACATGAGCCTGGCGAGACTAAAAGAGCTGATAACCCAATTTACACAACTTGCTTTCAGAACTCCATTCCTGATATTGTTCAATAAACATTTTGATTGTTTAATAGCTCTGTCTCTGCTTTAATGGGGTTAGGTAAATAAGAATCTATGCCCATCACTGGATGTTGCTAACCTCAGCTGTCTTCATCATGGGACTCAACAGTGGGAGGGGATGAAAGGTCCTTCACTATCAGGTGTGCTTCAGCAAGTGGAAAGGGCAGGCTGCTCCAGAGTCACAATCCCCCTGACCAGTGCAGGTGTAGTACAGGCTACATGGTAGGGAAAGGAAATGGAGAACAAGAGTTTCTGGCATAAATAGCAGCAGCAAATGGCAATCAGAAATTTGGTAAGAAGCTATCTGCATGGGAAGGTAGTAAGCAAAATAATTGGAGTCTACGAAAGCCAATTAGCATGAGTGGCCTAATCCCAGTGATTAGATCTGACAGTGCAAACCCTCAGCTGTGCCTAGGATTCCTTCCAGGGGTATAGCTAACCGTATGCAAGACTTGAACTGGGAAATTTATGCATGTTAAGGGGCCAAACTACACATTCATGTCTTTAAAAAGTTGGGATCAGGTTCCCTACATGGCATCTGTGGAAGCTGTTCAAAATAAAGGAGAGTCCAAACAAGCTCAGAACATGGGGGGGGGGGATCCTGCCTCCCCCAAGCTATTTTCCTACATAGAAACAGCTGGGGGGGGTGTCTCATTTTTGCCGTTCTCCTTGGAATATTCTGTGCATGTGGAACAGCAAAAATGGGGAAATAACTCCCCTTTCCATTATTGTTAAAAGCGGCTTGGAGGAAGGCAAAGAGCTCTTCCTCCCCCTATGGCAGCGTTCTCTGCACTCTTTCATGTCCTGATATATATTGTAACACCAGTGCTGATGATGAATTCCAAATAGCACCCCCAATGTATTTGTGTGTGTGACCAGCTGGTTGTGCAATCAGAAGAATAGTCTACAGAATCTGACATGTGGGTAGCAGTCATGTCTTCTCTTTCTGTTTTGCAGCTGATTGGCTTGATGCTGGCCAAAACATGAACTCTGCCTTATTTCCAGCTTCATCCTTGGTGGGATTTCCACATCTGTATTTTTCCCTCAGTAGGCTACTGGGGAGATGACATGAAATTGCTTAGTGCAGTTGTATGGTTTCATAGTATCTGTGTCCTCCTTGGCTTGGAAAAAGGTGTGTCCTTTCCCTGACCCCCACACATGGACCCAAGTATAAGAGAGGTCCTGGTCTTTACATGAAAGTGTCTTCTTCTAAGTGAACTGTTCATGTATCTGGGATATGCTTGGAGTAGCCAAGCTTTCTTCCCTGTGTGTCTGCCTATAAAAGGATAAATATTTGCAGAAGAGGATTCAGTCTTCCAGCTGCAGAGTTCTCAGGAGTGTGGTAATTATAGGGCTTCTCCTGGGCACCCATGAAGTTGCTGGGCTGCTGTTTGTACTTCCCTTATTGTGTTCTCTGTGTTTGGGGGGGTAACATCCGGGAAGCCATTATTGCTGACATGGGTGCATTGCTGGCATGCTCTGTAACTGGTAAGGGTGGGTGGTATGGTTTGGATTCTAGTGCACTTGCTGTGTTTTCAGCTCTTTGGACTACAATCTTTTTCATCATTTCTTTCCTCTATTAATAGAGCATAGGCTACCAGCTTGCTATCCCAGTTCCATACTTACATGGGAAATGCACTGGCATCCAGTGTTTATGGTTGAAGTGCCCTTGTAGTATAAGCTTTCATGGACGAGAGCCTACTTCATTGGATGCATAAAGGGCATTCTCAATCAGCAGATAGACATATACTCTGAAGGGGGGGGGGGGACGGACAACTGCTTTCAGTAGGGTTAAGGTGACCGGTGTTTCATAATGGCTGCAATTGGTGATGTCACAATTAAGCAACTGAAAACACCATTTGTGGATAAGAAAAGTGCTATCACTGCTTAAGCCTTGGTTGGTACAATTAAACCTAAAATAAGCCTGCAAACCAAAAAGGGATTTTGGTGTATTCTAGGACTTGGGCATGCCCAGTGGGGCAGGTTGATGTTTACATCTTTGAATAGTAGACCCTTTGTCATCTAATAAACTGCTTCTGAAAATGCCTTCAGCTTCAGAAGTAATTTGCCAAATGGTGTTCAAGCAACATAAGTGCACGGCTTCCTCAGACTTCTGGAACTAATTGTGTGGTTCTTTAGATCTTAGCCATAGGTACAGAGAAATCAAACAGAACTGCAATTCTAGACCAGGGTTTCTGCATAGTATGTTCTTGTTAGATATGCCGGGGCGGGGCGGGGGGGGGGGGGGAGAGGAGGACACACTGATAATTTCATCTGTAGTGACTTTTATTATCTTGTTTGCCAGTAATTTGTAAACACCATAAACTGGGACCCTTTCAAAGACAAACCAGACAGCCAAACTGTAACAAAATGATGCAGCTAGGTCTTGTAATAGTTGTTTCATCTTTTCATTCTCTTATTATTAATGTATTACAAGGCAAATAGATGTTGATCAAATATTTACCATTTGTGGATAAGAAAACACCATTTGTGGATAAGAAAAGTGCTATCACTGCTTAAGCCTTGGTTGGTACAATTAAACCTAAAATAAGCCTGCAAACCAAAAAGGGATTTTGGTGTATTCTAGGACTTGGGCATGCCCAGTGGGGCAGGTTGATGTTTACATCTTTGAATAGTAGACCCTTTGTCATCTAATAAACTGCTTCTGAAAATGCCTTCAGCTTCAGAAGTAATTTGCCAAATGGTGTTCAAGCAACATAAGTGCACGGCTTCCTCAGACTTCTGGAACTAATTGTGTGGTTCTTTAGATCTTAGCCATAGGTACAGAGAAATCAAACAGAACTGCAATTCTAGACCAGGGTTTCTGCATAGTATGTTCTTGTTAGATATGCCGGGGCGGGGCGGGGCGGGGGGGGGGGGGGAGAGGAGGACACACTGATAATTTCATCTGTAGTGACTTTTATTATCTTGTTTGCCAGTAATTTGTAAACACCATAAACTGGGACCCTTTCAAAGACAAACCAGACAGCCAAACTGTAACAAAATGATGCAGCTAGGTCTTGTAATAGTTGTTTCATCTTTTCATTCTCTTATTATTAATGTATTACAAGGCAAATAGATGTTGATCAAATATTCTTCAAGAAATAGGGTTGCCAAGTCTGGGTTGGAAAATACCTGGGGACTTTGGGGGTGGAGCCAGGAGAAGGTGAGGTTTGGGGAGGGGAGGGGCTTCAGCATGGTACAATGCCATAGAGTCCACCCTTCAAAGCAGCCATTTTCTCCAGGGGAGCTGATCTCTGTCAGCTGGAGATCAGTTGTAAAAGCGGGAGATCCCCAGGCCCCACCTGGAGGCTGGCAACCCTATTAAGAAAGCTCTAAATAGGAAGTGGGGCTCTAGTGAAACTGTGGGAATGTGTGTAATTTCTTAGATTAGGTCTGGGCTATCTGTTGTCTCACAAAATCACTTCTTTTTTAATCTTCTTTGCCCAAGAGGAAGTTCAAATGCATCCTTGGAAAATATTTTAATGATCCAGGGCTCTTTTTCAGCAGGAACGCACCGAAACGCTATTCCGGCTGGCGTCTGAGCCTGCCCCACCCCCTCCCTGCCGGGCCTGAGCTGTTTACACTTAAAGGGAAAGTTCCTGCAGAGAGCCGGCAGGAAAAAGCCCCACCCGGTGCTTTCCCTTTAAGTGCTGAGAGCCAGCAGGAGAAAGCCCCGCCCAGAGATTAAGCAGGGGCTAGGCTCTTTGCACTGAAAGGCCTGGCTCTGCATTTGGCTTCCCGACATGGTGTCACTCTCCCTGCTCCGGTAAGTGCCTCCCCCATCTCTTTTCCTTCTCTCTCTCTCTCCCTCCACCTTTCTTTCTCTCTCTCTGTCCCCACCTTTCTTTCTTTCTTTCTTTCCTTCTTTCTTTCTTTCTTTATCTCTCTCTCTCTCTCTCTCCCCTCCCCCTTCCTTTCTCTCTCTCTCTCTCCTCCACCTTCCTTCCTTCCTTTCTCTCTCACCCATCTCTCTCTCTCTCTCTCCCTCTGTCCCCACCTTCCTTCCTTCCTTCCTTTCTTTCTCTCTCTCCCCCTCCCTCCCCCTTCCTTTCTCTCTCGCTCTCCTCCCCTTCCTTCCTTTCTCTCACTCCCCTATCATCCATCCATCCATCCATCCATCTATCCATCTATCTCTTTCTTTCTGTTTCATTTTGTTCTTTGTGTTTTTATAAAAAAAATATTGAAAAGGGGAGGAATATGAAAAAGCAGAGTGCCCAGGAAATGCTGCTTTTGACAATATCTTTAGTTTTTGAGAATAGTTTTCTCATGGCATCTTCTGCTTAAGAAAAGTAAGTTTGAAGCCTTTCATTGTTGTGTCTTGTTGGGAATGGCTTGCAAATATATGTGTGTCTAAAGTCTGTATTAAAGTGGTTTGGTGCTTACTGCCATGCAAGAGAAAACATCTGAAAAAGTAGCTTCATTGTTGTGTGTGTTGGCAGAACACTTGACTGTTGCATGGGGGACTTCGGGGGACATCTGCAGAGAAACAGAGTTGTAACTAAAAATGAGCATGGTCAGCAGCACTTTGGAGATTGCCTGTTTTGTGAAATTTAAAAAGTGGGCAGAGTTTCTGATGAAGATGATTGTCCCTCTTCTCCTGCCACTGGGCTGACATCTGCCTTTAATGGACCAGCAAAGTTGATGTTCTTAAACCTCCTAATAAGAGAGATTTCTGCTTCTGAGGAGTTGACTTCCAACGATTAGTGATCTTGTGATGGTAGTGATACTTCTATGTGGTAAAGACCACCTGTTCACAGGATAATTTTACCTGTGGGACAGACTCTGCATGGTAACCACTCCACTGGTATATAATTGCTTGTAAAAAGTATTATAGTGTAATAATTCAGATGGGTAGCCGTGTTGGTCTGAAGCAGCAGAACAAAGTTAGAGTCCAAAGTTTCATCCAATGTATAACTTTTGTGTGCATGCACACTTCTTCCATCTGAAGAAGTGTGGGTGGCACATGAAATCTTATACCTTGAATAAAATTTTGTACCTTGAATAAAATAGTCCACAAACTACTCCCATCCAGTGCATCCACAAACCTAGAAGAAGAAGAGATTGGATTTATACCCTGCCCTTCACTACCCAAGGGAGTCTCAAAGCGTCTTACAAACTCCTTTCCCTTTCTCTCCCCACAACAGACACCCTGTGAGGTAGGTGGGGCTGAGAGAGCTCTGAGACAACAGGTGGTACAGAGCTATGGCTTGCCCAAGGTCATCCAGCAGGTGCAAGGGAGGGAGTGGGGAATCAAACCAGGATCTTCCAGATTAGAGTCCGTGCACTTAACCACTACACCAAACTGGCTCCTAGCATTGTTCTGCCAATGAACTAGGGTTGCCAACTCCAGGTTGAAGAAATCCCTGGAGATTTGGGACTGGAGGGTGGGGTTTAGGGGAAGGAGAGACCTAAGCAAGGCATAATGCCATGGACTCCACTTTCCAAAGCAGCCATTGACCTGATCTCTGTAATTTGGAGCTCAGTTGTAGTTCCAGGAGATCGCTAGACCCCCCTGTAGGTTGGCAATATTCAGCGTACTAGTTCTGCAGGAAGGCAAGCTGATTTCCATGGGAACCTAATCTTTAGGAATTGATTCCAATCCAGTGTGGAAATAATTGTTGGACATAAGATATTGGTTCAGGCAAGATTTTGTATAGATGGGACAGAAAATAATATTTTTATTGGTTTTGTCAAAACTGTTTTGACAACAAGGTAAATAGAATAAGAAGCAAAAGGTGGATGTGGCTGGATGACCACACTTCTGGTAACATTGGGTGTGGTATAATATGTTAATGAGCTCTGCTGTCAGGGGTGTGGCCTAATATGCTAATGATTTCCTGCTGGGCTTTTTCTACAAAAAGAGCCCTGTAATGATCAATAGAAACTGGCCAACTTTGTGGCAAATCAGTTCTTGATTAAGGATGGGCATGAACTGGGAAAATGTGGTTTGGTTCATGGCAGGCACAGTTCATGCACCATTACGAACGTTTTAGTGCTGGATGAACCGGTTAAGTTTGTGATGCAGTGAAATGGTAACCTGGCATTTTAGAGACACCAAGCTCACAGGAGATCTCCAGCTGACTCTCCACTGCCTGCCTACCAAGTTTGGTGAGGATTGGATTTACGGGGTCTGAGTTATGGCCCACCAAAGAAGGTATCCCCATTCTCCATTGTTTCCAAAGCGGGGGGGGGGGGGACTTTAAAAAGCAAGGGCAATAGTAGACCAGCAGAACAGAATCAAAGTCCTTGAGAATCTCTGCAGTAGAAACAGAAGGTGGGGGCATTTTTGCAAGCCTAGCAGAACCTGTGCAACATGCCCATCAGAACCAGTGCCACTGTGGCACTGCAAACCCAACAGGGCTAAGGTCAAGCCAGGAAAGTGCTTTTGGGAGAAATATCAGGCACAGGTTCAAAAGTGTATAGAATAGATTCCCTTCAAGCTTCACACACCAAACACACAGGGAACCTTACCCTGCCACCCACACCTCTACAATCTCTCCAAGTTGGGGGTGGATTACTTTACATTACATTTACAGACACCTCCCCCCATCACACAGGTGCTCTCTTTGGAAAAGACAACTGCAGTTACAGGAGTCTATGGAACAACTCAGGAACAAGCCAGTGACACCAAACTCACAGGGCAATTTCACCTGGGCAGACCTCCTCCCAGCCAGACAGTAACAGCATGGCAAGTATCGCCCCTGTGCTCACATCCCCCCTCCCCAGTTTCCTAAGACAGGCTCTGACAGACAGAAAGGCAGACATCTCCAGAGCTGCAACAGGGGCTACGCAAAATAACCCCATGCAGCTTGGTGGGCACCCCGGCCACACCAGACAAATAAGGGAAGCGTGCCCACAACTCTCACAGCCCTCCCCCCCACCAAGAGCTGAAACTCCGTTGTGTATTCTACTCTGCAGAGGAAACACCTGTTGGGCTGGCTAGGCCACCAACAATGCTCCAAAGGCAGATTTGGAATGACAGAAAGGCAGACAGGACTTCCAACAGGGGCTTCCCAAAGTAACCCAACGACAGCTTGGCAGGCACCCCAGCCACTCCAGACAAGCAAGGGAAGCATGCTCACAACTCTCACAGCCTCACTCCAGGGCTGAAACCATCAGTGGGTGTATTAAACCCACTCTAACCTGTTGGCTACCCATGTTGTGCCACATCACTCCCCTGCATCTCTGAAGACAAGATGCTCTTCTTTGTGAATATAGAAAGATCACTGAAAACAGAGAGTTGCCCATCCACAACGACATGATTGATGCAGGCCTATCCAGACTAAGATCCCAACACCCAGCACAAATCCAGCAGTCGTTCTAGGGAATGAATGGTTGGAAACATGGATGCAGTCAGTTCAACCTGATATCCATAACCTGATAAAACACCAGTGAGAAGCCTGCAGGATTTTACTTGCCACGTAAAGTATGGAAGACAACTAACAGAATATGAACAGGCTTTGGCAGTTGTTCAGACCTGTTGTTTAAATGGGGCAAAATACCAGGACCTGAATGCAATTGTGGTTCAGCCCACCAAACTATTTTCAATCTGTCACAGGAATGTGAGCGTCATGCTTTCCAGGGAGATGTGACAGAGGTCTTTGAACTCTCCCCAGCTGCAACTGAGTGTATAATAGTATTTAGGGGATTTGCCCAATTGGTCTGCATACCCATTGTATCAACTTGGTTACATATTTTATATTATATACTTCCTGTGTGTAACTCTGGCATATGATAAATAAATAATAATGACAAGGTGGCTCAGACCCCTTAGTCCACCTAACACCCTCAAACCCCAGCAGGGGACAGGAGTTCACAATCAAAATGTGGGTCCTCAGCCAAGGCACCCAGTAGGTAAGCCCTTCTGCTCATCATGAGCAGAGAGATGGGGTAGCTCAGAACTCTGAGTATACCTAACACCAAAACCCCAGCAGGGGAGAGGAGTTCATAATCAGGTGGGAATGTGTTCTGCTAGTTCGCTTTTAACAAGTTCCCTGCATCTCTGTGTAACTGCCAGCAGCTTACAGAGGAGAGGGTGTGGAGCTGAGCAGAGCATATATATAGCGTTCTCATCCCATAGACCAGAATGGGAACTCCGTTATTGGCAGCCAGCAATGCCTGTTAACCTATGGAGGGCTCCTATTGGTGTTTCCAAGGCTGGAGAATTCCAACCCCCCTGCTGCCTTTGAGTTTTGTAAACAGTTTAATTGAGTGGAGACAGTCTGTCTGGAAATGTATCCATTCATAAACTGCCACGATCCGCTATGAACAGCACCAAAGTTTGTGGGATGTTCATGGCAGGTGCCCTTCCACAAACATCACTCTGTGAACCACGAACCAGCCAAAATTCATGATAAATTTTTCTTCATGAGCTGCTTGTGCCCATCCCTATTCTTGATCAAGACAAAGCATTTGGCTTGATGCTTTGTGTTCAAAGACACATGTGAGCATACCAGTTTGTGCAGTGGTTCTCTTAGAAGCATAGGCCTTCTCTTCTCGTTCAGCATGCAACTACAATTACATGATTATAGTGTACTAGCATGATTGAAGCTCTTGCATAATTATACTTGCATGGTATAAAAAAGGGAGAAAGACTTAGCTTTCTGCGAGAATCATTGCCATAACTGCACCTTGCATTTATTATGAACTGGATCTAGTGACTCTCTTCCAGAATAGTATATTGGTTTTAGTGTCAGACTAGGATCTGGGAGATCCAGGTTCAAATTCCCGGCTCCGCCATGGAAGATCGCTGGGTGACCTTGTGCCAGTCATACACTCTCAACCTAACCTACCTCAGAGAGTTATTGTGAAGATAAAATGAAGGAGAGGAGAATGATGGAAGATGTTTTGGGTCCCAGGGGGAGTATAAGTGAAGTAAATAATAATAAATGAGTGGACTGTGCTGATCCCTGCTCTTCCACTGCAAGAAGACTAATTTAGCAGAAGGGAGTCACTTGAGGTAACCCATAATCTGCATTCCATCCTTCATACTAGTAGCTCCAATGGCATATGTAGAACCTCTTCTGTTTTGATCTCCTGTTTTTATCCTCAGCATAGTTTAATAAGGTATGTTAAACTGAGAGGTAGTAACTGCTCTATTACTATTCAGTAAACATTCTTGTCTGAGTTTGAACCCATATTTCCCTAGCCAAGGCAAGCACACTATCTACTAACACCATATTGGCTTTCATGAACAACCTATTGTACATCTTAGTCACATTACGTACAGTGTATGGATTAGTTCCACATAGCTTCCACATGAAGAAGAAGAAGAGAAGAGATTGGATTTATACCCCGGCCTTCACTTGTAGTCTCAGAGCAGCTTACAAACTCCTTTCCCTTCCCCTCCCCACGACAGACACACTGTGAGGTGGGTGGGGCTGAGAGAGCTCTGAGACAATTGTCCTTGAGAGAACAGCTGGTATAGAGCTATGGCTTGCCCAAGGTCATCCAGCCAGGTGCAAGTGGAGGAGTGGGGAATCAAACCTGGTTCTCCCAGATTAGAGTCCGCACACTTAACCACTACACCAAACTGGCTCTGCTTAACCATCCACACATTCTGGTGTCACAGAGAGAAGCATATTATCTGACTGAGTATACTCCAACAATGTTTGTGATTGTGGCAATGCTTTTGGGAGTACAGGCACTTAATTCAAACTCCAGTGGAAATATACAGCATACTTATTTGCAAGATTCCTGAACCTGGACGGGAAGACAACATTACAATTAGAGAGAAGGCAGATTGGGAAGGACACTACTGCCAGCTACATTATCTATAGCTGTGCTTTTGCTTGGCCTTATATTTTCCTGCCTGAAAGTATAAAGATTGGGTGTGGCCAGAGATGTAAGCCCTTGCACATGAGCGGAAAGGTAACAACTAAAGTGTTTGTGGCCTTTGACTTGTAGCCTGTGCCCTATATCATTGGACAAGCTGATCCACTAGAATTAGGAGCAGCCAAAGATAAAGCTTGATATCCTATTTATGTATTCATTATACTTTATTCTGATTTCATTTTTGTTGTTGTAAGCCACTTTAGATCCCCTTGCACAGAAATACAGTGAATAAATACCCTAACTTTTGTTTACCACTCCTAATTTATGTAAGTTAATAGACAACATCATAAAGCAGAGTAATTACCCAGTACACACTTGTTCTCATTTGAAATAACTCTTTAGATGTCATTTGGAAAATGTGTAGAAACTCCAGTGAGCCAATGAATATTAATGTTTTGTGGTAGCATAAAGAAATGTTTTTAATAAAGAGCACATCCATGCATTAAACACTAACATGTGGTGCAGACCAGACTTTACAATCTTGTCATCATGGTGAAATGACAATTTAGCAAAGGTCTGTAACAACAATCAAAGCCCTCACAAAGGAATGGAATAAGGAAGGGATTAGTAACTTCAGGGGAAAAAAACACATTTTGCATTGGGAGCTAACCTGGAAAACCATCCACCAATTTAATACCGCCAAGAAGCTGGGGTATAACTTCTGAAGAGTTCTCATCTGCGCACCAGCTTGCCTTTGGTTGAGTGAACATCAGACTTTAATAATTAGAACACCTCTGGATGTAATAAATTGAGTTGGATTGGGTCCAAGCCTCCATCTCATAATAGATATCACACGTACCTGCAGCCATGCACAAGCCAGCTCTCTACATTATATGAGTGATTACCAGAGCCCCCATATGTGGAATTAGTTAGTAGCATGGAGTGTTTTTTGTTTTTAATAGCAACTTGGAAAACTGTATGGGGCAAACAGTTAACTTGCCTCTCAGGCCTCAGCTAGGGTTTCCTGTTAACTCCAGGCTGGGAAATTCCTGGAGGTTTGGGGGTGGAGCCTGGGGTGATCAGAGTTCGGGGAGGGGAGGGACCTCAGGTATAATGCCATAGAGTGCACCTTCCAAAACAGCAATTTTCTCCAGGGGAACTGATTTCTGTAGTCTGGAGATCAATCATAATTCTGGGAGATATTTAGGCCTCTCTAGGATGTTGGCAATCCTAGCCTCTCATCCCTGATCCAACTCGATTCCCCCACCCCTATTTTTTAAGGGATAAACTATACATTGGGAGGTCTAATCACAGATTCCTTAGAACCATAGGGCCAAACTACATGTTACCTATCTTCTGCCAGACCCTGGAATTTGAGCCTTACTTTAGGGTATCTTGGTCTTTCCCTGTGCAAGTGTTTATTGAAAACCACTGATCTTGTGGAGGATGTCTAGCATGCATGGAACTTCAATCCTTGATAGGATCCAAGCCACTAATATAACAGCTAAACTACATTTCTATAGCTTTTATCCTCATCTACCACCCAATAACTTGATTTTCCTGTAATCAGATTCATCTAAAGAGTTATAAAATAATTATTTCTCCATTAAAGTTTACTGAATAACATTAAAACATGGCTTGGGCAAACACTCAAACCTCCTTGCCAGAGCTCAGCTTTTATGCCGGTTACTTTATTTATTTATTTCCTTCATCTGTACCACAACTTACTCCCCAACAGGGACTGAAATAGGCTTCCATCATTCTCCTTTTTACCATCCCAACAACCCTGTGAGGTAGCTTAGGCTGACAGGGTGTGACTAAAGTAAGGTCAGCCAGCAAGCTTCCATGAAGAATGGAATTCAAACTTGGGTCTCTCAATTCCTTGTCCAACACTCTAACCACTACATCACACTGGCACTTACATACATACTGTAAGGAACTTCCAGTCTGTGAATGGTTCTGTTCTCCAGGCATGCTGGGAGGAAATATAATCCAGGAGAAAGGAATGGGATGCTGAAGAGAATATGGGTGCTGTGCAAGAAGGATGCAGCTTTAGATGCTGGGGGGGGGGGGGGGAGTGAGAGAGTGAGAGAAGCAGATTTTGCTGCACCTGTGGGGTGGAGATCCTCCCCCTCTGGAGATCGATGTGGGGTGGCAGTTCTGCTGCCCTGAAGGAGTGCCTCTTTGCTTCCATCTGGGCTCTGCCTAAATATTTATAATTAAAACAAATTCTAGGACGACACTGCAAATTTCCAGTGTTCTCTCTCCTCCAAAGGGAACCAGCTCCAGGACTTCTCACCACTGAGGAAAGTGGAATATTCATTAACAACATTATATAAGGAAGAAGGACCAAAATTTACTGCATTTTGAAAAAAGTTGAGTAAATTATCAGAAACCAAGTTTGCATCTAGCTGTGCTTTGAGAATTTAACTCATCTATTTTGCTCACAAACATCTGTTGGCCCTTGGCTCTCAGCAAGCATCTTGAAGCTACAAGCTCTTCTTCCATTTTGAGCACCTGACCACTAGTTCAACTCAGCTGAGAGAAGAGGCACAGGTCCATACAGGGGATGGGACCCTAAAGCACTCACAATACACTTACTACTTTTCAACAATTATCAGGGCTAACCTTGCACACTCCTGTAAATGCTTTAAGTATACCACAGATCAGGCCTTTTGTGTACAAAGACTGATACAAAAACCAAACCTCATAAAAACCTCATAAAAATAGATTCTTCTCTCACTGCACAGCATCTCTGATTTTCCCTTCTCTTTGTACTAGTTCCCCATCCTGTTATATGTGTTAGAAACTAAAACCAAAACACGTTTATTTAGCCTTTCTATATCTTAATATAAAATATGACATAATTATTTTGCCATTAAATTTGTGAAATCCTGTTGAACTAGGTGCCTTAGCGATCACACCAGACAGCCAAATAAAGTAGTCAATGGATCTGTGGTAGAGGTCAGAATGACTGTATTTCTGAGGAATTCAGAAGAGTTGGATTTGTGCTGTGAGGCAAAGAAAGTAAAAGATGAGCCATGAGTTCCCTAGAGAAATTCACAGGAATATGTGCTATAATAAATTTAAAATGTGTGTCATAACATACAAGAAGATGTCAGCCTTACTAATCTTTTGTGTGAACTTTCTTAATTTCTTTGAATTGCTAAATTGGCATTCTGCCAGTGCATTTCATTGTGGTACAATCAGATCACTAGTCAAAAGGTGAAAGTCCCTTCAAGTTTATCTGATACACCAAACTACGAAAGGGTTGAGACAAGACCAAACTGAACCACAAAAGCAAACTATTTATTATTCTATGTTAACTTCCCCCAAGTCTTTCAGTGACAATCATCCTCAGGCCACTATATAAAATGAATGTTAACAATCGATTATATATTTTTAATCTCACTAAGATGATGGTGTTCAGGGCCACATACTTGCTTTGCCTCCATTTTTGCCTCATACCAACTCTGTGAGGAAGGTAAGCCGGAGAGGCTGGCTCAAGGGCAGTCAGAGAGCTTTATGGCAGAATGGTGTAGGGTTGCCAGCCTCCAGGGGGGCCTGGGGATCTCCCGCTTTTACAACTGATCTCCAGCTGACAGAGATCAGCTCCCCTGAAGAAAATGGCTGCTTTGAAGGGTACAGTCTATGGCATTGTACTATGCTGAGGCCCCTCCCCTCCCCAAACCCCACCTTCTCCTGGCTCCACCCCCAAAGTCCCCAGGTATTTTCCAACCCAGACTTGGCAACCCTAGAATCATGATTTCAATCAGTAGACTGATAAATATCTATCTTAGTTTGGGTAGTGATTCTCATGCTGCTCAACCTTTTCTCTTTTTTGATATACCCCCCCCCCAATATATAATGTGGCACTTTGCCCTTCTTAAGCTATCTGCCTCATGGTCAGGAAGAGCTGGAAATAAGACTGCTGCAACTAAACGTGAATGGGCAAATGGGTATTATTTCTGCAAAAGCAAACAATGAAGACAATGAGCATACGGTTCCTTAATAAATGAGCATCTCTTCATAGGGTTGTTTTCTGTTATTTAAGTCTTATTCATTTGAGATTAATGCATAAATGACTATTCAATGTGGACTGATTATCCAGTTACATGTTCGAAGGAATCCAGAGAAACAAAGCTTGGCATCTGAATGCCCACCAAAAATGTAATATTTTTATAGGATGGGGGTGTGGAAATGGGACATGTGCTGTCGGCGCAGCAGTATTATGTCACTTCTGTGGAAAACCAAGAAGTGACATCAATCTGTTCTAGGAATTGATGGAAACTCTATGGTTTTACTGTAGAATTTCCATTGACAACTAGAAAAGGCTGTTGTCACTTCCAGGTTTTCCCTGGCAGTGACATAATATTGTTACACTGACAGCACTTTTTAATCGCTTTTCTCTTGCTGGCTGCCAGGGCAGCAGCAAGAAATGAGAGCTGGGGGCAGGTGATCCCCTACCCCCTCACAGGGAACCTGGCATCCCTACTGCTAATACTGTGGAAAGATTACTTTGGAAATCAAGGTTCTGTGTATCTGATTATTGAAGATATCAATATGTTGCCACTTTGCATGTAATATTTTGGCTTAGATCCAGACTAGTGTTTTCTCAGGTGCAAGGATTTCTGCCTGTGAACTGTTTTGTGGTGTTTTAATTATTGCTAGATAAAAATTGCAAAATTATGGTGGGGAACCATCAAAGATATAACACTCATTTTTTAAACTGGGGAGGGAAGAAAGGGAGAGAGGATTTCATAGGAGATATCCCACAAGTGCTGATGACACCAATCACATTCCACAAAGCTTTCATAACAGCAAACACAATAGTTGGAGACTCCATTCAGGGTTTTTTTTTGTTAGCTCTGTGACCGGCAGAAAGCTGACTAGGTGTCGGTCACCACCCTCTCTCCCTTCTTGCCTCCTCCATCATACCGCACGCTGAGACTGAAGACTAAGCTCATGAGGTCTAAATATGGGCACCTGTACAATTTGGGGCTAGTTCTCCCCCCCCCCCCCCCAGTAACCAAGATTATTGACCAGGACTAAGTGACTCTAGATTAAGTCTCAGAAAGCCTTGTGCCCACCTGCATTTTCCCATAAGACAAGGTACTGCAACAGAATGCTGAAAAAAATGTGATATCCTTGCTACTTTGCAGGAGGACATCTGATCTACCACAACAAATGAGAAACAGTGCTGGAACAAAGCCGTGCTATAAAATGTATGCGTGTGAAGTGCCACCAAGTTGCAGCCACCTTATGGTGACCCCAGCAATGGGCTTTCAAGGCAAGTAAGAAGCAGAGTAGGTTTCCCATTGACTTCCTCTGCAGAGTCTTCCTTGGTGGTCTCCCTTCCAAGTACCAACTCTACTTAGCTTTCAAGATCTGACATGATCTGGCTATGCCATGCCACTTTCCCTCCTGTGCTATAAAATAAGCATCTAGAAAAGCCATAAGAAGATCCAAGAAACATAGCATTAAGAGTATAAGAACAGCCCTGCTGTATCAGACCAGTGGTCTACCTAATCTAGCATTCTGTTCCACATAGTGGCCAACCAGTAACTTTGGAGGGCCAACAACAAGGTATAGAGGCTGAGGCCTTCCCTGATGTTTTTTCTTGGCACTGGGATCCAGAAGTTTTCTGCCTCTGAATGTGGAAGTTCTCTTTAGTCATCATGACTAATAGCCACTGATTAGAACTATCCCCCATGAATCTAATCTTTTAAAGCTATCCGTACCTGTAAATATATCCTCTGGCAAAGAATTCCACATTTTAATAACTCATTGAGCAAAGAAGTATTTCCTTTTGTTCATCCTAAATCTGCCCATCAACTTCATTGGATGCCACAAGTCCTAGTATTTAGGGAGATGGAGAAAAAAACTCTGTCTACTCTCTCTACCCCATTCATAATTTTTTATCATGTACCCCTTTACTTGTGTTTTTTTCCAAACTTAAAAGTCCCAGAGTCATAAGAAAGGTGCTCCATCCCCTTAATCATCCTGGCTGCCTTCTTCTGTACTTTTTTCAGCTTTGTAATGTCCTTTTTGAGCACTGGATTCAACTAGCTTTTCTGCTGGTAGGAAAAAGGCTATGCTGGGAATCATGGAACCTGCATGGACAAAAAGCATGTGGGAAGGCAGCTGTAGTAAGGAGTATAATGAAACAGATGGCTAGATCCAACCCATAAAGATTGGTGTTAGCTTGAACTCTTTAAAGGTTGATGCAGGGTATATGAAACCTTGAGACACATTGGTTGTATCATATGATGCATGATATATTCCACTATGGCTTTTCTCAATGCTTTGACACCCATCATGGATAGTTTATTCAGCACTGTATTGCACCAGCAAATCTCATGTCAGTAGATGTGATTGGGGGGGTGGGGGTGGCGCTTTGAACTAGGTTTCTGTGTGCAGTTCTCCTAAGCCAGGAATGCCTTGACACAAGAGCCCATTTGTGAGCTTCAGGAGGTTGGTGATTCTCTGGCTAGAGGTCATGAAAATAAGATTATGCATAATGAGAAGATTAAATGGAAAAAAGAGGAATGGAGCTAAAAGTAATTTATCCTCAATGGTAGTATTTAAGACTTAAGGCTGCTCCCAACATTACCTTTTAAAGACATAAGAGTTCTCTCATGAGTCATTCCCATGTGGGTATAATTAATGCAAGTATGTTGCACAGAGGCAGACTCTTCAGTATGCAATTCTCTTTCCTTGAGGTGCATTAATTATTTCCACATGCTGTTTTCAGATACATGAGCGATGGAATGGGGAGGGGTGCCATATTATTAAATAGTAACATGAGAAAAAAGCCCATGGGCTCCTATTTTGGCCTGAGTGCCTCCGTGGGAGGATGGATGTTTGGGATGACTCAAAATAGACTGCCTTATATTTAGACACACAGCTATGAGACATCACAAGTATTATGAAGAGCACCCAGGAGTCATAAAGAAGGAAGCGATGCAGCTTTCTGCTTTGCTCACAATTTAACAACAAAAAATCCCAAAGCTGTTAGAAAGCTACCAATTACAAATTAAAGCACCTAACTGAGAAGCCAGTGAGGAAGACCACTAGCTGTGAAACTCCCTGCCCTTTTCAGCAGTCGCTCCCAAGCTGAATTCCCTCCTTTTATAAGTGTGACTGTCTCCATCTCTTCTGGCCTTCCAGCATGGTCCATATTTTGGAATATGGCGTTAACCACATCTTCCTGGAAGGGGGGGGGGGGGGGAAACATGAAAGTAAGAAAAAACAGAGGACAATGTAATATGAATGCTTGCAGAAACAGTGCTGCAATATGGAGCGAAAACACCATATGGAAGCAAGCTACGTTTCCTCAGTGGATAAAATAGTGGCTACCTGGGGCACTGTCAAGTTGGGGAAATGGTGCAGGGACTTAAGTCACACTGCAGACCTAATTCGAATTAGGTGTAGGTGTGCCTGGGAATTAAGTTCCAAGCACAGAACTCCAGGTACATGACCAATGAAATAACCTTGCGGTCACCAAATGGGGAACATGAAGACTTTGCAAGGTGTGAATTGCACCAACACAAATTATCTCACACTGCAGGGTCTGAACCAAGGAAATTCTTGGTTCTTCATCCCTCTCTTAGAACAATTATGCTAAATTCAGGCTGGAAGAAAGTTAATTCATAGACCTCCCCCAAACCTGATTATTTGTGGAAATTAAATTTCCTGTTTTTAGGAAAAATTACTTCCATAACTTCATACCTGACCCTAAACTTAAATGAACTAAGGGCATCATTTTAAATTAATCAAGTTTCTGCTTTCCCTGCAGCTGCAGAGAACATTGTTTTAAAAGTCTGGTGGTGCCAATTGATCTTGGGATCATGGCACATGTGGGGAGGGGCTTCTGCCTTCTCACTGTGTCATTTTCCCAAGCCAAAATGGCCCTGGGGGATTATTTGCCTCACTTTGGAGTATTCCATGCATCCCAGTAACTTGAAAACATATTCTGGAACCCTGACCAGACTAATTAAAAAACTTTTTTGTGCAGGTTTGCCCTAAGACTGAGACCCAGTGTAAGAGGATAGAGGGTCAGACAAAGGAGACCTGCATTCACATTTCTACGTTGCCAGGAAGTTTCTTGGAAGACCTTGTGCCAACTATGAGCACTGTCTGAGCTCATTGGAGGAAGAATGAGATCTAATCACTTCCTCCTAGAATCTCTAGTACTACCATTTCACTAAAGCCAGTTTGGATAACAAAGGTTAGGTAGATTTAGAACTCGTGGCCAGTTATCTACATAAACAAGACAGGTAAAAGAAAGATTAGTTTCTGGGATCAACTGAAAGATGCCTCAAAGGACATATGCCCTACTTAAAGAGATAAAACACCTGCTTGGTTGCTCATACATGTTAACCTGATGAAAACTCAAGAATTTTTTGGCTGCTTGGTAGTCCTAAAGTGCAAACATTGGGAAAATCAGATCTGCATTTCTGTAGCCTCCAATAACTGGGAGACATTGAATCAAACATTAACAGACATTCCAGTTATACACCTGAGGGTTCTTTATTGGGATGGAGGGAATGCCTTGATAAAAAGATAGGCATTTGAAACTAAGGCAACATGCAATCCATCTTAAAAAGAAAGATGTGAAAGACTACCCTGATTGCCTATGACGGTTTTCAATCAGATTTGGAATATGGGCATAAGCCTTTATTGATGCTGCTGGGCAGAAGGAGAGGAAGGGAAGCCTTAGAAGCAGCACATTCATAGACTGTCATCCCCCCGCCCGCCCCATACATTTGAATTTTTTTTAAAAATAGATTTTCTGGTTTCATTCTAATGGCCTACCAAAAAACAGACATGTCAGGCAGCTTTTACTGTTCATTTTGTACTTCTGCTGTAAGAGCCACACTACACATGCAGCTGTAACACATTTGGCCCCCATTTCTGAAGTAGTCAGTCTATCCTCCTATTCTGTGCTGCATGAAATATGTATGAATCAGCACTGGCAGGGACAAAATTCCCCCTACACCAAGGAAATGTTGCCACAGCATAACCCAAATCACAATCACTTATCAAGTGTCACCATTTACTCCATCAACAACAACTATAATAACATTAATACTTATCTTAATATCAGCTGCAATAAAACTAGTGTTACTAAAAGAAATTCTCTTTCCCCAATTTCACCCTGAAATCCAACGGTCCTTTTGTTTAGGAATTTGGAGTCAGTTTCTCATCAGCTTCATTGTGATCAAAGAGAAATTCAAAGAAACAAAGGGCAGGAAGGGAGATCCAGCAAAATGTCAGAATTTTACTCTGTAGATGCTCAGAGGCAGGCAGTGTCTTCCCAAACCTTCATGTCCTGCTAGAGCTCTACCCTTTAACATAAAACAACTACAAGAATTGAAGTTATGAGAAATGAAAGAGAAATCCTTCTTTGAAAAGAGAAAAAAAGAGAATAAGATCAATCAAAGGCTATATCTTTAAAAAGTGAATTTCAGAAAAAGAAATTTACATCCCCATAATAATGCTAGAATAAAACTTTAGGAGCCAAGATTGTTCTATATATCCATATGCAGTGACTCTACCACTTTCCATGGTTCTGAGGTAAGCTAGAACATCAAGAATCCCTGCAGAATCTGAAGTGAATACAAGTCATGGTTCTAGAAGTATTGTACAGTGAACATGGAAGAAGAGGTCATATTGTTGCCTGATTTAGGTGGGTTCCACAGTTTGCCAAGTGCGGTATGTCTAAAATTCCATAGAAATAATCTTAGAAATTTAGAAAAGAAAAACCTTTTGTTTCTTCATCATTACCATTCTGATTGGTAAATTAGATTCAGAAGACATTTACAACCAGTAATGTTGGCTATTACTTTTAAATGTAAACACTTCTGCCATTCTAACTCATTAGTCTTTATACTACTTTCCCCAGTTGTGCCTCTTACCCCCTGAGCTATGGATCAGCAGTAGCAGAGCCTTGCATCCCTATAGATACACGAAGGGAACTGGTACTGGGAAATCTGATGGTGAGGACGAGTAAGGCTTGGTGTACATTTGTGCTGTAGAGTTTAATTGCTTTATTGCCTCCTGCTTTTATTGCCCCTGGCCTGCAGCAATCTTTAACCTGAATCTCTACTCTTTACAGCAGCTGGAGACTCTTGGTGAAGTTTTGCAATGGCAAATGGAAGCTGTCTTTAAGGTGCCACTGGGTTTTTGTTTTATAAAAGAAACGCAATTATTTCACAGCAGTGGTATTAAGTTTATGCTTATGAGTGGGGCCCTGGGGAGCCCTCAGGCTTTGGCATCTACCCCACCTTGCTGACTGCTGATGCCAGCTCTGATGCAAAGCACAGGAAAACCCAGAAGACTGGGGGCCTTCCTGTGGAGTAGGCAGCATCCAACTGATCATTCTGTCCAACCAGCCAGTACTAATCAAGATTGCTACAGAACGATCAGATAAGGATAGACAATGCTGGATCAAGAAAGCTGACATTCAGTGCTAAATGAATGAGAAAAGGGCATTTAAATGTTGCATGCAACGCCCTGACCTGGATAGCCCAGGCAAGCCCAATCTCATCAGATCTCAGAACATAAGCAGGGCCAACTCTGGCAAGTACTTGGAAGGGCGACCTCCAAAGAATACCAGAGGCAGGAGGCAGAGGCAGGCTAATCAAGCCACCTCTCTGAAAACATCCAAGCCCCCAACAGGGGTTGCCAGAAGACAACTGTGACTTCCAGGCAAGCACACAAAAACATACACATGCACACACACGAGCACACACACAAATATTTTTTAAAAAAATAAATGTTGCATGCAACAAAGTCTGTCTTTGGACCCTATATACTGATTTTGAAGATTAGGTAAGGTTAAAATTTCATCTGAAGCACAGAGCCATGTTTGATGGTGTAAGGTCTGCTTTAAAGGAAACCTTCACCTAGCTCCTTTTGATTCTTCTTCTATAGCAAATTGGTCACTCCCTCAAAAACATCCATGACAGGCTCAATAATGTGGTTTCGTAGTTATCTTTTCAGATGACAGTGTAAACATACACATTTGCTATTCCAAGATGAATGAAAAGGAATTGTGGATCAACCTTCATAGATAATCAGACCCCTTTTTCTGAACATGATGGGAAAAATACATTAACAGAGAACCACGGAAATGTAAAAAAAAATTTCTGGTGCATGTGAACAAAGCAATATCTCTAAATTTCAGTTTGAATCTGTATTGTTGAAATGTATGACATCCTGCAGAAAGGCTTTCATTTGCTGGGTGACTGCGTGTATTACTTTAGGGTGAGAACAGCAGCCTCTGAAGCAATCCTGGGTTTGGCATATGCAGAAATTGCCATAAAGTGGTAACATTCCTTCTGGTACAGGTTCAACTCAGAACAAGACCCAATGTTCCCTCTAAGCTGAGTTAGTGTGAGCTAGCTTACAGTTTTTTAGCCTCCGGCTCACACATTTTTGTCTTAGCTCAGGAAGGATGGCTCCAGAGTAAAGTAATTTCTACAGTAGCCAAATCACTTGCTCACAGCTTTAATGCCCGTAGCTCACAAAGTAGAGTTTTTGCTCACAAGATTCCACAGCTTAAAGGGAGCATTGGAAGCAATGTTCCCTCTAAGCTGAGTTAGTGTGAGCTAGCTCACAGGTTTTTAGTCACCGGCTCATACATTTTTGTCTTAGCTCCGGAAGGATGGCTCCAGAGTAAAGTAACTTATGCAGTAGCCAAATCACTTGCTCACAACTTTAATGCCAGCAGCTCACAAAGTAGAATTTTTGCTCGCAAGGCTCCACAGCTTAGAGGGAGCATTGATTGGAAGGACCTGATCCGATTTAGCATCCTCACAAAATGTGGCTAAAATAATATTTTTTCCTAATAGTGAGACAGCAAATAATCACCAAATATAAATGAATAAGGGGATTACCAGAATGCTTTGTTGCATATTCAACAAAGAATACTGAGCTCAGATTGTCCAATTTAACCCTTAAAGAACATAATGGAAAGAGTAGTGGTGCTGAACTATACTCTCAGGTCCCATGCTCAAGATCACTGGACATGGTTATCACTTTACCCAGAATTTACTATTGTTGTACCTCAAGATTGGTAAAATTATGGCTTCCCCAATTCTTTTCAATGTATACTGCTGACACTTGAAGTTGTGTAGTAATTGGTAGAGATTCCTTTCCTCTGTAAAAGAACAGGAGGGACCCAGACCCTAGATCTGCTTCCCAGAGACTAATACTTCTGGGAAGCACATACATTTCTCAAGCCAAGTCCTTCACATTTCCATCACTTCAGGAGCAAAAATCAACTAATCAGTACACTGATCAGTCCCTTTCTCTAAGCTGATCACTGGGGAGTCATGGACAGTTGAGGGCAGAGGTCAACTGAGCTGGAAAAGACAAAATTCAGGACAAGGCACAGGCACTATTGTTGCTGGCCCACCTCATTGAAACAATATCAAGGTGAAGCATTGCTGCCAGAGGCACAGAAGGATGGAAGATAGTGTTGTTATGGGGAGGGTAATTTCTTTTTCCAAAATTCACTCCTTTAGATACAGCAATTGATTTTTCATATTCTCTTTTTTTCTCTTTTAAAATAAGGATTCTCTTTCATTTTTCTTTTTAGAGAAATCAATGCACCCTCTTGTAGTTTCAGCCTTTGCAATTCTTTTACATTAAACACCACAAAGTGATACTCTAGTAGGAGGATAGAAAGGTTTGGGAAGCCATTGCCTGCCTCTGAGCATCTACAGAGAGAAATTTTCCAGAACATCCCTTCCCACTCTCCTGTCTTCAGTTTTCTCTTTGATCAAAACAGAATTTAAGAAGGGCAGAGGCCATGGCTCAGTGATAGAACATCTGCTTGGCATGCTGAAGGTTCCAGGTTCAATCCCTGGCATCTCCAGTTCAAAAAAGTCAGGTAGTAGGTGGTGTGAAAGACCTCTCTGCCTGAGACCCTGGAGAGCTGCTGCCAGTCTGAGTAGACTATACTGAATGTTGATGGCCCAAGGGTCTAATTCCGTATAAGGCAGCCTCATGTATTCAATTGATTAGTATTTGTTTAGAAAGTGACTCTGAATTCCTTAAAAGGGGGAAACAAAAGGACTGTTGGATTTCAGGGAGAAATTGAATAAACAGGAAAGAAGAGAATTCCTCTTAACAATACAAGTGGAGAGTGGAATCACTATCCCAGCTGCCTTAGGACCTAAAATCTTGAGAGTATAGCTCCAGTTTGTGGAAGAATTATTTCAGTCACACTTTTATAAAAGGTAAAATCTACCGTTTGTAGCCTGTATACAGAAAACAATAAAATAGATAGGACTGGCAATACTTTACTTATTAGTAATCTGGGTTAGAGAATTTAGAAATTCAAAGACACCATTTCATAACCAAAAAGTTTCCATTTTAATCCACACTTCTGTCAAGGATCAAACCAATTAAGATGCTAGTCCATACAAGAAGTATCGGTGACCAGCTTATGTACAACACTACAGAGAGCACTGACCAATGCTAGAAGCCACAAAGATGCTTTCAGAAAACAGTCAGAGTCCTTGTGATCAATGATAGTTGTTGGCCAGGAGAGTAGTTGGCCACTGAGTCATATTTTCAGCAGTCCCTGCAGAATTTCAAAATGTGGAAACTGTTTTTTAAGGGGTGGCTGCCAACCCTCCCATCTGCATTAATTCTAATATTCATGCATTTCAAAGGTGGTTTTTATATAATACTTAACAAATAGCCCTCTCAGTTATTTGATATATATTTTAAAAGTGTCCAGAAATACTGGATGAAGACTGTGTCACATTATAATCAGAATGGTAGATGACACTTTAAAAGAAATCTGACAAATTTATCTGAATTGTTTGAAATATATCTTCTTTGACAGATGTGTTGATAATTGGTGGGCTTGTTTTAATTAGCTGGATGATTTTAGAGCCCTGGACTACTATTTTGAGTCATACAATGCTGATGATTGGCCAGACTTGACTTGGGTCAATTCATGCTTAGGCAAAGCTTTTGCTGTCACAGTCCTAAATTGCTAAATGCAGAGAACAAAGACTGCAGTTTGGCATAAAACAGAATTTTAATCGAGAAAGCAACTAAATGGCTAGCACAACCAGACTTTCTGTAATCTAGCCGGCCCATCAGTTTAACAGTGTGCCATCAAAAATACTATTCCCTGAATTCTGTTGACTAGTGATTCAAATGACGGTTTCTCTATAAATTATAAACTACATCTCTACACATTTTACCTATTTACTCAGAAGTACTACTATTCCCCTCATCCACTGCAACTAAAGTTACCAATCTCAAGGTGAGGCATGGAATTACAACTGATCTCCAGAGATCCGGGGAAGTCCCGGGAGGAAATGGCAGCTTCAGTGGCTTTCCATACTGAGTGAGCTTCCCCCACCCGGAAAAAAAAATCTACTTTCCCCAGGTGCTACCTCAAATCTTCAGGATTTTCTAAGTCTTCATGCTGTATTTTTCTTGGCATCCATGTTCAGCAGCCTAGCAGTAATCCAACCTAACTCACAATTCACTGATAGTATCTAACTCACCACACAGAAGTTTCTGCTCTGTCAGTGGTTCTTGCATAACATAAAGGGTTGATCCATTAACATGAAAGATACAATGTATAAAGAATGGGAGGGGAAGATAGACTGTATAAAACTAAAGCCTCCATTGAGAATGTTGCAAAATAAAATCTAGTCATCTAAGGGAGTAATTTAAGATTAATATTAAACTACCAGTGGGGGAAAAATCTACAAAGCATTGCTGAGGTTGCTGTGGTAACTTTTCAGTTTTTCCTTAGTAGTCATCTAAATAGTCATGTAAAGCTTTCATTAGTGGCCAGCTCAAATTAGGCCTTCCCTAAGGCAAATTGAACTCACAGATGGACTTCTATTAAAGCTTTTTTAAAAAAAATGAATTAGTGATTGTAGTTGTCAGTTGTTTCAAACAGTGTAAGCACTTTTTCTTTACTGATGCTTTCCACTTTTTAAATTTGCTCTTCCTGAAGTGCCACTTAAGGGCATCATTAGTAAACATTGGGGCAGATGCTTAAAAGTTATAATCAAAGTCTTTTTTGCTTTTATGCATACATTTAATTTTCCTTTCATTTCCCCCTCCCCCTAGAGTCTGAAAGCTTGTATTTCTAAATAAACCAATGAAAGATGGAAAGGCTTTTTGGATTCCCCCCTCCCCATGTGTAAAACAATGGAAACAGAACCCAAACAAAGTGAGGTTTGAAATAAAGTTGCTAATAGACTGTAAAAAAAATGCCTGATTTGTTTTTCTGCCTTTTAATCTGGAAAACTCAGTGAGTGAAACTTTTCACAAGGATTGTCATCATCATCATCTGCTAATGTCTTCATATCAATTGAAAATATAGTAGCTCTAATAGAGAAACCTGTGTGTGAACTGAGCTATAGAGCAGGGGTCAGAAACCTTTTATAATTAAAGAGACAAAATATATTAACATTTAGAACAAGAGATTAGCAAAGAGCCAGTATAAGAAATTGGGTTGCCAGACCCCTGGTCTGGCCAGGAGATCCCCTGATTTTTGGGCCTCCAATCTACCACTGGCCAGTTGGCCAGGGGTGAAGCCACCCTAAAGAGGCCCATTGCATGTTGACATGGTTGGTGCAATGATGTCACATGGAAGTGATGTCATAATACCAGGGACGTTGTGCATCAACGCTCTAACATTTTGGCCAAAAACTTTATGGTAACCATAGTGCTTCAGCCAAAACACTACAGCATCAATGTGTGACATCCCTGGCATGATGACATTACTCTCGTGTGATGTCATCACGCCAGCCACACTGCACGCAGTAATGTTGTCCCACCCACACACTCCCAAACGGCTCCCTCCTACCTCCCACTGTCAGGCAATCAGATCTGGCAACCCTAATAAGAAAGCCCATTTGCATAAGTGAAAACATATAACTTTACATTACACTGAAATGTTAATAATCCATAGTTTCTGCAGCCCAAACATTAGTGTTGCAAGTCCTTTAATAGGAAGTGGCACACACAGGTACACACAAGAGCACCCTACATGATTATTTTAGGGTATTGTAAACATGGTTTGCATTCGGATTACTGGCAACTGTTCACTCATTTCAGTTTGTATAAACAACTTTCAGAAGCCCATTAGTTCCATAAAGAATCTTCTCTTGCCATTGCCTTCACATACAGGATATTCTAGCACTCCACCTACCCCCTCCAATTTACCTTAACTAAAATATTTCATTAAGAGCCCTATTAGGCTCTGTACTAGGGTTGCCAACCTAGAAATATCTTGGATTTACAACTGATTTCCAGACTACATAGATCCAGTTCTCCTAGAGAAAATGGCTGCTTTTAGAGTATTATACTGTCGAGGTTCCTCCCCTCCCCAAACCTTTCAAGGTTCTACCCCCAAATCTCAAGAATTTTCCAACCTGGAGTTGGCAACCCTATTCTGTGCTGAGCCACCTTTGGCCCTAGGGCCAAAGGTTGCAGATCCCTGCTACAGAGCTTGCAACAATTGTTCTTACTTCTATAACACTCTAAGGATGCATTCAGGTGGGGGTAGCTGTGTTGGTCTGAAGCAGCAGAACAAGGTATCTGAGGAAGTGTGCTTGCACACTAAAGCTTATACTGTGAATAAAAATTTGTTGGTCTTAAAGGTGCCACTGGACTCAAACTTTACTCTAAAGATGTGTACAACTTTATACTGTTTTTCTTATTCAGCCTCACAACACTCCTATGAGTCTGGACTCTTATTACTTTATACTTACAAAAAGGGAATTAAAACCCTCAAATAATAACATGCCTTGGGAAAGGCATCAAAACATGGGTTGCCAACTGATCTCCAGACTACACAGATCAATCCCCCTGGAGGAAATGGGAGCTTTGAATGTGGCATCATAGCCCCATTGAACTCCTTCCCCTCCCCAAATCTGCCCTCCTCAGGCACAACCCACAAATCTCCAGGATCCCCCTAAAATGGAATTGGCAATCTCAACTGAAGACATCCCCTAGATCCAAACATAATATTCTTTATACTACTCTACCATGGTTTATGGGAGAAAAGGGAGAAAAAGAAACCACCCAGTTAGAACAAATGTAGGTAACGTAGGAGTCACAGATGTTGACTGGTTTTCCCACCAAAATGAGTGGTCCATAGGTGAAGCATAGATGTATACTGAAGTGAACTGCTGACATAATTAGCCAAACAGAACTCTGGCTCCAGCCTATGAGGCTTCAGGATTACAACTACTGCCACTACTACAGTTAAGGACAGAGGCCTACTAAGGTTTGGGGGAAGGAGGGGGTTGGTTTTCCAGATCTTTTCTGGTCTGGTAAGTCGCACACACCCTGACCTGGATAGCCCAGGCTAGCCTGAGCTTATCAGATCTCAGAAGTTAAGCAAGGTCAGCCCTGGCTAGTAGTTGTATGGGAGACCTCCAAGGAATACCAGGGTCGTGACATGGAGGCAGGCAATGGTAAACCACCTCTGAACATCTCTTGCCTTGACAACCCTATGGGGTTGCCATAAGTCCACCACCATTAAGTCACACACTGAAATCAGAGAGGAAGAGATAATAGGTGCTCCTTCAGCAACAGTATTACAACTTGTATTTAAACTTTTAAATAGAGATGAGCACAAACTGGCTCACAAACCAAAGTTCATGATGAATTTTGGTTGGTTCATGCTTTGCGAAGTCAAGTTCATGGTAGGGCAACTGGCACAAACTTTCAAGTTGTTTGTGGAGGTTTGTGCTGGTTCATGAATGGATACAGTTCCAGACAGACCATCTCCTCTCAATCAAAATATTTACAAAACTTCAAAGCAACAACTTGGAGTGCATGTAGAGGAGCATCCAGGAGAAGTCCCCTGCGACTTTGATGTCTTTAGCTTGCCCAGGATCCATTCTATACACTTCTGAACCTCCTGAACCTGCACCCTCAAAATGACCATTTTGATGGGCACAGGTTCAGGAGATTATAGAATGGATCTTGGGCAAGCTAAAGACACCAAACCCACAGAAGATCTCCAGCTGACTCTCCTCTACTTGTAATTTTCCCAGGCTTTCCTGGGGGCACCTTCTTTGGGGGGCTGTAACTCAGACCATTTTAATCCAACCCTCACCAAACTTGGTGGGCAGGTAGAGAAAAGTCAGCTGGAGTTCCCCTGCAAGTTTGGTGTCTCTAGCATGCGGAAGGGGGCAGTTCTGCCTCAAAAACCTAACATTCATGACAATCTGTTGTTCATGAACGAGGCACGCCACGAACTGAACCACATTTTCCCAGTTTGTGCCCATCCCTACTTTTTAAGTTGATCTAAACAATGATGTCTAAATACTGCTGTTTCATACAATTTTTATTTATTTATTTATTTTTTGTAATAAATTTTATTATTTTCTAACACTATTACATATTTTTCTTATACAAACCCTTTTTCAATATTATATCCATTTTTTGTTCTATTGTATAATCTTGTTATCATCTTGTAATGGTGGTTTCCCACCACATCTGAAGCATTTAACATTTTCAACTTTAACCATTCTTTATATGCATATATATTTTTTTACTCTCCTGGTAACGACGTATACAACCTTATAAAACTATCCATCATATAAATTCTTATTTTCTTATACAATTCTAAAAATATCCTTATTTTCTAACTGCCATTTATACATTCAAATATCTCTTTTTAATATTATGTCCAAGTATAAATGTAATTTTTCATATCCCAATATTGTTCAACATATTCTTTCAAATCTTTCCAATCTTCTAAGAAAGTCTCTGAGTACAGATTATTCAATTTTCTCGTCCATTTGTCCATTTCAGCCATGTACAACAATTTTTTCAACCACTCCCACACCTCCGGTATTTTTTCACCTTTCCAGTTCTGCGCATGTTTCATACAATTTTTTTCCTGTCAAAAGTCTTCTA
This sequence comes from Lepidodactylus listeri, assembly GCA_029233225.1. NCBI lineage: Eukaryota > Metazoa > Chordata > Lepidosauria > Squamata > Gekkonidae > Lepidodactylus > Lepidodactylus listeri. The sequence goes on along the minus strand of JARCFY010000006.1, from coordinate 45,254,510 downwards.
AAGGCCACAACAGAAACAGAAACTTCATTTCCTTTACATTGCATGAAAATGGCATACATTTTGTTTAAAGCATTATTTTAAAAAAACTAAGTGCAATGAATTTCCCTGGCACGCTATCATAATACATTTAAATCAGTTTCTTGCAATCTCATTTTACAGAATTCTGCTAATAGTCAATCATTTTTTTAAAAAAAAAAGTATTATCAAATTGACCCTGCTTAGGGCAAAGTTTAAGTCACTCTTATGAGAAATATTTTATTGATTGAATTCCTTGCAGCTATTTAAGTTTAAAATTAAAGCTGGAGGATACACGAAAGACAGTAGAGCTTGTTCTAGCATTAAGATGAAACCCTTACTCAGATTTGTAATACTAATTAAACTGTCCACATGACCCCTGACTTCTAATACAAAAGTTATTTCTGTGTTTGAACAGGATTGTTTTCTTCAAAGTAACTTTAATTTAAAGTGCATAGGTGACAGACCAAACAAGGCATCACAATTGCCACATAATAATACTCCATTTCTCTTTTAAATCAAGAATTAAGCACAGATCTTTTAGGTCCAGTTCTCAGGGAGGTTTAGTCACATGATTCCCATTAATTTTAATAGGACTTGTATTGTTATATCTGCACAGGAATTCATTGGGAATTAATGTCAATAGTTCCCTGAACATTATTGCTGATTTTCATGTTGCTACAAAGGCCCTGAAGGCGAGGGGAACAGAGACAAATAATTAAAGTAAAAACAGTCTTTTATGCCTTTCATTTTGCAGCTAAACTTCAGAGATTAGATTAACAAGATAAATTTGGGGAATAATTTAAACCATATAAACCATGATTCCTTTTCAGTGAGTGACATTCCTTGTTAGGTGAAGAAAAGAGCAAGAGTCCAGTAGCAGCTTAAAGATCTGAAAAAGTGAGCAGTGACTCACGAAAGCTCACACCCTGCCACATATTTTGTTAGTCTTTGAGGTGCTACTGGACTCTTGCTCTTTTCTACTGCTATAGACAAACACAGCTACCCATCTTGATCTATCCTGTTAGGTGAAGTTCGACTGGCTCTCTCTGTGTCAACAGTGTCCTAAATAGGAAGAAATGTAAACCAATAAAAAGGCTGGATCATCTTTCAATAATGGAGAAAAATGATGGAGCTTCCTACCAATATGGGAAACAGTTTTCAAGATAACCAAATTCATGCTCATCTTCTGTGCCTTTTTCTCCTTTTGAGAGCCAGTTTGGTGTAGTGGGTAAGTGCACGGACTTTAACCTGGCAGAATCAGGTTTGATTCCTCACTCCTCCACTTGCACCTGCTGGATGACCTTGGGCAAGCCATAGTTCTGGCCAGGGCTCATTTCGTAGCAGGAGCTCCTTTGCATATTAGGCTACACATCCCTAATGTAGCCAATCCTCCAAGAGCTTACAGAGCTCTTCTTACAGGGGCTACTGTAAGCTCTTGGAGGATTGGCTACATTAGGGGTGTGTGGCCTAAGATGCAGAGGAGCTCCTGGTACGAAATGAGCCCTGGTTCTGGCACAGCTGTTCTTGAAAAAGAGCAGTTTCTGTCAGAGCTCTCTCAGCCCCACCTACCTCACAGGGTGTCTGTTGTGGGGAGGGGAAGGGAAAGGAGTTTGTAAACTGCTCTGAGACTTCCTTGGGTAGTGAAGGGTGGGGTATAAATCCAATCTCCTCCTCTTCCTCTTCCTTCTTGTTTGTTTGTATTGTGCACTGCTGCTTTAATAGACTAACCCAGAATGCCTCAGTTTAAGTAGTTGGTGAGAATGGAAGGAAAAGCAGCTTCACTTTTATAGCTGGTCTTCAAACATGGGCCAGGATAGTGCTAGATGGATAGGATTTAGAAAATGTCTTCCTTAATTTAGGGCTCCTGTGCTCCACTATGTCAGGAAGCCTCCCACTGGCAGTCTGTTTTGTCACTCCTCCAAGCAGCAGTGGGAGAAAAAAGGGTGATGTTGGCAACATTTTCCCCAGAAGTGATGTAGGGTAGCTCTAGGAATCACTGCAACCTCTATGGTTCCACCATACAGTTTCCTAGAGCTACCCTAAATCACTTCTGGATTTTCCTGTCACCATTGCATCCCCCAGGTCCTTACCCCTAACCCTCCTGCTGGTTCCATGGCCTGGCAATCCTACTTAAAGTATATTTTTCCCTCTGTCAATTTGCCTGCCTGGATTTCCCAGTGTTGCCTCAAGAAGAGGAGTGTGGAAGAGGAATGAATGTCCAGTTTCACTTAGCCTGGTATTGGTTCCAATCATTATTTGCAATTTGCATTGCTGTAACTTGCTTGTATTAAAGAATTCATCTCTCTGAACATATGCAGATTGCCTTTTGAATAGCTTTTGTCAAGCTTTAGTCCTTACCTTATCAAAAATCTTGGATTAAGGCTAAAGGACTGAAGAGGCTGTACTCAGGTTGTAAATTCTAGAGCCTGTTTCTATAGAAAAATAAATTTTGTTTTGGAAGGTCAAAGGGCTGAAGGGGCAAAATATCCAGGCAGTTCAGGCAAGTTCTAAATAGATTTTAGCAAGAATAATCCCTTATCTGAATGCTAAGACTGCCAATGGTGGGGAGAGCGGGATATATAGATTTTTTAAAAAATAAAATAAATAAAATAATGTCCACGTGTGCAGAGGGCTCTTCCCTTACTATATAGCAATCACATATATCTAACTATCTGGTACTGGGGGATAAATGCTAGATTTGAGGGAGTGATTTGCAGGCAGGTACTGTGGTCTTTGACTCCTCTGTAAAGCGTACTCACTGTGGAGGTGGGTAAATGGCCTGCCCTCAGGCCAGAGAGACGCAGCAGGTAGGATGTCTTCAAAACCTTTAATGTGCAGAACAGTAAAGCAAGGAGCAACACAGACTTAACAACAGCTGGAATTCCAACTACCAAAAATCCAGTTCTAACTAGTATACTCCAGAAGACACACCCATTCATATAACAAGGAGTTCCACTTAGGACCTCATCCTGTCTCTTAAAGAAATAAATGACATCCCCGCTCTTTATGTGGGTATCTCCTAGCATGACATGTCCTCAAATGAAATATCTATCGCAAGTTTGTGGTCAGAGGTTCAAGCACACTTCTCTCCTGCAAGGAGGAGTGCTTTTCACTTTTACAGAACAAAATCAGCATATGTACACGGGGGAAAACTGACCATTCCACTCCTGGTCTGGGTGAATGTTTGTTGAAAGTCCTGTGGGAGCAGGTTGTGGTACCCCCAAAGCTGTGTGGGGCACTGGTGCACAAATCTTTCACAAGTGCCTTCTGTTCCTTCTGAAGGCTGCCCCATCAGGGATCTTCACGGTATATACTCTTGGTTCATTCCTGTCCGCACTGAGTCCCCAGTACCCAGCCTTTGCTTGTTGCCACACAGACTTTATCACCAGCTCAGAGTGGTGGCAGGGACTTAGTTTCTCTATTACAGTAAAATTTCTGTTGCTGTTCAAAGTGGTGAAGGCGTGCATGTACTCCGTGGGGTAGTGTTGGGTACAATGCTGCTGAAGTTGCAGGCAATATACTACACAAAAGTCGTCCCATTAACAATTGGGCAGGAGAGAAGGAAAGGCCCTTAACTGGAGTATTCCAGAGATTGAGCAAGACCAAATGGGATAGGTGCCCTCTTGGAGTGCTTTTAGGAGCATATATTTAATAGTTTTGACCAGGGCTCATTTTGTAGCAGGAGCTCCTTTGCATGTTAGGCCACACACCCCTAATGTAGCCAATCCTCGAAGAGTTTACAGTAGCCCTGTAAGAAGAGCTCTGTAAACTCTTGGAGGATTGGCTACATTAGGGCTGTGTGTGGCCTAATATGCAAAGGAGCTCCTGCTACAAAATGAGCCCTGGTTTTGACCATGTGCTCAGATAACCCATTGGACTGAGGATAATGAGTACTGGAGTGTGTCAAGATGCTACCCAATTCCTTGGTGAATTGCTGCATAATTTGACTTGCAAAAGGAACGTGATCAGAGACCATTTGCATGGTGTGCAAAGTGAGACTTCAGCTCTGCAACAACAGTAGAGGCTGTTTTGTCTGAAAGCAACAATACTTCAGGGTACTTAGAATAATAATCAGTTACCAAGAGGTAAGAGTGGCCTTGAAGTTCAAAAACATCGGCTGCCACCTTGAACCAAGAGAAGTCAGGGACTGCATGCAGTAGCATGGGAACTCTGAGATGGGCAGGTTGCAAGGACAGACATTGTGGGCAGCTGCCAACCCATTGTTTGATATGGGCATTCATATTGGGCCAGTACATGAGAAGTTGAGCCTGTGCTTTATTGCACTGGATTTCTTGATGTGGTAAATGCAATAACGTCAACATGTCATTTCTCATGCCTTGGGGTATTACTATCTTTGGGCCAATCATTAACAAGTCATTTTCAATGCGAATCTGGTCTTTTAGAGGCCAATACGCTCTAAGTTCTGGTTTGACTTGTTTCTACTCATTTTGTGTTGAACCTTGAGGCTCTGTAGGACAGGGCTAGTGCTGGTGGACTCTTGCAACTGGTGCAACAAATGATTGCTGATTGGATCAGTTTGTGTGATTGCATGGATTATCTTTTCATCTAGGAGAATACCGACATTTTCCTGAGGGGTGGTTACGGTGGCCCTGGAAAATGTGTCCACAATAAACATGTCCCTGCTTTTTGTATAAACAGTTCTTAAGTCATACTGTTGTAATTGCAAGATCATACTCTGTAGCCTGGCAGGAGCCTTACCGATGGACTTACTGAAGATTGCTTCAAGTGGCTTGTGACCTGACTGGTACACCAAACACATTTTGAAGAAACTTCTTTATGGTGAACACAATGGCCAAAAGCTCTTTTTGGATCTGCATATAGTTTTGCTCAGCCTGTGTAAGTGCTCGAGTGGCATAGGCAATTGGCTGCATCTTTTGAGGCAGGCAGACACCCAAGCCATCTTTGGAGGCATCAGGTTGGACTACCAGATCAAAAAATCTGAGCACAGGAGCTGTGGTGACTGCTGTTTTAAGAGCATCCAGTGCATCTTGCTGAGCTGGGTCCCACTCCAGGCTGCCTCCTTCCACAAGAGTGAATGTAGAGGTGCTGCCAGGGCTGATTAGGGATGTACCTGGAGAAATACTGTATGGTACCCAAGAGACATTGTACGCTCTTTCTATCTGTTGGAAGGGACATATGAGTTTGGTGGTGTACTTTGGCAGTGTCAGGTTGAAGACCATCTTTATAGAGTATGTGCCCCATGTAGTTGACTTTGTCAACCATGAACTGAACTTTGTCAGGGTTGAACTTCACACCCTTCTGGTGAGCCCTCTTCTCAACCTGTTGGAGGATCGGATGGTGTTCTGCTTCTCTGGAGACTGCAATGATCATATATTCTACAATGATGTGCACACCTGGTCTGTCACAAAAGCACTCATGATTCTTTTCCTGGAAAACCTCACTGGCTGACTTGATGCCAAAAGGTAACCTATTGATTGTGAAGACTTTTTTTTGCCAGCCAGGCTTTGTTGCACATTCTCAGTGATAGTGCTGCTGCCACATGGCTTTGTTTAAGGCTCGGGGGCCTAGGCAAAGGCAAAATGACTGTGCAGGGTGCTGTGATTGTTGCTTTCAGCCTGACTTTGGACCCTCCAAAAGCAACCAGAACATTTGTTGGTGCTTCCTTCACAGGCACCAGTAAGGTAGAGCCTATGCCTTCAAGTTAAGGTATTTGGTTGAGCACCACTATCCAGCTTGCAAGATACAGGAACACTTGCTATACTAATGGTGGAAAATCATTGCTCAGAACTGTTACGTTCTCCCCTAGGCTGAGGTGCTGTGATCACTCCCATGAACAAGGAGTTCAGACTCTGCTGGATGAGGATCTGTTTGTTCCTGCGCACCTTTGCAAAATGATTCTATGCTCCACGTTTGTAGCAAGTAGTTCCAGAGCAGGGCAGGCTTTGGGCTTGTGACTGCAGCCATACCTCTTGCAAGGGGATTGCTGAGCAGAGGCTGGATTGCTGCTTGGAAACTCAGTTACTTTGTATCTTAGTTATTTTTGCTTTTGTTTCTGTTGCATTCAAAAACAGTGGCGCCCCTGCTGCCACTGCTACGGCTTGTGCATGAGCCACGGTTTGAGCTCTGCAAATATCAATCCCTTTGGCATGGTGAGATCAGCATGTTCTAGCAGCTTCCCCTTTAGCTTATTATCAATAATGCTAAAGATAATTTTGTCCCTAATCATAATGTCCTCTGCTGCTCCAAATTCACAATCTTGAGCTTTGCACCTCAGTTGTGAGACAAAACTATCAGTGCCCTCTGCTTCATTGAACTTGAGCTGCTAAAACTGGTAATGTTCAAAACCAGATATTTTTTTCTGGGCTCACAATAGTTTTTAAAGGCTGTTAGGACTTCTACCAGGGTTTTCCTGATTAGGTCTGCAAACATATTCTACATATTATGGTATATTTTCAAGGCTTTATCACCAATGCATAGCAGTAGGACTGCCATCTTATACTCTTCTGGTTTATTTATTGCACTGGATACTGTGAAGTTAAGATGAAGCTTTTGCTCCCATCTCCTCCAGTTCTCCCTCAAATTGCCAATCAAGACCAACTCAGGCAGAGGCTTGAAAGACTGCATCTTACAAGTTTGAACAGAAACCACAGGCCCTGTGAGAGTTGCATCAGGCTTGATGAAGGAGCAGACCCACTTTTGACACCATGTGGTGTTTGGCTCCTCTGTAAAGTGTACTCACTGTGAAGGTGGGTAAATAGCCTGCCCTAAGGCCAAAGAGACACAGCAGGCAGAATGTCTTCAATACCTTCTTTAACGTGCAGAAAGCAAGGCAAGGAGCAACACAGATTTAACAACGGCTGGAGTCCCAGCTACCAACAACCCAGTTCTAACTAGCATATTCCAGAAGACACGCCCATTCATATGATAAGAAGGAGTTCCATTTAGGACCTAATCCTGTGTCTTAAAGACACAGGTTCTATATACAACGGGTAGAATTTAGGAATTCCTTCTTTTAGTAATCAAAGCCCTGATTCATTGCTGTCTCCCCTGCACATTCTTAGCTGTCCCAGCACAGCTTTGAATCCTACCCCACAGTCTTACGACCTACAATTGCTCTTTACTCAAGACTGTAGGTATTGACTAAATCAGCAAAGAACTCCTAGTATTGTCATAAAAAGTCACTTTTCCTTGGATATCTGATGCAGTTCCATATTTCAGATATATGGCTTCTAAAGTTTCTATGCGTGCCTGTTAGTGGCTACTACTCCAGATGTGAAGAAGAAGAAGAGACTGGATTTGTACCCCGCCCTTCACTACCCCAAGGGAGTCTCAGAGTGGCTTACAAACTCCTTTCCCTACTGCCAATTATTGGGGAGCAATAATTGGCAGTAAAAGCTCAAGTACATTTATCATTTAACATATAGTCAGTTTCTATATTATTAGGGTTTTTTATTTTTAGGGTAGTAATAGCTCATTTCTTTCAGAATCACATGACTGTACTTTCACATGTGCATTGTGTGGCACATACCTTGTGCTGTGTGAAGTACTAGTACAACTATTCAATGTACTATCACTAGGGTTGCCAAGTCCTAAAAACTTACCGGCGGGGGGGAGTCCTCCTGGCGCTGGGAGCTTCCCTGGCGCGCGCACCATGACAATGTCATCAGAAGTGACATCATCACATTGGGGGCGTTGCCAGGGCGACGCTCTGGCAGTCGCCCCAAAACTCTATGGTATCATAGAGTTTTGGGGCGATTGCTAGAGTGTCATCCCGGCAACGTCCCCAACGTGATGACATCACTTCCGAATGACGTCATTACGATGGGGACATCGTCCTGACAGGACGACTTCGGGGGTGGGGTTCCCCCCGCCGGCCGAATGCTGGCTGGCAGATTGGGAACCCCTGTAGCGGGGGATCCCCCGCCCCCCGGGCTGACTTGGCAGCCCTAACTATCACCGGACTGTACCTTATAACATCATCACGTCCTACCCAATGAGATGATTATGGAGACCTAACAACCCTAGCCCTCTCCCCCACATATATTCATGTATTCTCCAGGAATTTCCTGGAGTTGGCAACCCTACCTAGGAAACCTACTGAGTGCATGGCAGAGCTAAGATTTAAACCAAGGACTTCCTGGGTAATCATTCAGTTTTATAAACACTACTACATTGATTATTAAAGGGAACAGATAATCCTCAAAGAACCAGCATCTCCTTAATCTATGCAACTGAACTCCGTCTCTTATTTTCATGTCCACCATCACATATAAAAGTAAACAATAAGTGTGCTTTCTGGAAAAGTGATAGCCTAATGAAGGGCACTGTGGAAACTCTTCGGCTAATATGTAGTACAAGTGTTTATGGAAACAATTATAAACGGGTCTGCTCAGAAGTAAGTTCCATGCTACTCAATGGAGCTTACAAAGAAAGCACCCTCAGGATCGCAGCCCATGTCACTAGAATATGTGTGTGCATGTGTTTTACAGGGATCTTGGTAATTCTGGATGCCATATAAACCCTGATATTTCCACCTCATTTACTTTCCCACACGAAGAAATATTTAGCCTGCAACTAGCATGATGGCTGAGGAGAATAACTAAGCTACTAGAACATGGCTAATGAGTTCAATTTTCCAACAATCTGTTTTTATAGGCTGAAAGTTTGATTTTATTACTGCCACCTTTTGCTACTTCGGAACAATTTGTTGGAGCAGATTCACTTTTTCTAGCTTTCCCTCCTTCCTCAGCTGCTCCTGAAGACCTTATTCTTCTCTTGATGGACTCTAAATGCCATTTGATTGTAGTTTGATATCCATCTTCCTTTAGACTCCTGTGTTATTTTTGACTCAACTGCTTATAGAAACACTGTTTAGTGTAAAATGCTACTGAAAGAACTGACCCCCATTTTTTTTTGGAGGGCGAGGAGAAGTACTCTGTACTGTTTAAAAATCCGGGAGAGAATCTGAGAAGAAATATAAATCTAATAAAATAAATAAATAAAAATCCCGGGGGAAAGTCTGACACACAGAGAGAGGGACTTTTAAACAGTACAGAGTACTTCTCCCACTACAACAGAATCCATTACAATGAAAACTCTGGCTGTGTTCACACATACTAAATAATCCACTTTCAATCCACTTTCGGCACACTTTCCAACTGGATTTTACTGAGTGAACTGGCAAAATCCAGTTGGAAAGTGCATTGTAAGTGGATTGAAAGTGGATTATTTAGTGTGTGTGAACACAGCCTCTATAACTATTCCCATTTGAATGCAAAAAGATGCTCCCCAATAACATAGCAAGCAACAACTGTACAAGAGGTTTTGCAGAACAGAGATTACATTTGGGAATAAGATAAGAAATGGCACATTAAGCATATTATAGATGCAATTTCTATATTGCATAGTGGGGGGAGGGAATCCAAAATGCCAGCAGTGTTGCTACTCTTTACATATGTAAGATCATGTGGAATGTCTGCATAAAGAAGTTTCAAGTGTTTGGAAAACATGAGGTGAGCAACTTTTTAATATTATTTCAGCTGCAGAGAACATCATCATGGGCTTTTTGATGTCTCACAGATGGGGGGTGATGTCTAGCTTCTAAGTCCCAAAGGAAACATGTGGCCATCTCTAGGTGGGAAGAAGCAAGATATAATAGCCCACATAACAGAGTTACACTGGACTGTTTTCCATAACCATAGAGTGCCTTCAGGGATGTGGAATGGTACAGTACAGGCCAACCTCAGCAGAACTTGGAAGCTAAGCAGGATTGGTACTAAGATAGGAGACCACCAAGGAAGACTGCAGAGGAAGGGAATAGCAAGCCACCTCTACTTAATCACTTGCCTTTGTAAACCCTATGGGGTCACCACAAGTTGGCTGCGACTTGATGGCACTTTATACACACACAGTGGCTGCCATCATCTACCAAATCTTTTTAGTAAGATTTTTTATATGTTTGGTTAGACATTGCAGGGTTCTTATGTCTTGTGGAGGGACTACTTATTAAACTTGCAGATGACACCAAATTGGGAGGAATACCAAACATACCTTAACAAGGATAAGTACAGAGTCCTACATCTGGGTAACAAAATGAGAAGCACACATACTGGATGGGGGACACACTTCTGGGTAGCAGTGTGTATAAACACGGTCTTGGGGTACAAGTGAACTGTAAGCTAAATATAAGCAGTCAGTGTGATGCAGTGGCAAAAAAGGCTAATGGTCTTAGAGTTTATCAACAGAGGTAAAACATCCATATCACAAGATGTTATAGTCTCAATGCAATGTGGCTAGAATAGAGCAAGTGCAGAAGAGGGGGATGAAGATGATCAGGGGCCTAGAGACCAAGCCCTAAGAGAAAAGGCTGAGAGACTTGGAAATGTTCAGTGTGGAGATGAGGAGGTTGAGGGTGGATATGATTGCTCTCTTTAAGTATTTTAAGGGCTGTCACTTAGAGGAGGGCAGGGAGCTGTTCCTATTGACAGCAGAAAATAGGACTTGCAATAATGGGCTTAAATTATGGGCAGAGAGGTACTGGCTGGATATTAGGAGGGTTTTTTCCCCCTCCAGAAAGAGTAGTTCAGCAGTGGAATTGGCTGCCTACTCCCTCACACTGGCAGTCTTCAAGCAGCGGCTGGGATGCTTTAGGCTGACCCTGCATTGAGCAGGGGGTTGTGTGGTCCCTTCCAACTCTAAAATTCTATGATTATTTCACCAACTGTTCCAATATCCCATAGTGCTACTAAAAACAAGAGGAATGCAGTAAGGCATACATCATCATGCCATTCCAGAGGTTCAAGTAGTCACCAATAGCTCAAGTACAAACTGGTAATCCAGATTAATCATGTAGTGGATAAAACAGTGGAAAATTTCCCCTGAACCTCTATGTATGCACATAAGTGCCATCAAGTCACAATCAACTTAAGACGACCCAGGCAGGGACTTTCAAGGCAAGTGAGAAGCAGAGCTGGTTTGCCATTTCCTTCCTCTGCAGAGTCTTCCTTGATCTTTCATCCAAGTACTGACCCTGGTTAGCTTCTGACAAGATCAGCCTATATCATCTAACAAGATTGGGCTAAATCATGCCATCTTCCCTCCTCCCGACTCTCTAACATACTGTACATTTGTAGGCTAATTGTTTCAGTTTCCTCTGTTTTCCTCCAATGCTTCTCTTAACTGAAGATCAGTATTCTATGCCTCCTACAACATTCTCACTCCTCTCTGGGCCAGCATTTGGGTGTGTCTTTTAAAGCTTTACCAGATACTTTTTTTGGTATAGGAGTCTCCCTGGTGTGCAGCAAACCATTCCCTGTTGAGATTATAACAAACAGTAATCAGAACCTTCACTTGGGAATCATTTACTGATGAAAAGGGCAACATTATTAAAATTTCTGTCCCTAATCACTATCCCCCATTATCACACTTGAGAAGTCTGGCATATATATCCTATTGCATTTTGGAGTGAGAACATATTGGAATGATCACATGGTTGTCATGGCAGCCATAAAGTCCTGAGCTATTTGGTAAAGTGCAGAAATATTGAAGTCCGCTTATACAATGAACTTGCAAACCTGTCTGAGATTGCTGAATCAGCCAGATCATCTTTTATACAATGGTGTGGTTGGTATACCCACAGAATCTCCAGTCTGTTCCTGGGCTCCAGCATCAGGCACACACATTCATAATTGCCTGTATTCAACATTGTATGCTTGGCAAAGAAGATGCCGTTCTTAGATGACTATTTCTCCCAATCCCCAATTGCAGCTGCACTGAGTACCCAGTTGGGCCAACATTTATCCTCCTGTAATCAGACATACCAAGTGCTGGAAAAATTCATCCAACACCAATTGTCAATGTTTGTTTTATTGGTTTTATTGAAGATTTAATTTTAAAATGAATTGTATGGCTGTTTTGACATTTTTTGGTCCCAAAGCAGAGCACAACTGCAATAAATAAATACCCAATCTGCTGGCTTCTTCCCAGTCTCCCAATCTATATAGAAAACAGAAGGCAGGCACTTTAAGTGTAATGACAAAAGATTTATGGAATGATAATTTTTGCATAATCTATTGACCAATCATGGCCCTGTCCACACTGTCACTTTTGTTACTCATTTCTCCCTATTGCTTCAGGTTCCCCCACCCCCCATATGTTTTGTTCTCTCTAATAGTCCCAGAGGGAGCAAAACACATGTGGAAAAGGGGGAGGAACCCAAAGCAATAGGGAGAAATGAGCAGCAAAAGTGACAGTGTGGACGGGGTCCATTATTCTGTGGTTTGAGACCAGGGGTTCTTGGCATCAGCTCCAGTGAACAAGGGCTGAAAGGTTGGCTGGGGGGGGGGATTGCAGTGCAATCCTATGCTAGGTTACCTCAGTCTAAATCCATTACAGTTAATCCTCTTCACAGGATTTGCACTGTTAATATTTGCAAGTTCTTTGCACCAACATTCTTTGCCTGCTCCAAACTCCTGTATCTTCCCATAATTCTTCACATTGTTGGAACTTCTCTTTTCCCCCTTCAACCTGCTATCAGCTGGCAGACAGCTAAAATAAATTCTGTGGCTACAGCTGGAGTTAAAGACATTAGAAGCAGAATGCCAAAAGAACCTATCTATACCTGGACTACTTGTCCTTCCAGCTTCCCATCCATAACATGATACTGAGCTGATCCCTTTCTTTGACTAAGCTGTGATCATTCCATGCATGTACTACAGGGTTCCAAAGACTATTCTGAGTGCTTCTCAATCCTTTCAGCATTTCAGTGCATTTGTTCCCTGACTCCAAAAGATGAACTGTAGCATGAGTTTTTATAAGGCTACATAAAATCAGTTATCTAGATGGATGGAAGGTAACTTTGCAAATCCGAATTGAGTGAAATTGTGATGCAATTCTAAAGTCACTTGATTGACAGAAGAATAGAAGGTTCCCATGCATACCAAACATGGAATGCTACATACAGCTGTGGTTTAACTTCACTGTTTCCCCCCCCCCCCCCCCAATTTCATGCATGACCATATGTTTCTACACCATGCACACAGCATAACTACAGGAAATGCATTGGTATTATTCATTCACATAAAATTGTCTGTAAGGATTAATATACCAACTGATCTAATGCTAAGCAGAAAGAGAATCTTATGGTGCCTTGCAAACTGTACACATATTAAACTTATGAGTTCAAAAACTGGATTCAGCCTGAACCACAGTGGCAGCACTTGATAGGAAAAGAATTTTTTAAAAATGGGTTTATGTTACAATAACTAGGCTACTATTATCAGCATCTATATTTTTAATGTAATCATGACATTTGGGTGGAAGAGTCTTCCTTCAGCTAAAAGCAGTATATCCTTTCCACAAGAATGATCGTGACCTGCATATGAGGATCCACCCAATTTCATGACTGAATAGGGACTTGAATCCTGTGTCGATCCATTACTCTAGCACCTACACTAGTGCTGATTCTATGAATCTGTTTCTGTTAGCAGTAACGTTTCTTCTGTAGTAAGGAACCTTTTGCTGGCAGAACATATCTCTTCGCCAGAAACAAGGGCATTTGTACCAGCAGAAGTCTGCTTGCACCAACAAAAGACCCCCAGTATATTAATGTGTCAACATTATGTTTTATTAATACTTGGTAAGGAATATGACCTATGCTAGTGGTTCAGTGTCCTATATATGCTATCAGCCCTGTCTAGAAACTTTATCAAGCAGACATCTTTCTCAGCTTTTCTACTAGAAACCCTTTAAGGAGAGATGACAAATACTGAGGCTAGGAATTTATGTTTATTTCATTTATACCCTACGTTTCTGTCCAATGGGGACCTAAAGGGGCTTACATCATTGTCCTCTTCTCCATTTTATCCTCATAACAGTTGCCTCCCATACTCCCCCTGTCTCAATCACTTATCTTTAGTGGTGTGGAAACCAATGCAATATGGCTTCTTCCCATACTGCCAGACTATTATCTGAAGTCTGAACTCCTATGGAAAAAGACCACTTCACAATGCCTTCCCACAACAGTGTTGCTCCAGGTACCAAGAGATGATGCTGGGGTAGGAAAGAGTCATGCATGGACTTCTGTTATGTGTTCTTCGGCACCTGACAACAGTGAGTGATGCTAACAAGATTTTTATTTATTTTTATTTATTTATCTTTATTTTTATACCCCGCCCTCCCCGCAAGCAGGATATATAGGAGGGTTACTTTTAGTGTCTCCTAGTTCACTAAAGTAAATTTGGAAGTGAGTCAAGGTCTATAGGTAAGTAAAAGATGAGGGCATCATTCCACTGCTTTTGTATATTTGGCTGTGTTGGTTTTGTCCTGATGCTTGGTTGTTTTATTGTGTTTTATGCATTTGCAATTTGTTGTTTCTTTGTTAGCCGCCTTAAGTCTAATAAGATATAGGAAGATATAAATATTTTAATACATAAATTCCATAAACTGTGCCTGGCTCTGGGCTGCCTGAGTGGGGTTTGAAGGCGGATCTCTACCTTGCTCTGATGTGTAGCCAGATGTTCCTAATATTTTGAGTCAATATACAGGAAAGAGGTTTGATAGCTGAAGCAGAGGCACTCCTAGCTCACCAGCTGCCTTCCCTTGATTGTATACATACCTTGATTCGAGCCCTGAACACATACAGTCATCCAATCACTTCTAGTGTGAGCAGGACTGACTTTCTTAAATTAAGCATATGCTCCCACTGAAATAAAAAGGTTTTAACTTTGACTGGGCCCATTGTTAACAGAAAACAGAAGACTATGTTTCTTATCAGCAGTCTAAAATTCCAGATGTGGCTAGAGCATGTTAAATATATCATTTGTCCAGAGAGATGTTTGTTACACAGTGGAAAGCCATGGCCTAAATCTGGAAGGAAAAAGTAGTTTCCCTTTACCATGGCATGGAATGTGACCATTATTATTTGTTACTTGTCAGAATGTTTGAAAGTATGTTTGCAAAAGACCAAATGAATTTACCTTAATTTTGTTTCACGTAACTTGATTTGGCCAGTCTATTCTATTTGAATAAGATGAGTAGGATTTAACCCATGATACTTTCAATATACACTTTTATATGCGTACCTTTACATTACGAGAGGTGTTGTCAGTCAGCCTGGGAAAGATCCTGGGAGTAAAGTTCTTCACCTGAAGTCACAATTAATGTATACTTCAAGTAGCTACAAAGAATCCAATGGAGAAAAAACATGCAAGACAAAAAGGTGGTAAAATTAAGGACATCTGAGAAATCTACTTCTGTAGCCATGAAATCTGGGTATCTGGATGTTAATAGCATGGCATTTGTAAATTTGAATTGTAACTGGTAGTTGTGAAACCGAAGGTAATTTGGACAGCAGTTAAGCAGTTAAGACACTTAACTGCAGATCAGAAGATCGGTAGTTTGGCAGTTCAAGACCCGAGTGAGATGTGACAGAGTGAGCTCCCGTCCCTGGTCTCAGCTCCTGCCCACCTAGCAGTTCAAAAGCAAGAAACTGCAAGTAGGTAACTAGGTACTGCTTTGGTGGGAAGGTAACAGCATTCTGTGTGCCTCAGCATCTAGTCATGCTGGCCACATGACCACGGAAACGTCTTTGGAAACGGAGATGAGCGCTGCCCCCTAGAGTCGAATTCGACTGGTTTTTGAGCAAGGGAAATCTTTACCTTTATTGCCTGGCAGGCAGACAGAAGACCCTGTTATAGTAGCTGGGATTAAAATGACCTCTCCACTGATAAAACAGCAATTTAACTTAGCTTGACACTGGAGCAGAGAAAAAGCAGTGTCAGCTACCTTCCTGATGAAGAATGAGAAGACTGACATGGGGGTTGGATCTTTCCAGGTTTTCTGTTGGTGAAAGAAAGAAGAGGAGCCTCTTTTGACTACACAAGAAGGTAGTTTGGGCTCATGGGACTTATGCAGACAAAAGTCATGTGGGACAAGGGCTATAACGGGAATCAGGTGCAATTAAAGCAGAAGTCCTTTTAGGATCCAGCCCATGTTCTATCCAACCCGAGAGGCCTATTCAGCAGAGCTCATTTTAACAAACAATAATTGAAGGTTCATTGGTGGACTGTTGTGAAGAGAACAACAGAAATCTCCTTCCCATGGATGTATTGTGATAGGTGGAGCAAGAGACATGACCAGGTCCTGCCTCCCACTATAGCATCTAGACCTTGAAAATGAAAAATCCACATACAAACACCCAGACAGGTGGTAATGGATTTTCCCCTCTCCTGAAACCTGATTCCTAGGAAAGCTGCTTTGCAAAAGAAGCTTCGGAAACACATTGCCTCTTTCCACATATCCTAGACCTGCCTGCAGAAGAGATATTACGTTCCCATGATGTAACAATCAGCAGTGGGTAGACCACCCAGTAGCAATAGTAAAGCTGATCCAATGATCTAGGTTGTTTGCTTAGGAAAAGGCAAAGAAACACCATCAGGCTGAAGGTTAAACCTGTTTCCACCTACTAATAACCTCAGCCATTAAGAATTAAGGTTGCTTTCTGTATAATATGATTCTGGTTTCTGTTTCCTGGCCATGCTAAAAAGCATGATGGAAGTTTGAAGTGTGGGATGGAAAGCTGTAAACTGGCATATTTTTCACGCACACTGGATTTTTCACTTTAGATTTCAGAGAGAAGTTGATAACCTCTATAATACTAGATGGGGTGGCCATAGTTGATGCAGCCAAAACATCAAGGAAACTTCTGGCAAGTAAATTTATTGGGACATAAGATTTCACAGAATATATTCCACTGGCTGCAGCTGATAAAGTGGGCTCTGGCCTACAAAAGGGTATGCCACAGTAAATGGTAGACTGTTGTGATATCTGGTGTGAAACTCAAAAGCTTTTGAATACACACTCGGCTAAATACTTCATCAAAAAGATTTTCTTCACTGGTATCAAGAAGTCATTTTTTTTTCATTCCAAATATGTAAACAGAAATAAATAAGTAAAGTATATCATCAAGTCACAACTGACATGTGGCGACCCCGTGAAGTTTCACCTCATAAAGTTTTCAAGGCAACAGCTGAACAGAGGTGGTTTCCATTGCCTTCCTCTGCATAGCAGCCTCAAGTCTTCCTTGGAGGATATCTCATGCAAGCACTGACCCTGCTTAGTTCCTGAGCTCTGTCAAAATTAGGCTAGTCTCGGTTATTAGGGCTGCTACATGTCAACAGAAACATCTATCTATCTATCTATCTATCTATCTCCCTCCCTCCCTCCCTCCCTCCCTCAATCTAACATATGTTATTTGAAATATTATTTGTACATTTTTTCCAGGGCTTGTTATAATTCCTTTTGGCAAACTACTTCATTTTTAACATATTAACATTAATATTTTGCACTACCATTAATGTTCATGTATTCCCCAATCATACATGTTTTCCTCTGAATTTTTGTGAAGTCTCTTGTAGAAGTACATAACTAACATTAAGAGCATAGATAACATGTGTTCTTTAGAGACTTGTAGATTTTGATTCTTCAGCTAGTTACAAATGGACAGTGTGGTTTTCCAACCCATAAATGTTTGTGCCAGAAGCTGTGAAGAAAGATGTTTGGGGGAACTGGAGGCCTGTAGTCTAGTACATCTTCTCAAACCCTGTGAGCAGCTTTTGTCTCCTGAAAGAAGGAAATGAAATCATTTTCGTTCATTGATGGAAGCTGTTTGAATGATATTTTAATAGTATGTAAAGTGCTTGATGGTAAATTGCTCGCCAGGTTTTTCTCATGTGGTTTTTTAGGAGGCAAAATGATTTTTCAGCTAAGCAATAGCACATGTACAGAAATTACTCTAAACAATGTTGAAACCACATGCATGTGTCACTGAAAACAAAAATGATTCCCCACACCTAACTGGGTTTAGATACAGAGTGCAATACCACACAAGGTGCTACATTTTGAAGGAAAATCAGTAGCAATCATCTACCTTCCCCTTTTGTATGAGCTCTTCCATGAACAAAACAAGAATCTGCATAAGTATGGGGAAAGATTTCTGCTGATTCCTCCTTATTGCTTCAGCAACCCCCTGCATTGAAGTCAATGAGCTTAGAAGGGTGTAACTCTGCTTAGGATTCCACTGTTAGTCAATTAGTGTTTAAAAAACCTAAAAATTTTACATACTATTTTAAAAAGGCCCTACCCAAAGGCTCACAATCCAAGTCAGTGGTTTTACAACTTTCATCACTCAATTATTCCCTTTCCCATCAATTTGTCCGCACATCTGCCATGTTAGAACCCTTACAAGTTGCAGAGAATTCTAGGCCAAATTCCTGAGTGTGTACATATCAGTTCACACTGTCCCTACTTCTTCATTTCTATGCTGTATGAATGTAGAGGGAAGCAGGATTGCAGCTACTGGCCCGTATCCTGGGCATTATCTGAAAGAATTGAACAGAGTTCACTCTACACACAGCTAGGCTCTTCCATATGATAAGGAGCCCTGCAAAAAATCAGAGTACATTCATGCATGTGTAAGGTCCCAGCTCCTGCCAACCTAGCAGTTCTAAAGCAAGAAATCGCAAATAGATAGATCGGTACCACTTCGGTGGGAAGGTAACAGCGTTCACATGCACCTCGGCGTCTAGTTATGCTGGCCACCTGACCACGGAAATGTCTTTGGACAGTGCTGGCTCTTCGGCTTGGAAACAGAGATGAGCACCGCATCCCTAGAGTCGTATTCGACTGGCTTTCGAGCAAGGGAAACCTTTACCTTTACGGCTCGGTTTGCCCTGACCTGGATAGCCAAGGCTAGCCCGATCTTGTCAGGTCTTGGAAACTGAGTAGGGTTGGCCTTGGCAAGTATTTGGATGGGAGACCTCCAAGGAATACCAGAGCTGTGATGTGGAAGCAGGCAATGGCAAAGGGAGATAGGCAGCAGTGGGCCAGCTGTCTGTCATTACTGGTTGAAGAACCCATGATCAGCTTCTAAGGAATTGCAGGTTTCCTAGACTACTGCTGGAAAATTCCTGGACGTGAAGGTAAGATCCAAGAGGGAACAGAGGAAAATAAACTTTTTTTAAAGAAGCAGCCAGCTAATGGTATGAATGCCAGGCCCTATGCCTAGCACTTCCACTAATGTAGACTCCTCTGGCCCCTGATGGCTTAAGACCAGAGTGAAGGTTCTTCCCTGAAAAAGAGAGAGCACAAGGTGATGCCAAGACTTAGTTGGCAGTTCAGATTATATCCTACAGGAGCGGCTCTTTCATTGAGCTGCACACTCTTTTATTGCACCAGTGGAATAAGTCCCATTTCCTGGTTTTATCCCAGAAGGTGGGGGAGGCAGAAGAAGCAGCCATTACAGACTAATTGGCCTTACATTCTGACCTCTTTTTTCCAGGCTACAATGTTTTTGTTACATTGTGTTTTGCAGCCTTGTTACAGGGGTTCACATGGTCTGATCTCTCCAGCAAGACCAAAGTATCTTCAATCCAATGAACACAGTGCTTGATACCTCATATATATATATACACATACAAATATATATATATATATATATATATATATATATACACACAAAAATATATGTTGTATATATATATACATACATATATATTCATACATATATATACACACATATACACAAATATATATATATATATATACACAAATATATATATATATAAAAACAAATTTCTGCCCACAAGAGTATTATTGTTTGGAACAGTTATCCCTCCCCCCAAATCTTTTATCATTTCAAATATCTATTATCTGGCTACACTGTCTCACTTGCTCTGGTTTTTTTAATACTAAATATGTCTTACTTTGCCAGTAGCAACCATAATAGCCCTGAGTAGCCTGATTTCATCTGAGCTTGGAAGCTAAGCAGGGCCAGGACTTGGATGGGAGACCATTAAGGAAGACTTGGACTGCTATGCAGAAGAAGGCAATGGCAAACCAGCTCTGCTCATCTCTTGCTTTGAAAAATCCCATGAGGTAGAACTTAAGGGTAACATTTCTTTCCTTTTCCCAGTAATACTCCTCACAGGAAATGATCTATGCTGATTCCCATGTTCTTACAATAGCTGCACACCAAGCCATCCTATAAGTATTAGCATGGACTAAAGCACCTGAAAATCTGCACCGAAGATGTTGGAAAAGCAGCCACAGTTCAATAGAAGCATTCATGTTTGATATGTATAAGATTTCTCTAGACAATATATACTCGGGTGTATGAATAACTAGCACATGGAGTTACATTACTGCGAAGCTACAAGAAGAGTACATTACAATTCCGGTTTTAGATAGTGCAAGTTCTTTTTTTATTTCAGATTATTGTATGCTTTCTCCTACTAGTGCTCTATTTTAAAACATTATAATTTAGGGATGTTACAACTTAATTCAAAGCCATAGAGAAAAATCAATTGCTGAAGTACATCTCCAAATGCACTTGTTTTCCAAATCACCTTCAAGAAGACTTCTTCACATTTGATCTGCATACACTTTTCTTCCGGTCACTCTCCATACTTTACTCACACCTGTCAAAAAATGTACAGTGCAGTCACACACCAAGACACAAGTCACAGGACAACTAGCAGAAGCAGTCTTCATATGTCACTCTGGTAGCTGAAGGAGAAAAGCTGTCCCATACCATTTTCCCCCTATACAAACTGCTCCATGGCAGTGTGTTAATATTTTACTGGAGTTAACAAGAAATAAAATACTTCCTATTGTTGGACACATTATAAATAATCATATTTTCCCCTCTATAATACACCATTTTAAGCAGGGGAAACAGGGAATATTAACCTTCTTTTTAAAAATGTAATTTAGCAAGTGAAATGCATAACTCTTGCATAGTTTTTGTGTATAGAAAATAACTGCCTGGTGTTGAAAAAAATATAAATAACATATGTAATGTATGATGATGTTGAAGATAATATCACATTGGCTGGAATACATAGAAGGGATGTACAGCAGAGAACAAACCCTTCTAGGGGTTAACTAATCCATGGCCAAGGGTGTTCCACTCCAGCAGACATTATATACTTGGACTTCCAAAAAACTTTTGATAAAGTCCCTTACCAAAGACTCCCAAGCAGACTTAGCAGAATTTTAGAATCTTAGACCTAGAATCTGGTTAAACAACAGGAAGCAGAGTAGGAGTAAATGGAGAGAAGTGAGCAGGGATCCGGATTGGACATAGTGCTATTTAATTTGTTCATAAACAATCTGGAATCAGGGCTGAGCAGCAAGATGCCAGGTTTGCAGATGACATCCAAAACTAAACCAGATTGTGAAGAGCTATGAAATGAGGTTCTCTGGTGACTAAGTGTAAATGTGTAATACACACACTGACGAGATCTATATAGGTAGTAATGGACAAGAAAAGAGATCTTGAGGTTGTAGTAAATGACTTAATGGAAATGTTGAGTTGCAGACCAATCCTAAAAGCACTTTCCTGGGAATAAGGTGAACTGAATAAACCTAAGATCCTGAGTAGACCTGCTTAGGATTGCTCTCTCAGTATATGGGAGTGACAGAAAGGTAAAATCTATGTTAGGGATTATTAAGAAACAGGATTTAAAACAAAATAACCAGTATCATAATGCCCTTGTTTAGATCTATGGAACACTGTGTTGTTGTTGTATCTAAGAAAATTTTTTGTATTGATTGAAAAGGTGCAGAAAAGGACAACCAAAATGATCAACGTGTCAGAGTACCTTCCCTACAAGTCAAATACAAGAAGTTTGAGATTTTTTAATTTAGAAAAAATGCAACTATGAGAAGATGTGATAGAGGTTTACAAAACTATGAATGGGGAAGGAAAAGTGGATATATGGAACTTTTTCTTCTTGTCTAAACCTCATGGGCACTCAGATAAGTTGATGGGCAATAGATTCAGGACAAACTAAAGGAAATAAGTCTTCAATCAAATTCACTTGGAATTCACTGCCAAAGAATGTAGTTTGATCACCTTGAAGATTAAGCAAATTCATAAAGGATAGGTTCATCCAGGACTATTACTTATGATGACTAAATGGAACCTCCATGTTCAGATGCAGTAACCCTTTAAAAATTAGTGCTAGGGGGCAACAACAGAGGAAGGGTTTGGTTCCTGTGGCTTGCTTCAGCCTTCAGGGGCATCTGGTTGGCCACTGTTTGAAACCAAATGGGCCACTTATCTGTTCCAACATGACTGCTCTTATGTTCTTTAGCCTATAGATGAATTTTTGCTTGCTGATTACATAGTGATAGTTCCCATAGTTGAAGAAACAGTGCAGGTAAAAAAGAAGAAAGAAAAAGCTTTTCTCTTCAGAAAGGGAAAGAAAGCATCAAATGAAGCTTTGGTGGCATACACAATTCTCTCCTCTGTTTGTTATGTTTTATGATACCAGCAATAGTTTTTAAACATGGGTTGCTAGATGTGGTTCTACCCACAATGCTTTCATAGTTCTTTCACAAAGTCCTCCACTTTAGCTGCTGTAGCATAAGCAGGGCTATAACTCTCAGCTGGCACAACTTAACAATGGAGCTGGGTGTGTGTGTCAATCTGTTTCCTAATCCTTCAAATATGACCAAAGGTAGTTCTGTTCTCAAAGAGCCACTTGGGTAATGTCTTTTTCACAGCCTATGGGCTTTTATCCATTGTTGATGGGTAAAGCAGAGAATGGACTCAATGGCTGGCACCAGAACAACTGGATGAAGTGTCCCTTTGTGCTGATACTAGGGAATTAGGAGCCAGTCCTATGCTCAACAGAAAATGATTGGGCTGTTGTTTGAATGAGAACCCTCTCCAGTCAGAGAGAGACTGGTCTCCTTAGAGACTGGGCAGCCTTCTAATGCCAAACCCATTCCTTTGAAAAATTTAAATATATGGAGCTCAATTATTTTAGTTGTGTTTTTTAAAGTTCTTGGTATATTTTCCATGAAAATTTAGGTGCAGTCCTAAAGTTGTTTTATATGGTTTCTCAAAGTGTTTAGGATCAGGGTGCCAGAC
Source organism: Lepidodactylus listeri (assembly GCA_029233225.1). Classification (NCBI taxonomy): domain Eukaryota; kingdom Metazoa; phylum Chordata; class Lepidosauria; order Squamata; family Gekkonidae; genus Lepidodactylus; species Lepidodactylus listeri. The sequence continues at coordinate 45,231,574 of JARCFY010000006.1, read as the reverse complement.
AATTTTGCAATATACTTAGACCTTTGGGGCTTTTGCTCTTGGTTCTTTCCACTGTAAATGCCTTTCTCAGAACGGTGTAATATATATGGCTTCCAAGATCTGACTACCACAGTCTAATGTCCTAATTAAACAACATTCCTTTTAGCTGGTTCATTATTTGATCAGTTAGGCTAATTCAAGTTCTCATTCTTTTATATTTGTTCTAAATACCTGGAGTTTTACAAACTTTAGTCACTTGGCTGTTGTCTTGAATCTGAGCATGAGAAACTAGAATTCTTTTGTCTTTCATTTATACAGTACTAACATCTGAATCAGAGCAAAGGCAAGATTAGCTACACATATTGCTGCAATAGTAGACACCAGCTGTTCTAAGATAGTGATTTGGTTGGAGGAATATGAATGACTGATGCAGAGATTAATTCCATGTTGGCTTGTTGGAAAACTCATGCTAATGATTGTTGCTTATCACTAACAACCACCAATTATTTATTGAGAGAGGGTTTTTTAAAATGCTGATGGTACCTATAGTGCGTGAAGTACTCTCCAAACCTCTGGGATGACACTCTTTGCTATGCCTTGTCAAGCTTATAATTTAGGAAAGACCCATGCGAGTTTCTTGCCATAATGTATGCAGATAACTATTACTTGAAAAAGGTCTTCATAACTCATAAATAAAGTAGATGAAAACTCTGCAGTATAGGAAGGCAGGAAAGAAAACTCGCCATATATTTGCAGTGTTACAACCATTACCTGCAAAAGGGGGGGGGGGAGATATACAAGCAAGATGTGTATATTTCCTTGGAAGTAATTCAGGCTGATCTCAGTGAAACTGAATTCTGAGTAACTGCATTTTCATTTGAAGCTGCCTACAATCCTATGCCCGCTCAGCAGGACTAAGGCTGCATCCTGTGCATACTTACTTTGGAATAAGTTCCACTGAATTCAGTGGGATTTAATTCCAAGTAAACATGCAAAAGAATGTTCTGTAATTTCTGAGTAAATATGTTTAGAATGGGATTGTATGTCTGATTTAATCAAAGTCATTTTATTAAGATGGAGGGTAATATTCATTTATTTATTAAATTAAACTTGTTAGGCTGCCCTTCCTTGTGAACAGTGCTCAGGGCTGCTTACATCAGTAAAAATACAATAATATACAATACAATAAAATACAATAAACTGCAGCAATGATTTTTCTTAGTACAAAACAGAAGTTTAGATTGAAATTAGTTAGATCTAACTTAAGGTTTCACACTAATATCCAGGCATAATTCAGTTGTAATACAAAATTGGCTGTATCTATAGAGAGATTTCTGTTTGGAGATCTTAAAGAGAAGAACTTCGAGTGGATTCTATAGATGTATTCATTGGCTATACTGAGGTGTAATTTCCATCAAAAATCTTTATAAAAAACTATGTAGTAAAATTGTGAATTCTCATAGCATTAAATATGGATTATATACTCAAAAGCATAATTTCATAAAGTTGACAAAATGTGTTGCTTCTCCTGGTATTGCCCACTATAGAAAATTCCCTTCAGCAATCTGTAGCACAAGATACATTTCTGAAAATCACACACTTTAAGGCTGCCAATTTGTGCAGTAATGTAGCTGAAGCAGCTTCCTGAATAAGACATAGACATCTTGCTTGGGAGCTGAAACACCATTATCAGAGGATACCATTGCCTATGAACAACACAGTTCTGTATCAGTCGATGCAGCAGGCAACAAAGAAGCCAAAAAGTCTTCAGGATAGCAATACATCACTCTCCCCTGGGCCCTGAGTCCCATCAGACTCAGTTTCTGCTGGGCTGGTTCTGCGCAACAGTTTTGCATAGTTCTGCTGTGATACATCTTGTGATGACAGCAAAACTACCAATATCATGCCAGTCTCAAATTCTCATTGCACTGGCTGGCACGGAAGTCCTTCCGCTTGATACTTTTTGCCTCTACAGCCATTCATAACATCAATCCAATTGTTCAGTCATGTGTATGAGAAACAGATCTGTAAATTTTGTAATTGGTCATACGGCTTAGATTTTACCTGCTCCAAGATAGGTTCATCTTTCAAATATGTGTCATGCAGCATGACAGAACAGTAGGCATAACAGTCTTCTTAATTCTGGTATGATAGTGTAGTTTTATCAAATATTTAGTGCCATTGTTATATTACATGCAAAGAGAAAATTTTTAGGGGGCATGAAAAAACATAACCCACTGCAGAGGTATACTATGCATGCCACATAATGTGTAAAAGCACTACGGTTTTCTTGCACATTTCAGTGAACATTTCTGCAATAAAACTTCTGGGTGGATCATGCCCAAAGCTATTAAATCTTTGTTATCATGTACTACAAGAATGCACAATATAATGTAAATCTGATTAAGACAGAAAGTTTATTATTCATCATACAGTGTTTCACTATATTGCTCTCCAGTAGTGTTCAAACTACAGGATTTGTTTATCAGAAGTAGCCATAGAACTGGACAATGAGAAATAAGACTGGATAATGGAACTATAAGGGAAAAAAATGAGAAAAGCTTAAAAATAAAATCACAGGTTCACATGCAACATTGGTATTCCTCAAATGCTTTAGAATAGATATGTACATTTCTCTACCCATCAAACACTTAATAAAAGATGGCTCCTCTAGGCAATTTGCAACCTATAGTTTCATCTAGATATGTCAGTGTAAATCACAAACCTTCAGTTCACAGTTTTTCTAAACAAGTACACCATAATCTTTCCTACTCTTGTTTCCGTCAAACTCTCATAAATCTATCACATTGCACTGTCTTCTCAGAATGTAGTCAAAAATCACAAATATTTTAAAGATATAGTAAAGTATACATTTGGCAAGTCTATCATCCTAGGAGAAGGTAATTTTCTCCAACTTAGGGATATATTTCATTTGAACAGAACATTAATAGACATCAACTAATCATGTTTAAAGTCTAGCTATTATTGTCCTTTACCCATAAACTGCTCTTTTTGCTGACCATAATATATATGGTGAAAACAGCCAAGCCTTCCACATAAATGGTTATCTATATGGGTTCTCCCCCCCTGGATATTTAGGGTAAGACTAGTTAGACAAGACATAACTATCATTTTTTCAATTTTAAGGTTCCACTCATTAATTTCCTCTGATCTAAACCACCTAGTGCTATCAGATAAATAAGTGGCCCTAAAATGCATGGCTTTGGATCTTTCCAAATATTTCTGCAGTGTGTCTTTGTGTTCTAATCCGTAAAGGCTAAGGTCAGATAAAGAATTTAAAATATGAGGAATCACTTCTCTTGGATGTATAGTTTATACTTTTGTATATATTGAATGCATTTGTGGCTCCCTTAGGATGCGAAATGTATGGAAATATATGTGCATTACTAAAGAAAGGCCTAAATTTATTCTTTCTCCACGTCATGCTCTTCTTTGCAGTGGAGGTTTTTAATTCAACACAGAGTTAGAATGAGATGGAGCCGATTTCCTGGTCTATATGTGTGACAAATGCTAAAAGTGGCACAAGGTTAACAAATTAGCTGAAGTGTAGATCTTAAGAAGATTTTTTTGGTTCTCAAAAAGGATGCTCAGTTATCTGAAATCAAGCCTTCTTTACAGATGTGCAGGAATTGAGGAACTTATACCTTACAGTAATTTATGAAGGAAAGTTGGTATGTGGAACGTCAAAAAAAATAATAACCCAACAACCTGAGAAACTGACACTTTGAAATAAAGGTTTTATAGCATAGTTCAAATGCTTTTATGCTTTTAGATTTATTTCTTGGTGATTAATTCTATTTTTAGATGATAGTCATAATAAAAACCAATTATTGTATTTTACTGTGAATTTTGGCAAAATACTAGCCACTAAAGTACTGTATTCTTTCTTCTTGAAAGAACATAGGACAAGCAAACCTAAAATGAAATGTCTGTTTATATGGGGGAGGGAGAGAAAGAAAGATCATGCATGTACAGAAGCATGCACAAACAGAGTACAAGCACATGAGTCTTTATAATGGTGGCTCAAAATAAAAGGCAGAGAACTTGACCTTTCTAGCTGACTTAGTAATCACCTACTTGATGTAAGCCAGACCTAACAGCAAATAATAAAACCATCTGTGATAACACAATTACTCTACATTGTGAAATTATTTGTTTGTAAATAGCTGTATTTAACAATCATGTATTCATGAATTAATTTACTCCCTTCATAGATGCATTTTACAAATCCTGGTTTTTAAAGCCTATTAACATAGACAGGAGAGCCTTTTCTGCATATGCTGTGGAATTACCTCATCCATTCAGCTTTTAAAAGCATGCCACAACCCACCTGTTTTGCTTTTGCCTAAATTACATCAAAATAATAGTATTCTTTACCAACTACATTCCTACTTTCTGTATCCTAACATGATATCCATGTTTAAAATTCAAGTGGAGCCATATTCAGGTTGTATGTCTCAGTCACCCAGTCTCCCCTTCACATATCTGTTCATGTTGACAGACTATGTCATAATACATCAACAGAAAGATCAGCACAGAAGAACAAAAATTCATCACCTGACAGCAAGAGGAAAACTGATTTTCACTATTAAATTAGTAAAAATATACCATTACTTCAGTACCAATAAGGACCCTGGAGTGAAAAGAATTCAGTGTTATGATTCTGCAGGAGTATCCATTTTGTTTGTTTGAAATAATATTTACATGTAAAAATGGCAAGGGCCAAAAATCAAGGATCAACACTGCAAGGTATAGAATCAACTTCCACTCTATCGCCATTGCAATTACTCATTTCACCAAATAAAAATGTAGAAAGAGACTTTTATTTTACAAAATACATAACTTTTTCCTGGAGAGTCTTCATTTTTATTAGTTCAAGACTCTAATCTTGAAATACTTTGACTTTGGCAACTGATTTGGAGATTGAGCAGAGTCTAAACATATACAAAGAAAGAAGCCATCCGGCTTCCTTATTGGTGGAGATAGAATTTTTTAATATATGATGCTGAGCATTGGTGTTTCAGCAGGAATTTAACAATACCTGGAATAAATAATGTCTTTTGCAGCCTGGGGCAACAGCTGCCACTTCTGCATTAATTCTACCCCTGTTTGAACACTTTCCAACATATGCACTTCTCTTTTGTCTGTTATCCTAGAGTTGTGTTATTCCCAAATATTGACATCATCTACTTTTATCAGCACTAACTGCTCTGAAGCTTCCTAGCCTCATGCTCAGCTCTATTTCTTTCTATTGATTATCTTCCTCACTCCAGCAGGTAGCTAGCCGGAGATGCTGTCCTGAGAAACAGCTTCCAATGACTTTATACGCACAATTTACACGGAATTGTTTAAAGAAGATATTAGCCCCAATACAAATCAGTGAACCTCGTTTAGTCAATACTGCACAATTCAGCTGTTGGCACCCTGTCACATGTTAGTCTTTAAAGTCAACTACCATACCCAATCTCCACATTAGCCATAGTATTTAGTTTCATATTAAAATGAGGCGAAGCTTTGTGTTTTTTTTTAACTTGACTTTTGGTTTAAATCTCCTCAGTGCCCTTTCTACATCACCTCACTGAGCCATATGATAGTAATATAATTTTAAGTATAAAAACCTGAGATTAAATGCTTGATTTTTGACAGTGTCCTTAAATATAATAAATTCAAAGGGAAATACTGTTAGGTTAAAATGGAGTGTTTTTCATTAAGTCCAATCAAATGGTAGACAACAAAGGATCTTTTATTTGAGAATATGAAGTGAAAATGAAAACCAGAAAACCTTTATGAAGGAAGGGTCCAGCTAAATTATGTTGTAAGGAGTTTTCCAGAGTGAACCTTGTTGTTTCGCTAAGAGGGAATTAAACTAAGATGCATTACTGGGCGGAATACTATACCAGGAGACAAAGCTCAGTACTTGCTCAGTGAAAATGAATATACTGCCCAAACTCATTCAACTTTTTTTAAAAATTGCACAACTATATACAAAAACAAATACTACATCATCAAATGGGCCCCGGATTTCAAACTTCATACAAGGTATAGAAATGAACATACCCCCCCCTTTATGTCTCAAAGCAATGCTATATAATTGTGCCTGTAGATTTGTTTCAAGCTGATCACAATTTTTGTCAAAGGGCTCCGGCATTAAAATAGTATTTGTCAATATGATATTGTGCTTTATTTAAAAACAATAATTCTTTTTAATAATAAAATTATACATAGAGTTGTAATGTTTTATGTACTATACTTAAGCAGTTGGATAAATCATGAGCGAGATTCAAAGTCTGTGAAATAAACTCTGCTTACACAGATGAGCCTATTTTCTCTGACCTGTAAACTAATTCTAACAGTAGTGGAAAAATAAAACTATTGTAGTTTTGAACTACAAATGTGTGTGTGTATATTGTCCCTTGAAACAGTCTGTGTGGGATGGCAAAATCTGATTTATAAGGACAAGGGGTTTGGGAATCTGAAGAACAATGAAAATAGGCACTTTGGGGGGGGATGCAAACTGTTGTTTTAATATTGGTTTTTAAGCTTTTCTGTTATTGATATGAGTGGGCATGTATTTAACTGTTAGAAAAATAATATATGCATGGTAAAGGGGATCTGAATATCGAACGTTCACTTTATATCTTGTGCGTCCTGCTCTTTTCTTCTAAAGATCTGAGAAGGACTTAAGGTTATGGACCCCAGGTAGCAGAGACATGCTGAAAGCTGGCCAGCCTAGCTGTCTCTCTCACACACTCCCTTATCACTTCCTGACACTGAAATAATAGCCTTTTCCCCTCGCGAAGATTCCACCAAGAACAATTCAGATGGTGGGGGGGGGGGGGGGTTGATGTGCAGCTAGTATTGAAATAACTGCATATTCAAGCGACAAAAAAGGCAGGTGTAGTATGGGAATTCCTTGTGCTTGAATCTGTTGCTCCTGACGTGCTTGTGTGCTAGTTAAAAGGACTGGTCTGTTTGCCATGAATCTAAAATATGACTGCAAATAAACAGTTGGAAACAGAAATCTGCCAAATACCATTTGGTCCATTCTTACAAGCAGTATTGCTTACTTATAGATAGTTGGAAGTTTATTTAGCCATTCAGTAGTTAATCTATAGGATTATATCAGTATACTAAATATTGCTTTTATTGTATTTTCTATTTATTGTTGACTCCCTTGTACCATGAAATGCAGTCAGAGTTTTGTTCATTTGTGTTGTGTGAGTAATGAAAGTAACAAATGGTGCATGATCCAGTCCTAATAGTATACTTCTAAACCCTATTTTGCTTTCACTGGGAAAATTAAGCATGTGCTTAAGATTTTTCTCTATAATACTTGAACAATACTTCTGGATGGCACCTATAGTTATTGCAATATATATTTTATGGTTGATCCCTGTGCCCTATGAGCCATTGTTGGGAGCCATAAATAGGCATTTATATATCAAAAAATAATTCAGCAGATGGTGGCCTTGAAAAAGAAAAGGATGTTATTTAATCATCTCCAAATTTATACAAGATTAACTGTTTCTGCCATTATCAAAAATCTCTATTATTAATATACTTGTTTTAATTAAAGTTGGTATAATAGAAGAAGATTGTTAGTTAGTTACTGTGCATTTGTAATCATTAAAGGTAACATTTAGTTATGGAATGCTGCAATTATCTATTTGGTACTGCTTAAAAACAAAAGTAATTGTGTTTTGAAGCTGTGTAATACTGCTTGGTAAAAGTGATAGAACCTTTTAAATCCAAAGAATATATATTTCTCTTTTTTTGAACCCATATAGCCGTCTTTAAATCAAATGTTTTGTAAACGTTCTCGAATTAATCTTTTTACATGTGAAATAATTAATAAATTGGTAATGAATAAAGAACTCCCCCCCCCCCCAAATCATCTCTTGTTTCTCATATATATTTGAAAGGAGAAAATTGCCTAAATTACAGGAGATTTCCCCCAGCAAATCCTTCATTATCAAGATACCATCATTGGTGTTGTTTATTAGCAGAATGCTGTCGGCTTTCTTAGGTTACTGGATTTTTTTTAATGCTTACAAATTTAATCTCAGATATGTGCGCCTATGATTGAGACAGGTGTCAGTCAGCATTAGTGTGTCAATTTTTCAGAGGAAAATAGAAAAGTAAGTCTAAACCCCTCCTGTTGTTAAAATCGCCAAATTCAAGAAAGCCCTATTATTAAATATCATTTATATCCTTAAGGTAAGCATCAGTAGAGGGGAAAAATTGTATTGTTTATGAGATATCCAAATCCAAATTAGGTAGAAAAGCAATCTAAATAGTTTCCTGCTTTCTCTAATCAGCCTCCATAGATGTTCATATGGTGAACTGAATAGGGTGAAACTATTAAAGGCTCTGTAATTGCCTTCCTGAAGTAATAATATATCTAGTAAAAATGCCAATATAACCCTCAAGAACTCACAGGTTCTGTACCAATTGCAGTGAATCAGCCCTAAGATATTATGGGAGCTGTCCTAAGAACATACTTCTGAGTAGAAATACCTTTTATTTAATGGAGGTTACTCCCATAAGGAGTTCTTAGGATTGTAGTCATGTATGCATTAGTGTTTGCGCACAGTTATATATAGGACATCATATACCTGTGTTCACATTAACATGTTCATATTATATAGATATGCAAGCAAAGGGAAGATAAACTAGAGCACACTAAATGAAATTTATTTTTAAAGCAATGTTAGGATGCCATTTTTGCTTCTAAAAATAAATGTATGAAATGTGGCCTCAGAAGCCATCAGATTGGATCCAAAAGTACTGTGAAATGGCACTTAGGCTAGTGGAAAAGAAATAATTCTGATGAAGGAAGGTGGCAATTTTTACTTGATTTTCCCCTCCCCGCAGTCCTCCACTTCACCTCCATATGGGTCATCTGATTCCTGGGATTCACATTTGGGGGAACTCAGCATGCTTCAGCAGGAAGAAAAAGGCATCATTTTGTAAATTTAATTCCATTTGCAGTATTTTGGATCCACCCCTAGATCTTATAATTATGAATTGATAAGTGACAAGATGACATTTCTCTGTTATAAACACACACACACACCACGGATCTCCTGTTCATGCTTAAAGTTAGCCTAGATAAGTTCAACTTAAAGACCTTAATACCTCAAAAAGATTGTGTAACCTTTTAAGCTTAATGTTAGTGGATGAGGTTGGGATGGACAGGGTCAAGAATATTCAAATACAGAAAAGTAGTCACCTGATTCTCAAGTCTTCAGATAGCTCTTTGCCAAGCCACCACTCATTTTTCAAAAGTGGATCAAAAGGTGGGGTGAAGAACAGAGCTAAAGCACCATGTTTTTTTTGAACCAGATTAAAAACTTGTCAAATCCGCTTCACACTGATCCCATTCTATAGTACAGTCTCATGAGTCACAACAGAGAAATGTTACTTTATTTATGAAATGACATACAAAGACATCAGGATAAGAGGGTTGCAGCACAGCCAACTTCCTTCCCACAGTGGAAATGGAAGCTGCTTTGCTAACTCATCTGGTAACCAACATAATAACAATAAACCTTTCTAAAAGGGACAAGTTCACTTTGGCAACAGTTCAATGTGCTGGTCTGCATGCTATATTAGATTTAATGTTTCCATGATGATTTGTAGTTTGCTGCCTTCATTCCAATTACAGAGGTTACTCAAGTACTCAGAGTAGTAAAGTTAAACACACTTGAAACACTGATACCTGTAACCATTTACACTGTAGTGGCTCAGAAATATAAAAATGAGTACTCACTGTTTGTGGAACTGAAGGTAGTAGATTAGACACCAGAATTAAAGAGTATTTATACAACCAGATTTTTTAAAACATTGTATTGACAGTTATTACATGATTCCCTGGTCACTTAAAATGCACATTGTATACTGAGTCAACTATTCCAGTGTGTAGATTGTACCTATCATTGGAAAACAGATTGCCATTATTGGGTCTAGCTTTATTGGGTCAATCCAAACAAACAAATGCTGCTGCAGGATATGTTTAAACATGGAAAATCCAAAATCAGTATTTTTATATAGAATTTTCCCAGGCCTTAGATAAAAAGCTATCATCATTACATTTATTTTCAAACATAGTTTTGTGTGTGCATTTATATTTCATATTTATAAGTTCTTGAACAGAAAGTATTACACAGTGTTTTTGTACTTCAGACTGCATGGTTGCAATGCCTTAGATCAAGAGCTCTACAAATACTCCAGTGTGTATCTGTAGTTTCCATGCTTGCAAAGGCTTCACCTTTTAATGGGAGAGGAGGCAGTTCTCTGCATACAAGTGGCATGTGCTCAGAATGGCCTCTCCACTGAAGTGAACAGAGCAGCCCTTGTGTATGTGTACACTGGAGTTCCTTGGCATTGAATTCAGGTAACTGACATCAGTACAATAAGACCAGAGCCACAAGGTAGGTCAACTGAGTATTAGCATTTCTACCATTCATCTTAAATCCAGTCTTACTGTGTATAGTGTCCTAAACATAACTCTATCATTGTAATTCCCAACAAATCAATTCTAAGACCTGATCCTGAAGTCTGCACCCAATTATAAATGGCCCAGTTTCAATATCATAGGGATATCCATCCAGCATTCCATGCTGGATTGACATGAGTGAAGGTCTAGGATCTAAATGCCAATCAATTTATATCTGAGTGTTCTGGATTAAATTGTTTCTAAAGAACAATGCAGAAGGCTCAGCATCTTGGGCTAGGATGTGCAATTTTATTAAACATAAAAATAATTATTATCATTTGTATCCTGCCATGAAACTCAGAGCACAGTATTTTTGTTTCCATATAGTCTCACGTGTAGCTTTTTGTTAGCCTAAAAAACGCAAATTGCTTAGGACTATATCTGGTCCCTAAGGGCCATTATTTGGAGCACAACACAGATTTAATCCTTTAAAAGCATGGGTTTTAAAAGCATGGTGAGGGGTCTGAAGACCAGGTCCTATGAGGAAAGGTTGAAGGAGCTGGGTATGTTTAGCCTGGAGAGGAGACAACTTAGAGGTGACATGATAACCAAGTACTTGAAGGGCTGTCATATAGAGGATGGTATGGAGTTGTTTTCTGTTGCCCCAGAAGGTCAGACCAGAACCAGTGGGTTGAAATTAAATCACAAGAGTTTTCGGCTAAATATTAGGAAGAACTTCCTGATGGTTAGAATGGTTCCTCAGTGGAACAGACTTCCTTGGGAGATGCTGGACCCTCCTTCTTTGGAGTTTTTCAAACAGAGGCTAGGTGGCCATCTGACAGCAATGATGACTGTGTGAACTTAAGCCCAATTTACACCTCCCCTCTGAAGTAGTTTGACTGCTGTCTTTTCCCAAGCTCATTTCACACTGGTTTCAAATTTCACTCCAGGGGGTATGAAGAGTACTAAGCAACAGCATTTGTTTAAAGCAGTATAATGCTAGCTTGACCACAGGAGGGCAATTTATGAATGTAAACAATAATTTATAAACTAAAACAGGTATGGTTTGAAACTAGAAACAGGTATAGACAGTTTTTTTTTAAACTGTTTTTTTGAAACTGTTTGAATGATTTTAGTGGGAAAGTCAGATGTAAATTTGACCTTAGGCAGATCATGAGGGAGGGCAGGAAGTGTTGCCTCAGTGCTTAGTTCTTATGGCCCTTTCTTACACGTCCAGGGAAATGCTGATTGTCACTCTAGGGTCAGGAAGCAATTTTTCTCCAGGCCAGTTTGGCCAGGGATCCTGGAGGTTTTTTGTCATCTTCTGGGCATGGAACAGTGGTCACTACAGGTGTGGAGGGGGAGGTATTTGTGAATTTCCTACATTTTGCAGGGGGTTGGACTAGATGACCCTGGAGGTCTCTTCCAACTCTATGATTCTATGGTACATATGAATATAATGTGTTTGGGAGATTTCAGCCAAATATTTCCAAAACTATTTTTTTTAAAATTCTTCTCCAATTATTGAATTACGCTGGAGTGGTTACTTCTTTTAAATAATATTTTACAAAGCAATTACACTCAATTTCCTAATCTGTTTTCCAATATATCTTCTAAAAACGGACACTAACAATGTTTATCATTGTGGTGTAAAATGTATCTTTAAAAACATTTTAACTTCTGACTTTATAGTAATACTTAAACTAAGACACACCAGCTACTGCAATTGTTCAAAGTTGTATAAGCATTATACATATGCAAGAAGAAAACTGCAAGCTGATGCACCTTATGCTATTTTAGCACATGTAGCTTAATTTTTGCTATCTGGTTAGAGATAGCTGAGTTCTCAATGAAACTTTCACGTTTCCTCTGAGGCTTTGGTGCAGGTTCTGCCCCATATCCTTTGATATTTTTTCTCCTTCCTGCAAGATAGGGCAATAAGCTAGTTTTTACCCAGTCTGTGGGTAAATGTGTCACAGTGGTATGAGGAAGAGGTGAAAAGGTCAACCACATCAGGTCAAAAGGACAACAAAAGGCATACAAGGATTGAGAAGAAATGAAAGCCCTGCATGTGCCCCTCATGAAAATTAGCTATCCTTCTAAGTGCAGAAATGCCTCTTGGATTTAAGAGCTGCATAGTCTACAGCGTGCCCACTACGTCTTTAAAAGTATTTCACTCATCCAAAAAGAGAAAATATTCACAAGAGTTTTTTTCAGCACTCAACCAAATTTCAATTTTTTTCTACTGTAAAAACTGAAAAAAGCCTTCAGAAAAAAGCCCTCAGATATAACTCCTCCCTACTTTTTCCATCCCCCTCCCCCCAGGACTTCACATCTCTAGGGCTGATCTGCAACAATTTGGAAGGTAAATGTGACTGAAATATGAAGAATGCTGCCATAGGGCAATGGGTGCCCAAAGGAAAATTCCCAGATCTATCATACTGTGCTACGTATATCTACTGATGAAACCCTATCCTTAGCACTCTTGTACAAGCAAAGCAAGGATTAAGCAATTTTACTAGTATTGAGCATACTGATGAAAACATTGTTGTTATTACTGATATCCTTCATTATGTTTTACAGAATTATGAGAAGAAATGCCTGCCTTGTGGATCTTACAGTCTCATATCTGAAACAGGAGGCAAAAGAGAGAGGATGGGAAAGTGAAAATACGAGTAAAATGAAGAAATATGCATTCAGTTCAGTTATATGTGCCTATACTTACTTTCAGTATGGGGTAAGGACTCAGGAGTTGTGCCCAAAGCTTCATGAAAAGCTATGTTTGGTGGAAAGACTTGAAGGAAAGAAGAGAGGGAGTATTAAAAAGGTGTTCTGGGAGACAATTCCAACAAAAAAAAGAAGCCAGAACTGTGGAAGAAGAAAACATTCAGATGGCTGGGTTTGGTAAAAATGTAAGAGTGAATGTTACAGTCAAGAACATATAGAGATATGGAAACAAGCTGATAAGAGAGGGCAAGACCATAGGAGGCTTAAAAGGGAAAAGCATGTAGGATTTTTTATACAATCCTAATGTGGTCAGGAAGGCATGGATAGGATTTCTGAAAAGGCATCACATGGTCAGAATGATGAGGGAGGCAAATACATTTGGTGGCCAAACTTGGAGGTTAGAGGATTGAGATGTGCATCTTCTAAAAGTCTGCACCTTATTGGGGGGAAAATATACATGGATTGTAAAATTGTAATGGAAATCCTAAAAACCTCTTAACCCAGTATGGTCAAAAGAATGAAAATATTTTCAATACTAGGCAGACTATGGTTGTTGATGAAAAGATGAAGATGTGGCTGTTCCTTGCTTCTACAAAAGGCTTTGGGCCTAATTATTTTTAAGTATAATTCAACCAACATCTTCTCATGCTTAGCTGCACTGAGTGACACTATTTGTGCTGCTGAAACTGAGCAGGTTGCTGTCAGTTTAAAAATGACTATAATAAAAGTGACCATGAAGATGGATCTTGTGATTTTGCGTTTCTAATCAGTCATCTGTGAAGAACACTTTTGCTTTGATTCAGCAGACTGGTGACAGCCATGATTGATAGTGCATGAGGATGAAAAAAGGTTATTAACTGTCTTCCTATTAAACTCAATGTATTACCCCTCTAGGTGCATCTCATGCTTTAAGTTAAAGTACTTACTCAGGTAAGGTCAAGAATGAACTCTATAAACACCATATCCATCCTATTGTAGATGAACATGGAACTCCTAATATTAATGTTTTGAAGAGTTCAGCATTAAACGATCTTTATAAATTCTATTACCTTCATTTATGGACAAAAACAAAATATTGAGTATTTATACAAAACTGGACATACATTTAGATACACCATTATGATATGTAAAAAACAAAGATGTGCATACTGGCAACAGCTTATCAAACACTTGATATATGAACCCCAAAGAGATGCAGGGCATCAAATTATTAAAAATAACTGCAGAGCAGAGATATTTAAACTTCCACAGCAACAACATTTTACCTGAAGTTAAAAACATATAAAAATATGTAACATATAAAATTAAACCCATTTTTTTTTTAAAAAAACAATATTTCTATGGAAGAATCGATTTTTTAAAATTTGGTTTATTCTTTGCACTGATGAATTTCATGTTACTCATATTCACAAATCTGGATGAAGGGAAGAAGTCATGCTCAGTTAACAGGAAATATTTTACATTTATATTAATTCCTAAACTATCTAGATAGGCCTGTTTTTTTAAAGGTAATCACTATGAAGTGGCTAAACTCTGATAAGGATAAAATACTAAACATGATGTTCTATTGCACAAGGCTGCCAATGATATGGAAAAGGAAATCTGTTGAAAGGACAAATAAGCCACAGTACAGATAATATTTATAAACACTGTTCATACATGAATTCCTTCTAACAGAAAATATAGCTACTAAAAGTCTTCTATATGTGACGTAAAGTTTACAACAGAGATAGCTATTTAATAACTAATATTTTATATATTCTAAATATTTTTTCTAAATTTTAACTTATTTCAAACACTGAATTACTTTCATTTTCCAACTCCTAAGTAACACATTTTTCACAGAACAACAAAAAGGAACTGATTAAATGAATCATCATCTTTAACTTAAAAAGTATGACTCAAAAAGCCCTGTTATCAGACCCTATTATATTCAAATAGTTTCTGTAGTACCCCAAAAATATAAAGGACCTTTCTAATATGCTTACTTTTAAAAATATTTGAACATTTTTACATTGAATTTTTAATTCATTAGTATTCCTAATTTATTTAAACAATATTGGCTTTTTACACACATGAAATTCTTGCCATGTTGTATTAGAAAATAAAAATCCTAAGCAAGAAACCTTTTTTTAAAAACAGCTGCTACTATCACTTAAGAGTCTTACATCAAATATCCTGTCATGCACTTAGCACCATACAATATGGAAGGATTGCAATATCTTTCTTGTCACGTTACTGGTGCGCTTCTGTAACTGAGAAATGCAGTAGACTGACCACAAAAAATAAATGTGGACCATCTTCTCTATATGCTATCATGTTCCTTCAGCAGGAATACTAAACAACATTTTGTTAAAGTCTATGTTTTTGTAAAGTGTGTTACTCTCAAGTGTGAATTTGGAAATATGCACCATTTTTCTAATCTGTAACATTTTTAATACACATACACTGTTCTAATCCCACATGGATTTACTACAGGAATGCTTTCATTTAGACAATTTGAGGCCTTTCAATGGCAAACAGTAATTTCAAGGCTGAGGGGTATTATAATTTATCCAGCAACATTCCAGTGCAAATATTTGTTAAAAGTACATTTTGCATTGGACTGTTAACGAATGAAAGTTTGTAAGTAGTGTTACAAGCCTGATGAAGACTATTTAGTTACACTATTTTAAATGTTCCTTTCCATTTATGCACATATCTATATCGTGAATTATGGGAAGGGAGGAGGGAGAATTTCCTCCCTAGTGAATTTTTAGGTAACTAGCTATGCAAGCAAAATACTGAACTCCAAAGATTGAAAATTCTGTACAGCACAAAAATTAATGAACAAGAATTGTATTAGGCATGTGACAAAATAATTTTGGGCAGGGAGAGGAAAGAACCAAGATTAGTTGAAGTAATTTATAGGAGACTATTCCTAGGTTTTCCATGGAAAAGAGCTCCCAGGTATAGTACTTTGGTCAGAAACTAGATGACCATTTGCCTGAACTACAATTTACAAACTGGCCTAGAATATTTGCTTCACCAAACTATTTTTTTGGCTATAAAATCTTGTTGTTGATTTTTTAAAAAGTTCATATCTATCTATACCAAGAACAATGAAAATGGTGCCATGAAATCTGGGAGAAATTAATCAATTTTATTTCTCCATCAATTTCAAAGGAGTGCTTCGGCACTGTCAAAAAAAGCGTAGGCCAATTTAATCTGAGATACCATTCCTCTACTATGTATTTGGAACCTAGAATAGGCCTCAGAACTCAATGAACTGCAGTTGCTGAAGCAATCACATGGCTTGTTGTTACTGTCAACTAATCAAGAATAAGCAAAGACATGAGCTCTGGCTATCAGGATTTAAATGACTTTCAGTGCCATTCACAAAATACTGGAAATGACATTAAAAAAAAACGTTCCAGTTTATTCTAAGGATTTGCTTTAGCAGGGTTGCAGCTGAAATTAAAATAGCATTCTATGCTGCATTCTGTTTCATTTGCCATTTTAATTTGCTCACAGAACCCTTCATGAAATGCATAAAACTGAGGTTCATGATAGCAGAGTCTTGCTGGAAGCCCTGCAGATCTTTCTATAAGGTATCCTGCTCTCTTCTTCCCAAAAAGTAAGTGTGCTGCAGAGGCTAGGGCAATTTCGTGTGAACAATGCTCTGCAGACAGTGAATATGCATTTTGAAAGTGTGTGCAAAGACTGGTGGAAGAAGACCTTTACTGGGACTCTACCATTAAGTCCTATTTACTACTGAGCTTGCCCAGCAGCTCACAAAAAATTCACTCCATGGAACTAAACAAGACCAAAATAGCTGAAATACAAATACATCTGCTTTAGTGGTGTATGAATCACACATCCTTTGTTGACTTTGAGCCTTATAGGCCACCCTCTAGAGATTTATGAGGAAGAGGCAAAGAGGTGCTTATATGACAAACCAAAACCTCTCTCCTTAGTGTAGCATTTGTTTTCTCTCTTAAACTCCAATAGCCACTTCACTTTAGGGAAAGGAATGCCTAAGGCAAAGAACCTTAAATTGCTCCACAGTAAGTCTCAGTGGCACACCTGTAGAGGGCTGAGACAAGCTGCTGAGTTTCATATAACTTTCTTCCATCTATAGGTCAGTAACTGGCTGAGATTTGTAGTCTAGGTTTCCATTCTCAGACATGGTGTAAGTCTAGGGTGTGCTGTTTGATCTAGATGCCATATTCCACATCTGGAGAATGGACAGAATATCCTCTGATACTCATCAAATGAAAACAGGTACAAATATTATGTAACAATATAACCCTGCTATTGCAGAATGGAGGACAAATTATGTGAACGAGCTAGTTGTACAGGATATGACTACTGCCATTCCCTGCAGCAGACACTAAGTTTAAATTGAGTATTTCCCTGGCTCCCACAATTTTTTAAATTATATCTAGAAAAACACTCATGCAATTTGTCAATGTATTGTTCATATATCCAAATACATTCATAATCAGAATTTAAGAGTTTTAAATATACTAGCAAATTTGTTATGTTAAGTTCTTAAGTAAGCAAACTTGCATCCTGTGAAATGGGTAAGTATGCATTATGTTCCTGTGACATGCAGATTTCATACATAGTAGTTGAAGCAAATAGTACATACCATAAAAAATAATGTATTATGATGGTTAATTTCTAATTCTAGAAGTTACTACCTGCTCTGAAAACCCTATCTCCTAATTGTAGAGATGATATGGGATCACAGTGTGATGGGAATGCACTATGCTTGGCCAAAAGACACCCACTTTTTTTTATAAATATTACTGCCAAGTCCTGTGCTAAGTTTAGTTATGCTTTAGGTTAAATGATACCTTGTTGTATTCTATTAAATTGATGGAAGATACAAGATGTTAATTTATTTTCATGTAGTTATATCCAGCCCTGTCCCCAAAGCTTAGAGTAGATAACATCTTTTTTTTAAAAAAAGCAATAGCAATATTACACTAAAAAATGATGGGATACGTATTTTTCATCGTGGAAATATTTGTATTGTCATTGTGCTATGTTAGAAAAAAGGCGAGAGAACTAAGTTACAAGAGTGCCTTAAAGTATAAGATACCCTTCAAATTGTTTTATCAAATTAAAAGTTAACCTGCAGCCCATAGCTGCTGAAATGCTACTGAGAATTCTTTGGATTCCCTTACAGGGTTAACTTGAGATGGTAAAGTGAAGGGTCTCTCAGTCAGTCTTAAGGATCACAGTGGAACATGTGAGTTCTCTTACATTTCAGTGAACACATGTTGATAAGATTCAGGTGAGTCACCGGGTTGGCCTGAAGAAACAGAACAAAGTTTGAGTCCAGTGGCACTTTTAAGACCACCCAAGTTTAATTCTGGGTATAAGCATTGGTGTGCATGTACACTTCATGTTGACAGTGAGGGAACTGTGATCATGACTGTCCTGCACCTCATGCATTTAGCCAAAAAGTGTACAGGTTAGCCACTCCCTCCCTCCATGCATTAATTGCATATGCTATGCTTTGTGAAAAGGCTTAGTATGCATTCTAAAGATGGCTTAATTTGATGACAAATTTGCTGGGTTTTGAGGCATTTTCTTCAGGGCAAACAATGTGTGTTCAAACCACTTCACCACTTCCATCACACTTAGAGTGTCTGTCTTTTTAGATATGCTGAACCCAAGTTGGTGGGTGCATGTGTGTGTAATCTGTGTATCAAAGAAGGAAGTTATGCTCTTTTCAGCCTGGCAGTGACTGCTTCTTTCCTTGAGACTTCTATGAGTGGATTCACTCACTCTGCATACCCTAGAACTGCAAAGTAGAAGATTATAGGAGGGGGGAGTATGGTTATCAGCTGGGGGGAGGTGCTGGAATTCTCTCAGAATGACAACTGATGACCAAACTATCAGTCCCCCTGGAAGAAATGGCAGCTTTGGTAGATGGATGCTATGGTGACACAACCCTTTCCCAAACTGCCCCCTCCCAAATCTCCAGGCATTTCCCAAGCTAGAGTTGGAAACTAAATTAGGCACATGCTGAAATGTGTACGGGTTGCATAGAGCATTTGTGTGTCACTTAACCTGCCCAATGTACCTCATATAAATCTGCAATTTATGTTTTTCTTGCATTTCCACCCCTACCTCCACTTACCATTGCCTGTATATATTTGCAGGGTTTTTAGGTGCTATAACTGGAGCTTTTGTTCTTTATTAATTACTATATTTATAGATCACATTTCAGCCCTAAGGGTTTCCACAACTGAACTAATATTCTATGTAATAGGATCTGATAGAACCACCTGTAATTGCCCAGGTTACTGATTCAAATCCAATCTAAGTCACAAACTCTAGGTGGCCTTATGCAAGCCACTATCTCTGAGTCCTTCCCTCTCCAATTCGAGAATAAGAAAACAGTGCTCTATATAAACTTCAAGCATTTATTCCAGCTTGCTTACTTACTTCTTTCCCTTACCTCTCTTTTGCGTCCAAAGAAAAAGACCAAGGGATCTCTGCCTGAGGTCCTGGAGAGTCACTGCCAGTCTGAGGAGACAGTACTGACCTTGCGGGTCCAATCTGATTCAGTATAAAGAGCCTTCCTGCATTTCATTAGAGGCAGCCATTTTGCAGCCACAGAAGGGTGCTGTCTGGCGCGGGTTCTAATAGGCTGACTGTGGTTGCCATAACTTCGCCCCCTCGTCTCTTAACAGAACTGGCCAATGGCGACAAGGATTGGAGTTAGAGCGGGAAAAGGCAGCCCTAACTGAGGTGAAAAGGTGCCCAAGGAGGGACGGTGGGAGGAAGGGCATTGCGGGGCATAAACACCCACCAGGAAGAGGTGGTGTGGGGTAAGTAATAAAGTCCCCGCCACAGAGAGCTACAAAGTGAAGCCTCTCTAAGCCAAAGCGCCATATTATCGCACTGACCTCGTCAAAAACCTTGTGTTGTTAGCGAAGGGGGCGGAGCATGCTAAAGGACCCTTGTAGTCCCGACGGTAAACTTGGCAACCGACTTCCCAGTCGGCGAGGTGAATATGTTCCGTTTACACAGACTGGGGTCTGAAAGACGGAGAGATAAAAACCGGGCGCGGGAGAAGTTTCTTGACAAAAAGAGGGGTGTGTGAGAGAGAAACTCGTATTAAAAACCCAGAAGATGCAAAAGGCTCTCTCCATCTGTGAGGCGAAGGGAGCTGCAGGGGCAAAAGAGCTATAGGCTTGCCTTCGCGAGGGCTGCTCGTGCTTAAATCTTTCTGCTCC
Source organism: Lepidodactylus listeri (assembly GCA_029233225.1). Classification (NCBI taxonomy): domain Eukaryota; kingdom Metazoa; phylum Chordata; class Lepidosauria; order Squamata; family Gekkonidae; genus Lepidodactylus; species Lepidodactylus listeri. The sequence goes on along the minus strand of JARCFY010000006.1, from coordinate 45,211,171 downwards.
CTATGCCCAGACCGGTTCACTACGAATGACAGGGCAGGCATGCCGACATTTACTCGGAAGTAAATCAGAGCACTGATTTCTATAGGATTTATTATTCCGAACTGAGTGTGCCGCCTGGGACGTACAGTCTAGGCTACGGTGCTTTGGAGTAAGCCACGTGGATGGGATTCCCCCACCGAAGAGGGTATACGACACGGCCCGAGAGCCCTCAGGTAGGGTAGCAACCAGATCTCACTGCCATGGCTGGGAAGCTTTATTTCCCCCCGGTCAATATATTTAAAGGGCAGCTTGTGATGTAAAGTTCTCATCAGGAAGAAAGTCCCATTGAACTCAGTGGGACTTGCTTCCAAGTAAACCTGCACTGAGCCGAGCTGCGAATCAGTTTAAACATCCCTACAGTGTCGGGATTTCAAAGTACCCGCGGGAGCTGGCCGGTTGAAGTGCTGGCGCACGGGTTTAAATGCCTCCTGGATCGCAGCCTAGATCCGTTAAACGCTTGGAACGCGGAGTCCCCTTTCTTCTCCCTCCCTGGGAAGGGAGGTGTGTCTGCTCAACGCCCTCCCAACGCTCTCAGAGGACAAAAAGTGGCGAGGCACGGGCAGGTTTGCTTGGAAGTAAACCCTTTCAACCATCAGTAGCGTTGACTTCCAAGGAACCACGTGGAAGTCCGAAAGGTGTTGTTGACGCGCGTCCTGGTTCACGCTGTTGTGTGTGATCCCAGACTGGGAGGGAGGGAGGGAGCGAGGGCGCTGGTCAACCTTCCTCGGGAGGGACCGAAGCCCTCGGCACATGCTGGAGGGGGCGGGGGGGGGGAGGAAGGTACTCTGCGATGACTTCACCGCGGTCGTCCAGGGTCGATCCCTCTAGCATTGGACGCCAGCGTTTCTGGTTGCGAACACGACCCGGCTGAGCCGCTGGGATACCCTGCGCCGAGACTTGGCCGAGGAAGAACTGCGGGGGGGGGGGGGGGGACAACCTAGTCGGTGATGAGAAACCGGAGAGAAGGGAGGAGAGATGGGTGTGGTGGAAGGAGGATGGGGAAAGGGTGTGTGTGTGTGGAGGAGGGGGTAATGAAAGTAATCGGTGGGGTAAAAGGAAAGGCGACAGCCCCGGTGGAGAAGAGGGGATGATAGAGATGCCATCGGGAAATTGGGAGGGGAGAGACGGGGGGGGGGGGAAGGAAGAGGGGAGGGAGGGATAGAAGGAGGAGACTGCGAGAGAGAAGTCCCCTGGATTCGTGAAGGTGCAGCAGTGCCTCGGTGTCTGCGCGAGAGGGAAGAGCTCAGGCGGAGGGTTAGGGTAGATTTCCTGAGCTCTTAGAGCTGATCGACCAGCCCGCTGGAGTCACTATTCAACCCGAGTCCCAAACACACGCCTCACTAACTACTTTACAGCCACTTTCATTGATTTTCTTTATCAAATAAACATAATACCCGTTACAGCAACACTTCCTCTTCACGCAGCCAGAATGCCACAAGCTCTGATTGCTGCATTGCTCCGGATGGCAGACCTCACCCCCCCCCCCCCCCCGGCAGTCTTATTCTTTCACCGAAATAGTAAAATATATTACGGCTTGCAAAAAAATCTTTTCCCTGTGATCTGGAAAGCGCGGTATGGACTGCGTAAATGGATTATTAAGAAGACCCCCCCCCCCCCCGCTTTTCAGTTTTAACTACCTCCTCCCAGCCCTACCATGCAGGCACAAATTTGTTCCTGTAATTCAGATGGGGGCTGGTGTATTTACATATTTATTTTTACTAATAGTAACTCGATTGAAAGGGCAGAGCTTTCGGTGAACACTGGTCAGGGTTTCTTTTGAGAGTGGGAAAAAATTAGCATAACTTTAGCAGTTACCCCTGAATTGTCAGTCTAGTTGAAAATGTCAGTTTTCAAGTCAATTTCTCTTGATAAAATGTTTTTCCCCTAAAACTAGCTACTCTCAAGAGCTGCTCTGAATCAGGTTTTCTATATATGTCAAAGGGCTGTTGAATTATTCATTATTATAATTACTATCATCATTGTCATTATCCCTTTCCATGTGGAAATAATTTTATTATCGTAATTTGATATCTGAAGAATTTCCTGTTAGTCCTTTGATAAGGTCTTTTTCTCTCTGCGGAAAAGAAAAGTTTTGTTTAGAAATGAGAAGGAAATCTTTTAAATGCTTTTATGTTTGTTATAGATTTCCGTTTATCTAATCGATCAGGATGCCAATAAATCGATTAAAGGTTTAGTGTTTTACAAACAGCCGTTTTGTGCTTTTTGATTTTATGTTTTGAATGATTTTACTAAAGCCAGCACTTCCTCTAATGTTTTGCTCAACCAAACCTTATCACTCTATCTTTTTTTATTATTTGCACTTGCAATTTAAAGTTTATCTAATGAGGGGGGGAGCACAAATGCAAGAGAATTAAATTGGGTAGATGATTTGGTGCCCACAGTCCATGTATTTAAGCAAAGCTCTTTAAAATCTTGGTGAATTATATGCGATCATACAGTGATTGCGGAATATTAAATTAAACTTAGATAAATCCGCATTGAAGGAGGCAGCACCCAATCCTGAATTTATTTCCCGTTTTCTATAACAGCATCACCGAGCTCCTCTCTTTGCAATGACAATGTGCCAAATCTAGGCATTTTGAAAACATTTTCCATATGCTTTAACTGGAGACTGATAGACAAGAAAAGGAGATGGTCTTTTTCCTCTTGAGGTATATTTTCTTTAACTTTTTCATCAGGCTTTTCTGATCGTCATCATTTTAAACAAAAATTTGAAAATCGTTTCAGGGTCTCTTCCCCCCTCCCCCCCCATTATCCTTTGCCTTTTGCATTTCTCTCCTGCGCAATCAGTTCCTGAAGAGTGGAGTTTCAGTTTGCCTTTAATGCAGAACTATAAGAATTATCATTTCTATACCTTGGCGGACAACATTTTTGGGAGAAAGCATTGATTGATTTGCTTTTCGCTTACTGCTTTTTGTAATTAAATGTGGTTTAAATTATCCTTTTTCCCCCGGTAAGTCAGATCAGATGTTGCTTGCTGGAGGGGTTCTTTTAACGGTACTTCTAATTTATGTGTAGTTTTTACGGACAACACAGAGGTGGTGGCTTTTATTTAGCTGTAAAATCTACACGTTTTCTTTTGAAAACTTGGCTCCTTGGGCGAAAATAACTTTTTCCTGGGTATTTTATAATCACTGTTTGCCGCAAAGGTAGTTTAGCATATTGTCTTACACAACAAAGGTTCCTATTTTATTGGCAATGTTAACTGTTGGATTTTGGTATAAATCTCCCTTCTTGTCTGTTGAATGTGTTGGTCGTTTTATTGCCTGTCCCGCTCTCTTTTCTGTTCTTGCATCCTTTTTCGCACCGATCATTTCATTTTTTGGCATCCTTCTGTCTTGTCTCCTGCCCCCCCCCTCCCCCCGGCCGCCGTGCTTTCCTCTGACTAGAAGGTGAAGTGTCTCCCTGGGTTGTGGCGTGGCTGGAAGTGGGCTCTGGGGCTTTCTGGAGGGGCTTGTTGTGCTGTGGGGCTGTTGGTAAGCGGTCGTTTCCCGGGATTTGCATGCGAGCCAGGGAAAGGTCTGTGAAGTTGGTGAATTGCCATTGTTTGGGGCTCGTCCTCCTGGCTGTTTTTGTTTATAAACACGAGGGCGGTTGCCGGGAGGGGAGGGAGGTCAAAGCGCTGTCAAAGCGCTGACCTCTAAAAGCCCAGAGGGCGCCCGGCTCCTTCACCGACCTCTCTCGCCTGGCGTGCGTGTGTCTGAGAGGGGAGTGTGCGCGCGTGTTGCCCTTTCCCATCCAAGCCAAGAAGCTCAGGTTCAGGGTGTTTAAAGCCCACGATCTCCTCCAGAAAGCAGCTGGGGATGGACGGTTTGTTTAAGGCTCCGGGAGGAAACGGCCGCAATAGGAGCTTTCCATTCTTGTAGCGTCGGGGCACGAGCCTTTGTGTGTGTGTGTGTGTGTCTGTGTCTGTGTGGCTGAAACCAAGTAGCACCACCACCACCACCACACACACAAAAAGGCCAACCAGGAACTTGGATGCTTGGCCTGGTCGGATTTTATTTCCCAAACCATCCACCCCCCTTCCCGGAGCATCTTGGTTTTCTATACTGCGTTGGGGTGGGGACTGGACAGTTATTAAAGGTAGATCGTTACGGTTTAAAAACCAAACAGAGCTGTCATCTCCGCTAATCTGAGTAAAGATTTTTTTTTTTCAGGTGGCATTTTCAGATAATGATATTGACAATCCACGCGGTTTTGCTGAAGTGTCAACTCGCCCCCCTCTCCAAAAGGTCCGAAAGATTGTTCTCAGGTTTTTTTAAAGTGTGTTTTGAAACGAAGTTGCTGAGTTAAACAAAAATGTTAGTTAACATACTGCCTTTGTCAAATAGCCCCCGGGAGGAGAAGAGACAACAAAAAGGCAGAGGAAGGAGGGGGTCTCGGGATCTGAAAGTGTCTGTGGCTCAGATAAAGGGGTCTCTAACACTGAGATCTTGTAATACCTCGTTTCAAACTGAGCTCATCTATAGACTTAGGGGACGCTTTCAAAAGGCACGGATCCTCTTTCCCTTGGGCTAGAGGGGGGGAGGGGGAGGCGGGCCATTTATTAGGGAATTATGTCGTGTTATTAAAAAGAGGGGAGGTTGTAATTATGTATATCCTCCTCCTGGCCCTGTGCGTCCGCTGTGCTGGTTTGGGCGAAGGCAATGCAACGCGGTGCAAAAGTCTCCCAGCTGGCTTGGCAGGGTCTTTGTCTGGGAGAGAGAGTGGCCAGGGCTTGCTCTTAACCCCTTGCTCAGGCGGTCCAGTAAGTTGTTTCAGCTCAGGGGCGTGGGGGCGGCAGCTGAGGCCGGACAGTCTGATTCTCCCCCCCCCCGCCCCCCGTGAAACATAACGTCATTAGCCCGGTCTTTTCTCTCTCCGTGTGTGTTTGCCTGTATATGTGTGTGTGTGTGTGTGTGTGTGTGTGTACTGAGTGCGCGCGCGCACGGGGCTTGTAAGATAAAATTTCTTTTTCTTCCCCCCTGGGCGGGGGGAGACCCCCCAGTATCTGCGTGGGTAGCCTTGAGGAGAAGAAGTTTGCCTGGGAGGGGTGCCCTAGGGACCAGCGGAAAGGAGTTGAGAGGTTAGGCAGAGGTCTTGGGGCGATCAGCTGAGCAAGCGAGAGGAGAGAGCCAGGAAGGGAGGGGAAGCCGGCTTGTTGCAACCGTGGCCGAGCTTCTGGGGGAACCCTCTTAAAAGAGAGAGCCAGCCAACCAGCCCTCGGGGGCTCCTGGCTGCTGCTTGCTTCCCTTGCTGGAGCCGCGCTCAGCTCTTATCACCCCCCCCCCCCAACCTGCTGCTGCCTCTCGGAATTAACCTCCTTCGATTTTTTCTTAGCTACGTGGCGATCCCCGGGTTTCTTCTAAACTGTTAACATCCCGGAGTGCCTTTTCCATCCCGATAGCTACTATTTTAGGAAAAGCTGGGATGGGAAAAAAAGAAAGATGAAAGGGAGGTGCGGGTGGATGTGGGGAGCGAAATAGAAACGGTAGGAAGAAATAAGCAGTGGTGGAAGAAACCTGTAAAAGTGGACTCGCCCTCTTTGTTCCCTTAGCTGGAAAGAATCACTGTTAAAAAGAAACAACATCCCTTCTAAGAAAAAGGAGAGAGAGAAAATGTGCATAAAATGGCTTATGGCATGAACTGATCTTCGGAGTTTCTAATAACCTTGATGTGGAAAACTGTAGATATCTATAAAGTGAGGATTTTTGCCACATCCTGCCCTTGCTTACTCCTGCTGCCTAAATGTATTGGCTTCTTCGCTTGCATTTGAACTAGAAGCATTGTTCTCAGGTGTTTCTTCATCAGCCTGGATTTAATTGTCTCCAGGGTTAGGAAATGGACTGCCATCCTTCAGACATGTCCTTGACTGGCCAATGTATCTTGCTAGTTTAGACTCTCCTTCCTGTTTACAGTAAGAGCCAAATAGACCATTTTCTGTCTAATCCCCCCCACCCCATTTTAGTGAAAGCAGGGTTTAGGAGACTCACACTGCAATCCTAAAAACACTTTCCTAGGAGTAAGCCCCATGGAATAGACCCTAGTAGGATTCTGAGTAGATCAGTTTTGGATTGCTCTCTTAATTTTAGCTAGTGTTAGTATCTTTGGTTCTTTGCTGTAAAACAACAATACATACACTCCCATTTCTTTTGATATTCTACTTTCTGATTTGCACACAATACATTTACATGCACAGTTTCCTTAGTAGGTCATTGATGAGTAGATCTAATTACTCAGGTTACTCCCTTGAAACCCTAGTGTGCCATATCTTTAACATTAAATGTTAGGTTCAGAGATTTCATTGAAGTTTGCTAGATGTGGTTACTTTCCTCTAAGTCCCTATGAAGTTATTCTGTCTTTTGGATGGCCGTGGAGTACTGGACTTCGATGTGGACATTATTTTTAACAATCAATTTTCTTTTCCCAAATCTGAGGTACCTTCATCGTGACCTTAAAACATCTGTTTTCCGCAGGGTGCTTCACTGTCTTTGGCCTGTGCCTACTCTTTCCCATCAAAGCACTCATTCCTCCTCAAGTTCAGATTTGCCTGTTAGTATTAACTCTAGGATTTACCCCCCCCCCACAATACATATTTATATGCCTGAAAAGATGCATATTTATACCTTGTTTTTATGGGGGATTGTGTTAAACCTTTCTGTTGGTATTTAATGCTTAAGGCCTAAGACAAGATTTTGACGTGTATCCCAGGAATCAGAAACTTCAAAGGCATGTCAACTGGAAGGTTATGGTTCACCTGTGCAGGGTCTTTGGGATTGTAAATATCCTTTATATTTAACTCTTGCTTTTGTGGTCTTTTGATTTCTATAATCATAGTAATGTGAAGGGAGAGGCAGAGAAAGGTGTCCCTACCATGTGTTTGGATGCTCTTTGAATAGACATGATTTTTAATCTTCACTAGGGGGTATTTCAAAGTATCTCTGTTCCTAGTTTTAGTTAATTATATTTTAATGAAAGTGTCACTCATATTCACATCACATCTGTAGTATTAGGTTAAGATAATTAGATTTTCAAATGAGAAGTGATTGCTTTCCGTCCTTTGCACGAGAAGATTTGTAGGAGATTCTATTTATAATGGTATCTGTTCATTATTGCCTATAACCCAATGCCACCCTTTCTTTTTATATCAAGCATATCTCTGGTAAACCCAAGGACAAATATACTCCCTCTTTTTCTCCTTCCAAGGGGAGAAGGGGGTAGTTTCGCTGGGGATATCCTCCTCTTTGTAAATCTGTTTACTGTTGCTATTAAATGCTAAAAATACTGTTTGCTAATATAAACTTACTTCTGTAAAGCAGTTCTAACAGTTACACCAGGGAGATTAACCTGCCATGTGTATATGTAATAATGCATATTTCATATGTGCGTATATATGAGCTATAGATACATATATAATGTCCCTGCGTTCACAATATGTATGTGTGTGTAAATAAATCCTCAATAATATGCAAATGATTCTCTGGCTATAAGAGCAAAAATTTCCGATCTCAGACTTATTCCCTTTCCATACAGAGGCACATTCCACATTCATTATCCCAGGCATATTTTCTTCCTTTAAAAAAAAAAAGAAAGAAAGAAAGAAAGGGGGGGAGAGAAAGAAAGAAAGAACTTCCCTGGTGGGAGGAATAATTAATTTGCACCCATATCTTTTCACATTCCTGAGCAGTTAAGAACAGCAAATCTTCTTTCCTTCCTCTCTGCCTCTTCTCTTACTCCCCCTCTCTCTCCCTCTCTCTTTAATTTTCCCCAGCCATCTACTTTGTGTGTCTGTGTGTGTGTGTCTGTGTTACTAATGAAGTTTGCAGACTTGTGTTTGTGTCCATGAGCTGCTTCCCTACTGCCCGTCCTGCTTTGGGGCCAGCGGTGTGGCTCCCGCAGCCCCTACGAGCCCCCAGCAGCAGCGGCAGTAAGTCCGGGCTGCGCGTCATTTGCAGTCTGGAGAATGTTGATCACCTCACTAATTACACCTCTCTCTCTCTCTCTCTTCTCTCTCCCCCCCCCCCCGCTCGCTCGCTCTCTCTCTCTCATTCCCAGAGTGCATATCGGGAATAGACACACAAAGACATGCGCACTCAACTTAATCAGCCATTTTTTTAAACAGGGCTAAAACGATAATAATTAGCAGAATAAAGACATATCGGATTTTCATTTCCTTTCCTCCTTTTCCCAACCCCTTCACAACCGAACAGCGAGACCGCGGTCGCCACATGCTTTAACAACTCCCGGACCCCAAAGGACCGCTCCATGCTCCCCACTTCTTGCTCAATCATTTTTATTTTCACCCAATAAAGTTGGCGGATTATTTTTTTTTATTTTTTTAATGAACCTTCTGTCGTTTACTTGGATGTGATCAGCTGTTAAGTAAATAAAGCTAAACAAAACAGAGAGGCGAAGATCCAGTAAGAACTGCGAGGGGAAATGGAAAGTAAGTTTTTTCTTTAACTTTTATTGAGTAGTTTGTGTTAAATTTAGGTCGAGTATCGATTATCTTTCCAGGCTGATCTTGCACAATCTTTGATATTTCGCTCTCGCTCTCCCTCTCTGCCTGCCTCTTTCTCTCTCGCTCTCTCTCTCGCACACATACACACACTCCCATCCCCAGATCCTCTCTGTCTCTCCCTTTCTCACCCCCCTTTTTCTGCCTCTTTCCCCATTTTTGGGTACCGCTTTATGGGAGGGGGGGTGCTTCTTTCCCCCCTTCTCTTTTAAATTCTGGGGTGGGGGGTGGGGGGTGTCCCCCCCCCGGATCTTAACTTTTGGATTAAGTGGAGGATCTGAAACGTTTAGGAGGCGAGGTTCTTTTTGGTGATTTTTGTGTTTGCTTTTTTTGGTTTGTTTTAAAGAACGGAGCTGGGGAAACGGTCTTATTTGGAACCGTGGCACGCTGTCAAAAGTCTTTGCCTGTCCGCTGGCTCCCCCCCACCCCACCCGCCTTTAACCCTGGATTCCGGAGCGTGGTGCCTCTGGGGAAAGTTTGGGGGTGCCTTTGGGGGTCAGCGACTCGTCTTCGGCTTTGGCTGCGCGGGGTGCGAGTGCCTCCGGGGGTGTGTGTGTGCGCGTGTGTCGCGGCGGCGGCGCGGCTGGGGCGAGAGGTGTGTGTGTGGGGGGGGGGGGGGGTGCCGGCCGTGTTTTGCAGCAGGCGGGCAGGGCGATTGCAGCGGCTGGCAGCGGGAAGCGAGGAGCCCGTTAGCAGAGCGTGGGCTGCGCCTTCCTCGGGGCTCCAGTCCCCAGAGCGCTGCGCCCTGCCCCGAGAGCCCGCCTGGCCGCCGCCTCGCCCGAGGGATGAGCCGCTGCAGCCCCGCTGCTCGCCGGGCTGCGGAAGCCTCGACCGCCGCTTCCCTTTGTGGCGAAGGCAGCCGCGGGCTCCCCCCCCCCCGCCCCCCCGCCCCGCGGTCTCCCTGCCCCTTCTGCGGGCTCCGGCGTCGTTCGAGGCGGACCGGGGCCAAGATTCTCGGGGCTATTTTTTAAAAAGCGATCTCTTCTACCCCCCCCCCCCGTGCGCGCCCGTGTGTGTCTGTGGAGCAGGGGGGGGGGGGCGCGGGCGGGATGTGGCTACGAGTCCGCCGCTGGTCTGAGGGCATCGGGGCTGGGCTGGTCTCCTGGCTGCGAGTGCATCCCCTTCTCGCCGGGCTTCTGCTGGCAGGAGCGTCCCTGCCTGCCTCTCCCGCCGGCCTCCCCGAGCTTCCAGTCGCCTGCAATCATGGGGGTCGGGGTGGGGGATTGGAAACTTTGCACCAGCCGATGCCACCTTACGGCTCCAGCCCACCTACCTGCTGCCCCCCCCCCCCGGTCTGCGGTCCAGCCCTACCCCTCACCCCCCCCCCCAAACACAGACTTATATATGTATTTCTTTTGTTACCTGCCAGCCGGAGGGGGAGGGGGGTCTCCGTCTCCTCGGCTGCTCGGGGCACTGGGCCCAGCCGAGAGAGGAGGCTCAGCAAGCCGGGTTCAGCCTCCGCGTCGTCCCGAGGAGGCTTTTTCGCTCCCATTCAATAACACACACCCTCCTCCTCCTCCTCCCGTTCTCCTCCTCCTCCTCCTCTTCTTCCACCTTAGGTACCAAGGCATACATCGCAAACATAACACCCCCCCCCTCCCGCCCTCCCCACCACCACCACCAGAAAAAAAAAAGCCTCTCAACCCAAAGACAACTTGCCAGGCTGAAGATGGTGGATTTACATTGAGCCAGACCCCGCCAGGGTCACCCAGGAAGTCTGACTATCCCTCTATCTGACAGTTGCATTTCCTCTCCTCCATTCCGATCGTCTTTTTTTTCCTCCGTATTATTGTTAACCCTGTTCCATTTTTAATCAAGGATCAGGTAGCTGGCAAAGGACAGGGAGAGAGAGAGAGGAGAAAAAAAAAAGGAGAGGGTTGATGATGTTGAAGGTGGATAAATATCTCCTATATTTATATTTGCAATTGTGATTCCCCTTTGGAAGGATTTCCAGTGGCTGGATCCTTAGGAGCGGTGGTTGAAGAGCAGATGTAGTTTATTCTGTCTTTGAGAGTTTGGTGGATGTCTAAGTGGATGGATGGAAGGAAGAGGTAGTGAGCAGCAGCCCTGGAAGCCCTGCCTGTTGTTGGTTAGATTGAGGCAGAGACTTGGCTGCGATTGGGACACCACTGTGACATGGGCATCGATCGCTTCCATTGAGAGCAATGCAAAAACACAGTCTGGGTATGTAACACTCTCAGTGCCATCAACCCTTGTTTTACTTTCTATTTACTGACAAAACTGACAGAACAAGGCAAGGGAGAAGGGACTTTGCTTTTTAAAGCCTAGATGGGAAGGGAGGGGGGCAGTGAAAAAGACTGTTAAAATAAACATGGTTAGAAGGTTGAAGAGAAAAGACCTTTTAATTCTTATTGTTCCATTTTCTATTCAGCTTGTTACTTTGAAACAATTTCTTTCTCTCTGATTATGGTCTTCTACAAAATAGATTAAAATTGTAGCAACTGCAATAATAAAAAATTAATCCTTATTTAAAAATAGAACAAAACAACAACACCAAGACAAAAAAAAATAAAGCAGTTGTGGTGGTGGTGGGCAGTATCTGCAAGTTTTCTAGGCTTGCTGTTTCAAGCGGCAGGAAGACACACCAAAATGAAAGATGGCTAGCCAGCAGTTTTAACCTCTTGCACCTGGCTTGAGTGCTGGGGCTCACTTGGATTATTCAGTGAGCCTGGCTGAATATTCATACAGTAGGATCCACACACTGTGGCTGTAGCATCCTGTAGGCAATGCCTTGAGCTTTGAAGGGTTTCTGCAACCTAAACATGTATCAGTTGTTTTAGTTTTTATGGTAATGAACATATAGGGTCAATTAATGACAGGGAAATAGTCATAAATCTTGAAAAGTGAAATCTACTCAAAGAACAAAGAAAGGTCAAGTAAACCATCTGTATAAGTCACAATAGTAGTAGAGATAGTACCTGCTTGGTGGGATTTTGAATGATACTAACTTGTTTTCAAAAATGTAAAAGACAGTATTAGATGTGTATACCTTGTATCTTTTAGCATTGACATGTTGTGTTTCTTTTAAAGAACAGAGCCAAAGATTTTCTTGTTCAGCAGCACAGACCATGTAAAGAAGTGCTGAGAAAAATCAGTGTTTAATATTGCAGAATTTACTGCTTCCATTCTGACCATGAGCCTAAATTTACACAATGAAATTTGATTATCTCTAATAACAGTATTAGATCCTGCACTGGATGGATGAGAATTGAGGTGGTTTTGTTGATTGCAAGGGTTTAATGTTGCATTTCAGAATCTGATGTGGTTTAGCCTTCCTTCCATTAACTGGAAAACCCCTGAGGTTTTACAATTATTTCTTAAAGATAATACATTTAAGATTGCATTGGTAGGCTGGAGAAAAGTCATATAGGCAAGAAGGGAAGCCCTTAATAACTCTTGAGATTCAGACATGTTCAGCAGTTAGATTGGCTCTGACTTCACCAAGGGTCGACAATGTGTCATTTCCATGAAGCCAAATTGCCCTCTGCCTATATGATATTAATGTGCAAATCAATATTTCAGGGATTAAATTTCCCTTCTTCATTTTTTATGGTTTCTACCTCAATAAGTCTCAAGTCTATTAGAAGAGGCTGGATGATTTAAAATCTTTCACTGCAGAATGGCTTGTTGTAGCCTTGTTTCACAGACCATTTTTGGATTTTCATTCTAAAAGACGAAAGGCATTGCAAAGAAGTTGGTAGTCAATGTAGGGGCATGCGCAATACTGTAAAGCCCTTTTCAATTTAGAGCTGAAAGGTATTGAATATACACACTATATACATACTGTATACATTGTATTGCTTTAAAATGTTGTATTAATCACCTATTGCTTTATTTTGTAGTCAGGTGAGCCTGTTAGTGATATATTAGGATTTTTGTGATTTTTTTAAAAAGCATGCAGGATTTATTGTAGTGAGTGTGTTTGGGGTCGTATTTGAATATCTAAAAATAAACATTTCCACCAAATTAATCTAAGTGATGTAAAAGTGTGCTGTTAAGTCTGAGTGATGTTCGTTGAGTCATATGAATTAAGGAGGGGTTATTAAGGTTTTATTCTTTTAAGGTGGATGTGCATTGCTAGTACATTTAGAAGTGTGGTGGTCTGAATATTCATGGTTAATTATAATGTGAAGATCCTAGATCAAGGAGGAAACAATACATATCAAAGAATGTAGGTCGCTTATCAATTGTGACTTTATCGTTTTGGGAAGGCCCTACTCTCTCTCATTTGATGGTGTTTTATAGGCTTATACCATCTGGACCAAGTTCCGCACAGCTGCATGGATTTTGTATGTGATAGAACATTTTTTCCATTCAGTGTGAAATGTTCCTTCCTAAAAATGTACGCCAGACTTGCTTAATTTAGTCTGCTAAAAGAAATGTACATGTAAAAAGACAAAAGGCTCTTTAATCTCTGCAAGCTGTTTGTTTTTCTTCAAGTTTCCTGTCTGTTTGGGTTTGAAAAGTCATGTTTATTGAGGAGATGATTCTGAGGTGTGACATTAAAATAATATATGATTTTTGGGGTCTGAGCTGATTCCTGTTCTATTGCTTGCCTGTCAAAACACAGTTAATCTATTCTTATTTACAATTAATCTCAATAAAATTAATCTTAACTGTGCCTTAGTCAGTGGCTTAAAATATCTAATTATATTCAATTAACTGCTGTCATAGTAATTAACACTGCTTAATTGCTTCAGCATATATTTATGTAAAGCTCATTAGTTCCTGGCTGCTCTTTTTTCAATCTTCTCATTCCTTTTTTTATTGCTGTCACAGCAGTTGACATCAAACCCAGGCTGGTGTGCAGGGTTATTTTAACTTTTTTTTTTTACAATTTTGAACTTTTGCTAGATGACAATGACAATAAATTGTTTTGTAACATTATTTTAACTTAACCGTGAATGCTTTCATATGTAAGAAAAAAGAAGTATCAGTGCTAAGGCTTTAAGGAGCCCCTATTTCAGCATGTTTTAAAATATTTTCTAGCTTTGTTGATTTAAATATGAGAACATTGGTTAAGCTATAAATGAAGAGCTTTCCTGTATCTGTCTTGGGGCTGTACCCACAAGGCAGGGCTTCCCTATTCTCAGATAATTCAAAGGGTTAAAGACTTGGCCAAGGTTCAAATTGAAAAGTGCCCAGGGAAAGTGCATGTGAATATGTACAGATTTCATGTAATTAGTGCTTAATTATATTAACATATGCAAATTGTCAACTTAGGAACTTGTTGAGCTGGCAAAGATCAGCCTGGCACAATTGCAGTATTGTTCTCACACAATAATGGATTTCAAGTTGGATTGTGGAAACACATAACTAGCTATCTAATTTAACTCATACCATGGTGAAATTTCATTAGTCTCCATGGAGACTGGTTTAATTGTGCTGACTAATGTTCTGGGCTGCAGAATGTCCTAAAAAGAAAGTGTTGTTTGCCTAATCCACCTTACAATGACACTTGTTTGTACATGTTTCCTTTGTGTCACAATTTGCATATGCAAATAAATACTTTCTCAGCCTCCATTTGTCATGGCTGTTCATTACCCATGAAGAGGACATTGTTACCAGGCTGTTACTGAGTCTCCCAAGACAGGATAGTGTCAACCAGTCCAGCCACATTCTTTCATAATTTGTTTCTGATTAATAGACCAGAGTGAGGCTCTTTCTGTTCAGGCCTCTGCAAAGGGAAGGTCAGTTCTGTCACTGAAAGGAGTTTCCGCAGCAACTGAAGTTCCCCCCCCACCCCCAGCCCTCTCTCTCCTCCCCTCTCCCCTTTTCTTCTTTGGCTTAACAGAATCATATTTAAAATAATGTATTCTTGCTCTAAGGAAAACGTCCTCTAATAATCTCTAGTTTCCTAAAGCAAAAGATAGAAAAACAAAGGAGATTCAGGTTTTGGAATATTAATCCTGTTTTTGACAGAAAGGTAAACTGATATAATTGCTTTTCAGTGGAAGGAATGGGGGTTTATACGAGTGTGAAAGCATCGGAAAGGATTAGCATTTTTTTGCATAATGAAAAGCTTTGCTGAATAGGGTACTGAATGGTTGACTGAATGACTAAGATGAAAGGAAGATGAAAATGCAGGCTTCTCTTTCTTTATGCCTCTGCTCAGCTCTCCCTAAAGTTATGTTTGTCCAAGACTTGAGAAAACAAGCAGAAGCTCAGATTTCAGCAACTTTATAAGATGCCTTCAATTTCTATCATCATGCTGATGAATATGTATGATAATGGTACAGCCAGAAGATGATAGACAAAGGTTTGTATGTAGTAGATATATTACAAGCTAATCAAATATTGACTATTGGGTATTGAATCTTCCTATGCTTTGCTTGTGGTGAGGGGGGCAAACTTGAAAAAATATTTTTAAAAATAATCAGTGGGTCTGTTATATTAGGATGCAAATCAACCTTGCTACTCATAGGTTTACATAAAGAGGTGTTGTAATTGGTTATGCTTTTTGTAAAAAAATAAATTTTGGCTGTGTGTAGATCATGTATTAAGATAGTGGTAATCATTTCTAGGATAGAGTACTATGTTTGCTCTGTATTGGCTCTGACGGTAGTTATAATATCAGTTGGGGCAGAAATTACCAAGTAAGGAAATTTATTCTTAGTGTGCTTAGAATTCAGGTTTTTTAATGTTTGCAGTAGGCTCGTAAGTTATGTCACTAAGGACCCGGCACCTATTTCTGTCCTACCAAAGTCAGTGATAAAATATCTATCGACTTAAATGGGACCAGGAGGAGGCCTAAAGCTATGACTGTAATTGGTTAGCTGTTGACAATGTGATCTGTGCTTCTAATTATGTGCTCTCAACAGTAACCAGGACAGTTAAAATACCCTATGTAGATCCATTTTGAAAAAGTTTTTTAAAAATAAATGGTACTGTGATTGATACGTAAATCAGATCCTGTAAGGATAAATAATTATTGGTCATCTGCATGTTAAGTACTGTCTTTTTTAGTTTTCAGGTCACTGTAATTGAATTTAAGGATCATTACAGAAGATCATTTCGAAACCACCATACAGTGCCTAGCTTTAGAGAGCTTTCTTTCATACATCTGCCATTTGAATATTGTTTGTGACTAATGGTTGATGGAATAGGTACGGATATGCAAAATAAGTAAATATTTATAAATGATAGCAAATTAACAGTTCAGTATGGTGTCATAGTCAGAAAAGGTTTTATCTAAGATGAGACTTCAAACCTTCACACTGTAGCTTAATGTCAGATATTCTTTATGCTTTTGGAGATGGTTGTTGCTAGTGCTGAAAACCTCTTTTATAATACAGCAAGAAAGCTTGTATTTAGGACACTGAAAGTAAGAGGACCTTGTTGAGAACTTTGGAATAGACTTACTTCTGGCTTCAGTTTTATGAGATTCTAGAAAATGAGTTACAAACAGAACATACTTTTGAATGTGGTCAGATAGAACTGGGTTGTGTCAAACAGATAATTTGATGTTAGTAAATAATATAGCATAGTTATAAATGTGCTTACTCAGAAGGCCCACTAAGTTCAACAGAATGTGCTTCCCTGGCTGTAAGTGTATTAGGACTGTAGGTTTAATAGTATGATAACAAGGACAAAAAAAGGCAGAGAACTAAGTCTCAACAACATTATTGAAGAAAAATGCGTACTTCTTTTGACTGTATAAAGAAGCTTAGGATACGGTCATTAATATGGATGTATTACAGTCTTGTGTAACAGGCACATTCTGTGATTTTGTTATTCCAGTGTTCTCATAAGTCCTTTTTGTTCTTCTTGCTTTAATAAGTTTGCAGTCATAAAAGTTTGGAATGCTAGAGCCTGTCTAGGGGGAGATTTTTATTTTTTTGAAAAAAAGTATTCAAAGGAATTCTGTTGAGGAATGGTTGATTTGTATTTTATGAGTGAAATAAGTTTACCATTTTAAGACACATTTATATGCCTTTATCACTTTCAGCTTTCAGCTTAGAAAATGTGAAGGAATTCATCTGTGCTCCAGTTTGTTTTTTCTAATTTTTGAGAACTCCAAAACTTATTCAAAAGTTACTTTTTACATAGTATGCATGGCTGTCACACTGACCTGAATGGGCTTTATGGAAGATTAGATACTACAGGTCAATAGTGTAAAGATTATAGGCTCAGAATGATACATGTGACTGTATCTTTAAGGGCAACTCCCTTATGTGAGTTAAGAGGCTAGACCCAGACAAGAAGAAAGAACACAAGCTGGCTTTTCACAGTATAGAATATTGTACCTGGTTCTTAACGTAAATATACTGTGGTGTATATTTTGCAGCTTCCTTATAACAGATACCTTACTATTCCATTATCTGATAGTTAAAGCATCATATTTTCCGGTTTGGTTCCAGCTCAGGTTCAGCTGTGACAGAAGTTTCTGATTTAGTTCCTTTGATATGTCAAAGGTTTGGTATGCCTGAACTGGTTTAATTCTGTGTTATGTGGGAAAATATAAATTATTATATGTATGGGAAAATGATTAAAATCACTGTGATATTTTAATTTAAGCTTGATACTTAATGGTTAAGCATACTAGAGGCTACATGTATTGTCTGAACATATGGAGGAGGTAAATATAAAGAACAGAAGGGGAAAATGTTGATGTTGGACTCCGATGTTAGGGAGATGGACTAGGATGAAGTATTTGTAATGGTAAAATTAAATGCTTTCTCATTCACATGCTATTTATCACCATGTTTTCAGATTCCCTTTCTTTAATGACTTGGAGTTCCTGTCTCAAAGCCTGGATACAGGCTGTACCCTGTATTGTTTAGGACTTTGCAAGTTTAACTATAACTGAAGGGAACTGGCTTTTTAGCATGTAGTTATGTGTATACCAACCTCTAGGTCAAAGATCAGAAAGAAAAGTTTCAACAACAGGTGTATAGATCGTGCTG
This sequence comes from Lepidodactylus listeri, assembly GCA_029233225.1. NCBI lineage: Eukaryota > Metazoa > Chordata > Lepidosauria > Squamata > Gekkonidae > Lepidodactylus > Lepidodactylus listeri. Next base: position 45,193,687 of record JARCFY010000006.1, on the reverse strand, counting down.
TATACTATTGTTTAGTGGAAGTCTACAGTGTGCTGAAATTGTCTACTGGCCCTTCTACCACCAGGCTGTTTACCCTTATGGTCTCTACAGGGGACTACAGATAACAGGCCTTCACCCTACCTGGTATTTCCCAATACAAGAGCCAAATGTATCCCAGATACTGAATTTTGTGTACGTCTTATTGCTTCTGGTAAGGGCAAGTGAGTGTAACACCAGATTATATGTAGATAATTAATTGGTAATCTGATTTTTTAAAAATTTTACATTCCAAGTCAAGTTCAAACGAAACTTTCAAATAGTAGTTGAGGTTGAGTTTTGGTTTCTTGTAGAACAGGGGAGGAGGAGCTTGGCCCAGTATTTTAGGTTTGGTTTGACTCCTCACGTAATATATTACAAATAAGACTCATGCTGTATTGACTTGAGGGGTTATGAGGATGCTGGACATGCAGAAATGAAAGGTAATGGAAGCATGCACTGCAAAAACAAAACAAAAAATTCTTGGTCAGATTCCTGGAGAGGTGGCATAAAAATGATATAAATAAATAACATGTCTCATGTAGAATATGCAAACTATATACGAAGATACTGTCCAAAATATCCAAGTGAAGCTTCTTTTTCTTTTTTAATAAAAAGTATTCAATAGTAGTTTTGTTATTTTCTTTACCCAATCTGTAAACAAATTACACACGGAGCAACAAACATGCAAACTGAAATGTTTTGAAAGTATCATAGCACATTACTTCTCACCTACCAGTAGATCAGTTTTGTGAGGTCAGAACATAGTCTTAGGGTCATTCAAACAGTACGACTTTTAATCTACAGTGACAAGTCACCTGCTGTCAATATCTTTTTTGCAATCGAAGGCAGCAGTGTAAGACTATGTTTGGGGACTTCAACAATACTCCTCATTTAACTTGGGACCTGACTAGAGTTGTCAGGCTTTCCCCCCCTCTCCTGGTCTTGGTCCTTTAAAAGGGGTTTAGCAGCAGATATTAAAGAGGCGAAGGCTTTCCCTGCATAGAGATAACAGGACGAGAAAAATCTTCACCTGCTTAATTTCTGTATGCCAGAGTGCTGTGAAAGGAGCAGGGCAAGTTTTTTTAAACAAGCCCCAAACTGACAGCTCTGGTCTCCACTGTTTTCTCTTTTAATACTTGAAGACAAAAGTCTTCTCTTTTGTTTAAGGTCAAAACACTAAAGGAGCAGAACAATATTCTTAAGAAGAAAGGCAAACTTCTTGAGAGCTTTTCTGTATTGTTAAATCTAGGAGAAAGTGCAAAAAAACTTTTATTGTGTCTGCTCTCAAGAGCACATCTATCTCTGAGGTCTCAAATGGTGCAAGGCATCATGCCTTAGTCCTTAAATTATAAGTGCCACAAATTACAACTGGTAGTTCTTATTTCTCAAAACTACAGCACTCTGTAGAAGAATCAGCACAATGCTGGTGTTCCTTTATTTTGAATTTTTGATCTGGCAGCTCTGCTTCTAGTATTGAGGTAAGGCTCTGATTTAAAGCCTCATAGTAAAGGAATAGATCAGACCATGCCAAATGCAATAAAGCTAGTGTATTCTTGATCGGTTCTGTTCAGTGTCTAATTGGCCTCGGTGCTAAGTTTTTGAAATCTTGGAAGCCAGTGGGAAAGGAAAGTGGTTCATCAATTTCTTATATAGGTGAAAAAGTAAAAGTCCAAATGCTAAATTTTGTTGATATACTTCGAGAGTGTAAGCAGTTTATGTATTTTAGAGTGAGTTCAATAAAATAAAAAATTATGGTGTTCAAAATAAAACATGAGTAATTAATCATTAACATTGCATTATACTTTGAGCATTGGCTCTGAAACATAGTGGTATTGTCAAAAATCATAAATGGTTCAGAGCATTCTTAGATGTCTTCCTGTGTTTTCCAATGGGTAGGCCTAGCCATCATGCTGTAAATTGTATCTTTGTTACCACGGCTCTACAAGTCAGTTATTGAAACTGGAAAACACAGGTCAGTTATTGTTGAACTGGAATTTAAATACAGGTGGCAGTAGTACTCTAAAAGGATTTATCATCTTAGTGTACAATAATTTTCATACTCAGATGTTTTAGGAACAGGGAAAATGCTAGCATTATTTGTTTTTGTAATTAAAATGCTTACTTCGGTGATTCTTTGTTAATTATTTGGGTTAGTATGCATATTTATTTTAGTAGCTGGTTTTCTTGGAGGGAAGATGTAAAGTTTGTGTTATTTATGTAGTGTTAATATTTAAAATGGGACTGTCTTGTTTCTGTGGAGGTGGCACAAAGGTTATCCAAAAGGTGAAGACTTGAGAAAAAAAGGGGGCATCCTGTATTGCTTGAAATGAAGCAGGGTGTAGATTAGGAACTGTTAAGATTTGCCAGGAATTGCTGGTCTTAGAAGCCTGTTTAAGTGCTCACTGTCAACAAGAAAATCACGGGCAGCACTTAAAGTGGCTCACCTCTGATTTATTCATAAACCTCACATGAGCACTTGGCTTTGTTCTTGCTCTGGTAAGGGGAACTGATTCCAATAAGAACAGGAATAAAGAGCTTCTTGCATGGTCCAGAAGTGAATAGCACTTTACCTCAAAGCATGACCTCTATTCCCAAGATCTGTGGTGTTACAGTTGACTTTGCTTCTATGTTTATTCTCAGACAAATTGCTAGCAGAAGTTACAAGGAATAGACTTTCTAGCTTCTAGATTCAATGAGAACTGTGTCACTGGAACTCAGGTTCTTCTACATGTGAAGCTCTGTGATTTTATTTCAAAATAGTTTCAAGTTAGTACTGTTACTGTGTATTAGAAAGATGAAGTAAAAATCTTGTAGAAAATCCAGCTGGATGTTAAGCTTTTTTCTGTTTGTTTTTTAAAGAAGACAAGAAATGCTATCTGGAGAGACAGACATTCATTTCCTAATTTATTAGGTATGTTTGATAGCTGCCCTTTATTTATGTTTCTCTATAAACGGTACACTAGTGCTTACTGTCCATCATGGGGGAAGGGACCTGAGAAGACTTTCAGCTGGTATCTTTGCACTAGGGCAGAGGCTGAGTACAGTTACTTAAGTCCCCTGAGAAACACTTAGTTAATGGTAGTCATGTTCTGATCCGGTCCAAAACTGCCGTTTTCTTATTTAGAAAGCTTACTTGCAGTTACTTAAGGTTTAGATGCTTTAAAACCGACTTGCATTTCACAACAAATTAAACAAAAAAGAGTCATATTGGAAGATAGTGATGAGAGTTAATGATATGTCTTTAGATAAAGCAGTACTTGTGTGCAATCTGATCACAGCTATCAGCTCATTTGTCATGGCTGAAGTGAAAATGTCAGGACCAATGAGTGTATGAGTGCTGAAGGGGGCGAAAGGGCTTTTGGAGGCACTTTTGTGCTGGGAGTGGGCCATAGCTTAAATGCAGCTCTAGAGAAATACTGGGATTAGCTAACTTTGAGCACAAATCCCTAGCATAACAGAATTAGTTGGGAAAATGGAAGTTTGTTATGTGTGTATATGGAGAGGACTACTTGTGTCACAGAGCCTAGGATGCTGCCCAATAACTGCAAATGTAGTGAAGCACTTTATTAAACTAGTGACATTTACATATTCAAGACAAAACTATGTATTCAGTGTTGCAGGCTGTTTTTTAAAAGTAATTTATATACCACTTATTCTATACCATTGTTGCTATGTAAAAACACACAGCAGCTTTGATATTATGATAAATTGAATTTTCAGTGTTCAGTGTGAGTTAATGGATATATCCTTGGCAAGCAATGTAACAAAGAACCAGCAGAATCAAATGAAACGAGGCCCTTTATTAGCATCCTGACTTTCTAGGGATATTCTGTTTTCTGAATGCTTAATTCATAGTATCTAAACATTTCCTCACAATATCTCCTTTTCTTTATATTGGTAACCACATTTCATCTGGCTCCAATGACTCCAAGGCCTCATTTCTGATATAGCTGACTGACCTTAAGGTTGGTTTGCAGGTGACAATGAAGGAGCAGGGCAAATTCAGCCTAATTCCCATGTTATAACAAAAGGCAGGGGAAGAGGAAGCAGGAGCCAATTGCAGTTCCTTTTCTGTTACCTTTTTTTAAAGCGCTGACTAGTTCAATATTAACTCCCTTCTCTGTGTGTACTGAAGAAGCCCAATTTGGTATGAATTGTGTGTCTTATTTGTCAGGTCCCAAATGAGGATTCCAGTTAAAGAGGCAGTTCAGATGATCTCTGGTGATTTGTTCCTAAAAACACGAGAACGCTGTCTTGGAAATGTTATACTTTGGTATACTTTCACGACTGCGAAAAATGCAGTACTTCTGAACATGTATCTGTGGTGGTTGTAAATATTCATTGACACCTTATTCAGGGTTGCAAATTGTTGTGGCACTGTCACTATGAAAGATTTCTACCTTTTCCTCCAGCTGAGCTCTTGCTCTTTGACCATGACATGAGGCAAAATTCAGTAAGTAAAACTTGCATCATCTGATGAAGTGAAGTTCTGGTCCACAAAAGCTTATGCAGCAATGAGGCAGCTAGGAATTTGTAACACTGTTAAAGACTTTTTGCTTTCTGCAACAGACTAACATGGTGATGAGTCTGATGCTAGGAATGTATCTATCCTGCAGCTGTTGAAAACATAGAAGCCCTGACTGGAAAAACTGGCAACTCTACTGTGAAGATGAGTGTTTTCCACAAGGGGACAGGCTTGTATAGTTTCCCAATTGCTGCTGTAGATGCTGATACAGTAAAAAATGGCAATTGAATATCATTATGTCCCTACAGTAGTATGTCTGTCAGGGTCTCTGGGTGTCCAGTTTTAATTTTTTAAAAAGAAATATATATATATGCCTTATATCTTCACAGCCAAATGGGCTAGAGGTATACTTTTTAAAAAAATGACAGCTGGGAATTCAGAAAACCTGATACATAGATTGTTATAATGTTATAACAGTTGTTGATTACCCCCCCCCCCCCTCCAAGCTCTGTGGTGGTGGTAGGGAGGAAATGGCCACTGTGAGGACAGCAGTTGGAAAAATGGCTATCGTGTGAGGCGTGGGCAGGACTAGGAAAATGCAAACTTTCCTGCCAACATAGCAGCCTTCCGGCCTTTACTGTAGTGTTCCCCAGAACTCCATATCAAAGCAGGTTTGGGAAAAATCAGAGAAATCTACGAAAACCTTGGAAGCAGTGTTTCCTCTAAGGTGAGTTAGCGTGAGCTAGCTCACAGTTTGGCTCACACATTTTTGCCTTAGCTCAGAAAGGATGGATTCTGAGCAAACTAATTTATGCAATAGCCAAATTTCTCACTCACAGCTTTAATGCCAGTAGCTCACAAAGTACAATTTTTGCTCTCATGACTCCACATTTTAGAGGGAGTATTGCTTGGAAGGTATATGAATGCACCATGGTTCTATGTGGAAGCAGGGAGGGGAAAGCCCCACTTCCCAGAGTTTTAAACCAGGGCACATAACTCATGTGGAAAAAAGGATGAACTGGAGAAACTATACACTGATTTTCCATGTAGATGATCTGTAGCAATTATGTATGTCCATTCAGCTGTTAGGGCTGAGTTGTTAGAATATTATAAGCTGACTAGAACTAGGTGGCATTAGCTAATTCTGACTCTTATTTAACTTAAGCCTGTTACTAAAAGGCTTGTGATAGTTATCTTTTTCACCTCTATATTGATTAGGGGTCAAGGTTTGCTCTAAAATTGTCTGAACTGAATGTCAAAGAGAATACTTGGTCCTATACCCATCTTGTCACAATGTGGTTCTTGAGCAATCTGAACTTTTTGAAATATAAAGACATCATGTGAAATAATTATTTCATTAAACTAAGGTTAATGTGATTATCTGAATGCAGGCCACTCCTTTAGAATCTGTCAACCAGCATCTAAAACCATGGTTTTCAAGTTGGTTTATCAACTACAGTTAAACTTACCTATGGTTTTTGCATGACTTATTTGTATATGCATCCTGGCTGTTCCCTGACACTACAGCACAAAGGAAATGAAGACAGCAAACCTAGGTTTGCAAGCTGAATCATGGTTTCACATTTTATTAACTGAGCTCTGAAAGCTGAATGGATGTTCTTCATGATAGGTGGTTAAAAAAAATGAAAAAGTTTTCTCATTATTATGTCTGAACTGAGCCAGAGGATCTTTTTGCTAGATGTTCTTAATTTGTAGTAGAGGCCATAGAGAGGAATTGACTCACGGTGCAATGTTTTATTTGCAACCTTTTTGTCCTATCTTTGCAAAGCTGGAGACAGCTTCCAGTCAAACAAGACTACTGCAATTTTTGATATTTGACTGTTATTTGAGGTCATTGTCTAAATTAATATGCCAGATGTTTTCTAAAGATTGCGTGTGCTTGAGACCTTTGGTCATGTAAGGCGAAATAAATAAATGAAATGATTAGCTAAATATTATATTGCATTAAAACTTTATCAACTGACAGTGCCTTAAGTAAGCTGTGTCAGGTGCTAGACTTTGGGTGCTATTAAATCAAGCATAGCAGAATGGGTGACAGATTTTGATGCAAGGGACATAGAACTTCATGGCAAATAGTGTCCCATGAGAAGATGCCATTTGGATTTACTGCCTTTGCACCAAAGTTTCATAGACTGACCCTGTTTATTAAAGGTGGCTGCTGTCATGGCTGTTTCTCTAACAGCTGGGCTAAGGGTCTGCTCATAGCTGAAGTAATAAGCAGTAGGGATGCAAGGCAGGCAGTCTAGCTTTTTAAATCAAGAGGATTGATTGAAGGTTTGCTTTTCAGAACAGGTAGGATTAAGGCACATACTGATTGCATGAATTTGAAAACAAATGAGCATGCAGCAAGACCTTGGGATCTGGCTCCGTTACAAGTTATACCTAATCCACTAATCATTCCTTAGGTGTATAGGCAGTTAGCAGATATAAGCCCCATTTGGTGCATTTTGAGACCTGTGGGGACTAAATGTATAAGCTGACATTGCATCTGATGCAGAAACTTTGAAAAAAAGCTGCAATGAATGGCCTTAAACCTCAGTTCCTTCCATGTTGTTTGTGTCTTTACTAGATATAAAGGGACAGAAAATTTCTTCAGTTTTATGAAGAGTAACTCATTCCTCTTCAGATAGCATACTTTTTCTTTTCTTTTTGGTTGAATGTACAGTGTTAAATTGAAATATCTGATACCTGTTTCCTGCTCTTTGAGTATGTGCAGTCAAAGGGGCTGATTAGGTTCCCCTTCCCCACCAGACATTGAGCTGTTTTAAATGTATAATTATTGTTGCATGTCATTTGATAGCTGTACTAATTGCTGCCAACCATTGTCTGTTTGCACTTAATGCTGAAACCTGATCAACATCCTGCTTTGGTTGATGTTTGGTGGTAAACTTTAATTAACTCTTATTGCATTGAAGAAGAGCTCAGCCTCAGTGCTAACTAATCATTTACCTTCATTATGTCCTGACAGCTGCACTTGTTCCTGGTCTTAATAGATACACTAGTCAGTAAATAAGCCTACAAGTCTTCAAGCTTTGAAGTTGTTCCACATTGATATTTTGTTGCTCAAAGTATATAGATGATAACCTAAAGAATTGGTTTAGTTCATTTTGCATCTCTTGTAGGAAACAAAATCAGTCTAAAATTGGCTTTTCCATGCCAGGCAATTTTATTTTCATAGTAACTGTAGATTTCAGATAACTTTACTCCTTCAACATGGTTCTTATATACATGCATCTTTTGAATCAATACAATTAAGCTTGTCTCCTGTTGGAATTCTTGTAATTGTTTTTACTGAAATACTTTTCCTGTAATGTTATTGAAGTTAAAGTAATCAAGTTACTGGCAGATCATGTAAAATTCAACTCAAAATTGCTGGCTGCTTGATTTTAATTTGTCTGACATCAAGTTTGTTTGAAAAGGGATAATATGCAGTTAAACCAAGGAGCTTATAATTATGGCTGACATTTGTTTGTTTATAATGAAAACTAATTAAAGTTCATACATTTTAAAACACAAAAGTTAATTACTGAATTGCTCACTTCACTTATGCAGAGCAGTTGAATTAACTTGCACTGAAAAACATGACAAGAGGCTCTGCACAATAAAAACAAATGTCCCAGATGATCGTTGACTATCCAAACCAAATTTGCCACTAGATTATTCTAGAAAAATAGGTGGTTTATTAATGGCTAAGCTGTTTTTAAAGCATGATTCTAATGACAGCTAAATGTTTAATATGAAACTATATTGAATGCTGCAGTCCAGAGCACAGATGCATAAGTGAAGTTCTTCTTTAGTCTGCTCAGTTGAGCACATCTCTTACTGCCACTCAGTTCCATAGAGGAAGCACAGGATCAGATCCTGGTGTTTTGTGCCCTATTTATGGCAGTGCTGCACCACAAAGGGTACTTTAGGTTTTATTTTGCACTTTGCCTTCTGTAATGTACATGAAGGTCTGTTATGCATACTTCATTAAGTTCTTCCTGTGGTGCTGATGTATTGCTAATTGAAGCAAGAATTGAAAGGTTTGCTTAAAATCTGACCTGTTATTTTCAAAAAGAAAACTAGGATATTGTTAGTTCATACTTGCAATTTTACATTAAAAATGCTACTTTCTTTTGTGGGTTAAATGAAATTTGCTAAGGATATGTACCAAACATAAACTATAATAGCACTATTCAAGATAAGTGATCATGATATTTAAGTGCATTAACTATCACAAAGCATAGACTTGTTTGAAAACATTCAGTGTTTCATGTTTGGCTGATAAATACAGGTACAAAGCTGCTTTCATCCTGAACCAACCACATTTATGTCCATGACCTACTGCATGGAATGGGACTTACCTAATGATGAATACTTAGGATAGCAACCTTGGTAAACCAGCAGTGCAATCCTGTACATACTGACTTGGGACTAAGGCCCACTGAATACAGTGGAACTTTCTTCTGAGTAAACCTGTATAGCATTGCACTGTAGGCGACCAATGAAAACATTAGATTTCTTGCTCTTTGTGTGAAATAATTTAATTCACTTTTAAAAAAACTTCAAATTTTAAGGCACAATCCTTTTTTGAGATTAAATTTCATTGAACTCAATGGAACTTCTGATACAAATGTGGTTAGAATTGGGCTACACAATGTATAATAATCACTAATATTGGTTGGAATATAAGAGATTAGATTGTAAAGGTTTTACCAATGTAGAGTTTGGTATCTGAATGAACATAGCAAATATACAGTCCTATAATGATAAATCTAGTAGATTTTTTCCCTAGGAAATAAATGTCCTAATGGGAACTGTGGTTAAGCTTTTGTGTTGGGCAGGATTATTAACTTTAACTTTCAAATGTAATGGAGTTTTTGGGCGAAAAGGAAAAGCGTGGAGTTCTTTTCAGAACATGCTTGTAAAAATGACTGTAATTTACATAACCTTTCATAGACTATGTTGTGTGCATTACAATAAAGGACTTGATTGATTTGTAGATTAATATTTATTTAGTAAAGGAAAATCAAAGGGATTTAGTAGTCATCATTGTAACCCTAATCCTCCTTTGCATAGATAAGACAAAGGAAAGTGATTACTGTTTAAAGCTCACTGGGTCACTATCGTTCATATGCCTTTCTTGAAAAGAAATACATAGGCAAAAGTTGCTTTGCTATCTTTCCAGTGTTTGCATAATTCCAATTTTTTAGTGATAGGTTAGGTAATTTGGCTTGGTTTACTATGAAACCCCAGTGGTTTCTGGTAAAGCAACATGAGTAAGAGAGAGTGCCTATTATTTTTCTTCACTGATGTCAGTTTGAAATATTCATGATCAAAATAAGGACTAGCCAGCCACACAGTTTTTAACATTAAAACCACAGGTCAAACATATCAAAAGTGTTTTCAAGTACAATACAAGAGATAAGTCCATTGTTATGGAATGATTCTCAAGAGAAATCAGGCATATCCCACAGTAGCTTGATTAGTGGTGAGTTGCTGATCTTGGACCAAAGGGAGAACAATTGCAGTGGATTTATGAGAACTGTGGGAGGAAAATACAGAAGAAGAAAGCAATGGTATTTCAGTTTTATAATTAAATTAAAAATTCCAAAGCCTGTTCTCTTGATATCATGTGTGCTTTCCCACTGATTCTTCAATATATAAAACAAAGAAACTATCAGCTTGAGAAGGAGGAAGAGCTCATCAGTCACATGAGATTTCATTATAATAGTACTATTAAAAACCTGAAAAGATAGCCTTTGAGGATGATAAAGAAGAAAGGGATGAAACAATATAGTGATTGAACAGCCAGTCAAGTATGCCGTTTGCAAACTTTTCTAGCTCTCTTTTTAAAGTGCTGTTTTAAGTGCACAGTATATTTGGTTACATCCCTTTATTCAAACTTAATTACCTTCTCCCCTTTGTCGTGACATGGGTGGAAAGTTTTTGCCATGTCAGGAGAGGTCGTCACACATTCTTTTGCAGTTCTCTTCATTAATTCCTTCTTGCAGAAGCATTTTCTATCGTGCTGGGAAGGTAGAAGGGTGTAATAGAAGAGCCCTGAAACATCAGCAGGAAGCTCTAAGCTGGTTAATGCAGTATAATTGTCTGGACATAGACTGGTCTTTGTTTGTGTCGTTCACTTCGAATCAGCTGTAATTAACTCCAGAGTGTTTCCAGATTGCCAGCAAAGAAAAATTACAGCTTTTCTGTTTTAAATTGGAAAGCTCACAAAGACATTAACTATGCATATTGCTTTTACTTTGATATAGTTCTATTCTGTAAAGGAAGAAGAAAACAAAACCCTTGTTTGACTCCCTTCCCCCAACTCTGAATCCTCAAAACATGCAGTTGCAAAACTGTTTGCTTTAGGGTATGTTGAGAGTGTAATGCATAGTAGTTTTGGTCTGGAAAAAAAGTATTTTCCATCTGTCTTACAACTGCTACAGTATGTTTCAGTAGTTCCTGGTGTGTGTGTGCGCGTGTTTGTTCAGGGGCTAGAAACAGGTTTTAGATGGCTGTATAGAAAGTCTCACATATGGCATCTAGGCTAGAATTCCATTACAGAAGCACCTTGGTAAGTTTCCTTTCTGCTAAATTCTGTACTACAGAGACCTATGCTGAGTGTGACTTAATTTAGAAGAATAGGATTTGTCACCCATTATTTTTGTGCAGGTAGTTTACCTGTGTCTGAGTATTGTGAATAACCAAACTGTGAGAAAATGGCCTGTTTTAAAATCTGTTCAGGTTGTGGTCAGCCAGATGCCTACCACACCCTGTTTAAAAGGTACTGTGTACAGTACTTTATAATTATGGATTCCTGCATGGTCTAAAACGAGTGAGCTGAGTGAGCAAGTCTCTAGCTAATGCATCTAATAATACAGCACTATACACAAAAGATCTGTCAGCAACTGATGCAAAAAAGTCTACCCAAAATCTTTTTTTCTTCCCTTTTCTTCTGAATTTAACAATAAGGAATTTAAGCTTCAATGTGGCTTTAGCAACCAAAGAAAAGAAGCTCTTGGTGTCTGCATAATACCACTTTGATGGATTTTTTCATCAGCTCTCTGTACGTGGTAACAAATAAACAAGTATAATTATACTTGTGAAGGCCTATTCATTGCTTTGTCAGGATTAGATATATGTGCAGTTTTCACACTGAGCCTCTCTTTTGTCTTTGCCTAACTCACTATGACATATTGATAGAGGATTTGGGATGGGGAAAAGGCCACAGCAGAGACAGTGATGACCTTTTGGAAACTTGATATAATTCAAGGATTTTTTTTTATTTATTTTCTTTCTTTTTTAAAAAAAAAAGATCTGTAACTTGTTCTCAAACTCTGATGTAAGTGACCAACTTTTAACCCATTTTTAGCAAAGTAAATAAAGAATCAAAGTCTTGTGAGATGTCTAAAGAGCAGATGGGAATAAAAACAATAGGCTAAGAAGTCTCTTGGTCTTCTTTCCCAGCACTTAGCAGTGTGGCTAACCTAGCATTCCTTTCCTATTATTCTGTCCTCTTGATCTGATCACGTTCTTTTTAATCATTCCACAAACACTGTCTCACTGGACCGTAGAAGAGGGCAGGGACAATATCAATTAAAAAAACAGAGGTAAAACTGGCATTTCTGATTCTTGGTTCTAATGGGAACTCTGCATTCTAAATGCAGAGGAATTCTTCCATTGTTCAGAAAAGCACCCCCTTTTCATTAGCAAAGCTGGCTGTAGGTGGGTTTTATAATTTGGCTGAGCAGAGTTTAGAGGACAGTTTTTCCAGGAGGAATACAGAGGTTAGTAACTTAAGTTTTCTATGTATTGTTCATTTGATCTGAAAAAAGAGTTAGATTATCCTAGCCATTAGCCTTGTGATTTCATTTTTGCCATACTAAGTAGATCATCAGGTACATATTTGGCTGAACTCATCTGATAACCCTTAGTTTTGTTTTTCTTGTTTATTTCCTTTGTAAGTTTTCTATGATAGAAGAACTCTTAGATTTATTAGTCTTTAAAGACAGAACTAAAACACTGTAATTTAATTTATAAAAAGGGTTAAATGCTGCTTTGTTGTGCTAATAGTGGGGAGGAAGAAAATAACTATTTTGGATTAGGAGAAGCCTTTGTTGTCTGTGAGTGTATATGCATGTTAATTACAGCCCTGAAAATAATTCTCACTTGTGTACTGTCTTCTACAATATAAAAATAAAGCTCTTTCTTGCTGATGCTGTACTAATAAAAGATGTACAATGTCAGGGACCTGATCCATAGTGCTAATCTATATTTAATTCTCCATTAAGATTAACACAATATAACTTGCCAAGTTAACATTGACCATAAGCAGGTTAAATGTTCATATTTTGTGGTTGATATGCATTTTGCCCATTGTTTCAAACACTTTTGTACTTGTTCTAAAGAGTTAAATGGACATTTGTTCATACAGTTTGAATCAGAAGTCATTGCTTAGTTTAGAGGTATTGCCTTGGAACCTGATTAGTGCTGAAATCATGTAAAAAGACAAGCTAGTTGGTGTATAATTTCTTTTACTTAATTAATTCTTTTAATTAGGACAGAAGTTTGTTGTTGCTTGGGTCTATTTGCTTTATATTTAGTGAAGTGTTGGTGAATATTGTTCCCACCCCTCAAATCTGTTTTTGTTAGGTCTTCTATAAGGGAGTATGTTGCTAGAAAATTGTTGGGTGGGGGGCATTGAATAATATAGAGCCTATTTGTATGCAATTATTAAATGCATATGAAGCACCAGACTAGTTGAGGTCAGTACACATGCTTGTGTGCATGATGTTTTACTGGAATACTTTTATTTAAATTGGCACATGCAATAAGATTATGGCACAGATATTTATATGGATAGCTTTTCCTCCAAACATCCTTGAGTAAATAAAAATCTACTCTCATAAATTCTGTGAAGACTCTTCTTTTATTATTTCTGTAAGCATAGATGTTCCTAACCATTCAGTTTTGTTAATATCTGGGGTTGTAGTCTAGCAAAATGCTTGTTAGTTGAGGTAATGATGGCATCCTTTTCTGCTTACAAATAGGATTTTTTTTCTTTGCTCCCCCTGAGTCTTCTTTAGGCTGACTTTATGAATCTGTGGCCTTCAAGATGCACATATTGTTTATGCAGACTTGGCATATGCAGACATAACTATGGGTGTATCTGGACTAATTAGAAAATTATTAGGT